>OZ021715.1:8007019-10407019 GCA_963978555.1 Galerucella nymphaeae | reverse complement strand
CAAATCAACTTCCATCTAAATTTGTTTTGTGGAATAATAATAGGTAGAATCACAATAGTCTACAGTGAATGTGGAGAGCTTAAGCACTGCTTCATTGAACCGTGTGACAAAAAAATATATCTATAGGGGCACCCAAATTTAGTACTTTTAAGTCACACAACACACAAATTTTTCCTGCGCTTTAAGATTTATCAACCAGGTACGGGATTTTTTTTGATTTTGTGATGGGAAAAAAACTTTGTCAGCTCTCCGGTAACTAAAGCCATTTTAGCAATATCATACATAAAAAACAATAAGTATAAGAAGTAATACCAATCTTTTTTTCGTTCTTTCTCTTATCCTTATGTCTCCTCAGGCGTCGAATTGGAGTTCTTCCTGTACTTTTCCATTATTTTCTGGCAATACAATGCTATCAGTTTAAAAGGTGAATAGTTACGAATAACCGTTCGGAATAACCAACGACAAAGACTGTCTGTTATAGTCGAGCTTGCAAATTGTAATAATTCCGGAAACTTAGATGTTGACGTTTTGGCGGGAAAAAAATGTACGGGCAAAAAGAGTCTTCTTATATCGAAGATTTATTGACTAATTAATTACTATGACATTCAAATAGGCGTTATTAAGTGATTTGATTGAACATTTTTTAAATATTTTGTGTCAACTTAATTTTGCAATAATGAACAATCTATGCGCGTTTGAAATATTGAGGAAAAAACATTGCCGTTAAATTTTATTAATACATTCGTATTCCTTCCTCACACATTTTTTACGCTTTTTTGTACCAAATCCCTCCCTATTTGATAGAAAATCAGTGGTTAGTGGTTAACCAAGTATTCACTTTACACTATCAATAATTAATGTTCGAGCTATAATCCTGAAGGACGGAAGGACTAAGGACTAAAGAGGCATTAAGGTCTGAATTATTTAAGACGTCTTGACATATCCGGCCACCACTTGATCTTAACGTACCGCAGCAGGATATTCACCAACTTATAATCTACTTGAGAATCCCGTTTGTTATCTCGAAACCTTCACCATACCGCATTGTTCTTATACAAGAAGGGTGTTAAAAGGTTCCAATTCAAGACTCGATATTCGACCATCGGACACTTCTATTGTGATGTAGTGTTAAGTGTCGCCACTTAAATTTCTTTTCAATTTCTCCTTTGACATTTACAGCTTCACATTTGTAAAAACTTATTGTTATTGCTAATACGATTGACAAGATGATGTGAACAAAAAAAAATAAAACGAATCGTTTAATTGTGACAGGAAAAAAGGAATTATTTGCTTATACAGGGTGTTTGACGGGTCATTGGACCAATGGTTCAACTTTGTTTAATCGCTATTCAGTAGTTAAGCTTTTTTGTTGAGAAAGGGTTACGTAACCAATGGATTTCAGTTGACATTTCCACCTTTCCTTTCCGTTATTGTCATTTACATTTAGTAATTCAGTTTAATGCTCTGTGTTTAAGAGTGATTTTGATTATATTTGGTCTGTTCAATGAGGTTTGTGTGAGATAGTTTGAATTTTTAATGATGAATGAAGATATTTCAGTTTAGTTTATTATATTTAATTTTCCTTCATATGGAGGGTGAGTTTCTAGAGGCTCTGAAAATCATATTTAGTTCGAGCAGCTCTCGAAAGACTTAATCATCTGTTAGTTCTTGTTAATCAGTTTTTGCTTCTTCCAGCTCCCCCAGTTTGTTCAAAATATTTCGTACTGAATGCTCAACGGGAGAAATATATCTTTATTATTTATTCTTCTACTTATTCCTGCTTTTCTATGGATATGACCAATAAGCAAGAAAATGTATTTCTTCTGGATTTTACAAACTGTAAACGTTTTTCTAATCAAGAATTTAAAGCCTTTTACAGTTAAATAATAAAACAGATAAAGGCTAACTTCTTCCAAAAAATAAATTCTTGATAATAATTCAAAAAAAATAGCTCCAAGTAATCGATACAATCCTCGTCCGCTGTTCCATATTTGAACAACAGGGAAGCACACTTTACAGAAAATGGATAGACTGTACTAAAGGATTCAACTTTCCACCCCAATAGCATTATAAAGACGTAAGTTTTGAGAAAATGATAATTTTGGAATATCTCTATAAATTGTTAAATGAATAGATGAGATGAATATTAGACTGAAAAATTATAAATAGAAAAATCTGGAGGAATATTACTGAATGGGATTATTGTGTTCTATTGGTTGATATGGACAAAAATATGTCATTATCTTGACATCTACCTATAAACACATAAAAGTGAACATTTATAATGTGAAGGGATGGGATTTACAGAGAATATTTTGAACCAATGGGCCGGGAAATATAGACCGGAAATGACCATGCCGTGTTTTACTATTTTGGCCGAAGGAGAACAGTGTTGTTGGCCACTTATTTCCCTCAACGTTAACCTCCCAGTGGTCACGCGTTAAATTGTATCAAAATTAGTCGCGCCGGATCTTGTAGACCGATGGCAAGAAAACTATCCACTGTACCCATAAAAAAATAATTTTTTTCTCGCTGAGAGTTTTGTCTCCTGTGCTAAGCTGACTTCATTTTACACATCCCCCACATTCGCGATTAGATTTACCGGAAATAGTATAAATGTAAATGTCGGTATTTTTCACTATCGAAGATAACATCTCATTCGCAATTGCAGTGGTAATTCAGCATTTTTTGCATCTCCTCCCACTTCAGGCAAGTGCACAATCCAATTGTTTTTCCGCGTTCTGTATCTGTAAAGTAGAGGGGGTGAGTGTAGGCTCACAGGACTTGGGCCACATGTGACCCATTGTACATCCTCCCGAGGAGTTGTCCTAGGTCATCGTACATCCTGTCCTTCCCAGGGCGGTGAACTAGGAGACATCTCCTTTACATGGACAGGTGTAGGCCGAGTCTCACCAAACACACTCTCTTATTGACGATAACTCCGGACACTAGCATAAGACATCTTCCTGCTCACACATCCTGCATGGAGATATGTCCACTAGCTCCATAGTATGGAGGTGTTTACTTAGTTGACAGTGGTCAGTCAGACTACTGTTAAACGTTGGTTTTTCCTGGTCATCGACCAAATACTTCTTCGATACCAGCTACCCAGGGCCGCCCAGAATGATCCTAGTAAGACTGTATCATTTGATTCCATCCCATCTCTTGAGGGATTGAGCATGGGTGTAACGTTAAGCTAGTTCCGCAATTGTCGGAGTCCTTAGGCTGTATGTGTCACTGGGTCCTGGATAAGGAATCGGCGATATGATTACCTTTACTCATGTCGTGCCCTTCAACCCATTTCAGGATTATATTGTTATCTGCCGGTTTTTCCGCGTTATTATTCGCTTGAAAGGTGAATGCCTTTTGCCTATTATACCATCCTTTCCACTAATGAATTTAGTTTCAATATTTGTTCTTTTTTCCATATAACTTTTTTCATCCTGCGTGCTTTCAGGATATTTTTCTCTGACTCCTACTTAGTCAGTTATGTCTTCGTCTTCGTGATAGAGGCTTGAAAGTCGGCATTGCTCATCTTGGAACTGAAATTTACTAAAGGACCCCGCACCATTTTATAGGTAATCCTGGTTCTCGTACGATTTTCGATTTTTTTTGATATGTTGTAGTCTTAATGATAACTAAGAGATCGTGATGGGTTGAAACTGTGCAGACCCTCCAGTTTGGCGGTGGTGGCGTCTTGAAGTTGCGTCCTGAGCATAACATTTTGCCTCCTAGCACTATAAATCTCGCAATAATAGCAAATGTATTGTATGTCGGGGGCTCATGAGGAGGTCTGCCTCACTTCTGTGCCATAAGAATCACAATTTCTCCAGAGGGTGCCTCCACAATGGCAATTTGTTAGGCCAATGTTTCAACAGCAAGCGAAAGCAATGAAACCGAACAAAATCATCTATAATCACGTTATGTAGGTTAGATGAATCCATCTAGCTCCTATATTCCTCACGGGTGGGCCCCAAAAGACTTCTTAACATTTTCTTGATCCCATGCACCCATCTCTAGTAGTAGATGAAAAATCTGGTAGTTCAAATAGATAATCTGTCAAAAAAGCCATCACCCGTGACAGACGTCAGTCGAAACAAGCTCCACAATACCCATATGTATTAGGTAATTGAAGATCAGACAAGAGAGATATAAACAACTGAGGTAGGTCGTTCCGCTTATTTTAAAGGGAAAAAATTCAAATACGCATGGAAAACAACAAGAAAATATCTGACAATTTCCGACTGACGTCTGTCACGGGTGATGGCTCTAGAGATGGGTGCAATGTGGTTTGTGGATGGGTGTGTGGTATCCAGAAGATGTTAAAAAGTCTTTTGGGACCCATTCGTGAGGAATTTAGAAGTAAGATAGATTCAACTAACCAACATTACGTGATTTTTGATGATTTTGTTCGGCTTAATTGCTTCCGCTTGCTGTTGAAACATCGGCCTAACAAATTGCCATTGTGGAGGCACCCTCTGGAGAAATTGTGATTCTGATGGCACAGAAATGAGGCAGACCTCCTCATGAGCCCCCGACATACAATACATTTGCTATTATTGCGAGATTTATAGTGCTGGGAGGCAAAATGTTATGCTCAGGACGCAACTTCAAGACGCCACCACCGCCAAACCGGAGAGTCTGCACAGCTTTAACCCATCACGATCTCTTAGTTATCATTAAGACTACAACACACAAATTTTTCCTGCGCTTCAAGATTTATCAACCAACAACGAGATTTTTTTTGATTTTGTGATGGGAAAAAAACTTTGTCAGCTCTCCGGTAACTAAAGCCATTTTAGCAATATCATACATAGAAAACAATAAGTATAAGAAGTATTACCAATCTTTTTTTCGTTCTTTCTCTTATCCTTATGTCTCCTCAGGGGTCGACTTGGAGTTCTTCCTGTACTCATTTTTTCCATTATTTTCTGGCAATACAATAATATCAGTTTAAAAGGTGAATAGCTACGAATAACCAACGACAAAGACTGTCTGTTATAGTCGAGCTTGCAAATTGAGGCGAGACACTGTAATAATTCCGGAAACATAGATGTTGACGTTTTGGCGGAAAAAAAATGTACGGGCAAAAAAAGTCTTCTTATATCGAAGATTTATTGACTAATTAATTACTATGACATTCAAATAGGCGTTATTAAGTGATTTGATTGAACATTTTTTAAATATTTTGTGTCAACTTAATTTTGCAATAATGAACAATCTATGCGCGTTTGAAATATTGAGGAAAAACATTGCCGTTAAAATTTATTAATACATTCGTATTGCTTCCTTACACATTTGCTACGCCTTTTTGTACCAAATCCCTCCCTATTTGATAGAAAGTCTGTGGTTAGTGGTTAACCAAGTATTCACTTTACACTATCAATAATTAATATTCGAGCTATAATCCTGAAGGACGGAAGGACTAAGGACTAAAGAGGCATTAAGGTCTGAATTATTTAAGACGTCTTGATATATCCGGCCACCACTTGATCTTAACGTACCGCAGCAGGATATTCGCCAACTTATAATCTACTTGGGAATCCCGTTTGTTATCTCGAAACCTTCATCATACCGCATTGTTCTTATACAAGAAGGGTGTTAAAGGGTTCCAATTAGAAGTAAGATATATTCAACTAACCAACATTACGTGATTTTTGATGATTTTGTTCGGCTTAATTGCTTCCGCTTGCTATTGAAACATCGGCCTAACAAATTGCCATTGTGGAGGCACCCTCTGGAGAAATTGTGATTCTTATGGCACAGAAGTGAGGCAGACCTCCTCATGAGCCCCCGACATACAATACATTTGCTATTATTGCGAGATTTATAGTGCTAGGAGGCAAAATGTTATGCTCAGGACGCAACTTCAAGACGCCACCACCGCCAAACTGGAGGGTCTGCACAGGTTTAACCCATCACGATCTCTTACTTATCATTAAGACTACAACATATCAAAAAAAAAATCGAAAATCGTACGAGAACCAGGATTACCTATAAAATGGTGCGGGGTCCTTTACCAAATATATTCACAAAATGACAGACAATAACTACTGACGTGTCATTGAAAAATAAAATTAACAGAACTATAAAACTATCACGGATAATAAAATATAAATTATAGATACACTTTAATAACCGAAGTAGAGAAGAAGTTTTTTTGAAAAATGAACTGAAAATTTATAGACAAGAATGGTTGCGCCAGATTTTAATATCAAACTCCATTATATTATTATATAACTGCTGCTTACCAATGCTAAAAGAGCAACTGAACACACACAACAACGAAGCAAAATTCTAGGAAGGTACTGGGAGTAGGAGGAGGAATCTGGGGGGAATTCGCAGACTTGTCAGTCTTTATATTGTTAGAATAGAAATCTGTCTAGCAGACCCGTCGCGACCACTGAAAGGTTAAATCAACTACATTGCTGCGGTGTTAACCATACACTCAAATACGTTCAAGCTGTCTTCTATTGTTAAACGAGCTTAAGTACGCATAGTCGAGTCCATACTATCATTTGAAACCAACATCTCCATTCTATATACAACAAAGATATCACTAGTAGAGCAGTGTCGTAATCTTTGTGAATTTCTAATAAAAACGTTGATTTTGGTCATTACTTTGATTTATTTGCCACAAACAATTCCAAGTATCAACTCCATTTTAAAACTGATTTTTGTTGATATATCGAATTATCCAGTTCTGGTAACCGTGACATTCAAAAGTTAATGTACGAGTATTTTGTCAATCTCATGGTGTATTCAATACCATGTAAATTCAACCAGACCAAATACACACACAGGTTTATTCTGTTGAATCGTATTAAAATGTGTAACACAAAATGGGAATAATTCTATTAACAAATTATTGTGGGAAAAAACATTGTTATGATAGAGGATACGTTTACACTGACTTTTCGATTGAAAAACAAATTTTACCACAGAACTATTTATATATTTCTTCTGTGGGTGTTTGCCACTGAATTCCTCCTAAATAGCTAGAACTATTTTAATGAAATTATTTGTTTGAGTTCCAGTGGATTCGAGAATGGCTTATATTCACAATTGGTCCCGGTAGTCGGCGATGTAAACGAACAATGAACAACTCCGGAATGAATGTGTCTATTTTGATGAAATTTGATGTGTATTTTCAAGTAAGTACTTGGATGGTTTATATTTACAATTGAGGTGGCGCTGCAATCGAGTTCACACATATTATCTATGGTTCACACTAAACAACTCCTGTGAGTAGCTGAATTCCACAATTAGTCGCCGTGGGGTTGATACCAAACAACTCGTAAACGGCTGCTCCAATTTCAAAGAATTTTTATGTGTGAGCTTGAGCAAATAACTGGATGGTTGAAATTCACAATTGGTCCCGATAGGTAGCGCTGCAATCGGGTTCACATTGAACAACTACTAACCGGATGTGCCGATTGAAAAAGAATGTTTGTGTTTTAGTGAGCTACTGGATTGTTTATATATTGTTTATTTATTGTATATTGTTTATATATATATATATATATATAACTACTTCCAGTTGAAGGCGCTGCAATTGGGTTCATACTGGACAACTCCTGTGAGTAGCTGAATTCCACAATTAGTCGCCGTTGGGTTGATACCGAACAACTCGTAAACGGCTCTTCCAATTTTGACGACTTTTTATGTGTGAGCTTGAGTAAATAACTGGATAGTTTAAATTCACAATTGGTCCCGGTAGGTGGCACTGCAGTCGGGTGTCAGGTCCATTGGTATTCTTAGCGGCTTTAGAAAATGAAATTTTCATTGTCATTTGTTTTCCACTCCTGATAATGCAACTATTATTCCTGGAATCGGTTTCTGATATCTAATATTGTTAAAATACGGAAATGAGTAGCTTTGCGTTATGAATGAAATATAGAACATATTGTCCCCAAAAACCTCCGTTTTAAAATAAAAACAAACAAATTCTGAGTAATAAAACATACCTACATACTCGCATTACTTAAAACCAGTTCATGAAATAAATGCACAAGTATGGGAGCAAGTTCGAACGTCATTAAATGTTAACTGTAACCCCTAATTACAGATCTCGCGGTGCATTGTGTGCAAATGGACTACTGCATTTTCGTCGTCTTCGTTTTCGAAATGATGAACGATATAGCTGCATCTTCGGTGACATTCTGTTACCAATTTACCGTTTGCTGAAATGCAGTTCGTTTAGCTCTCTGCGTTGGCTACTTCCATCTAATACGAAAATTTATTCGGAGAAGTCCGAGTACGATAAGAAATTACGTATAAAATGGACAAATGCGTACCTTTACAAAGGAGATCAAGTATTTGGAATCTGATAACATCATATTGCTTCTCATAGTTTATGAAAAAAAAATAGTAATCACGGTATATCATCTCTACAGTTCAAAACAAGAAAATATATTCAAGGTTTCTTCCGGGTTTCCACAGCAGGGATGAAATATCCAGTTTATAATGGAAATATGACAGAATCGACAATATTAAGTCAGTGGAATATAGGTGGTGGAACACAAATCCAGTTTCTACTTTTTTAATTTATACTTACTTTCGTTATGCACCGGTAGATCGCACACGATATGTTCCATTTCAAGATGGATGTGTGTAAAGCCATCAATTAACGTTTAAAAAAATATCCAAGCTAAAACTCCAGTTTTTCATATGATGATAATTAGGTTATGTTCGTTAATATGGTAATTTGCGAGGCCGCCATAATCAGGCACGACATTTTAAGTGTTCGACTTTTGTCCGTGAACTGTTCCACTTTTTTATCGTGCATAAAATGATAGCGAAGGGTAATGACCCAAGATAATGGTTTTTTGCATCAAGCTTTTTTGTTCTTATTCAAGGAAGACCCCAGGGACCCATATATTTTCATACTTTCATTAGAAAACGCTAATGAAATTTTCTTCTCTATTAACAAGCCATTTCAAATTTGAAACACATAATTTTGAAATAATTTATTACACCAACTCACTTTTTCCCTTAGTAGGAAACTTAGTAGAACAATTCTCCGTTTTTTTTTGCGGTTTCACGATCATTTTTAATTAAAAAAAAATCGCAAACTTTGGTTTAATTAATGAGCCCCTGGCTTAACTAAAGTATATTTCATAATTTCTCTATGCTGTCAAAAAATATATGGGAAGTTTTTGGCTGCAGGACTGTTTTCCATCCAACCAGATATCATGTAATCGATAACAACTATGAGAAACACAAAAACAGAACAAAGTAATGATAAGACAATAGTAATATATTCTGTGTGTTCTTTGAGGTCTATAATTTTCTCATCAGTGTCAGGGAACTAGAACTTGAAAAACTCAATTATTGTTCTTGATAACGGTACCTTGAACCCTCCCGAAGCGTTAAATCAAAAAATATGAGAAAAATTGTGGTTTGGTCTCCAAAAATAATGAACAAAGAGAACAAATATAATATCGAAAATGGGGACCATAAACATAAGGAAAGAGGAAGAGCTCAAAGATGAATTTCAAAAAATAAAAGTGGACTTTTTAGCGATTATAGAAACTAATAAAAAAGGTCAAAAGGTCTAGGAGATGGATTACAAGATGATATAGTGGCGTGGCATTGACGAAAATCAACTTAAAACCAAAGAAATAAATAGCGAAGTTCTCATACTATGAGATCTCACGTGAAAAGAATAAATAAAAAGTTATGAAGAGAACAAGAGAAATAACAATGGCAAAAGAATGCTAGACTTTTGCGTCATACAAAATCTATCGATAACCAAATTTTCCACTGAAAGATATTCACAAGTACAAGAAAGAAGTGGAAAATCAATCAACTACTACTAGTGGTGCAAAGTGATAGAAAACACATTGTTGATACGAAAACGGCCAGAGATAGTCCACTTTTATAGTAATACCCGAAAATTATAACATTGTTTAAACTAACAAAATCAGGTATTGCGGATACAAATAACAAAAATACTGAAGAAGATAGAAGTAAAGGACAAAGAAAGCATCTACGAAGCACTATGGAGAATACGATACCTACTACAGCTGAAGGGATATTTGAAACAAAGAAACACATTCGAAAAGCCTGGTGGACAAAGGAGACCAGGAAGTATCTATCGTGTCTTGAATTCACTGAGAAGAGGCGTCTCACGAAATATGAGTTATTACATAGAATATTGTGAAGAAGAAGAATTACTAACTGATAGAATAGAAATTGTGAGCATATGGAAAGAATACTGTCAAGATATGCTGACAGAAAAAAAGCAACAACAAAGATATACAACACCAGCGAAGAATAGAAAAAAAACAAGAAGAGGAGCGAAAAGAAGAACAAATGAATAAAGTAGAAACAGGAGAAACCTCACAAAAATAGAAAAATGGGTGGACGACAGGACATGACAAATTAACAGTAGAAATGCTCAAGAATTCAGGACAAATTGTGCTAATTATTTATAAAAAAAATATGGGTACAACAAAGACTGGACCAGATCTTTTGAAGTACCGATAAATGCCAGTACCGGCATTTATCGCAAAGGCGACAAAAATGACTGAAATCAAATTAGACTCACTTTACTATGCACTGCATTTTATGAAGTTTGAGGAACACTGACTGAATATAAAACCACAAAATGCTCACAGATTCCCGTGAAGCATCAGGCGCCATCTTGAAAAAAAATTTTTGGCTGATTTCTAGACAACTCTACATTATAGGGCAAAAGTCATTCAGACCACTATTGCAGACAATAAAATTTTGCACCTTTTTGCTTTTTCGAGTTTTTTTATGTAAAACTTATTGCTTAATTCAATTAACCAGTTTTCCTATCTCGGCCAATATCTCTTAAAATATTGGATAATTCTATCAAATACATCCAAAGAACAATTTATTTATTACAACTTTTTTTTCAAACTTTTCCTGTGATATCTATACTTTTTAAGATAGGATGTTTGATGCAGAAATGTCGACGTTCGGCGGATTACGCAGCAGCCCAAAACTAACCGTTTTTCTTCTGTCTCTAAAAGAAGGGACGAAAAGTTCTGGGGTTTGGTAGTTTGACCATGAGAATCAAGAATTCATTGATGCATTACAGTCTTCTTTGAACTTTAAAAAGTATTCCTCTTTGGTTTACTTTCATTTTATTATGGCATCTGAAAATAACATAATTAATCATAATTAGGTAGGTACTCAATAATTCAGGATCAAATCAAAAATGGATGAAATAAATATATTATTACAGATGATGAAATTGACTAGTAATTGTTAAGAGCATAAGCAATCAGGATATTTTGGCGTTTATTTCCGCCCGAAATACTGTTGTATATAGGATCCTAGAGAGGTTGAAATTTCTGTCCTAGTTCTGCGCCCGTATACACCTGCACCAGAGCATGAGGGTGTTTTTGAGCCGTCAGTGTACTAACAGCTGTCTGCTCTCAATAGTTCATCTTTACGGAGGACCTATTCATCTCGATTTGGAATTAGAACGGTATAAGGCAGGTCATGGTTTGGTGTATAAGTCTAAGCGTACCTACCTATAAGTCTAAGTGTAATGTAACACTATTAATTTGGAAATAACGATCTGCACAATTTTGGAAAGCTTTGTAAAAATAAACTATGAACTTTCAATGAAGCACTTATTTCTGAGGGTATATTGAAAATGGAACAAAAAAAATTTTATGGTTCACCTTTCTAGGAGTCTATTTCCAAATTACAAAAAAGCTATTTATCACATACATGGTTCAATTAATCGAACAATTGACATATAAAAGCCGGACTCAACTCTATAGCAGCCAACTTTAGAAAGAGAGACCAGTGAGAGAGTTAGCGATTATCCGGGTAGAAAGCCGCAGGCTCAAAAAAAATTTAAATAGAATCGTGTTAACTTCATCAGAACGTGCCAGTATTTTGGAAAAAAACTTGTTTCAATTTAATTTGCTCAAGGGAATTGAAGTACCTACTAATTGTGAGTACCTATATTGCCTTAGATTAACAAACATTATAATAATTATATATTCAAAGAAACTGAAGTATAAATTTATCCCCATTTTGTGAATTTTTTGGATGGACATATAATAATAGTTTCAGTATGATTTTTTAATTATAAAAAAGGAATGTAACGAAAAACAACATAAAAATGATAATTGCTGTTGAGAAAGAATCTACTCTTGCTTCGTTAAATCATAGAGAAGAATTTAAGCTATTTATGCTAATTTCTTCTTGTTTCTATTGAGCTTTGTATACTTAGGAACCGTTTGATGTCCAGCCTTCCAAAAAATTTTTTTATTTCAATTCATTTTTTAAATCAGTTCCTTTGAAGTCTCTGAGTCGCTGCACATTCAAAAATTATTAGTTGTAGGATTCTAAGCTAATAACAGATTCAATTAATATAGGCGCCTTCTTGATACAGTTTCCTGGACACATTATAATGATGGGCTATCATAAACATTTCTACAGAACTATCTTCAATCGGGTGCTTTCGTAATCACTGAACATATGCCTCTAATATACTAGATCAATAACACTAGGACCAGGTTCTATGGAAATAAGAATAATCATGCGATAAATAATTGATTCACTACTCTAATATCACATCTGCACGTTAACTTCCGGTTTATTGGTCTTCTTACTTTCACCACTTTTTGTGTGCGAGGAAAATGAAACGGAAGAAAATAATCCCTATGCCTCATGCAGTTTTTTAATACTTTGCAGGATTTATGTAACCGCAATTCACGTTTTACTGAACGAATTATGTTTTCTCATGAGGTTATATTTTGCCCAAACGTCTCAGTCAATCGTTAAAACTGCAAGTACTGGAAAAAGGATAATTCTCAATAGATAACTGAAGGTGATACTGAACAACATCAGAACATGATTGTTTGGGTAGGGATAATTATTGATACAATTATTGGTCCTTATTTTATTGAAGAGATTCTAACAGGGGAACGTTATATGCAATATGTCTCCAAACTCCAACAATCCAACTTACCAGACAATAGTATCGGGTTACAACAAGATGATGCACCTCCTCATTATGCACGTGGTGTTCGCGACTGTTTTCCTGGGAGATGGATTGGTAGAAGGGGACGACCAATTAAGTGGTCCCCAAAATCTCCAGATTCTACACCTCTAGATTCATACGTAAATGGTGCTTTTTGAAATTTGAGGTATTTGCAGATGAACCACAAAATCTACAAGAGGAATTTTCTCGTAATGTGTGAGAAGAATTTCTTGTCGATTTGCTTGCTATCAACAGATGACTTAATGGCATTTTGATCTTTCCATTTAGCTGAAGTGATGTACTTATAAATTTGATATTGCAGCGTTCATTCAAACATTATTATCCGATTAAATCAAATTACCTACTTCTTATTTTCTCTGCATAAAAATTAGTCAGTTGAGTATGATCATTCTGTGTGCCTTCTATCTCTGTATCTGTAGAGTAGGAAGGGTGAATGTAGGTTCGCAGCAATTGGGCCACATGTGACGCATTGTACAGTTTTATCTTCCTGTGCACACATCCTGCATACAGGTGTGTCCACTAGCCCCATATAGTATAGAGGTGTTTCCTTTTTTGACAGTGGCCAGTCAGAAATCCTACTGTTAAACGTAGGTTTTTCCTGGTCATCCCAGAGTCGCCCAGGATGATGCTGGCAAGACTGCATCCTTTGATTGGGATTGAGCATGGGTGTAACATTTGGCTAGTTACGCAATTGTCGAAGTCGTTAGGCCGTAGGTGTTACTGGCTCCTAAAATCTTTGGACTAGCCGCTTCCCTGGCTGAAGAATCAGCAATGCGACTACCCTCACTCCTGTTGTGCCCTTCAACTCACCTCAGGATAATATTGTTATCTGCCGAGGTGTTAGCTAAATCTTGGTGGCACTCTAGTACTAGCCGCGATAGAACACGTTATCCATTCAAGGCTGATAGGGCTTGTCCACTATCATTGCAGATTGTTATGTATTTGCTAGAAATTCCTTTTTTGTTAGTTCTTCTGTAGCAATTGAGAATTGAGATATCAGCCAGTTCTGTTTGAACCACGCTGGTATTGTTTCTTATTCCTCACTGAATCTTTAGACTTAGTGCTCTGGAGTGAACTCCACTTCCTGAACCTTCTTCAGTTTGTGAACCATCTGTATATATACCTATCACATTCACCGTATTTTACTTTGTGTTCTGTTTTATTTGTATTTTGTAGGGTGTATCAAACACAAATCTGGTTTCAATTGCATCATTGCCTGCCTGCAGTAGAGGTAGCGCATTAAGCACTTCTTGCCACTACCCACTCTTTTGTCGGAGCTTACACCAGCCTTCTCAATCGTACCATAGCCATTAACGCAACTTCCTTGACGACACTGCTCATAAGCCACATATGCTCTTTTAGCTCTGTTGTGTAGGTTGGAGTTCCATGTTAATTCCTTCCTTTCGAGAAGTTTGGTTTGCTTTTGAAGATTTCGGGAGGTTTTGAACCCGATAAACTTCTCCTGGTGAAAAGGACCATCCCAGTCTTCCTGGGATTGATCGACTGTGAGTGTTCCTTATGCCCGATTGCACCACCTTGGCTTAGCAAGTGAGCCAGGCTTAAAAAATTAGGCTCGCTGCACCGTCATCAAAGCGAAGCTTATATGCACGAAATTTAAAGCCCAGCTTTTTCCATAGCTTATTTTTAAGTGGTAGATATGCGATTGCGCTTTCATTGTATTCTGACGTTTTGTGACGTTACCAATTTGCATGGACATTTCTAATTGTATAACCTAATTTTTGAGTTGGTTCGGTGTTTACAAACAACAATGGATTTAGAAGAAAATCTTTATAAAGAACTAGAAATTTTAGATTTCCTTGAAAATGGTATTCCAAGGCACATTTATGTTCGAAAGGACCCGTTTCACAATTTAAATCTTTGAATTCCGCGTTACAAATTCATTCATTCAAGTAGAGACATACGATATTGTACGTACGCGTGGCTTTACTAAGCGTAACATGGTGCAATGAAAGATTGGAATTATTATTAAGCTGCACTTTGTTAAGCCTTACATTTAAGCTAAACTGGTGCAATCGGGCATTACACCATGTTCCTATAAATTTAAGCCCATCTTGTGCTTTATGGTGTGTGCCTTCCAAATGAGGCATTACAAGTACCACATTTGAATTTAAAAAAATCAACCGAGTCGAAACTAGTGATGTCATTTTAACAAAAAAAAATGGAATTTCTGGATACTTATCCAAAATAATGAGTTTTTCCCATAGTTCAGCCGCGCTCTGTATATAAAGCAATTTAGATCTCCTATCAACTTTTTTGTGTGGAATAAATATCGAATGGACGAAACGTGGAAGTTATCTGAAAAGCAGATTTGAACATTGAATTGTCAAATTATGGGCAAATCTGAATTTCAGTGATATCTTATACATTGAAGTCCGCCTAATTACGAGTCGAGACAATGATAATACATACAACAGTAATTTCTTTTTATTGTAAAACGTAGCGAGACGGGAATATGCTGCATTTAAAGCAGCTGTGTCTCGTGACAGTCGACAATCTAAACGACGCGATAAGAGTGCATTTGTAAAGTTACATGACAGCGTGACAGCTTACATCAAATACAGTATAAACAAATCTAGTTTCGTTAATGTGTTGATCTTGCCCTTACTACTGACATGCTTCTCACTTGTCATCTCATCTGTATTAGGTACAAATATTTCTATATGGCACACATATGCATTGTTTAGTGAATATAGAAGAGAATTTTCAAGGAGATATTTTTGTTCAAATAAAATAGTATATTGTATAATAAGTGGGAGAAGCATAATATTTCCCAACGACTGTGACACAGGAATTTGGGAATATGCTTTTCCCACTAATTATACATACTATTTCTTCTTCAATCGTTGATTCACATTTAAAAATTTAAATAAAAAATATTTCATACAAGATGTGATCAAGTCAGTTTAGATAGGTTTCCCTATGTTCATATTGAAATATAGAAGTGGTAAGGAGATAAACCGAACAATTAGCCATGCAGCTTCAACGTCTATAAATTCTCGTTGCCCTCCAGTGCAATTTACAAATTGTACAGACTGTACAATGAATGTAAATATTAACAACAATTAATTTGTGCTATGAATTAGATGTTCCAATTATTTCTTTCATACCAACTTCATGAATATAAAAATTGAAATTATACTTTGTTTCATTTTATTGTAATAATTCATTTGTAACATTATCGCACGCTACAGCAGTGCGGTATAGCTATTTTTTTCCGATCGTGGAAAAGTTACACTATTTTGACTTGTTTACTATGCGCAAAGCTCAACATTCCGGAATAGCGTAGAAGCTAAAAGTTTAACTTCATAAATATCAACTTTCTAATCTATAAATAGATCCACCCCGTTTTTTCTATTTTAATGCATTCAGAGAGAAAAAATGAGGCAAATTCAAGTATACTTTTCCATAACCAAATCTCAACGTTATCCAGATATTGAATGTTTTCTGTAAATTTTTGGAGTGCAGGTGTGGTCTAAATTTTATTTTTACAATTACAATTAATAACTCAAAAAGTATGCATTTTTCGATAAAAGCTTGCCAGGCAAGAGTTTTCTGAAATTTTACGTAGACTTCAAAAGTGTATTAGTATACAGGGTGATCCATTTGAAATAATATAGTTACAGTCGACTTCCGGTTCCAGAAGTCGGCCATTTTTGAAAAAATTTCAGTGATTATTTTTTTCACTTGTCAGAATCTGACATTTTGGTGGTTTTAACCAATAGCAATACATTATTCTAGCCAATCATTCGGTATTATACTGATAATTATGCTTCGTCATCGATAAAACCTTGTTTACATCGAAACGTCAAAATTTTACTTTGAATTTGTCATTATTGACAACTAAAAGCGCTTTCAAAAATCCTTTTAAATTGTTGAAAAAAATAATCTTCCCAAATACAACTCGCTCTTCAAATTTTATCACATAATTCTTTATTTTCATCACTCAAACTTGTTTATTTGAGGCAAAAACATTCAAACAAACCGAATTTAGATAAAATCACTCCTCCTAACGGAGTCGTGATTTTATCAAATCGGTTTGTTTTCATATTTTTGCCAAATAAACAAGTTTTCGTGGAAAAGAAAAAATTATCGATAAAATTTGAAGCACTCGTGGTATTATCTTTGATTATTTTTTTCACTTGTCAAAATCTGACATTTTGGTGGTTTTAACCAATAGCAATACATTATTCTAGCCAATCATTCGGTATTATACTGATAATTATGCTTCCTCATCGATAAAACCTTGTTTACATCGAAACGTCAAAATTTTACTTTGAATTTGTCATTATTGACAACTAAAAGCGCTTTCAAAAATCCTTTTAAATTGTTGAAAAAAATAATCTTCCCAAATACAACTCGCTCTTCAAATTTTATCACATAATTTTTTATTTTCATCACTCAAACTTGTTTATTTGAGGCAAAAACATTCAAACAAACCGAATTTAGATAAAATCACTCCTCCTAACGGAGTCGTGATTTTATCAAATCGGTTTGTTTTCATATTTTTGCCAAATAAACAAGTTTTCGTGGAAAAGAAAAAATTATCGATAAAATTTGAAGCACTCGTGGTATTACCTTTGATAATTTTTTACTAAATATAGTAACCAATCAAATTACTCAATTTTAAGTCATGTGTCAAATTTCATCCAATCACCTCTGGATTACAGCGATAATACCCTACATGTCGTGTTTTCAGTTTGGTTAAACGTCAAACTGATTAAAACTAATAAATTGTGTATTTAAAATTATTAAACGTCAGATTGACAATCAATTTTTTGATATCTACAAAGTAAAAAATTATCTTATCGAATACTCCTCGGGCCTTGATAAATACTCAAAATTTTGTCATAGAGAATCCTTCAAGCGAGTTGCTCAAGGATAATAGCCCTCGGCCTGCGGCCTTGGGCTATTATCAAGCAACACGCTTTCAGCATTCTCTATGACAAAATTATCTCGGTATTATCAAGACCCTAGAGGTTTTACTATTGAAAATATTGTATCCGAAAATCCAAACGAAGAGATTTTCATGATTTTACTACAAGTATTTTGCCATATATATATATACAGTTAGTTTTAACTCGTCGTGGTATAAACAAGTATGTATTTGATCCTCCATGCCATGAAATGTCACTTACAGCTTAAAACTGAAATAATTAAACACGTTACTTTTTATATTGGAAAAACAGTTTTTGGCAGTTGATTGTAGTCTGTGTAACTTTTTAGTTGGTGAGACCAATTTAATCTCTGCAGAAGATCACGAAGATAAGCCGCTTAGCGAAAACATAATAAGTAGATCTAAGTGCAATTCCACTCCAAATCTCACGTGGACTACCGAACATTATGTAGTAGGGTATATTCGATTTATAATGTTTAACTGGAAAATTCTGGCCAGCAAAAATTGTGAGAGCCATAACTATTGGGTACCATGTGATAAATAATAAATAAGCCAACGGTTTGAAATTGATTCAATTGACTAATTTTGAAGGCAAAGTGTTAATTTGCTCCTGCTACTAACACGTTCTTAGTTAAAATCAAATACCTTAACAAATTTCTGAAACTACAAAGCACTTTGAACGAAAACAAAATTGACGTCTGGTGTCGCAGCACGTTGTTCGTTGGGTGCTCTCGATAAAAAAAGAATTTCTGATAAAGGTCAAAGTTTTGTTTAATCAATTCTGAATGATGGAATATGTCTCCTTTCAATAACAAATTAAAAAGCACACGATGGATGTTTTTGACATCACAGGCTGGCAAGTCTTTTGTACTTAAAATGTGCTGTGTATAGAGTTGAATACACCAACGAAGCCTCGATGGTGGAAGTATTTTGTAAACTTTCCTAAAATGAATGATCAATGAGAAAATACGAGAATACACTGAAAATTAGCGCCCTTGGTTTAATAATTTGAGATGTTTGTTGTTTGATTATTTCAATAATATAGATATAAAAGATTAACATAAAGCGGTGTAACTTTGCTTATAATTTCCAGTTTTTTTGTTTTTATATTGGATTTTTTTTTTAAATAGACGTGATTACAAACTATGTGATATTTCATCATTTAGCTATCGGTTAAGGCATTCAAAACTGATTTGAAACACTCCTATATATAACTTTTCTTTATTGGTGAACCCTTTCACCTATTTAAAGCACGCCCCAGCGTGTGAATCCAACTTTCAAAAACTCGCGTTTTTTGAGTTACCATGGGAACATCAACAGCTCGAGAAACAATGTGTAATGTCTAATGGTTCCAACAATTTTTCTATTATTCATCTGACAGGAGTACTTTGTAACGCCACAACCTTCATTTGAACAATATTCAACAATTCCAATTTTATGAATGAAAATGGAAAGTACAGTAGATATTGTTTGAGATAGGTATTAATATCATATTAATATCTCGATTTTTCAAATCGGAGAAAATGGTATTTGAATTGATACTATTAACATTTCCATGGCAAAGCAAGGTATACTAATGTCATCACGAATTTAACCATTTTACATCATCAGTTCTTATTTTCAACTCTTTTTTTATTGGTGAACCCTTTCACCTATTTAAAGCACGCCTCAGCGTGTTTAAATCGAACTTTCAAAAACGCGCGTTTTTTAAAGTTACCACGGCAACATCAACATCTCGAGAAACAAACTGTAATGTCTAGTGATGTAAATTAAAATTTTTTTATTATTTATTTCGACTTTTCAAATCGGAGGAAACGGTATTTGAATTGATACTATTAACATTTCCTTGATACTAATGTCATCCATATGTCATCATGAATTCGACCATTCTACTTTATACCTAAGTAATTTCCATTCCTTTTGTAGTAAATACCAGTATTTATAATTTCAAAGTGCACCAATAAAAAAAATAGCGTAAAGTATTCGTGGATAACTGGTCTCTAAAACACTCGCTCTGCTTCGCTTCGCCGTCGTGCTCGAAAAATCGCGCGTGTTTTAAAGACCTCAATATCTACTATTTCTTTGTATTCTTTGTAGTAGTAATAGATGCCAGTATTTATAATTTCAGGATTTATGGTGAAAATTCGATCTAACGAGTATAGAATATTTTAAACTACACTTTTTAGATCGGTTTCTACTGTCTATTATTCGCCCCAAAACCACATGTATTCAAATTTCACGAAACAATAAATTTTCCTTTGTTTCCACTCTCGAAGCACCATGTCTGTCTATATATTTTTTTGATGAGTATCTTAAAGCAGGGACAATACCGATCACGACATCAATCAAGATAGACAAGGCCTGGAAATTCCAACGGAAATAAAAATGAACGACTTCTTCGCCAGACAACTAACTGTCTCTCGACGAACCTGATTCATATTACTGCCACAGGAATGATTCGTTTTGTCAGTAATTTCTTTAATTCCATTATCTTGTTTTGCTTCGTTCAAGTGAATACGAGGTAATTTTAGTGACAGGAATAAAAACAGTTTTCGTGTTTTTAATTTTGATATAAACTATCAGTGTTCGAGATTAATGTATAATCTCAGCTTTTTCAAACAAACGTTAAAAGTTAACTTGTAATTAAACATGAATATCCCTAATCCAAACATTAAGATCTTTCCAATCACACCTAGAACATCTGCATCCCAACATTATATTATTGCACTATGCAATTTGAACCTAATTAGATTTTTTTCTCAAGATCTTGAGGATTGTGAACTGAAAAACAACGTGAATATTTTATTTTCTGATGATCAGTTTGAGCAAAATCTTGTGATGCCCTTACGTAAATGATTGTCCCAATGACGTGTAGCGGAGTTTGGACATGCGTTCGATCACGGGGAGACAATTTTTGGCATGTGTTAGGAACATCATTTTTCCTACGAGTAGGCGAAATAGTTATTTTTGTATCTAGGGCGCGAAATGCTACTTTGGTGATCGAGAACTAATTTTTTTAACTCGGCTGCGACTCGTTAAAAAAAATAAGTTCTCGATCACCAAAATATTTCGCGCATGGGATGCAAACAGAATATTTTCTACAAACCTCAAAAATATTCTAAAATAAGTAATATGTTCAGCTTATTAATATGAAAAATAGTATTGAACTGGCTTAAACTGTTTTTCCATATCAAGTTATTACTTAATTATTGTTATAAGTTACCCAACTTTACCTTACATTAATAAATAAATGATTTCTTGGATTTTTGCTTGATTACGGAACATAAAGGTTAAAATAGGTTCGGTCCTGACTAAGGTCTTGAAAACCACGTTATTAGTTGGCTCCGAAATTTAGCAAAATTTTACGCAGTTACGCGAAAAATCTGAACACAACTAAAGTGATACATTAGTAAGTGATTGTTCCAAAAACCACTATAGAGAAATTACTGTGAGTAGATTTTTTATTACCAATTGATCTGCAAAAGTGGGAATATCAAAAGTAAGGTTACACTGGTAATTAGTAACCTGAATTCATCCGACAACAGTGTCGGACTCAGATATATTTCAAATAATGTGAAAAATGAACGAGCCAAATCCAATGGGAGATAATTTCTCCAATAGAAACATGACAACTACCACCTACTCAAGCATAGTAAATACGTACAAATACCCAACAAAAGATCAAGCTGTAGTTCTCTCAGCAATCGATGGAGTGAAGATACACGACTACATAATAGCAATTGGATCCCTTATACAACCCAAAAACGTGTTGTTTGCTTCAAGAATTGCTAATAACCGAATTTGCATCTATCTTTCCTCGAAAAATATCGTAGATAATTTTCTTAGTACTCACAACACCATCAAAGTTAATGGAACTCAAGTAGAAATAAGAAGATTAATAACTCCAGCTCAAAGATTAGTTATATCTAATATTTGCCCAACAATTCCTAACTCTCTTTTGGAAGAAGAACTGAAAAACATGGGGATATCAGCAGTATCTAAAATAACCTTCTTGAAAATTGGTATGCCGGAATCTGAATACAGCCACGTACTCAGCTTTAGAAGACAAATTTATATCAAACCACTACAACACGCAAACATACCAGACTCTTTCAACATCTCCCATGACAATACTACTTACCGATTATACCTATATATTGATGGCTCTAATTGCCAAAAATGCAAAACAATAGGCCATCAACAATCCGACTGCCCAACTTACCTGGCTCAACAAGACACTCTCGAACATATGGAAGACAAAGAAATACAATCCAACCCAACTACAGACAAAAATTCTAACTGCACATCATCATCAACAGAAATTTCCATCACCACAATACCATCAAATACTTCTACCTCAACAGAAACATCACCATCAATTCATATACCCTCATCCACATCCCTTCCAATAGCAAAAACTACCCAAATATCTGATCCTCCACTACCAAGCACCTCAATGCTTCAATCCTCAAGCTCTTCTACAATAGACATAATACAAACATCCAAGCCCACTCTACCAAATCATCCATCAGAAATAAAGACACAAAAAACAAAAAGACAAATTTCCACGTCACCAGATATCCAGGAAAATTCATCCAACCCCACCTTTGCTACTCCACTAAAACCCTCGAAACAAAGAAAAAGAGCGAAAATGTCTTCGGAAGACAGAAAATATACTAAACCCTATGAAAGAACAAATTGAAAATAGAACCCCACCTTTCATCTTAAACTTCACTCAAATATGTGACTTTCTCGAAAATACAATCAACTCGAAACACCCAAAGGAGATAATAGCACAGCAGTATTCCAACGAAGACTCCGAAATAAAAGAAATTTTAAATTTCATATATAAACATACTACGACAAAGGGCATAAAAAATAACATTACAAGACTTAAGAAAAAGTTAAGTCTCTCCAGCCTCTCCACCACTGAAGAATCTGACAGCGAACCTCTCTCGCAAGAAAATTAATATAATGAATAATACGTTCATACTTCAGTGGAACCTCAATGGTTACTATACTCAAATTGACTACTTGAAACTGTTAATCAATAAACAATCACCAGCGATAATATGCTTAGAAGAAACTCACTTCAAACAGCAACAAATAAAGTTGAAAAATTATCAATGCTTCCTCAAAAACCGATCGGATCCACAACAAGCCAGTGGCGGAGTAGTAATTTTTATAAAACAGAATATTCAAGCAAATGAAATTCCTATAAACTCAAATCTTGAAGCTATCGCAGTATCTATAACTTTTCGTAAGAAAATACATATATGTAACGTATATTTACCACACCCAAATTAACTTGATATAAATGAGTTAAATAATTTGATTGAGCAAATTCCGTCGCCCAAAATAATTGTAGGAGACCTGAATTGCCACAACGCAGCATGGGGTAGCTATAAAACTGACAAATGTGGAAATCTACTTCTTCAAACCATTAATAGTTGTAACCTAATCTTAATGAATACAGGGAAATCTACAAGATTTAATTCATACATTGCACACTATCTGCTATCGATCTCTCCCTCTGCAGTCAATCCCTGGGACCCGATCTTCAGTGGGATACCCTCAACCATCTATATAACAGTGACCACTTCCCCATATCAATAGAATGGAAAGAAAATGAACCTCCTTCACATAATATATATCAGCACTGGAAGCAACAATCGGCAAATTGGGAACTATACAGGAAGGAAATAGAAAACAAAGTCACCAATTTCACAGTTGAAGGAAATATAAATGGAAATATTATAAAACTGAACAATATCATCATATCAGCTGCAAATACCAGTATCGGAAAAACTAAAATGTGCAAAAGACAACCAGTCCCTTGGTGGAATAAGGAGATTGCGCAAGCACTAGGTTTAAGCAAACACGCCTATAATGTGTGGAAAAGACATAAAAATGATGAAAATCGCCTTGAATTCAAAAAACTCAAAACCCGTTTCCTAATTAAAACAAGTAAAAAAGAAAGCTGGTGTAACTATATTTCCTCCATAAATCCCTCTACTCCACTGGACTCGATATGGAATAATATTAGAAAAATAAGAGGACAAAATTCTTTCCTTCACATAAATACTTTATCCTATAATAATCAGCTGATATCCGATAAAAAAGATGTATGTGAGGCTATAGCAGATGTATTCCAATATAATTCTAGTGATCGAAGCTTAAACCAATCCTTTGTACAATGCAAGGAATTGATTGAGACTTCCGAAATCCAAATTGATGACTACGACTCTTATCTAAACGTTCCCATAACTCTGCAGGAACTTGAATTTTCACTCGAAAACACCAAAAACTCTGCTCCTGGACCAGATGACATTCCCACAATATTTCTGCAAAATCTTCCTTTCAATACAAAGTTAATACTCCTAGATCTATTCAACACTATGTTCTTAAAACATCAGTTTCCAGAAACTTGGTCAAATGCAACAGTTATCCCCATATGTAAATTCAACAAACCAAAAGACGACCCAGCTTCATATAGACCGATATCCCTAACCTGCAGTATGTGTGAAATTTTAGAGAAAATCTTAAACAACACCTTGGAATGGCACCTTGAAAACAAAAATTTTTTAACACCCTATCAGAGTGGATTCAGAAAATGCAGATCAACAATTGATAATCTAATATCTTTTGAAAGTGAAGTACACAATGCATTTTTGAATGACCAAAAACGAATCGCCATATTCTTCGATTTAAATAAGGCTTTTGATACAACCGAGAAATATAATATTTTAAAAACTCTGCAGACATGGGAAGTACAAGGAAACATGCTAGCGTTCATAAATAATTTTCTCAAGAACAGAACTATTCAAGTTAGATCAAATGGCCTCATCTCAACTACAAGACCTCTCGAAAATGGCATTCCACAAGGATCTATTTTGAGTCCCACTCTTTTTCTCACTGCAATTAACAGCATCACCGAAATGATAAAACCTCCCATCAAAATTTGCCTTTATGCAGATGACCTCATCATTTATACAAGAAGTAGAGGCACAACATTCGGCTACTCTTTACTTCAAGATTGCCTCCATCAAATTGAAAAATGGTCACAAAAAACAGGATTCCAATTTTCAAGCGAAAAGACACACTATGTGATTTTTGACAAACGAAAAGATACCCATAATTTTAATCTGTTTTTATATAGAACTCCACACGGATAGAAGAAGTAAATTTTCTTGGTCTTACTTTAGATTGTTCTCTCAAATGGAAAACACATATAGACGTCCTTCAACAGGCATGCCAATCCCGAATAAATCTGTTAAAAATTTTATCAAACCGAACATGGGGAGCTAGTACAATCACCTTATTGGACCTATACAAATCACTGATAAGAAGTAAATTAGATTATGATTTCATTTGCTACGATACCGCTAAGAAAACATTATTAAAAAAATTAGATGTCATTCAAACTTCTCCACTTAGATGTGTACTAGGCGCTTTCAGAACCAGCCCAACCAGCAGTCTCCTAGTCATTGCAAACGAACCTCCACTGTACTTACGTCGACAACTCCTTTCCTCAAACTATACTGCAAAAATTTCTGCTTATCCCAACAATAATGCATACCAAATCATTTTCCCAAAAAACGCCCCACCCGACGAAATATACGACTCCAAACCAACAAAAAATCTCCCTTTTAGAGAAAGAGTGAGACGAGCTAACAATGAATTTGAGCAATTTAAATTATCACTCAAACAAAACTCTAACTTTCCCACCTGGATGTCCCAGAAGCCAGATATTAATACGTCCCTCACTCAAAATCCAAAAAATTCCACCAACCAATGTCTCCTACAAAACCTCTCCAAGGAAATTTTATCAAAATATCCCCATACCCTGCACATCTATACAGATGCTTCAAAAAATCTCAATGGAATTGCAGCAGCTTACATCTGTGGAAATAATAAATCCGCCATCCGACTACCGAATCAATGTAGTATATTCACGGGAGAAACAACTGCAATTCTGGAAGCCATAAAAATGTGCAACGACTCTACAGCAACCAATTTTCTCATCATAACAGATTCACTGAGTGCGTTACTTAGCTTGAAACAACTTTACCCTTCACATCCTATTCTCATACGAATCTAAAGCGAAATGGAAATAATACGTCTTACCCAAAAGAACATCTCATTTCTGTGGGTTCCGTCTCACTCTGGCATTGAAGGAAACTAAGAAGTCGATAAATTAGCAGTAGATACAACATCTAATCAAGAAACACCTTACATTAAAAAAATACCCTACACTGACCACATAAATCAAATAAAAAAACATATATTTAATTCCTGGCAAAGGATATGGAATCGTACGACATCCAAACTGAAAGAAGTTAAGCCACAAGTCGAATCAACTCTTTCAATTCCAGAAAAACGAAGAGATCAAGTTGTCTTAACCCGCATGCGAATAGGTCATACACTCCTTACACATCAACATCTCCTCAACAAAGAACCAGCACCAGACTGTATACACTGCCATGTTCCTCTTTCTATAAAACATAACATCCTAGAGTGTCCCGAATATTCCCGATATAGAAGACTGAATAATTTGAGTGCGGTATTCAAAAATGTGCTCACCAAAGACACAAGTGCTTTAATTAAATATTTCAAAGACATTAATTTGTATAACAAAATTTAAAAAATTATTTATAACACATATTATACAACACATACTACTTGTGTAAGTCCTCCTGCTAATAACTCTTAGTAGTTGATGCGGGCATGTTTGTATTAAATAAAAAAAAAGGTTAAAATATAAAAATCCCATATGGTTTACATGTAGTGCGCGAAGTAAGTATTTCGCACACTACTTCGCGCACGGTGTCATGGTAACAAGGAGAATGAAAAAAGGGTCACTTCGCGTACTGTTGTCAATGCGCGAAGCTTGTCATTTTTTGACGTTTGTAGAAAATAGTTATTTTCCTAAGAAGTGCGGAAAGTGATACTTTCCCGCACGCGACTGCAGTTGACCCGAACGACGCAGAGCGGAGCTCTGGCAAGCGGCCAAGTGCGGGAAAGACACTTTATGCATGAGTTAGGAACATTATTTTTTCTACGACCGTATATAGGTACCTGCAAAAAAGTATACCAACCCATTTTTCAAAAATTATATCATTTCAACATACATATACGAAACTTTTACTAAAAACTAGATATTAATTATCATAAATATTAATATTAAAACACAATTTTTTTGCATTCTGTAAATTACTTAAAATTGCCGGTCCAGTTATTTGCTGTTAGGGTTATACGAAAATATCTTCATTATTTTATATTTCCAAAAAATGAATAATGCAACAAAAAGCTAAAAAATATTTTTTTTTATGGATTATTTTGTGAATATTTATTCACCTGTAGTCACAAAAGTTATAACTTCCGAAGTGAAAAACTATCTAATAAGGTCAAAATTTGCATAATTTTATTTTACCGCACTCATTTCACTTTCCCGTACGCATTTATTACTTTCCCGCACTAGTGCGGGAAAGTGACACTTTCAAAACTAAAATGCGTGCGGGAAAGTGGGTTAAAACGCACGATAGTAGAAAAAATATATTTTGATTGGACATTTAATAACTGTATACCAACCAATAGGTTCATTACTTAACTTCTGATTATTATTGATGTCTCAATTAATATTTATTAACGAAACATCATCTATCCAGTTAATCACAATAATTGAAAGTAATGCATCGTAATGATTGGGTCTATGTCACACAAAATATTATTTATTAAACATTATTTATTATACAGGGTGTTTCATTGGGAAATGGGCATACGGTAAGGGTAGGTAGAGGTCGCCTAGGTGGTTCTAAAAAACCCCCATATGATGGGTCTAGCGCTCTTTATAACCGAGATACAGGGTGTTTTATACATTTATCCTATTTCTTTCGAACCTCATAACTTCCGAGTTACCCTGTATATTATTTTGATATTTGGTACACGTAATAACCATTACCTAGAGACTCCATCAAAAGCATCTCCAAAAAGATAGTGCAGGTCCGGCTTAATAAAAAATTTCAAAACTCGTCTTTCCTAAAAACAACACCCTGTATATGGATTTTTTTCAAATTGCTCTTTATAATTGGAAAGGGTATAAAAAATCGAATCTACTTATTTCGTTTTTATTTTTCCGCAGACAATTTTACTACCAAAAATTTACCGTCAAAGTTATAATTTATGCACGTTTTGGGGGTTTACAATGGTATCGGAGAGGTTTTTTTTATTTTTTAGCTTGAAATGAAATCCATTTAATGCATCTAGAGAAGCATCCTAGAAATTCAATTGAGTTTGTATGTTTACGAGTACAGACCACTAAAAAATGTGATTACAGGGCCGTACTTAGAACATACTCACTCAGTATGTTTCGAATATTTCGAACACCCTGTATAAGAATATGTATCTGGAAACTATGCACTTCTTCATTTAGAATAACAAGAGTAAAATACAAGTAATGAATTTATACTTAAAAAAACGGAGAGATTTTTATTAATTTTATTAATTGACATGAACAGAAAACAAGAAATTCTAACAACATTGTCCAAACGAGTACTTTTAACATTTTTTGAAGTATAAATTCATTTCTCGTATTTTACTCTTGTTATTCTAAATGTAGAAGTGCATAGTTTCCAGATACATATCCTTATACAGGGTGTTCGAGATATTCGAAACATATTGAATGGGTATGTCCTAAGTACGGCTCTGTAATCACATTTTTTAGTGGTCTGTACTCGTAAACATACAAACTCAATTGAATTTCTAGGATGCTTCTCTAGATGCATTAAATGGATTTCATTTCAAGCTAAAAAATAAAAAAAAACCTCTCCGATACCATTGTAAACCCCCAAAACGTGCATAAATTATAACTTTGACGGTAAATTTTTGGTAGTAAAATTGTCTGCGGAAAAATAAAAACGAAATAAGTAGATTCGATTTTTTATAACCTTTCCAATTATAAAGAGCAATTTAAAAAAAATCCATATACAGGGTGTTGTTTTTAGGAAAGACGAGTTTTGAAATTTTTTATTAAGCCGGACCTGCACTATCTTTTTGGAGATGCTTTTGATGGAGTCTCTAGGTAATGGTTATTACGTGTACCAAATTTCAAAATAATATACAGGGTAACTCGGAAGTTATGAGGTTCGAAAGAAATAGGATAAATTTATAAAACACCCTGTATCTCGGTTATAAAGAGCGCTAGACCCATCATATGGGGGTTTTTTAGAACCACCTAGGCGACCTCTACCTACCCTTACCGTATGCCCATTTCCCAATGAAACACCCTGTATAATCAATGGTCAATTACGCAGTCGACCTCACACACACAATGCTCAATTACTTTGAGACTGTTCTGAAATAGAGTAATCTCAAAAAGTTAGTTAAAAAGCTCCTTATATCGCTGTTCTGATAAAACAATAACGTACATTCAAATTCTTGAAGCAAATACAAAATCAATGATGAAATCAGATACTAAGTACTTAATTCGAATTTATTCCAATTGAAACCATCCATACTTTTTATACCTTTAATCATTACAGAAACTAATTACGAATAATTCTCAATCGTTTTTTGGCTATCCTGTGATGTGTTGCTCGAAGTTGTCTTATATATAGGAATTTCGGAGGCAACATTTATTTTCTAACAACAAAAAATTAATTTCATTGCTATCAAAGTAGCAGCTCTCTTGAGATTTCTTCATCTTATTGGAAGATTTTATAAATAAAGTTTGAGAGATTTTTTAGTGCATCTATTTCAATTGCTGTTTCAAAAACTTCTCTCATTGAGCCAGATAAATTATGGCAATTTTAAAAGAATGAAAATGTGGCTGTGCTATAGATGAAATAATTATTCTCCCAAAGAGCTTGATTTTTTTCCCAATTATGCTGCAAGATCATTATATTTTGTGGTTTTTGGTTGGTACTTTTTCAAATACGGTAAGGTTGAACCACCATTTTTAATTACAGTTGGTTCGTTGGATCTTTTCCCATGCGTCATCATTAATATACAAACGCAATACATCAATACATTAAATAACACGTAGGTCGTAGTTGTAAACAAAGTCTTTGGTCTGTCAACGACGTCAACGTACAGATTCGCGTTTAACCTATCGCCGACATTCATCATATGGCTATCTCTGTTTGTTATATTACGCTGTAATGGAACAAACGGTTTCATTTCGGGGGTTAAGATTCTGTGAGTAGGAAAGAGACGTAATACAAAAAGTAGTATGTGAATCATTTCATACATGGGAAAAGATTCAGCGAACAGACTGTATATCTCACTTTCTCACTATCGGAATGGTGAAAAAATTATTCAAGTAGAAAAAAAATCAACCGGATATTGATTGTTAGAACTGGTTTGCAGAATTCCAAATTGATAACTTTTATGATGAAGATGCTCTACGCTTGGTAGCCCAGTTGAATCTGTTGAAGACAAAGCTAATGCAAACCGAGGAATTATCGGTACACATTCTTACGAAAAAAAATATTGATGCCGTACGTAAATGTCTGCAATTTGATACTCAAACGTCAACAAATATATCCATTTTGAAGGTGCTAACTACAAATGGGTTGTCTACAATGTTAAACACAAAATATCATGGAGTGAAAAATATGGAACTGTTTGAAGTAGTCAATATCAATTGAACAAAGCTACTATTATTTGTTTGGTTGAAAATCAATAGAATCGTAACAGAAAAGACCAGAATTTCATTGTTCAATAAACTCAAGTAGAACTGTCAAAAATGGTGTACTGTGGACGAGACTAATAACAAACATATATGTAAGCCAAGCAAAGCGCAGACCATGAGTTAATATTAAGAGACAAGTATGCTCATAGAAACAAGCTAAAAGCGAGGTTGGGGAGAGAACAGTTTGACTACTAGTGGGAAAGTTTCAGCTAACATGAAATAAAAGAGTAACTGGAGAATGGAATCAAATAGGTATATCATGATATTGGGTGATTTTACAGTAAAGTAGAGTAGGATGCAATATGGTCTTTCTCCAATTTTGATGGGAACAAAATTTCAAGTAAGGTAGCAACGTATTTGAGGGCTCAGTAATGACGTAACCGCATATAACCATTAACAACCACATCTATCAAATGCTATTCACCTACCGGTTATAAATTGTTAGTCGCCTAAAATAAACGTTTTCAGTATTCTCCATCGAAAAATATTTATTGTGTTGAGCCAAAAACATATTAAAAACATAGCTTAAAGCATACTGCATGATCTTCTTGAACACAACCCTTCTAAAAACCAAAAAGGATATTGAAAATATCAGTATTTTAATTTACTCTCGAACGGGATTAGCAATGAATAGTCTCTTCATATTCTTAGCAATAAATTTAAGCCACAGTGGCATCTATAAGGGGTGTAGTATATCATAGCCAAACGAGCGGGTAAATCTCATTCACCGCAATTGTTATTTTTAATAAAAGACTGCGGCATATGCCCGGATTAAGTTATTATGTACGCATCAGAAGATTATTTATGGTTTGGAAAAAAAGAAATAACAATGGTTTTGTTGGATTATAAGCGTAAAGAGTCATTAATAAAAAATCTTGTAATTTGGAAGGTGAACTGTTTAGAATTTTAATGGAGTTTTGAGGTTTATTTCATTTTTATTGTTTCGTGCGTGAAGAAATCGTCGATTTATAAATATTTTTGTTCGTTTTTCAGCTATGTCATTTCTTGTTTGATGGGATTTTTCATGCGAATCTATCGTTTTCATTATTTAACTTTCATTTATTGTTTCATGAATAGTTAACTATTTACCGCATTGGAACAAAAAACTGAGTTGTATCTATCAGCTTTTGCTTTCGAGAGGCTAATTGTTAGTTCTGATAAAAAGCACAAGTGTAGGAAACAACTAATCAAAAATAAGTGTAATGTATACAGGGTGTTCCAATCTTACGACAAACTTCGGTATATGGGTTATTTCAAGGAATGTCAAGGAATGTTATAAAAAAAATAGTAGGTAGATGTAATTCAGGTGCACATTTTGAAATCATCTCGGACTATACATAGTGTTGCATAACTCCGTTGCAAACCAAACATTGATTTTTCAAATGAGAATCGTCGAATTTGGACTGCTCACATTTTTTTTAAGCATTTGCGGTTTTGCTACGTTATACAAAGTCCTTCGGAAGATATGGACAGTGGACACCTGAAAATTGTTATAGGTGAATCAAGGCTCTGTAGCTTATTGTACGTTGAAGAAAAAATATTTCGCACAACAGAGTTTCGTAATACGATGCAATATCACCGTATTCTATTGAATTTAAACTATTAATCCTTTTGTATACAGGGTGGACGGAAACTCGAACCTTTCAGTTTCTCTTTTCTCCCAAATGGAACACCATGTATTTCTTAGCATAAATTGAATCGTCGATTATGTAACTTTAATTTTTGTTGAGTTACCTTATACCCAAAGTTAATTAAAACAGAGTTATTTTGTAACATCTATTGTAAACCATAATTATCAACCTATTCTATGAAAGCAATAAACGTTGAATGTTACAAAAAATGCTAAATTTTGATAAATTATTCATTATAAGCGAACAACAATAGTTATTTACGTAGCTAGTTATGAAAAGTGCGATATTGTTCAATGAGCGTAATATTTGCCAAAACGAGCGCCAGCGAGTTTTGCAAATTACGCGAGTTGAACAATATCGCTCTCTTCATAACGTGTTTACGTACAAAGTTTTATCTAATTCCGTGCTTTTATAATATTTAATAAAATCTTCAATTAGAATGAAAATATTAAGGTAAAATCTAATGTTATGGAAGTGTTACTATGGAAACAGTCAGAAACAGTTATGTAAAGTTTTTACATAACTGTTTTTACTACTTTTCATAACTGTTTTATGAAGGTTATGAAAAATGTGACGTAAGCTAACGTCAAAGAGTAACGTAAAGTGTCACATTTGATAGCGGAATTTGATAAAAGCATAATCCTAACCGTAATATTAAACTAAATGTTCAAAGTGTTTACCATTAACATCAATGCAATGCTGCGATGGTTTACAATAGATATTAAAAAATAACTGTTTTGATTAACTTTGGGTATAGGGAATACTTCAATAGTTACATAATCGAAGATTCTATTTGTTCCATTTGGAAAAAGGGAGAAAATGAAAGGTTCAAGTTTCCATCCACCCTGCATACAAAAGGATTAATAATTAAAGTCCAATAGAATACGGAGATACTGCATTATATTACGAAAGTTTGTTGTGCAAATTAAATGTTTTTTCAGTAGTTCAGTTCCCCAGCTTTCTTTTACTCATGAATATAATTGGATTCGAATGTGTCAGATTCACTTGAAGAACATCGATTTGTGATGGTTAATTTTCCCCCTGAACAACAAAGTTATAATATGCAAAGTATCCTTTTTTTGTTTGTCTTTGCGACTACCGAGATAAAAATCAGCATTGGACAGAAATTGGCTGTTCAAGAAGTTGAGAAAAGAAAAACAAAATCGATATTAAAAATCTATCGATTTCCACCCTTATCTATTAAATTGGTTCTTATGTTTGGAGCAATTTCTGAGAGCCCTAAATCGAGAAAGGATAAGCTACGGTTAATTCATTTTCTGTAATGATATGTTTGTATCATTTGGAAGTATTTTTGTATAAATATAACTAGCACCGCACTATTTATATTTAGCATTTTCATGATTTACTGCTGTCTTTTCCGAAATGCTCTCATCACATGCTAAATTTGCTACCGTAATGAATTTAATTAACTTTGGAACTAGCGAAGCATCTGAAGTAAGGGTATTTTGATGACCATTGTTTACTCATATAGCAAATTAAAAAAGTTTAATGTAAGCTATCCATATAACTTGAATGATGAAAAATGGAAATGAAACCCAAAATATAAACAAAAGCTTGATCCACAAAATGTGCACTTATGACATTAAATTTTTTTTCAATTTTCATGTAATTACATTTCACTCGGAATCAGAAGACAGCATGACCTCTTGTGCACATGTCGACGCGCATATTGACAGAAGAATCTGGATAACGATGAAAGCATACGTTGCATGAAATTTTGCATGTCAATATTGAAATTATTATTGAAAGTGAATGGAAACAGACGTTTCCATCAGTAACAAATCCTCTACAAGCTATTCTCCAGTCACAACTTCATTGAAAACATGAATATGATCTCACAATATATGGATACTACGACAACATTCCGTTTTCACTGCAGAGCTTCTTCGGTTAAATTTACAATTTCATTCTGACGTTCATCTAATAATCGAAGTTTTCTTCCGTAACGTCAATTCTCCTAATCTTTGTTGAAATTCAGCGTCCAGCTTAAAATATTCACAACAACCCCACAAAAAATTAACTGGATATGTTCGTACGGAACTGCAACGGACTGAAACACAAAATTTAGTAGCACAAACGTAACGTTTGTAAGAAGAAAAGCTCTCCTAACCGAACACGTCCGCATACCACAGAAATGCATTAGATTTAAGACCTCATTTTCGACACCAGATACTTAACAACTGAAATACTGAATGGGAACAAAAAGCATATGAACTCCAACAAATGAAACCTAACATAGTAAAATGACAATACAACACAAATAAACGTCAGCACCAGTTCATCGTCACACGACTCCGCCTCAGACACACCAGGTTAACACACGAATATCTACTAACTCGGGAGCCTATTCCGCTTTGTGTCATATGTGATAAAACTATATCTTATTTGAGTGTCCATTATATAAAATCGGAAGAAGAAACTTCAAAACAGGTTGAACTATTTAAGACATAATTGAAGAAAAATGCAACCTTAAAACATTTATTCCTGAAACTGAAACATATGAATATTTCCGAGAGATTATAACAAACTTCTCATTGGAATAATTGTACATATCTATAAACTCCGCCGCTAATCACCCTAGAGGTGGAAGCGGTTATTGTTAGTAAAAAAAGCTTTCCAAATTTTTTCATGAAGTCATATACACGACTCGTAGGTGGATGTACATATGCACAACGCAATATAAACTGAAAATTTGGGCAGATGGCGGTTATCACAAAAATAAGTTTATTCAGGGAGGAGCTTGATTGAGTTCTTATTAATATTTACTGAATTCCATAAAAATATTACTTTAGTATAAAAATCAAACAAACGAAAAGATTCTGATTTTTGTGAACCAAAGAAGCTTCTGTAAATATTTTCCCAGCATGTGTGCTGCATTGTATATTTTTGATAGTTTAATGGCAGCCGGAAGCAAATAAAGACTGAATGTTTTCTGAATTTCAAGTATTATCTTTTGCGAGTATATTTTTTGTGAAATATATGGCTGTATCGTGTTTTATAACTTTTCCTACGATTTGATGTTGAAGAGTATTGGTGTCAGGAAGTTTTTAAATCTTTGATATAGTTTTTTTGTTAGCTAGTGTCAGTAAAAAAAGCCGAAGGAAATTTGAAGATTTAAGTCACACTAAGAGAGATAATTAGTGTTGGCATACAAGTCCTTGCACATTTTGGAAATACTTCAAAATAAATTGAATTTTCGATTGTGTTAGTTAAGCAGGGAACACATTGTTCTGATGTTTCACCACGCCACTCCATCCGACGAAACGTCAGAGGGACACCGTGAATTAATGCATATTTATATATTGTATGTACACTGATTTGATGCAATCCCATCCCACGCGACTCGGCGCCGGTACGAATCTCCTCTTGCCCGATTTTCATCATATGATATCACGTCGCGTGCCACCGCGTTGTAAGGTGTAGTAACAGTGTGCAAGCGAAGGTGGCATCATAATAGAATGGCGGCCAAAGTCAATGAAATTTTATTAATTGAATTCTCCAGCTGCTCCTTCATTCGAAAATACATGTGGAACCGGCCACTACTGTCACCTATTTCGAGAAGGTCAATTAGAGTGTGATATTCTCCATGAACGTGGCGTTCTGAATTTATTGGATGTACCCAACATTTTCTTTTTTGTTTCCGTTCTAATAACAGTGACGCTGATGCTGCTCATTCTAGTTCTTCTTCCCACTCATCTGAGGAACTATTACTTGCCATAGTGTCTGAACTCAAACTGGTCTTATTTTTAAACATTATGTAACGTAGCGTTGCGTCGTATCGGATGACGTGGGAGCAATGTGCACAAAGTACATCTCTGACGCATAATATCGGATGGCGTGGCTTGGTGTAACATCATGGAAATGTGTTCCTGGCTTTATGATTTGTGGTTAAGATCAAGTGAACGCGAATTATTGGAGCCAAGCCCCCTTTAGAGATTGTACAGCTAGGGGCAAGAGGAAATCGAGAGTTCAGCTCTGTTCAAAGTACACACAAATACACAAAAACATTTAAGTGGACCGAGCAGCTGATTTGCTCGAGCAGATTCAGCAAAAAGAACAAAATTAACACATTTATCGATCAAGGCGAATATGTGCGGTGATTATAAAAAATAAATACATAACAAAACAGTTTAGATTACCCTTCACCTTCAGTCTTTAAAGAAAATAGCTGAAATGTTTGTGTGATGGTAGTGTAAAGTGAGCTCAGTATTGATAATAATAAGTTCATTCAAGTAAAAACTTTTCCAAATAATTGATGAATGTATTCTCTGGTGTTTATATTGCGTTTAATATTTTTTGGAGAATTAAAGCCAACAAAAAATATTTAATCCATAAAAGGAAATCTATTATAAACAACTAGCAGCAATCGCTCGTATCTAGGTCTACTAAAGCGAGACTATTGTAATCTGTATCACATTAAAAAGGAAATAGAGGCAAGATTTACGGAAATATATTTTCCTGAATTACCGTTTAGATCGTAGTAAGCGATACACGTATTGCCCATATAAAATAGGAATGCCCTTCTACCGAAAGAAAACCAACCGATTCTCTCAATATATGCCGATTATTGCATGCATGTGTATTCCGAACGGCCATTTTAATACTATGGACGATCCAGATATCATAAAATAGATTTACAGGTGAGTCTTCTGCAAAAATATCGTTTATTGATACATATTGCACTTTCGGATTTCGAATGTGATATTTCGTATAAATGGTTGTTTAAAGAGTTTCTAGAATTTACAGCTTTTTCACTTGCTGCTTGGAAAAAATACAGGGATAATATTTTCACACTTGAGAAAAATAATATCCAAGATAAGAAGACGAAGACAATTCAAATTTTACTGACAATTAAGCAAGGAAAATCTAGACAGAAACGTTCAGTAATGACAGAGAGGAAAAATATTAATTCAGAAGCGTGCTTTTTCTATTAGTTGATTCACGTTATTCGGAAGAGCGTAAAGTAACATTCGAAAAGTATGTATGTGTGTATGTATTTTTGGGATAACATTCAATAATAGGTACTTACAAGATCCATTGTGTCCCCTTACTTCTACTTAGTTTCTGAGGAGATTCTCAGAAACTAGTAACTCCTTTAGTCCTATTTCCCGGAAAAATTTAAGGATATCTGCAGGCTTCAATTAAGGTTCCTCTTCTATCCAGTAATCTCCCAGGTACTAAGCTCTAGGATTCTGGAGTGCTGTGCAGTTGGAAAGTATGTGAATGGAGGTTTTTTCTCCCATGACACAAAATCTACACCCTTTTCCCCCACTATATTGAGCTTTGTCAGGTGCCCATGTGGGCGGCAATGCTCCAGTTTTACTTTGACTTATGCATTCATTTGATCTCAACAGTTTGTTGTCAGTCACCCAGAAGAATCTTTTATTGTATAAACCCTACTAGATCTCTTTTCTCTCTTTTCATTCCTGGGAACTATAGCCTTGCTTAGTCTATATCTGAAATAAAATTGTTGTGGAACAATTCAAATATTTTTATGGACCTGAAGAAATAAATAGTGATGGGGATTATCTATGATACAAATTGATAAATTGCTGTATAGCGTTAAATCAGTTAAATAATGTAACAAAAAGAAAATGTCGATAATAATAATGACATTAGCAGCATAAATGCGATTACAACATACTTGAACGGGAATTTGCACTTATATTGCACGATTATATATGCTAATTCGTGGAATTGTTCAGAATCCGCACCAGTTTTGCATTGTATTAGTTATTGAACGCAACCAGATTGGTTATGCCAGTTAGACCAGTCGTTGAGAAAGTCGAAAAAGCTTTTACTTTTTTTGTTAATCATCGCTACGTTTATGTGGTCATTGCAGTGAAAAGAATAAGCTTGTGAAATATACATTGCCCTAACAACTTTCAGCTCACAGAACCTTGAAAGCTGAAGTTCTTCTACTTTAAAGTTGTTTCCGAATTTACTGCCGGCTCTAAGCGCTTAGCAGTATCTGTGTCTATCATATTACTTCTGGTCACCAATAATAGTATATTATTAAACGAGCAATTTATGATAGCCATAATTTGACGTTTGCGTCACGAGCTGCAGGCGAGGGGCGCAAGTCACCTAAGTGAATTATGGCCATAAATTGCGAGTAGAATACTATACTGTGTTCACGACACTTAATTTATTTATCAATAAATAAAAGTCAGTAACGATTTGGCATATTACTAACCTCAAAATGTTGTGGCAGCAACATCAAATAATTTGACATATTTATATAGAGATAGGCGATACTGTAGAAAGTATCAATACAACGTACCGTTATAAATATATTGTTTTAAAATACTTACCTAATATTAGAAAATATCGTTATGGAAAGTATCAATACTAAAAATTATAAAACAATATTTTATCGATACGATATATGTTAGAAACAAATTTCCTGCACTGAATACACAGATTTAATAATTTATTTCATATTGTACCCCCATCTCTAGTCGTGAATTATGAACCATAATACACTACAGTGTATTATGAACCATAAACCACAACAGTTGATATATGGGTACCATATACCTTTTGTTAGGAGGTAAAATATTGACTTATTATTAGGTGGTCGTGGACAAATAAAGTTACTGGTTTATAGTTTTCACGCCATATGACAGTTAGCTCAGTTTGATTGAGATAAAGTGGAAAGGATAGAAATATTTGATAAATCAGAGTCCAAGACAAACTGGAATGGAATAAATAGGAATATCACAGTAGCTAGCGGTACATGCAGCTTGAATATTATTCATTCTTTTTTGGCACATTGGCACCACAATATTTTTGAATTCCTTATTTCAAGAATGAATAATATACCACAAGGAACATACAGAAGATACTTGAATATTATATTAGATGAAGTACTTGAAACCGAAGAACCAAGAAAATTTGACTAGGTTAGGTTAGGTGTGTATAGTGAAAGGATCTACAGGGCCTGCGGCTCGCAAAAGTATATTGTGGCTCACACGTATTTAGATTTCACCAGACAAATTCAGCTCCTCAACAAAGCCGATAAGTTTTTTCGGTGAATTATATTCCAGATCCGAGGGTGAAAGAAAGACCCTGCCAAACATCAGATACCTGATTCGATCCGCGACGGGACAGGCACAAATTATATGCTCTGCTGTTTCATCATCTTCCAGACAGGGACGGAAAGTCGGCTCTTCTTCTCTGCTAGACAACGTAGGTCATGCCTGCTAAAGTCCAACATTTGTATGGAGACATTGTTCGAAGGATGTATAGAAGCCTTCGAATAAACCAATTCTAGTGAATTATGATCTTCTTGTCTGTCCAGGTATTGAGTGTTTGTTTGGCAAAACTTATTGCGGTGCCATAGTAGGCTCTGCGCACCCTCCCGCCTTTGCAAGGAGAGCCTGCCTTCTCGTTTCTTTCCATGCCAGTATGGCCAGAGATCCAGCCCAGCAATATTTTATTGAGTTCTCCTATTGAGAAGAGTCTTTTTTGGCAGGAAATTAATTTTGACGTTACACGGTGAGAGCTGAGTGCTTTTAAAGTACTTGGCTGTCTGAGAAAACTTTACTATTGAAAAGATCTAATTGGGCTAAGATAATCACAGGTGCTTTTCGGAACTGAGTTGGGCATGACTAGGTGGGAACAAGAGGAACTATAAGCCAAAGTGGGACAGATTACACTGAGAGCTAAGCCAGGAGTCCTAGCACGAGACTGCTGCCTGAATGGACACCTGTAATAGCTGAAACTGATAGAGCAGGAAGAATGTGGATTTATTGGAATCGAAGAATGCATGGCACTACAAAATCCAAGTACACATCAACGATGGGAATACTTGATAAATGAGTAAGACTACACTAAACTGGATCCTGCATGGATTTCCTCAAGAAATAGTACTACTAGTATTCTTTCTTCATTTTCTCAGGAAATTGAAAAAAAGTGAAATATCCACAAAAAGATGTTCCATCGTGAAATAATGTTATTGTTACAGTACTTTCATGGAATTCAAAACATGCAGTCACTAATTATTGACGAATATTACCCTTCATTATGGTCAACGACCGTTCTAATGGTTGGAACGCATCAATTCGTTACGCTGTTACCAATGTTGTTGTAACTATTGTTGTTGTCCTGTTGTTGAAATTAGTGTAAAGTGCAATTTCAACAACCATTTCCTATGATGAGAAATACCCAATATTATTACTCCTAGGTATTACTGATGAAACGTAATTTGTAGTCAGGAATTGCAAAGTTCGATTTAGTTATTACCTAAATGGTTGGTACGTTCAAACCAATTATTTTCGTGATTTCAAGTTCTGGGTATATTTGACGGGTTCAAATAATCTAAACTCATTTAATATCAATACTGGATTGATATCATACATATTTGAATCAATATTTTGATAGCTCCTTTGCGTTACTAGCTACCACCTATATTGATTGTACAAATATTGTTTATTTATCTATTATTTGATCAAAAGGTAATCATACATATTGTTCCAGTGTTGTCTAACTGTAAACAACAACAATTTTTCATAGATTTGCCAAGAATGTAAATCTGCAACAATGAAACCTCCATAAATAAACACATTATAAAACACTTCACAAAAATATATATATTTTTTTAAATAATTTATATTCCAAACGCCTGTACTAACGTTAATTATACCACTAGATGCAACTGGAGAAGGGCTTTTTGTAATTAATATGAAATTGAATGTACGACTGGGAGTATCGGATCGCGATGGTAGTTTTTATTTTAAACCTAAAGCTCGTTTTGAATCAGATTTTGCAGATTCACTATTTGAACTCACGTTAACAAGATCACGAACATTTCGTGGAGGATTATTCACCGTAGTTGCATTGTCGGGCAGATATAGGTACATATAATATATCTGGGGATTTTCAACAATTTGCAAATATATTGCTGGCCGAGATGATAACATATTAGGTTGATTTCACAGGTGTAGCATTCTATTATAGTGATAAAGGATATTTTCACAACCAACACGAGGACATGAGCTAGTTGAATTCATTAGTTTCCAATCGTATTGGTTGAGATTTTACTTATTGGAGGAAAAAATCCTAAAAATATTTTGTTTTGTTAATTTCTTAATCCAATATATTTATATCTCCTTTTTTTTCTAGATCCTTTTGCCCTTTCAGGCGTCGGATGTGGATTCCATACCTGTATCTATTTCTTCCATGTTTTTCTGTCTCTTGCACGGCTCTCCATTTCTGCTATAGTCTCTACTCTTTCTAAACCCATCTCTGGTATTTGGCCTAACCATTTCCTTCTAGGCCTGCCCCTTTGTTTTTTGATCGGTTTCCAAATCTCCATTATTTTCTTGGTTAATAGATTTGGTTCCATTTTCACCATATGATCATACCAGCTGAGTTGTCTCTTTCTTATTTTACCAGTTATCAGTTCCTCTTTAGTTGTCACTGTTTGGACCTCATTTCTAATCCTATCCCATTCAGTTTTCCTTGCGATTCTTCTTAGATGTTTCATTTCTATGGCGTTTATTCCGGTTTCATTCTTTTTTCGCACAGTCCAATTTTCACTTGGATATAATTTTGTACTTTTTTTGTGCTCTTCTAGATAGATAGATAGATGATTTGTTGTGTATAAGAATTAGTACAGCTATACAATAATATGATTAAATAGGTGAATTATTTGTTAATTATAAAAGCACGCAATTTTAACACACTAAGAATACTATAAACTAGTTTTTTTTGTCTATTCAATTCATGCGAATCCAGAAGTAGCACCAAATCATTTAAGTTCCTCAAATTTTGAAACAACTGCGTGTCCCGAATACCACTAAACATTGGGCATTCAAGCAATATATAGAGATTCAGCAACTTGTAGATTGCAGATTGTACAGATATCCACAGTTGACACAGAATACACAATACCACGTGAGGTTATCCTTAACGATTCTCCACTACACTTTCGCAATTGAGCAATTACACGGAAAATATAAATTGAAGCTAAAGTATTTAGATAGAATGTCTCGGCATCATATGTGGATGAATGTTTATAGACAAAAGGATATGAAGATTGGGCCATCCTTTTAACATCAGCATTAAGGAGAGATTGTGTATAAGTGTCTACAATGCTGTTCAATAATGATGTAGAATTATTTTGTAAGAAAGATAGCCATACAGTCTCACCACCGGCAAGATTAAAATACTCTTTAAGTTGTACTCTTTTTGTTACTATACTTCCCAAAATATTCAAATGCTGTTACTCTTCCAAGCATCTGGTTTTTGCATTCAATCTCTTTATTATTTCAATAAACTAGTTGTTTTCATTCACTATCATCATTTTGGTTTTATTTATGTTCATCTCCATCTTGTTCTCCATTTCTCTAGTCCAAATATCCACTAGTTCTCGCATTTTGTTTATGTTTTTGCTACTTAGACCACAATACATCATCTACATAGAGTAAACTACTTATTTCTATTGGTTTTGAATTTCTGTGTCCAAGTATAGTGTTAAGCTGCTCATATATTCCTTTAGTCTGCTCTACAATTTTATTTATGATTATTATAAACAGTAATGGGCTTGAGCTGTGTCTTTGTTTTATTTCCTTATTAATTTTGAATTCTTTTGACCTTCGCCTGCAGTTTTCACCTTGGTTCTAACTGTCCCGTATACACTTTCAATTATTTTTATTAACTTCCAATTCCCCCAGGGTTCTCCATACTTTCCTTCTATATACTGTATCAAAGGCTGCTTTAGATCTGTAAATAATGAGAGGTGTATTCTTTCTCCCTCTACCATTTTTTTCGATTATATTCCTCAGAATATTATCATTTGTGTGTCTTCCAGGTCTGGAAGCTTCCTGTTCTTTCCCCCAAAAATTAATCATTTCTGGCGCTATCTCATCTTCTTCGTTAGCCTTGCCTTTTTTGATATCTTGTTTCACTTGATCTATCTCCACTTTTTGGATTTCTCAGCTGGACGAATTCCTCTTCTACTTTTTTTTATCTCTAACGATGTTAATGTTTGGAAATGCTCTGAATAGTATTCTTTCCATGTTTTTAATGTTTTTCCCAACCTAACCTAACCCAGCTCTTTTTTTCGGAAGAGAAAACTGTATGGCAACTTAACATAAGCTTAAGGGAGTGTGTATTTTTCCCTTCTCTGGAATTCTTGCTCATCCTTCTGTTGCATAACTGCTGTGACAACATCAAAACTATTTCCCCAGTGTCTGCTGTTTGTAAGCATCATGCTAACCTAACCTTTTTTTTCTGGAGGGAGGAAACCGCATGTCAACTTAACATAAGCTTAAGGTAGTGTGGGGCGCTACTCCCACTCAAACCCCCCTGAGCTCGCCAAAACCCCGGAACTATCCTTACAGATGTGACTTCGGGGTTTGGTGGCTGTCTTCTAAAGTCTTTTCCCCTCCTTTGGAGTTCTCACTCTTCCTCTTCCTTCTGTTGCATAATTTCTGAGACGACATCAAAACCATTTCTCCAGTTTCCACTGTTTGTAAGCATCATGTTGACAAAATGTCCTGGATCACTTATGTCTATTTGCCAGTCTATCCTTTTCCTAATCAGCTCCCATCTGTTACAATTCAATACTGTCTATTTTACAGTATCTTTTCCGCCACAGTATCTTTTTCGCCACAGCATCTGCACGTATCGGTGTTATCTATTCTTTTGGTGTACGTGCGGAAGCTACCGTGACCACTCAGAAATTGGGTGGACCAATAGTTCGTGTACCTAGGTGTTTTTGTTTCCCACCCACCTACTGAGTGTGGGGATAAGATTCTTTGTCCGTCCATTGTCCAACGTCTTGGTTAGTATCCCATCTATCTTGCCAGAGTGCGATTGTCGTGTCTCTCTCCCTTCTCTTGTCGGCCTCCGTAACCCTCGATAGCCGGTGTAGCCTCGTACGCTCCTCTATTAGGAGATCCAAAGGCGGGACGCCGCATATCCTAGCGCTTCCCCCGACACAGTCCTGTATCCACTACCAATCCTAAGAAGGGCTCTTCTTTGTGTTGAAGCACACTCATATACTTTTAGAAGCGGCACACATTTCCCCATAGCAGAGCGTTTCAACCCAACAGCAAATATCCGCTAGCTCCTCCTTATAGTCCGATCCAACCACAAGTAACAAGACGTCGGCGTAGGCTGTTGTCGCGCATCCTTCAGAGAGTTCCAGCTCCAGGATGCCATTGTAGAGTAAGTTCCAGAGTATGGGTCCTAGAACGGATCCTTGGGGTACCCCCTAGTCTATATCCATATAATCCTGCCCGTTTTCAATCTTTTTTTCGCTGGGGTATGATTTGATGCAGTGTATAAGGTAGGGACTTATCTTCATTTCCTGAAGTACATCAATGATCTGTGACCATTTCGCTGTATTAAACGCATTTCTTATGTCGATAAGCGTTTGTTAGGGAGAAAACAAAAACGCATATAAATAGACGTGACAATGGTAAATGAGAAATATGCTTGCAAAGTGGCGAACTGAGACGTGCTGGATGAAAATCTGTTAACCTTTCATAGGTTTATAGTACACTGCATATCCATCTCGTGTCGCTGGCAAGACCTATAGCTTGCACTGTTGACTTTCCTGTTCGGAATCCATACTGCCTCGCTGACAGCCCATTTTTGTCTAAAACTTCCTCTACCAATCTGTTCCTGATCAAATGCTACAGAAGCTTGCTGATTGCTGCTAGAAGGCATATCGGTCTATACTTTTTGGGTGTTACATGTATGTAACCCTTTGTGGTAAGGATTACCTTCGCCTCCTTCCATGTGGACGGAAAATCCTGTGCTCCTAGCACACTATTCATCACCTCTAGAATTAAGTCTGGATTGTCCACTGTCCATTTAACTGATTCTGCAAGGATACCATCCGGTCCTGGAGTTTTTTTTGAGCCTACTACTAGCCCCTGTCAATTCAGCCAGCGTGAAAGAGGGTGGCTGCCTGCACTTCTCTTTTCCTTACATCGGCGCGTCCCTGGATAGGGGAAAGAGTGTTCTCACCACCTCATTTTTTGTATCTTCAGCTGGTGCGTACGGTTGCAGGAGATGTTTTAATCTGTTCGTTGCGATTTTATAGCCCATTACCCACGGATCATTATCCAGATCATTACAGAGCTCTTTCTAACGATCTTTCTCCGATTTCCTTATCCGATTTTGCAGCATCTAATAGCTTTTTTCCAGCTCGTTGATCCGAGCTTCCAATGTTTTCAGCTCTCTCTCTCTCGTCAACTTTCTTTTATACTTCAGGCATTTAGTCCTTGCTCTTTGGATCTCCAGGTTCCACCAGTAGGGAAATCTATCTGCACCTGCATTTGTCGTCCGTTCCATGCTAATCTTCTGCGCCTCCCCGATTTTTTCCAGTATATTCACCCCTTCCGTATCTCCATTCACCAGCAAGCTCATGGCATTCGCGAAAGCTATCTTATTCCAAAAACTGGAACCAATTTTTTTGCCTGCTCTTTGGAGTCGTTGTTATTATGAATAATATCAGAGGGTGTTATCAATTTTGCATTAACTTAAATAAATCTCTGTTTTAAGTTTTGTACATATATTTTTTAAATTTTTATCCCTTACTGTGAACTGTTATTTTTTGTATTTCCTTAAGGGCGGGTTGTATCGCAGTTGGTTACCATTTGATTAACGCTAACCACTGGTTACAACGTGGTAAGTCGTTTTATCGCCCGCTAACAAGTGGTTATACGTTGGTTAAGACTAGGTTTTCTAACTACTTGATATCTGCTGGTTAACTTCATGTTTTGTCACAGAACGGTTATTTTATTAGCGTTTTGTGTAGTTTGATGTATTGACATCTGTTTATAGAGGGGATTTTTGTGGGGTTATGTTATGTAGTTACTGTCTCTAGAATTCTGTATTGGATGAAATTTTCTTAAGTAGACCTCGAAAGTAAATAAATTGTTTAGACGTACGATGAATATTCAAAAAGACAATTTGAGAGACTTGGAATTAACTGACGATGAAGACTTTGTGGAGCTAATTGAATTGGTACTATTTCCAAGGGCTCCAAGAAATTATAGAATAAGAGAAAACCATTTTGTAAAATGGAACAATGGAGATTTTGCTGCAAGATTAGACTATCTAAAGAAACTCTCGTGATGAAAATATGCTAAATACTAATTATTAATAAATTAATCTAATGTAAGCTAACTTAATAATAATAATCATCAACAAAAACTACACAACTAAATTTATATTCAGGTTGAATTTTAAAAAGTGTGCTTATATCACAATATATAACATCAATCACGATAGACAAAAAACGTCAAAGTACAACATGAAGTTAGATAACAGTTCTACCAACACCACAAAACTTTCAGTTACGTGACCAGCAACTAACTATCTGCGCGGCAACTCAACAACTGGTTAAAAGTTAACCATTTGTTTCGTAACCAGTGAGTTAACCAATTGCGATACAACCCGCCCCCCTAAATTTGCACACTACTGAAATTTTTGAAGCATATTAAGAGAATGTAGTTGTTACTACTTTTATATTAGATTATTTTTTCTGAAAGCCTTTATATTAACAATGACAGGAGGTGGAGAGATTATAATGAATAACCCTGTACCTACACGTCACATTTAAGACAACTGCACTAAAATACAGTCGCGAATTAATACAATATGAAATAAATACTCACGTAATACGAAGGATCCAAAGCACCTTCTCTTTAGTTTCGTCGGAGAGGCACGTTTCTCGGCGAGAATCCTGCAGGATGTCGGAAACACGTCCTTGATCCCGAGAGATGAGTGTTCCATGATGCTGCCATTTCTTACAAGTGGTTGTTGCCAAGTTGGCGTCGCGACGACTGACGTCGCGCTAAATGACTGAAATTATAATTAATCGCAGGCCCTTAGATCCTTTTATCGGACCGCTATCCATTATCTCAGTCTCTTTGGGACAGGACCAGAAATTCGACAGGGACGTAATTCGACGTTACTCGAGTTATGCTAATTTGTTAGAAATTTGGGGATTAAAACCGTCCGAAATTATAACGGATGTGATGACACATTCAAGTTAAACAATGTTATTTACAAAAATGTTTGAAAAGGTTATTCAATTCCATTCACCATTTTTTTTTCCATCGTAAATGTGAGAACACGTTTTTGTGTGTTTAACCTTCACTAAAATGAGAAACAAGAGTTGTTAGGTTAGGTCAATGAAAATTAAATTACTTATACTGAGAAACCTAGCTTATTTGTATTTATTGACATATCCCGTTGTGGTTCTATCGAAGTCTAGAGCGAAGTAATACATAAATTCTACAAATTTGTGGTAGATGTGGAAAAGGAGAAAACGATAGGAAGATTCTATTCTCAGATACTATAGTGACAATGTTTTATTTTGGCACGGATTTTCAGTGGAAAATTCTTTGGATTGATGTTATAATGGAATCAAACAAAATGTTAAACAGCCGATCAAGCAAGAAAAAACGAATGTTAAAGTTGATTGTTCAGCTTTGGCCGATGACCTTGCAATCATTTGGGATCAAAAACAAGTTGAGATACTCGTAATAAGATAATAAGATATATTGCAGAGAAACTAGGTCTACATATATACGACAGTGAACTGGGCCGATTATCAGGTAACGCTCACTAATACTACTCACTAACGCAACACTAATACCTGATATCAGGTGTGTAAACTGGGCCACCTGAATTATAGGGAAATGCAAGTTTCCATAATATTTAAATTCAATAAAAATACTTGCTCTTACTGCATTTTTCAATTCACTCGACAATTTTTTAAACATGAAACTCCTTCTTTGATCTTTCACCCCCTTCCTTCCCCCATAAATAAACCAATTATAGTATTTAAAAGGATAATCTTACTTCTACCACTAGGTTTTACCCGGAGTTGATAATTTGGTCCCCAAATATGACCTCACAGATATTTAGGAGGTAATTTGGTCCCCGTGGCCGGCAGGTATAACATACCGTACAAGTAATCTGGTCTCAATAAAATAAACATATACCTATGTAGTTTCTCTGTTGTATAAGTACGCTAAGTACTTAAGGGTTACTTTGACAAGTATAACGCAAAGACAAGTATCTAAATAATGGAGTGAAATGTTACAAAATTTTCATTTAATTTTTATTTACCACTATTCAATAAATGTTTTAGGTTAGGTTGAGTTAGGTCAGGTTAGGTTAGGTTAGGTTGGGTTAGGTTAGGTTAGGTTAGTACCTGCCTTACCTCAATTCTAAGAACAACATTAAATTTAATTGTATTCCTGTTATTCCTAAAAATTTCCAAGAAGTAGAAATAATTATATTTTAATTTGGAGGCGAAATTACCAGCTGGATTATCGAAGTGCCTGGCTACCAAAGGATTAACACAGGTAGCGGGGACCAAATTACCCATCCTCGTTTTACCTACGAACATCGAGATACAAAAAGTACCTAGCTGACTTGCCGAACTACCCTCATATATAGTAATTTTTTTATTGTTTATCTAACGTTCTATCATTCCAACCATTAAGTTATTTGTTTTGGAGGATGTTCATTCATCAACAAAATGAGTTATACTGCATTCTCGGCAAAATAATCATGGCAGAAATGGCAGATTCTTCCCGAGGGTTTAATTAAACCGAAAACAGAAATAAATTGCTTATGTTTACTTGTTCCTATTAAATAACTCCACGGAGATTATTACTCTTTGTGAAAATGTACAGGTACCTACATATATATTTGTTTGCATTTCATTGCTTGAACATTATACTGAAGGAACAAAATAATATGTATATAGTCAAACATCCTCAAAATAAATTCAAATAGTTACTCGTGCTCACTACGAATCATTCCCAAACGGAAGAAAAATTTTGGGATACATTGGATAGTTTCCAAAAATATCATAGTTTCTGTAGATCGACACTGTCAAAATTTGATTTCGACATTTAAATGTATTGTTGATTTTACGTTGTTTGCTAAAAATCATGGAAATTTGAAAATCTCCTATCAATGGAAACTGGTAGCTAATCTTAACCAATAGAAAACTTTCCCCTGATTTCGAGCGGGAGACTAGAAGTGCATTCTTCTCTTCTTAATTTTTTGGTAAATTAAACCACAATGTTTTTGAATTATCCATTTCAACGTTTCGATAGCGTTCCAGCTACCGTTGTCGAGATAAACTAAGTAGAAATTATTTTATCTTGACAACGGTAGCTGGAACGCTACCGAAACGTTGAAATAAATAATTCAAAAACATTGTGGTGAAATTTCCCAAGAAATTAAAAAGAGAAGAATGAATATACCACAAGGAACATACAGAAGATACTAGGCGTGCAGTGTCGACTATTCTAGTGGTGCGTTTGTGAACGCTGTGGTGTAGAGTGTGAGATGTGTATTATATTCATATTTGATGTATAATTTCCATATTCAAGGTGTTGTGTTGTATTAAATTTGGCTGGTAGTAGATATACATCCCAGTGCTGAAGATATTCATAAGCCTCGTATTTATTCCGCTCGAAGCGAAATCCGTTGGGAAATGATTTTGGTCTCGGTCAATTATAACCACCTAGGTGTATAATATACTATTGATATCTTGTTTCCGCACATTATAGTTTCAATTTAGTGTTATATGCATAATAAAATGGAGGAATTTCTGCATACTTAAATTCAAAGAACAGAAAAAATTCAGTTTTGTTATTGTATGAATTTCATTCATTTGTGATTCTTATACATTATGGAACTGAATCACAACTATGTAATATTAAGACAGAAAATAATTCTGTTGTTTTTTTCTGGTAGGAGATAATTTTGTATTGGATATTCGTAAGTTGTTGTTATTTTTCAATTAATATTGGGTACTTATAATCATTGATTGTAACTAGTGGGCTTTTTCACAACTATTGTTCTCCTTGTGAATAAGTGGATACAATTTTCAAGGGCACAATTCAAAAGCGAGATTGGCACTGGTTTCACAATCAGTGCATATTATTTTTTGTTAGTCTGTATAGTTGACGTTATTATCATGACGATAACGATAAAGGATAATGAAACAAACTTATCCTATAATATTGGATATTGAATATGGGACATAGTTCAGGAGACAAAAAAGAGCAGGAAGGAGTGAAGTGAATATAACGGTATCCTCCAAATTATTTATTATTTATTATAAACTAGAAAATAATCAATACGGTAACCTAAAATTTCATTACGTAGGTACTCTCCCCGTTCCTCCACTTATTATTTTTGCACATCCCTCTTATGATTCTGCTCACTTTGGTGACTTGGAAATTATCTCAACAGATCTGAACAGGATGATATAAAAAAAATACAATTTATATTCAGTAACACGATTTGAATTTGAACTAAATAGGAAAACAAACATGATAAAAATATGAAAAAACTCCAATCAGCTCCAATCAGTAATATCTGTGTGTAAAGATGACGTGACAGAATCAATCTTCAATTTGGATAAATTTAATCTCCGATTTACAAAAAAAAATATTTTCGGGAAGTAGTTTTGACTGAATTTCCTTATAGAATTTGTCATCGAAATATTGGAATAACTCAATACGCTCGTTTCATGAATTTCAATGAAAATGTGACAAGATATATTGGGTCTGAACTTAGTATTTGCAACTAATAACGCCACTCCACGATTTCAAATGAAGATGAGAAAAATATTCGAACTAAAAGTTACCAGATTAGTTACTAAATGGCGTATTCCGTAAAAGTAATCAACAGTCGTGTTCCAAATCTATTTAATATGCCTTGATTGATAAAAAAATCAGCCATGAGTCGACTTATCGTCTGTCTAGTAGATTATTTTATACCCAAAAATTGTATTCGGTCACATGTTAAACTTTTTCCTGTTTCGCATTCAAACTGAAAGATATTTAATATCGTCATTGCATCCGCTATTGTTATTTTATTAATTTACTTCGTTTCGTTTAAACTGAACATGACAGCGTCTGTCTATATGGAGGTTACAAGCTATCGAAGATTTAAAACAAATAGGTTTTGTTAGAAAATTGGTTCTTCTTTTTTATTTGATTCACTGGCATTCAGTTACTTGCTACTTAAAAACAGAAATATTAGAGTAATGTGTATGTTCTAATCTTTCAGTTTGAATACGAAACAGGAAAATGTTTTACTTGTGACAGGATACCCGTCTGATTAATTCTTGGGTATAAAATAATCTACTAGACAGACGAGAAGTAGATTTATGACTATACGTGGCTGATTTTTTCAACAATCGAGGCATATTTAATAGATTTGGAATCAATAATTATTAGTTAAATCAATTTTAAATATAGTTACTTTTGAAAATCAAAATTATTATGTTAATATGTCTGTTCGCCTGCAATAAAGGTGTAGCACTGAGCTATAAAATTTTGAAGGTCTATCTGTGAAAAAATACGTATAAAATTACTAAATTTGGGAATATCTATGTATATTGCATTTGTAAACTGCAAGAAGCATTAAAACATAATTGAGATAAATAAAATTGTATAGCTCAGTGCTACACTTTTATTGCAGGGAACAGACCTAATATGATTAATTTCAGAAATGTCAACCAGGTATCCATGGCTATATACTAAATATTGTGCGAATGTCGCATTCCAATGGCTTAAAAATCTGTATCATAATGAAAATCTGTATCATAATGAATTTCATTATGATACAGATTTTAGTCTTTTAATAAGTATATTATAAAACAGGAGTAGAAAAATATTTATAATCGTCATCATGGAAAAAGATATATTATTCTCAACCCTCCTGATGTGAATTCACTTGGTAATTCATACCCATGAAATTAGCTCTTTATTAATCGTCTTACGCCTTTCCATCCCTTCCAAAAATTTCTATGAAATAGATATAATTATCATCAGAGATTTTCTCGAGAAATTTCGAGTTTTTTAGATTATCTCACTGCAATTTATAGTAGTTTAAGCTTTAATTAAGAATTTGCTAAAAGTTTCACTTTAATTACTGCAAAGACAAAGTTTAAGACATCCTTCCTATTAGAGATAAACGGAAATATAAAAAAACAGGATTTTGTTTGGAAACTCTGGATGATGTCGTTATCCACAGCGCCTAGAGGCTTGCTGAATCTGTTTATGGCTGTAATTTCAAACTGTTTACTGAGAAAATTAAAAATAGATTTGCTTCACAGCTCGTTAATTGGAATATATTCAGAACATGGAGTTATCAAAAGAATAACCAATAAACGAACATGAAAACTCAGCCTTAACCAGGTACTAGCATTCTTGCCTGCAGTGTATTTCAATTTTGAATGAAAAATATCGATGCAACTGAGTTCAAGTTAATATTCAAAGTAATTATTTAACTGGACAGTCAATATTTGATTTTTGGTGCGTGATGTAAGAACTTAAAAAGTACTAAGCTGGTATCAAATGCCCCACGCTCAGTCTATTATGCACATCTGCCCATTGGAATTGGAGCATGCCTTTTTCAAATTATGCTCAACTTCAAGAACCACAGCAGCTTGACACACCACGGACATGGCAACACTGAGAAAGTCTAGTGACTTTTTATTTATTGAGTGACAGAAAAAAATATAAGTTATATATATATATATATATACATATATATAAGAAAGTAGTTCGTTGCCAAAACTAGATAGGTTTCAAATTTTGTGGGGAATGCGGCAATGTAAGTATGATTTGCAATTATTTAATTATTTTTCAATTATACTTGACTTATAATATCTATAAATAATTTTCTTGTAGTTCTTTGAAAATGGTTAGAATAATAAACCGAAAGCTCAGAATTAACTAAAAAGAGTACACTTCATTTACATTGCCGCATTCCCCACAAAATTTGATACATATATATATATATATATATATATATATATATTAGCAAGAAATCATAAAATTGGTATCAAATAGTTTACCAGGAAAACATTTTTTCACTTCAAATTAACGTGTCTCGACTGCTAAGGTCATTCACACAGTTACAGAATTTCATGCATTTTAGGAAAAGCAGTTATGACATTCGATACATTTTAGGTAGCTCATGCTAGATATGATTTATTAAATTGATGTCCTTTAGGTAGGATAGCACTGTATTCACTTCACTACATTTCAAGATATCAATGAGTGGTTCTTTCATATTGCGTTTCTGCTGGTAGGTCTGGTAGCAGGGACATTCCACTAAGATGCATTAAAAACAGTTAGATAAACAGTACATAACTGGCACAAGGGGCGATCTTTTTTTGCAATCAAGTATACATGGGTATAGCGTGTATGTCCAATGCGCAATCTTTTTATATTTACTTTTCCTCCTCTGGAGAGTCTGGAGTCATGGTAATGCTTTAGATTAGGTTGTATTTCATGTGGAGCAGAGTGAGTTGTGTCCCAGTATGATTGCCAGGGGATGTTTTTCAAACAGAGATTTTATGTCCTCATGGATTTTTGTCAAAGGCATGCGCATTAAAAAAAAAGCGTTCGTAGAAACAATTTGACAGTTGATGATTTAAATTCTTTGTTCGAAGAAAGAGATTTGCGGTTTACTTATTCATTATAGTTATTTTTAAATTTCCGCTTTTAATTATTTGTTGTTCGTTTCGTAGTAGGTATTTATGTATTCGCTTTATTGAAAATATGTTTTTGTTTTATTATGTACTTAAATACCTATCGGTAACAAAAGAGTTAGTGTACCACAGAAACTACAAGTACGCATATTTATTAGCAGCTCCAATGTTTTTCTCCACAATAACTTTGTCAAGATAATTAGTTTAAAATTAAGATAGAACTGCAGATGTTTTGAAATCAATTTAGCATGAAATTTAAGAAAATTGTAATTTGCACGGAAAGTATAATACCAAGGTATAGGAGACCCTTATACCGTTCGAAAAAGGACATTTTTCTGAATATGATAAGTTATTAAAATACTGGGTGTTCCATTTAAAATAAGCCCAATATTACATATTGAATGATCTAATAATTTAACTGATAATTCTGAAAACCCTTTGAAGAGATGTTTAGTACTCAATCATCGTGGAATACATTAAACGAATGTTCGACTATTGACATGTAAGATAAAATTCGCTAGAATTTGTTACATCATTAAGTTATCAATTATTTTGGAAATGTTCACATTTTTGAAAAAGTCAGCATAACTCGGAACCCTCTGTATTTAGTTATAGGGAACTATCATGAAACAATATTTCATTTTTTGGGGGTAATTAGAAAATGCAATAAAATATGGGGTATTCCATGAGAAAAAATATAACTTTGATACACCACACTTTATTGGAACATCCTGTATATTTCAAATTAATTTTAAAATATAGAATGTACAAACTACTGAATTGACAAACATTTCAAAATTTTTACTGTTTCGCCATAAACCTCCGTCCCGTTAGTCGTGATTAACCCTGTATAATATGAATAAATTATCATAAAAATGATTGACAATGAACTACATTGAAAGTGAAACTATGTATGTGAATGCCAAGTTGTATACTTCATCACCCTATATACGTACTTCCCTAGGTCAATTATCCTCTTACGTGAGCTCTCACTATCACGTACATGTACGCACTTACTATTCGACAGCTATAAAACAATAAATAACTACATTGTTTTTAAAAAAGAAATAATTACATTGGAGTATTAATGAATTTCAATGAACTGAATTCATGTTTTCTCTTTATGAAAACACAACCCGGTAAACCAACATTGAATGCACTACCTATAGCTCAAAAAGTATGGCTATCAGAAGGAAATGAATTTATCGTTGAAAATGAGTGAAGGCATTTTATAGAATAATCCAAGTTAATTAAATGGGCCATAAATCGTGAGCGATAGGCTTCGCAAAATAAATTTCCGGAAACAAAATGTCTACAATAATGGTCTCAATGACTTTTGCCATTTTCCAGGATGATGGCTGAAGCTCCAGTGGAATTTGTGATTTTATACTCAGTGAGTATTCCTGAGCCTCACAAAATAAAAAATTTGATGGGAAATTTGGTGCAAGGTTGAACTCCATATTTACTGGAGTATGGTTTAATTGTTGCCATTAACACTATATATTAACAAATGTACTATGTGACAATTTTTTTATGTAAATCAAAATTTCTTATAGTCTTTTTTGGTTGAAAAATTGCCTTATATAAGTATGACTTTTATATATCAATAGGTGATTTGAAGGGGTGATTGAAGTAACATAGTCAGATTGAACAATAATAAAATAGTTCTTGTCAAGTTTCCAAAGGTGGAAGGACTTTCGATGGGTACAAAGCTTTAATTAAATACCTACCGTCTTGATGAACGTGTCGAGGACGTAGTTGCGGTTAGACTGTATCGCATCGACGGATCTGCATAATTAAAGAGTTTAGTTAGTTCATTTAATTTTGGTGGTTTTATTTGTGGCTGTGAAAATGTTGGTAATTTGCTAATATGCACTAATTATGCCATGGAGATGTTTTAATTAAAATCGCAAAACTGATATCATTTATCGGGTAACATTGCTAATGCGGTTGAAACTGGATATTTTGTATAGTATAATGATTTTTCCTCCAAGTTAATAATATTAAAGAAATTTTCTCCGTGTCGAAGTGAATATTAGAGTGAATTGGAAGAGTGAAACAAAATTACTTGCATAAATTTGTTAAGGTCTGTTGAAAATACAAGGTCTGATGAAAGTTGTACATTAACTATTTATTTATCCAGTTGCAACCAGTGTTAACTTGAATTTGTCCTTAAGGAAAACAGGATTCCTTTTGCTTGGAGCAAAAAATCGTTACTAACAGTTTGAAGCGCTTAATCAACGAATATCCTTTTTAAGTTACAAGCCAGCGTGCGTGTACTATGGGCCCTTTATAGCATTAATTTGATGTATTCAATGGAAACCCCGTATTTTTCAATTTTTCTTTGGGCTAGATTTTTATCCTAGAAAATATGAAAAATGCAGATAGCAAGCGAGCGCTAGTAGAAAACGAATGATGCCATAATAGAGGAGACGTAGTATCACTTTCATATGATAAGATCATTAAGAAATCCACAAGTAAAAAAGTAAGTGTAGGACATTCACAGCTATGCAGGTTAAACATCAGTTTAGACGCATTTTCGGACGATGTTGATAACAAAAAAAAATGAAATAGAGCTACAAGAAAATATAAATGTGTGAAATGCAGTAATGGTAAACATGGGAATGGAAATAAACAATAATAAAACAGAAGTTTTGATTATTGGAATTGTAATAAATTGGAACATTTCCAGTTCCTTCAGTCGCTTGAGGCAGCACATACACCCATTGCATCTTAGAAAAAGTGGAAGCAATTAGCTTTGTCGTTTGTTCACATTTCAATCCATTTAACCCAACCCAGCCCACCTCTCTTCTGTTATTTTTGTTTGGTTTTTTCTTCACTTCGTGTGTTACTTTTTATATTTTCTTATTTTTCTACTAAAATATTTTTGTAATTTTGAATATTGGAGCGCTGATAGATGGAGAAAATAATGTTGATATGGATAAGACCTTGTTTTCACACATTTATTATAATGAGAGGAGCTTGGGCAACAGTACACTCTACCTATAATAAAAATAAACAAACTTACGTTTACGGAACACGTAGAATCACGCAAGTTTTCATTGAACGCATTTGAATACGTTAATAAAGTACCTACCGCTCCTGTCAAATGTTGCGTTTATGGATGCGAAGCATGGGCGTCAACATGACTACATAAAAAAAACGGGCGACAGAAATGGAATATTTAAGGAAAGTTAGATGTGTAATACAAAAGAATAGAATGGAAAACACGGATATGAGTCAAGATATAGAAATGCAATCAATCGCAGACTTGAAGAATAAATACAACTTCAATGGTGAAGACATTTACAATGTATGGACGGTGAAAGACCGGTAATAAAAGTATGGATAGAAAACTTTCTTCGATTCCCGATTATTCGATCGCTCGAACTCTCAATTTGTTCGTACTTCAATTGATTACCCACGTTTTGTCTATACATAGCATTGAGATTCCACGTTATATAAATAAAACTAGGAGAAGTACGAAGGAATCATCTCGCTTAGCAAATACGCCTCGGTATTTTAAGCAGAGGTCTATAAAATAGTTGAATGTACAAGGGCAAATAACATGAGATCCTACAACAACAGGCAGACCAAAATCTAGAGTGACAGTCAAGCTGCCCTCAAAGCACTTCAAAGCTTTAAATCTCGACTGTTATGAAATTTCAGCAGCTGAAGAGCTCAGAACATTGTATCACTGGAGTGAGTCCCAGGTGACAAAGTAATCGCTGGCAATGGAAAAGTTGACGAACTCGCAAAAGCAGGATTGTCAACCCTGTTGAACGAACTCGAACCAGCTGCAGGTATTCCCAGGTGCTCAACTAGCATGGTTGAAAGGATGGGTGGAAAAACAGCACAAGAAACACTGGAAGGATACGCCCAGGCGAACACATGGAAATAATCATCAGAGATAGTAGCGGAAGTACTGCTCTCACTGAGCAGGAACAAACTACGCACCATAACGGGGATACATTCGGGACAATTTCCCACAAAGGAGCACCTGAACAAAAAAAGGTAATATAACGGAGACCTTACGCTGGACTACAAGAGGCAGAAACTGTATGGTAGACCCCAAAAAATAACTCCTAGTAGGATCCACAATAAGCTCAAGAGGCTGACGAAGGGACAGTCCCATTTCTTAAAAAAAAGGGAACTCCGTACTTTTCATAAGAAAATTTGTAATCTTCATAACAGATCAGTGGGAAACATTTGACCAACACATACAACGATAATGATATGTCTTTAACACTCCGGCACCCTCCGTTTTATATTGGGATTTGAGTAAAAAACTGCTATACTTGTTAGCTCTATCGCTTGACCTATTCAGTGCAATACAAACAAGTGTTGCCAATTTCAGGCTGTATGACGTCTCTTGCCCCAAGCATCCGCTATTGCATTGATGTTGTTTTTCCTCAAGATACCTGCAAATTCAATTTCAGTCCTATCACAGCTCTGGTTTTATCGGTGCATTAACATTTGAAGAATCTCTTTATAAAGTCTTATACTACTTCATTTATAGACAATTTCTGAAATATCTTTATCCTTGTATGTAGCATAGAGAAGGTTGGGATCAATCATTCCATCTACCATCTGAATTTGTTTTGAATAAGTCGGAAAAAAATTAGGCCGGCTAATGTTGGACAGACTAGTACTTTCATCTAGACAAATTTTCACATTTATCAACAGTGTCTTGCTGTTTCTTGAATAAATATTGATTAATATGGTAAGTCACCTCTCCATATTTGAAATTTTCTTTCACTCAACAATTTCCTAGCTACTTCGTTAGGAGCGGCACTGAAGCACTTTTCATCACTGTCAGATTGGAAAAATATTGTCTGTTTTCTCATTTCTTCTAATAATCGCTGATGACATCCTTACTTAACTTGTTCATTGCTGAAACGTTTTCTCCTGTAACGTACTCTAATGTCGTTTCATATTAGATAATTTGGAAATCGCCATTTCTTCTCCGATTGGCAGCAAGTATTAATTTTGCTAACACATATCAATTAGCAAAGTATTACTTTTCCTGCCTACGCAGCAAAGTGATTATACTCAATTGGAATATAGTTATTTGTTTAACTAGGCAGCAAAGTGGTAGATTGACTGCCGAGGTTGAATTCATAGCCGAGCGTAGCGAAGCTAGGAATTCTGCCAAGGCAGTCAATCTACTTTGCTGCCAAGTTGAACATATAATTTTTTCTCCGATTGTTCATGAGGATATTGTATTTGCAAGTTATTACAATTCCCACAATCTCTTTATTTTGGTTGGTTGCTATGGAAATGTATAATCACAGGCAGCAAAGTAATCACTTTGCTGCCTAGGCAGGAAAGTAACCACTTTGCTGCCTAGGCAGGAAAAGTAATAATTTGCTGATTGATATCAGTCAGCAAAATTAATATTTGCTGCCAATCGGAGAAAATGGTTATTTGCTTAACTAGGCAGCAAAGTAGTAGATTGACTGCCGAGTTGAACATATAATTTTTTCTCCGATTGTTCATAGTGAGGATATTGTATTTGCAAACTATTACAATTCCCACAATCTCTTTATTTTGGTTGGTTGCTATGGAAATGTATAATCACAGGCAGCAAAGTAGTAATCACTTTGTGGTTACTTTGCTGCCTAGGCAGGAAAAGTAATACTTTGCTGATTGATATCAGTCAGCAAAATTAATATTTGCTGCCAATCGGAGAAAATAGTTATTTGTTTAACTAGGCAGCAAAGTAGTAGATTGCCTGCCGAGGCTGAATTCATAGCCGAGCGTAGCGAGCCTAGGAATTTAGCTAGGAATTTAGCTAAGGCAGTCAATTTACTTTGCTGCCGCGTTGATCATATAATTTTTCCTCCGATTTTCATAATGAGGATATTGTATTTGCAAATTATTACAATTCTCACAATCTTTTTATTTTGGTTGGTTGCTATGGAAATGTATAATCACAGGCAGCAAAGTGATCACTTTGCTGCCTAGGCAGGAAAGGTTTTCAAATTTTTGTTAAAAGTGTTATGTAATAATTGCTCATAAATGTTTACGTCAAATGTTTTATTCCAATTGAGTATAATCACTTTGCTGCCTACGCAGAAAAGTACCCACTTTGCTGCCTAGGCAGGAAAAGTAATACTTCACTGATTGATATGTGTCAGCAAAATTAGTATTTGCTTCCAATCGGATAAAAACTCTATTCCAGGTGTGGTGTTTGAAAACATTCAATCGACACAGAAATAGGGGATGGATTGGTTGAAATTACAACTTTTTCAGTTGTAAATTTTACTTGGTAGGAGAAGTGGTTCCAGGATAAAAAATATCGGCCAGCAATCGCGTGCGAAAAAGTCACTTCACGCACGTGCTAGGTACACTATTTTTCTATCCGCATGCCAAAAATAACCTAGAAATTAACATAAGCGAACAGTTAGTATTAAATACATATCAACAAATTAATTATTATTATTTGACATTTGATGGGGATTATACCGGAGCCATTAAAAAATTATCCAAACACACGTTACTTCTTATGAAAAATTAGCACGATCTTATTAATTTCTCAATTTTTCAGTCACTGAGATTTTTCTGTTTCAATTACTGAATGCACCTTCTGTAATAGATTTTATTCTCACACCTCTTTGTGGCTGTTTATCTCGATTTTCTATACATTTGTTCAGGGATGTAGCACTGACCTACAACCTATTTTTTGGAATTCAATATTGACATTTGCGAGGGATGTTATTGAATTGCTGAATTTGATTTTATCTAAAATAATTGAAATATATTTTATACATGTGATTAAATAACTATTATTATTAACCCGCCTAAATAATTAGTTTCTATTCAAACAGATTATAATGCAATGGATTTATTCACTTTATATCCATTCCAACGAATTTGGTAATTCATTAATTTAAAATACCGTCAATTGTGTTTGGTTAATGGATTTATATGTTGCTCTTTCAGCTACTGCCCTGCCATGAATAAGCGTATTTAATTAATAATACCATTTTTCCACCAATAGAGGTGAAAAATAATATAATTACTCAAAATCGGTACTCTCCTTTTGTTCTAGAAAATAAACCGAGCAACCTCGTTCTATTATTCAAATGGATTACATACCGAAACAATACTAAGGAAGCTGCTTATAACAGAAATTCACAAAATTCACTCATTACCACCTTATTTTAAATACTAAACACTTACCACAATTTGATAATATGAACAAATCCAGTTTAATGTATTTGGACGTGCTGAACTTAATGTTCGATTCGTCCTCTGAAGTGAAAATCTAAAATAGGTTCTGGAGACCTTCCTGGTTACACATGAGGATTAAGTTCAGTTCAAAGTATTTCATTTGCTGAAATTGATACCACTCTTTCCATATTTTGGACACACACATAATATGAATGACACTGTGGTTAATTCACCACAATGAAGACACATCGGTCGATCTTGTCCTTCTAGGAGAAGCGCGTGCGCTAATTCTGTACGTCCGAATTATAATCTGTGAATCTGTTAGCCCTGCGTTGCTTCTCAAGGTCGCCAAGGTCCACCCCAGAGGGTTTTATTGACTTCACCTTGTTTTTTACTCGATTTGATTTCTTTTCAATAGAGATTTATATTGCTCTTTCATGTCATCTGCCCTCAAAACTGTGACGTCGACTGTATTTTTCTCAGCAGCATCATGAGCTGCTGTGTTTTTATTGCCTAATATTCCGACATGGCTTGGTGACCGAATGAATTTAACATATTTATCAATATTTTGGAGGTAGCGAGATACACTTGTGTATAAAATTATTGAGTTAGGAAACTTGTGTGAGAATTAGGAAAAGCTGTCGGTAGACAAATGGGGCATTGCAATTCCTAGGAAAGGCAGTCAGATCTAGGCATATATTAGTTTTAAGAAGCTGCCATGGAGGAACTCCGAAATTCGGAGTAATGCAATGGGGGAATAGTCAAGTTATGCAATTCCATGGTGTGCAGAGTTTCGCGTGCTATGATTCCTACTGGTCTTGTAATAGTTGGTCCACCAGCATATCCGTGCTCTCGTAATATAATGGAAAGATTGTGCTCGTATTCTGGAGCAGTTTCTGGCGGTGTAATCGTGAAGGTAGAGACCCTGTCTCACTAAAAATACTAACAGTGGGTATTGTACGGAAAGTACTCATTGACCTCAAACCTGCACCGGGGGGCAGCCACCCTGTTCCGAGTCGAGCCAACATCTTCGAGGGTGGATGCGGAAAGCACTAGTTTTTTTTAGTTAATTGAATTCATTTTGATCCCACCAGTAGGGAAGTCGAAGAGGTCATCGTGGAAGTGCTTCCTTACCACGACAAGAGGACTAAATTCCAACCGGAGGGCCCCAAATATCCGGAGGTGGTGTTCGAGTCTCCATACGTGAAACAATTCATCCTCTCGGCTTACTTCACGCCTTGGGATTCCAGATTTTTGACACGTTCACTCCAATTTGACAAAGGGACAAAGGAATAGGGAAGGTCCGCTGGCTGGGGTCTCGTGTTGCGTCACACCCTTAGTATGCCAGTATTTTGGCATTTTGGGGCACCGCACACCGCGATACCAGTATACCCTCTCCTTCGAGATACAACTGTTAATTCTATACTATGAAAATACTTGATTTGTGCATAGTAAGTGATGACAATCATTACGAGTATGAAATGAGTAATAGGTGCATTTTGCAAATTTCTGTTACAAGGAGAGCTCCCTTAGTTCTGTTCCATCATGAAGTGTTGATAAATATTTCACTAATGCGTTTTTACTTATTATTTAATTTTCGAACAAATTTTAGCAGCATAATTCCTTTCACTTACTTACCAACAATCATCAGCACTCACCAAAAACTGCCAATATTTTTGGAATGGCTGATTGGACAGGTCAATAAGTCATGCTATTTGCCTTTTTGTTGGTTTGTTAAAGTTATCTTAGTCATTCGGTTTCCGATATAATATGGTGTGTAACCTTGTTACAGTGATTAAATCATCAAATCACCCGGTAGAACAAAAGCCGTTTCACATGGGACTGATGGTCAGGCCATTGCTCCGTACGCTTCAAATACATTTTCAAAATTGTGTCATACGCAGCTTGTGAAAAGCGTTAGTTTTGCTTCACGTACTGACAAAACTGATCATCAGGACTGACCATCAGTCCCATAGGTAACGGCTCTCAAGGTTTTAAGTTTCAAAAACATGGCTTTTTTTTTAATTACTGAAATGAAAATAATCGGTTACTAAAAAAACATTTTATACTCTGCTAATATTCTACATACTTAAATAAATTGAAAATACTCGTACTTTCGTTGAATTGTAAATAAGCCTTGATAAAAGTAAATTTCGTTGCAATAATGTTAAATTACATCAAAGAGGTTTCCTTCCATAATTTTTACAGTACTGAAAACTTCGAAGTAAATGAGATAAAATGCTTACATTTCTAATAAAATGGAAGCTCTCTGGAAAATAATCACTCTCTCGTCGCATTTGGCTTCTCAATACCTAGTTGGTATCAAAATAGATACGGAATTATATGAAAGGAATTTCATTTTATAATGTTCCTAGAATGATATTTGAGACTATTCAAACTTGCTGAATGAGATATTTCTCAAGGAGATAGACAGCCGCATTTCACTTGTCTCTTTAAACGAAATGAAAATTTCTCACTTGAGATAACAAGAAATATTGGATTTTTTTACACGACAGCAGTTGCTTCTCGAAAAAGTTCCAACTCAACGCCAGGGCTTATGTTTTTCACAAATACAAAAACTTTGTGCTGAACAAAAAATAATGGAGCGCAATCATAGATTCAGAGTTACATTCAATACTCTTCTGATTTTATCAAAAGCAGAACATCAAAGAAAGCGACGACTACCTAAAACAAATATGGATCCAAATCTGTTTTACAAAATCCCTCCTTTGTTATATAATAGATACGGGATGAATTCTATTTACGACTGAGGTAATCCTTTTTTTGGTGTAATTTGAAACTAGATGACGTTCTCATTGACGTATGAAAAATCTGGCAAGGGAGGTAAAATTTATGAATAAAGGCTATTTTTCCTACGATCACATATTAAAGTGACATATATCTCACTGTCTAGTTCTATGGAAAGTGGCCTTCATTCATACGCGTACGGAAAAAAAACTTATCCGTACGTGTGCGGATAAAAAAGCTGTCAAATTGAATGCTAGTCTATTTACCCCGAAAATTCATGTATATGTCAAATGCGTATTTCCTAAGTTGATCTGTCCATATAATATAATTTATTTCTTTCAATTTTAACAATGAATCGAATAAATAATTAATTCTGAATCGCAATATTTATGTAACAAAAACAGTTTTATTTCTGATGTTTTGTTTCTAGTTGTTGTTAGTTGTTAAAATAAATGTTCGTAATATTTTGTGTACCAATATTTATTCTAACTTTTTATACAGACACTCTTTTTCATCGCATAAAAATCACAATTTTCTGCAGAGGTAAATAATTAAAACTATAATTACTGTAATTGCAAATACACATATGTAAAACCTCTCACATCTACATGAAAACACAAGATTGTACATGCCTGATTCGGTAAAAGTATATCGCGTGGTCGTAGAAAAAATATTGTACATAACTTGTACGAAAGTGATTTCTCACACTCGTGGGATTGTCTCACTCGGCTTGCGCTCGTGAGACAATACTTCCCACTCTTGTGAAAAATGTCACTTTCCGCATTTGTTACGTAATATACTATTTTCCACCACTAGTTATGAAATTGACAATTATTGCTTCTTCTAGCCAAGTGAGGAGTTGAATTTCTCTATTAGTGGTTAACAATTTTTCTATTATCAACCTAGGTGGTTGACAGGTGTACAAATTCAAATATTCCGAGAATTCAGGGATAGTAGCTCAACCAAAGCTTGTGCAGCATAACTTTATATACCCAGGAGATCGCCTTCAACATCTTTGATGCCATAAGTTTAAAATTTGCGCTCAACAAAAAATGATTTATTACATAACGAGTACGTTCATAATAAATCGAAAACTGACAGTGTACTTGTCAGTCAGACGACGGAGTAAACGCTTCTCGTGGTACGTTTGTGGATTATTTTTAATTTTTGTCTTAAATTTGGCTAGTGGTGGAAAAAATGGTATACACACCATGGAGATAGAAAAATTTACAAACCTCACACCTTATTCCGCTTGGTCAATAATATTAGTGTGATTTACTATCATATTACTCTTATGAATTGGAAAATATATTATTAATTACCCAAATGTTAACATTATTCTGTTATAAGGTCTTCATGAACGAACTTTGCCCATTCTTCCCTATTTCTTGCTAATATTTTTGCCTGATCCCATGTTTTTCTTTATTCTTGAAGAATTTTTCCAGCTCTGCTGTCCCATGTATCTCTTGGTCTCCCACGTTTTCCTTCATACACATTCCTTGCCTCCCATACTTACTTAACTTGTCTGTAATTTGACATTCTTTGTAGATGTCCACACCATCCCAATTGTCTTTATTGAAATTTTATGATTTTTTTCCTAGGTCCTTTTTCATTGTTGTATTTCTTACTTTTCTTACATTCATTCTTCCGGCTATTTCCATTATTTAATGGGAAAATTATTAAAATTCCAAACCTTTTGATCCCTGTTGTTCAATAATTTGGATAGTGACCTATATTGTGATTGACTATCTATAAACAGAAAAAAGGAGGTAGGAATTATTATCCCTATGGTGGATACTCTGGATATTTTTTTCACGTTTGATATCAATATAACTGTGCAGTGGTATCAGAATCCAAGGAAAACTATATCAGCTGATCTTACTAATTGTTACTTGAGAAGAAACTTTTATATTGGAGAGCTTCCCGTATTTACAACTTCATATTGCTAAATATACCCATTAAAAAAATCTGGGTTATATTAAACTTAAGCGTGAATGTCCAGAGTCCAGGTAAAATGAATTTGACAATATCGGGGTTTCTGGATTATTTAATAGTCATCAGATTATAGTTAGTTCGCGACTGAGGTAAATTTTCAATTATTTTGATACGATGAATCCATCCCACATGATTCCCCTCATTAAAAATAAAAGAACCATTCTTCATAAATTCTATGGAAGATTGCACAAATTTTTTTCCACTCAAAATATCGGATGGGTCAATATAGGATTAAAACGATTATATTGGATAATTAGTTCATTTCCAAGATTTTCTAAATAATTCGACATATAGAGATGGGCGATACTGTGTTAAGTATCAATACAACGTACCGTTATAAATATATTGTTTTAAAATACTTAATATTAGAAAATATCGTTATGAAAAGTATCAATACTAAAAATTACAATATTTTATCGATACGATATATCTCAGAAACAAATTTTCTGAACAAAAAACACATATTTAATAGTTTATTTCATATTGCACCCCCCTCTCTAGTCGTGAATTATGAACCATAATACACTCCAGTCTATTATGAACCATAATTATTCACGACAGTAGATATATGGGTACCATATACCTTGTGTGAGGAGGTAAAATATTGACTTATTATTAGGGGGTCGTGGACAAAAAATTTAATATGGAAAATAAATCGGAGAGTGAATTGAATACTTATCAGAAATATAATCTGTTCAATAATATAAGAAGTAATTATTGGTAATCAGTATTTTTTGTAATAAACTGTAGTCGTAGACAAAATATATTTATAAAATTACAATCTCTCATTAATATTTAATCTACTTGTAATTTTACCTCCAGAGATATTTTTTTTATTCACCAGGTATCTATTTTTTTCACATGCGGAATAAAATTATCAATATTAATTAATATCCAGAACTTTGATAACAAACATGTCTACGGTCTTGATTTCGATAGTTGCACAAATAGTTTTCTAGTGCGGTATCTTCTCGAAGCAATTTAGTGAAAAGGTGAACGCAGCTGAATCGAGTGCCTCCCATTATTATCGGGTGTAATTGAACCGATCAGAAAATATCCTATTACATAAGAGACAATATCTGTTCGTAACTCACTTGATTGACTATGAAATACAAGACAAGGTATTAACCCTTTGTTTGACAGACATATACAAATTTTATAGAAAGAAAAAAGTGGGAAACTTGATGAGTTTTTTTCACATGATATCAGTGTTTGCGGGAGAAGTTTGATGGCAATTGGTTTGTCAAATAAGCAATCAACAAAATGCCTTTTGTATGCCAAAAACGTATAGTTCATACAATACCCTTCTTGGTGTTCGTCATCGATTGTAAATATCTTACACATTACATTTAAAGAAATGAAAAAAAGGCAGGTCTGTGATTGATCCTTATTAAAATATCACAATAATGAACCCTTTAAATTTATCAAAAACATTAACCCTAATGTTTGACTCAAAAAATTCGATTAGTTGATATTTAGATGACGCACAAGTGTGACCTGTCAATCGCGAGAAATTATTGTTATAAATTGCACTAAAATGACTATTTGAAATGTATTTAATTTTTTGCAACGTTAAAAATAATCTTCCAAAACTTTAGTTTGAAGAGCTTATGAAATAAAACGATGCTTCTTTCTTAAGGATCTATTCAAAGCGACTTTGCCACTTTGCGTACAAAGTAATATTTATTCTTACAAACATAAAAATGGGACGTAAACAATTATACCAGCCAAAATAGGATGCAGACGTACCTTTCACAGCGGAAATGTGTCTTACGTCTTTTTCTAATGTCTCACTGACAGTTCTCGTGAAGTCTGTACCAGTTTGTACTTTGTTGTTTACGGTCAATTATTATTTGTGAAAATTGAATATTAATCTTATTGCTATATTTATTCAAATAATACAAAAATATGCCTGGATCTTGGCGTAGATACACGGAAAACATCAGTATTTTGAATATTCTCGAGTATTATCAGTAGAAAAAAGCTGGTGGTTATTAATTTCATAGCATTTTCGAATTTGGCTTGATACGATCCTGATGATTTTGTCAAAATAGCGAATAAAATGAACGATAGATCGATATTCGTCACAAACAATAATGCTTATCCAAAAAGGATATTGAATGTGCCATATGTCTTCTTTACAGATCGTATGATCTACTGAATATAATTTAAGAAATAAAAACTCACCCTTATTATCAAAATTCATAAAATAAACTTCAATATGGATAACCAACAGTTGCATTGCACCGTACGTGCCCAACAGCTCCATCAGCTAACTTATAAGTTTGGCAATACAGCAAAGGCTGGTGAATTTTATTTTTCTACTACCGTGTGTTTTAACCCACTTTCCCGCACGGATTTCAGTTTTGAAAGTGTCACTTTTCCGCACTAGTGTGTAATAAATGAGTGCGGGAAAGTAAAATGAGTGCGGGAAAGTAAAGTTATGCAAATTTTGACCTTATTTGATAGTTTTTCACTTCGGAAGTTATAACTATTGTGACTACAGGTAAATAAATATTCACGAAATAGACCATCAAAAAAAATCTTTTCTAGTTTTTTGTTGCATTTTCATTTTTTGGAGATATAAAATAATGAAGATATTTTTATATAACCCTAACACCAAATAACTCACCTGGACCGGCAATTTCAAGTAACTCACAGAGAGCAAAAAATTGAGTTTTAATATTAATATTTATAATAATTAGTTGTTTTCATTAAAAATTTTGTATACTATTGGGTTTGTTGGAATAAAATAATTTGTGTAAAATGGGTTGGTACACTTTTAGTAGGTATATACGGTCGTAGAAAAAATAATGTTTCTAACTCATGAGTAAAGTGTTTTTCCCACACTTGACCACAGCGTGGCGTATGGGACAACAGCATTCGCGTGTGGGAAAGTATCACTTTCCGCACTTGTTAGGAAAATAACTATTTTCGATGAATTTAGAATCTGCCAACTCAAACTGACAACTAACAAGACACTGCAAAACCTCAAATTCTGTGAATTCGTTTGTGTATAGGCTTAGTTATAGTGGTTGTGTTTTTTTCGTATCTTCAGTATTTTCGGATATATTGTTGCGAAGAATCGTTTTCTCTTCAAACTCCAATTGTTTTAAAATTAGATATATCCAATCAGTCAAACTTCTTGGATATATTGATAATACATATTGTGAAGATCAAGTTTTATTGAAGGGGTAGTTGGGTGTGATTTCATTAATTTTTTTGTAGAAAAAATAGGTACCTATCTACCTTGTTTGGATCATAGGTAGTGCAATTTTCATGCTAGAGAGTTTTTTCTTAAGTTTTCATGCTTCAAAAAAAGATTCCCCAAGTTTTCCGGATATTTGACTTTTGAATTTTCCCAATTATACATTAGACGAAAAATGTTAACCATTAGCCGTATCTCGGTTCGTCCTGGTCGGAAAAAAATTATTAAGAAACGTAAAGTTTGTTTCAAAACCTACAATTTTGCTGTCCTCATCGCTTTTTCCATGAAATGCACAGTATTTCCACCTTTGAGATGGCTTGGAATTCACCCCCAAGGTCTTAACCTACAGCAGCATGATAAAGGAAATCATCCTTACTACTACTACTAAGTTTGCAGGCGAGCCTTGTCCTGGACTAACTCAAGCCAAGGTTCCGGCACTGAGGCCACTGGCGGACCCATTGTACCATTCCTGCTACCTAGACATCCATGGATGCCTGCTTGTGTCTCCAGGGGCCATAACAGGGACTCCGAAGATTCGCCTGCGTAGTACAGCCCAGTGTGGACACTCTAGGAGAACATGGACTGACGTTTCGTCAGTCATGCCGCAACCCCTACATAGGGAACTTTCCTCTACTCCTAGGTTGTGGAGGTGTTTCATTATACAGCGGTGCCCTGTTATGAGTCCTGCTATCTTCCTTAGCCTACTCCTTGGTAGTTCAGTAGCTGCCCTAGCGTGTCCATCAGTCCATCCCTTCAGTAGAAGTTTGGATTGTCTAGGACCCTGCAGAGCATTCCAATGAGCGAGGTGCCTCAACCACTACTTCGTCTCCTTGCGTATTTTTTGTTTTGTTAGGCCCAGGGTCGGGCCCGGGCCGCAGAAAGGAGCTGCTGCCCCTTCCGCAGCCAGTGCATCTGTCATCTCGTTGCCTCCAAAACCAGAGTGGCATTCTAGCCGCACCACGTTCCGCCGTGCAAGATTAGCAAGTCGTTCTCGACATTCATTAACAAGTCCTGAATTGCTGGTATACCCACTCAGGGGTTTAATTGCTGCCTGACTGTCGGAGTATATGATTATGCGTCGATCCACATAACCTCTGTCTAGGATTATCTGCGCACATTCCAAGGTAGGATATATCTCGGCCTGATATGCAGATACACCATCACCCAATGGTACACAAACTTGTGTTCTTGGGTTCCTGGAGTAAATTCCAGCCCCTGCTCTATCACCGGAGCATGAGCCATCTGTGTATCAGACGGTCCCATTAGGCTGTGTATTCCTCTCTTTTTCCCAGGATTCTCTATCCCGGATCATGGCCCTGTACGGGATTGCGAAGTAGTACTTACGCAGGCATTCGTCAGCTGCTCGAGCCAGAACTGGAATATCTTCCAGAAGCCTGAGCTTCTTGACGTGCCTGCACTCTTCCCCTCTTCGCACGTATCCTCATACTTAGGCTATTCCCTATCTTTTAATAAAATGATAAAATTGCGAGCCAAAATGCTATTTTACCAACCAAAAGTCGCTGAACCAATCAAGTCCGAAGACATCAGCTGGAACGTCAATGTTGCACATCTCTTATGCTCAGTTTTCAATATTATCCGTAGCGATTGAAAGTGGGTGGTGGTTAACTCAACATCACTACTATTTGCTGTACAGGGTTTCTCCTTATAATTCGATCCTCACTTATTTTCATAATACTACACAATGTTATAATATATTTGAGATTAGAAGGGCTACTCAAAACTATAAGAAAATACCCCCTTCATACAAACCTCAGCCTCTTGTTACATTTTGTGTCGATACAGATAAAGTTATACAACTTTCATTCGAAACTTTTTTTGTGTTCCCGAAATTAATGAAAATAAGTGGGGGTCAAAATAAAGTGAGAAACCTTGTACAGTATTTGAAAAATGACACTCCACACATTTAATTGCCAAAAAAACTATTCAATACCTACACAGTGAATTGTGATCTGTTGAAATTGTGATATCTTCTTCGGAAAACGGTATTTCTTCCTTCACAGAAAAACAATTTTCACATTGGAGTTAAAATATTCAAAGCTTTATTGCAGGTCACGGCACGATATTTTTCTCACGTATTTTGAAGAGGAACAAACGTACAAATGAGACAAAAGAATGGAGTGAGAAACTGCCTGGAAGTTGAGAAATCTTTCGCTTCAAAATTAATCATTATCTTGCCAGCTGGCTCCATTCCCAGAGATGAACATTTTCTTTGGAAAGGAAAGATTATAGCAAAGTTAAGCAAAAAAAATTTAGATTTATCTATTCCCTCGGCGGGTTTTAATAGATTCAATTGTGTCCTACAAAAATTCAATGAATTACCGAGAATTTATAGAATAATATGAAAATTGTGGTCAAATTTCAGATCCAGTTTGAAAAGTATATTATACAAAGTTCGGCAAAAGTATATTCATAAAGCAGTTTAGAACACTTTGAACTTATTCTCACAAAAATTCATATATTGATTGGTTCTCTTCAGCATCAGCAGGATCTTATTCACCATCGTATCACTCTAATGTTGTGGTTTTATTATACTGGGATGTTGGAATGTTAGAATATTCATTCTCTTCATTCTAAGTCTTCTCAAATTAGGATCATTCATAATGAATCAATAAATAACATGCTGGTTCCCAGTTTATTCCAAGTTAGGCATCTAATAACAGACTATACCAAAAGAAATGTCAACTCCTCCTTGAATTGATTTTTCTTTACTCAGCTCAAAGCATGTTGATTAGCTTGCATATCCTGCTCTCATCACCCATTACAATGAGGTTTAGGATTGAGTGGTCAGAATTGATTTGATCTGACATGTTTTCGTAATTTTTACACGCGCCTGAGTTTCTGTGGAAATTCGAGAACCTTGGGAATCTGTCAAGCAGCAACTTGTTTAATGATAAAATAATGGACTGATGGAGTTCATTTGCAGACGTTGACGACTGACCAGACAATGCTAATCATATACCACATATTGTCCGATTTTTTAAGCACTGTACCACTTACACGTCCTAATTTTGATAATGTCGGTTCACTTCAAGCTTTATGTAACATTTTGGCGCACCGGCAAACAAAATTCCATCTGTAGTACAAGATAGCTCACTCACGACAGTTAGACATCAAAACTACCAACATTTAGCAGTTCTCATGCTTGAAAATATTATTTTTGTATGATACTGTACACAACACATCTAAACTGTGTTATTCATAAGATGCGACAGGGATTCCTGTACAAAACTGTCAAACGCGAGCTTACTTTTTTACCAAATAGCGTTTATAAAAAATCATAACAGATCTGCAAAGGTCGTTAAAAAACAAATTCAAATGCACTTTTAATTTTCTTAACTTCGCTATGGCTTAATGAAAAACTGGATAGTTATGTTTAGAAAAGTCTAACTCTATTTCTATACCACTTTCGAATACTTCTAACAGCTTAGAAAATAGCCAGCAGCGCAGGGGCACCGGAAATTTAAAAGTATGGTGGTTCGATTCGCCGCTGAATGGAATATTTTCTTTTTGTTTCCACTTCTCTTTTCAGAATTTTTGAACCAAGTTTAATTTCAAGTTTACTGTTTTTTAAACAAACTAATGTTTTTTAAACCATAGAGGGAATCTAAGAAAATTAAAAGTGAACTTATTTTTCAACCACCATTTCAAATCTGTTATTATTTTCCATAAATGGTACCTATTTGTTAAACAAATTAGCTCGCGTTTGACAGTTTTGTACAGGAACCTATGTCGCATTTTAACACAGTGTATACACTCTCATATAGCTATGAAAATCCATATCTTTTCAAAAATGGAAAAAATGTGGAAGCATGTTTTTTATACATGACAGATATCGACAATTTTAATTAAGTACATGTCAACTGATATCATCTCGTTTTACAAACTATTTTTTCGTATAGCATAACACTATTATCAACATCATATTCACATATCCAACATAATAGAACGAACATAATGACTGTTACACCATATAACCATTATTTTCTCTCATTGAATTTTAGATAATGTTCTGTTAAAGAAACAGCACATGTATTTGCTTACAAATCGAAAACCACCGCAAAAAAAGGGTGAATATTTCAATCGAACAAAACCTTATTCAATCCCTGTCCAAATATTATCCATGTCAATGCAGTTGGTGCTACTTGCGTTCTCCCTTCATTGCCCATCGACAATAATCTGACGTACGTCTAACAGGACCGTAATAAAAAAAACACTCTATTATGTGGAGCTTTCGGTGAACAATATAAACAACCTTAAGTGTGAAAATTTAAAATAATTTTATGAAAATACGTTCAAATTATCTATGATTCTTTCACCAAATTAATGACAGAATGACATTGGAAATTGGAAGTAACCGATGAAATATTTTATACCGATTGAAACACAGACAGATAAACTAGTTGAACGATTGAATATCTGACAGTGAATGATTGCTTCAAACACAATAATGAGATGGATGTCAGCATGAAACATCGTTTATAACGCCAATGGCAAGAAACGCTTGTAACAAGATCAACAAGACCTATTTTGGTTTCTGCGCAAGTCAGTAGCCAAAGTTCACGTGGCTTGTTCTTATGTGGAACGGAGTCTATTAATTATCTTATGGCTAGATAATAGTTTTCTGGCGATTCACTTATAACAAATTATTGTTGGATTTCCTTTGACTTCAGGAATAAACTTATATAACGCTTCAGGGTGTACTTTCAATTTGAATATAACAAATAGATTAACAAGTAGATTTGTTCTATATCTGCTGTTCACTTTTTCATAATAAAATGCAATGAAATGAGTTTTTTATATTCTGAATTCTGGAACAGTTGGCGATAAAATTTTTTATGCACCACGTCAGTAAAGTGTCTTTATCGGACTGTTATTCGCCTCGCTCGTCTCATAATTTCAGACTCGTCCAATGAGGAATCACTTTACTGTCTTGGTACATATATAACTATTTGGCATTTGAAATATCAAAATGCTCCTTTACTGTAGTTTTGATTTTCCTACGTGATTTCAATTTTGGGAAAATTTGAATTATTTGCTCGGAATCATTTCAATGAATTTATGCGATTTTGTTCATTCTCTGTTGGTCGGAATGAGAATATCTCCAAAGACTTCTCATTTACAATAATATATCCCGAATGTTATTGATATGTATCTGGAAGTAGATTGATACTCAGCTATAAATTATAATAAGGATGTGAAAATGAACATGAATGATCAGTATTACGGTCCTGAATTCGGATTATGTTGAATTGGGATTGCATTTGAATGAGCATTATGATATGAATGGTTCTTTATGTGATTGTGATTAACACCGATCTTTTGTTGAAGGTGTCGAGGATAGCATATCACGAGATCCGGTTACAACTTTTTTTTTCCCAATGGCTTAAGACTGAAGCAGACGACATCAAATTTGGTGATTTGGTTTTCAGCGGGAATGATCAGTTTGTTATATTTATAAACACAGGCGTACACGTATGACAAGCCAGTTAAAATTAGGTATGTGAAACTGGGGCTTAAAGTGAAATAAAAAAAAATTATCCATTTCTAAATAACAAATAACGGAAAACAGCGAGAAGCACTTTTAATAAGGCAAAACGAAGAAAACTCGAAGAGGACTGGGAATTATATCAAGCCAACCTCAAAAAGTCGAAAAAGTCTGCAGACAAAAGCAAATAGAAGGCTGGAGGGACTCCCCACAAATTTCTAAGCCTCTCTATCTCTGCTGCAGGCAGCCGATGATGCAGTTGAACCCAGGTTTGTGTTCAATAAACCCTACAAAATACAAATAAAATAGAACACAGAGTCAGATGCTTCAAATGCAATACGCATATAAACAATAAAACTGTCTGGTATATCAATTGCCACAAAAGAACTAACCAGAAAAAGATTTTTTCCACGACTGCTATGGAAAATAGTTCTTTTCCCACAATTTACGAAACTACAAAGTGTCACTTTGCCTAAGCCGTGGCAAAAGTTGCCCAAGCCGTGGGAAAAAACCTTTTTTACTACCGTGCGCTTCAACCCACTTTCCCGCACGCATTTTAGTTTCGAAAGTGTCACTTTTCCGCACTATGGCGGGAAAGTAAAATTAGTGCGGCAAAGTAGAATGAGTGCGGGAAAGTTAAATTATACAAATTTTGACCTTATTAGATAGTTTTTTACTTCGGAAGTTATAACTATTGTAACTACAGGTGAATAAATATTCACAAAATAATCCATAAAAAAAATATTTCTTAGTTTTTTGTTGCATTTTTCATTTTTTGGAAATATAAAATGAAGAAGATATTTTTATATAACCCCAACAGCAAATAACTCCACTGGACCGGCAATTTTAAGTAATTTACAGAATGCAAAAAAATTGTTGTTTAATATTAATATTTATAATAATTAGTAGTTTTTAGTGAAATTTTTGTATATGTATGTTGAAATGAAATAATTTTTGAAAAATGGGTTGGTATATTTTTTTGCAGGTACCTATATACGGTCGTAGAAAAAATAATGTTCCTAACCCATGCGTATAGTGTCTTTCCCGCACTTGACCGCTTGCCCGAACTCCGCTCTGCGTCGTTCGGGTCAACTGCAGTCGCGACGGGAAAGTCATGTGTAAGCAGGAAGATGAAACTGTCAGACATGTCTTATTCGAGTGTCCGGAATTATCGTCAATTTGTACGGTGAGTCTTGGCCCACACCTGCCGATATAAAGGAGATGTCTTCTAGAGACCTGTCCACCTTCCTGGGAAGGACAGGACACTTCCTCGGGAGGATGATGTACAATGGGTCACATATGAGGCCTAAGTGCTGTGAGCCTACAGTCCTCCTCCCTTCTCAACAGATAGAACAAAAATAACGATTAAATTAACTGAAACGTGATAATGTGGTTCGATATTTTAATATAAGGCTAGGCAAACTTGGATCTATAATAGCTTATTACATTTCGCATTTGCTCATTCATTTCTGGTAGGTATAGTTGCTGTTTTTGTTCATCCACCCTAAAACAAACCAGTCTGCTTGTGAAACATTGTTTCTGATGAAGAATGAATTCCTCAGTTTTTTGAATACTCAACATTTTTCAAGTGACACATTAACTTTAAATCGCTTGTCAAATAATAATTTCCCAGATTGAAATCAAATTTGATTTATGTCACAATAACAAATTTGAAATTTCATTTGGATAAAAATTCACTGGTTCACCAATACTACCGTTTGAATTTTATATCTTCATCCTGTTCTTTTTTATTCTAGTCGAAGGTTATTTCTTAAATACCATATTTATACGGTGGTAACATTAAATATAAGTAATGATTATAACCTGTATAATATTTATTTAACTATTTTTCTTTGAAGTTCTTTTTTTTCGTAAAACCGAGGGTATGTTATCCTTTCAAAGAGACAATTTAATTACTTTCAATTTAATTCCAGATCACATGTGTCTACGTCGAATAGACACATACACATTGCAAATAAACAAATATGTGTAATTTATCGACGTAGTTAAGCGAACTAAGACAAAAAAGTTGAGCAATTAAATACGTATAAACGTGATTTCGCCGCAAGTGTTATCCTGAACATAAAGGCACATATTTCAGCCTTTCGTGATTAACACATACCGAAAGTAAATTACCCGCGAACAGAGTTCGGTTAGTGTAAAGTATCTGCATTCTTCTATGGGATCAAAGATACCGGGAAGATATACGGTGGTGACGATAGGAAGAAAAACCTCGAAAAGTTTAACGTATTTGGAATCTTTCCAGATCTATTGGCGTTGATTGCCAATACTCTTTTTCAGTAGAAGAAAAGTATTTGCATGATTTCGATTTCGATAAAATGAACAAGAAGTTTTTGTTATTTATACAAAGTCAAACAAAATTTTTATTTGAAATAATATTCTGCATGTTTGAGCTTTCAAGGTGAATATTCCAAAAAAATGATAATATAAATCGTGTCCACGGATAGGGTACTCTATAGGTGAGAAATTTTAAAATCCTAGTTTTATTGAAAATGCAATTCTTGATAAAAAGCTGTGTTTGTTCTGAGACCCTATGAAATAAAAATTAAAATCAAGTTTTTCGAAACACGTTTTATTTTATAGCCAGTTTTATGAAAACTGAATGAATTTTTGTACCATTAATAATTTTCAAATTGTCCTGGGCGATGGATAAGACGTTACGGACCAATATTTTTCCCGCCCCGATCCTCCAATTCAACTCTTTTTTATGAGGCTACTTAAAACAAAAAGTTCACACAATAATTCAAACCATAATATTGAAGACCTAAAACGAGCTACATGAAACGCCTGCATGTTAGGTACCTATGCATCAATTCTTGAACAGGTACTTTCAAATAATTTTCAATGAATTATTTTACGTAATAACTCTTTTGCTCTAGCTGCGAATTAAAATTAGCTTCTGGGGTAACTTCTATGAATTTTTTTTGTCCATGTTATTTCACAAAATGTTCAAATGGAGATTATTCGAAAATACGTTTCTACGAATTGATACTCTTCTATGTAATTCAATCGCTCCAGTAGAAGCTCAGATGTGATTTTTTGCCAAAAAAATGTTTGCATGCGATACCTATTTTATATTTGTTTTTAATGATGCAATGAGTAATTAGTCACAAATTATTATATTCGTAAACATACATTTCAATCAGGTTTTTGTTTAAAATTACTTTGTGAATTTATATCGTCACACGACGAGTGATGGAAACTATTTGTATATGGCAAAATACTCACAGTGGAATCACGGAAATTTCCACGTTTGGGTTTTCGGATATGATCTTTTCAACTGAAATATTTTCAAAGCCGACTTCCCGTTCTACCGGAAGTCGACTGTAACTTTGTTATTTCAAATAGAACACATGTATATTCATATATTTTTGAAATCTACGTAAAATTTTAGTATATATTGATTTTTTTGTAAAAAATTTGACCGTTGAAGACCCTTATATTATATGTAGACGACGCCTGCATCTCTAAAAACAGAAAACATTTAATATCTGGATAACGGTAAGGTTTAGGTATAAGAAAGTATACATGAACTTGCCTTATTTTCCCCGCCTGAATGCATTAAAATAGAAAAGAGATAAAGAAATTTGATACTTATGAAGTTAAACTTTGAACACTTTTCATACACACCCTGTATAAAATAAAAAAATTTTCAACATAAATTCAAATACGTTCGATCTTGCTTGAAGCAACCGATCAGAAAACATTTCCATATCTTCAAGGGTCTCCTCGTAAAAAAGTAATTCATAAGGTTCTTCAACGGTCAAATTTTCTACAAAAAAATTAATAACTCAAAAAGTGTACATATTTCCAAAAAAAGTTTCCAGACAAAAGTATACTTAAATTTTACGTAGATTTCAAATATGGATTAATATATAGGGTGCTCCATTAAAAATAACAAAGTTACAGATATAGATATATAAAGATAGTTTTCACTCATCGTGGGAGACCCTGTATATATATATTTTATTCAGATTAACGTTCCTTATGACAGCTCGTCGTTAGTACAATATGTTACATTGTTTTCATATTATATGTAAGCGTATAACTTTGAACAATAAAAAGTGAGGAAATAATTAAATTTTGTTTGGTAGACTTTCTTCTTTTAAGATTGGATGGCTGTTTCCATTCCCAGCTGTGGACGACGCTTGGAATATTAGGAGCAGTCCACTGGTATGTACTTAACTTAAATGGAAAATGTTAATGTCGGCAGTTAGGTTAGTTGAGGTGAAGTGGTTATTAAGTGGACGTGCACGAGACTAGTGTGACCGATGCGAAATCTCCTGCCAACGACCTTCTCTTTTATTTGTTAAGAATCGATTTCATTTGGTTTGGATCAATAATATTTTTCCAGGGTGCTAGTCTTTACCATTTAATTAGGTGTGCATTACTCTCCCATCCAAGCCAATTTTTCTGATAGGTACTCATTTAACCAAATTTTTCTTCGTGGGTTCAACGGTTTCATCGGATATTGACGTGGTGGGAGAAGTTACCATCATCCATTCTTCCTTGTACCACATTTTCTTGCTTTCATTGAAGTTGACAAGCGTCCCCACATTTTCAATAGCAAAAAATCTCTCACACAAACAAAAATGCACATTGGCTAATATGTTAGGGACAAAGGGGTCAAAAATCAATGATAATATGTATAAGACAGTGTCTAGAAATTTGGAAAGATTAAGTCAGGGAGTTTACATATTCTTGATATATTTCCAATGGTGAACATTATACAGTGATGGGCAAATGTGTGGAACCAAGTAAATATCTCTGGAATTATTAGAGATATCAAAATGAAATTTGGAAGGTGGATACTACAGTAGATTGGGTAACTTTTTTCATATTTTTTAACAATTTTGAATTTCCGGTTTTACCGGAAGTAATGTCGATCTTAAAATTTGCAATGGAACACCCAATATATTATTTTAATTTCTGATGAAACATTTTATTACGAATACAAAAATATCGGGTTCGATATTTTTTATTTCAATACCTACCGAGATATTAACAGAAAAGTAACTAAGGAAAGGAAAAATTTGATAGTAGCTAGTAGTCCACAAAGTTTGTTGTGAAGTGACAGTACTGTCCAAATGAGTTATTAGTGTTTGTATTTGAACGTGAAAAGATTACATTGTTAATTTGATCGTGGAATGGCCGAATTAAGTGCAAAAAAAGGAATAGAAATTCACAAACCGACTTGCCTATTGTCAAGAATTGCTCAGTTTGGACATCTGATACATTAACTTTAGCTTAGTTGAGTTCCAATGTTTTGAAAATCAATTAGTTTCAGTCAAGGCTTCAGTTAATATTTATGATTATTTCTTAAATTGATATTAGATTTTTCCTACCCTTAGTTACTTTTCTGTTAATATCTCAGTAGGTATTGAAATAAAAAATCTCGAACCCTATATTTTTGTATTTGTAATAAAATGTTTGATCAGAAACTGAAATAATATACAGGGTGTTCCATTCCAAATTTTGAAATCGACATTACTTCCGGTTAAACCTCAAGTTCAAAATTGTTAAAAAAAAATGCAAACAAATAGGCATTCTACTGTAGTATCCACCTTTCAAATTTCATTTTGATATTCCTGATAATTCCAGAGATATTTACTTGGTTCCACACATATGCCCATCACTGTATAGAAGATATGGAATTTTCACGATATACAAGTTTGAATTTTCATCATGAATTCATGAGAAATGGTCAGATTTAAACATTTAGGGTGCTGTAAGATAGACCTTCTTTTTCGAATGTTTTTAGTGAAAACATTTCGGTGGTGCAGCTTCCATATTTTGAATTAATTTGCATTACTAAATCATCACTTTCCTGAACCAATATTAAAACCTTCATTAATAATTTCGAATCACCGATATCGATCACCCAAAAAAAGTAGAGACAATCTTAAATCACAGCTGTCAGACAAACAGGTTGCTTAGACGTTATTTTTGTATAATAAAATGTATTACATGAATAGGGTATGAAAGAACCCACGCCAAGGGTGTTAAATACAACAAATGATGATGGATGACCGTGGAGATTAACACGTTACATTAATCTTTTATGTGATATGGAAAACGGCTTGGGTTGGCGAGACTGTCTACTGGAAAATACGATTCCTTGTAGGCTATCAGAATTAGATAAATAGGTAGGGGAGATCTAATGTATAAGAGAATGTTTGAGACTACTATCTTTCCAAGTAGCATTAACGAAATGAACTCTTTCGGATAATGATTTTAGTGAAATAATACGGGACTTGAATAAGATTTACAAGCTATGAGTATTCACGCTACCCACTAATAAGTTATAAAATACATTCGGATTAGTGTGATATTTTGCAAAATTTGACGGAGACAATTTGTGGGTAAGCCTATGGTTTGTTTGAGAATTTATACTAACACTATCTTCTGGATTAAACGTCAAGAATTGAGACATAAGTGAAGCAAAGATCTCATGATACAGGTGGATTTAGAGTGTAGTTCCAACTGCGGTATGATTATTGATCATTGACTCAATCATACCAGCGCCGTACATAATGGCAAAGTCGTGTGATGTACGACGGCGTCAAAAAGTCAAAAGTGATAAATAGGCTTTTTCATTTCCTCTACTTTTGTATCATATTATATTACATTTGAAACAAATACAAAAATTTCGAGTAACACTGTTAAGAATAAATTTCTTTTTTCTATAAGTTTATATTTATTTCAAGTACCTCGATGAAAAAAAGATTGTATGGCTCATAGCTTGGATACTTAATACAGTGATAAGACTATCAAATACTTATATTACATCTCTCCCCTTGAGAACGGACAGAATCCTTGAGCCTTTCTAGGACTTGTACGGGTACTTCTTCTAAGTTGAGACTGCTTCATTTTTAAAACTTGGTAGTTCCAAATATTTCCAGTTTGTTGGTTTACTTTTTCGTGCATGAAGATCAATTTGATCAAGACTTTCCATTGATCCATATTCGAACGATGTGGAATACATTTGACAACCAATCCCATCTTCCAATTATACCTCACTGTACAAAATCGACGGTAAAATGATAACTAAGCCAGTGAAATTTAAATCATATCAAGATATCCTAGCCAAAAGTCTGCCCTTTCATCCTTAGCTTTTTTCAACATGGTTTTCACAGTGTGTTCTTATTGCTCAGCTAACCAACACATTTGGGATAGTATGGGCTGCTCAAAGTTATTTTAAAACTATGATAATCTCTCTCTGGCATAATCTTTCTTCTGTGTTGTTCACCAGTCAAGCCAAAATTTGTCTTTATGACTTTTACAACCATATTTAAATTGCTTTATGCACGATCGGGCCACAAAGTACCTATTTGCGCCCTAATTTGGGGGCGCAATTTGATACTTTTCGGCCTGCCGGGCCACAATGTGCCACCATGCAGGTGTCAAACAGTTGAATAAATACCAGTGAAAAATTTCAAATACTTTATTCCAATTTTGATATATTAATTTCAATTTTACATTCTTTACAATTAGATACTAATATAGAAGGTAAATTGTTGCTGTTGGTCGAGGTGTTGGTGTTTGAAAAAGAATAATTGTTGCTTGTTCGACTTTGAAAGCGGGTGCATCTATAATTTATCAATTTATCAATAGTATCTGAATTACATAATTACTCGCAATCGTACATAAAATCTTGTATGTACCACAGGCGCAAATGGCTTTTGCGGCCCTTTGCCTGGTTAGGGCCTGGTTGCTGGGCCGCAAAGGCGATTAGTTTCTACCCACCCACTCCACGCAACGAGAAGTCTGGGAAGTAATAAGTCAATTGAATTGATTAAATCGGATATAATAGGTACCTCCATGGCAGTTTAGAAGATGAAGGGTATAAAAAGTAGGTAACAACAACTTCCTTCGAAGGTTTCTGTTTGTCTGCAATATTATTTTGAAAACTTGCGGCAAGAATATTGTCCTTCAATTTTGTCCATAGCAGGCAGGTATTTTTCCCTCAATTAAGTCGCGTTTACCCATAATGGAAAATCTGCAAACTAAATTATATAATATTCAATTGAAATTTATCAAAAATTGTCTTAGAAGAATTTGTTGTGTGACAGTTTTCGTCTTAAAAAATCAAATTACAAATTATATCTCAGTAATTTATCCGTTGTGTCTTCCATCTTACTACATTCTCGTTCCCAAATTTTTCACATTTGATTTCTCTCAAAACCCTTCGTATAATGTAAGCAATAAATATTTTAAAGTTTAATATAGATATTTTCAACTTAAGTGGATTTATATTATCCTCGTGAAATTGATCTATTTTATAAAGTTTTATCGATTTTAACAAAAAACTGAATGTCAGTTTTATGAGCTTTGCCCTCAACTAAAAATTTATTACTATATACCTCTCTTTATTTTTCCTCAAACAGGAAAAGATCAAAGCACGATCATGATTAAAAGTATTGTATCGATTTTATTAGAAAGCATTCTGTAGAAGGAAATAAGTTTGTATTGAACTTTCACATTTTCTTGAAAATATTCCAAGAATACATTCAAGATGAACTAATTATCTAAAACAAGTATTTTTCGAACGATTGGTTCCAGCTATACTTTTAATTTCTCTTTACTCGAACTAAGTAAATACATTTCGTGGTTTTAGTTTTTTACTCGTTATTTTTTTCAAAGTTGTATCCTCTGGTATCACACCTGGTAATTTGGTAAGTGATGAGATACTATTACTATTTATAAGTTGTTTAGGTGGACTTCGATGGTGACATTTTTAGGTTGATGAAGTATTGAGACCGAGGTTAAAAAATATGAACGACGTTTTGACCGATTGTGTTCGCCTAAAGCCACAACCAGAAAGCTATTAATGAGATCACTGAATCACTGTAATTCCGTGTAGTACCTACTAGTTCTGCATGATATCGATACCTTTCCACTTATTCACATTTTCTTGTAAAACGAAGTCATTTTAGTGAGCTTGATATCAATAGATGTCGAAGATAAAAGTAAAATATTTTCATAATGACCTGCAAGGTTTTCTTAAAGGGCAGACCGTTCACTAAGAAGCAGCAACGACTTCCCTGGCTATATGCCACGGAGGACATTGAGTAACACTCCTATAGAAGAAGTAAAATGACACAATAGATCTTTCAAGTCTTGGTGAATATTACCCCAAAAAAAAACACATACAAACATACAACACTCCTATGTTAAGCGGGGCTGGGATATCTCCACGGTAAAACTAACCATTCTGGTTTGTAATTGGAAGGCACAATATTTATAGTAAAACATTATTATTTAAGTGAAGTGTCTTATAAACTCCAGGATTATTCTCCCATAACTTCTGGTCGGATGATACCTACCTTGTACTGATGCGGAGCAAATATACCAAAACCGGTCTACAAGTAATATTGTTTCTTTAAATCTAAATGGTTGGCTATATCATTTATCTCAGCACCGTTTAATTCAATATCTGTCGTGAAATATAGCCAGGCAAGTAGTTGCTGCTTTTTAATGAATGGTCTGCTATTTGAGAAATTTTCTTCAAAAGCATGGTGAGGTGTTATAATAGTAGTTAACTATTATCTTCGCTCTCTAACAATACATATGTTCAATAATGATAGAATGGCTAATGTGCGCCAATGTTAACTAAATTGTTATGAGAATAGGGAGAGTTGATGCAATGAAGGTAGTAACATTGGTGTTAGGGGTGGGATATAATAAGTATCTGTCATGATAAATTTCACAGTATACGACAAAGACTTGGATACAACTCCAAGATCAAGACATTGTCAACTGGGCGTTGGTAAGACATTATCAACTTGGCGTTTCTATCCTCAAGGAACTCTTTATGGTTGCAATGTCTAAACAGAATAAGATTTTTGCCAATTGAAATGTCCTGAATTAATGCTTATTTGAAAAATACTCTGTCCTCCAAACAAAACTTCCACTCTGTTCAGATATTTCAACTATCCTTCGCTCTCGTATCTACCAAATGAAGTCAGTTACTTATAACTAATAACGTTTATTAGGCAGCATTTATAGTACACCAATTGTCGTGAAATCTTCATATTTTTCGCTCAAACTTGCCAACGTAACGATTTGTGGAATGAATGCAGAACTTAACTTAAACTTCATGTTGTCTCTTTTATTGTGAACACTCAGTATACCTCATAATATTTCAAAAACGTGTATTGACTTAAATACAACAATTTTCAATCAGAACATTCCTTCGTATTTTCCATTTTAAGTGAGTTATTGCACTTCCACACACCAATGGACGATCCATATGAGATTTGAATTATAAAATGAAAAAAATGTTATGGAAAACGGTTACAAGAAACCTGAATTGTTAACTTCAAAGTTTCGGTAACTTACTTCGAAGCTCGCGCTCATTTTAAGCACAAAATGGGTGAAAATAATGCAATATTAATATTCTGACTCGTTCAAAATTTATGTTTATTGTTAGTTAAGCATGCAAATTGTGCCTTTGACGGTGAGGATTACGCTAACGTTATGCTGAGAAGGTTTCAATTTGATTTGTAGTTAAAACTTGATTTAAGTGGGTACAGCCAGGAGGCGGAGAATGGAGAAACTCAGATAGGTATGATTTATATACGAAAATTAATAAGATTTGCTTAAAATTTTATAGACGTAATAATTCAATGAGGAAGCTTTGCAAAAAGGTAATCGGTTAAAGTGTATATTTGTTCCAATATTTCAACGTATGTATAAATTGACAATAGAATTTTTTTCAGGTGACAAATAGGTCCTCAAAGACTACAGCAGTATATAATAGAATTATCTTGATGTTGAACTGGAATAACGGATTCAAATATTACTTTTAAATTAAATGTATGCCAGATTGTGCCTTATTTATCTACCTTGTACATTGAACGAACATATTATTTGATTCATTACATTCAAGCCATATCAGAGCAATCTGTGGATAATGATAAAATTTGTGAAATTTTTGGCCAGAAATCTGTTTTTTTTTCTACAAACTTTTTTTTCCGACATTGCTTTTTACAGTGTTACCTATTCTGTTTGGAAGCACCCCTGTAAAATCCACATCTCTCAACCCATTTTGGTTTCATTTTTTTGTTAGATTCAGTATAAAAAATATTGGCACAAATTTTCAAAGCCCCTCCTCTGTTAATTTTTCTTTATACTATTTGAGAAAACAAAAAAACTGCCCTGTAGAAGTAGAATTTATCTTCCAATTAATGAAAAAAGGAAGAACCAAAAAATTAAAAACTACAACAATATCCGTTGCGCATGATCTAACACAAATACAAAAAGAACAATTAAAAGTTTTGAGAAGACACCTAGAGAAAGCAAGAGAAAAAAATGAAGAAAAGAAAAGTTAAATCAGAGGAAGCAAACTTTTCATTGATAATATAGCTTATACAGCTTATACAGCAGAAGCAATTAAAATTAAAGGAAACAGTATTACAGAAAACAAGGAGTCTACTAACAAAACAAATTCGAAGGCCATTCCAAATAATTCCAATGCGGAGAAAATTTTTACACAAAAGCATCCACAACCAAAGAAAGACGTGAAAGGTAACAAAACCCGTTTCACGTCAAACATCATCTCTCAAGAGAACAAAAACTGACTTTGAATACTTTTTTGTTTGTTTTGTTTTATATTGTATTTAACTTTTATTGTGAACTTTCGAACAAAACAAAAATATACAGTATGTATAATAATACTTTTATAGGTATAGGTAGGTACATTCATAGTTGAAGTAGTATTAGGTCTTAATATTAGATTGTGAACATTTTGTTTACAGACATTGATATAATGGATCGATATTAGGGACTTCACTGTGAAAAATTTGGATAATTATTAATTGGTTAATGGGAAGGAAGGGAAGTTTTACATATAAATGATAAACATAATAATTACAAGATTATCCACAACAACATATACAGACTGCGAAAATCCCTTCGGAACCCTCGTCGCACACAAGTGCGAAAAGGAAAATATAAGAAAAAAACTTGAAAGAGAGAGTAAGAATAAGTGTGCGCGGTCATTGCCCCCCTATTTTAACCGTGGTTGCCAGAAGCGCATATTAATTTGTACAAATGATATTTTTGACTCGTTATCGTTGATTTTTTTTCCAAGTCATGCATAATAGGTAAAACTAACACTTTCAACATTCTCTCTGTGAAGTCAACGAAAACGAGATAAAAATATTATTTGTACAAATTGATAAGCGCTTCTGGAAACAGAGGTTAAAATAGGGGGGCAATCAACATTCGGCCACTGGTTTCTGGAATTAAGTAGGTACATGCCTTGATGACCGCTTTCTCTCTCTCTCTCAAGCTTTTTTTTCGCACTTGTGTACGACGAGGGTTCCGAAGGGATTTTCGCAATCTGTATGTAGCATCAATCATAATTTTGACGAATACTTGTTATTTTTGGATGAGGTCAAGGTAAGTTTTGACTGTATTGTAATTACGGAAACTTGGAATATTACATAACCGTTTTTAATATACCTGAGTATAAAACAATATATAACTATGTAGATTTGAATCAAACTGACGGTGTTGTTCTTTTTGTAAAATCTAGACACAATGAGTGAATTTGGATACATATTTGCCGCATTAACACAGCCACAAGGGTTCAGCTCACAAACATGCTTAGATCATATATTTATGAAAAACAAAAAACAAATTTCCGATAATATTTATATTTACAGTAGAAACAAATATTTGAGATCAATATTCAACGATAACTCAAATTATACTCCCAAATCATATACAAAAAAGGGAGAAATTATATAATAATCTCATAAAAACTATTACGTCCTATAGATGAAAATGTACTCAAGCAGGAAACCAAAGAAATGAATCGTAAAGTTCTCTATGAAAACAGTGATGTGGAAACTGGAACTAATAAATTTACCAATGTATTAAAATAATTTCTGTATCTTTCTACCAAATATGAGAAAATGAAACGGCAAAACCTGGAACGAAAATTGTGGATAACATCAGGTCTTATAAAAATTCAATAAATAAAAAAAAAACAAATAATTCTATCTTCTCAAATATAATCTAAATGATCTGTTACTAAAAGATAATTACAGCGATTACAAAAAATTGTTAAGTAAATTGATTGAACAAACAAAGATTTTCACCGTGCTTCTGTATCTATAGTAATAAGTAGAATATGTCCTAGTATCAAGATTAATTTTAAAATTTTCAAACCATAATTTATGTTGTATTTCTTAATTTTTAAACTGAATATTCAATATTTGTATTTTCAAGTATATGTTATACCACATACAAGTAACCTGTTTTACTTCGCGGTTTGCTAGGGTTTATTTGTAAACGCCGTTAGTGGTAATTTTTCAACTTTGGTTTCGATATCTCAACCAATCTCAACCACTGTTAAAAATTACAATACCTACTCAAGATCAACTGTCAAAATTGAACTAATAATAAATAACAAATTTTTCTTGATATCTGCGCTAGTGTGATGGACAGATTACCGGAAAAAATGATTTCGATAATCTCTCAAAAGACCCCTTCCGAATCTCCGTTACTCTCATCAACTTTTTTATACATAAACTAAACTATTTAGAATATGGATATAGACAAGTTACTTCACCAGAAAATCTATTTTTTCCGCAAACGTCAAAAAAAGTACACATTATTAACGTCCATTCATGATGTTGAAGTATGATTTAACAGACGCCACTTTTTTGTACGGCCATGAGCGGACAAAAAAGTACTTTTTTTTACGCTGACGGCCGTACAAAAAAGTAGAAATGTCAACAACGTCGGGCGGTGTACAGTTGGGTTTTGAATCCGACATAATATAATCTAAAAGAAAATTTCTGTACACTTTACTACAACAAACGAAATTTTGATGCTCAAGTACACCAAAAATGCACAGTCCAATTGCTGCTTCAAATCACTTACAATATTTCTGACATAAAATATTATTGAACTGTCAAATTTGTTTTTGACTTGGCAATCACAAAACCAGTAACCACGGGAATGTAGTGCGCAGTTTTATAATTATTATTCTCTGAATTTATTAACTTCGTTGCAATCGTTTTGAATTTTTATTTAAATATTAATTAGTTCTATAGTCTGGATGCCGTTTGCGGAAAAAATAGCATGTTTGATTCGGAGCAAAAGCACTTTTTGTAGCTCGTCTGAAATTGTAGGCCTCACTGACGTTCGGCCATCAAACATTCAGACTCGTCACAAAAAGTTATACTTTTACTCCTAATAAAACAATATACTATTTTCTCCGATTGGCAGCAAATATTAATTTTGCCGACTGATATCTATCAGCAAAGTATTACTTTTCCTGCCTAGGCAGCAAAGTGGTCACTTTGGTGCCTGTGATTAAACATTTCCATGGCAACCAACCAAAATTAAGAGATTGTGAGAATTGCAATAATTTGCAAATACAATATCCTCATTATGAAAATCGGAGAAAAAATTATATGTTCAACTCGGCAGCAAAGTAGATTGCCTGCCTTAGCTGAATTCCTAGCCTCGCTACGCTTGGCTATGAATTCAGCCTCGGCAGTCAATCTACTACTTCGCTGCCTAGTTAAACAAATAACTATTATTACACTTTATAATATTATAATCATTCCGACCCAATATACAAATTTTCTTCAGCATAAACCGATCAACAAATCGACTCTGGATATTCAGTGTTTGATTAAGAATTTATATAAGCAAGATATTCTCTTATTATTCATACTTGGTTGAAGACAGAAGGGAACGATAAACATTCTGGAAGCTCGGAGAGCCATAAAGTTGGCAATCCTTTAACCCTGCGCAGTAAATATAAACAAGATTAAGTGAATGAACATTCTTCAACTTTTAATTAAAACCATTATGGTATTGAACTGTTTTGGTCCAGAACAAATGAAAATTAGGTTTATATCGCTCAAGATATTTTAGCTTGAGATATATAATTTATTAGTAGAAAATCTATAATGAGTCGATGGAATTATATTCTGTGATGGAAATAAATATTGAGAAAAAGCGGACGGAAGCAGTTTTCTACATTATAAGGTCCATGCACACAGAATTTTCCAAGAATGATTATGGTTTTTTCTCAATCGCGATATTAGGATAATGAAACAGTCAAAGGCACTCTTATCGTGCGGGTTCAAAGGTCACTAACTATATGTATCAAATCAGAAAACACAGAGGTTACCAAAATGTGAGATTACACTGATTGACGAATTTTCACTTCTTCTTTCATTCTCGAAATAATCCATCGAACTAAGTATCATTTTTTTGCTCGAGGATACAAAAAAACGGAAAATTGCTACCTACCTATCATTCATATTGTCACTTTTAATTGTCAAAGTGACAAAACTGACATATTTGAATAAAAACTCTGCTGGCGAAAGACTTTTTAAAATCGCTAAAAACTAAATACATATAATATCCTTCTTATTCCCGTCAAAATTGCATAAGTCTGTGTTATTCATCTTACGGATTTCATTTGGAAGTTATAATTTGACGCAATGAAAGATAACAAAAAGTGTGAGTATGTCTTTTTTTGAATCGTATAACCCGCATGATAAGACTGCATGTGACTATATTTGTTTTTTCTTTGTACATATAGGGTACACGCATATTTCATATTTTGCTTGGATATTAATTTGTAATAGTAAAGTTGATATAAAAAATAACTAATAATAGAAAATAAACCAGTTTCCATTTCAAATTACTTCCAAATTTTAATATAAAATTCAAATTTCAATGCACTTTCCGACCAACACCCGAGGATTTCCGAATACGTGTGACGTAACACATTTACAAATGCCATGGCCGGTAATGCATAGGTTTGGGTAGATTATCCCTCAGGATATAGCCCGAAAAAGAAAGGAAGAAGAAGAATGCATAGGTTATGTGTAGTTTTGTGTTTATTATTGTATTTTAATTAACTATTCGACGTGAAAATATCATTTATATGTTTGTTTGAGACCATTAAGTGATTGTGTGTGCTTTTTTAATTTTTAAAAGTCAACGTAAAGTGGAAAGTGGACATAAATATACGATATTTCCGAGGATATTTTAAAACATTTAAGGTGGATTCATGCAACATCACTTTATTCAACTTAACTTATCTTAATAAGATGAAGTATACACAAATAACACAAGCATTCAAACAATTATTTAATTTATCTTAAGAAGTTCGACAAATTTCAGTGAAAATGACAAGTTAAATAAAGTAATGTTGCATGAATCCACCTTTAGAAGAAAATATCTTATTTACTAGTTTATAGTTCAAGTTCAGTGACGATCCGTTATAATTTTTGAGTGAAGATATGGCTAGCGAAGGTTTTGTGGTTGGTGTAGGGCTCTCGGGTCAAGCATAGTTCCAGAGATGATAAAAAAAAATTTTTCACGGAAATGTATTGGTGGATGGGGATGGCTGATTTTGGTAAAATTGAAAATTATCATCCACAGGGACAAAAACATAGAGCGCAATACACAATACACGAATAAGAATGTAAACAAGTACGTGTAAATGTGTGACGTCATCAGTGACGTCAAACGCTTTTTGGCGGACTTTCAAATTTTATGATTTTTAAAGTCGTTTTAAAAGTAAAGTTGATATTTTTTTGAAAAAATAAGCATGCAAAGTGTTAGAAGACCTGATAAAACGTCGATTCCCACCAATAGCAAAATTTATGCCTGTACCCTATTGAATGAACAAGTGAGACTTGGGGAATCTTATTATTGTGATGATAATTTATATTTCTTGTGGTGTTTTCTAGTATATTTCAGTTGAAGTCTATATGAACTAATTTTTCTAGGCGTCCTCCCGCTTCTAATACTTGGAAATACTCTTTTGTAGTCTGCACATTTTCTTAGCACACTTTTGTATTTGACACTACCGTTGCGTATATACGTTTTCCACTACTAGCAAAATTTGGGACGGAAACTGAGAAAAATTGAGATCATTTGAATTCCTGAATATCACTTAACAAAGAATCTTCAATGTTGTTGAAAATTATCGCGAAAGTGGCTGTTGGTGCAGGAGATTTGAAACGATAACGTGAATTGTGCCCAAGAGAACTAAAGTGTGCTCAGTTACCGAAGGAAAAAAATAATCAAAGATGAATGGAGTAGGAAATAATATTTATCATGGTTTAATTCGAATTATATACATCACTTGTGAGAAGTCTAGATTAAGCACCATTCATTAAAAATATATTGTATGTTTTATAGTCATTGAAAATATTGCGTTGAGATTTTGAGTCTACACCTGAACCATTCCACTATATTCTGTTACAAGTTTTTTCAGCGTATGAATGTTATTAATGTTGGGATAATTATGACAGATCAGAGCACTGTCATCTACATACTGCAATATGAGTGTTTGCAAATTTAAATGCTCTGGTGCTAAATAACATAAAGACCAGATACCAAAGAGCCTCACATAATATTTAATCTACTTTTTCCAACGTTTCATACTGTCAAATGAGCTAGCATACAATAAAAAATCATATGTATTATCACCAAGTACTGAGTCACTGAGTTGCTTGTTGGGAGTCATGTTTAACCACAAGTTGACATGGAATCAACACCTACAAAAAAATAATACAAAAAGGTACGATAACCAATCTTTGCCGGAAGAACTTTATATCAGAGTCATCAGACCCATGACAGCAAACAAAGTCAAAGTTATAAAAGTCACCAATGGTTTGGATGAAATAAGCGGAGTTGAATGAAAAAAGGAGTATGAATCAGCTTATGTACTATCTATGGCAAGCTGGTCATACATTCCGTATGACAAAAAAGGGCTATGTAATTTTATGATATAAAAAGCCAAATAAATCTATAAATATAGTATGTGATATGTATGAATATGCACTTATATGAAATGTTTGGGATTACATTATTTGATATTAATAGTGATTAGGGTAAAACACTGGTTTCCGAAAAGGCGTACATAAATAAATATATTTTCATTTGGAAGGTCTATTTTCGTGCAACCGGACGCAAAACAAGCAACAGAGGCCGCAAAATGATATTTTGCGGCCGTTACCCAGAGTGTAATTTTCTCTATTCGCGTTGAAACGCTGTCTTTTCTAAAGAGACATAATGTTTATTGAAATTATGTAATTTTCACGGTTGCACGGAAAATATTGTGTATACTATGTTTTCGCGACTTCGAGATTATCTTGCCTCGGCCGGAGCGGCCTCGGCGATAATCTCTCTCTCGGAACGCGAAAGAGCATTTTGCGGCCTTAGTATACAAATAACTATTTTTTGATGGACTATTTCGTGAATATTTATTTACCTGTATTTCCGGTATTTCCACCCTATTTTTAAGGAAACTAGATCTACGAAAATACCTTTATTCTGTTTACTAGTGAGAACCGAAGGAGTTATCAATGGAGATTTATCGCCAAACATTAAATAAAATAAATGGGGGGAATAATTTTATTATAAAGCTTAGGAAAAAATTCTTAATAGAAACGCCAGGTGAACGTGGCCAGACCAAGCACAAACTATCTTATATTGAGATAATTAGACTCATCTACCTGTAAAGAAACTAAATTCGTTATTTATTTTTCAATTTGGTTTGTACTTAGGCAAGCAGATTCTACTTTTGCCATTTCGGCTCTAGAATGTTTATCTTTGGCGATTATTAAAAAATCAAAGGGGCTGACGTCGTTAGATATACATAAAGTGAATGAGCAGAAAAAAATGGAAAATCCCAAGAGATTTCAGCAGCTCAAAAAACTCGGGATATCGAAAATCTTATCTTGGCGATTTAATTTTTAATTGTATCTTTGGGGGAAAACAAAGAATTCATCGACGCCGAAACGCTGGAATTTTAATTTATACATACCGGAGTTATAATAGCAGCAGGGTGATAAATTGGTGAAGATAAACGCATTTTAACTTTAACTAAGGTGGAGGGTTAGTTTCCAAGCTACTATAATTACATTTTTAACAGCGTGAGCAAAGAATGAGGAAAACGCTAATTAAACCCTCTGAAATATGTATGAAGCTGGGAAATTGATTTTTGACTAAGTCAATTAGTATTTTGCATTTTGTATTAAATTTGCTTCTTTCATAACACCACTGAGGTTTTTTTGGTGGTTTTTAATGGGTAGTGAACGAGTCAATGCTAGGTATATAGTAATCCTATTTATTAAGGTTTTTGAGGCGCCCGTCGAATATATGCATGGTGAAAATCAGAGATCGAAAGACTGGACTAGACTGGATGATGCTGTACAGTTCATCACATTTCACAATGGGCAACGCGATATTATTTGGCGATGTTCAGTTGAAAACTGAACGAGCTATTTCAACGCTTCACTGGAATGATCGGAACATGGATTCATCCCAATACACCAGGGGTAAGAGAACAATTGAGACAGTGTGGTCTTCCTGGTAATCATGTACCAAAAAATTCCAAGTGAGTTTGTCAGCAAATAAGTTCATGTCCGTAGTTTCCTGGGCTGCATCCGCTGTTATTGACTTACAGCTACATGCAGTAAGAAACGGAACATAGGAATTAGATGTATTCTCCGATCTAAATATTCAAACAACAAAAGATTATCATAAATTCACTTCAATGAATATCAAGTATTCAGCTGAACAGCTGGATTCAGGATCACCTCAGAATCCACGCCTACTCTCCTTCGAATATTTGATAGTTATGTAGTTTTGTGCGTCTGTGCGTGCGATTTAATAGGTTCGTTCCAACCACCAGTAATTTACAGTGATATTACTAATACACATGCGCAGTTGGAAAAAATCGTTCCAACCACCTGAAATTACTGATTCTGAACTATCGATTACTATCAGTTCTCTGTTCCATCCCGTTTGTGGACCAGTAAAATTACCGTTCAAACGATTCTTGCTTGATAGCGAGTATCGATAGTTATGAAATTGAGATTCATGCGCAATGGACAACATTTTCGTCTTAAACTGTCAAATTTGTATTTTTATGGAAGGTGTATTTAGTTTTATGTATTTTCGAGACTAACTGCTTTATAATTACAAATAAAATGTCTTGATTTTACACTTTTATTTTTTGATTACTTAATGTTAATGTAAGTACAATAAAGTGTGCGTCTATAGAGAAATAAATATTTCTCTGTGTGCGTCAGAATCGGTGCAACTACCAAACTAGTTCAAAATACGTTCCAAACCGTTTGGTGAGAGATTACCAGTAACTTTACTAATTTCTCTCACTCATGCGCATTAAATAGTTCAATTACTGGTTACGTGCGATAACAGAATTGCTGGTTGGAACGAACCTAATATTCAAGTGTATTTTAACGCTAGTTAACTGTCGCTACAAATTGAAAAAAAAGATTACATTTGAGGTTGTTCAAATTGGAGAATCAATTGTTTGATTATCTTTGACAATGAATTATTGTCTTAATTCAAGTTATCATGTTTCGATTTCTTTTGGCCATAACGCTTCCAAAATAAAATAAAATTCTAAATAAAACGAAATGAGATACTTTAAATTGAAACAAATTGAAAATGAATTCCGAAAAACAACTTAAAATTCTAAAACTTGGATATTAATTAATTGAAGGTTCAAATCGTCCTTCTTGTTGAGCCAAACAAAACCCGAAGCTATTGAACAAAGATAATCTTGCTTCTCTGAGCTGATTCGGTGTAATGTTTGCACAATGTTAGACAATTCTATCAAATTTGGAGCCCATTCAAAATTGTGACGATGAATTCCATTTTTTGAAAAAAAACCTAATTTTTGTGCAAATTTATTTTGAAAAGTTTTTGGCTTGAGCAGTACTCTAATACTCTGACTGCTGTTCCACAGATAAGAATACGGAGTGGTGGGAATATGTTGTAAGTGTCCAAATGAACCATTGTAACAATCGCGTTTTTAATCTGTTGAAGCATGATATTGGTCAGCTAATTCGAAAGCAGTCCTGACACAATGTTAAAAATCCCTATGTCTCGTTTTTCATTGCATGTATCTGTATATTAGATTGACAATTCAACTCATGTATAAAGAATCGCATATGCCACAGTGCAATTGTCACTTTGAGAGCGGCAAAAGTTAGCTGAAACTTTTACAGCGATAAATTAACTCCAATGGTAAAATCTCATATACCTGGAAATGTTATTGTCACTTTGACAACAATAAAAACTTCTCTTCCTTAATATCTAGTAAGCGGACGTCACTTTTACACAATGACAATGAGATAATTATTGTTGTTCTTCACTCGAGCTTTACTTTTATCAGATGAATTTCTTTTCAACTCAAAGTTTTGCCAATCACTAATTTTGCGAGAAAAACTGACATGATAAAATCCCTACAACGAAGGTGGAGGGATTTTATCTAATGTCAGTTTTTCGAGCAAATTGAAGCTCAATCACCCATCTTGCTCAAAGTACTACGGTGCTTTGGAGTAACTGCACAGGGGATTTGAAAAGTAACAAACTTATCAAACGACCCTCGTGGATTCAAACGCTAACAAGATGATTATTCTCACATCTAGCTTAATATACGAATTTCCTTCCACTCCCTTCATTTACTTAGCCAAACGTAATGTGAAGCGGTATCATATAATCATATAACACCTCCAACACTCCGAAATTTAATAACATTTCCGATTCCATCTCACTGTCGATGCAGACGCTTCACCACAGATACACTCTGAAAATTCGTTGGTAGTCAAAACAAAGCAAAAAACTGTGTGAAAAGTACCAAAAAAAATATTGTGGATATATGAATTCCATCCCTCACTGGAACTGGAGATAATGAAAAGACTGAGAAGCTACTGATGAAGAAACAGTCAGAAAAGTTTTATTTGGGTCGTATATAAGAGCTTTAGCAAATGAGTTTAATCAAAATATTAGTTTACACGCAAACAGGCTAGATATTAGAATGAGTGTTGTACATCATTGAAAGTATAGAACATCGGAAATAGTTGCCGTATTCAACATATTAGACAATGAAAAAATACAAATCCAGGACTTTTCGTAACCTCGATCATAGATGAAACATACTTATACTTAGATATGAAGCTGACCCGTGGCGTCCCCTTTCGTACGGGTGGCGCCACCTTGAGAGTCCTGTCAGTACCTTTAACACAAATCAGATGGTTGTGAACTTCGCTAACAGCCGAAAAAGAAGATTCCTGTAGTTTGGCAGTTTTTGGAGGCTTATTCAAAACTACTATTACTTCACTTTCATTGTAAAATGACATCTTTTGATGTTAACCTACTATTCATTCACTCAATTACAGTTTTCTGTAAAAATACTCATTTTAGTAAATGGTGTTATTGAAATCAATCTAAGGTACTATCATAACGCCATACCAAGTTTTAAAGTAACCTAGTAATACTTTCAAAATTCCAGAACGTTTCCTTAGAAGTAACAACTACTTGTCTGGCTATACGCCACGACAGCTGACGTTCAATTACACGTCTATGTGAACAGGGTTGGGATATCAGCACGTAAAACAAATGATTCTAGTTTGTTATGACAGGGGAGAACTATTTTATGGGCCACGATTGGAGAATCCTCTGAATCTGATGGAGAAAAATTTTTCAGAACAAATGGATTGCAAAGCAGAGACCTACTGTATTGAGCCGAGTCATGTACCAAAGGAGCTTCAGAACTCAAAGCAGTAGCTTTGATAAACATGGAAAGGGAAAAGATCAGTCTTGTGACTTAAAATCATCACTGAAACTGATGTAAATTAAACTACCATTTTTGGTAAGAGTGGGGCTGTTGAGAAACACCGAGTATCTGCAACATTCTGCTTGCCCTTAGTCACAAATTATTGTTTTTTTTGGATATTGAACTCAAATAGGTAATCTAATTCATATTAAGACATATTCGAGGACATATTAGTGCACGGTTTTAGTGGGATCACTCACAAAAACCAAAAAACAAACCAAGTAATTGAAAAAAGTAAGAAACAGTAGTTTATCCACGACCACTTTCAAAATTAGGCATTTACGAACCAAAAAAAATTTGTGAAATCATACATTATACATACGTTAAAACGCGTGCGTGAATGAACAACGCTTTTTATATGGGACTTTCATTATAACTCCGGAAAGCCTGCGTAGTTGGCCAATGCCTTTCAAATGGGCTTTTATTTTTACACTCTTTTTCAGCTACGTAATTATCTAGTTGCCTTGAATTTAATAGTTTGTTGTATAAACTTTTGTGCTGTCAGTAAATTTGATAAAAGTGTCAGACATGTCATGTTATATCGAGAATTTTAATTACACTCATGAATACAACAGCCTCCGAGAAAAATGTATTTCTCCGGTTTGCACACCACCAGAAATTAGAATTCGTTGTGTATAGGTATATTTGTTCATAGAAAATTCATTTTCATGTTTTTTAACCCCTTCAGAGCACATTTTTTCATTTTTTCTATGTGGTCCTAGATTAATTTTTGTATTACACTTGTTCGTGAAATAATTTTGCGCACTCGTTGCGAAAAAGTATAACTTTTTGCACTTATATCATAAACTGCTATTATCTAACTAGTGCGGGAAGTGATACTTTTTCGCACACTATTGCAGATGGCCAAACGATGATTTAGTTTAGTTCGGTCAGCAAACACGTGCGAAAAAGTCAGTTCACGCACGTCATAGTTACACTATTTCCTCTACCAGCTTGCGGAAAAAAATCGAAAGATTAACATAAAGAAAATTCTATTATTATTATAATTATGACATACGTTAACGCTAAACATTAAACTTAGCAAGCGCATTCTCTTCAAAATAGCGGATGACATTTCAAATTATTTTAGTTTTTGAAACCAAAACCTGTGAACTACATTATACGTTGAACGTTATTTTGTTTGGTGTAACTAACCTCAAATTTTCTATTTGTTGAATTTGATTAGTACACATTCATCCATGACATTGATTGTGGATAATATAGAAAATATAATCAGAAGTCGAAATGATTAACGTCTAATAGACCGCAACTTAATAAGGGGCTCTATTCTTTAAATAAGAGTTATATTTTGAAAGCATACATCAGGCAAAATCGGCGTTGACAAGTTAAAACATTTAAAGATGTTTTTGGTACATTTTGAAAGCCAAAATATAATTAAGTGTTAAAATATATTATTTAAAATTATTTGTGTAAAGTTTCAATACATTTTGAATAGTTTTTCATATTTTTCCTTTTATTCGACGAAATAAACATAATACACTTGGCAATATGTTGAAACCTTTCTGCCTAATAAAGTTTCGTTTATTTCGACGTAAATAACGGAGTACGTTATCGCTTATTAAGGTGATTGGTTATTTTTTTAATAGTGCGCATGAGCAAAATAACCGATAACGTATACCTACTTGTAGATGTGATTTCAGCACCTGTTAAATTTTTAACGGCCTCTAATTTTAAAGGACTGGTTACAGAATAGGAATAGACCCCTATGTCGGTTTATTCGCCAAAGCATATCTTAAACAAGGAATCCTTCTTGCTTTGTACTGTACTCACATAAATATTCGCAAAGTAATTTTAAACGTTTATCTGAAACGTAAATAAGTTTGGTTCCCTTGGATGAAACAATTTATCAACGCTACTGGATGTTTAACTCTGTTTATCTGCAACTTGAAATAACGACTGGTCATGATTGCATTTTATCGGCAGGTTGTTTATTAGTTTTAGTCTGAATTTCTATGTTGACGGTTCAATTCCAGACGTAAAACCAAACCATACCTATGAATTTTTATGTTAGTGAAATGTGGAATTTATAGTGACTTACAAATTTTTTATAAACCATTTTAAATTTTCCTGTAGACCATTATAGTGATGATTTTTTAATGATTCCATAAAATTCATTTGAAAAAAATTGATGCCACTTAAAGTCTAAATTGGAGTGATAGAAATGACTAAGCTTTGAAACGAGTGTATACATTTAACAGATAACAATCTTTTTGTGTGATTCTTTTCATTTCATGAATTAGGTACCCATGAATCATCATTGCGTGAAGTTAATGTCTTCATCTAAATCGACTTATTGCCCCAAATTATAAGGTTTCGCTTATGGTGTATAAAGCTTCTCTCACCAACATCACTACTTTCATGGTTTCCGCACAGAAAAAAAATTTGTCTCTGTGAATCTTATTCTTACATATTACATCACATACGCTGATCAAAATTTAATTGGGTTCAAGTACAATTTTCAACCACTTACATAAAAGTACTGATGATGATTGTGATATAATTACGAGTATTTGGTATTATCATATTTTTCAACTTTGTATTCACTTATTTTATATTTGTCTCCATGTGGCGATGTCTTTCACACGGTACTGGTACTGCCGGTATTATTCGACACTATGAAGTTGGCGGTAACACATCCCAGCAAACAATGAGTCTCTGGCCGTCTTCTGGCCCAATGCATAATCGGTCGGCAATATGCTGGCAACGTCAAAGCTACATCGGCAAAATGTCGGCCCAATGTATGGCATATTATAATCGGATACCTACAATCCAGCCAGCAATGGGCCAATACTATCAGAAATCTGTCTTTCGACCTACATCATAAGAATGAAGGCCCGTTGAAGTGTTATTGTACGAATAATTTGCCAACGAACCAAAAACTATTTTGAATAAAATGAAAATAAAAAAATAAAATTACTTTGCTGCTTTCTCAAGTAAGGAGTATGCGATAATCGAAAGCGGTCATGTGAACCATAGAAAAAATAAAAGTTATATTATTTTTCTCTATGATGTGAACCAAGAACGTAACGTGAAATCGATTCTGTCGACAGGTTTGACATTTGACAGTTTTGTCACATTCGTGGTTTGTTTATGTTCATTCTAATAATTTTATTAACCACTAATACTTTTGTGAACACCAAGAAAAGTAAAGAAAAATGATAACAACTTCTCCTGATGAATTGAGGTAAGATTGTATTTATATCTTCAATCAATTGTAGTGTCAGTTAAGAAACAACCTTCATTAGTTTGAGGTTAAGTAATCCAGCATGCTTCTTTTTATATCTAGTTTTTGATCCTAGACATGTGAACCATATAATTATTTTATTTTTTCCAGCTAAGGTGAATTCTGCGATTGGGAAGATTGATTTACTAGCGTATGACACAAATAGTACCTACCCACAGAGGAATGCAATTAGTGAAGATGTGGAAGCAGCTCCTGAAACTTTGAACTTACCAATGAATAAGGAGTGTGAATTAAAAAAATTTGATGTAAAAATTGGATGATGATTTTTTTCGAAATATGGTATGTATTATATGATTCAATAACTTGACTACATTTTATATAAGTGGAAAGGGGAAAAAATAATTTGTGAGTTTGAGGAATGATATTAGGTGCATTCATTTCATGATATTTTTATGTTATCACTCATTAACAGACATAGTATTGGAAAATTTTTTTTTTAATATATGCCAATGTAATTAATATCTGGCTAAGAACTGCTTTTGACTCAAGGAGGAAGAAACAGAAGGAAGACAAAGTCAGCAGAGCAATGAGATACTTATTCACTTACACATTCCAATAATTTCTCTTATATCATAAATTTGTTTTATGTTTTTATCTAATATTTGTATATTTTTTACTTTCAAACCAAAGAATTCTTTTGTTACATGTATTTCATTAAAGTATGTATGAACTGATTTTTCTCTTATTTGATGTGTATAATTTTCAGTGGGTCAACCCACTGAGTAGGTAACTTCCTTTGCAATATTTCCACTGGGCCATAAATGATTTCCACAGTTTTGCCTTCAGAGGCCCGTCATTCAAAAGACACTGTTGGCAAGCATTGGCCCTGATGCCGGCGAGAGTCTCCTATTTTCACTGGCCCGCCATAGGTCATAGGTGCTTTGCCGTTCTGGCCTGATCTGGCCAGCATATTCTGGGCCGTAATAAGGCCGATCGAAATTGTTTGCTGGGATACCACATAATATACAATGTAAAGCAGTAGAAATAAAACCTGAGTGTGTTTGGTATTAGTCAATAACTCAATCAGTATAACTGTAAATAATAGTTCAAGAAAAAAGTGAAAGTCTTAAATTTTTTATACAGTTTACTTTGAATTACTCAAAGTCGAAATATACATGTGCAGACAACCCCCTGGAAAGACGTTGAGAAAAATTGGGTATAATAAATAGCCGTTGTAGTTCCGAACAATGATTATTATTGTAGAGCATAAAATTTCACACCAAAATGGTCCCTATAATTTTTTCCACAAATGACATCCGGGTGGCTGAAAGCTAACGGATGGTTTAGACTTCGAAGAATTATTTAGAAGAAAAATTAAGTAATTTGCAATTTTTCCATTAACTCAGTTTGTCATAAAACTCCATTTCCAAATGGCTTATAACAAAGTTATAACTATTCCAAATTTTCAATATATCCTTCACTCCATCAATTGAATTTCTTTTGTCTCCTTATAAATTGAGCATTCACCAATGTTATTTTTTTTCCTTCAATTTCCAGCTAGGTACCTACACCTAAACAGATTTTACCAATTTTCAATATTTTTCTGTGATAAGGCGCATGAATCTACAACCGTGGGGTCCAACAAATCGTGCATGCGTTAATGTTCGTGAATATTTCTGTGTCGCTGGTGTTTATGTTTTAATGCGCAGCGACTGAAGACTCTCACATCTTTTACGTGAACTGCAACTCTTTGGGAAGACTGAGATGCGGTGATGATTCACAGATGTTCAAAAACATTGTGTTTAAAAAGCTGAATATTGCCCATACGTGCAGTAGAAGGACTAGCCTTTCCAAAATTTATTCTGTATATATGCAAAAAAATATCCTTACCTTTGTGGAATGATAGATTCTGGAACATGCTGCAGAATAGTATATAATGAACAAAATCTGGTACAAAATTCAATAACAAAAAGAAAGTGGAACGCAATATCACCAGATTTGGATGAAACGGTATACAGATGGCTCTGAAGACTGGTGGTATTTGAGAACAAGGGATAGGCAAGCAACCATTGAGGGTAAGATTAGCTTTATTGACATGAAAAATATCAAAATTTTATGGACAAAGCTACATTCAAGGAGTAGATGAAATATAAATCAGAATTCACAACAAAATATAAAAAAATACTGACTATACTTACAAATTAGGCACCGAGTTTTTGCGTTATCAGCTTAAAAATAGTATAAGAATTTTTACCATAACTCAATAAACTAGATGAAATGGAAAAAGTGACATCAACATACAAACTTGCGGATAGCACAGATTTCTAGATCACAATAGCCATGAGACTATTGGATGGAAGAGGGACACCCACCTAAACTGGAGGTCTGAAGTCTTCAAAACTTTCAGGAACTGAGTCAAGGTAGAGGCACAATATAGATCTCATAGGTATTAGTGAATGTCACACTGGTATAACTACATATACAAGCTGCACTTAAGAATAAACTTTTATACTCGAATAATGCTTAGATTTTTGATATCGAACAAACTCCATTTGATTAAAATTCCCCACCCATACACAGTTATAACTTGGATCGACATTTCGTTTTCTCTACCTCAAGTTGAAATCAAGTAATTTTCATAATAATATCTTGACGTACAGTTATTTGTAATCATTCACAGAATTTCGATTCGGACATGTTCTACAAACAACTGAAATGATATTTTTTCATTATTCCATATTCGAATACTCAATACTTACGCACATACTATAATATTACTGATGCCTTTGTACATTCTCCGATTCGCCGAACACCCTATATAATCACTAAGCAGAAACAGCACACAAAATGAAGTTATTAAATAACGTAATTTTTTTACAACCAGATGCTTTGTACCAGGCAAGTGGCACCCTATAATTTAGAACCTTCAGCAGCTGAGGAGATAAAGACATTAACTCCACGCGATGGTTATTCATGGATAAATCGCAAAAAGAAAACGAATACGATCGTAGATGAGTATCTGTTGTTTGCCCACAGTCCAAATATAAATAATTAAACATAGTGTGCGTGTTTTATCATGATAGAGAGATGAGTAACTAATTATAGGATAAGTAATGAATAACGATGATGGGTAAAAATGCGGAATTAAATTTATATCTCTAGAATTTCAAAAGAAATGATAATTAAATTCGGAAATTTGTTTCACTGAAGTACATTGAGTTGAAAATAACTGAAATTCTATTGTTGAGTTTTTCTCTGGTATGCTACTTGTGACTTACTGTTGTTTTGATTATTTTCAGAGAAACTGTTCTCGTAGCGTGGTAATATATTAATGGATGATTGATTAGTGCGATTGATATTTTATACACCTCATCTTGCTTCAATTTTCTCGGTAATAAACTTTGTTTGCTATTAATTACTCCATTCAAAATGTTTACAACTAAACTCAAGTCTATATTCATTCGTCACCGGATGATATTCCACTAGCCGTGAAGCGCGTGATTGAAAAAAATTATCACTACCAATACCACTAGAGGTCAAATTATTTCCGGAAATTTTCTGGAGCTTATTATTATTTTGGAAATTGATAATTTTGTTAAAATATTCATGAGCGAGAAAAAATTTCCGGGTTTAATTTGACCTCGTGTGGTATTCGGTAAGAAAATTCAACACCAAATGTGTTTATTCCCAACAATATTGATTAACGTCTTCATCAACTACTTGCAAAACATAGAAGGCTTTGTCGACTTGATTATTTAGTTACCATGGCAACTTAGTGAAACTCTAAACAGCATGACGTAGAAAAATGTCTTGCTTCGGTCAAGAAAGTGAAGAGAATAGTCGCCAGAATATTGAGCAGTTAACACCCGCTAATACTAGGAAATCGAAGGCGAGTGTATGGAAGTAGTTTATAAACTTTTGTCCAAAAAAGCGGATATACCTGTGGAAGAACTGGCGCTTATTCTTGTAGAGTGTGTCTTCAACATGCGAAATAAAAACTCCGAAGACTACAAGGATAGTGTTATTAAAGTTTTATGGAACTCTAGAGCTGAGCAGTTGCAGGAATATTTTTTCGAAATGTATAATCGCAAATTTAAACCATTCTTTGAGATAGAATTTGTCAACGAAAGGGCTACAAAAATTCGCAAGTTCATCCGCCCTATCACCAGACGAATTGAGGAAGATTATCAAGCTTTGGGACGAAAAAACTCCAGAAGGTGTGCAAAGGAAGTTCTTTCACATTGCTGCTCATGAATTGGCGTAGAGAGGAAATGAAGGATCGGCAGCAATTTTAGGGCACATTCATTTTTGAAGAAGAAGTAACACAATAACATGGTAACAGAATTTGCTTTGAACAACGCATTTTTTCTCCGATCGTGGAAAAGTGACACTATTTTGACCTGTTTTCTACGCGCAAAGCTCAACATTAAAGAATAGTGGGCAGTTGCTAAGTAATTAGAAAATAACACTGCAATAATATTCATACCGCACTGTTGTAGCGTGTGATAATGTAACAAATAGATTATTACAATAAAATGAAACAAAGTATGGTTTTAATTTTTATATTGATAAAGTTGTTGGGGAAGAAATAAAAAAACATCTAATTCATAACGGTATTCTTGAACACAAATTAATTGTTGTTAATATTCACATTTATTGTACAGTTTGTATAATTTGTAAATTGAACTGGAAGGCATAGAGAATTTATAGACGTTGAAGCTGCATGGCTAATCGTTCGGTTTATCTCGTTACCACTTCAATATGCCAATAAGAACATAGAGAAACCTATCTTAACTTACTTGATTACATATTGAATGGAATATTTTTTAATTCATTTTTTAAATGTTAATCAACCATCGAAGAATAAATAGTATATGTATAATTCGTGGAAAAAGCATATTTCCACTAATCGCCGAATTGTCAATCTTATTATGCTACAACTTCAATGTTAACGCCATTTATCTGTACAGGGTGCTTTATTCAAAAATGTCCACATTTTAACTGGGGAAATCTTAGATATGAGGCTTCAGCCCAAATATTCTTCCCTATATAGATTATTATTATCTTCAGCATTATTATAATTACTCTCCTCGGTTATTCGATAATTAGTATTCCAATATCCAATTTATGTTTAGTTTATTTATAAGGACCAGGTAGGTAGGTATTAATAATTCGGCTCTGTAGTCGAAAATTTTATTTCTCACAATATGTACAAGCTAACTTCAAGATGACGTGAAGACTTGCATCGATAATAGTTAATTGGATGTACCAAACATGTAAATATGTTACAATTAGGGCCGGCAGTGGGGATAAAAACTGTTTTTCCCCCTACCGTCTATGCCACTGTCGTAATAATTGTTCTATAGGATTTTTACGATAAAAAGACGATGATGTCATTCTGAGTTACTTTTCTGCTTATCAGAATAAATATTAATTTACCAACCGTATATACAATTCATCCTTAACAGCCAGGGCAATTTACAGCTAAAGGGCTGGCAAAACTTCAAGACGTTGTCAGATCAACTTCTCCAGTTTGTTTTGACGTTTATTGACATTTGATCACTGACTAATATTTACAAGTTCATTTGATGCTTTTGAATTTATAATTTTTTTAAGTAAAAAAAACAGTTATTTTCCTAACCTATTATTTAGGCAAATCTGTAGTGTATAGTTGATAAAAGGCCGAGGCAGCAGAACAGTAAATGTCAAGAGATAGTTACATTTTTTATTTTCAAATAGATATTTTTGACTTATGCCCTATGAGTCACTGACCAATAAAAAATAAGAACTGTCAATCTAACATCAGACTGACTTTTCTAGTTTTCGGATAGTAAAGAAAAAAACTACAGCTTGGCAGCATCACAATATTTTGTTTCGCAGCGTCATCGTATTTTTATCGTCAATGAACTATAGCTGTTTTATTGTATTTTCCGTCACTTTGAACCTGAATGTCACATTTCTCTCTATAAGCTATCAAGTTATTGGTTTTCAATTTATTTTGGTTCAGGTGGAAATATTAAATTTTATTCTGATAACATTGCTTATTTTGCACGGGTCAACTCAATTTCACAAAATTAGTTATAAAATTCATTAGTTTTGGTGAACTTAATCCCAAATGACTCTTACATGTTGATGGCTATAAAGATATAAAGGTGAATTGTTTTTCTTTTTCCTCTGAAGAAGAGAACTTGGTTATCAAAACGCGCGTGGGTTAGTGTGAAGAGTTCGAAGAGTTAGTGTTGGTGTAGTGATAGTGTAAATAGTGTTAAGTATCGCCGACGGCTCCTATGGCTATGTTTTGGCTATGTTTTGGACACGCAAATGCTGTTCAGTTATTTGTTATAAACATTTATAACAGAAAAAACTTAATTTTTTGGTTTTTTCCATATACTGTAAAACGTACAAAAGCAATCTCAATGATACGCATGGATAAATTGTAGGTAGTCGAAAAACGAACAAAGAGAGGTATTGAGCAAGTAAATGGGATGATTAGGAACCAAGAAAATCAGGAAAAAAACCGGAAAATTTAATTTTTCCATATTAAAATTTCCAGCTTGTCTGGATGCGTCGTCGATTGTGCACTTGAAAAGTATAGACGTAGAGCAACAAAACAAATATTTTCGATTTCCATTGAAATATATAAACGCCCGAGAATACCGCTAAAAATGACCGAGCGATGGAAAGTAACGGAGTGGAGGGATAGTGGGGATTAAGTTTATGACAAATCTAGAATATCAGTTTGGTTGCTCTACCTTTTGACACAATATCAAAGTCACATTCAAAATCGGACTATCGACAACGCATCTAGATAAAAAAAATTATCGTTTTCGAGATTTTCTTGGTTCCTAATTATCCGATTGACCTGCTCTACTCCATTTTTGTTCGTATTCCAATTATTTACAATATATTCCTCAATTCTATTGAGATTGTTGGAGTACGTTTCACGCTTTATGGAAAAAATCAAAAAAATTAGGTTTTTATTGTTTTAAATGTCTATAACAAATGATCGGTAAACATTTACGTGTCCAAAACATATTAAAATGATACTACGTAATGTCCTGTATATGATGGCATCATCCGTTTTCTACTAGTATTTCTGTCAAAAATTACTAAACTCGCATGCTCCGTTACTTGGCCTCTAATACCAATAGATAGAGGTTAACAAAACCGTGTGGAAAACTCAATCAAGCGAATAACAAACAGAAGAAAAATGCAAATTCAATCTACGCACTGATTGGATTTTATTAATCCACTCGTGGTTGAACGCAGAAGTCTGCCGTCGAAAGTGGAAAAGCATTTTAATCGTTCTTTTGAGCCATCGACCCTACAGAGACATTTTATTCTTTTTAACCCAAACAGAACGATACTGTTAAATGAACTACAGTTAAAGATTTGAGCCGGTGTGGATAATCGTTTGATTTCAGTCAATATAAATACTCTAGTCTGAGCGAACTGTCTCAAAAAATATACACGAATGAATTCAATTTTAATGGTATTCCTCTTTTTAAAAGCGATTATAAATAATTGAAACATTGCTTATCGAAAGCTCAGCACTCTAATTCCTAATAGTTTATAATTATTATATTCTAATATTAATTATTGTTATTTTATTTTTTAGCTAAGTTTTGTTCCACCTCTAGGCATATAATGGCTAGCTATTTTTCAAGATATTCTCTAGAAATTTTAAAACTGCATATCAATTTCATAACCGTTTTGAAATGGATATTGGATCTATCGAATGAAACCAGTAATTCACAAAATAAAAGACTTGCATTATCAGAAGTATGCTATTGTATTTTGTCAAAATCATCGAATAATACAGGGTGCTTCTTGGTTATTGCACAAAAAATTCAGGAGGTGACTGAGGCGTAGTGGAGATCATTGGAGGAAAAAAGGGATTTGATATGGATGTGAGAGTTAGGAGTAATAGAAGGGAGAAGATGACGGAAAGTGTACAAGGGACCGTCGCACGTCTTGGGAGTAGCAGCGAGTTTGAGGTGGGTTTGGTTAGTAGGCATTCCCTTATGGATGAGCCCAGTACTGTATGGCTAATGGTTAGGCTCCAATGGTTAGGCTGCATTCTAACATAAGATTTTCATCGAGGTACAAAAAAGAGAAGGTGACTGCTCCTATATTATTATTCTGAGCCCACCTCCTTCCAAAATGGATGAGTGAGGTGCTGAGAGGAATCAGCTATTCAGCTCCTTCTCTTGGAATTTAGTGAATAGGAAATCGTAATTTCGGTGTACCTGCAATGACTAACGACCGGTATTTTTCCAACATCTCTGTTAAGACGCGTCCACATTATGTCGAATGGTGTCGATCGACAAGGTCGATCGACAAAGTCGATGCAGTGTGGACGGTCGCCCGACATTGTCGATCCATGTCGGGTCGAATCGAATGCAAACCCGGACCAAGTCGGTACGGATAAAAGGAAGTCGAATCGACATGGCTAGTATGGACGTGTCGAAGCATGTTGCTCAACATTTCCCACACGTACCTATTCATTCTGGTTAGTTTTGTGCGCTGTGTAGTATCGCAATATGGATTGGAATGAGGAGCAAACGCTAACTTTCATTGAAATATACCATCAACCTCATCTAGCAGTAAATCCTTTATAAATTGCTTTGTAGGATATTTTTTCCTACCATTAACAAGGCTGGGTCGTACCCAAAATCTTCGAGGTCGACAAAAACGCTGTTGCTAGTTTCCAACAACTGCAAAAATAATTGTAGCAGCAGCTGCTACTACAGCATCTTCTTCATCACTCATAAATGAGAATTGTAATGACGCAAAACGAATTCAAAGTATTTTCAGTTTTGATGTCGGCGATGTATGTCGGTCAACACGTCCACATATACTGACAATGTGGACGAGTTGAAAGTCGAACATGTCGATCGACACCATTCGACATAATGTGGACGCGGCTTTACATTATAAGAGAGTAGCATTCTCAAATAATACTTCAATATCAAGTCTTCCCGAGAATGACTTTTGTGAAAAAAAAAATTATTTCAAATCTCTGAAATCAACACTAATCTCTGTTGTCCACAGGAATTATGGAAAATATAAGCATTGCTAGCACATGCAGATTACAAATTTCTGAGATTTTATTGTCAGCCTCCATACAAAATACACTCCAATTAGGCATTTCCTTTTTTTTTGAAAATCCTAGAGATGTTTCTTGAATCAATCTAAAGTTAATTTATTCAATAGGAAAGCTGAAACGAGGTGGGTACCAATTATTATTTTTATAATTTTTGATAATAAAGAGTTAGATTTTCACTTGAAATAAATATGAAATTTCCACTTTAAATAAATATGAAATTAAGAAAATAGTACAATCCTGTTTAATCAATTAAACTATAAGGCCTACTTCCATTGCCGAAACGATCTGGTGAACAACCAAAAAATATGTTCAGTTATTGTATTACTCTGTTGCCTTCATGACATGAAAAATCATCTTTTCCGCATCAATATCATCCAGTTTGGGAAGGAAAAACTTGGTTATTTCATGCAATGTCACATACCAGTAATAATCACTGAATCAAGAGCTTCTTTTTTGAAAAAATGATTCATCCCTCCTGAAATTCCCAATTACTGTTTCTTTAATTGACGAAACTTTTTAAATCGTACGAGTGAACTTCAATCTTTCAAAAGATGGTTCACGCTACTTATTCCCACGAACAAAAATACGAGATTTATAAATATCTCATGAAACAAACCACACCAAACGACTATTCCATAGATCTTAACAAGTTTCATTCAGCAGCTATGGCATTAAATCACTTTTTATTACACTCTTAATTGTTTCAAGAAAAACAAATAAAAAAAAGTAAGAGATAAACGAAAGCAATAAAAAATATTTATGCTCCAACCGAAAAGTACCCGCTACAAACAACAAAAAGCAACTCTTCCACACATAAATAAGACACTTAAATCCATTTGGAGGGTTTGTAAAAGCTAAGCGCACATTTAGGTCAAGCAAGCGGTGTCCCGGGGCGATTGTTCCTGATAACGAGCCAGGGATACGTTAAAATAACCGCCAGGAGGCAAAGCATTCTCTGGAGAAGCGGTCCGTAGTCCAGGACCATTGTAGAATTAATAACCATTACTCAGTTCGAGAGTTTTTTTTCAATGGGCGCAAGACGTTTATGGAAGATGATTCTAAGAAAGTCTAATATATTTCATCGATATTTTACAGGACAATTCTTGGGGTTGATAAAAGCGTGCACACTTGAAATAGTGGATTCTTTTTTCCAAAATGAAATTCCATATATTTATATCAATATAACTACAGGTATTGGAATACCTTCATTCATTAGTCAATATTCTAAGAGATTAATACACTTAGGGGAGCGAGGGGCTTGTTGTAACAGGGGTAAGTAGTAACAGACCCTTTTCACTAGGATCTTGAACGCTGGTATGGTATTTCTTTGACTCGATTCAACCTATAAACCGCGCCGCATCATGTTGCCATAGCCAATGTCCCGCCGGCCGGTGCATTGAGGGGAAGTGTGCACGTGCTTCATTTCTGCCAGGTAATATAAAATTGTACTGTCATGAAATTTCGGTTTGCGTATTTAATATTGACTAATTTCAAATTTTCTATATCTTATTTCCATTCAAATTTATCTATCTCTGATAATGTGTAACAGTTTTTATGATTGCTAAATTGTTTAAATAGTTATCTTGATAAATGTTGAAAATCATACCAAAGGGTTAGTTGTAACAAAATCCCGGGGCTTGTTGTAACGTGTTACTACATGCCACCAAATGTTGATTCTTACATAAGTATAATACTTTGTTAGATAGCTATTAAGAAGAGATAATTACGAGCATACCTTGAATAATTTAATTACTTACTGTGATTCAAAAGTGCCATGATGATTATAAGTAGTGTTTAACTAAATAAAACTGTTAATTACTTAATTTTTATTTGTTGATTACTAAAAAAATGTATTTGAGTTGATTTGGTTATGGTATTATTTTTACTTGATTTGGTAGAGGAAGAGTTACAGTATTCATCCATCCTTATTTAGTAGAGATTTAATCAATAGATTTCAAGATATATTAGTTTTGATGAAAACTGTTACAACAAGCCCCTCGCTCCCCTACTTTTCAGCTCATTTGAAAATTGCTTTTTTTTCATAATAAATCGACAAAATTCCTCCACATCTCGAAATACTGATGTGATAACCTTCATAGCTGATCGTACTCTTTTCACCTACTTGGAACTGAACAGCAAGCTGCAATTCATTAAAATCGTTTTAGTTCCAATATACGATCATAGTGGTTACATGTGGGAATCAGTATTTTCGACCATTGTGCCTATCCTATAAGTATACTAGATGGAGCAAGAAATTTGACAGCACAATTTCATATACTACTTACTGTGAAAGTTTCAATTCTGCAAATTGATTGTACCAGCACTTCTTCCATATGTAAACTTCTTTTGAGACTTTAGTCTAAATTATCTAGGACAGTTTCTCCTTGGCGTTTTTTCCCTGATCTGAAAATAAACATTATTTCTCACTTTGCTTATGCAATTGGTATATAGCTACTGCATAGCATCCGAACCAATAGAATCATTATACATGATCTCTAAAATGTACACTGAGGAAAATGTTCATGCTTTTCGCCCAGCAGCTGAATATAACCCAGACTTTCGCCTCAAGACTTCGCAATACATTGCATGTCCTTATAGAATTCCTTTAAAAATTCCACGAGATAGCTTGATAAGAAAAGTACCTCTTCCTTATCGGACTGTTGTTATCATAAATATGATTAAATTGCAATATTGTCTGCTACAATTATCCAATTGATTCTCTTGAATCCCTAGCAGTCTCTGGTTTCTCTAGGTGTTTGGTGATTCTATGAATCATATCTTCTTTATAAGCTAGTTCCCTAGGATATCTATTTTGCCAATTATATTTTTGTAGATACATAACCCATAACCCTATTTGCAGATTTGAGAATAGTATGGAAAAAGTAGCTCCAATCATAAGTCTAATAATAAGTCTTTTGAAAAGCCATTTGAGTTATTCAGCCTAGCGATGACCAAAGTAAGAACTTATATCAATACCAAGAGAACTTTGGTAACGTTCCTGTTCTTGCTTGTACGGTTTTGGTTTCGCTCAAACACATCTTGGTCCTGCGTACTCAGTCTCATGAGGTCTTAGAATATCCTCGTGAATCCCATTTAAAACAAAAGTTGTAGTTTTTAGTGAGTCTTGCACTTTGGTGTTGGTCTTGCCTTATCGATCTTGGTTTTGGTTTTGCTCTTGTTCATTTGGTATTGGTCTGGGCCTTGCTAGTTTATATATGATCATTGTCTTGATCTTGTTAAATCGCAAGTCCCTGTTTAAGATTGTAAGATCAAGACAGGGCTTTCTGCGATACCAACTATACTCACCCGTTAAGGGCAATATTGAAAATTCTTTAACATGCTAAACACCACTTTAGAATTACTGAATTTTTAATAATCTCGTCATTAGATTGCAAATATATATATTTTTTATCCGTTCCTGATCTGATCTTTACTGAACAGATTATATTCATGCTCTCTGATTGATCTGCTGTTCTTTAATATTTACCAGGAGGGTTATCTTCAACAATCCCAATAACATCAAACTAGCTAGCACAATTATGAAACAGGAGCAGATTCATTCGTCATATTTATCATGTATTTCGGCTGTTTTTCACCTACCTGAAAAATTGGAATGTTTCAATTGTTAAAAAAAAACATTGGCCCTGAAATTTCATTGCAACACAAAAATTGATGCACTTTTCTAGCTACATTTTTTCCACAACGTTACTTCATCTTGGGAATTGCTCCAGATATTGGTAATTTATTTCCATCTCTTCAAGTGATATATTTTCCATGATTTCAAAAATATTGATGAACAATAAAAAAATATCCATATATATCCTTCTTCAGTTCCTACCAATTGAGGTGAATAGGAAGATATTTCCCCTTTCTGTCGTAATATGACGTGGAAGTTTAGTTTTGCAAACAAAAGCACAGAAAAACTTGTACACAAGAATTCTGTTATTGACATCTAGCCAAGTTTCTGACTTTTAGACACACATCCAAAAACCACATTATCCTCCTAATATTTTTGCGACAAGCCACTGCGAAGTTGGCCATATTCGCCTCACGACGTTCAATTTTCACGTCACATTCCCGAGACGAGCGCTCCCTTCAAGTTTCCAGGAACGGACCTGGTTAACAATAAGCCGATAGTCGGACATGAATGAATGAATTATTATTTTCTGATAAACTGACTTTCGGACAAAGTACCGGTCCAAAATGGACTAAATGTCATCCATACTTCTCCAGCAGCTCAAATTAAGGAAACTTTCAATACAACTATCGCAATATTTTGGATCAGCTGGATATATAAATTGTACGATGAGAGCGGTTTTAGCGTTTTACAAAGAGAAAAATCATGCTTCATCTATACAATGCATCTGCTCACTAAAGTATTCCATTCCATTCCAGACGCTTGGTGTCTTTTATAAAGGCCAGTTAATCAAGAGGGATCTTTAGTAGTTGTGATGGTTGTGTTATTTCTACTCCAAAGTGATTCCGTCTGACTCCTTGTGAGTTCCCACAGAAGTAGGTGTTTCATCGTAGAGTTCACATTTTCTGCGCAAAGGTTCACTGGCCAGTCACCAGGTCGGTAACTATCTTCAAATTTCTCATACCTAGTTTCAACAGCCTGGGCGAGAGTTCCTTGTCTAACTAATTGAGTAAACTCTTAGTATGGAGGTGTCGTTTTGTCAGCCTTCATTTGAGTTGGTGTTCCTTAACTAACCAGTTCCCGACATCCCCTCTTATGTAATCCGTTGTGATTCCAAAGAACGGTTTCGGACCTAGAAAGGCTCCTTTGGAGCTGCCTTCGGCTAGCTGCTCTGCCATCTCATTCACCACAATCCTCTCATGTACCGGTACCCATAGAGAAACTTTGTTGTCTCTCGCCAGCATGTTAAGGGATTTTTTACAGTTTCTTAGTTTGAACTCAGTTGTGGAATTGCTTATAACTTCAAGCAGAGCCTGGCTATCAGTGAAAATTTCCATTTCATTACCGGTTCCTCATCATTTCTAAATTCCATTTTGATTGGTATAAATGAATAAATAGGAAGTTCAAAACATATTAACCGCTCACTAGTGTAGCATTTGGTGAATCATTTTCATAGCTTCAGATCAAATTGTTCACAAAATCTCTTATACCATGAAGCTAGTTCGGACCTGTGAAAAACTCCCCAATCGAGATTTCAAAAACGACCTCCTGTCCGCATATTGCACTATCATTCACAATAGTTATGCCTTACACGACAGTCTAGTGCATTTCCCTTGGTGGTGCCAAATATTTCGAACAACGCTACACCAGATATAATGTAACGAAGCATAATCTTTGAATACTTCGTTATCAGTTTATATTAAGGAGTTCAAGTTATGCTGCAATTGAGAATCTCTTTGGAATAAATTCCAGTTATTTTAAAAAGTATTTTCCACTATGGTATACAGAGCACTTCAATAAAAACTATCTACACATAATTCGGGAGGAATCACTTATGTGAAAAAATTGAAGAGAAATGTCAAAAATCATATAAAGGGGAACGTAATAACTTCAACCCATCTTACACCCAGGGTCACCCATCCCAATTTCTTGAATGGAACACCCTATATTACATTGTTGGACTCTACTCTACAAAAGTACTACAAAAATGTGTTATGCATGTATGTGGCATGTATCCCACTCAACCACACCATAACCACACTACACCCACAATAACAAACTAGCCTGCTCGGCAACAATCCCAAAGCTTCTTCTATGGCCTCCGAAACGTCGACAAGTCCATATCAGACCCCGAAATGAGCTGGATAGCTTAGCATCTTCCTTAACAGGTTGACTGCCACGGCGGTCGTATACGACCGACATGTAAACATGCCAATATGCCATGGCGGTCGTATACGACCGCTATGCACCATATAAAACTATCGATCCTCATTTGCCAGCGGTCCTATCTATAACGTTTTAAGGTACGGTATACGACCGCTCTGGCCTACGAGGCTCGCATATCACTGCGAGTTTTGGAATTGTCGAAAAATTATTGAAAAAAAACGGCATATTTTATTTTTTACGACCGCTGACAGTTTTTTTTGGAAAACTGCTATTATTTTGATGAATTTTGTACAAACATATAGAACATATCTTTTAAAAGGTCATTTTTATAACTATTCTTCCCTTGGCGTATGGGTCATTTTTTATCGTTTATATATGGCAGTCAACCTGTTAATTTGAGTCGTCACCGACACTGAAAGATCCCAACACGCGTTTCTGTCCAAATGAATCTTCCTTCAATGCCTAGAACACAGATGCGATCTATCTAACGTCAACCATCTCTCTCTCTAGTTTCCAAATACTTCACACACTGTTGTAATTTAGTGGCAGGATCGCCATGTAATGTGGTGGTCAAGTTTATCATATGTGAATATAAATAATACTATTTATGTTCATTTCACGCTCTGAACTTGACTTCGTACATGCGACCTTCTTACTTCTATTTTATGTAATGATTCACGTTCTTATGATTTATTGAAATTAGCTTCAAGGGAATTTATGTCTTTTATCTAAATATTATTATTAACTTATTATATTGACCAAAAGACATCACACTGTACAGAAATTTTCCAATGAATGTAAGGCCAGCCTCTGCACTTGCCCAAACTGCGGATGCCAAAAGCGAGGTTATCCGTCCGACCTTGTACAAGTTGTGTTGTCACTTCTAGCTGCAAACCAGAATGGTTTGTTTAAATCTTGTAGATATGCCAACCCCGTTTGACTTTGAAGTGTAATCCAATATCCGTCAGGGCCTATAGCCCGGGAAGTTGTTGTTTATTCTTAGTTGAATGGTCAATGTCTTTGGGAAATATTTTTCAAAACTTATAAAGCGATAGAATAATTTATATTCTGTAATATCTACACTTGGTATTGTTTGAGATATCAATATCTCGATTTTCAAATCGGAGGAAATGGTATTTAAATTAATACTCTTAACATTTCCATGGCAACGCAAGGTATACTGATAGTAGCATCACGAATTCATCCATTTCACATTAAGTATTAGTTTTTATTCCCAGCTCTTGTTGTTGTAGTAGTAATGGATACAAATATTTATAATTTCAAAGTGCACCAATAAAGAAAATAGCGTAAAGTATTCGTAGATTCTCTTAAACACTTGCTCTATTTCGAAAAATCGCGCGTGTTTTAAATACCCCAATATCCACCTATAATTTAATATACCATTCACTGTATTGCTTCAAGTACTTTGCATTATTCCAGACTGGAATTTATGACAATAATCTAAAATAAATAACTTTTTTATGTGTATTTTTTCAATTTCTACAATGTTTGGAGCTGCGATACAAGATGGGAATTGACAAAAGGGTCATCCTTTGGGTACACAGCCACAGCTGTCCCTAGCGCAACCTTCAGCTTCACTTAATTGTTATTGAATTTAAGCTAATCTCGAATAGACCTCAATCCTTGAGCAGGGTAGTTTCAATTTTGCATACCCAACGGAGGATAATTTAAACCTGAAGACTGAAATCATTTTTGAAAAAAAAGTATAATACAGGTGGGAAGTGAATCAGTAAGGATATTTCCAATTTACTAATGGTAACATCTGAAATCGTAACAAATAAGCAGAAAATACCAAATTTTTTTATAAGCGAGCCTCAACTGAGTCTCAAATATTATGGAAGGTTATTGGTCCACATTCTTAAATAATTCGGTGACATAAATCATTCAGATGCTGGCTGAGCGGCATACATTTTAGTGTTCAGATATCCCCATAAAAAATTGAGTGGCTTGTTCTAAAACGGTAAATTCCATAGCATAATAACTTGTTATGGTTGGTGTTGTTTATTGGCAACGACTCATGTTAAGAAACACTTCATTTGAAAGACGTTAATCACTAAATCTTCGATCACAGTAAATGCATAGTTTACTTAGGCATTATTCGGAAATCTTAAATTATATCAAATACCATAATAGAGATGTTCGAAATGGACTACAGCTAGCGGAGACCAGGAGGTAGGTCATCGAAGCCTACAAAAGCTGAGCCCAGCACAGGAAGATCTCAGTGGATTGCTTAGCATCGCAGATTAAATAGATCTACGTGATAATTGAATGAAAAGATAACTGTGACCTATTTTTAGCTACCAAATTATTTAGTGCCAGAATTCTAAAACCTATAGCTATAGTATATTACGTAACGAGTGCGGAAAGTGACATTTTTCACACTAGTGGGGAGTATTGTCTTACGAGCGCAGGCCGAGTGAGACAGTCCCACGAGTGTAAAAAATCACTTTCGCAAAAGTTATGTACACTATTTTTCCTACAACCACGCGATATACTTTTACAGAGTCAGGCATATACAATCTTGCGTTTTAATGAAGATGTGAGAGATGTATTTGTAATCACAATAATTATAGTTTTGATTAATTACCTTTGGAAGTAGCCCAGAAAATTGTGATTCTTATGCGATGAAAGAGTGCTTTTATGGAAAAGTTAGAATAAATATTGGTACAAAAAATATTACGAATATTTATTTTGACAACTAGCATAGAAACAAAATATCAGAAATAAAACTGTTTTTGTTGCATAAATATTGCGATTCAGAATTAATTATTTATTTAAATCACTGTAAAAATTAAAAGTAATAAATTATATCATGTGGACAAATCAACTTAGGAAATACGCATTTGACATATATAATATGCGGGGTAAATAGACTAGCATTTCAACAACACTCAATTTGACAGCAATTTTATCCGTACACGTACGAATAAGTTTTTTTTTCCGTACGCGTATGAATAAAGGCCACTTTCCATAGAACTAGACAGTGCGATATATGTCACTTTCCTATGTGGTCGTAGAAAAAAGATTTTTTTCTACTCCTGTTTTATAAAATACTTATTAAAAGACTAAAAGCCAATAGGAATGCGACATTCGCACAATATTTAGTATATAGCCATGGATACCTGGTTGACATTTCTGAAATTAATCATATTAGGTCTGTTCCCTGCAATAAAAGTGTAGCACTGAGCTATACGATTTTATTTATTTTAATTATGTTTCAATGCTTCTTGCAGTTAACAAATGCAATATACATTGATATTCCCGAATTTAGTAATTTTACACGCATTTTTTCACAGATAGACCTGAATTCTTCAAAATTATATAGCTCAGTGCTACACTTTTATTGCAGGCGAACAGACATATTAAGTGACACTTAATTTGATAGCTGTCAAATAATTTTGATTTTCAAAAGTAACCATATTTAAAATTGATTTATTGATTAAATAATTTTTATTAACCGGAGTAGAAAAAATATTGTATGCCACTTTCATGTAATGGCCATTAATACACTCGAATATTATATACGAAACTCGCCTGCGGCTCGTTACGTATCCTACAATATGCTCGTGTCTTAATGGCTATCATTACATGTTCGTTGCATAAAATACTATTAAGTTATAGTCTTAACTGTTAATCGCAATAAAGCATACCGGAATATTTATGTTATATTAAAGTGTTATTTATTTCCTCAAGTAACGTAATGTTTGAAGTGGCAACTACTTAAATTAAGTGTTTATAGCGTTTCCAGGAAGCTGAGAAGTGATATCCAAATTTCATGTTTTTCCAGTTTCTCTATCGTTAAGTACAAGGTTGTAAGAAAATGTTGGAGGAAAGGAGATATTCTTCTATTTCCTATTACATGGATTATTCTAACAATAAACGCTGAAAATCCCATTTACAAATCAAAAACAACGAGTTTGGTCTCCTCCACCTCTGCGTAAGGTATAGGATTTAGTCAATTTAGCAAATTTCACGCACCTTTGAACACTTTTCGATTCAGAAAAATAAACCAAATTATATATTATGTGAGGCAAGTCCTGAAAATGTGTGAAAGAAATATCCGATTCTGTCATGATATCGTTTACATTTTTCTGTAAGTTTTTGAGAAAATTGGTATTTTTTTTTAATGATCGGGAGAAAGTGAGAACAATAGTTATTTGTTAACTAGGCAGCAAAGTAGTAGATTGACTGCCGAAGCATAGCCGAGCGTAGCGAGGATAGGAATTCACACACACATAACTTTTAGGTAGAACGTATGGAAGGCTGGAAAGGGGTTGTTTTCTAAATTTTTTCCAGAAAAAGTATCAATTGTACAGATTATTTGATTGAAATTATTAGCAAAGGATGTGATGCTATCGCACGAGATCAAATCTTGCAAATATTATTCAATACATATAATAATAATACAAATCTTTGATATGGCACTTCGCCAACTCAAAGAACTTCGCTATTTTTATGAATAAACCATTCACACTCCATAGGTTCTTTCAGGAAGAAAACTCAAAAAATAGAATTTGACTCTCCTTTTCAGTGCTCCCAAATCTCCCCCACTTCAAGTCCTTCTTTCGAGAATCGATTAACTTAAACTGGGAAAACTTAGAAACTGCATTTCAGATATATATTTCCTGAGATCTTTTGTGCATTTTTGATGTACCAGTAACTTATATAAGGTTTACACAACATTTTTATCTTCTTCCATATTTGAAGAAGTCTTAGAAAAACAAATGTTTTCGTACCATATTTATCAACTTTAGGGGTGTTTTTACATGAAATATGTATGCTATCTGAAATATATCCAATTATATTCAAATGTAGATATTCCATTATTTCATATTATTTTTGAACAAGATGGTGCTCCATAAAATTATGTGCGTGTGGTAAGACAATACCTAAAAACGCGTTGTATCATACTAGGTATAATGATAGCAGCCTCAGCAGGCGACCTTTATAAAAAAAGTGCACTTTAGACTTTCACTGACATCGACAGAAATAAGTTTACAGTGGTAATATTGGAAAAACAGACACATTCGATAATTGGTGCTCACTAGAGAGACTGACAATAGATGTTTAAAAAACACAAACACTCAATTTCACGAGAAAGAATGTGTGAAAATAATTGAGGATTCTCCCCAGAAATCACCAAATAGTCCGGGGAATGAAGATACTACAGGTGGAAACTGTCAGGAGTAGTACACAAAGGCTTGTTTGTTCGTTTTCCCACAATTAATACATTTGCAGACCTTTAGTACACTCAGACTTACTGCGCCAATAGTGAGTAGCCGATTCTTCGTTACTTAAATAGTTTCTGGCTGCATGGGTACAGCACTAAAGCCAAAAAAAAGGTTTGTGTATTACAGAAGCCATAAAAACTTCTCTTAGAAGTGCGATGGAAGTCTTGCTGAATCTGCATCCACTGCACATTTTTACTCAAGGCAAACCAAGATCTGTATCGTACTGTGAAGGCAACAACACATAAGCCAAACATAAGCCTGACTATCGAAATCTTATTGAGCTAAAAACGGCTTATTAGGATCCGGAATTGTGAAGCTATTCAAGTACGCCTTCCTTAGGACGTTACATTTTTGCAAGCGGGGGTGACGTCAATTGAAAGGCAGGAAAATACATACCTTTCAGTCGCCAAACTCTCGAACAGTCAAGCTGTACTGAGAGCACTCGATTAGATAGAGGTCAATTGTAAGCTATTATGGGATTGAATGGGTGCTTGAAACGCACTTAGAGACCGTGTCAAAGTCATGATAGCGTGGTTACTAGGGCACGAGGATGGTCATGAATGAAACGAATTGGATAATGGAAAGGCCAGACAAGACACATAAATAAATGCCTTCCATTGTACCAGCATCCTTCTAATACGACGCAAAATCGATGATAAATACTGCCATGAAAACGTAGATGGCACGGAAATCTTCAGAATAGTGGGTAATCTTACCAGGACATATAGGGTTGGCTGACGAAGCCATGTGATAAGTCTATCATCTAGAAGAGGAAACTGCAGATCACACCCCATGGCACCAGAGTCAACTGAGACTTAGTCCTCAAGGGCTTAAGCCTAAATCCGGTACTGCCTCTGCTCACCTCGAGAACGCGACATATCAACGTTGCTTTTCAAACAGTCTATTTTTGTTACGACTTTTCTTCCTGTCATATAGTCACATGAGACTGATTGTCAAAAAATGTTGTCTGATACAATGGTACCTACATTTTTTTCACCACAAAGCTTAATCGAAATAGACTGATAACCAATTCACACTGAAAAAGTAATACGAAACTTAGTCCCAACTTTTGAAATAATCAACATGCATATTATATTTTTTTTGCGTCCGTCTCTCGTGGAAACTTTAGAAAATTAAATTATTCAGATTTGCGGGTATACAGCAATGCAAAATTAATGATTGCAAAGTTTTCGGCTGAACCCAATATTAGTTTTCTTAGGGGAGAGTTCCATTTAAAAAATATGCATCAGAATGATTACGGCGAAAGTCATGCAAATTCCACTTTCTATTTTCCATAATTTTTAACACGATCGCTTATGCTTGAAATTTAAATAATTTTGCGGAATACAAAAGTGAACTACAGATCGGGATGTTACTTCAGGGGAGAGTCCTTTGAAATTATTGCTTTATTTTAAATTGGAATGAAGTGACGTAAATCTTGTTAACTGGATGGTGTTTTGATATTAACAGTTCATTATTTCCCTCATTTATTAAATAACCGGGAAATGAAATTTCATTTGTCGAAACTATTATTTGGTTTTCCTCATCTACAGTTAGTATTCAATGGAGCTCCTCCCTAGTCACAAACAAACAGAAAAAAAAAAAGTTAGTATTCAAATACGTAATAATTGGTTACAGTAAATTAACATTTTATCTTAATATTTGCGTATTCTGAACGTGTGGATTGACTTCCACCATAAACCTGAACTTGTATAAACCAGAAATGCAAATATATGTAAATCCTCACAAATAGCTCATTTTCCCCTACTTCCTAAGCTAATGCCATTCACTTATTCGGTAATATGAGACTGTGGATACTGATGTAACTCTAATTTAACATCTCAAACGATTTTATATTCAAAGCAGGTTCCAGTGAATTCTAGCATAAACATAATATCTACAAAAATTTGCTTAATGCCTGGAAATGATAACCTCCCAACGGTAGTTAATTTCTATTGGGTATAAGCTATGAGGCACATTCATAATATAGATACATGAAATTGAGGTTTCGATTTAATTTCTCATAGAAAGGTCGGAACATGTGTAGTTTGACTGAGTCGTTGTTAGTCTTCTAGTGTCCTGGATTGCAGCGCAATAGGTTTAATTTTATGAAGAATCCTCTTCAATATTGACAAAGTATATAGAAAGCCAAGGATCATCATAATGTCAGATAGTAAATCATCCGTTGATGGATTCCAGGACACATTGAAATAGAATAAGGAGATGAAATAGTAAGTGAACTAGCAAAGAGACAAAACCACCATTGCAATCACCTTTGATGCGATAAACACAGCCAAGCAGAGTCGAACGTGGTAAGTACTTTGATGGGTGACCATATCAGTGAAAACCGTCGTATAGAGCCCGAACAGCCGGCAACGGAGAAGCATTATAACAGATCGCGCGCATTACACCGATGACTATAAGGTATAATGTTATATTATCTTTCGAAGGAGACGTGAAACTGACTTTAGATAACCGAATGAAAAAAATCCGGAACCCTTTTGCGGTATTAGCTGACCATTGGAAAGATCAAGTAGGGCGCAGACAATCAGAGTTTCTGTCGACTGACAACAACGTTGAGATCAAATGAATGCATGAGTCAAAGTAAAACTTCTTCCAACAAGGATCCTTACAGGACATTGTTTCCTAAATGATCCTGAAAGGAGAAAGGAGAATGTAAATTTAGTGGAATGAAAGAAGGAATCTCCATCTAGATACTTGCGAATTGCATAGCAATTCAGAGTCCTGGGGCACAACAGCTATGATATTATTGGATAGAAAAGGGACATTTATTTAAGCTACAGATATCCTGGAATTCCTCCTGGAAAAAAAGGCTACTAGTCTCTGAAACTCTCCTCAAGAACTAAGTAGAAGGAGATTCTATAAGTATCGGTAAATGTTACATGCTAGTAATGTGATATCAAAATTGCTTGATCCATGCTCAGATCAAAGAACAAGAAATGTAGAGATATTTTTCAATACATGAAATATGTTTCATCCTCCTGGTATTGGTAACCGCAGCATAACTAGATATGTAACAACAGTACTTAAAGTTGAAAGAAAACGAGTAAGATAATTTCCAAAAAATAATGTATAGCAATAACGAAGCAAGTGATTACATTTATAATTCACCATCCAATCCTGCTAGACTGTACAGTTAATATTTTCCTGTGCGTTTAAAATCCGTGTAACTAATAGTGATACCTCAATTAATACTGAAAAAAGCTCATGAAAAGATTAGATCAAAGCGATTTTTGACGATAAACACATTAACAGTATTTCCTATGGGCGGATGTATATTGTGGCGAATATTATTCATAAATACAATAATATGAGATTTTGTTAATAAAACGAAAGAATATTGATGCTACGAGCGTCAAAATATTGTACGTCTAGTTTCACGTAATATAATATTCCCAAATTATAAACAATTTCTATTGTAATTGTAATTTTCAATTAAATTCAAGTTCCCCTAACGAATATAATCCTAATTTAACTGAAACTAACTGTTTCTAAATGACTCCACAATATATTTGAAAAAAATGTGAAGTCCTCAATGAACAGCTGAATCTAGGAAGTTCTCCATTATTAAACTGTTTTCTTAAGTAATAATTGTAAAGATCAGCAGATATAGTTTTCCTGGTTTCCTATATCATTGCACAGTTATACTGATCTTAAATGGGACAAAGATATCCAGAATATCCCCATAGGGCTAATAATATCAAAGCTACTATTTGAAAATTCTTCTTTTTTCTATTCATATATATTAAGTCAATCACCAGATAGGCACTATTTGGACTAGCCAAATATATATCAAGTATACATCATGTCAAAAGTAACTTCTGTCATTCTGACGATGATATACCTATTTATCGAAACAATTGTCAATTTACTTTCAATTTACACATTTTTTTCAAATATATTGTGGAGTCATTTAGAAACAGTTAGTTTCATTTAAACCATATGATGAGTAGATTCCACGAAGTGAGGGTTTATACAGTTAACCTAATTTAACTGTTATCATCAGGGTATGAAGGCAATAACTATCCATCACTATTATGGGGAAACTGTGAATACGGCTTATCACATACATTCTAATCAACTCACTTCAATTTTTTATATTATTCCAAAAAATCTAGCGGCAGATGCATGTTGATCATGAGGGCTATCAGCAGTTTTTTTCTCTATGAAACTGTTTCAGCTATAATAATAATATTATTGGTAATATTACTACTAGAGAAAAGGTTATGAAATATCTGGAAAACTACAGGATAAGTTCACATTCACAATGGGCTTGTTTCATGAATTTCAATGGAAATGTCACAAGATATATTGGGTCTCAACTAAGTATTTGCGACTAATAACGCCACTCTACGATTTCAAATGAAAATGGCAAAAAAATTTTGAAATTTGAATTCCTGTGGTAGACTGTGGTAGGCCAATGACAAACAAGGAGATTTTGCGCTGTTGTCAGGAGGGAAAAATTCATGAGTAGACTAGTTATCTTTCTCTCTCTCCCAGGACAAAGCAGCTCATCTCTGAAAAATCTACAAGAAGTGTATTACCAAACATAACAATTGTATTTGTAGATCATCTTCACAAACTTTATTGCTAAAAATAATTTTCATCTCCAGTAATTGGCCAAAGATTTCAATTGATGATAAAAATTTTGTGGAACAGTTGCAGACAACATTTAGGACGCCAAACAGTTTCCTAGATTTTTTCATATTCAGTGATGCTTGATTGGTTTACTGTGGTACGTCACTTGACCCTAGGTCTGGGAAATAAAGTCTCATTTATTATCCTAATATTTCATAACTTTCCCTTTTCGTTTCAAAAGTAATCCCATAGTGTGAGACTTTTAAGTAACGCTATATATGCATGATATATTATATTCATTGTCCGAAATATATACATATAATATCACCGTAAACACAATATCATTCATTATAGCATAAGACCAAATTTTGTTCGAAACTTTGAAATCGGGATTTGGATATTATGATTAATGAGATAAGACCTAACAATCCGATTATAAATTACTATCACACAGCAAATTTATTATCTTTAATCATTAATTATTATTATTATTTTCTGAACAATTCTAATTACTTCACAGCTAGTTGGTCGTTTTGTGTGTACATTTATCATTGAAATTGCTTTACTCCCACTCTGCCCATATAGGTAAATCCACTATCATTGTTAAGAGTGAATTTATGATGGTACTTAGTCAAGAAGCTACAGCGTTGATTACTTCATTTGTCACAGTGGTTCCCTTATTACTCTTGTCTGGGTTTTATTTGTACACGTAAAATTACATTTAGATTGTTAGTTATCTTATAAAGCTGCTGGAATTTAAATAAATGTCTGTGGCTGTAATGAATATCGAATGAAAATCGACTATTGAATCATTCCCAACGATCGACTGCTTTGTTCATATTTTGGAAATTGACGCAGCTACGAGCACCTTATTGAAAAAAGTCGATTTTCAGAGGAACATAATTATGATTTTTTTCCGTAAGTATTATCAATAATTTCCATGAAGCATAAGATGATGTACAGCGTTATTATTGAAAATAATTTTTTTATGACTGTTAAAAATAGGACTCTTTTTATGTAACATTTTTGTTGAGTAACAGTCACTTCAATTTCCATTACACAAACACGTGTACCTAGTTTAAACATATGATTGATAAAAATGCACAATAGATAACAACAGTACCCCAAATAGGGAAAATTTTGTTTTAAGCATTTGATGTGATTTCAATTTAAGCAAATTTTAATTGTTTTATAAATGTGTTGTCGATTTTTTGTTGAATTTGGTTTTTTGTAGATACCTGAGTAAAGCACTGATGATGGCATAACCGCCGAAAGCGCTTTGCAATTTTATTTAAATTTGGAATACAAAAAACTGTTTTCTTGTCTTACACAAAACAGGCCACGCCCCATGTGTAATGGATCAATTACACACGACTATTTGGCCAGTCACCGTCAAAAAATGCCATTACACACGACTATGGTCAGTAGAATGTTTGGATCAGACTCGCCATGAGATATCATTATTTGACTTAGACAGTATACCTACCTGTCAAAGGTGATTTTGTGATTTGTGATAGATACAGAAAGGAGAAACAAATTCAACTGCACTCCACCAGAAATTCTACAAGCTGCCAGCTTGACCATTTCCTAAAAAAAAAAAGTTGGATGCGGCACAAAAAAATATGGACTCAATTGGATGTTCATCTTCAAATGTAAGATCTGAAAATATCGAATATAATACCTCCACTACTTCAAATAAAAGTGACTCAAATCTGATATTTTCCTCTACTTCCCGTATAAATATTTCCAATTATGCAACTTCCATTATCAATATTGTAAACAATAAATGAGTTTTCATTATAGCTTCCAAAATGGAATTGTTTGACATAAACCATTAAGTTTCTTCAATAAAATGTTCTCAAATATCTCGTTCGTTTGAATTAAATCGTTAACGCTCAGTTATAAAAAAGTATAGTATTCTTTTTTCGTTTAATGGCTATTACTCACTCGAATGAAAACGACGTGAGCCAGCCAGCAAATTTCATTCTTATGAGTGATAGCCATCATTAGACGCTCGTTTAATAATATAATATTACCTTACTGTGAACAATCTTAATAACTTCATTAGAAAAATGTCAGCTATCAAACATATTAAGTATTAGTTGTCATCTTCATAGCTTACTTTAATATAGTTGTTTATGTAACAAGTGTGTGAAGTAGCCTTTTTTTTGACGAATGTGAATATTTTTTCCTAAGGGAAAGTAATTTTCTGAGAGATCCATATTTATAATTATAATAATCTAAAATAACATCATAGTTTCCTGAGAATTTTCAATACTTAAATATGAATACAATTATTGATTACCCTAGTTATAGTTGGAAGATCTCAATTTAAATTTTAAATGTCAGATTCAATTCATAAAGAAATGTCAGTCACTCAACACCAACTCATGCCTATTTACCGTATTATTTTCCAGTACTCAATAAATATTCAACAATAATTATTAGGTTACTTAACCAAATTCTATAGGTTTCAATCTTTGATTTATAAAAAACTTAATTTGGGAGAAAAATAGAAGCCGACAAGATTTAAACAATGTGAGGAATGTACAAAATACTCGCCACAAGCCTCTTGGAAACATGCTAATCTGGTATGAAAATGTCTTAAGCGTTTCTCAGCATCTCAGGCGTGACTGATTTATAGCTTCTCAAGTCATCTGAGGTTTAGTTTTATATACAGTACTTTTGTAGTCTAGTAGTCTAATGACATCAGATCAGGAGATCGTGCTGGACATTCTATCGATATACGCCTGCATTTTCACCGATTTGGAAAAATTTGGTTCAGATACTGCCGAAAATGATATGGTAATGGGACGATGCTCCATCTTGTTGAAAACAGGGACCTATACGATATGATTTCCAGCAATTTCTGCTAAAACATTAACTTTTTCAGGACATTACGGTTCTTCTCTCATTCAGTGAGGAATCTTCTCAATAACTTTATTTCGTCTAAACGTCAACAATTACCACAAACTACCTATCACAAATAATATGACATGAAAGGTTGAAATTTCTCAGCGCCACTCACAGAATTTCCAGCTTAAACAACCATTATCCTGCACTATGCCTGTTTTTGTGGAAACTCGAGTGGATTACGGCTATTGGTTATTTTTGTGAAAATGTAAAAACTTCACTTACTTGTAGCTTGTACCGATTGCTGTTGGTGCTAAATTGAAGTTGCCAAATCGTTGAGTCTCCACTTTATGAAGAGCAAATGCTAGCGCGACATATGAAATTTGAGTCTAGTTTGTTTGTAACATGAGGATAAAATGAAATCGATTAGATCGAAAAGGATATGTTGGTATAGACATCTTGAAAGAATGAAGGAAGGGCTAGATGTGAAGATAATTACAGAATGGAAACCTAATGAAAAAGTTACCAAGAAGACCAAAAACTGTATGTGAAAATCAGGTCGTGAAAGTTGAAATTTTGGGCGGAATGAGACAGATGCAGGACAGTAGAGCATGGAGAGCAATTGTCGAAACTGCAAAAACTTCTAGTAAATTGTGAATATGCGGCAAAAAAAAGTGGGCTGACCCCCACAAGAAACAGAGTCAAAAGAGCTTGACCTGAGCGACTTCAACTTCAACTGGAGTGTGTAGCCTCGTATATATATTTTGTTTTTCACAAACTCCTCGATTTTTTTATCCAGTTTTCCTGAGAAGATGGAATACAGATACTGTATGCTGCTATGAACGATTCTAATGAAAATGAACAATATGATCTGCTTAAGAGGGCTTTCTCAAATGAAAAGTTATCACCAAGCAATCAACCGGTCTTAAGATTGATGAATATCTAGAAAGTTAATTTGGTTATTGATTACTGTTTCTCATCTGTTTAATATAGAGACGTAATTGATCCAAATCCATCAATTATTTATTGGCAGTTTGCTAAGCGACTCTAATTAAAAGCGATCATTCATATTTTATATGGACCAAAATATAATACTTCAATTCTGATTGACAAATCTGAGTTCAAGATTACTAACAAAGTAATCTGCTTGAATGGGTTGAAGTGATTAACCAATAGCCAAACTTAAAATTTATTTATAAACTGTGAAATTTGCGGATGAAGACGAAGCTCTAGCAAAGGCAGCAAATCAACGACTACAACATCCAACAATGTAAAAACCAAAAGTTGAATTTTCTCCCTTGGTAAGCATGTGAATCAATTTTGAACGTTAAAAGCAACCGTAGAGGACTATCATATCCAGATATGGGGTTTACGAAAAAATTCTACAGAACTTGTTAAAAATTATGTAGCCCATATAATGGTTGGATAAGTTTGATCACAGAATTTCATCACTGGGCGATAGGTTTGGGCACAAGCGATTGAAGAACATTAACTGAGATCTAGTAAATTTCAATATTGGCTCTAAACAATTTTTCATTCATACAAATACTGCGTTAACTAGTAGGGATATTGCCAGTTTAGTGATAAAAGAATGAACTTAAGATTTCATATTGTACCTAAATAATTAATGTTTCCTAAAAAAATCGAGAAACCACTTGTATGATCCCTGAGAGTATCTCCGTTGATTAACAAATTGATGACATTCTAATATAATACGATATCCGGACTGGACACCTAATCCTCTTACTCAACAATACCCACTTCAATTTCCTTAATGCAATCAAAATATGTTCATAAAACACATTATATTAGAATGTCACCAATTTGCAGACTATTGTAGACACTTTTGGATTCTCAACAGGGAATCACAGTCACAAATAAGCGACTTGAATTTTTCCAGGCTATACCGGAAAATTCCATTATTTTTCCCACAATATTATCAAAAGTACTATTATTTCAAATACATATTCACATTTCCATAAGATAGAGGTGGGCACATTTTTTGTTCCGTTTTTTCAAGATGGCGAAACTAAAGGAGGAGGGTTTCAACTGAAATATCACTTTGTTTTGCAAACAAGAATACCGCAGTAATGGCAAAAGTTAACAACCTTGGAGCAGTAATCGTGGAACCATTCGAGCAATCAACCCACTCATCAAGTTTTGGGTTTTCGCCATAAAAACCGCATTCCTTAGCATCTTCCATATCATCTGAAGAGTTATCCAATGTTGGTGATACCAGATCTTTGTCTGACGACTAACCGTAGTGTTTTCATAAATTTCTGCATTTTGCTTTTCTGATAGACTGTCACCTATAGTCAAGGAAACATTTTTTTTTTGTATTCTGTGTAAAAGTTTTTTTATTAAAAATTGCAAAGCGCCTTCGGCTGTTAAGCCATCTTCAGTGCCTTTTATCAAAATGCATATTACATGACAGTACCCTATATAAGGGATAAATTTGATAAAACTTACATGTATTTTTAATTGGAAACTTTTTAATGGATGGGGTTTTTTGTAATCGCCTGACGAGTAAGTAATTCTTTTTAAAAATTTCCTAACTTTAATTTAAAACAACTATTGCTTACTTGCAGGTGAGGCACTGAAGATGGCTTAACAGCCGAAAGCACATTGCAATTTTAAATAAAAAAATTTTTACACAGAATACAAAAAACTTGTTTTCTTGACTTTTTGTCATGTGTACTCAGCTATAAAGATATTCATGTCACCTATAGTCCTTTCTTTGGACAATTTTCCAATTTTATCATTCGTAAAGTGGCTACCGCTATCTCAAAATTTAAAGCAACACTATTCAATTCCAATCTTTTCCTATTAACGTCTTGGATGGTTTCTGTTGACTGTTGCTCAGTCTAACTGGCCCAGGAGCAGCCTCTATTGCGATAATAATCACTAATATCGATGAGTCATTCGACCTCAGTGATAAGTGAGCCGTCTACCTTCACTTTGTGTGAAAAGTTCTTGATACTTGGGAAACCCCATTTCAGGAATATTTAAAATTTGACAGGCTAACATCATTTCATAATAATATATTGCTCATGAATATTTTATTTAAATCGATATTGAGAAGAAGATGGAGTAATGTTTTTTTTATACTCTTCTAAATTGGTGATATATTGATTATTTGCCACTTACCAGTTGAATTTTTGATGGTGAGGTGGGTTGTCCCTATGGGATTGATGGAGGTGCGTTCTCTCTCATGTCATTTTAGTTTCTCCTTTCTACCGTAAAAACGGATTTGAATTTTTTTTATATCTTTCCGTTCACGAGGTACATAGGCCTTTGTGTGTTTCAAAATTGATATCCTGTATGAAGAATATAACGATAATCCATCACTGCTATTGATCTCCATGTTAAATCTAAATTGGAATATTTTTTCCATTTTCCTCGACTATCTTTTAACGACCTTTCTACGTGAATCTTTTTGCGGTTTCTAGCTTAACCCAAAACAATATATAGTCGATTTATCCAGATAGATAGATCCTTATTGAATTAAATAGCGTTAATAGCTGCGAGACCAAGCAGTCGGGTTCATAGGAAATTTATAAACCGTTCGTATTGTTTGTTTTTATTCACTTAATTCCGGTTCGCTATGGCCGCAATCTCGTTTAAGTCGTCGCTTCAACTGGAAATTGGAAAGAAAATAAGGAAAATACAGACGGATTAGTTTACGATCTTTAGCGGAAAATCGAATAACACTACGTTTGTTTGAATTTTACGGTAATCTATTAACTTAACTCAACTCAAGAAATAGTTGGATATTTACGTTCTAAGTTAATTATACATATTTCGCAAAAGTCCAGGCCCGCTGGGGACGGACAGGTATTGAAGGAAATATGAAATTTTGAAAAAATCTTTTATGTACGATCGGGACACAAAGTACCAATTTGATACTTTTCGGCCCGCCGGGCCACAATGTGCCACCATGTAAATTTGCTGATATTCGAATTCTTCTCAATAATTAGGGTGGCTTTCAGCATGGAGTAAAATGTCCAGAGAGTCGATCCTTTATATTTTTTGGATATTTCCCAAAAATACGCTAGTAGCATGTCTTCAGTAACGGAACCATCTACGTTTTGCTCCTTGCACTAATTTGAAAATTTCTGAAATTCTTGCATGTACTTGCTTTTCGACTTTGTTGGTGATAATTCTGATGTGGCCTCTGCTACTGACTCCATAATCTTTTCTGGTAGGAATCTTGCATTTTCGCTGGATGAATTTTCATTTTCACACACAACAATATATTACAGAAATAATTTATCATTTGTTTGATTGCTAAGGCCGCAGTTTCCAATAGTAATTTATGCATAGCTGTCTATTATTTTGATTTTGCGAGTGTGTCAAATTTTTACAAACAACCACCAGTTTTGTTGCTTGTTTGACTTTGAAAGCAGGTGCATCTTCAATTTATTCTATTTTTTTTAAATAATATCTAAATTACATAATTACTCGCGATCGTACATGAAATCTTGTATGTACCACAGGCGCAAATGGTGTTTGCGGCCCTTTGCGTGGTTGAAGCCCTCGGCTGTGCTTCGTGCTTTAATTTCCACGCGGCGGGCCGCAAACACCTCAATTACGCCCTTGGTTCATAAATAACTATTTATACCACAAATTTCACTTTAACATAACCTATAATTTAGGAATATTTGAAAATATACAGGGTGTTCCAGTTTTGCGTACCGAACTATTTTTTTTTTCTTCAAATGGATCTTCTAATCTAATGGCAGATTTGAAAAAATCTCGTCTCAAGCCTTTGGAAAATATAAGCTTCTGCTATCTAACACCGAGTGTTTGGAATAGATAAAGCCACTTCCACAAAAAAATCACAATCCACTTATCTACTATAAATTTCAATGAGTTGGAGTAAAATTTTTCCCCATTAGCGCAAAGTGTATTGTCTGAAAAACATCAACTTTAAAATAAAGCTAGGTTATTTGTTCCAAAGTTGTGCCAAAGAACTGGGAAAAAAATTCACCTCAGCGGTGAATCGAACCGTCATACTTCAGGTTTAACTTTTTAATTTTTTGTGTCTCTAACTTGTTAGCTATCTGCTAATCGGTTAAAAGTATTCGAAAGTGGTATTAAAATGGAGTTCGACTTTTTCAAAGATAACTATCCATTTTTTTTATTAAATCAGGGCAAACTTAAAATAATTAGAGGTGCATTTGAACTTATCTCACAACAACTTTCCAAATCTGTTATTATTTTCATGAACGCTATTTGGTGAAGAAGTTAGATCGCGTTTGAAGGTTTTGTACAGGAATCCCTACAGGGTGTTCCGGGACTATTGGGACTATTGTCTGAGCCAAAATAAAGTCAGTACTTTATATAAACTTTTTTTATGCAGACCTTCGTTTTCCAGTTATAGGCCAAAGTTTTAATTTTGAATTTGGTTTGTATTTTCATTTTTGTACTATTTATTTGATCTTTATGAAATTCACGGCAAAGCTATAATGTACGTGTACGTTTATTTTGGAAAGTAGTGCCTTGAAGCCAGGGACGGACTACTCGCAATGGTTAGTGATCCAAAAATTTTGCAGGGATGGCATACCCTGTATGAAATGATCGATATTGACTTGCCCAGACATAAAACTAACGAAAATGTACTCTTGTTGGAATTCGTTAAAATAATGTTTGGCTAATATTTACAGTTTCATGAATGAAATACGTGGATACAAATTTACGCAATCACCATTTATTTTGTATAATTACACAACGAGATGATACTGACTAATTAATATGATGTCCAAGATTTACCTTCTGTACTACACAGGAATAATTTTGATAATGTGCCATTACAAACTCGTGGAAATTTATTGTTCATGCGTGATAGCCCTTCTCATTTCAGTTTTAATGTGATTAACAATAATATATATATATATATATATATATATATATATATATATATATATATATATGTATATAGATATAATCCTATTCAATGACGATGAACTTTCATTCACAATTACTGATATTGGAGGTTAATTTACAAACAAACAAAATCTTTCATAATTCGGGAGGAAAAGAAATCCACAAAGACTTACATTTCCTGATTGTTATGGTAACAAAGCTGGACACAATATTATGTAATGGATATTCAATTATTGGTGCTTGGAATATTTATTGATTTTGCAATACCTTGTATCTCTAGAATATGCAAAAAAATTCTAATTTCTCAGGAAATTGAAGCTCAATTTGCTCAGTGCTTAACTGATAATTTCTCTAGCATATAAAAGCGAACAGTTATGCAAATAAAGTTCACGGCTTTTTAATTATCAGTTTCAAGTAGAATGAAGCATTGGCGTGCTTTGTGTTATATTTTAGACCTCAAATTCTTTTCAATTTGGAACTATTGTAGTCTTTGAGCACATACCTAAGAAAATATATTACGGAACTGTTGAAACTTCGTGTATTGGTTATTTGATGGAGAAATTTACAACCAAAATTGTACTTATTGGACAAAAGTTTTAGATGGTGTGACGTAGACTTGCGACAAATGCCAAAATTACGGAAAAAAAATTTATATCTCACGGATCAATTTCACAAAATACATCATAAACATTTTCCAAAATAACAATTTTCAGGGGCATACCCGCAGTCGGGCGCACCAAAGATAGGGTTTTCCTACATCCCTTAGGTATGTTCATTTTTACACAAAAAAACTGCATTTTTATGAATTATGGAAGTAAAATCACGATCATTTAATAATTTTTTCGTGAAATGTAATAGTAATCCACCTCACTAGTGAGAAAAGTGAATGCTGGCGGAACTATGCTGAAGCGTCGTTAGACCATCTGCAATAGCGTGCGGAAAAGTCACTTTACGCACGTGTTAGGTACACAAAAACTTAACAAAACTACTTTTCCTACGATCACTCATGAAAGTGACATATATCGCACTGTCAAGTTTTATGGAAGTGGCCTTTATTCATACGCGCACGGGAAAAAAAAGCTGTCAAATTGAATGATAGTCTATTCACCCCGCAAATTTATATATATATGTCAAATGCGTATTCCCTAAGTCGATTTGTTCATATAATATAATTTCTTACTTATAATTTTTACAATGAACAAATAAATCATTAATTCTGAATCGCAATATTTATGTAACAAAAACAGTTTTATTTCTAATGTTCTGTTTCCAATTGTTGTTAGTTGTTGAAACAAATGTTCGCAATAAATGTAAATGTTACCAATATTAATTCTAACTCTTTTATAAAGGCACTCTTTTCAGTTTTTCATCGCATAAAATCACAATTTCCAGGGCCACTTTCAAAGGTTAGTAATCAAAACTATAATTACTGTAATTAAAAATACACATATTATGTAAAACCTCTCAGATCTACATGAAAACGCAAGATTGTACATGCCTGATTCGGTAGAAGTATATCGCGTGGTCGTTGGAAAAATAGTGTACATAACTTGTCTCTTCAGATCCTCAAAGAAAAAAATAACAGCAAGCTATGAAGAAAGAAATGATGATAATTATTATTTTTCCTCCATGCACTCAGCACTTGCTTCGTTTATTAGGAAACTTTTTATGCTACCTTCATACAGTGTGTACATAAAGTAACGTAACTTGCTAATATTTCGATTTCCGTTAGGTGGCTCAATGCCTATACCTATTGTTAAGTCACCTCAATTTGGATATATTGATCAACAAAAGTAATATATTGTGTGGAAGTGTAATCAATATTTATAAAATCTCAAATTATGTCACTCAGTTTCCCTGAGAATAAGTTCGCCCTGACTAAAAGGATAATGACGCTATCCTACACGTCAGTAGTGTGTCTCTGGTTACAAAACATGAAGCTAGCTTCCGGCCTTTCCACTGATTTATTCCTGGAGAGTTGCTTGAGTAATATACACAGTAAATTCAAGCAACATCATAGGCGTGCGAAAGCACTGTTGGAATCATCGAATCCACATAATACATATTATTCAACTTTGTGAGGAAATAATAACTACAGTTGAATGAAAATAATACAAGGTACGCTTGTGCTTGAGAAATAAATTTTGCTCCCAGATTTGCAACAATCTGCCGATAATTTGTGGGTACTTAACACCTCGTTAACTATTTAAAAGTTATTTAGTTGGTGACGTTTATACCTGAATTTGTTACCTTTGGCGGAAGATAAAATTGCTGTGGAAAGGAAGGAAATTTATTGTGGTAAGGGATTCATTTCGAAAGCGGATAAGCGAAATTTATTAACATTTTTATTTTTTCGTGGAAACTTAAATAAAGCTATTGTCTGGATTTTCAAAGTAACAAAAATATATTATGTGGTTTATCCTGCAAAATATTTTAGGTGAATTCACGAATTCCGGAAAGCATTGTTGACATGGCTATTTCGTGAAAGTGTTTTTCACTGGAAAAATACCATAGTAATGGCATCTTCTATACTGACGAAAAAGTGACCGGATTCTCAAGTGATTTTCACAGCGACAAGATTGGTGCGTTGGTTGAAGCAAATTTTGTTACTATTATTCAAACTTTTATTGTGTCATTTTGTGCTAGAAAACGTCCGTTTAGTTTGGTTTGGGATTGAGAAAAAAAAAACAGATGTGGAACACAATACATTGCAGAAGTTTAAGGCGGTGTCGAAGAAACGAAGAATATATCTTTGAATACGTGTGTCTCCAAAGCTTCCTGTAAGTTTTCAAGCTTGAAAAGCATACTGCAGCCAAAAACTTAGCAAAAATCATGGAAGATTATGCTTACGATAATGAGAAAAAAGCAAAAAGAACTACAAAAAGTCAAACACAATGGTACATATGCTAAAAGAATAGTACTAGCAAAAATTCAATAACCCATTTATCGACATTGTTTTTTTTATTCTAGACTAAAATCCTGAATTTTAGACCTTCAAACTATGTTCAAAAAGTGAATTTCTTGACCTCTTCTTTCGACCTTTTCAAGTTGTTAAGAAAATTGAAAATTATAATTGAGTAAAATGCAAGGTTCGCACGATAAAAAGGTATATAATGAAGATTTTTACCAAATCACAAAAGGATTAGTGAGGTAGAGCTTGAGATATCATAGTTTAAAAAAAAGTAGTTTCGAGAAAAACGCACTGAGAGTTTGAGAAACATTTTTTGTGGAAAAACTGGAATAATAATATTCAATACTCACTTTGGATTAATCTGCGATTCCAGATCCATACATTGGGCCTTCTTCCACTTAATCTCCAATTTCTTGCGAAGTCTTTCCTCTTATCAAGCCGCTCTGCCTTCTTTTGAAGCAGCAGAAGCTTGCAGTTCTGAGCGATAAACTGGAACTTCGTTAAGTCTAGCAGCTGAAAATATTGATTGTATCCGAAAATATTTCGAATTTTGAAAAATATGCTTGAGGACGTACCTTTAAGAGTCTGAGTTTTAAGAATATATGAAAAAACTTGGTTCTTTCAAATTTCTAACTAGAATAACTTAACTCAGCAAGCTCCTTAGCGAGGCAACGAAGCGGTGGACTGCAAATTTCATTATTTTAAACAAGAATAAGACCTGAAAAGAGAATTCGAGAAACGTACCGAGGTATCCCATCATATTTCAATTTGAAGACTACAGAAGGAGGAGCAAAAACTTTGGACAGTAGTGGATGGTTGGTAAGAAACAACACTACTACAAAGATCTTCGACTCCAGTAATCAACTATTTATAAAATTATCGTGAAAAAGAAATACCAATCCATAGATCACAAGTGACAGGCTTTTTTCAACAGTCCATTCAAATTAGAAAAATAAAATTCATTACAAAAACATGCCTATTGGAATTAACAGAATTAACATTAATAAACCGAACTCTCGTCAGAAGAAATTGGCATGAGTACCAAAGAACCTAAAGTAACCAGCAAATCTCATCGCTGTTCCATTATTTCTGCCTTCGCAAAAAAGGTGTTGAGCCTAAATGATGAAATCAACGGAATATTTCCATGCCACCTCTTTAACATTTTATACTTTGAACAGCATTCAAGATTTATTAGAAGCTTGAGAAAAAAAGCACACAGTCTGGTGAACTTTCCTGGTACATGTTCAAACGTACCGCAGGTACATGTCTGACATTTAGATCATAAAGTTAAAAATAATGAAGAAACGCTTGATGATAGTCAGAACTGTAACTTTTTTGTGAGTAAATGAGTTAAATTTTTGCTCATGCTTCATTGTTAAGTAGAAGCACTCCTTAATTGTATTTTCGTTTTCTCGTGAAACAGTCATGCAGAATACTAATCGAGTATAGAAATTGTATGGACAAAATTGTTCTCAGGATTCTATTTAAATTTGTTGACATTTTTGACCAAAATTTTATAAGTGAATTTGTCAATCAACCAACAACTTTGATACAAGTCGACAATTTTTTCCTTTTTTGATGTTATATACTCGTATATTGAAATATACATAGTGCAGTTTCTATTTTAATTTTTGAAAAAAAAACATACAATGGAGTAGGTAAGCGATTCCAATTTATTAATACACGTTTACATGAAAAAAGACAATGCTAGTTGAAACGAACGTTCCGAATTTTGCGACCTATCCGAGTCAGAGCATCGGCTATGCGAAATAAATTATTCCTTTTCACGAGATAGCAAGTAACCTTACATTATGCATTAAATACAACTCGTATATACGAAAAACGCAATATCAGTTGCAAAACATGAATATCCCAAAATAACCCGAGCAAACTTAAAAAAGCAGCAGACCTTTCAGCAGAAAAAAAGCACGGACATAAATCCATCACTTAAACGACACATTTTACGACTTGTTATACGACCGAATCTTTTTTATGCAATAAAGTAGACGGAAATTGCCCGCAGGCCGCACATACTCATAATATTGTGGTATTATATATTCACGAAGGGTGGAAAAAGTGTCCTCCCTTCAGGTTTTACATACGTCCTGCCCTATTCTGCACAGACTTTACATTTTGTTGAATCACTAAATATATAACAAAAATATTACTCTCTCTCAGGGTTCACTTCTGGATTCAATTTGCTATAGATTGTAGGATCCATTTTATATAAAAAACTGGAGAACTGGACATCAATAGCTGTGACTCTATACAGGGTGTCCCACGACGAGTAAATGTATATGGCAAAATACTTATAGTAAAATCATGAAAATTTCTACGTTAAGGGTTTTCGGATACGATCTTTTCAACTAAAATATTTTTAAAGATAGCCGACTTCCGGTTTTTGTTATTCTGAATAAAACACCCTGTATATTAATACATTTTTGAAATCTACGTAATATTTAAGTATACTTTTGTCTGAAAACTTTTTTCGAAAAAATGCACACTTTTTGAGCATTTTTCTCAGTATACCTTCATTCGTCGCACGGCTAATCATCATCTCAGAAAGGGAATTGGAGGAATTCCTAACTCTTAGCTCACAATCTTCTCTAGATGTTAAACTAATGTCAGTTAAATAAGTGTCATTTATTACAAAGCCTATTAAAAGTAGGTATACATGAAAAATTTAAATTTGTTAAAAAATATTTTAACAATTTAAAACCTCAAATATCTCGGAAACGACTAGGGTACTTGTGCATTACACCTTATACACCAACACCGACAGTATTTATGTCGCAACTGATATATTCTGAAGCCAAATATCTCTCAACAATTGTCTTCTAAATCATTGAAAATAATTTATCCTATTAATTGGTCTGATCCTGGTAAAATATGAGTAGAAGAAATCTAGATGTGGAGGCAGTCTATATACAGACGAAATCTCTAATAGATAACTAGAATATCAGTCTGACTTAACAAAAGGTCAAAATTTTACTGACTACGGGAAAAATAGGACACCAGTCTTTTTTGCATTGCACATTCCTTCCAAAAAGTTGTATCAGCTCCCCTCTTCACTATTTTATCTGCTATTCCATTTCCTTTTTTTCCTTTGAGCTCTGAAACCAACAGTAAGGTGACGATAGTGTTTGTCGTGCCTGGGTCACCAAGCTCTTTCAGGAAGTATGGAGCAAAGCAAAAGCCAAGACCAATATCAATACCAAGACAGTCTTGGTTACAGTCTCGGTCTAGCTTGGTCTTGCTCAAGTACTTGTAATCGCAACACCACGATATATTACTTCCGGGCTTTCCCATACCATTTTAGAGCTGATTACAAAAGCTTTGAGTGCTTTATTGCCTGCTTGACTATTCGACATTCGCCTTCCATATTTTTCACTGATATAGAACTGGACAAATTTGCTCATGGTAAATTTCCGATTGGAAGATTATTATGGTCTCATTCGAATTTGAAGTCTTTGATTTTAGGCTCCTACACTCCTATCACAAATTTGAACGGCTATTTAGGATGTTGGTAACCTTGGGATCTCATTCTTCCTAGTTCCTGTATTCTATATTGAATTTCTTCAAAAAACTCATATAACCAAGAGCTACTGATTTATGAAAAAGGTGTTTTTTATGATTTTCTTTCCACTTAGTTTCCATGTTTCTGCAACACTTTCTGTCATAAAACGTAGAGACGTAAATTCAAGAGCCACTCCATATGCAGGCTCGGCAAATATTTATCTTTCATATGGTAAATCTCTTATAGAAACATAACATAGAATATAATATTATGTCCAAAGAAAACAGACATTATCTGTCTGTTTTTTCATAGCTTTCTCTGTTCCATTCACAGAATGGCTATACAGAAGATATTTGCCGAATTTGTGTATTGCATACTTGTCCTTGAATTTTAGAATGACTTCAGAATATATGGTCTCACAGTAGGTACAGTGTGATGAGTAACCTCAGGTTCTAATTCCAATTTTTCCTTACCAGGTTACTGCATACTATCAAAACCATTTTTGCAGTTTACTTGGTCAGAATGTCAGCATGAGGAGCTATTTAATAACGCTTTATGGCCAATCATTGAATTAGACTCAAATATAGACTTTTCTCGATAAAATGCAAAAGTTTTAAGTACTTCTTCTCTAAAAATTTTTAACTTCACAATAGTAACGTACGATTTTTTTTATAGTACCTAGTTACTGTCTTGCATATTTCTGGAAGAAAAATAGAAGCCCATCATTTGTAATGTGATTAATATTTCTTTAATTTTACAAAAATGTGTTTCTTAGGCAAAAACAGTATTCTAGAAAATTGGAGTGAACGGCGTGATAGATCAGAAACAAAAATGTTTCATCCCATCTAAAAGCAGAAAAAACAACCAACTCAAAAGCATCAAAGACCTGCTTTTCATCGGACACAAAGAGAAATCATTCCGGCATTCAAGAAAATTTGTTAGAAATGACGAAAGAAAGTGGAGAACTCTTACGATCTTTGACATCGTAGACATTTGGCAATCATCAGTTAGATTGAGTGGGCGTAAAAGCTTTAAAGAAAACAAATAGTCCAGGGAAATTACCATGCTTAAATGTTGGTTTCGGAATCAAATGAAACAATGGCTTTGGAATCTTTGGATAAAAGGCAGTTTTAAGAATTGAGATTGGGTCAAAAAACATACAGATAATACCGATAATACTCGATAAAAAAATTAAAATTGATCGCAAACGGGTTTCAACTATAACCAGAATTTATTCCTCTCAATTAAATTATTATTTACATTATAAAGAAATTATGATTTCTCATATCCAAAAATCCCTATCGTGCAGTTTCTATGAATTCATTGTAGAGAACATAAATTTAAATATCCTCATGATATACATTTTTCAATCAACCTAGACTGGAACTGGAAATATTTTGAAATAGGGATTGTACTGTTCTTTTATGTACAATATTTTAAAGTGGAGATTTTATGAAATAGTTATTTGCTAGGCAGTCAATCTACTTTGCTACCAAGTTGAACATATAATTTTTTCTCCGATTGTTCATGAGGATATTGTATTTATAAATTATTACAATTCCCAGAATCTCTTTATTTTAGTTGGTTGCTATGGAAATGTATAATCACAGGCAGCAAAGTAATCACTTTCGTGCCTAGGCAACAAAGTAACCACTTTGCTGCCTAGGCAGGAAAAGTAATACTTTGCTGATTGATATCAGTCAGCAAAATTAATATTTGCTGATTGATATCAGTCAGCAAAATTAATATTCGCTGCCAATCGGAGAAAAAATATATTCATACACTCCAGCTTTATTTTGGTCTTCCTCTCGCTCTCTTTAGTACTGATGTCGTCTCCCATATTTGTTTGGCTTTCCTATCATTCCCCATTCATCTGAACCATCCAGGTTGTTGTTTTTTATACTATTCAATAGAGATTCACCGTTCCGTAAGTATATCTTCGTTTAGTATTCTGTACATTTTGTATGTATGTATGTATGTATGTATGTATGTATGTATGTATGTATGTATGTATGTATGTATGTATGTATGTATGTATATTTGAGGTAACATTCACTGAGACCTAAAAGATCTATTGTGCCCCCTTACTACTACTTAGTTTCTGAGGAGAGTCTCTGAAACTAGTAGCTCCTTTAGTCCTATTTCCCGGGGGAATTTTAGGATATCTGCAGGCTTCAACTTAGGTAAATGTTCCTCTTCTATCCAGTAATCTCCCAGGTACTGTGATCTAGGATTCTGGAGTGCTGTGCAGTTGGAAAGTATGTGGATGGAGGTTTCTTCTTCCATGCCACAGTATCTGCATTCTTCTTCACCCACTAATTTGAGCTTTTTTAGGTGCCCATTCAAGCGACAATGTCCCGTTAGGATCCCTGTTAAAACTCTTAGCGCAGTCTTGCTTTGACTTATGCATTCATTTGATCTCCGTAGGTTGTAGTCACCCAGGAGAATCTTTGATTGTCTAAGCCCTACTAGATCTTTCCAATGGTCAGATCTTCTCTTTCTTTCGGCTTCACCCATTTCTTCCAGTATAACATTGGAGCTGATTCCGCAAAAAGGTTCAGGCCCCCAGAAGGGTGTTTCGGACCCCCTCTCTGCTAGTTCATCTGCTATTTCATTTCCTTCTATTCCAGTGTGTCCTGGAACCCATAGTAAGGTAAGGTATTGTTCTCGCCTAATTCATTTAGTTTGTCTAGGCATTCCCAAACCATTTCAGAACTGATTACGCAAGAGCTCAGTGCTTTGATGGCTGCTTGACTATCTGTCATTATGATTATCCTTTGTCCTCTGTATCCTTTATCAATATTAAACTGGGCGCGCTTTCTTATGGCGTGGATTTCCGCTTGAAAGATACTTGGGATTTTTCCCAAGCTTTGGCTCATGGCCCGAACACTCCTATCCCAGTTCCTCCTATAGCTCTTGAGCCATCTGTGTTCCATTGAATGGTATTCTTTCCAATTCTGGTAATGGTATTCGGATCCCATTCCTTCTTGTTGCTGAATTCTGTAACGAATTTCTTCGAAAAGTTGTACTTTCTCATCATACCGTCTTGTGGCATGTCCCAGGTTGTATGATTTCTAAGAAGTGAAGAGGTGATTTTTCTTTTAATGATTCCCTCTCTACTTAGTCTGTATCTTGTTTTTTCTGCAACACTTTCCACCACCATATGTAGAGGGGTGAGGTTGAGAATTACTTCCATTGCTGCCGTTGGGCATGTTCTCATTGCTCCTGTAATGCATATACAAGCAAGTCTTTGAATTTTGGAGAGGTTTTCTCTCGTTGTCAATAGACTGCTGCTCCATGCAATGGCTCCATAAGTGATGATTGGTCTCACTATGGCAGTGTACATCCAGCTTAGGATTTTTGGGTTGCAACCCCAATTTCCCCCTGCTAGACTCCTACAGACCATTAGAGCCATTTTCGCCTTGTGAGTAATCTCCTTTTCGTGTTTGTTCCACAGGAGCTTACTATCTAAAATCATACCTAGATACTTGACTTCTTGTCTCCATTCAATCTCGTTTCCATTAAGTTTTATGGTTTTGAGGTTGAGTTTTCTTTTCTTAGTGAAGGCTATCAAGATGGTTTTAGTAGGGTTGATGCTAAGTCCCACTTGCCTACACCAGCTATTTGTATAGTTCAGACCCTGTTGTACAATATCACAAAGGGTGTTTTCGAATTTCCCCCTGGCTGTTATGACAATATCGTCGGCATATACTTGGCAGGATATTCCTAGATTCGTCAAGCCACACAGGAGTTCGTCAACCGTCAGACTCCACATTAAAGGGGATGCTACTTCTCCCTGTGGGCATCCTCTGGTAGTGCATATGGAGACAATGTCTTTGCTTGTCCTTGTCTCTGCTACTCTTGTGGTGAGCAGTTCCGACATCCATTTGGATGTTGTGCTGTCAATACCTCTTCTGCTTAATGCTCTTTTGACAGCCTCATGTAGAGTGTTGTCAAAAGCTTCTTCTATGTCCAAAAATGCACATACTACAGTTTCTTGGTTGTCTAGAGCTCCTCCGTCAGTTGTACCAGTGTAGTCTCCGTAGATCTGCCTGCCCGGTAAGCGTGCTGACATGGGTGGAGAGGTAGTCTCTCTAGGATTTCCGTTCGAATGTAGTTGTCAATTGCTTTTTCCATCGCTTTGAGTACAAACGATGTTAGGCTAATTGGTCTAAAGGATTTGGGGTTTGTTGTGTCCCTTTTCCCAGTTTTTGGAAGGAAGGTTACTATTGCCCTTCTCCAAGCTTCTGGTATATAACCCAGTTCTAAGCTACTTCGACTAATTCTAACCAGATGCGGTAGAATTTCGTCTTGAGCTTGCTGGAGCAATGCTGAGAAAATTCCATCCGTTCCCGGTGTCTTCAAAGGTGAAAAGGTGTTCATGGCCCATTTCAACCTATCGTTACTACAAATGTGTTTGGCCATTGTAATACTTGCCCTCGAAGGTCTATTATGAGCTTCGAGAGGATTGTCTCTCCTATTTGGGATGCTCTCAGGAAAATGAGTTTCTAGTAAGAGTCGAACTCTTTCCCCCTCATTTTCAGTATAATTGCCGTCTGGCTCTCTCAAAGTTTCTGTGTTGACCCTACTTTTCACCATAACTTTGTAAAGTCTTGCCGCAGCAGGTGTTGCGTCTATATCTTCACAGAATTTCCTGAAGCTATTTCTTTTAGCTTTTCTAATTTCCTTGTAGTAGGTATTTCTCACCTCGGTGCACCTCTGCCAGTCTCCGGTGAGTTTTGCTTTATTTCTGTACATTTTTGTTACTCCTTGAAAATTTCGTTTTTTTTTTTGTTTGGGAATATTCCACCCCTCGCATCCACATATTTGGACTGGTCTGTAGATTGTTTTTTAAGCTGTTAATTTTCCTCCCTTACCGATTTATGCTCTACTTGTACAATTTTTTCATGAATCGTTTCTTCTTTCTTTTGATCTGTAACCACCAGACATTTAAACTTATTTATCTGTTTTATCTCTTTGTTTTTCAATTCTACACTTACTTCTATGTTATCTTCTCCCACCACCATATTTATTTAATGTTTATTTCGAAGTTTCTTTGTTTGAGTGCTATGTCCTATATATCTAAATATTATTGCAGGTCCATTTCATTTTTGGGTTATGTTTGTATATAAAATTGTAAATTATATTTTTAAATGTGATAATATTGTATCGTTACTGAATTCTAGAGATCCTAGAACAAATTCTAGGACCAATAGCCTTTTTTATGGATCACCACATAGAACAGACGCTCACAAATTTTCACCATTGAACCAGCTTATCAGTGAGTACTCCTCGATTGAGTCAAGTATACATATTTTCAGCACAAATAATAGACAAATAAAACGAATCTTTCACCGGGGTAATTCATAGGCAAGACTTCCTTTTGCATATAATGTTTGTGTAAGTTTCTTTTTGTAAATGCCCAGCTGTATATGAGTGCTTACATTTTTTTCCTTAAAAGGGAAGTGAGCTTTTACGTGAATACTTAGAAGCTTTATTATGTAGCAATACTGCATTGTATTATTATTTTGTCCCTTCTGTCTTTATTATCATGTGTTTCTCCCTATTTGGCTTGCCCAAGGATATTGTAATTGAATAAATAAATAAAAAATAGATAGATTCATTTTTGGTATACAATATGAGGTGAATTTCTGTACCCTACATTCAATTTTTTCTCTTTTCATTTTATTTCATTAATGACGTTGTTGTACATTGAAAAATGTAGTAATCGATACACCTCCTAGTCTTCATAATAAACTCTTCCGATTCTAGATTATTAGTGTTCACATGATTTCTTGTACGTGAATATTTACTTCCAGTATCCTTCCTCAGTTTTTTGTTGACTTCTTTTTTCTTAAGCTAATCCAAGTTGCTGTCGAATCCCCTTCATTTTATATAATACGTAAAATTGAGTGACTTCTTATTCATTATTCACTGTTGTGGAGAATTTATTTCAATACTTAGTCGTGGATAAAAGTTATTCGACCAAATTTCCAAAAAAAAGTCTCCAATGCACCTTCCGAGTTTATAGTATTTACTTCAATAATAAATATTATTCAATCAACTTCTGCCCTTCCTGTTTTTTTACTAGCGAGAAGCAAGCCATATAATGCCACTTTGTCGTTTGGAACTAGGGATTTGGAATAACTACAGCACCTATCTATTGACATCATAATAAGCCCCGGAGTGAATGAAATTTAACAGACCTAGAATGTTTTGAAAACAGTATAGTGGTTGAACATTTCAATTATCAATAATTGACTACAATGTTTGAGAAAGGTAAACAGTACACAAATTGTGAATGGATTTACCTTCAAGCCATTTCTATTTACCAACTATGATCGTCACAATAAATTACATACATTATATATTCCATTATTTTCCAGAAGCGTATCATTTTCAATAAAGGTTTTGTTTAATATATTTTGGATATGCTAAAATTATAGATGCATGATCAGTACCATAGGCAATCAGATTCGTGAAAGGCAGCGAACGAATGAAAAACGCATAGCTTAGCTGAAGAGGCCTGTATATTAAGATACTTACGCATGGTATAAGTACATTGGAAACTTGACGATAAATGCTACCTAGTTATTCCAAACAACTTGAAATGGTCGATGAAAAAATTGTATTCAAAAGGGTCTAAGCTCATCACAATAGATCTGGAAAGATTGCAGTAGGATAGGCCGAAGAGCAGCCTCATCAAAAAAGGACTTAATGTATCACTTTTGACAAGAAATGATAAAGTTGATCATTATCTATTTTATTCCTCATCGTACGTCAAGAGCGTAAAATATTGGAACTGTTCTTGACACCCTTAAAAACAACAAATTTATTTTGTGAAAACAGCATCAGCCGGTTTAATTTGGAGTTAATAACGAAAACAAAGCACGGTGCAAATATAAGTCATCCTAAGCAAAATTACTCCGGAAGGTGCCGCCTAATTTCTCATAATGTTAAGTTTCGGCAACACGTGCGTCTAAACTGTTTGCAGGTTTATAATTTCTGCGTAACACTGAAATTAAAAATACCAGCAAAGCTGTGAAACAAGAAATTATTATAAGCCTTATAGGAATTATTCTGAATTATTATTTTCACAATATGTACAAAAAAGTTTTCGAATGAAAATACCAGAAACTATCTTACTCTATCCATTAGAATTGTTACAAAATACGTAATGGAGAAAAAAATCCACACAAAATACTTCCACAGGAAGTTGATTTTTTTATCTGTACAGACACTTGTCAGTACGCCTTAACATTGTTTGCGGAAGTTTCTTTTCTTATTTTCTCATGTCCACGTCGGCTTGTGTTATTCATTTTTCGCCGTCTTATCTGGGTATAACGATCAGTATTTTTAGTGCTTCAGCGCCTGCATGTCTATTCAATTTGTGGGAAAATGAGCATTTCAGGTTTAAGCGGAAACAGGTTTTTTAACGATGTTACCAGAAAAAAACTGTATTTAGAAAATTTTCATTCAACGCATATATATTTCAACAGTTTTTCACAAACTGCAATAGAATAAGTACCAAACTTCCAGCAAAAGTCAACAACCTTTTGTTCAAACTTAAAACGCATCTGTCCCAAAAAAGTTACCACAACCAACTTGATTCAAAAAGATTGGAGTAAATGTAGCTAGAAGTATAAAGTTGGCTGTTATTTCGATGCACATATGCTCCGTTATCATTTTCTCGCTTCTCTAAAGTTCCCCCATTAGTAAATTCACTCTTGAGTAGGTTGGATTCCGCAAGCTTTGTGTTCCTAAGTGACAGTCTCGATAATTGGAAGGGTGGCATTCAGTAGCGTCGTGAATAGAGTCCATAAAGGGTTATTTTATTAATTAAAAAAATCAAATGCTTCAAGAGACATTCTCCGATATCGATTAAGAGAATTCCAAGATATGCATTCTGAATGCATTAATTGTTGGTGCCGGCACTTGAGGGGATCGCAGGAAATGAAATGGCAGACCAGCTACCTAAAGAAGGCTCTAAAGGAACCTTCACTTGTCCTGTACGGAACGTTTTGTGGTATCACAAAGGGTTACCTACATAAGAGGGGAAGTCGGGAACTGGCTAGTTGAGGAACACCAACTCAAATGGAGACTGACACAAAGACACCTCTATACTAAGAGTCCACTGAATAAGCTAGACAAGGAACTATCGTCCAGACTGCTGAAACTGGGCAATAAAAATTTGAAGACAGTTACCGACCTGGTGACTGAACACTGTACCCTGAGGAAGCATTTGCATTGGATGGGCAAAGTTAGTGAACCTTTGTGCAGAACCATCACATTTACTGAACATCCCTTCAGATAAACTGGTGGCCTATATAGATGACACGAAGTTTCTGGAATGAAAGTAGGTAGATAACATGGGTAATGGTACAAAGATTTAAATCAAATGCCTGAAGCGGGACTCTGTGCACTATAGAATTCTTCAAGTCGCTTTCTATGATAGAAATCTATTTTAAAAGTCGACAGTAGCTTTTTTGCGTACTCCGTGTCACTGTCGACAACACTTCGGTAAATCTCGGGGAGGCTTTTCTAACTACTAGCTATTCTAAAAACATTCAGATAAAGTTGGGGGATATCTTAGGGACTTTTGATTTCTACCCAAGGAAAATTGACAAAGAAAACAATTCTCAACCTTATTGTTTATTTTTATTCATATTTTGGATGTGCTAAAAAATTAATTATAAATTACAATGCTTCCGATAAATAATTTGAATAATTTAATTGTTGAAGAGGATGAAAGACTAGAAGTAATTCTACTGGAAAACATTGAAAGAAGAATAATGCGTGACAATAGTGATTGTTTCCAAATAGAAGATGTAAGGTTTAAGGAATTAGTTCGCCTTACTAAAGATATTGCATATTATTTGCTAAATGGGATTATTCCAGGATTAAACAATAATGTAAATCCAGTGGCAATTCCACCCTCCACGGGTTTTTCCCCGTACCCCAAACTGTTCAGTTTGGTGGCTACATTACTCCAAAGGGCATTTCCCTTAACTTTTCCTTGGACTCCATTGAATTTGTTAGTTATAAGTTCCGGATTTCCTTCACAACACTGTAATAACAGCTGCCAATGCTCCGTTCGCACACGCATGTTTATAATAATATATGATATATTATTGAAATTTGAATAGATAATTACCAAAACAGTAATAAAAATGTATTGTAATTTTCTCTTATCTTTAAATGACAATTGTGATTCTTGTCAAAATCAATAGAATTCGAGACGTCCCGAGATGTAGAGAAGAAGCGATCAAATAAATCGTCTCTTGTCGATATACAGCGAACACAGGGTGCGACTCATGTAGAATTTTGTCGATAAGTAGAATACTACATGGCACGGAGTCCCGCTTCTGGGCCGTTGAGTCGAATATGAAATAGTTATTTTCCTACGATCATATAGGAAAGTGACTAATTCTATGGAAAGTATAGCATTAAATCATACGAGTACGGAAATAGTATATTGTATAGTTATTGGGATGAGTATAATATTCCCAAACGACTGTGATAATTATTGGTAACACCGGAGTTTAGGAATATGATTTTCCCACGAATTATACATATACTATTTTTTTTCGATGGTTGATTTACATTTGAAAAATTAATTAGAAAATATTCCATTCAAGATGTAATCAAGTAAGTTTAGATAGGCTCCACTATTTTTAAGTAAATATATTGATTGAATGAATTCTTATATAGAAACAACAGGGCAATTAATTAACAACAATAAAATCTAAATAATTTATCATATATTATTTATCAAAATATATGGTCTTCAATTTATAATTCGCGAATATCAAACTTCATCTGACATTTATTGACTTTATCTGACATTTACGGAAACAATAATTTGTCGTTAAATGTAATATTTTAGGAATGTTCAGAACGAAACAGAGATTTATTAATTTTGATGGAAATATATGATGGTTGTAAATAAAATAGTATACAAACCTCGGTAGGAAGTTTCATTCCTGTCTCGGGATCATAGCTAACCTCGACGCTTTGCGTCTCGGTTAACTAACTGATCTCACGACAGGAATTAATCACTTCCCACCTCGGTGTGTAATATACTATTACCGCACTGTTATTATCCAATTGCTTAGCAACTGCCCAATTTTCGGTAATATTGAGCTTTGCGCATAGAAAACAGGTCAATATAGTGTCACTTTTCCCATGATCAGAGGAAAAAAACTTATCTGTAAGTGTACGGTAAGTGTAATTTCAAATAAACATATGTGAAATATCTCAGTTCTACATAAAAACGCAAGATTGTACATGCCTGATTCGGTGAAAGTTTATCGCGTGGTCGTAGGAGAAATAGTGTACATAACTTGTGCAAAAGTGATTTTTCCAACTCGTCGGATTATCTCACTCGGCTTGTGCACGTGAAACAATACTTACCACATGTGTGAAAAATGTCACTTTGCGCACTCGTTACGTAAAATACCATATATATTCAATACTAGGTACTATCTCTATCATTTCTTCCAAGAAATAATGTATTGGTTGCCAAAAAAAGCACGCCAATGCTGGTTAAAAATCCCAGCGGAAGCAATAAAATTGGGAAAAAAGTCGCAGAGAAAACGATGTCTGTATATAAAAGCTATCTATTGGATCTTCGAAAGTTTTTCATTTCTTTTAAAACGACTTTCTCTCTCGAAAAAGCAGGTGACAAATCAATCGTATTCTTTGAAGATATGTTATCAGAATACAGTGATCCAAAACATGATTTTTGTCAAAAATTGTATCTTCACGCCTGATGCACTTCAAAGCAAATTGTGAGTTTTTTCGGTATAACTGGACCATCTCGAGACAGTGGTTTTATATTTTTTATGACAGTTTTTTTGACGATTATGAAGCAGCATTACTAGGGAGTTTTCAATGTGTTCATACGACAGCAATAAATGTGAGGTTTTATAGAAGTTTTTTCTTATAAAGTACAAATACATAATGAAATCACAACAATAAGAAGTTTTGCAAATATATTCTGAGATTAGACACAGGCAAAAAAATTTTTGTTCAATTATTCACAAGAAGAAAACACGAGTCAATCTTGATGATGTGGAAATAACCTCTTCCACTTCATATAAAAGATATATTTTTGAATACATTTTCACTACAAAAAGATATATTATGTAGCGTAGTGTTTTCAAATTTGAGCAAAAACTTTCAATTCATATAATACATTCAATAACCTTTTTGGTGTGCGTCATCATTTGTGACGTATATCCGGGCTTTCGGAGTGTCGTACAATCATCAGAATCGTATTCAGCCAAATTCGAAAAGGCTTGAAACGTAACTTTACTATTGCTGGGCGCCAAGTAAAACGTAACTTTTACTTGGTGTTTAATGAAAAATTATATGAAATTTATTGAATAGATAATTGTATTGTTGTATTCAGAAATGATTCTCAGGGGTGGCCTTCGCCGAACTTAAACAATAACAGAACTATATCTTAAAAGAAAGTACCTAGTTAATAAAGTTGAGCGCCAAGTGGTTTTTTTACTTTTTCATAAAAAGAATAGGTTAACCCCGAAACTTTAAATATATAGTTCTGTCCTGTTAGTTAAGAATTCACTATATAATCCACTGTAATGCCCCTCGTATAATGTATTAGGTCATTGACGAAATAGCTTATAATTAATACTTTTATAAATATGTCTATCAGCAATGATATAAAAGTATTAGTAAGCTTAAATAAAAATATAAACATAGTTTTGGACATTTTGATGAGACGGGTACAAATATATTTTATAATTAGATAATACAATAAACTTTAACGAGGTCGGTTCTATACAGATAGATCGACGTACTTTGTACTTAGAATTAATTAGTTACGGAATAAAGATATAAGTGATTTTTACCAAGCGTTTTATAACAACGACCTATCAACCCTTACATGGCGATCCTGCCATCAGAAGATACCAGGATTTTGAACTAGACTAGTGTATGGTGAGCAATTATCATGGGGAAATCCTATTCCACGCATGAAGATGTACAGGAGAATGGCGTAGTGAATTCCAACTTCATAGTACAAGAAAGCCAAATCCAAGTATCTGGAGACGCTCGTGTTTTGATGTATGTGTTAACAGCAGCAGTAGTGGTGAAATTGATGATTTCCATCTGGGCGATGTACAGGCGCAACATGAAGAGGACCATCAGAAGGAACTTGACGCAGTCCAGAACCAGTGTAGTGTAACAAGTGGTAAGATTATATATAATTCCTACCGATTCGTATGATTACTGATTTGCTGTGTTTATATCTTTTATTATTTTTATTATTATTTTTCTTATTATTATTAATTGCGAATGTATCACAAGAGTTTAAATGTGATATTATACTCGAAAATTGCTGCTCATTTTACACTGACTAGACTAGATGTCTGTTGCTCCAGGAAAATTAGATACAGTGTTAGATAAATTAACAGAGGAAATAAAGAATCAATCCAAACGTGTTTTGAAAACAATAGTACCAAAAAGTGAGTCAGTCAGGGAAGAAATTAAAAATAATTTGATTTCGTTATTTAATGAATTTACTCGTAACATAGCTCTTTCATGGGATGCACTTGATAATAATTACAAAGCAAAGTGCAATTCGAAATTTTTATTAGTCAGGGACAGGGTAGTTAGGTCCTTCCAGGTGCTAAAGTTGAAGTATAAAATACCTATTTCATGTGTTCAATTAATTGACACAAATAAATTTGAGGAGGATATAGAGAGCGAAGAGAGCGAACCCTTAGACATGATGCCTTTGTCACAAGTAGATTTTATTAATTTAGCATGTAAACTCATACCCCAACAATTCGATGGTTCATTCGAAAATTTATTTGGGTTTCTGGATGCATTGGAATTGTTAAAGACTAATGTTACTGAAGAGTTATCAGTCACAGCAGTAGCTTTTGTAAAGACTAGGTTGGCAGGCAAGGCCAGAGCAGTGATAGCTGATGAAAGTACTTTAGAGGGAATAATAACCGCTCTTAAGAGTAGGGTGAAAGGTGAAAATTCAGGATTGTTGGCAGCAAAATTAAATAATCTGAGGCAATACAACAAAGACGCTGTGAAGTACACAACAGAGGTGGAGAAGCTGGTCGAATCTCTTAGGAACTCGTATATCTCGGAAGGAATGCCGAGATTGCTGGCAGAAAAGTACACCAAGGAAGCGGCAGTCACGGCGTTGAGCAAAAATGCCAATCAGGAGAAAACTAGGTGGATTTTAGAGGCAGGTAACTTTTCCACGGCAGAAGAGGCCCTTAAAAAATTCGTAGAGGTGGATACACGTTCTGATCAGCTAACTACAGTCCTTAGTTATGAGAGCAATAGGGTAAATGGGCGCAGAATTAGTAGCAATGTCGGGTCAAGGTACAATCAGGCCAGGAATTATAATGGGAAATTTAATGTAGACAGCCGGTCAAATAATTACAGTAGGAGGAATAATAACTTTAGAGGTAATCAATACAGGGGTTCCAATGCAAGGGGTAGCAGCTGGAGAACCAACCATAGGAACAACAACTATGCTCAGAATGTTAGATGCATTGAGGCAGCTGAGGAGTCGGGAAACTTTCCGGACCCCCAGTTACAACAGGGGGACCATTAAACGTAACGAAAAATATATTCCACATTGACTTGACGCTTTCCAACTTTGTAAAATTATATACTAACATATCGGACAAACTGTGCACATTCATAGTGGATACTGGCGCAGATATTTCAATTTTCAAAGAAACTAGTGTCAATAACCCTCAGTTAATAAACAATAATCTCACTATTAATATAAAAGGTGTAACAGCTGGAATTACAAAGTCCATGGGTACAATCAATGCCACATTATTTCAAAAAAATAATGAAGTGTCGCATAGATTTCATGTAGTGTCAAAAAACTTTTCTATCCCGGCTGATGCAATTTTAGGCAGAGATTTTATTTCAAAATTTAAATGCAATCTAGATTACTCACGTTGGTTAATGACAATAAATAATTTCAATAACTATTTTTCGGTACCAATTTTTAACAGCCCCTTAGACAATACTCTCTCAATACCTCCCAGATGTGAGGTAATGAGAGTTGTAGACCACTTCAAAGATTTAAAAGAGGATGCTGTGGTAGAACAGCAAGAATTACAACAGGGCATATTCATAGCCAGAGGAATAGTTTCTAGAAATAGTCCATATGTTAGGATATTGAATACAACAGAGGAAAGCGTAAATGTATCTACTAATAATATATTCAGTATCAGTATTAGCAATTTCAATGTATACACGATGACCGGAAAGTCGGAAGTAAGAAAGAAAGAATTATTAGAGGCAATAGATCAAGATATGCCACATTATATTAAAGATGAGTTAAACAAATTATGTAGTGAATTTTCTGATGTATTTGCTTTAAAAAACGATCAAATAACGTCAAATAATTTTTATTCACAAAAATTGAGAGTCAACGACCACACTCCGATATATATAAAAAACTATCGCACACCTCACGCACATGTGTCAGAAATCAATAGTCAAGTTGACAAACTATTAGAGCACGGCATAGTCGAGCCGTCACGATCTGTGTACAATAGTCCTGTACTATTAGTACCTAAAAAATCTCAAAATGGGAGCAAAGCATGGCGTATGTGCATAGATTTTAGACAATTGAATAAGAAGTTGATACCTGATAAATTTCCTTTACCTAGAATCGATAACATTTTGGATCAATTAGGTAGAGCAAAGTGGTTTTCGGTTGTTGATTTAATATCGGGATTTCATCAAATCCCTCTGGATAAAACATCCAGGGATTACACATCATTCAGTACAGACAAGGGAGCATTTAGGTTTACAAGGCTACCCTTCGGGCTAAATGTAAGTCCCAACAGTTTTCAAAGAATGATGACAATTGCGTTTACTGGACTAACTCCAGAAAAGGCGTTTCTATATATGGACGACCTAATAGTAATAGGTTGCTCTGAAAAACACCATTTTGAAAATTTGAGAAAAGTGTTTGAAACATGTAGAAGTCATAATTTAAAATTAAATCCACAAAAATGCAAATTTTTCCGTAAGGAAGTTACTTACTTGGGTCATAAAATCTCCGACAAAGGAGTTGAGCCTGATGAATCAAAATTCGTGGTAGTAGAAAAATACCCTACACCAGTTAGTGCGGAAGAAGTGAAAAGATTTGTAGCATTTTGCAACTACTATAGAAGGTTTGTCCCGAAATTCGCGGAGATTTGTTTACCATTAAATAAACTAACACGTAAAAACGTAAAATTTCAATGGACAGAAGATTGCGGGATTGCTTTTAATAAGTTGAAACAGTCACTCATTAAACCGCCAATCCTGCAATATCCTGATTTTGCCAAACAATTTGTTTTAATTACGGATGCATCCAATTTTGCAGCCTCCGCAATATTATGTCAAAATCACAACGGGACAGATTTACCTATAGCATTTGCGTCAAAAAGTTTCAATAAAAGTGAGCTTAATAAACCAATCATACTAAAAGAGTTAACCGCCATTCATTGGGGAATAAATTATTTTAAGTGCTACTTATACGGAGCACCTAAATTCTTAGTGAAAACTGATCACAAACCATTACAACATTTATTCGCAATGAAAGATCCTTCTTCTAAACTAACACGAATTAGATTAGACCTGGAAGAGTATGATTTTGAAATAGAATACATTAAGGGTACGTGTAATGTATCTGATGCTCTTTCCAGAATAACTATATCAGACTTAAAACAAATGCAAGTAGAAAATTCACAAATACTAGCATTAACAAGGTCAATGGTCAAAAATAACCTAGTAACTGACAAAGGAAGTATAAAAACGCAAAAAGCAGAATCAACTAATTTAAAAGTTATTAAAATAAATAATAATGTCGAAGTGCTAAAATTGCCTAATCTACAATTTACACAATGGAATTCCACATCATTACAAATGACTGTGAAACATAAGGGTAAATTGCTGATGAAGGAACAAATATTGCAAACTGTAGGAAACAACCTTGACCTAGGCCAAGCGTTGTACCGACTAGATAGGTCGGCAGTTGTAAATAATGTTAGGAAAGTTAAACTATTTACAAATGATTTTATATTCAAAAAATGCACTGAACAAGAATTTAAAAGTACAGGTAATGAAGTTTTGAAACACCTGTCAATTGCGTTATGTGACGCACCAATACGAATTACAAATACAGATGAAAAACTTGATTTAATCAAGAGATACCACAATGATCCACTCTTAGGAGGGCACTGTGGACAAAAAAGGTTAATAAAAAAATTAAAATCTGGTTATACATGGGCAAACATGTCAAAGGAAGTAGCCGAATTCATAAAAACTTGTCATAAATGTCAAATAAATAAGGCAAAGATAAAGCATGTGGAACCGCTAGTAATAACTCCTACTCCTCAACAAGCATTTGATATTGTATGTATCGATACTATTGGTCCATTCATTAAATCAAATTCGGGAAACTGATACGCGGTAACTATTCAATGTGAACTCTCAAAATACGTAGTAATGATTCCTATACCAAATAAAGAGGCCGTAACAGTTGCCAGAGCCATTTTTGAAAAATTCATTTTGATATATGGACTCATGAAAGAAATAAGAACAGACATGGGACTAGAATATAAAAATGAAGTCTTAAATAATATTTCAAAATTACTATCAATTAAACGCAGTATTTCTACGGCTTATCACAGTCAAACTATAGGTGGCTGTGAAAGAAATCATAGAGTGTACAATGAATATGTTCGGAGCTATATAAATGAAACTCATACAGACTGGGATACGTGGTGTCAATATTACGCCTTTTGCTACAATACCACTCCCAGCACTTATCATAACTATACTCCCTTTGAGTTAGTATACGGTAGAATTGCAACACTACCAAATGAACTACAAGGGAATACAATAGAACCGATATACAACATTGATGCTTATGAGCAGGAAATTCGATATAGATTACAAGTAACTCATAAGAGAGCTAGAGAAATTTTAGGTAAAATTAAAGTAGACCGAAAAAAAACGTGGGATAAAACATCCAAGCATTTAACATTAGATAAAGGAGATCTTGTTCTTCTGAAAAAAGAGAACGGAACTAAATTTAGTGAGAAATACAGTGGCCCGCATGTAGTGGTAGAATTCGCAGACCCAAACTGCACAGTAGCATTAGGAAATGGAAAACATACCACAGTACATAAGAATCGGCTGGATATATATAATCCAGAACAGTGACTTTGACAATAAACCACATTTTTCCTATACGTATATTTATATTTTTTCTTCCTTTCAGCTCCAATGTATGTTATTTTGTATTTTTTTTCTCTGTATATATGGTTTTGCTTCAAGGGGGGGGGGTGCTAATGGCTAACCCTCACTATTAAAATAAGTACCTAGTGGAGGCGCCCCACAGGTACAATTCATATTATTATTATGATTATTATTATTTTTCTTATTATTATTATTTTATTATTACTATTGTCTTAACAGGAAGTAACCATCCATCAAAGCCAAACTATTACGCGTTTGAAAATACCCTTAGATAAATGGTTTAAGGGCTGGCCAACCCTGAAACCATTCTCCCTAGGGGGAGGGATGTAATGCCCCTCGTATAATGTATTAGGTCATTGACGAAATAGCTTATAATTAATACTTTTATAAATATGTCTATCAGCAATGATATAAAAGTATTAGTAAGCTTAAATAAAAATATAAACATAGTTTTGGACATTTTGATGAGACGGGTACAAATATATTTTATAATTAGATAATACAATAAACTTTAACGAGGTCGGTTCTATACAGATAGATCGACGTACTTTGTACTTAGAATTAATTAGTTACGGAATAAAGATATAAGTGATTTTTACCAAGCGTTTTATAACAACGACCTATCAACCCTTACACCACTATTTGATAATTTGAATTGTGTGTCTATAAATTCAGTAGGAAGGAAGTTGAAATAAAATTCCACAAGTTAAGCAATAACAATAAATCTGGATTTAATTAGTTTCTTATGTGTAAAAATATAAAATTATGTTAAATCTATAGGTTAGGTTAGGTTAGGTTAGGTTATATATATATTAACCATTGCAATGGGTGAAGCCCTCAAGTTTACAAATTATATGAAATAAGAATTACAGTGGGTGAAGCCCTTTCGATTTAAAAATGATACGAAATAAGAATTTTTAGCTTCAAAGGGTGACCTTGGTGGAAACTTCTTCGAATATAAATGTACTTATCTCAACTGAAGTACTAGTTTGGGAGCCTCCCTGCCTTCTTGGGTATCAGGCCAAAGTAATATTCCCTCAGCAGTGGAGGTATGCCTCGAAATCCATCAGCTCTTATGAAACCATAACATCGGTTTAAAAGTATCAATTTCAAGATACTTTTTTTAGTTTCTATTTTAACGAATTTTTGCCTGTTAAAAAATTATGAAGCCAACCGCTGTAGGAATATCATAATTGAAAAAATAATCTTGATGGTGAAAATTTAGATATATATTAGCAGATATCCCACAGCGGTTGAGATGCTAACATCTGTTTTAAGTGTGGATTTATGCAGACACATTTAACAATTATCAATTAGCGATTAACAATTAACATTTATCAATTAACAATTAGTAAAACTGCCATCTTTTATGCAGACACAATTATAAATTAGGTGAAAATAGTAAGCACGCGCACAAGCCCGAGATTCTGGTTATTTACATTTACAATAACCCTATATTTTCATGTCTATTGGAACAATTTTGAAGATGTATAGTAGAATCTCGAGTAGAATTGAAAAAGCTGAGACTTTTTTTCTTTTAATAATGATGCTGACACATAACATAACCCTAAATCAACCACTTTTTTATGAAAAAAGTAAGATAAATTTCAGGATCTACGTACTAGTTGAGCACTAGATGAAAATTGGGTACAATTAATTTAAGAAGTTAAAAGTTGACCAACTTCGCAATTGTTAATCGATAAATGATAATTGTCAATTGTGTACATAAATGGAGTCATAGTGAAATGGGTAGTTCAACTTATAATTGATAATTGTTAATTGTTAAATGCTAATTGATAATTGTTAAATGTGTCTGCATAAATCCACACTAATAGACAACTTAGATCGGAAAGAAATATGGCTGTTTTCGATTCACTCTTAACCACCTCCACTTAGGACGATATATGTGACAATTAACATCAAGTCCCTGGTTATACGATACGGCAAAGCAACCGGAAGAATAACGAAAGGCGACTGTGAAACTTCACGTTTCAGGCTATGGAATCAATAAGGCACAATAGATATTTTAGGTCTCAGTGAATGTTACCCCAAATATACATACATACATGGAATCAATAATTCCATTTCTTACTGAATATACTTGGGAAATATTGATTTTTTTCCGCGTATTCAGGCATATTCTTGTTTCATTCGAATAAATATATCAAGTAAATAAAAATTCACTTCTCGTAAATAATAATTGACCGTGAACAGCAAAATACAGACCTAACGAGAACTGTCAGTGGGGCATTAGAACGTCCGTATCCTATTTTGAATTGTGTAATTCTCTTGATTGATAGTTCGCGCTTGCGCGTAATCTATATACTTCAACTAATCAAGTTTTTTGAGTCGAAGATTAGGGTTAACGTTCGTAATACATTTAAACGGTTAATTATTGTGATATTTTGAGTAGGATTAATCACATTCTTGCCTTTTTCCATTTTTTTTGTGCTAGAAGGTCATTAACAATCGATAATGCACATCAAAAAGGCCATTCAATTAACTATTCCAAAAGTTTATCGTTTTATCATTATCTGCAAATAAACTTTCCCCAATCCATTCAACTCATACACAACAACTTATTCTTCATACCATTAGCAAAATATTCCAACATAATTAATTTTTCCTACGACCTACGATTTAAAATTTCATATTTTCACGTATTTATATCGCATATATTGCTTAATTCAGTTGTGAGTTCAACTAGTAAATATCCAGCATCCCGTAGTGTGCACGCAACGAATAAAGTCGAATCGATGGATTGAAGCGACAGCAGAGATCACGGAAATTGAAAATTAAAAAAAAAACTATTCCTTTTCATATTTTATTCCTCAAATCCGACTAGGCGTTGAAAATTACCTCGTGCAGGGAATTTATAAGGACCAACGGCGCAATCAGTAAATGGAATCAACATTTATAGAAATGAAAAGCTTCTCTATATTCATATGCAAAATCAATAATTTTCAATGTGATGAATAATAAAGCCTATGGGCGTCGAGAAGAGGGTTAGTTTAGAGATGGGTTTCACTGTTACTGATAAAAAATGATAGTTTTTAAGCACCGGACTCTCATGTTTCAACAAGCTTGTAGACTTGAAAGAAATTTTTTGATTTTGCTGAATTGATTTAAAGTTTAGTTTCAATTCAAAACACTTCTTGAGCAAAATGAAAAAATCAGGGATATGTTTTTTTTGCAAATTAATTGATTTCAAAAACTCATGACGACTAACTTATACATGAGTGTTCCAATTATTGTGGTAAGTAGATCTAATTCATTTACTTCCTATTTATTAACTTCGCAATTAAAGCTAACCTTCAACTGACATTAAACTATAATTCTGGATAGAACTACATCAAACTGAATTATACGAAACATATTTTGCTACCACCAACATAGAAAATATTGACCACTACTATGAATTGTTTCTATTTTTGAAATATGCCTACAGTTTTTAAAAACAAAGCGTTTAGGTAGCATATTGCTAAAATGAAATATTTGTAAAATACTCACTAATACCTATCTATTACACCAGCCTCAATAACGTCCACCGTCATCCTAATTGAACCATCAATCTAATACCTACGTGCTCCTAAATGTATTGATGTATGTATATGAATGATGACGCATGGACCAACTTTACAGAAGATACATCTGATTTGACGTTTAACATTTAAAAGATAAACGATATGGGATTTTTTGCACTTTAAACACTAGTGTATAACATAGAAATTCCATTAGTTCCGAGGTATTGACCATTTGTTCGTGAATGAATCATTTTCTTGATTGACACGTGACGAAAACGAAGCTTTGGACTCGAAAAAAAAAGTGGTCTCCGCGATGTTTAATCAAAGGAATTATCATGCTTTGCAGGTAGATACATCTCGTGAGATTGGACAATTGATTTTATTTGATAGCTTTAAAATGGATAAATGAGTTGATTTGATATTCATCAAAATATGCCCTTTTAAAAACAATCTGCTAAATTTCAAATCGAATTATTCATCCATTTAAAAATTACATAGGTATTGTAAAGTTTTTTTAACTTCAACACCCCGTATTTTGAAAAGGAAATGAGCTGGACCCCTCAATGCTTATATCATTTTGTCCAATTTCACGAGAGATATCTACATGCAAACGTTGTAAGTATCATTCGATAACACCCTGTATATAGCTTGAAATGATAACCTCGAATTCACTGATACAGGAAAAACAATCACATCCTTGCAGTGTTCAAGCCTCAAAAACCAATGAAAATCGACTTATCAGAGATTTTTTTACATTGCTTTAATTTTAAGTATTTCATAAGAAAATGTCCTCCACCATAGAATTGACCCGCACTATGTAGGCCAAGAATTCCTAGTAGAAAAGAGATGGTCTCATCATATAAAAACATTACGTAGTATAATTTTGATATGTTTAAGACACGCATATGTTTTTAGGTAGGTACTTAAGAATTTTGTGGCATAGCTTTCGTGGAATATCGCTCCTAAATGGTAATTCGGAGCTGTGCTATTAACTAATGATAAAAACCTCTGATGCAATGAAAGTTTTTCTAATCACTTCCCGAGTCCAGAAACTTTTTATGGTCGTATTTTTTTCAAATTGAATTTATTTGATTTTTCATATAAACTACTGTCAAAAACTTTCAATAGAAAGTTCTTACCACAGGTTTTATTTCGTTGATTAATATCAGTTGAGACATAACTGATTTTACAATGTCACTTTCAATTTTGTTATACTTTTTGAAGTATCGATCGATTTTCACATGATGTTCAGAAGGGACAAAACTTATGTGCCTATAAGTTTAAACGCGTATATTTGATTCCTAAAGGGATTTATTCGTCAAAATTTCCATTTACCCGGGATGTACGATGAAATTTTCAAAAGGGGTTAATATAATTTCGAAAATTATTGTTTGGAATTAAGTTCATTATATCAATTTATTGGTCAAAATTTCCATTTTCTAGACATAAGTTCTTGGAGAAGGTTGATTTATTTGTATTATTTTGCTTACAATGAAATTATCATGAAAGGTACATTTATTTGTAAAAGTTTCATTGTCATGTGTGTACGATAAATGATTTTTGTGGGATCAATATATTTGTTATAATTATATTGTTTTTCTACAAACGTGTTAAAAATGCCATTTTTAGCACTCCATAGAAGCCTTAAAAATGTCACTTTAAGGCACTGAGTGCCATAAACATTTTAAAGTTTAAAGTGAATTGTCAATTTTGAAAGCAAACGTCAAAATATTTAGATTTTATTTATTAACATTAATATTAATAGTACAATTTGTGCAATTTGACAAATTCATTTCCTGCACTGCTGTTTTACCATTTTCCGTGGATAAGGAGGAACAATGCGCAGAAAATTTGGAATTTCCAGTCGAGGTTGACGCCACAATATCAAATCAACAATGGTTGCTAAGGTACGTAATATACGATGCAATTTAAAATTATCTCCTTTGGATGTATTAATAAAGGTTCTTAAAATTTAATTCAAACTGTATTATTGCATTTTTTGAACGTTTGTAGAAAAAATATTGTATGATATACGTGTTAAAAGTACCTTTTAAGGCACTCATGTGAATTGCAGAATTCGCTTCGCTCATTCTGCAAACCTTCACATGCGTGCCTTAAAAATGTACTTTTAACACTTATATCATAAATAACTATTATATTATATTATGTGCGTATGTAAAAATTTTTCAAGGAATAAGTCCATTAGTGGAAATTTATATAATATATCATGTACATACAATAAAATAAAGTGGAGGGTTTTATTCTGAGCAATGTTGATTCACATCTAAGCACGCGATGGAGGAGGTACAAGAAGAGTTTATTCATTTTGTCTCCAATCATATTCTCCATGCAATATATTTCAAATAGAAATAGAGAATTGCTAATGACCACATTATTTTTCTCTTATTGTTGACATTTATTGAGGAGATTAGATAATAATTTTCGTCGGTTATAGTGAATCTTTCGAATAAACGGGAAAATAATTATTTTTTCTTAGGAATTTTCTACTCGTTACTTGTTATTTTTCTGTTTTCTGTTAGTTTTATTCAATTTTATATTATTTATACATTCAACTTCCATCTCTACAATCTAAACACTTTTGCAGCTATACCGTAATAAAAGCTGACAGGTTCCCCTGCCAATCACCGGGTGTGTGTATTCAATCTCCGGTAACTAGATTTCGGAAGCCCCGTTTCTGGTTCGGAGTAGAATTTATCAAAAGTTAAAGAGGTAAACCAATTGGGACCTGATTTGAAATTCATGAACGGCGATTTGCAAGACACTTACCTTGTTACTATGTTATTTGGTTATTGTCCTTTTTTTCTTTTTTCCGTATTTCTTTATAAAAAAAAAGGAAGAAAAAAAGGCGTAAGGTCAATTGAGTTTTGTAAAGGAAGGTATGGATAAAAAAATTTGAATTAAGTTTGATGTATCGAGTGTACCGAGGAAGCTTTTCCAGAGACAAAGTGACTGCAAAATTTTGTATCATTGTATTATACATTATGTCTATATATAGACACGTACAAAAGTATTTCATGCCCATCAAATCCACCAGATCGACTTTTGATCGACTTTCCAATTTACTTTTATTTACTATATTTTCAACATCCCAGATAAAAAAAAGTATGTACATATAATCCAAAACTTCAATAATATCCCGGTCATAGTTATCTTAAGAGATTTTCATTGGTCTGTATTTTCTCTTTTTCGTAAAATAGAGATTTCAGCGTCACGCAGCACCTTCAATTCACCTACCCATTGGTGTGTTTCCAGAAATAGGATGCGACAAGTACATTTTGTGGTCCAGCTAAGTGAATTTGAATTTCGTTGCCGGTCACTGTGTCCTCATAACGGAACATCATCCTCATATACTTTTTCTGTAAAACAAGAATGTTTCAAGAAAGCATCTGCCTTGTCTGAACTTCGTATCTAATAAAATACCCTAAAAACGAAACAATTTTGAGAAATTACCCAGTCATTTGCCGACTCATTACCCAATTTGTTGCCAACGAAATTGCTTTAGTCTGGATTACAACTCAGTTACAAGTACTTTAATCAATTCAAGATCATCAGTTTATTTTACACATTCACTCGTAGAATTGGAACTTCAATCCACCAACAAATTGGAACTCTTTCTTGTTTTGTGAACTATTTGGAGCTTATGTTAGCGACGTATTATTTGTGACAAGAATGAATATAGATAAGGTCCTAAGAGAAAAATGATAATAATATAGGAAACTCGGAGACTGTCGACATGGCAAGTATGAAATTTGGAAGCCATAGACTGTTTTCCATGCGCAAAGCTCAACATTCCCGAATAGTGGGCAGCTGCTAAGCAATTAGAAAATAACAGTGCGGTAATATTCTTACCGCACTGCTGTAGCGTGCGGTAATGTTACGAATGGATTATTACAATGAAATATAACAAAGTATAGTAATAATTTTTATCTACAACTGTCATGTAACGAGTACGATTTGACACTATTTTTAGTGTCATAATGACGTATATTACCGCACTAGTGTGTTTTTGATTACATTACCGCACTAGTGCGGTAATGAGAATCTAGAAACATATTAATACCAGAATTAAATATTTAAAATAACACTGGAAGCTGCATTTTCAATTCCCGAAAGGAGATTGTCTTCGCTTAAACTCATTTTTATAGATTTTTGTTCATTCAAATTTGAAAATTTGATGACATAACTAATTTATTTCATTTCCAAATCCTTGTTTGTCTTTGATAGTATGGCCACAAAATATGATATACAGTACTTTATGTTTGCAGTCAATATTATTAAAAATACGTTGGATTGGAATTTTTTTCAAAATGTTTAATATAGGTACTGTTGATAATACTAATAAACAGTTGTAGATAAAATTTTGTACGTAACACGTGTGATAGGAATTATTAACGCACTTATGTGATTACACGACTCGGCCTACGGCCTCGTCTTGCAAACTTCACATGCGTGCGTTAATAATGTCCATATCCCACTAATTACGTAAATAACTATTATATTGATAAAGTTGTTATGGAAGAAATGAAAGAAACATCTCATTTATAACGATATTCTTGAACACAAATTTATTGTTGTTAATACATATTTACATTTATTGTAAAGTCTGTACAATTTGTAAATTGTACTGGAGGGCAACGAGAATTTATATATGTTGAAGTTGCATGGCTAATTGTTTGGTATATTCGTTACCACCACTTCTATATTTCAATATGAACATAGAGAAATCTATCTAAACTTATACTTGATTACATCTTGAATGGAATATTTTTCAATCAATTTTTCAAATGTAAATTAACGATCGAAGAAAAAATAGTATGTATAATTCGTGGGAAAAGCATATTCCCAAACTCCTGTGTTACCATCATCACAGTCGTTTGGGAATATGATGCTTTTCCCACTAATTATACAATACTATAATTGTATTCGTCATTTACCCAAACTAAACTCACTCACATTGGGCAGTGATGATAATGAAATGAGCTGTATACTAGTTACTAATGGTACCAAAGGTTCAAGTGGGAAGAAATAATGTGGATGCTAGCTATTGGATGCTAGCTGCTGTAATCATTTCAGGTGTTATGGTATGCCATGCAAGTCTTGTGTAAGGCGAAGAGGTCAACCTAATATAACGTAGAAGTGGTGGTAAGTCACTTCAATATTATAGGATGGAAAAGCAAAGGACATGTGAGAATAGGTTGATTTGTTGAAAAAGATTCAACTGCCAACAGGTTAAAAAGACGTGTATATTCTGCTCGTAGAAAATTACAATATCAATCTCCAAATTTTAATAAAATTTTCACAGAAAAGGTGCCGTCTAGTCTCAATTACAAGCTTGTATGTGAGTAATACATTCATCAAATCTAATCAAAATACCAATTATTACAGAAACTGGAATATGTCGACCATATGCAGACAACTTCTTGTCCAAACTGCCTGAAGCCTGTAGATATTGCTGATCACAAACTCCAATGCGATACCAATATACACATATAGCTCGTACTGATGTTTTCACCAATGATCGCAGAAAGTACGAGGTTTTGCGTTTTCTGCAATTACGCATTAAATGCGCTGAAAATATTTTAGGTAAAAGCATGTCAGACTCTTCTGGAGATATTCGTGACAAAAAGAATCACGACACTCATAAAATGAGTGAGGTATCAAAAACTGTCGAATACTAAGAAAACCCAATCACCTTTTATGGAGTTGCCAAATCGAATCAACAATTCCAGATTTCATACATGTATTTATAAATTTGAGGGGCATAATTGGGTATGATAGAGAAACGTCATGATAATAACATTAGAATTTAAATTTGTTTATTAATAATATTACGAATAATGTTTCCTGCCCCATGTTTCCGGACCTAATTGATGTTTTTTGACGTGCGAAATTTAGTTTTGTAGATTTTTTGAGAAAAAAAAGTTCTCCAAGTTTCGATTGAAGGGTGAAAAGATATGCACGGAAAACGTTGTTTCCACTGAAATTGCACCGCAACGATTCAAGAGTTAGAGATGAGTGCATCTTATTCTAAATCAATTTTGTCCTAGTGTCAAGCAAAATCAGCCGCCAGGTGAAAAACATGGTCATTTCCAGGCATTATTTCGTAGACTAGTGAATGTTTCCGTACAATGATACTTTAAAATGCTATTTACCTTAACAACAGCACATATACTACGCTTGTTAATAAACCAACACCGAAAACACTTTTTTCCGTCGAATTTGGTTGGAAAAACTTTGTTTCCAATTTCTCATGATGAAAATAAATTATTCACTTATGGAAAATGTAGTTAAGCTTCAACCAATAACCCGAACAAGTCCAAAAAAGCATTGATTGTTAACTTTCAGTATGTACGTTTCACTCAACAAACTAATGATGAGATAAGCACGAGGGCGAGAGAGAGGGATCCTTTGTAGTAGCGTAATATCCGATTAATGAGTCCTGCCTATAAATCAGCACCTCCTGCTCTTAACAGCCGTTAAACCGCTGAGCCATCTTGCCTGTCAAATACACTGCGGCGTATGATATGTAGCTTCTCGTGTCGGCGAGCCTTCTTGCTCCATCTTAGATGCTAAATCTCAATGATTCATACAGTGCCGGTATAATTACTTCGTCTTGTGAAGGTGACAACCGATTCTAACTATGTCGCAACTAAATGCAATAAGTTGTCTTATCATGCGATTCAAATGGTTGATATTTATAAGGAAAAAGAAAATGTCACAACTTAAAAGACGGTAATATTCCATTAGAGTTATTTAATCCACAATAAATAATACATATTTGACAATAATTGATAATCCATTTATACTCACTGCTTCCAATTTAATCAGTTCAATTTCTGTTTTTTTTTACTCCAAACTGTAATCTTTTCAATTTTGTGTTCGGTAGTGGTGAAGATAGGAAAGGCAATTTGGAATAATTGGAAGGTGAAATATTTTTTTCCACATTGTATGCCCAGGAGATTGTATTATGCTGCTTGAAATGACTTATCAAATATAAAATTATTTGAATTTAAATGATATAAGTTCACAATTCGCGCTCAACCAAAAATGGTGGAGTTGACCATTATTGCTTCTTCTTGCTAACAGAAAGTTGAATCAATCTAGTGGTTGATGACTTCTTTTTATTATGAACCTAGGTGAATAATGGCAAAATTCGAATATTTTAAGATAGTAGTTTGAACGTAGTTTATGATCGCTCACTTTAAACACAAGATAATAGTCACCACCACATTGGTATATAATAAACTATTGTTACCTCCATTCTCAATAAATGCTCAGAATGCTAGAAAATGAGAATATACTCCCTATATTATACACCAAGGTTTATATACAATTTCTTCCACTACTAGCCAAATTTAAGACTCGTTATGTCATCAGTTATTTTTGGTTAAACCAAAAATTTTAAATTAATGTTATTTAAATTCAAATAATTTCATTTTGATAGTTGATTTCAAGTGGCAAATATGTTAAAGACAATCTCCAGGGTATACAAAATTATTTTGCACAAGTTTTTGTTGAACTACTTATCTCTGGATTCTCAAAATATTTGAAGAAGTTCGTTATTGATCTGGGTTAATGATAACAAAAATCATCAACCACTAATAGAGAATTGAACTTTTCAGTTGGCTAGAAAAAGCATAAATTGTCATCTTCACAGTTAGTAGTGGAAAAAAACTTTTAAGAACCATATTAACCATGCTTTTCTTTCGATTTTGTTCAAATATCTTCCAGTAATCGCAGATACGCCGAAACCGCTCTACAAGTTTATGTTGTTCCTTATAATTGCTTACCAAAATTGTTGGTTTTTGGGAATATTTTGTAGATAGGTATGTCAACCGCGTTTGACTTTGAAGTTTAATTCATCTGTCGTGGCTTTTCGGACGGTTAGTTGTTGCTTCTTAGCTGAACGGTCAATGTCTTCGGAAAATATTTCTCAAAAACTTTAGTAAGCGTGAGAATAATTATTCTGTGATATCTATGGAATATCTCTTGTATGTCCCATATGAAGTGTACCAAATTTCCCAAAACCAGCAATACGTATTGAATTTCAACACATAATTATGGTTACTAACCGCCTACGTTTTATCACTTCCGAAGTGTAATATTCCCAGATGAAATAAAATTAAAATCCCATTTTTATTGAGTCATGGCTTCGAAAGACAAGGGGACTATTAGATTGTGTGATGCTTAGAAGCGAGTGTTTCAATAGAAATGCAGTCTGAAACCCAAATGACTGCTGATCCAATTAGACGACAGCTTGACAGGCACGATCCAGTCAATTATTGCACTATCTGGGAATTCCTTTGAATTATCTACTGCTGGATAATTTAATAATATTGGAAAAGTTACAGCTGACTGACAAGTCCCACGATAATTTTACGTCAAGATCCTAGACTGCTGTTGTATTGATTCTCAAGTAACTCTTCAATCAAGGGAAATAGGAGCATAATAGGGGTTGTAACTTATAAGGAAGGGAACTGTAATTTCCTATAATGTTTATTAGCAGGACTTTCCCAAAAATTATGTCAATTTAATATTGACGGAGGTATAATGTCAGTAGGCAACGAAGGCATTTATAAATTTTCAACTTCCGAGGTACTAGAAAATATTAAATAATTTCGTCCAGCTATCGCTCTTACGCATCCTATACCCCAAGTTTCAACGCAATATGTAGGCCCTCGCGAAGTGAATACTTCTAATGCTTAGATCTCAAACGTCCGAGTTCAATTATGAGAAAAGATCAATATTGTTTAAAGTTGAATGTTTTATATTCAAGTTTAATAGCCAGGAAAAGAACAAATATATTTTAGATTCAAATAAACTATGAATCAATGAAATGAAAGCCCGAGTCGTCGATCAGGTGAAGATTTATTGGAAAATATATTTTTTTTTATACATTAATGTTTAGTATCTTTAAAAGTAGGATAGCTCTCCATAACTGCGGGCTTAAAATAATCGATAGACAGTCAATACAGTTATTTAATATTTAAAAATTAACATTTCAAACATATCGGTTTAAATGAATTTATCGTCAAATGAACATAAATCAAAATATTGACTGGACTATGACAGTACTGATCCACAAAAGCACAGGAGACTGGGGTGATGCCGGCGAAGGGACGGCTCTTGAAAAAAACTAGGTAATAAATTAATAAACAATTAAAAAATGTTCAAACAAAAAGTTGGCAGCCTTAAGTTCGCATATCTTTTTCACCTACTATACACATAACTTGATTATCTCTTATCAATACAAATATCCGTTAAATTGGGGAGACTAACATATTGTATACGGTTATATAAATGAGATTTGATCCACTTCAGAGATAACCTTTTGATATGACCAGTATTTTGGTTTCCTAATAAATGGTTATGATCAACACAGACAAATGCTCTAATAAGGTCACAAAATATACCAACAGGACTCTCGTCTACGAAGATCTGAGACTACTTTATTGAAGTGAGCTTGCCAGTTCCAATGTAAACTGAAAAATTACCATTTAAAAAATTAATATTGACTAAATATGCCAAAGGAGACCTTATAAATGATGAATTTTCTTAACAAAAATCCTGGTATCTAAACCATAAAATCTAAACTCAAGCATTAGAAGTTCCCATATTTCATCTTAACTGTATGGGCACATAACGTCTCTTGTTCAAAGTTTAACTTATCAGTATATGGAGAATTTTTGAAGAATACATTCAATATAGTGTTTGCAGCCTCAAAACGATTTTGAATCAAGCTATTTTGATCATCTAATAGTGCTCCACGCTGTACAGGGTTATTCATTATAAATGTCCCAGCCCTTACCATAGTTATTATTGCATAAACAAAAAAAATTTCGAATCAAAAGTTGTGTGTTTGTAAACTAATTTTATCATAACATCAACAAAAGTACAGTGGTGTGAGAAGCTTTGGGTACACACAAAAATTATTCATTTTTTTTAATGTGACAACCTGTATATTATTGAATTTTTAAGAAGATATTTTTTTCTGGTTTCGAAAATATACCATGTCTTAACCCTGTCTTGGTCAACATTAAGTTAAAATTACAAATAATAGATAGCGAATATAACAAATATAACAATAAATAAATAATAACTTACAAAAGTTGTTCGAAGTGTCCACCATTATTTTCAATACATAATTGAAACGTCTAATTATATTTTAATTGTATAAGAAATGGCTTGATTGTTAACATTTATATTATTATTTATTCCTAATTGAATTTGGACAGTCATTATTATCATTTATTAACCCCAAAAAACTGAGTCCATAGGGAATAGATAGGAGGCCATAATATGGTTCCATTATTTTCTATCCATATTTGAATTACATTGTTCAAATGTTCTCCAACAGGTGGGACATTATGCAGATCTGCCCTATCCTGCATCCAAATCCTATCCTGATGTTAAACGTCCAAAAAGCTCTTTTTCTGTTCATGCAATAATAACCACGTTAAGGGCTGGGACATTTATTATAAATAACCCAGTACTCTACCACTAGTCACTACCAATATTTTTAGTGAACTAGTTTCCATGTGTTTCTCGTGGGATTTTCATAATATTTTTTTTTTATTGGTGAACCCTTTTACCTATTTAAAGCATGCCCCAGCGTGTTTATAACGAGCTTGCGCGTTTTTTAAAGTTAACATGGCAACATCAACATCTCGAGAAACGGAGTGTAATGTCTAATGGTCTAAATGACAATTTTTTTTTATCATTGATCTAACAGGAGTAGGTACTTTATAACGTCAAAACCTTTATTTGAACAATATTAATTTCAATTTTATAAATGAAAATGGAAAGTGCAGGTGATATTGTTTCAGATATTAATATTTCGATTTTCCAAATCCTCACTCTTTAATTTTTTCCCGATTATATTCCTTAGTAACTATATAAATATCATCATCCGTTCCTCTTTCAGGTCTGGAAGGTTTTGGTCCTTATTTTGGTTCCACATATTCTCTTAATCTTTTTTTTATTATTCTTGTGTATGCTTTATAGCTATAGTTTGGGCCAAACAGATTGCTCTGTTATACTTACATAGCGCCAGTTCTTCCTTTTAATATATAGGTATTATTAAGTTATTTTCGCATACCCCTGGGATTTTTTGCTCTACACATGCTTCTTTGCATACATTCCATATCCATTCTTCTCATATTGTTCCCCCTGGCGCTATCTCATCTTATCCGTTAGCCTTGCCTATTTTGATTTTTTTGTATTACTTGATTTATCTCTCCTTTCTAGATTCCTTACAGTTGGTCGATTTCCTCTTCTACTGTTTTTTTCTTTTTCGATGTTGATGTTTGGAATTGCTCTATGTTGTTAATCTTTTTCCATTTCCGTTTGTACTTGGCCGTGACGATTTTTTGTTGCTCTAATATCTTTATATTTATTTTCTCTGAATCTTTTTATTTCTGTCCAAAATTTCTTGTTATCCTATTTCCTGTTACTCCTTTCTAAATTTAAGGGAAAAACTCTCCAAATACTCCTTTCATTTATACTATAAGTGATATAAGATGATAGGGGCCGAATACGATTTTGCGCTCGATCGACAGCGAGTGATGGCAATAAAGTTGGAGTCCATGGTAATCATGCCTTAGTTCTTAAACAACGTTAATTTGATTTCGGAAACTAAATAAAATGTGTGTTTTATATTTTATTTACCATGCAAAAAATTAATGATCCATAACGTGAGTTATTGAGTTATAAAATAACTCAACAATTTGAAATCTTCTGCATTCTGCAATTAACATTCCCAAAATCATTATGTTTGAATGAACAATCAATGAATAAACAAAGTTTGATTTGAAATTGTCCCGTCTTGACGTTCGGAAATTAAGAGGCGTTTCTCAATAGATATTACAATCAATTCGCAGCTGACACATGACAGCAAATCGAACAAGTGCAGTCAATCCACTCTACCCTTAACAAAAGATATAATCAAGACACAAGTTAATATAATAAAAACATCTCGATAAAGAAATTGTGTTCGAACAAGATCCATACATAAATTTCGAAGTACTTTACATAATATGTAAATTTTGTTTGAAACAGAAGATGTTTAGATGGTGACCTAATATATTCTCCACGCATCCAATACTTCGTATCTCTGCCATTTATATGTCTATCGTGGAGCTTTTAAGTTGGAATAATCAAGTCAACTTCACTGAAGTGCAGTCGAGAAAAAAAGGCGAATTTCGGTTTAAATATACGAGGTGTTCTAATCCTACTGATCAAGTACAAATAGCAGATTTAAGCGAATGGTTGTTTGCTTCGTCGGCATAACTAGCACCTATACACAACCATTTATTTGCCGAAACAGATGAACTGAATCGTCAATGAGGACCATTATTCACCATGAATCTAGGCTGGTATAGTTTGAGGTGGATGTACAGAAGTAGAGAAGGACTTGATCAGCCTATCTTTACACAAGGACTGCCTCCTAGTATAGAGATTGATACACTTTAGTATTGTGTATAATTGTATAAGAATAGTATTTTCTCATACGAAGTACAGCAATACAATATAATATGAAATAGGTAGATCATCCATTAATTATGAACAAACTTCTTTTATTTATTTAAATCATGCGAGTCCGGGGGTAGCACATTAAAACTCTCCAAATTGGAAAACAACTGCGTCTTCGGAACATCACTATGATATTGGTCATTCAAGCAATAAATTGGTAAGAGATTTAGCAGCTAGTGAATTAAAAATTGTACAGATATTCACAGTTTCCACCTCGGTTGACACTGAATACATAATACAATTTTTAACGATTCGACACGTTCGAAATTGAGCAATGACATTGCAAATATAAATTGGAGGTTAAGCATTTGGATATAGAGCGCTGGGGTGGATATATGTTTATCAACAAAAGAATGAAAAATTGGGTCAACCTTCCAATATTATCATTGAAGAGAGATTTTGTATGTAAGTATAAGTGTCAATGCTGTTCAATATTAATGTACAATTATTTTGTGAAAAAGAAACTATGGTTCACTATCACCAGACTTAAAATACTATTCAAGTTGTATTCAATATATTTTTTGCCTAAATTCATGAGCCGCAAAAAATACTGTTCAGCCAGGCGAGACTCGTCCATTTCTTTCAACTAATACACCCAAATTGATGCAGACTTGAAAATTGAACATCTGAGTTTCTCTATCTGTGAAGTAAGGAGGGTGAGTGTAGGCTCACAGCACTTAGCTTACATGTGACCCACTGTACATTCTCCCAAAGAGTTGTCCTCCTAGGTCATCGTCCATGCTGTCTTACCCAGAAAGATGAACAGGTTAATTTGCTGGTGTAGGCCAAGACTCACCGAGCACAAACTCTATTGGTGACGATAACTTTAGATACTCACATAAGACATGCCTGACAGTTTCTTATTCCTGTTCACACATCCTGCATAGGGATGTGTCCAGTAGCCCCATAGTAAGGAAGTGTTTTTTCAGTTGACAGTGACCAGTCAGAAGTCCAACTGTTAAACGTAGTTATTTTCTTGTCATCAGCGCCAGCTTTTCAGGGTCGCTCAGGGTGATCCTTGCAAGACTGCATTCTTTGATTCCATCCCATCTCTTAAGGGATTGAGGATGGGTGTAACGTTTGGCTAGTTCCGCAATTGTCGAAGTCGTTAGACCGTAGGTGTCATTGGGTCCTAAAATTTTTAGTCCAGCCGCTTCCCTGGCTGAAGAATCGGCAATCAGATTACCTTCACTCCTGTCATGCTCTTCAACTCACCTTAGGATAATACTGTTATCTGCCAAGGCGACAGCTCAATCCTGGTGGCACTCTAGTACTAGCCCCGACATAACACGTTGTCTGTTCAAGGCTAATAAGGCTTGTCTACTATCAGTGCAGATTGTTATGCTTTTGCCAAAAATTGCTTTTCTAGTTACTTAGTTCTTTCGTGGCAACTGAGATATCAGCCAGTTCTGTTTGAACCACGCTGGTATTGTTTCCCATTTCTCACTTAATCCTTAGGCTTAGTGCTCTGAGCTTGTTCAAACTAACAATGGAATGGGATGTAGACCTTGGTAAATTGAACAGTCGTATGGAAAAAAAATTTTCATACATGTATGTTCTAATAAGTCTGTATACCTCATGCATCCCACTACCACTCCCTCCTATTTTATGGATTAGAATAATACGACCCACATAAAACTGTGCATATTTACTTCACTTTCCACCCCAATCGTGATCTTTCCAATAACTCATACATTTATTAAAGTGGGTATCCATTTTTATATGGATGCTTAACAGGAAAAAAGTCTCCAGCATTAGTTTTAACCCCCATTTTTTGAAAAGCTAATAATTAAAATAGAAAAGTTGTAAAATCCTGAGAAGTTATCGCGAATAACGTGTAGTCTTCGAAGCATCAAAACAAAAAAGAAAATGTGATCTCAGTAGTAGGGAATGTTCTAGCATCTGGACATACAAAGATTTTTGTAGAAAAGACAAATCCTTATAAAGTTGCTGTTTTTGCGGTTGTCGATTGTCAGAGAAACAAATGCGACGGGAATGATTTCGAGCTTTTTTGTATATCATAGTGCCTTCCATTTCTAGCAGACCATCATTCATTTCGTTGTTATTGAGATTTTGTTCATTATGATACACCCTATCTCCCTCTCCACAATTTCTATCCAGTACCGGTTTCAATGTATTCTGAATATAAAATTATTATAGGGATAAATTGGAAGAAAAGATTATTACCTTGTGATTTTTAAAACGGTGCACCTAACTGTTTCAAAGTACTCTGAGTGGCGTTACTACCGCGTAATGATGTTCAGTTACAATCGTACCAACACAAATGACGTGGAGATTACATCAAAGGTCTTGCCTAAAATCCATGGACAAGCGTGTTACCACTTTTGACGACTGTTCAGAAAACACCAGATACTAAAAAAGAGGAGGAACGAAATGAGTCTGTTGGTCAATGGACTGATGGCAACTGTTTTTAGTTATGCGAGCTAAGTTATTAGTATTTATCACATGTGGAGGGTAATGTAATAACCGGAATATATTATTCAGGTCTTTTGGAAAGTTTCGATATTAATTTGAAATACTGCTGTACCAAATCTCTCAAGAGATGGGATGGAATCAAAAGATGCCGTTTTGCTAGGATCACTTTGAGCGACCTGAGAAGCTGGTGATGACCAGGAAGCAGTAAGATTTCTGACTGGCCACTGTTAACTGAGGAAACACCTTCATACTATCGGGCAAGTGGACACACTTTAATTGAAAATGTGTGAACAGAAAGATGAAACTGTCAGGCATATTTTATGCGAGTGTCCGGAGTTATCCTCAATAAGAGGGTGTGTGTTCGGTGAGTCACTAGGAGATGTCTTCTTGGAAGGGACAGGATGGACGATGACTTAGGAGGATGTACAATGACTTAGGAGGATGTACAATCGGTCACATGTGGCTGTGAACTGTGTGCTGTGACCTTACTCCCCCTTTCTACTTTACAGATACAGATACTGCTGTTCCATCCAAACAATGAACGAGTTCCCACGTGTTTCTTCGTTGCATCCAAAGTATAATTTCTCCTTTTCTCTCCTACATTACCAACTGCCTTAAGCATCTGCCACTCAAATTGTCCTATCATGCATCACTGAATAAACTTCTGCTTTTGCCACTCTCTATTCCTCATTCTGGAACGCTTGAAAATAAAATATTTATTATTGACACTAACACAAAATATTCATGAAATTTGAACCACAGTTTTTCCATCCGTGACATGCAAAATTAGTTTCCATTATTTCAAGAATATGTACAGAGAATAAAAATGTGTCCAGCCATATTATACCAATGATATATTTGGGCACTCAGTAGGTGACTGGATATATTTCAACGTACAGGCTACTCAATTCTGTATCCGCTAATAACGACCCTGATTCTCTCAGGGTTGCATGAATACAAATGAACCCCTTTTTTGACCTACAATGCCAAATTCCATATATCATTACTGTGATACATTATCACAGAATTTGGTGGTACGTGAGTTATAGAGGTGTGAGCAAAAAAACCGTAGATATGGAAATAGCCCGTCATTAGTTTCCAAATAAATTATTGCGTGATTCATATTTCGTGAATACTACTCTCGTTATGTGTCAAAGATTTGTAAAATGAAGTTCTCTAACGAGTATGTGCCAACGACTGTTGCCTGTTTGCGCTGAAAATATGGAGCTTTGTGAAATTATTTCAAGCTCTTCAATTGAATGATTCAAAAAAACTTTTCCATACCCATGCATTTTGAACAAGAAATTCAATTGAAGATCTCAATACTTCATATTAATAACCTCCTTGGTGTGAGTTATCGATTGTTAATGTGCTTCTAACACATTACGTTGGGAGAAATGGAAAAATTAAGGTGATTAATCCTCATCAAAATATCTCAATAATGAACCGTTTAAATGTATAACAAAGGTTAACCATAATCTTTGACCAAGGCTTTGATTGGTTGATGTTTAGATTACGCGCAAGCGCGACCTATAGATCGGGAGAGATTACATCGCTCAAAATAACAATTAATATCCCAAACTTCTAGTACAGTGGGTGTTTGTCGCAGTAGGATGCAGACGTAGCGGAAATGTGTTTTTCGTCTTTTTTCTAATGTCGCACTGACATTTCTCGTCAGGTCGGTACTTTGTCGTTTACGGTATTATAAAAAGTGAATATTATTTTTATTATCTTCTGTATGTTCCTTGTGGTATATTATTCATTCTTTTTTTAATTTCTTGGGAAAAAAAATATTTTTGATTGTCTAGTTGTCAAATTTTTTCCGTTGTGTCAGTTAGGAATAAAAATCAATTGTTACTTATTTTTTCTTGAAAACGGTAGTGGAACGCTACCGAAACGTTGAAATAAAGAATTCAAAAATATTGTGGTTTAATTTCCCAAGAAATTAAAAAAAAAAAAAAAAAAAAAGAATTATTTTTATTGTCAAATTCATTTGAGTAGTGCAAAAAATATGCCTGGGTACACAGAAAAACATTAGCATTCTGAAAGTTCTCTGCTCGGTTGTCCGCTCAGATGAAATATTTTTCTTTACTTCTTTCTCCACAATTTTCAAAGCAAGGAACTTTGCTTTATTTTAAATTTAATCTTTTTTGGATGAAAATTGTAAAAAAAACTGGGAACAAAAAGACAAATCTTCCATCTCAGCGGAGATCCAAGATACTTCAGGCTCAACGTTTAAATTATCCCGTGCACTACCAAGTTGGCCATCACGTAATCTATTAAGATCATCCAATAGTGGTATGAAAATGGAGTTCGACTTTTTGAAACATAAATATCCATTTTTCTATTGAGCCAGAACGAATTTGAGAAAATTAAAAGTGCATTTGAATTTATTTTTCAACGATCTTTCCAAATATGTTATTATTTTCAATGAACGTTATGTGGTGAAAAAGTTAGCTTGCGTTTTGTACAGGAATTCTTAAGTCACATCTTATAAATAACACAGTGTATTCAAATATCATAATATATGTAATATATACAGACAAATATTAAGGTGAGCAGCAAAAAGGAGGAACAGTGTATTCTTTTTAGATTTCCAAGCTTTCGTTAATCTTTATTTGCATTTTTGGAGAACTACAGAAGTGAAAAAAGACATAACTTACAAAACAGCCCGCTATAACAGTTTTATAACTTACGCTAATCGAGAATGTATCCTTGATGTTATCATCGGGAAAAGCATTAAGGAATTAAAATAGCTATTTTCGCGGAGCAAATCCTAAACACATCCAGAGCACAAACCGAGTACATACTGGATTACTTTGATACGCAAGCATGCCTACAGACTCATTCCAAATTTTGAAGGTAGCGCGAACGCGAATTTGAAGTGACATTTAGTTTTTTTTCATTTTGTGTTAATTTGATTGAAGAAAATGTATCAGGAAGGTAATTCTTACCTCAATTTTAATTACATTGTAGATTATAAAATTAACTATTTTATATTTGTAGGAATTTTTACGATTTCCAAAACCCGGCACGAGCCAAGAAATCCAGCAAGACGAAGAAAGTGCTGATTCCTTTAAATGGACGCACAATTGCACTCTAACATTGTTAGATCTATATGGCAAATACCGAAAATTAGTAGGAACCTTAAAAATAAGAAGTTTGAAGGCGATGTTTGAGGAAATTGCCAAAGAGATGAGTTTGATGACTCAAAAAACATCTCTCCCAGTCTCTCGCCAATTGCGAAAATAGATGGAAATACCTCGAAAGACATTAGCTATTTTCGCGGAGACCATCCTGACGTATTCGGAGGGACTACGCACGCGCAATTAAAGTTTGAGTGTTCGTGGAGTGCTTCAGAATGTGTTCAGGATCAAAAATCCCATGTTCGAGGAAGACTTAGATTCAATTTCCAGTATGCTCGGAACGTGCTCGATCAATCCTAGGATGATAGCTAATATTTTTGAGAAGGAAACAATCCAAATGACCTTAATAGCCCTAGTAACGGACACTGAACAATCACATTATAATAGTTATTTATGCAACAAGTGCAAAAAGTGAGTGTTTTTTGCACGCGACGTGAAATTGTCCAACGAGGTCTTTAGGCCGAGTTGGACAACACGTCGAGTACAAAAAACACGTTTTGCAAGAGTTGCATACAATATTTTTTCTAAATTCATGCAAAAACTGGAAAATTAGAATATAAATATGTTAAGAACCTAACCGAACCTAATCAAACTCAACCCGTTCTTCTTTTTTTGTATGTTTATGGCCTCCACCTTGTCAGTACTCAATCATAGCTGGTTTTCGCCTTGACCATTTAAATTTTAAATAATTAAAAATTTTTGCAATAATTTTAACTCGTTGAGACTAAGTAGTAAGATATACATATTATTGTTGTATTAAAGCAGGATCAGATACTTGCTATGGATTTTTATTTAATTTAAATGTTTATGTTTGTCATTCATCATCACAAACTGGCACAAGAATGACAGATGAGTGCAATAAAAATTTTATTGCACTAGTATAATAAAGTACCACTTTTTTCATTAAATGTGGTTCACAAAAGTGTTGTTTTTTGCATGCATGTAGAAAAAATAATTAAAAAGTTAATATGTGAAATCTTTCATCTTAAAAACTTAGAATCCACACAAACACGTGAAATTCGACTAATAATCGAAAATAGGTTAAGAATAATATTTTTAAATGAGATTTGATAAAAAGAAGAGATGTAAAGCCATTATGACTATCAAAACTAATTGAAAAATATTTTTATGGAATACGATGGAGGTATTATAGCATTTAATGAGAATTTTTTATTATTTTCCTTCCATTGAAGTCTTAGAAAAATCCTATTTTTACAAATTTTTTTCATAACTCATTCACGATCGAACTGTTTAATTAAACCGAAATAATATTTATGGCTTAAGCTGTTTCTTAAAAACCCATAAATCCAAATTTTTGAAACAGTTCACGCAAAGTTTATGGCGGTTATATATTTTCTTTAAAGGTTAGAAAACAATCAACGATCAGCGCGTACGAAGTATGGGAAAAGGTGAAGGTGAAATAAACGATAGTCCAAGGAACATTTATCATGAGAAAATCTATGATAAACCCAATTAATAATGACTACGTATTAAGAACCTTTTATTTATCGCTGAAACGCCAACGGAAGCAACAATATTTCTTTTTCATATACACAAGTCATGGTTTGGTTTTGTTCAATGTGGTAATCCACAATATTTGAATACTTATTGCCTTCAAATTGTACTGGGTGTGCCAATAAAAATGGATATTGGTCATTTATGAGAAACTGTTTATAGTACAGATGCGTGAAATAGTAGTTTCCCGTTGCGTAACGTATAGTATTATTTTCAAGACAGATACTTCGATATATAAAATCGGAATTCATATTATTGTTATATTTGCGCACTCGCGAAATAAGTTTGACACAAATTAAAAATCAACGAACTATCATTACTCGACAATATATTGAAACGTTCTTATCTTAGTAACAAAATCAAGGTAGATTGTATTATAAAAGAGCGATTAGAAGTATAAGGAACCGGAAAAAGCTTTTGCCAGTCCCTCACAGAGTCATTTTTCATTCGAAAAATTGTCCAGGATGTGTCCAAAAGTAGCATCGAGAGAAACCTGGAAATTACCGAGCATCAGAGGCAGCAGAATTTATTTGCCCATTATGTTGCTCTGTATGAAGTAATAGACTATTCCTTTTGTAATCTTCGACGCTGTTAAAGTGTTGGGTATGGTTACAATATCATGTATACTGATAAGGCGCAAATACGCCTACACTTTCCAAAATTTTACTCTCAGACTTCTCAGAGCTTCTGGACAGGTAATATCTACCTTATACCCCTGAGTATAAAGGCTAATTATAATCAAGGCTTATACCGGTGAGGCGCAAATACGCCTATAACGGTCTATAAGTAATATTATACTCTCGAATTTTAAACTGAAATGGCTGGTTCCCTGTTAAACTTCAAAGTGGAGCTTAATGTCTTTCGTGACATATAACCAGGGAAGTCGTTGTAGAATAGCCATTCAGTGAACGGTTTTTTTTCATTTTGATAGACTTCACTAATATTCTTTCATATCCAATCAAACTGCGAAGTTCTATCCACTGTGCTGGGACGAGACTGAACATGTTTTCTGCTTAGCTCCAACCGTCAAGCCCGACTGAACAAAGTCATTAATTTATTACACAACTCACAAATGTTTGCATTTGAAAATTTTATACTGACTTGGAAAAAAACGATGAACTAATACGAAAGAAGTGAGTCACACGTTTTCTATAGCTCCATTCCGAGCAATAATCGAAGAAAACATTCTAATCAAGCTCAATTCTAAGTAAGTGACGCAACTGTAATACCTGCTGCTTAGTTTATCAATATTCTTGAGATATTCTTTAAATATTCCAGTTCTTTGAATATTCCAGTTTCCTTAGTACTCTTCAAAAGAGATGGACATGAAATTTCAAGAGCTGTACTATAATTCGACAATAGCTGATGCTACTTGTTCAAAATATTTCATTGGACATCTGGAACGAATTGAGCGGAAAAGGGGCGTACAGGAGGAGGAGAAGGTAGCATGGCTGAAACAAAAGGAGAAGAAAAGTAGGGTAAGATGGAGAAAAAAGTGACAGGAAGCAGTAGTGGATGAGGTCGCTTGGGAATATGTAGCAGAAAACCGACAAAAGTGAAAAAGACGTATAGACACGAGGTTTTAATTTCACAGCGTTACAATAGATATAAAACTTATCCAACCATTTTATTTCGGCAAAAACTTCCACTGCCTCATTTATCGGACTTCACTGTGATTTCCGCCATATAAATTTATTTTCCAAGCTTAAATGATAAATATAAATGCTTTAGTTTGTACCATTTCAATTTTTGAATAGTCCGCAATGCTAAAACAGAGGTGGATTAAACTTAAATAATTAAAATGGATGAATGAGTCATTGGACGTTTGAGTGACATGTCGAATAAAATATGCACGCTGTAAACTAAAACTTCGAAATAAATGTTAAGTTCATCCGCAAGCCTTACAAATTTTATTACCAATAAATTATTGTGAGTACGGGATCTGAATGAGAGATGGAAGTTTTGAGTTTTTGCTTTAACTCCCATTGCAGGTATTTTCATTTAAACTTCCAAATACAACATTAAAATTTGAATGAATAGAACTAGCAGCATAAATAAAACTAACAGCTGCGCTTACTTACATTACACATAATTTAATTTGTAACGGGAGTTGCATCCTTCGCGAGTCGATACAAGCTATACCTACTACTACTAGCAGTGGAAAATGAAGTTTTTTGTTTACATAATATATAGTGATCAAATTTTGTACCATTCTTAGAGTAAGTTTTTGGTAGTTATTTTTACCAAATTTAAGAAAATTATACCAAAGTATAGCCAAAACCATTTCGTGTTTTCGTATTTTCGTTCAGTATCGTACTATGATCATTATTGAGACAATTAATTCTTTTTGTTACGCCGCTGTACATAGTCTGAAGTTGACGAACAGCCAAGCGGTTTTGTCCGCTGTCTGAAGGATTAGTTTGTCAGTGGAAAGGAAGTAACCTTTATGGGCTTATTCTGTACAAAAATGTTAGCGGTAACAGCGCTGTTAAATTTCAAGGTCGAGAGATGTTACGAAAAAGCTATTCTGTGCGATTTTGATGTAACTTACATCGATGTATAATAACATTTTCGCTGTTAAAATAACACCGACCAAAATATTCGACTTTAGGAGTGTTTTGACACTGTTTGTCAAATTTTAGGTTATAATTTGAAATTATTATCTAGGAATTATATGCGAATAGAAAGAAAAATATTACGTGATTTACAAAATCCTAGGGCATATTATTCAAACAATTTATTGTAATTTTTAAATAAATTTTTATTCAAAACCAATATATATAAATATTGTTTTTATGAGTTGGGTTAATTGTTCCACTTCTGCAGACCTAATCATTTTCCTTTCATTTGAATATAATTCATATTGATCATCTGATGTTTTTCTTTTTCGTTTTTCTACAATAGTTAATTATTTAATAATTTATTTTACAAACTGTATTATCTAAGTAGGTACTCACTATTCACATGATGACGATGTGTTAGCAAATTCATCATTTTTTCAAATAATAATTATGCATAAATAAACCTGATTACACCCACTAATAAATAATAACCTGAAATTCTTCTGTTACCTTGACTATCTTTGACCTCTTGCTTTACAGTATCGGTCCAATAACTTGAAAATTATACAAATTCTACTACACAACATAATATAAGTTAAGTTAGCTGCGATGAAATATTGCGCTGTCAAAAATTATTTTACATCGGGCAGTTCAGAATACGATTTTCAACCGCGCTGTTGAATTTGATTTAACATCGCGATTTTAACTACATCGATGTTAAATTTACAGCAGTTACAGATAAATGTACAGAATAAGCCCATAATGTGGGGTTTAGAGAAATCGGGTTACCATTAATTAAAGATTAAGAGAGTAATTCTGAGATGGTTAATTTTACAGGAACAATCTATTAGAGGTATTGATAATGCACGGAAGATCTCTTTATACGGGCTGATATATCCTAGGGATTAAAGATGTGGAACGGTGAAATCTTTTACGTATAAAATCAGAAACATATGAACAAGAAGCGTGAGCAAATAGGGTGTGAAGGTGCTAACTTTCGCGATAATTGTGTCAAAGTAAATACTGTTGAAGTCGCAATTTGAGGTGGTCGCAAATCTGAGTATATTATCCATAAGTGGAATGTAGCTGCAATTTCATATCCTAATGACATTCATCTGTATTGGTATGGATTTTGATGAGTCGTACATACATTGTGTTATTTATAAAATGCGACATAGGGATTCCTGTGCAAAACTGTCAAACGCGAGCTAACTTTTTTACCAAATAGCGTTCATGAAAAAGGATAACATATTTGGAAAGGTCGTTAAAAAATAAGTTAAATTCACTCTCAATTTTTTTCAAATTCGCTCTGGTTAAATATGAAAACGGATAGTTATGTTCAAAAAAGTCGAATACATCTTCAGTGAAGTAACTTTTCATTTTCGGGATAAGTCGTAGAAAAATCATTACTGAAGATTCTATCATGAATTTGAGATATTTTATATTTGTTAAACAATAGGGTATTTACATTTTATGTGAAGTTTCAGTAAAATTTATAGACCTCCATTGTATTTTCCCTGAAAGAAGAATATAACACTCATACCCTCTTTCATAAACTTTCCTCGTCATTCTTTATTCTCTTTCCATAACTTTCCTTTCCATTTAAGTTATGCAACATGCAAACACCTTCAGGTGTTAGATTTCCCTCACAGCGTTCTTACAAGGTGCATGTAGATCTTTCTTTTCAAAAAGAATTGGACACAATAATATATGTCATCACTATAAATAATTCAAAACCTGGTGTTCTACCTTTTTTGTTATAAGCTTGAGTATCATGGTATTGAACCAAAACATTTGTATTTCACGTCACTAAATTACCGGTAACTGGATATGCGTGTGCTGATACCTCTGTCAATTCCATAACATATAACAGAATTCCGGATTACGATAAAATGTAATTCAATGCTCGTCGGGGTATATAGCCTGCAAAGTTGTTATTTTTCATCGGAAAATGGCCAATTTTCTGTGAGGATAAAGTCACATAAGAGTTGACAATATTTTGTCCAATTCAGTACTCTACATCTAGGAAAATAATTTCAATAAATTGTTGTTGATGGTCGATGAGAACAAAATAATTCATTATGAAAGATGGCAAGGGTTACAAATACCTTTTTCCACAGTCGGAAATAAAAATCAGTTTCTATGACATCAAAATTAAAACAGAAGTAGTCGATTATTCCTAAGGGAGTGTAATGTTCCCAAGCGAGTTTACATCATGGAGAACGTTTTTCATGCAAAATAGTAGTTTACCTAAATAGTGCGAAAAGTGATACTTTTCCGCACGCTATTGCAGATGGCCGAACGACGCTTTAGCGGAGCTCGGCCAGCAATTGCGTGCGGAAAAGTCACTTCACGCACGTGTTAGGTACACTATTTTTTCTACTAACATGCGGAAAAACCCTAAATGTTAATATAAATTAACATTTATTATTGAATACATATCAAACAACTTAATTATTATTATTTGACATCCATTTGATCAGGCTTATGTCAAGGCCCATTAAAAATTATTGAAAAAAATGTTTCTTTTCATAAAAGATTATAGCAGAGCTTTTAAATGTATTACAAACGTCAACCCTAATCATTGACTTACCAAAATTTGATTGGTTGATGTTTAGATTAAGTGCAAGCGCGACCTATCAATCGGGAGAAATTCCTTTGTTTAAAATAATATGCAGATATACCTTTCGTATTGGCAATATGTCTTACATCTTTTTCTACTGTCCCACTGACATTTCTTGTCAGGTCTGTACTTAGTTTTAAAGGTCAATTATTATTTATGAAAAGTGGATATGAATCTTATTGTTATATTTATTTGAATAATACAAAAATATACCTAGATACACGGTAAAACATCAGTATTTTCAGTTAGAATAAGAAGCTGGTAAGTATCAATTCCATAGCCTTTTCGAATTTTGCCGAATGCGTTCCTGATGATTTTAATTATCAAATTGAGGTAAGATATGTGTCAGAATAGCAAATAAAATGAATGACATACCGAAAACCCGGTAATACGTCACAAACGATGACGCACACCAAAAAGGCTTTTGAATGAACCGTACTAAATGAATGCTTAAATCCGAATACAATAGAGCTGGATATGAGTGTAGTTTTAACAAAGAGTTTTCTCCATTGTAACTTGGCATATGCTGATTATGCTGGACGAGAACTATCTACCTCGCAATGATGATAGCGCAATTACGCAATAACTGGTCTGTGAGTGAATGTGAGTTAGTAATTATCGGATTATCAGGTTATGAGTGATTTCAATAATCGGATTATAAATCACTCATATGCTAATAACAGAGGTCGCGTTATTAGTTATTTGCATCATTGCACAATGCAAGGTTGTCATCTATTACTCGATGCTTTTTAAAGGAACCAGACTCAAGCAAGCAATATACAAATGAAAGCACTATGTGCCACAGTTAACGCTACATGGTTAACATGGAATTGAGACATATTAGCGATCTCACTGAGGAAAAATGTTATTCAACAATATTATAAATTTAGTTGTAGTGGGTGGAAACTTCAATACATGCGTCGCACGACACAACAACAAAAAGACTTAATTTATTGTTAATATGAACCGTTTAAATGTGAACCCTAATCTTTGACTTAACGCAAAATAGTTGATATCAAGATCACGCACAATGCGCGACCTATCGATCTTCCAAAATGGGATGCAGACGTACCTTTCGCAGCGGCAATGTGATTTCCTTCATTAAATTTGATGTTAGCTATATGACAACTGACAACATTACAAAATAGGAAATGAAATAAATGACTAACCCAAAACTTGGATAAACGTCACAAACGATGACGCACACCAAGAAGGCTATACTACATCACTGACTCTAGGAATTAAAATGTTAGGGAGTATCAGCTTTCACTTACCACAATTGAACCCGTTAATTATAGCAATGGAACAGGTGAGTAATAGTAATTGAACCAGTTAATGATGATAATTGAATAAATTATAAACAGTAATATACGTGGTGATTGTTAATTCAGAACTTTCATTACTCGATGACGTTTCGATTGGTATTATTTATCTTACTCATTCACTGAATGATCGAACATAAATACTAATCGAAACATCATTTAAAGTGAAACAATCTGGACAATTAAAGGACAAAATTAGCAATAACATTTATTTCCTATAGAAATTGTAACAAAATGGAAAGAAAACTTTTTGGAACTCTTCATCATACAGGGTGTCCCGTGAAAAAGTACCGTACATTAAAGGCATGATAGATCGTTAAAAAGTATTTGAAATACCCAAATGCAACGTTTTCTAACCTTCTCAGTTTGTGAGATACTAGCTGTTTCAAGGTGTAGAATAAATTCACATTTCACTTCATATCTATGTGGGTTTATGCTTTATAATTATCTGAGGTAAGATAAAGTGGAAATGCTCTTGATGTGTTTTGAAGAGGCAAAAACCTACAAAAAATATTACAAACTTGTACTTTCAAGTCTTTCAACCCCCGAGAAGATATGATTCATTTGGGTATTTTCAATACTTCTTAACCTATATCTATCATGCCTTCAATTTATGGGACATCCTGTGTATTATAATGAACAAGAAAAATATGAATGGTGTTTGTTAAAAAGTAAATTCAGGTTATCATGATTTAATACGGTAAGCAAGAATTTCTCTATCAAACCAGTTTACTTAGCCTGTTTTTTGCGTTCATGAAGCGATTGAACGGTTTGCAAATAAGCACTAGAATTGGCTTCTCCTTCAACTATGACTGTTGGATTACAAATATCATGTCCGAATGTTGAAAGAGAGCCGATTTGCATAAGCTTTTGTTGAATGGTGAATAATTGTTTCAGGTACCGGATCAACATTGGGACGTTAAAGGATGGTGTGAAGAGGGATGAGTGAGAGTATTATTTAAATTATTTCAAACACTGAGCAGTGATTTATTGGGCAAAGAGAATAATTTTAATATAATTTTTCGCTTGTTTATAGTACTTTACTTTTAGCATCTGTAAAATGTGAAATACAAAAATTCAGGAAACTGTAAATCACTTTTTTCAAACGAAATTTGTTTTACCTATCAAAAAACCGAAACTAACGATATAATAATACTCCCCTAGATCATGGACAATATGGACATATTCTACAATAGATAATTCGTCGTGGTCGTGTGCGTTCGAATACAAAATATTTCCTAACGGATCTCTATTTTTCTCTCTTCCTGGTTTAAGTTAATCCTGTGTGTGAGCCGTCATATGGAGAGCATATTTATCATATTTAATAGATCTTAATCGCTTTTGATCGGATATTGTGGGGAAAGCCCCCTTGTATATTGGTATATAGGTGTCACGACGTGCTTCGGGTATTATGTCGGTGGATGGTACAGAGGGTAAAATAATATTCTTTCCAAGTAAGTTACAAGCGGAATAACGAATGTAGCGTTTTAATATAATTCTCTTGGTAGTAGAATTAGAAGTGAGGTTGTAGTATCATTGGGAAGATGAAAATTATTTTCAAAATATAGAAAAATCTCCTCGAATTCATCTCAACGTCTTCTGTGAATAAGTTGGAAATGAAGCTAGAAGTATCATTGATCAAGAGATCGTGATAATACTGTCTGGAGGCACAAAGAAAAAACGCATGTGAACGAAGATCACGCGTGATCTATTCTTGGTCGGCTACGTATTGGACTGGTTGCATTGGAGTCTTAGCAGTAGGAGAAAAAAACTACGCCACTTTTCTAGGTCGTCCAATGTGCATGTGATTTAATTTTTGAGCATTTTTTCTTGAGAACGAACCCATTTTAAATATATATTCTCAAATTACATCCAATTTAAATCTGTAGATGCAAAATTCACACTTTGAACATAATTAATGTTTAGCTTAAAAAGCAAGAAAAGTAAAACACAATCCCGATCCCGTCTTTTGAATATATTTCGCTTTTTCCTGGAAATTTTTGATACAATATCGGCTGAGTTTAGTTGATTATTTTTTGAACGATCCTAAAAGCCAATCGTGATGGGAAAAGAATTTAAATCCATAATATATTATTTTACGTTAAAAATTTGCTACCAGTGAACCTGTTCAATGAAGATACTTACATATTGGTTTAACATTTTGCGAAATAGTTTGGGAAATACTCACGCCAAATTATATTCGTAATATTGATTTTTTTAATTTTAATTAGATTTGCACTCGTCTTTGTTGCTATTATTTCCATAGGAATAAAAATTCGTACATCTAGTTGAAATTATAAAAAGATTACCACCACTTCTGTAATTACTATTGAAATTTTTTTTTGGCTGGTAATAAAAATGTGTGTATCACACTGCTCAAAATTTGCATGACTCAAACTAAAGGCCGGTTCAGAATCAGCCAGTGAGTGGGAGTAAAGTAATTTAGTAAAGTGTGTTTACTATCCACACAAGTCAAGTTAATTAATAGAGTTTTCTCAATCAAGTCGAGTCAAATCGATCGTTCACAAGAGGATGTGTTTAGTCGATTAGGAGGAAATCAAGTACCAGGAGTGGGTTTTCAAAAACCTTCTATTGGCATGGATTCTTGAAGTATTGAATATGCAGCTTGTTGATTCTGTCTATTTTTGTGAAGTTTATTCCTAACGACTTACAGGCACTCATGTTCAACATAAACTGTAAGGTGGTATGATTAATAACTTTACTACGTTTGTGTGGCTATTCACTAAACCTTAACCGACTGAACAGATGTATTACCTGTCCAGACGTGTTCAGTTGCAGCTCTAGTCGGTTGTCTTTTGTGGTGTTGACCATAGATAACAGAATTATTACAGACTACTCGACCTGAAAAATGAAATAGACTTCTATTTAACGATATATAAATATCACGAAACGTCCAAATGCTACTCGTTTCAATTAAGACACTAGATCGCGGCTCTATTTATACTCACGTCTTAAATTACTATTATATACTGGTACAATGGGTACAATCTTTTCCAACGATCAGGAAACAATTAAAACACTCTGTCTACTGATACCTAACAAATTATCTAGTTGTCGTTTTAAAAATAGTAATAACGATATCAAACACTATCGATGGCAGCACTGATATGAAAAGTACAATATGTTATACCTTCAGCTAACAATCATAAAATACCAAGAGGGTTGTTCGCTATATATTCAGATAATAGCGTTAAATAGGAAGTTATTTTATGCTCTGGTCGTTACTTGTTATCAGTTATGCCCCGAAAATTAATAGACTCGGAACGAAAAGTATATTTATCAGCTGTTCGCTGAGGGATAGGGTGAAAAAAATTGCCATCAACAACATATTATGGGGATATCATATTTATTACGTTAGTAAGTTGTATCCAGATATCTTTATTCATTTTGATTCAATATTACAATCACAATATTCTCACAAAACTTTTTTTGTTCGATTTATACAATAATTAACAATAAGTATCTGAGTAAGTTAACACTTGTTTGTATAGTCAACGCAATACTTATAATACGGCTACTTAATCGTATATTCCCTCCAAGTTGAGTTGCGGAGCTAAACGCTGAGAGGTATCAATATTATTTTTGTCGACTTATCATACATAATTTAGAAAAAAATCTCTTCACAGGATGTTCAGAATTTTCAGTTTCATTTTGAAGTCATTCAATTTGTGATATCAGGCTTATTCTGAATGGAACACCCTGTATTTCAATGATTCATTATGTTGAAAAAGATATCCTCTTTGGTATGAGGGTATTCTTGACTTAGGCAAACATTTTTGTTGTCAATAATTCTCAAGAGCAGAATCCTCTTTAAATTATAAATTTTCATAATAATTGCGCTGTAATGTCGATAAGGAAAACAGAAACGGCAATTTTCGAGAATTCAGTTACCTGGTTCAAATTTCATTCCACGCGAAGAGTTTATGATTTACATTTTTTTCAAACGGACTCTGATTGTGGAAAAATAATCCAGACAACAAACAACGAGTCAACTGATAAATTTAATTGGTATTCGAGAGCAATAGGGCGTTGTCAACGGCAGATGATGCTGGTTGTTAACATTACATAGTATGCCATGAAACTGTTCGTTGCGGTTTTGTTGTGTCCTATTTGGAAGATTTTCTAAATCGAATGCGTCCTGGTGAATTCCCGTCGTCGTCTTCAGTTGTATTTCATTGTTATGGTAATTGAAACCGTTGATTATGAACTCATGATTAATTTCGCCAACAATGAAGATCGATCACTTTGTTATATTAATGCATAAACCTATAATGTGTATGCTCAGCTCAAATGTGAAACAAAGAGCAGCTTATCCATATTCTCATCATTTATTACACGAGGTATGGTTTGGTCAAGCAACACTTTAAGCAATAGTGGTGCAGTCGTGCATCAATATAACTGAAAAGTTGCTGTGTTCAATTCCTCAAGTACAGATTTCAACTGAATGACAATTTTTAACTAAGACTTAAGAAGAACGCGGGGGAATTCGGAAGATATTTATAGATTTTCAATAAAGCGGCTGGAATATATTTTGTGTAATATTGTAATGTGAATTTTTCAAACACAAAACTGTAGGATGAAATGGTAAGTACCCCGATTTGGAAATTATTTTAAGATTATTTCCATCAACTGACTCCAGTACTTGCTACATATATTCTTTTTTATAATATTCCCTATCAAGCGCCAATCCAAAGCTTGTTGATTGATGTTCATGTCCAGCTTGCAGACCCCTCTTTTATTAACACCAACAATGCAAACAATGCATTTCACGAATATTGAGTTAGCACGTTATCTGTTCAAGGCTGATAGGGCTTGTCTAATGTCCGTGTAGGTTGTTAGGTTCTTGCAAAAAATTACTTCTCTGGTAAGTTCCTTTTTTGGTTGAGATACCAGTCAGTTCTGTTTGAACCACGCTGGTACTTTCTCCCATTCTCAACTTAATCTATAGGCTCTGTGCTCTGGAGTGAACTCCACATCCTGAGCCTTCTTCCGTTTTTGAGCCATCTGTTTCATTTGTATTGTGAGGATTATTAAACACAAACCTGGGCTCAATTGCATCATTGGCTGCCTGCAGAAGAGGGCGCAGTAATCGCTCCTTCCATAGGCTTAGCATAAATTGACCCACTCCTAGTTCGGGGTTTACACCAGCCGTGCGCAATCGTACCATGGCCATTAACGCAACCTTATTGCTTCTTGTAGAACCTTCGGTCCCCATACAATTGCTCCATACGTGAACATTGGTCTTGTTATTGCAGTGTTGATCCAGGTGAGCACACGGGTTGACATACCCCGTGTGTGTCCCACGTTCGTCCAACGTTCAATGGGTCGTTTAGACCTAACATGTCTTGATCCCCCCTCAAAAATGTCCACCTCTCTGTTTCGCCTTGGGTTAACCGGAATATCATCAGGCTGAACTTTCGGGATAGGGTGAATCTCTGGGATATGCTGGATCACTAGGACAGGCTGGACCTCTGGGGCAGGAACCAGTATAAGAGGCTGCTCAATAACAAGGACATTTGGAAGCTGAGCTTCCGGTTCTTGAGGAACACCCGGCTGGCACTGCAGACCACCTTGAACTTCATCTCGTGGCTGAGGGTGATTCCTGTTATCTTGAGCAAGGAAATCATCTAAGAAAATGTCGTTGTAGCTTGGGTTGCATCTTGTATCTTGAGAAAGACAATGAGGCACCATTATAGCTGGCTCAAGTTTGCTCTCGATGATCTGGTCAACGCTGCGAGCATGCAGAATATCTTCTTTGTCTTGAACCGTGTACAGTCTGAAACCCAAGCGTTCCACTATTGTACCTCGAGACCATCGGAGTATGCGTTGACGATAATCCTGGAATCGAACTGCTTCGCCAACAGCAAACTGACGGATAGAATGGAGGTGTGTTCAGATACTTGACTCCGTTCTTGGAAAGAAACGAACGGAGCTCCCGAGACGTCAGTTGTATACCATTATCTGAAACAATACATTCAGGAAGCCCGAAATCTGCAAACGTATCTCGAGTATGTTCAATGAGAACCGCTGCAGACATAGATGAAACCATCTTGACTATTGGAGATCGTGAAAAAGCATCCACCATAATCAGAAAGACTTGACCTTCCATCGGACCCAGGTAATCGATATGAACGCGTTTCCATGAACGATTCGCTGAAGGCCATGGTGCTGGAACCGCTGTTGGTGGATTTTTGCGAAGTTCTTGACATGTTGAGCAAGGGTGGAACGCCTTCTCGATGTCTTTGCTCAACCCGGTTCACCAAACGTATGAATGTGCTGCCGGCTTTGTCCGAACGATACCGTGGTGAGATGCGTGAATTGCGTCTAGAACCTTGTGGCGTAATGATGAAGGAACCACCACCTGATCTCCACGAAGTGGAGCCCCTTGTAAGATTGACAACTCGAGACTTCGTTGCCAATATGGTTTCAGGTCGAACGGGATGTCGTTTGGCCAGTCATTGTTGACAAATTCAACAACCTGAGAAAGATCCGCATCTCATTCAGTTTCTTCTGCTACTTGCTTGGACTTGACAGGATCATCTCGAACTTCCTGGTATTCACCTGCTGGATATGGGAGCTAAGTTCCTTACTATGGGTTCCAGGACACACTGGAATAGAAGGAAATGAAATAGCAGATGAACTAGCAAAGAGGGGGTCTGAAATACCCTTCTGGGGGCCTGAACCTTTTTGCGGAATCAGCTCCAATGTGATATTGGAAGAAATAGGCGAAGCCGAAAGAAAAAGAAGATCTGACCATTGGAAAGATCTAGTAGGGCTTAGACAATCAAAGATTCTCCTGGGTGACTACAACCTACGGAGATCAAATGAATGCATGATTCAAAGCAAGACTGCGCTAAGAGTTTTAACAGGGATCCTAACGGGACATTGTCGCCTGAATGGGCACCTGAAAAAGCTCAAAGTAGTGGAGGAAGAAGAATGCAGATACTGTGGCATGGAAGAAGAAACCTTCATCTACATACTTTCCAACTGCACAGCACTCCAGAATCCTAGAGCACAGTACCTGGGAGATTACTGGATAGAAGAGGAACATTTACCTAAGTTGAAGCCTGCAGATATCCTAAAATTCCTCCGGCAAATAGGTCTAAAGGAGCTACTAGTTTCAGAGACTCTCCTCAGTAACTAAGTGGAAGTAAGGGGGCACAATAGATCTTTTAGGTCTCAGTGAATGTTACCCCAAATAAACATACATACATACATACATACATGGGAGCTAAGTTGATAATGGTAGCCGAGATAAGGTATTAGCATTACCATGAAGACGACCTGGTCTGTAGACGAACTCGTAGTCGTCCAAAGACCACCAGATCATGCGAGAAGATAAGTGCTCTGGAGTAGGAGCACCTTTCTCGAATATTCACAGCAACGGTTTGTGGTCTGTAATAAAAGTGATGTTGGATCACCCAAACAGCAGCTTGTGAAACTTTGTGACAACAAAAATGAAAGAAAGAGCTTCTTTGTCGACCTGGAGCGCTATTCTGTACGCGGCATTGACAGTCGTCGGTATCGGTATGTTAACAAAAGCCATCGGTTGCGCGGCCGACGGTACTAATATAACGCTATTCTGTATGCCACGGTTTTCGACACTCGGAATTGCAACCAAAAATTATCGGCATAAAAGTAACGTCACTCGATTCGGTACATTTGGCCAATGAGCGATGAGGAAAACTCAAATTTGTAAACAAACATAAGTGAACGTTCAAGATAAGAGGTTATATTTTTGATAGTGACAGTGACATTTAAATTTTATCTGTTAGCATGAGCGATACAATTCATGTTTATTAACATTAAGAACTTAAAAATCGTCATTTAAGTCGAAAGGATTGTGTTCCTTTCTCCATGCTCTTCTTTCAACTCAAATCCATAGCCAGATAACCAAGCAGCCATTCTGTTAAAAATTAATAAAAATAACTATTATCTTACAATAGCATAATTCTGAGAAAGGTAAGAAGTTGGAAAGATTTTAATATGACCATTTTGTCACATTTATCTTTTTCTGTTATATGAAAATGCCTATTTAATGTGATCGTTTAAGAGATAAATACACCAATGTTTACCTCAAAAGACTAGATTAGGCACTATACACAATATAGTACAAATATTATAAATTCACTTGAATAAACCGCAATTCCAACCAAACATCAACAAATAGTGAAAATTTCCTTTCAACGAAAATCCATAACGGTTACCGTGGTGTTCATGAGATCACGGTAGACATACCGATCCTCATCGACTCGAATTCGCGATATCGGTCGGTGAAAAGGAATGCCACACATGCGACTTACCGACGGCTGTCGATAACTGAGTCTTACCGATACCGATTTTGTGAGCGAATGAATCCCACAGAAATGCCAAGAGCCTGGAACCAGTTTCTTCCTAGCAGATTGTGACGCTTGCATCCTTGAACTACGTACAAAGGCACAACTGCTTCATTGTTCTTGAATTAAACGCGTACCATCTTGACACCGAGAATCTTCACTGGATTGTCGTGGTAATCGCCGAAAGACAGGTTATGAAATGGTAATAAAGCACCAGAAGAAGGCCAGAACGATTCGAAAATTTCTTGATGCATGACTGTAACTGCTGCGCCGGAATCCACCTCCATTACCACCGTACGACCGTCGACTTGAAGTGTGACCATAATGGCTTCTGGTATCTTCCGTGGCCCAGCTGCTTTTTCTTCCTTAGCCAGAGTGAAAAGCTGGAAATTGTTCGAAGAATAAGGACAATTGCACTGTATAGATGAAGAACCACCTGGTTGGGCAGTAACTTGATAGGTGTTTCCCTCGAATAGCTGACTCTTCATGTGCCTGTGAAGAATGAATGGCACTGTCTTGATAGGTATTGCTTTGATTCACCTGGTTTCGACTTTAATTTATGACGAGCAAATCTTTGTGACATGACCTTGCTTGTTGCACGCTGTGCAAATCAGCGAACTTGGGCCCAAGTGGCATTGCGAGACTTTGTGGCTCCCAGCGCAGCGAAAACAGGTGAAATTCTGCGATGACGATGGCTGAGGCTGCGGTGCAGGCTTCTCGGAAACGTGATGCCTGGAAAAGTCTTGGCGATCCTTGGACTTAGACACCAGACGAACGGCACCAGTCTCATTAGTTATCTCTTCGAGGTCGCCATGTGATGATTCGGCTCGTAGAGCAATATCTCGTCCATCTCGAAGGCCACAAACCAGCTGATTCATAATCATGTCGTTTCGAATCGTTCTGGAATTGCAATTAGTTGCCAGTCTTCGAAGTTCAGCAACATATTCATTGACTGGCTGATCAACCTTCTGATTGCAGTGGTGGAATCTGTGGTAAGCTGCGACTAAGTACATAACAGTTCCCATTTATTATAAAATGGTCATGCGAATGAGTACATTTACCTATATTTTCGAGTGATTCGAGAGTTTCACTATTATGAACAAACTTATTGGTACCTGGTGGTCAAACTTCAAGTTAGTAGTTTCATCAGTTTTTCCAACTCAAGAATTCCTCAATCCCTCCAAGCAGGCTTTTGAAATATCAATCCTACTCCTTTTTGGCAGAATGTGAATTCAATCCTAAATGTTGCTCCAGCATTTTCATATGAAGTTGATTAAATACAATTTATCACTCAACAAACTCATCAGAAGGACTAAACTGATTTCCTCCTACAATGCTAATTACATTCATTGATGGAAGCCGGTATTAGTTAACGCGATTACCGCTTTTGTTAACCAAAACGACAATATACAAAAGAACTCCATTGTTGCACAATTCGATCGTTTTTATTTGCGCTTTAGCATAATTGCTGTTGTCCTGCTCGTCTGCGTGTCACCCGACAAATAAATCTAACGAGGGGGGTCGCTATTTACATGGAATCTTAATTAAATTGAGGAGTTTGAGTCGACCGAACTCGTTTCTCCTTTGCTTGTTCCGGACCCACTATATCGCGATTGGATTTTGTTTTTGTTGGGGTTAAGGGAGAGAGAGATTCGCTTTTTGATCGATAGACCGAGCTTTAAGTATTTTTTTCTTGGGTCGAAGCAGGTCGGGATTAACGGATTTTCTAGCGAACCAATTAGTTATAGTAACTCAAACCGCAAATTTTATCCTTATAAAAAAACAGTGCTCACTGATTCAAAAATAACAATAACAATAGGAATGCTGTAATTTTTTAATGTGTATGAATTTAAGTAATTTTTTATTACTTGAGGCATTTTGGAAAACTTGCGATTCACAAGGTACATTTTTAGTGGAGAGGTTAACATTTTTCGGAATGCAATCTCACATTGGCAAACAACTTGTTACGATCGAGGCCAGATTTAATTTGAAGGATTTTTGTTTTAGCATCGGGAAATCTGTATTCAATTTGGTCTTGAAATTGATGAACTTGAATTCACTCAGTCGGTAAGACATGGACAAAGCTCGAGATTTCTTGAATTGTTTCACGTATAAGTTTTCTTTTATTCAGAATTCAATTACTATAGTATCTGAACAATGTACTTGGGACACTATTAAGACTAAATTAGATTTTCCAATTCCTCCAAATAGGAGCTAGAATGGCACTCAATAGTCCAATAATATAAGCCAAAAAAGGATCAGCTTCGAAATGAGATATAATATAAGTGTAAACTTGTTTCAATCTTTATTCTGTCATTCCATAAGTTACTACTCCAGAAGCTTTGATCAATATCCTTGTTCAAAGGAACACATTTTATTACTTCACGCATTTAGTGGCTGTAACACGACTTCTGCACTGTTTTAAAAAGGCGAAAAAACTTCCATTAAAACACTGGAGCAACCTTACTATTCTCATTATCTGAGAAGTCAATTTGGTCAAGTCTAAGATGGTATCCTCCGAGCACCTCGCCTTTTAATTTGATTCAAACAATGCCTTATACTTCAATATGTTTATACACACTATGCTACAAAAAAGTGAAACTTTACCACACGTTTGTGTGGCTATTTACTAAACCTCAACCGACTAAAACAAATATGTTGCCTGTTCGGACGTGTTCAGTTGCTGCGCTTGTAGGTTGTCTTTTGTGGTGGTGATACATAGATAACATAGATAACAATACAGACTACTCGACCCGAAAAATGGAATGGACTTCTATTTACTTGACTCGACCGTTTACTCGACTCTGCCAGTGAACTCGACTAAAAAGAATGTATTCAAACGTGTCAAGTACTAGATTACTCGACCACTAAACCATAGATAACATCAATACAGACACTAAGCTACTGGCTGCGTCTTAACCAACCTCAAGACGTTAGCTTGTTAGTCGATTCGCGCTACAAAGACTTCCAAAATCCTTCCAAAATAAATCTCCCAAGTTATACTACTAAGTTATACTAACTTATGGGATAAGTCACAATTTCAATCAACGTTGGATTTGGTCGAATACATAAGGCAAACAAAGTCAGTGCCGATGTCGTCGAATTTATATATCCCATTTAGGTGAAAATGTGGGTGCCAACGTTTGGTTGTCCAGCCCAACGTTATATAAATATCATGAAACGTCCAAATGCTGCTCGTTTTAATTAAGACAATCGCCCGCGGCTCGTAATATTCATACTCGCGTCTCAAATTACTATTATATAGCTACAATCTTTTCAAACTATTGGGAAACAATTAAAACACTCTGTGTACTGATACCTAACAAATTTGGTCAATTATTGTTTGGGTTTGACAAAACGTCACTTCAAATAGTGGTGTTTAAAGTGCGAAAAGTCAGGTCTCGTTTATCTTTTGTTTCTCAAGCGTCATCACATCAATTGTATCATCTGTATAGCTTGGCAAGTTTATCTGAACATGTGAAAGGAATGCAGTCGAAAACATTCGATATTGCCACGTAAAGCTATGGAAAAGTAAAATACCAAGTATGTATTGATAATAATCAGAAAATATACTTTTTATAATTAGCAATATCAACAATATGATTAAATAAAGTATTATTACAGAAAACTGTAGTACTGTCTTATTTAATAAAGCAAGTTACCAACAGATATGAAAGAACGGCCCCGACGGATATTGGATTACACTTCAAAGTCAAACGGGGTTGGCAAATCTACAAGATATTTGAACCAACCATTCTGGTCGGATAACATATACCTTGTACTGATGAGGCGCAAATACACCGAAACCGGTCTACAAGTTATCACAGATAAGGGCCATGTTTTCCTGGCTCTTACTTAGGCCCCGTAGATTCAGATAAACTTGCCAAACTATAATTTATATTTGATATTCAGTGATAACTCTCTAGTTCTGTGTCATTTAATTTTTGACATGTAAGTCAGCGTCTGTCATCTTGTGAATCGGGAACGTACATATACTGAGATGGTAGCGGTTAATATAAATCTAGCCGCAAGATCATTTTGACAGATGAATATACAATGTCCGCCATAAAGTTGGAACCATATGGGAATTTTTTTTATTATTGTAGTTAAATAACAACTTTAAATAGCAATCACTTTTGCTTTTGAAATAACTTAAAATGTGCCAAGTCAAAGTTGACAGGTAACATCTGTCAATTGTCAAGTTCGTAATTTTGGAAAAAATGTCCTAACAACGGGTCAATTTGTTAAAATTTCGAAAAATGGTATTCGGGAATTATGATTCTAATCACATTTTATGCTTACGTACCGATTTTGAGAAAGAAATTTTGATGTTCAATAAATTTCATATTTTCGTACTTTTTAATTCACCCCCGTATCTGGCTAATTTAAAATCATTTGAAACTCTTCAAAGTAGTCCAAAGGCTACCATTCCATTGCATTTTGTGATCATAATATTCGTACGTAAGCTGGTTTTGAGGATTATTGATATTTTCAACTAAAAAAGAGTCTCTGGATTATTTCAAACCAGAAATTGTTTTTCAAATTTTTCTTTATTGAACTTTAGTTGGAAAGTAGGTACACAAATGAAGATGTTATGAGGGAAGAGTGTGCAAATATACCTAGGCAGTTCTTACTAAATGCTGTCAGAAAAATGTATGGAAACCGAAGGAAGACACGCGGAGATGTAATTTCCTTTAAAGTGTTCTATTTATTGTTTGTAATTTTGAAGTAGTCGATATGCGTTAAGATATTCAGATTATAATTAAAACCATTTTTGTACTATCCAACTAAAGTTTAATGAAGAAAAAGTAGAAAAAAAAATTCTGATTTTTTTGAAATTTGAAAAATAATCCAGAGACTACCTCTTTTTTAGTTGAAAATATCAATAATCTTCAAAACCAGCTTACGTACGGATATTATGATCACAATATGCAATGGAATGGTAGCCTTTGGACTACTTTAAAGAGTTACAAATGATTTTAAATTAGCCAGATACGGGGGTAAATTAAATAGTACGAAAATATGAAATTTATTGAACATCAAAATTTCTTTCTCAAAATCGGTACATAAGCATGAAATGTGATTAGAATCATAATTTCCAAGTAACATTTTCCGAAATTTCAACAAATTGACCCGTTTTTAGAAATTTTTTTCCCAAAATTACGAACTTGACAATTGACAGATGTTATCTGTCAACTTTGACTTGGCGCATTTTAAGTTATTTCAGAAGCAGAAGTGATTGCTATTTAAAGTTGTTATTTAACTACAATAATAAAAAAAATTCCAACTTTATGGCGGACACTGTATAGTTTCCGAACCTCCTGAGTCCCAACGGTAACGGTAACACAAGTTTTTCTTACAATATTATTTGTTGCTGCCTGCAAAAGTAGTAAATTTGCAGAAACTTGAGTGAGTCATGACTCATTTTGAGAGATCTGCATAAGGCTTGTTTGCCAAAATTTCAGATAGTAAGATCTGATTGTCTTCCTCATAGAAGTGAATCCTACTTCTTGTCAGATTGTTCAAGAAACTACTATCAATTGATAGAATGATAATTATCAATAATATGGGCTATCGCAATCCACAAAGTTGATTGTTGAAATTTTAGTGAAAAAAAAAACAGATACCAGAGACAACATATGCAAAATACAGACATCACTCATTGAATTGAGGTAACATTTTCGTCTTTCCGTGGCCTTTTCGTTAATGCAACCTTTATGTCTACCGTCCGTAAGATACTGGTGGTGTACGGGAGCGGTACCTATACGCTAAGTGACATACCGTATGTCAAGTTGTCAAATAGCGTTAATCTAAGTGTTTTTTAAGCGGCTTCAAAAATTCTCCAATATAATAAAATTATGCTTATTTCGTAGTAGCGTAGAAAAAGTATAGTAATCACCTAGTGTCAAAAACATATCTAGTCATTCGTTTCATACAGCACTCGCTCCGCTTCGCTCCACTCGTGACAAAAGTGAAGTAAGTTTTTTGACACTTGATTCCATGAAGTTTATGGAATAGTGGAGTTTCCAACCAAACAAGTATTGATTGCCAGAATGAGGACTTGGGAAAATCAACCAGACTATATTTCTCCATTAAGATATCATTCCGAAAAATAATTTAGGAACGCATTTGATTTTACTGTGAAATATAGGTACACTGTGCGTCATATAAAACTGGTACAACTATTGTAATCAAAAATAATGTTTTTGTAGTTGTGTAAATTTATCTCTTAAAAATTTTCAATGCTAAACCAGCTGTATAATTTCTAGGACAGTGATGCCAGCTCAACAAAAATGTTAGTGGATGTAATGATAAAATTCAATTTTGTGAAGCAATAAAACAAATTGGAAAAAATATAAATCTATTATATGATTTATACACAAACAGTAACTAGCTTAAATTTAGAAATAGTGTGATATTGTAATAAATCCAAAAGTATTACATTGTTAAAGGTTCGAATATTTTTTAAATAAGATTTGGTTGGTTCATTCGATGACTGACTTAAAAAAAAGGTAAAACAAGGATAAAAAAATGTTGTAAGAAAAATATGAAATGGAAGACCAGTTTTAACTGAAATGGAGCTCGACAAAGCTTAAACTGATTATTTATAGGAAAATCCCTTAAATACGGCAAGACAAGCAGAAAATGCAGAAAACTAATGCTTTAGTAACAACAGAATTGTGAAAAATTAGAAAACCTGATTCAAAGAATTGTGCATTTCCAATAAATGAGCTAAGAGATAGATCATAGACCATGGTAGTCAAGAAAGTTCAATAATTAATAACGTGTCATACCTTCATTATTATTGATAAGTTCACTGCAACTTTTGCATGTCTTTCGGTATGAAATTGATTTCCCTTAAGTAAAAGTTGATGTTTCGTCTTGCTCCGCTGTAGTTATAAATGGTCTTCTAGTTTCTCTTTTTCCGCAAACAGTTTGATCTTTACCCCTCCTTTTTTCATGTTTTGAATCATGATTTTGCTTCTATTAAACTTTTGGGCAAGTCGTCTAATGGACCAACCATCCTCTATTATGGAAATTATTCGCACTCTATCAAAATCACTTGAATGTGCTGGCATCGTGGATAATGCGCTTTGACAAATTTGACGCGTGTGACAGTTTGTCATTTTGATTAGTTAAGATTGTTTCACATAGGGAAAATAAAGGTGTACCAGTTTTATATGACGCGGAGTGTACTAGTACTTTGTAATACCAAAAAAACCGGGATCGCCGAGTTGTAACAGAATATATATACTGTCAGTTGTACCACCGAATTTCCTGAGAGGATTAACAATTTAAAAATGAAGTCTCATGACTGGACGTTCAGTTAGGTTGGGTTAGCAAAACTAAAAATGAATAGTAACAATCCTTCACAAAGTTATTGGATAAATTACTGGGGAAATAAAAACAAATATGTGCCTAAAAGCAACAACAAGTGGTACTGGGCATGTGCTGGGTATTTCCTCAATAAATACAGCTAATGTGTAATCTCGATGGTCACATATAATACCCATATAATCATAATCCTCAATAAAGGCGGAAATGGATTAACCCAGGTAGTCGTGGTACAACTCGTTAGTCAAAAAACACCAAAAACATGAACTCCAAACTTGTAGAGCATTTTATTATATATTAGGTAGGTATATCGCACAAAAAAAGTACTTGTGAGCAATAAAAAATAATTTTTTCCGCAAACGTCAAAAAAAGTAGACATTATTAACGTCAATTCATGATGTTGAAGTATGATTTCACAGACGCCACTTTTTTGTACGGCCGTGAGCGGACAAAAAAGTACTTTTTTGTACGCTGACGGCCGTACAAAAAAGTAGAAATGTCAACAACGTCGGGCGGTGTACAGTTGGGTTCTGAATCCGACATAATATTATCTAAAAGAAAATTTTAGTACACTTTACTACAACAAACGAAATTTTGATGCTCAAGTACTTACCAAAAATGCACAGTCCAATTGTTGCTTTAAATCACTTACAATATTTCTGACATTATAAAAAAATATTATTGAACTGTCAAATTTGTTTGGCAATCACAAAACCAGTAACCACGGAAATGTAGTGCGCAGTTTTATAATTATTATTCTCTGAATTTATCAACTTCGTTGCAATCGTTTTGAATTATTATTTAAATATTAATTAGTTCTATATTCTGGATGCCGTTTGCGGAAAAAATAGCATGTTTCATTCGGAGCAAAAGCACTTTTTGTGGCTCGTCTGAAATTGTCGGCCTCACTAACGTTCGGCCATCAAACATTCAGACTCGCCACAAAAAGTTATACTTTTACTCCTAATAAAACAATATACTATTAGATTTTTATTCAGCAACCTCGAAAATATGAGATAAAAGTGATTTTATCATCAGTAGACACATACTCTTATTTCTAAGCGACTTATTGAGGATGTTCCGTTCTCTTGTAACACAAAATACTGGACGTAATCTTTAAATTATTGAAATAAAAATTTTGTTTGCCTAGGAACATTTTAGATATTTAAAAACAAATTGACATTTAATTTCTCACTCAATTTGCGTAACAGAAAAGACTACTTTTTAATATAAAAAAAAAACTCAAATTTGCTATAGGGCAATAAGGTTAGATTACACTTTGAAGGTGAATCAGCTTAGGTAGGAAAATTCTCGAATACTGAATGAATTTCCACGTGTGAGAATACATTTCGATGTTAAAATTCACTCTTTACATTTATTTTGAACTTTTTTCGCTACTGTTCATGGTTATTGAAATAATTGCGAGAAGCATGAATTCCGAGAAGTTTTTTCGCGATTCTCACCATTTTCCGTGTGATGATTCCGCCACGAATATTTTCATTCTATTCTTCGTGCCCAAATTAACTTCATCGCAACATGATCGGGTACTTCTAGCACAAAAAGTCAATTCATGGTCTATTTTATTGGACTAAAAATGACTGGAATATATAGAGGAGAATGTCTGGAGTACGAAAATAATAAGACTTCGGAATTGAAAGTTCCCAAATGGTTCCTTTTTTATTTCAATGAGCACCATAACCAATGCGTTCCTTTCAAAAATCATGATTTTGCAGTCTTTAGTTATTTGTCCTGCAAATGGTTGAAATTACCAATTCAATAAAACTTCCAAGCCGGTTTGCATAAAAAAGAATTTATATATAAATATTAACCTATTAAAGTTTGAATTTATTGATACATTTTGAAAATTTATATCAATAACATTAAATGGATATTGTTTTCACTAGAGTTAATTGAAATTTTCAAGCCAATATGTTGAATATAATTCCTGTCGAATATTTCATATACTCGTATCAACGAATCGAACGAATCTATGTAAATGTAAATAAGTTACGCTATGATGATTATAAGGGCGGATATTGTAATTTTTTAGTCAAAATAAAAATACATCAAATGCGTTTTACCAATATTATAATTGGAAGTATTGAAAATAAATGTCAAAGGTAATAGTAAATGTTAATTAATATGTTGAAGGAAAATCATGAGGAGCATTGCGTTGGCACAAATTACTAAAAAATTGAGACCCATACTGTAGGTTGAAATGTTATGAAATAAATAGAGGAAACTAGCATGCAGGAAAATTAACGCACAAATGGCAAACTGGAAATTAACTGATAAACTCCAATTGGTAGCTACGAATAACATAATTTAGAGCCATCCTACCAAAACTTGAATAATCATCAACTGTATATGAAAAATCTCAAAAAAAGTTAGAAAAACAAAAATTGCTCTATTAAAAAAATGCACCTTCTAACAAAAATGTTCCTACCAATGCTTAATCAATAAGCCATAAGCGAAATGAACGTATAAATAATTATTGAATTTTCAAAAGATGGACTGTGCAAAAGGTAGGGTTCTTCCTGTTGGGGACCAGCCATTCATAATCAGCCATTTTTTTCCACCCTGGACGTTTTATTGGAGCAGACCTCAATTTCCTTCTATATGCGCACATCAGCAAATTCCTTCGATTCGCATTACTAGCTTTAGAGAAGAAATTCCTGGAAAAAACATAACAATCCGCACTTATAGCCCTATTAGCCTTGAACTGACAACAAGTTATATCGGGGCTAGTATTAGAGTGCCACCAAGATTTAGCTGATGCCTCGGCAGATAACAATATTATCCTGAGGTGGGTTTAAGATACGACAGGAGTAAAGATAAGCGCATTGCCTATTCTTCAGCCAGGGAAGCGGCTGGATTTGAAAATTAGGGATCTAGTGACACCTACAGCCCAACAACTTTTTGCGGAACTAACCAAACGTTACACCCATGCTCAATCCCTCAAGAGATTGGACGAAATCAAAGGATGTAGGATCGCCAGGATCACCCTTAGTGACCCTGGGAAGCTGGCGCCGGAGAAATATTTGGCGATGACTAGGAATAACCTACCTTTAACAGTAGGATTCTGACTGGCCACTGTCAACTACGGAAACACCGCCATACCATGTAGCTAGTGGACACCTCTATGCAGGATATGTTAACAGGAAGATGAAACTGTCAGGCATATCTTATGCAAATGTCCGGAGCTATCGTCAATAAGAGAGTGTGTGAGGTGAGTTTTTGCCTACTCTGCCGATATGAAGGAGATGTCTTCTATTTACCTGTCCACCTTCCTGGAAAGGACGGCATGAACGATGACCCAGGAAGACAACCCCTCGAGAGGATGTACAATGGGTCACATGTGGGCTAAGTGCTGTGAGATTACACTCACCAGACTCACCCTCCCTACTTCACAGAAACAGATACCAAAATCAGATGTAGTCTAATCATGCGGGTCATACGATTTAACAAAGACATACCTACTCCCAGTTTTGGTTTTTTTTCCAATGTTCAATTATAACTTCCAAATGAATGCAATCATGCAATTTTGACGAGAAAAAGAAGAATATGTAATTAGTTTTAAGCGATTCTAAAAAATTTTCACCAGCTAATTTTCCATTTAAATATTATGTCAGTTTTGTCACAATTCAAAGGGACAATATGAATAAAAAGTAGCAATTCTCCGGTTTTTTGGTATCCTCAAGCAAAAAAAATTATACTCTGTTAGATAGAGAGTGGAAGAAAAAGTGGAAATTCGTCAACCAGTGTAATTGTTGAAAAATAGTGAGGATAATAGGTACATAATTTCAAAACTTACTAAATTCCAGTGAAACTATGGGGTAAAAGTTTTTTCAACCAATGAATCATTAGGGCGAATATATTGTATGTATGCTATAAGTAGCTTTACCACCGAATAAAAAGCAGCTTATCAATTGCAACGAAGAGTTTTGAATCGATTTGTCCGAACAGAAATATCTCAAAAACAGCCAATATGTTGTAACATAATATATTTTTAGAGCTCAGTCCGTACGATTCAATTTTGCCAATGTATTATAACAGTCACGTGCTTGGGGTGAGAGTACAAGGGGCGCTTTTTTATGACAGCTGTCGCCTCTACATTCAATATTCGGTTCAATACTGCAGAAATTGATTTGAACTTTTTTACGACAACTTGATGTTTGTTTAATGCGGATTCTAGCAGTCAAACAAAAAAAGGCGGGACGGAAAAATTTACTTTCAGGAACATCTACTGAATGTCGGAGATCATACACTTGTCTAAAATATTCGTGACAAAAAGTTGAATGATATAAAATAGTATATATAAGGTCCGGAAGTGAAGCTTTTTCGCTTGAGGGTTTGGTATAATCTCGGAGGGAGGTTACAAAACCCGAAAAATGTAATGGAACATCCGGCCCGTATATCCTACGCTATATTTTGCACGATAGGTTTTTTTACTAACATTGTTATCATAGAAGTAAGTTGTAAATAAGTAATAAAGGTGTCTATTCACTGACAGTGAAAGCTCCTACAAGAGTACACACTTATGAAGTGCACATGGGTGCTCTCTCGAAATTGCAAATTATTAAATACCCCGCAAGTGCACTTTATAAAAGTTGACTTTCGTAGAAGCTCTCACTGTTGATGAATAGACATCAAAGTGTAGTTTACTAGAAAAATTCTATATAATAACGATGTCCATATGAATATCCAAGAAATGCTAGCTCCAACGTGAGCTGCTACTTCCGCTCCAAGTAATTTCATATCATGTAAAGCTAAGTTGATTTCCACTCCCAAAGAACAAAAAGTACCAATAATTTATATGCCTTTCGAAGTTGAACTGATTACTTGATATCGATACTTAACTATATGGGCTTACGTTATTTTCCAATTTTGAATGAAGTTTTTGCAAAAAGCCTAAATTTTCACTTATTAAAGATAAAAGGGCTGTAAATGGAAAACGAGGTCGTATTAAGAGCCCACTTCTATGGTAACAGTGCTGGTGAAAAAAAAACAATCGTGCTAAAATGTATATTTGTACACCTGTAGAAAAAATTGACATTTCTGCACCTCTATGGATGCGTTTTGGACTCATTTTTTCAAGACACATTCCTTTGAAAACAATAATTTATCGATACAAAAAAAACACGTCAAGATGTATTGGGAGTATTTATGTTTGATATATTTCAGACGATGTGAAATTCACATTCACAGTTGTGCAAAAAACGTTGCTTACACTTCGTGTGAGGAATTCGCATTTCCATGGCGCATCAACACTCTCTGGTGCCATTAAAAAACACTCAAAAATAACCATTTCATTGGTGATACTTCTCAAAACTTCAATCAAGCTTAAAGAATGTTCATATTTGGTAATCCAATATTGCTGGATTCACAACAACAAAAGGACTGCGGTATTATTCTAAGTAGTCCTTAGCATGTCGCTGACATCAATTCCATGACGATGTAATTTAACACCCTCTTTCACATTAGGAAAATATTTCACTTAGAAGGCTTTATGGATAAAACATTCCCAATAACGCATGGTCGTCACTCCTGTTCTGGAGTAAATCTGATTCAATTGCTTGATGAAACGAATTTATGCTGAACATTACAAAATTTTCGAACTATTTTCACTGTATTTTTGAATACACATACAACTCTTCAATCTAATTTCTTTTAAACATTCCTTACGTAACCCTCAGAACTATGTTTGGTCAAAAGTTCCTTTAGTCCCATAATAGCTTTCCATTGAAAATCAGCCCAACCCTAATATCTTAAAACACTCTCTTCTGTCTGGACCCACCATTCCATCGATAGCACTTGTAGTATCCTCTTATCCTTCTCCCTATTTTTTATTCCAGCACCTCAGGGTACAATACTGTAGGGTTGATTTGCTTGTTATATGGGGTATGTACTTGAAATAGTCCGATAATTTTACTCACCAAATATTTTATCAGGAAAACATTCTTAATTATGATTAACGGATTTGAGAACAACAATATACATTGTGTTATTCATAAGATGCGACTTACGGATTCCTGTACAAAACTGTCAAACGCGAGCTAACAATTTTACTAAATGACATACATAAATGACGTACATGAAAAATAAACATAAAATAATATTAATCAATAATTATCAGTTTAATTAATTTTTTCTACAAACGTGTTAAAAATGCCATTTTTAGCACTCCATAGAAGCATTAAAAATGTCACTTTAAGGCACTGAGTGCCATAAAATCTTTATGGCACTGAGTGCCTTAAAATCTTTATGGCACTGCTGGTAAAAGTGAATTGTCAAATTTTGAAAGCAAACGTCAAAATATTTAGATTTTATTTATTAACAATAATAATAATAGTACAATTTGTGCAATTTGACAAATTAATTTCCTGCACTGCTGTTTTACCATTTTCCGTGGATAAGGAGGAATGATGCGCAAAAAAAATGGAATCTCCAGTCGAGGTTGACACCACAATATCAAATGGTTGCTAAGGTACGTAATATACGATGCAATTTAAAATTATCTCCTTTGGATGTATTAATAAAAGTTTTTAAAATTTAATTATTGCATTTTTAAACGTTTGTAGAAAAAATATTGTATGATATACGTGTTAAAAGTACCTTTCAAGGCACTCATGTGAATTGCAGAATTCGCTTCGCTCATTCTGCAAACCTTCACATGCGTGCCTTAAAATTGTACTTTTAACACTTATATCATAAATAACTATATATTAAATATAGTTACTTTTGGAAATCAAAATTATTTGACAGCTATCAAATTAAGTGTCACTTTATAGGTCTGTTCGCCTGCAATGAAAGTGTAGCACTGAGCTATATAATTTCGTAGGATTCAGGTCTGTCTGTGAAAAAATACGAGTAAAATTACTAAATCTGGAACTATCTATGTATATTGCATTTGTATACTGCAAGAAGCATTAAAACATAATTAAAATAAATAAAATCGTATAGCTCAGTGCTACACTTTTATTGCAGGGGACAGACCTAATACAATTAATTTCAGAAATGTCAACCAGGTATCCATGGCTATATTAAATATTGTGCGAATGTCGCATTCCTATTGGCTTAAAAATCTGTATCATAATGAATATCATTATGATACAGATTTTAGTCTTTTAATATGTATATTATAAAACAGGAGTAGAAAAAAAAATTTATGACATATTTCGAAAGGTCTGTTACATACAAGCAACAAGTTTGAGAAAGGTATCATAAGCTTTTTGAGCATTTATCTGATTCCGAGGGTTATTTTGCTAATAATAGAATAGATACAGAGCTAAGAGAATTCATTTGAAAGTGCAATGATCATTGGGAAAAATTGTGAATAGTTAAATGATTTTCATCTAAGAGATATAGTCAGATGCAGTCTTATCGTGCGGGTCATACGATTCAACAAAGACATACGCACAGTTTTTGTTTTCTTTTATTGCGTCTAATTATAACTTCCAAATGAAATCCGTTAGATGAATAAGACAGACTTATGCAATTTTGACGGGAAAAAGAAGGATATGTATTTAGTTTCCAGCGATTCTAAAAAGTCTTTCACCGGCAGAGTTTTTATTTAAATATGTCAGTTCGGCACATGAGTACCGAAAACCATTTCACCTCAGTTTTTTAATGCGATCCCCTTCAAATTCTGCTACTCATGAAATAAATGCATGTTGCCATGAGGCAACCCGGTAACATATTGTTTAAACTGAAATTTCAAGAAATTGTTATTTTTCAACCGGACAAATTTTTTTATATTCTTCATTGAAATACCAATGAAAAAGGTAATTGTGATTCCAAATAATGTTTAAATACAATTAAATTTTATTATTGTTGATATAAATGCATAAATAACTGTTTTTATAACAAAAAAGTAATATAAACTGATTTTTTTTATTGGTGAACCCTTTTACCTATTTAAAGCACGCCCCTACGTGTTTAAAACGAACTTACCATGGCAACATCAACATTTCGAGAAACGAAGTGTAATTGCATATTCCGATTTATGCCTAAATAACTTTTGAAAAATTGATTTCAGAAAAAAATTTGGCTGGAACAAATTGCAGACAGTTCAATTAATAATAACATTGCTCTCGTCAACAATTATGATAAAGTTGATAGTTTTTAAAATAAATGATAAATAATGATTCAAGACACAGAGAGGGTAAGCGACACATACTCGTGAGCAAGTGAAATTAACAATTGAAATACAGGTATGAACAATGATATTTTCTCAAATCTCTATCAACAATATTAATAACTATTGAATGAAAAATTTGAAACAAATGTCATTTATATTTAATTTTTTTTCAAATGTTTCTCATGGGTCGAAAGTACCCAAATTTGAGACTTTTCGAAGCTCTAAAAATTCATATCTCTAAAAATATCTTTATCGTGAAAAGTCATATACAACCTTTTTTATTGGTATTCCAATGAAAAATATAAAAAAAAAATTGTCCGGTTCAGGAATAACAATTTCTTGCAATTATTTAAATAATAACTACTCTTCAAGCTGTGATTGAATAGCATCTTTTATCATCTCTAATAATATTGTCTGTCAAAACCTTATTTGAAGATTGTTTCCCAGCAAATCCTTTATAGTATAAAGACTCACATGGATTGCGATATTTCAATCAAATTCTGCTTTATGCATTCTTACGCTTTGTGTCGATAGCTCGATACATTTGAATGAATGAAATTCATGAAATTTATTTTGTAATAGTAGTCCATTCTAAATTTTTGTGTTTCATTCGAATCCAAAGGGTTTCTCGAACTTGATAGTGGCTTAGTTACAACTTGTTTGATTGTTATTGTTATTTACGTAGCAAGTTCCGAAAGTGATATTTTACGGGATGAGTAGGCAGTTTCCAGGAAGAGTCGTAGGCGAGTCCCGTGAAATCACTTTCGGGTAGCGTTACGTACAACATTTTTTCTGCAGCCGTTTATTGGATGAAAAATTGAAGAATACCTACCTAATAGTATATTAATTGTGCAATTAGCAGCTTGCACTGTGGAATAATTATTTCCTCGATACTCTCGTTGTCGATTTCCATTCCTGGATCCCTACAGTAAAACAAAACATGCTGAAAATAGCTACTTTCGGTACGATTTGTGTGGAGTTTCAACTTCGATTTAATAAATCATTCCGAAAGTTCAATTTTTGTTACGGCTACAGATTTGACTAACTTGACGTTTCACGTGAATTTTTGAATCAAACGTCAGTGATTTTTATAAAAATTTTTCATTATTTGGTTAACTCGGTAGGTAGGAACAGCTGTATGTCGCACATACAGGGAACGTTCAAGCAGCCCTCAAACATCAGCTGCCCTTGCTTCTCCTAGCTTAATCTATTAGATTTGGGCTGCTTATAGCCCATTTCTCTGTTCTTATGACGCAATATACTATCATCTGCTTCACAAACTTGGAAGAGGCTGAATTACAACTTTATTTTATAACTTGACTGGCCCTGACCAATATTTTCGTTAAATTATCAAGTGTACAGATTGCGAGAGTCCTTACGGAAGTATGTCGGGTTATAATACAAGTGCGACAGAAAAACAGCTGAAAGAGAGTTAAAGAATAATTATGTGCGGTCATTAAGGCGTGTACTTTGTTTCTCCTTATTGGTGTATCCTTTTTTTCCGAGACTGGCCGAATGCTTATTGCCCTCCTATTTTAACCGTTGTTGCTGGAAGCGCAGATTAATTTGTACAAATGATTTTTTTGTCTCGTTATCCTTGACTTTTTTTCAAAGTCATGCATGATAAGTAAAAGAAAACACTCTCATTCGGCAACATTGTCTGAAAATTCTGCCAGCATCGGGAAATAATGATGACCGCGCACAATTATTATTTCTCTCTTCTTCATATATCCTTTTCGTACTTTTGTAATCCGAGTCGAGGGTTCCATAAGGATTTTCGCAATCTGTATGATGTACCTAAATACTTCATTTTTTTCCCCTGTCATTTTTCTTTACATGGTGACATCATTAATATCAAAGACTTAGGGTTTTCTTGTTTTGTTTCCTCCTTATTAGCCAGTCACTTATCAGAATGAGGATCTATGTTGGGCTTGTCCGTTTTGTAATTAGTTAGTTGAAGTTGATTCAACAAATCCCCTCAAATTTTTTTCCAGCATTTGAGAATATCTGGAACTCTTGATGCTAATTGTCATGGGGTCGTACAGCAAACCACGTTAAAAATCTCCTGTCTGAGACTTTAACCAAAGGTTTATATCACATTGACGTGTTCATGCTGTTTAAGAATAAAGCAAGTTGCTCAATCGACTCGGATTTTTGATTTACAAACATTTTCAGCAGCAATTTTTCTTCGGAATTTGTTGTAAGTTGTCACTGGTAGCCTATATTCAAATAGTTGGGATAACAGACTTGTTGCTGCATTCGCCATCTTGATTTAAAGGGTTATCTTTTGTCTCTTGAATAACTGTTTCATTTTCAATTTTACACGGAAAATAGTTTCCACAAACGTTGTTTGAAATTAAATTTCCTACAATTTTGATTCCCATCAATTTTCCGCAGGATCGATATTTTTCGATTTATACCTGAGCAGAGTGGGGGTAAAATGTTATTATCGTATTAACTCGATTCTTTTCAATTTTAGGAGAAAGATTGTTATAAACAAAGCTGTTTGGAATTAGATCTCCTACATTTTGAATTCAATCAATTTTTTCTTAGTATCGATTTTTTTTCGATTTATACCTAAGAAGAGTTGGGGGTGAACCTAAGTATTCTATTATTAAATTTGTACTTATTCTTCCATATTCTGCTGCTGATTGTCGTTGTAAATTTGATGTGTTGGGAATGTTATTTGATACACTTATTATTCTGATGTTTTCTTATATATCTCTTTACCTTACTATGGATTCCAGGACACACTGGAATAGAAGGAAATGAAAAAGCAGATGAACTAGCAAAGAAGAGGACTAAAATACCTTACTGAGGGGCCAGAACCCTTTTGCGGAATCAGTCCCAATGTAATATTGGAAGAAATAAGTGAAGCAGGAAGAAAGAGAAGATCCAACTATTGGAAAGATCTAGTAGGGCCTAGAGAATCAAATATTATTCTGGGGGACTACAACCTGTTGAGATCAAATGAATGCATAAGTAAAAGTAAAACTGCGCTGACAGTTTTAACAGGGATCCTGACGGGACATTGTCGCCTGAATGGGCACCTGAAAAAACTCAAAATAGTGGAGGAAGAAGATTGCAGATATTGTGGCATAGAAGAAGAAACCTCCATCCACATACTTTCCAACTGCACAGTACTCTAGAATCCTAGAGCACAGTACCTAGGAGATTATTGGAAAGAAGAGGAACATTTACTCAAATTGAAGCCTGTAGATATCCTGAAATTCCTCTAGGAAATAGGACTAAAGGAGCTACTAGTTTCAGAGACTCTCCTCAGAAACTAAGTAGAAGTAAGGGGGCACAATAGATCTTTTAGGTCTAAGTGAATGTTATCCCAGATACACACATACACATACATACATATATATCTCTTATATATTTCTCATATGTTTATGACGCACGTTAACGGTAAAGGAAAAGAGGGGTGTGAATAATCAGTTTATCGAAGGGTATAGTTTCCACTTTTTTACTTTCTTATTTTCTGGGGAATTGAACCACAATATTTTTCAAAGTATTCATTTCAACGTTTCGGTAGCGTTCTAAAAAATAAGAAAGTGATAAATGAATATTATACCACAAGGAACATACAGAAGATATAATTTTCACACTTGAAAAAATGGAATTTATTTTCTTTCCAGTACACTTTTCAAAGTTTCAAGTCCGTTCTCACACGGAACCACTTTCCTTTGCTGTTAACTGTATACCTGGATGTGACCCTTTTGTATACAGGCAACGATTGGAGTAGTAAGGTTCAATGTGTGTCCGTTATTCAGGAAAAGCGGAGTCATTCAATTCCAAACTACGTTGCTCATAATAATTTTTGTCCTAGAATTGAACAGTAACGTTATAATACAATGATAAGATTTTACCCCCACTCTTCTCGGGTATAGATCGAAAAACATCGGTTCCACGAAAAAATTGATGGAAATTGAAATAATGAAAATTTAATTTAAAACAACTTTTGTAAAAACTACTTTCTGTGTAAAAAAAAAAACAGATTTATTCAAGAGACAAAAAATAACCCTTCAAATCAAGATGTCGGATGTAGCAGCAAGTCTGATATTACAATTTTTGAATTTAGACTACCAGTGACTCCCCTCAACGAATTCCGAAGGAAAACTGCTGCTGAAAATTTTTGTAAATATTGGCCCGGTTTTGAGCTAACTCGACTGGGCTATCGTTATTTATTGCTATATGGTTGTCACACAGTGAAAAAGTTTATGTTGACCCCGTCATAACTAATTAATAATGTCATCATCTTGTTACATTTTTTTCCAAATAATTCAAGCAATAATTAAATCAACAAAGCTCTCTGTGATAGAAATGTTACAAGCCGTATTAAATTACTCGGGACTATTATAGCGGTGCGAATTGTCTAGAATATCAAACTTTGTAATACGGTTTAATTGCAATGCTAAATGTCATTTTAATTCATCAACGAATATTAGATCGAACATCCACAAATCAAATAAACTTTACCACAACAACAAACAACAAACTGAGCAACAGACTCTCCTAGAATTTGCGAATCCTCTTTCCAATTTAGCAAAACCAATTTGCGTCTTGTCCAGATGTACTGTGAATGGGCTCCTGGCTCGAACTACATGTTACTAGACTAATTAAAGCGTTCATATATTAGACGGTCTCTAGCTCCAGAGACTCGTTACTTCTCTTGTCAGGCTTGTCATACAGTTTAGTTTTGAATTAGTTCTCGAAAGTTTTGCTAAAATTTGTGTAGAACTGAACAGAACACTTTTATGGAATTTTCCTTTCAGAGAATCAACGCAGGAAACTATCTATATACTTAATGGATAAAGTATTCCTGTTGGGAAAGTTTTTCACGTACTGGTTCGAGTACAAGCTGGCGTTATATGAAGCGGTGAAACTTTTGCATCAAAATCATAATATGGACAAGGAGACTGGCGAGAATTTTCAACAATATAAAATGGTATTCACTTCCGATCGTTTTAACGATGATGAAGAATCAAGTGACTAGGGCTTTGTAAAACTACTCTAACAAATCACAACAAATTGATCATAAAAGCAAAACAAAAGTATTGGAAGAGGTTCTGTATGTTTGACATACTTCGCACTCTAAGAATTCACAAGGGTTTGATTGAAAAAAAAACTGCCTTGAACTTTTGATACATAATTCCACCTCATGTTTCCGTATACAGTCAACTTATTATTTAACCCTCAAATTTTTCTATAGAAAACACCTTTCCAACTTTTTGGGTGGAAGTATCTGCTAAATAAATCATCTATATGATTTTTATTGAGCCAGTTTATGGAATAAGCTAGCCCTCAATAGATAACTGCGTTTTCTATGAAAGAAAAAAAACCAGCATCATTATTTGCACATTGTTTTAATGATGCTCTGTATTAGTTAAGTAGGGGGGGTGAGTGTAGACTCACAGCACTTAGGCCGCGTGTGATCCATTTTACATCCACCCGGGAAGTTGTCCTCTTAGGTCATCGGCCATCCTGTCTTTCCCAAGAAGGTGGACAGGTCACTAGGAGACATCTTCCGTGTATCAGCAGGTGTAGGCCAAGACTCACCGAACAGACATTCTCTTATTGATGATATCTCCGGATACTTGCATGAGGCATTTCATCCTCATATTCACACATCCTGCAAGAAGGTGTGTCCAATTGCCCCATAGTATGGAGGTGTTTCCTCAGTTGACAGTGGCCAGTCAGAAATCCCACTGATACACATGAGTTTTTCTTGCTCATTGTCAAATATTTATCATATGTCAGCTTTCCAGGGTCGCCCAGGGTCATTCTGGCAGGACTGCATCCTTTGATTCCATCCCGTCTCTTAAGGGATTGAGTATAGATGAAACATTTCGCTAGTACGGCAATTGTCGAAGACGAGGTGTCACTGGGTCCTAAAATTTTCAGTTCAGCTGCCTCCCTTGCTAAAGAATCGGCAATGCGATTACTTTTACTTCTGTCGTGCCCCCTAACCCACCTCGGGATAAAATTGTTATCTGCTGAGGCGTCAGCTGAATCTATGTATCTATATGGCACTCTAGTACTAGCCTCGATATAACACGTTGTCTGTTCAAAGCTCGTAGGGCTTGTCTACTGTCAGTACATATTGTTATGTTTTCGCCAGAAATTCCTTCTCTGGTTAGCTCTTTCGTGGCAGCCAGTTCTGTTTGAAGCATGCTGGTATTTTTTCCCATTCCCTACTCAATTCTTAGCCTCAGTGCTTTGGAGTTAACTCCACATCCTAAGCATTTTTCCGTTTTTGAACCATATGTTCGTATTGCATTCGCAGTATCTGCCACTGTGTTTTGTTTTATTTGTGTTTTGTAGGGTTAATTGAACAGAAACCTGGGTTTACTTGCACCATTGGCTGCCTGCAGCACAAGCTGTGCAGTAAGCGCTTCTTGTCATGGGCTAAGCCTCAATTGACACACTTTTACTTTGAGGTTTACACCAGCTGCGCGCAATCGTATCATGGCCATTAACGCAACCTCAATAATGCTCATACTAAGTAGGTTAGGATGATAAGAAACCTCAAAACTAAGTGATCATATTCAACCATTATTCCATTTTTCTCCAAGCCACTTCATATGATTATTATAGTTCATCTATACGTTTCATCCATATAATTTATGGACAATTTTGTGCGCGATAATCTCTGATATTATCAAGAGAATTTATTTCCAGAAACTGAATTTACAGCTTTCGCATAAGTAATCTCCGATTGTTTTCTTCCAAAGAAATCCCTGTTATTTTATTATCATTTATTATCTTATGAGATCCTTTGTTATCATCATTTTGAACAAATTCCTGTGTATGGAAGGTCATTATTTTTTTCTGTTAGGTATGAGAAATTGTATTATCAATCCACGTAATATTCGTTCGAGTGAGATTTGAATGCTGTTCTTTTTTTTTAAATTGAGCATTGAAAAAGTTTTGGAGGCAGTATTTATTGGATTTATCTCCGAAATCATTAGAAATGCAGAGAAACTCACACCATCAGTTGTCATAGCTGGACGTTATTGCTCCCCACCTTCAATTGGCTTGAGACATGTCACTGTATAAAAAACATATCGTTTGTCTTGTTTGAACTTTCCCTTTCACTTCATAATCAATTCACCTCATAATCAATAGTTATAAAAATAATAATACTCAGCGATATTTACAACAACTGATGAGTTCAGTCCTGCACATTAGGCACCAGAGATTTGTGGTCATATATACAAACTCCTGTCTCTTCCCACATTTGTCAAGTGTGAAGTCATTTTAAATTATTCCACTCGCCTCAATTATTATTACTTATTGTTGAGTAATTTTCTATTATATTGATTTGAATGTAACAGTAGAAAATATTATAGATTACCTGCTTTTCTTCTTCACTAAAATTTCTAAGTTCACCAATTTTTCCGGGGTGCACTTGAACGCATTCATGCTGTAATAAAGCTTTCAAATTTTCCTTATACAACTGGTGAATTCAACAAAAGAAAGTTCTGAAACTGGGGACGTATAAACGAATTGTAAAATATAAGACCAAGCAACGGAGCATGCGAGTATAGTAATTTTTGACAGAAATCCTAGTAGAAAACAGATGATGATGATGATCATATGAAGGACATTGCGTTTATCGTATATCGTTTTGATATATTTTGGACACGCCAATGTTGGCTATTTATTATAAACATTTGGAACGAAAAAAAACATTATTTTGCTGGTATTTTCCATAAATCGTATAACTTACTAAGGCAACCTCAATGGTGGATAAATTGTAGATAATTGAAATACGAACAGAATGAGGAGTCGAGCAAGTCAATCGGATAATTAGGAACCAAGGAAGTCAGTTTGAAAATTCATATCCTCGTCATTTTTGACAGCAGACTGTAACTTTGATCGCTATTGCAATTTCCATTTTTCATATGATAATTTTCAGAGTGTCTGGAAGCGTTGTCGATTGTCCGCTTTTAAATTTTAAGACGGGTTTTAAAAGTATAGACGTAGACCAGCAAAGTATATTCTCGATTTTTATCAAAATAATATGAAGTCGGCCAAAACCGCCCGACAACACCGGTAAAAATGACCAAGGACGGGAAGTAACGGAGCAGAGGGGTAGCGGAGATTAAGTAGAGGCTCACTATACGTATAGATATAGAAGCACGCTAGCGCTTGGTGTAATCGTTAATTTCAAGCGGAGCTTTTGGCCAACTTCGCATTATTTTATTACAAATCTAGAATCTAATTTTCCTGCTCCACCTAGACATTTTTCAAAACCGTTTTCATATGCAAAATCGAACAATCGAAAGCGCATCCACATTGAAAACTATCATATGAAAAGAATAAAATTGCAATTGCGATAAAACAAGCCGTCACTTCTTGACGTCTAATCTTCGCGCATATGAAGGGCATACGAAGAACTCCTTTCGGACTAAGAATTAGCTCTTGCATTCGAAAAATGACGAAGATACAAATTTTCCCAAAAAATTACCAGTTTTCCGGTTTTTTTTTTCCTGATTTTCTCAGTTCTTGATTATCCGATGGACCTGCTCGACCCCTCATTTTGTTCGTATTTTAATTGTCTACAATTTATTTGTACATATACCATTGAGATTACTTCAGTTCGTTTTACACTATGTGGAAAAAAAAAAGAGATAAGGTTTTTTTCATTTTAAATGCTTATTACAAACCACTGAACAACATTTGCGTGTCCAAAACATACCGGAATTTTTCACATTTCTTTTCGTATCCTGTTGGAAACTTTGGAGTTTTCCATCACTTGATAATATTGAATCACTTTTCTTGTCCTCAATAGTTTGAGGAGTATTATGAAAAATTTGTTCACGAGTATGTTATTCATCTGTTTTCAACTATAATGGGGAAACAGCCAAAAACAGTATTTTTTTATATAAAATTTCAAGGTTTCAATAAAAAGAGACAGTATACAAAGATTCAAGGTTGAGCTTGAAGCTTGAAACGACAAAAATATCATCAATAACCATTTTTCTCTGCGGCTAAATTTTAATTTTCTCATAAAGGGCTTAACAAATCACTTTTTATTCGTGCAAAAAAAGTTATTCGGGTTTTCTAATCCTAATGGCGCAATAAATTGATTCCAATTAACTTGTATCAGTCAGTAGGTTATTAGTATTTCTTATGCATCCTGTTATAGATGCACTGCCCGCCTATTCATAATAAGAAGATTGTGATAGCCATATTTTTTATGTGAACGGAGCATTTGATAGTATTAGATTGATCAGCCTCCAATAGTCAGCTTTGGCAAACAGCGGCATTAAGTCACTGCTGTTGTAAAAATGCTAAGTGTTCCGAAAGAGGAAGGATGGAGCTACAAGTTTTTGCTAACGATGCTGGTATCATGGCAGTACTACGTCATAATAGGTAAGCGCTAAATATTTCATATGTATCACCCATTAAATACAACGACACCTAAATTAAGTGCTCAAATTGTTCACCCTCAGCTGAAGAACTATGAGAAAGACGTGCTACGAACTCTGCTTGAACCTTCTTTCTTTGAGTTCATTGATATGTTGTGGTCTATTTTGGTACTTTTTACTTTTCAAATATTCTCATGAAAAGATATCAGTGGGAGTGAAATCAGGTGACCTAGGCGGCCATTCTATTGTTACTCTCCGACCTATCCACCGATTTGGAAAGACATTGTTCAAATAGTTGCGCACCAAGACAGCATAGTGTGGAGGCGCATCATCTTGCTACAGCCATAAATCATTTCTGTTTGGAAACAGCCGGTTTAATTCGGGTAGCAAGAAGTTTTGAAAGAATTCCATATATTGAGGACCTGTTGAGGTTTCTTCGAAGTATGGTCCAATAATCTTATTATCTATTATGCCCGTCTAAACATTAACTTTCTCTGGGTATTGAGTAAGATACTCATGCTCCAGTGTGGATTTCCCGTAGCCTAGTACCAATAAGTTTGACGATTGACATGATCTTTTAGTAAGAATGTTTTCTTCATCCAAGAAAAAAAAACTTTCTCAAAAACATTAGATCTCTTCAATTTTGCTCCATCATCATTTCACACAACTCAATTCGTCTATCAAAATTATCTTCCATACCCATCTGAGCTAAACTCACTTTGTGAGGATGTCACTTTTCCTTACTTAGCTTTCTTGAATGGTCCATGTCATTATCTAATGCTACTTGCCGTGAACTGGTAGGTATGGGGATTATCTTGAAAGGCTAACAGAACAGCTAGCTGCTTGTTCTCTCATATTGGTTTTCTACTACTTTAAGGAAGGTCCTTGACATGACCTGTTTCTCTAAATTTATTATCAATTTTGCTTATAGCGGATTGTGAAATTGGTTTTCGGTTGGGGTATTTATTATCAAATAACGTACATACTTCTTTCTGCGTACGTGTTTCATCGCCACAACCAATCATTATTAGATTTCAATTCTTTCCGTTTCAGTCAGCTTAGCGTTGATAGATATAAAGACTTTTTGAATTCGTCTAATACAATAATACTATCAATCACTTGACAGAAAGTTAATGTCAAAGTGTCAATGTTTATGTTGATAAGGTAACTAGATTTTTAAAAAAGGTAAAAAGTAGCTAGATAAGTCATTTCATTACCAGTGACGGCTTTCACAATAGTATTTTATGCAACGAACATGTAATGATAGCCATTAAGACACGAGCATATTGTAGGATACGAAACGAGCCCCAAGCGAGTTTCGTATATAATATGCGAGTGTATTAATGTCCATTATATGAAAGTTGCATACAATAATTTTTCTACTCCGATTAATAAGAATTATCAGTTTAATTAATTTTAAATATACAGGGTGGGGCAAACTTCTGACATCGGAGGATTACATCGTTGTGGTACGAGATAAAACTTTAAGGTTTTGTGTGAGCTGATACAGTTACTGAGGGCACATTTTGAAAATACTTTCGTTTCTACAGGGTGTTCCAAAACCACGTAGCAGCACAAACTTACATTTTTTTAAATGGAACGTACTATATTTTGTTCAAGAATCGAAAACATCTCACCGAAAGCGCTACAAAAATATAGCATTCTAATATATTAGGTATATAGGGGTTTTAAAAAGATATGGCCAATTATTGGTAAAAAAGACCTCCTCTTTAACACTATGTTAAACTGTAAATCAAAATAAATCAACAGGTCTTTGTATTCAATTGTCATTCACATATCATTGGCTGTGCTCAGTATCAATTACTTTTTTTTATCTGTGGCTTCTTTAATACAGGGTGAAACAAAATGCAAATCAAGCAATATCTCAAAAATTTTAAATAAATCACCCTATAAATCGTTCCACAATTTGTTAGTACAATTAATAATCTTTCAAACGATATAGCACATTTAGGGTATAAGTTGATGGAAAACCGTAAATATTTTATGATAATGATCAAAAACAAGTATTTTACGTACACAAATTAAATGGTTTCAAATTTTTACATGCAACGTGTAAGGCATAAATTTTAATTGTAATTTTGGATGCATCTACAATATTTAATCACTGGGCTACTGTCAAAATAGTATCTACCAATAAATGTCAAAGAAATATTGCTGTATTCTTCGTTTGTGTTCTTAGGTTTAAATAATAGATAACTATAATGAATTTTCCGCAGGAAGACATGATCAATATAATTTACGTGTTAGGGGAATGTTCAAAAATTTGTCATTACTAAAAAGTTGTTGTCTCCATTGAAAACACGTTTTGGAAGAGCATGAGGTTGATAGGAAACATTACCTGATGTGTCGATTCATTCCTTAAGCCTTAAGAAAGCTCTTTCATTTGGATGTCTTCGATTGGGATATCTTTCACGATATACTCTTGGAGCAAGTAAACAATTTTTTGAACATTCTCCTAACACATAAATCATATTGATCATGTCTTCCTGCGAAAAATTCATTATAGTTATTTATTATTTAAACCTAAGAACACAAACGAAGAATACAGCAATATTTCTTCGACATTTATTAGTAGATACTATTTTGACAGTAGCCCAGTGATTAAATATTGTAGATGCATCCAAAACTACAATTAAAATTCATGCCTCACACGTTGCATGTAAAAATTTGAAACCATTTAATTTGTGTACGTAAAATACTTGTTTTTGATCATTATCATAAAATATTTACGGTTTTCCATCAACTTATACCCTAAATGTGCTATATCGTTTGAAAGATTATTAATTGTACTAACAAATTGTGAAAAGACTTATAGGGTGATTCATTTGAAATTTTTGAGATATTGCTTGATTTGCATTTTGTTTCACCCTGTATTAAAGAAGCCACAGATAAAAAAAAGTAATTGATACTGAGCACAGCCAATGATATGTGAATGACAATTGAATACAAAGACCTGTTGATTTATTTTGATTTATTTTGATTCACTGTTTAACAGAGTGTTAAAGAGGAGGTCTTTTTTACCAATAATTGGCCATATCTTTTTAAAACCCCTATATAATATATTAGAATGCTATATTTTTGTAGCGCTCTCGGTGAGATGTTTTCGATTCTTGAACAAAATATAGTACGTTCCATTTAAAAAAATGTAAGTTTGTGCTGCTACGTGGTTTTGGAACACCCTGTAGAAACGAAAGTATTTCCAAAATGTGCCCTCAGTAACTGTATCAGCTCACACAAAACCTTAAAGTTTTATCTCGTACCACAACGATGTAATCCTCCGAAGTCAGAAGTTTGCCCCACCCTGTATATATATATATAATTAAAGTATTGAATATTTTTAGGAAACTATGATGTTATTTTAGATTATTATAATTATAAAGATGGATCTTTCAGAAGATTACTTAGTGTGTGAAAAATAAAATGATAAAATATTCCGAAAATGTTCTAGTGGCATATTACTTAAACTGTATTTTGATAAAGTTTTCGATAGTAGAAAAAATTTTGTATACAATTCGTGTGTAAAGGCCTTTTTTTCGACTCATGTGACATGTGACATTCACAATCGTCAAAAAAAAGGCTACTTTACACACTAGTTACATAAATAACTATTAGGAACGACTTCGAAGAATACTTTTATAATCAATCTGTCTACATGGAGACAATTTAAGACCTTCATCAAAAAGTTTGTTAATTAAAAAATATTCTAGTCAAATATAACTCGCGAGTTCCATGAATTAAAAAAATAATTTGACAGGCTTTGTTCAAACTTGTTGCCTTTTCAAAAGTCAATATCCTGGAAACTATTAGCTAGACTAATAATGCATTTAATGAGAAGTTATAAGTTTTGTAGTATCTGAAAATTCAAAAAATGTACAGTGTTTTATTAAAAAATAGGAAAATAAGGCAAATTTTTCTTTCATTATATCTTGTACGCCCTTGAATAAACTGACAAAATAAACAATAGATGTGTCGTATGAAAAATAATAATTGAGACAGTCTCACCGAGCTGGCATTTGGAATGATCCATTTTCTCATTGTTTCAAATATTTTTGAGGTGAATTATGAAATAAATCAACCATGATGAATATTATTTTTGGCAAATAAGAATTGTCTGTATTGTGGAAATCTTAGGTCTGTTCCAACATGCAATTGCAAATTGACAGAATCTATCAGAGAATAGTCGACCATTCCAATTAGTAATAGGAATTACTTGAAAGGACTGCGGTTGGAACAGACCTCATATATATGGTTCTTTCTTAGATCAAAAACTCATATAGATATCTTGGGAGCCCTCTAAATAAAAAACTGTCGAATAAAAAAGCGATATAATTAGAACACGCCATAAGGACCTTAATAGGTGGAAAACAAGACCAATTGTGAGTTAATGAGAGGTTGGTTTATAAATGAGACTAATTTATGGGCGTAGAAGTCTATTTCTAATGATGAATAATACCATATGGTCAATTTAAACAATATTCGGTGAAAAATAAGTATACAGTATACGGCATGGTAGGGGACCTATATAATTTTCTTGTTTATAAAAGTGTATGTACTTACAGGATTTTGGTCAAAAGTGATAGCAAGGGAACATTTCAGTAATTGAAATAATTTCGTTCATTCGCTTCATTACGTGTAATTTGACCGGGAAGTTCAATATCTTATGGAACACTAATAATAAATTACTTTTTATTGAATGTTGTAGAAAAATACAAATAGTGATATAAAAATTAATAGTACGAGATCCCACTGCAGAATTAGTGCACTCATCGAGTATATGCTAAAAACCTAATTTTTACGTATATTTATCATCAAGAGAATAAATATCTGCTAGGGTACCTATCAAAATGTGGCCGCTAGTATTTTTAATTGAATTATTTTTAATTAATTTTTGGCAAAAAATTTCATTTATTTGTTTTTAAAATAAAATATTGCCCACTTCACGGCAATATATATAAAGACTTTGAAAATTGACGGTTGCCGTTGACCACTTGGCCGCACCTCTTCGCAGCCAGGTGTAAACAGGTATGATTTTGATATATTTTTACGTTCATAACGTACATTTATGATTTATATATCAAATTAAAGCTAATTTTTTTCTCATTATTATGATATATGGTTGCCTACTCAAATCTGGCCGCAAATAAGGGTTGCTGACTGCTAAAGATGGTAAATATTAAAAGTAGACTGAAAGAGAGCTAGCGCGTAACGTCACCAGTCAGACGAAGACAGCGATTGCGTACGACGTTTTAAAGCCATTGCGCATGCATTGGGTGCTAGTGTTCTCAACCACTGGTTCAAATAATAGTAGAGACGACTTAATAAATACTCCAAAAGAATTGTCTTTCTTTCAAAATTACAAATTAAAAAATTACATTAAAAAATTAATATTGAAAAATAAAACCAAGGTTACTTACGTAAAAGAAAATTTCATTGTGCAAGTAGGTTGAAAAATTTTTAGATTTTATTAAAGTATTTAATTGTTTGTTACATATAAACTGAACATTCCAGTAAATTAAACATTGAAATAAGAAAATGTACCTATCTTATATTATTTCCGTGACTCTCATTTGAAAAACTGAATCATCGGAGCCTACCACTCTCACTATCATCGGAGCTATCAATTTCATCGTAACAAATATCAGAATCGTCGTCATTATCGTAAGATTTGTTCGTGGAATCACATAGCACACTCTACGTTTTTCCACAAAAATAAAAAATAAAAAATAAAAAAAAAATAATTTTTAATAAGAAAACTCGATTATTTATAATATATATCGTATCTATAATATCGTATAACCTATAATATTTTTAAGTTCAATTAAAATTTTACTTACTGTTTGTATTTTGCAAAAAATTTCGAATTCTTCTTTGTCTTTTTGCTTTAAAACTGTAATTTTTTCAAGGCACTCTGTATGATATCCAAAATCATCAGTTGATTTAATTGTTAATGAAGCGTCGTGATATTTATATTTTTTCATACGACGAAATAATAACATGAGCGAACACTTTTTAAATGATGCATCATTAAAATCAAGTACATTGTGTTTTTTGTTACACAAAAAACACGCCTTCATCTTCATCAATTTTATTTAACGTCAAATATATTGATAATGTTAGATGCACAAATAAAATAACAATATAAATAACGTTGAATATAACGAACCCCAAAACAGCGTGGTTTCTGAGTTAGTTGTTAATTAGTTGACAACCTAGCACCCAATGCATGCGCAATGGCTTTAAGACGTCGTACGCAATCGCTGTCTTCGTCTGACTGGTGACGTTACGCGCTAGCTCTCTTTCAGTCTACTTTTAATATTTACCATCTTTAGCAGCCAGCAACCCTTATTTGCGGCCAGATTTGAGTAGGCAACCATATATCATAATAATGAGAAAAAAATTAGCTTTAATTTGATATATAAATCATAAATGTACGTTATGAACGTAAAAATATATCAAAATCATACCTGTTTACACCTGGCTGCGAAGAGGTGCGGCCAAGTGGTCAACGGCAACCGTCAATTTTCAAAGTCTTTATATATATTGCCGTGAAGTGGGCAATATTTTATTTTAAAAACAAATCAATGAAATTTTTTGCCAAAAATTAATTAAAAATAATTTAATTAAAAATACTAGCGGCCACATTTTGATAGGCACCCTAGCAGATATTTATTCTCTTGATGATAAATATGCGTAAAAATTAGGTTTTTAGCATATACTCGATGAGTGCACTAATTCTGCAGTGGGATCCTAGACTATAACAATAATATCTGTAAAAGAAAATAGAGAACAGCATAGTACAACAAGAATACTGTGCCTGCTGATTGAGGCTCTATTCCTTTCACAATAATATGGAAAGAACTATTCTTCATGATTGAACATTTTTTCAAGTCCTTATTTGGTGTTTTTTTTTTCCTTTTTTAATGATAAAAGAACGTAATTGAACGTCATTTTCGACCGATTATATCGAAAAGTGCTAATCGTTAATTGGAAGTATGAATTTCCATAAACCAGTGTCCATTGCATGTTGGAGTATATCAAAAAGCCTTGAATAATCACCAAATATGTTCAATTAAAACTATAAATACACACATATACAGATTGCGGAAATCCTTATGGAATCCTCGCCTCACATTTCACAAATACGATAAGGATATATGAAAGATAGAGAAAGAATGGGAGTGTTTTCTTTTACCATTGTACATGACTTCGAAAAAAAGGCAACGGAAACGAGAGAAAAATATCAATTGTACAAATTAATATGCGCTTCTGGCAACAGCGGTTAAAATAGGGGGGCTGAAATTTAGACCACGCCTTGATAACCGCGCATAATTATTCTTTCTCTCTTTCAGCTGTTTTTCTCTCACACTTGTATAACCCGGCACACTTCCATAAGGATTCTTGCAATCTGTATAATACATACGATAATAGTATATTATTAAACAAGCATTTCCTGATAGATAATATTCGCGATAGGTGACGTTTGCGTCACCCGAGTAAATATTATATAAATTGCGAGTAAAATACTATACTTTGTCCACGACCCTTAATTTTTTTTATCTACAACTGTCATGTAACGAGTACGATTTGACACTATTTTTAGTGTCATAATGACGTATATTACCGCACTAGTGCGTTTTTGATTACATTACCGCACTAGTGCGGTAATGAGAATCTAGAAACATATTATTACCAGAATTTAATATTTAAAATAACACTGGAAGCTGCATTTTCAATTCCCGAAAGGAGATTGTCTTCGCTTGAACTCATTTTTATAGATTTTTGTTCATTCAAATTTAAAAATTTGATGACATAACTAATTTATTTCATTTCCACATCCTTGTTTGTCTTTGATTATTTGGTCACAAAATATGATACACAGTACCTTATGTTTACAGTCAATATCATTAAAAATACGTTGGATTAGAATTTTTCTTAAATTTTATAATATAGGTACTGTTGATAATACTAATAAACAGTTGTAGATAAAATTTTGTACGTAACACGTGTGATAGGAATTATTAACGCACTTATGTGATTACGCGACTCGGCCTACGGCCTCGTCTTGCAAACTTCACATGCGTGCGTTATAATGTCCATATCCCACTAATTACGTAAATAACTATTATTGCATAAAAATCAGTAACGATTTCGTATTACCGACCTCAAAATGTTGTGACAGCTACATAAAATAATTTGACATATATAGAGATGGGCGATACTGTGTAAAGTATCAATACAACGTTTTAAAATACCTAATATCAAAAAATATCGTTATGAAAAGTATCAATACTGAAAATTACAATATTTTATCGACACGATATATTTCAGAAACAAATTTCCTGAACAAAATACACCGATTTAATAGTTTATTTCATATTGTACTCCCATCTCTAGTCGTGAATTATGAACCATAATTTACTCCAGTGTATTATGAACCATAATTCACGTCAGTAGATATATGGGTACCATATACTTTTTGTTAGGAGGTGAAATATTGACTTATTATTAGGTGGTCGTGGACAAACATTTTAATCCACTGAATATGTTCAAGATTACTTATTTCACTGTCGAGGTGAAACTTTTCCATCGGAAAAAAATATCTAACGAATTTTGTCATAGACTTTTTATCTTTTTTAGTAACAGTAGCACTGTGTTAATTTTGCACTCGAATGAACACATTGAACATACATTGTGCAATAAATTCAATTACGTCTGTCCCTACATTGTTATTCTCTGACGGAACGGAACCCCGTGAACAAACTATATCATGCCACCTGTTTTTGTGACACACTGGAAGTGACAGTCCCCAATTCCATTTACTTGGCCTCCGCTGTATATTTTTCAGAGCTGTTTATTATCTTTTCCATACAATTTTATGATTTTTTTTGTAGACAGAGGAATGTATGCACAAAAATGGAATGAAGGAACACTTTTTTTCCCAAAATAAAATGTAATAAATTTTTTTAGGAGGTTTCAGTGAATGTAACCAAATTGATTTTTTCACTCCAAAATATGCTTTTGGGAGTATTATTAACATAAAAGTACATATTTTAATAATTTCCATCAGTGGAATTTCCGTTCCAAGATATTTTTCCATTTTACTATACAGGGTGTCCCAAATAAGAGTGACTATTTCAAACATAAATGCTTAGCTTATTAATTGCTCCAAAGGGATGAGGTTTTCACTAGTTTAATTAGTTTATCAAGGAATTTTTTCTATGCTTCGCTGGCATTTCATCTCATCAACACAGGGTGTTTCACTAATGTTGATCAAATTCAAAGGAGAAAATATGTATCATTTTATATGGAACACCCTATAATTTTTGATATCATTCGATAGAGCAATCATTCTCCTTCCCAAAAATGTATAGTTTTATATATTTTCTTCCATTAACAAAAAACATATTCAAGGTTTCATGAAGTAGTACATTTTCGATTAGTAGGCTCATATGAACGTATTTTGAGGTCTAAAATCAACTCATGCTGCGACCGTTTGACGCATAACATAATCATTCAAGTCGGTTTCATGTAATATGCATTTTTAATTACCCATATAATTGCCAACAAATCTAAAAAACATTTTATTTACTAAGAGAACATAATAACATTATTCAATACATATAGAGAACGAAGAACAAAAAAGTTACAATAAATGCTGTATATTCCTACCCTCTTCGTTTATGCATAATGAAAGCGAAATTTCAAAATTTCAAATGAATTTTCTAGCATTTGTTGCGGAATGTTCCTGATATTATTTTTCAGTTCTGCTAAATTGTTAGGCTTAGCAAGTGTTGATTTCAGGCATCAAAATAAGTTCTTATAAAACTACTAATTAACAATGTACCACTCCATGAAACCTCGAATATCTTTGTTGTTAATGAAACAAAATATAGAAAACTGTACATTTCTGGAAAGGAGAATGATTGCTTTTTCGAATGAGATCAAAAATCATAGGGTGTTCCATTTAAAATAATACAATATTTCCCTTTTGAATTTGACCAACATCAGTAAAACACCCTGTGTTGATGCCTAAAAAAATCTCCTTGATAAACTAATGAAACTAGTGAAAACCACATCTCTTTGGAGCAATTAGTAAGCTCGGCATTTATGTTTAAAATCAGTCACTCTTTATTTGAGACACCCTGTATTTCAATTACTGGTTGCCTGTTCAAATTTAATCCACAACTCAACTTTTGATTACTATTACTTATTTTAGTTTTAATTGTTTCAACTATAATATACTGTGTCTTTCTTGTCTTTTTACATGAGTATGATGGTTAAAACTGATATAATAGAGAGTTTTCGAAGCCGCTTAAAAAGCACTCCGATTAACGCTATTTGACAACTTTGACATACGGTATGTCACTTAGCGTATACCGCTCCCGTACACCACCGGTATCTTACGGACGGTAGACATAGCGGTTGCATTAACGAAAAGACCACGGAAAGACGTGACAATTCAATGAGTGATGTCTGTATTCTGATGTTGTCTCTGCTATCTGTTTTTTTGCGAATTGCGATAGCACATACTATTCATAATTATCATGCTATCAATTAATAGTAGTAACTTGAACAATTTAAAAAGAAGTGGGATTCAGTTCTCTGAGGAAGACAATCAGATTTTGCTAACTTAAATTTTGGCAAACAACCCTTTACAGATCCCTCAAAATGGATCATAATTCACTCAAATTTCTGCAATTTCACGCCTTTTGCTAGTAGAAACAAATCAAATAATATTGTAACTAACAAAAACTTTTGTTACCGTTACCGTTGGGGCGCAGAAGGTTCGAAAACTATATGTTTATCTGTCAAAATAGTCGGGCGGTTAGATTTATGTTAACTGCTACCGTCTCAGTATATGTCTCTATTGCCTATCTATCTATCTATCTATCTAGCCCAAGGAAAGTTTTCTACCATAACATTTTATTACAAAATTTGAATAAATATTACCAACTGACCACGGCATTTTATATGGTAGGATCCTTATTTTTGCCGTAAAAAGTTCGATAGGTACCTTCAAAATCATCAAAAACAAAACAACTCTTTCGTTCTGATCTTGAAATTCAATAGTTCCAAGCCGACCAAACAAAAAAATCTATACAGTAAGCACAATTCTTTCAATAAACATACATCAATCATATCCAGGCTATGAAGGGCAAGGTTATTATTAACGCTTAACGACTAGTTTTTCATTGAAATATCACACCGAATGATTAGTATGGAGTAATACACACCACAACTACAATTTATTTCCGAGCATGATGAAAAGCTCTATGATCTCATTGTAAATCCTAACGTCGCTCACGTTCTGAATATGTAATAACGGTATATGTGACGATATTAAAGGCATTAAATAAAGTCCCAGTCGTGTAAGTTGGGTGCTAACCCACTATTAGGACCAAAAGACCGGAGTCATAAAAGCAAGCGCGTGTCCTTTTCAATAGTTTCGGGCGTTATAATCGTAGGGCTCGGAAGTGGATGAATCAGCAGATGTCTTTAGTAGACTTGTATCATGGTGAACGTATTTCGTCTATGTGCAGGTATAGTACAGTTAACCTTCGACAAAAAATTTTAAAAACAAATGTATTCATTTTGCAATAGGTTTCTGCTTTTAATTTGAATAGAATACCTAGACCTAATTTTTATCACACTATATCTCAATAAAAGGTTGAGCTCAATTTAAGGTCAGTGCGGTAAATCCTAGCTTTCAGCAACTAAACAAAAAGAGGACTCTTTTCAAATACCCAATATTTACTCCCATGATCCGGGAGTCTCAAATGATTCCAGTTTCAAAAGTAAACTAACACTCTTTCAGAATTCTCAACCATTGATGTTAAAACACATCGGAAAATGATTTAAAAAGTTGAAAAGTTCTTGAAACACAAATTATGTTCACAGACATGAAAATGAGAGACTATAGGACAAACAATCTTAATATTCCATAGCCATGATATTCAAATTGTTTTGAGAAATATATATCTATTACCGACCAAATATATGTGTAAAGGGTGATTTACGAGGATCTATAAGTTATGGTATATAATTTTTTATGTCCACAGTTATTTAACAGTAAGTACAATTATTGAACATTGAAGAATAATTATTCGAGCTATAAGAAACATTTTGGGAAACATTCGGGTGGAAGGATTATTTTGTTGGATATTTTGTACTGTGAACATTTCATTAGGTTTTTGTCTGACAACAAATTTCATGTGAAATGTCAGCTGTTAATCCGTTGCATGCCTATTTAAATTAGTTACTTCGGCACCAGAGTCAACCAATATTGTTTTAGATGATCGACAAATACATCAGTGACCTGTATATTTTGTCGGATTCATTAAGTTCAACAAGTATTTTAGGCATTTTTCCGAATTAAAGAGTTCCTTACCACTCGTCTGCAACATTTTCCGCCACAAATAATCTTGGTTTGCTGGTCTCCAGAAATACCAAAAATTGAAACTACCTAGAAAATAGATAAAAGAAGGACTTAAATAGTACTTAAAACCTCGTAGATGAAGCTCCTGAAAAGTCCCTGAAGACCTCACTTTGGGCTCAATTTGTTGATCATGATTAGTGTTTTCAAACCCCTCAAACCCTGGAAAATGAGTTTTTCGTTGATATCTGGCAGGGTCGGTTTTACAATTGAAATTTATACTAGATTTGAATAACAGTATAGTTATTCTGGGAGTAAAGTTATACCAGAATTTATACCTAGTATAAAACTATTTTTTAGTTTCACGATGCTTTTTTTACACCGGTATAGCAATTCTAGGAGTAACGTGAAAGTAGTTCATATAAATTGACATCTTTTGTCAGTTTTGTCATATCTGTGATATTTTTCTTTGTAGAGAGAGTTTATTTATTTTAAAATGAATTTGAATGATCTTCCAATATTTGAATCTTCCGATGAAGAAGATATGCTACAACTCGTTCTTTTTTCGCTTTCAACAAACATAATTTTATTTATCGCAAACCGTCAGTAAAGCCGTCAATTATCAGATTGATTTCCGGAAGTAAGCAAACAGTTTACCTTATCCTATACCAATAATGTACTTTATTTGCCTTGCGGCAGGTAAAGTGAAATATGAATCAGGTAAAGTGACATATGAATCAGGTAAAGTGACATATGCGTCAGATAAAGTGACATGTGCGTCAGGTAAAGTGACATATGCGTCAGGTAAAGTATTTTGACCTTGAAATTACTCGAAAATTATTATGTCAGTGTCACGCTTCTCCCTATTAATATACCTCAGTTTCTTACATTCCGAATTCTGAACAGTTGGCGATAAAATTTTGTATTGACCATGTCAGTAGAGTGTCTTCATTGGAGTCGCCTGTTATTCACCTCGCTCGCTTCTCTCGCTAGTCTCATAATTTCAGACTCGTCCGATAAAGAATCACTTTACTGCCTTGGTACATAAATAACTATTATGTCACTCTTTGAGGTTATTCGTAGAAAACCGACATATCTGTCCATTCGACGACGGTATAACTTATTCTAGTCTTTCCGAAAATCTTATTCCATTGTTAAACTTATACGTGTTTTGTGAAACGCTAGAATACATCCTATAACGAGAGTAAGCTTACTCCTAGTTTATACCACTATTGTAAAACCGGTCCTATAAGTGCGATCTAGAGAATTTTTCTTGTGACATGAAGATCGTCTCACTATCTGCAAAAATGGTTCCGATTTTTTTTTTAAATTCGATAGTTTTCGAGATAATAAGACCCAATAGTCCCCTCATTTCTGGATGCTGCTCTGCCTGTAGGAATTCTGCTGTCTATGCATTAACTTTTAAGCAGGCGAAATGTTCCATAACTCGGCAAAAAATTGACATTTTCAGATAATTCAAAGCTCATCGCAATGGGATACTCCGTACCTATATCATTTCATGTGACTTGCAGTTCGTTTGTAATTGTAAAAAATATTTTAAAAAGCGTTTTTTTCCACTAGATTTTGCAACTCTCATTAATTTGTTGATTTTCTCCTTGGGACGTCTTGAATGATCCCAAACATTTTTTTCACCATTTTCCTTGCGTTTCAATAAAATATTGATTAGTTCATTCACATTCTTCACTCTCCAGTCGTTTTCAGAGTTATGTCAAATCTGTGGAAAATGCGCGTTTTAAAATAGTATATTAAAGTATAAGTGGATATTGAGGTCTTTAAAACACGCGCGATTTTTCGAGCACGACGGCGAAGCCAGAGTGCTCGAAATGGAGCAAGTGTTTCAGAGACCAGTTATCCACGAATACTTTACGATATTTTTTTCAATGGTGCACTTTGAAATTATAAATACTGGTATCTATTACTACTACAAGGAAAAGAAATGGGAATAGGAACTGACAATGTAAAATGGTCCATCAAGTATTATGGTGTTCTGGACTAATGACAATGGTGTTCTCACCCTACCAATTGTGAAATTTCATACAGCCTGATGATGGTAATTGTTACCGAAACTAGTTGCAATTTTTGAGTCCCAACGGACATTAAATATTTTGTGGTTTGACTTTGAGTTTCATTGAACCCTTTATTTGGATTCTAACCACATTTAAGGTATGGATGAACTCGAGTTAAAATGGTTTAATTCATGATGACATTAGTTGACCTTGCGTTGTCATGGAAATGTTAATAGTATCAATTTAAATACCATTTTCTCCGATTTGAAAAATCGAAATATTTATATCTCAAACAATATCACCTGCATTTTCCATTATCATTTATAAAATTGAAATTGTTAAATATTGTTCAAATAAAGGTTTTGACGTTACAAAGTATCTACTCCTGTCAGATCAATAATTAAAATAGTTGTCATTCAGACATTTTTACACCATAAGACATTACACTTCGTTTCTCAAGATGTTGATGTTGCCATGGTAACTTTAAGAAACGCGCGTGTTTTAAAGTTCGTTTTAAACACGCTGGGGCGTGCTTTGAATAGATAAAAGGGTTCCTTATGATATAAGTGTTAAAAGTACATTTTCAAGGCACGCATGTGAAGGTTTGTTTTTCTACAAACGTGTTAAAAATGCCATTTTAAGCACTCCATAGAAGCCTTAAAAATGTCACTTTAAGGCACTGAGTGCCATAAAATGTTTATGGCACTGCTGGTAAAAGAAAAATGTCACTTTAAGGCACTGAGTGCCATAAAATGTTTATGGCACTGCTGTTAAAAGTGAATTGTCAAATTTTGAAAGCAAACGTCAAAATATTTAGATTTTATTTATTAACATTAATATTAATAGTACAATTTGTGCAATTTGACAAATTAATTTCCTGCACTGCTGTTTTACCATTTTCCGTGGATTAGGAGGAACGATGCGCAGAAAAAAATGGAATTTCCAGTCGAGGTTAACGCCGCAATATCAAATCAACAATGGTTGCTAAGGTACGTAATATACGATGCAATTTAAAATTATCTCCTTTGGATGTATTAATAAAGGTTTTTAAAATTTAATTCAAACTGTATTATTGCATCTTGTGAGCGTTTGTAGAAAAAATATTGTATGATATACGTGTTAAAAGTACCTTTTAAGGCACTCATGCTTCGCTCATTCTGCAAACCTTCACATGCGTGCCTTAAAAATGTACTTTTAACACTCATATCATAAATAACTATTATATATTGCTTTTCAATGCACATCATTTTAAAGTTTACAGTGTCTAGTTTTCGAATGTACTTTTTGATTTTCATTAAAGTCTAATCGTTTCCAAGAAATCAGGAAAATTGTTCATACCAGTGAAAACCGAACTTTTTTTGAATGTTTCTTGTTACCTGCTCTTCATTTTTTGGGAATTGATAACTGGACTCCTCGTACTCTTCTCATAAATTGCATTAGTACTGATTGTATTTTACTTGCTTAATTTCCTCAAATCAATATTGAACATCAGTTTTGTTTATTTTTCGCTATTTTCTTTATAACTGTGTTCCATATATTTCCCCACCTCCTGGCTAAATAGCTGAATACCATCCTGTATTATTTAAGATCATCCACTTGGGGTTCTCCAGTATAATTAATCATATCATCAGTGAAAACGAATAATCTTGGAACGAAGCTTACACGTCCTTGCCCAAAGTTATATCACAGTAATATATTGATTAATCCTTTAAAGCGGACCTTACACGATCAATATTACTGTCAATGTCGAAAAATATTGTCAGTAATATTGATCGTGTATGGAGTGGAATGATGAAATGAAGTTGAGTACTGACGGTTATTCGAATATTTTAATATTTTGGTCATGAGTATTGACAATACTGTCAGTATTCCGTATTGACAGTAATACTGACCGTGTAAGGTCCGTTTATGCGACAGTAAAAAGTAGTCGTAAGTTATTTCTTTCGTTTCGTGTTTTCTTATTTTTTTTTTTCATGAGAATTCCATTTATATCAGAAGTTCTTTGGAAGTTCTGTTTTTTCCAAGTCAGGTAGTTGAGAATGAAGGTTTTGGATCACAAAACACGTGAGACTTTTGTAGGATATTGAATTTTTAAAATAACATATTTCCATAATAATATCGATAGTGATTCACCTGCTTAATTTTCTGTCCATCAATGTTGATGTTTAGTTTTTAGGGTCTCATATTATCATCGCTTCTGTTCATTATCACGCTATATTTTTTTTCATTATACTGTATTTTATGTATTAATGTTTATTTCCAGTGGCGGTTCGAGGTGAAAATTTTAAGGTGTTCTGCAAGTTTATCTTGTAAAAGGGTTGTTTCCCATTGATTTTATCGTTTTTTCTGTGCCTTCCGTGTTTGGTATATTGAATATGCTTCCTCAGGGTACAGTGTTCTGTCATTAAGGTCGGTAACTGTCTTCCAATTCCACTTACCCATTTTAATCGGCCGGAACGAGAGTTTCTTACTAGCTTATTCAGTATAGGATGTTAGTATAGAAGTGTCCTTGTGTCAGCCTCCATCAGCCTTCATTTGAGTTGGGCTCCTTGACTAGTTTTAAATCCCTGCAATGTGCCAGCACCCATACTAAAGAAACTTTGTTGTCTCCTGCCAGCATGTTAAGGGATTCTTTACAGTTTATCACCAGCTGGACATATATTTTACATTTGTTGATTTGTTTCATAATAACGGGATTTTCAAATTAAAATAACATAATAGTATTTATGCAATTTTATTAAGAAATACATTTATATCTTGAATAGATATAACTTTATATATAGCACGAAATTCTTTATAAAAGAGGAACACCAAAAGACTTTATTGTGCATCATCCAAGTTATCGATTCGTGTCAATGTGATTTCGGATTTAATAAAAGGATCTGAAAGCGCGTACATTTTTCCTTAATAATAACCATCCGGTTATGAAACATATTTTTGAAGGGATATGCTCGAATGAATCTGATCTAACTTAGTAGGAATTTTCAGTAAACGGATTGAGACGGGATATAGTCTTCAGAATTATTCAAAATTTCCTTACTGCATTAGCTACTGAGATATGAAAATATAGAAATTCGAGGAAGAATATACAAATAACAAAGGCTTTAAAATAAACGAAATTTCCTCGGAAATTTCAGTAATATAATATACCTACTATACAGATTGGCCCAAAAGTCCGGAAACCGCCAATTATCTCCTAAATTGGTACTGCCAATTATACAAAATTTAGAGTAACTAGTACACCGATTATATGATACGGATAATTCTATATTATTTGATATTCGCAATGTTACCAGATCTGCGGTTTATCTTATATTATTAGTAGCTTTGGTTTTTCAAATTAATCACCCTGTATATCCAGTCATTATTGGAATCTTCTATTCAATACAATACGAGTTCAACCATAAAAGTAACACTTATGATTTCATGTAGTCTGGAAAGTCTAAAATACATAAAACATAAGTCTGGGCGATGACATAGCACTGTAATGGAAGCTCTTTGATGCTATAATTACAGTCAAGCAGTGTCGAACATGGTTAGTACTTGGATGGGCGACTATTCCAGGGAAAACCATCGTATAGGGCCTGTACAGCCTGCAAATAGATATACCGTCTTTCGGAGGAATCGTAAAACCGACATCCTGGGTCCATGGATTTTGGGTTCGCTAGAGAACGCTACCACTGGGTGGAACACTTGTGGACTCGCCAAAATTTCTGGTTAGGGGTAAAGTGCTCCCGGCGTGATAAGCATCAGTGGTGGAAATAGACCGACGTGGAATGTACGAATAAAAAAAATAAGTCTGGCAACGCCTATTTGTGAACTATATTTTACAAGTATCCCCAATAATGATGATAATCTTCAGGATTGAGATCAGATAAACTCGCCTACCAATCCATCGTCCGGGAAATGTATTATCTATATGAAGCCAAACATTTACACCACAATGAGCTGGAGATCCAGCTTGCTGAAATCATAACTGATTAAAATTGGCTCTCAACAAGTCATTCATTGTGAGTTCAATTTCATATTTAAGTAGAAGTTCATCAAAATAACAGCATTCTACATTCGGATTAACATATGGTTGAGCTCGTATTGTATAGAAGATTCCAATAATGACTGTATTTACAGGATGATAAATTCGAAAAACCAAAATTACTAATAATATAAAAGAAACAGCAAATCTGTCGACATTGGAATTATCAAATATGAAATCTACGTTTCCAAAAATAGGTGTACCCCAATTTACGAAATAATCGGCTGTTTCCAGACTTTTGGGCCACTCTGTATATAGTTTGTCCCGAAGTATATCGTCCTAGCTTTTGCTAGCAATCATCTAAATACGACCATTCACGACCTTCTGTAAACAATTTTACCCAAAATAAAACCCAACAACAGTCGAGTGACAAAGCAAGGGCGAGCCAATGAGTTTTGTATCGGGTATATGATGGATGCATTAAATTTATTTGGCAGTAAAATATTTCGTTCAAGCGTATGTTCTCAAAGAGTTTTCTATACGAGTACACTTGTCATTAGATGCAAAGCTGAAAAATGTGTATAATTGTTTTTAATAATCTCTCATTTGGGATGTATTACAAAAATACAAAAAGATAGATATTTGTGAATTTAATCGTTTTTGAAATAATTTCAAATAGTATGCAACTGATGATATTTTGCCATATGCTTCATTGCTATTGGCCCATTGATTTCATTATTACTGGCAAAAGTGAAGACGATATGGTTTCATGTGTTATATTATCGATTATTTTCACGTTAAAATATTTCTAGGTAGATATCTTTATAGCTCAGTACACATGACAGTCAAGAAAACAGTGTAAACTGTGTCAAGTTGTTTTTTTTTTCAAATTGCACAGCGCTTACGGCTGTTACGCCACTGTAAGTAAGTAATAGTTGTTGTGATTTTATAAGCTAGGAAAATGTGAAGAATTACTTACTCGACAGGTATCTTCAAGAAACCAAATTAAGCAAACAGTCGACAACACATTAACTCTACACCACTTTTTTTCTATTATGATAGAGCAACTGTTGGGGGAAGACAAAGTCTGTGAGACTAAAAAAAACCACTGCTTTAAAAATAAAACTAGGAAAAAAAAAATAAATTGCACTGAAAAAAGCTAAAAAACATGTTTCAAAGGTAATAGAACTGGTACGTAGAAAATAATTCTTAATTTAAGAATGAAATTATCAACGAGAAAATTAATTATGGTAATAAATGACGTGAGTATAATTTATTTCCAACGCACAGCGTTCCTAAAAAGGCATAATAAATTAGTATAAATTTGTTTTCTAATAAATATAATATAAAATTAGGAATGTTCAATAAATTTGATATAATCTCAGTATTTCCTCTACCCTTGTTATACATTATTATAAAAACTTCTAGTGTCGAGAAATGGTTGCCCAACAATGTTCAAACTGGTCCATAAAGAAGTCATTAAAGGCCGCAGCTGTATACACTAACGAGAACCAAAAAACTAGACCTATACTTTTTACAACTGTGCAGGTATTCGGGAAGGAAGTGGCTGATAAACCACGTCCGCGGCCATTTGAACAAATATCTTTGTTATGTAAATATCAGATGGAAAACAAATAATTGTTGAACATAATATGATAAAAATACCATCCTTTTTTATCTTATAGATAAATACGAGGTGAAGTATCGGTGGGTAGGAATAATGTTTTTGTATAAACATGTTGTACGGGTTAACGCATTTATTGGAGTTTTTTCCATGTATTATAATTTAAAGGACAAAATTGACGCTTTATAGAGAAATCTTGAGGTTAAACTCGCACAGGGACGTATAGTAAGAAATATTGTTTCAGATATTTACATTCACATATAAATTTGATTAAACAATCGTTTGAAATGTCGTGATATTTTCAGTTTGTAGCTTAAAGGCAAAAGTTAAATAAGTGTGACGTTTTTATAACACATTAATGAAATTTGGAAGTGATCTAGCTAAGTTTGTACAATTAAAAATATACCATATTATCTACCATATTTGCAGAATTTTGATTTAATGTGTCAACTATTCATTTAGAGCGAATAATTTAATCATCTCTTATTCACTCTCTTGAAATTTTTTCAGATTTCGCCAGTAATAGGTTGCTTTAGGCTTTTTCTGCAATATACATTATATTGGGCGAAGGAAAATCAAATACAGTGTCACTCGACATTTTCTAAACGAATAAAACTTCATACACACGCAAACCAGTTATAAGGAAAATAAAAGGAAATGGGGTTTCTTTGACATTTCCTGATGCTCGTTGGCAAATCGCTATTGCGACAAACTTAATTCTGATGTTTTGACGGCTCATTCCATATTATATATTTCCACTGATGTATTATGTTGTTTATCTGGATTTTTTCATTGACAATTCAACTCGTGTATAAAAAATCGCATATGCCACAATGTAATTGTCACTTTGACAGCGGCAAAAGTTAGCTGAAACTTTTTACAGCGATTATTTTTTTCACTTGTCAAAATCTGACATTTTGGTGGTTTTAACCAATAGCAATACATTATTCTAGCCAATCATTCGGTATTATACTGATAATTATGCTTCCTCATCGATAAAACCTTGTTTACATCGGAACGTCAAAATTTTACTTCGAATTTGTCATTATTGACAACTAAAAGCGCTTTCAAAAATCCTTTTAAATTGTTGAAAAAAATAATCTTCCCAAATACAACTCGCTCTTCAAATTTTATCACATAATTTTTTATTTTCATCACTCAAACTTGTTTATTTGAGGCAAAAACATTCAAACAAACCGAATTTAGATAAAATCACTCCTCCTAACGGTGTCGTGATTTTATCAAATCGGTTTGTTTTCATATTTTTGCCAAATAAACAAGTTTTTCTACTACCGTGTGTAAAGTAGGTACTTTAGACACACTTTCGAGTGCGTAAAATTTGATTTTACGCACTAGTGCGTAAAGAGTTTTTCTTTACGCACTAGTGCGTAAAGTAAAAGTTCCAATATTATTATGTATGTAGTTATGTGTATCTGAATAGGTATAAGTTGGCGGTGAGTGACTGACATTTCTTTAATTGTGAATTGAATCTGACAATTAAAGTTTAAATTGAGATCTTCCGACTATACCTAGGGTAATCAATTGTATTTTGATGTAAGTATTGAATATTTTTAGGAAACTATGATGTTATTTTATATTATTATAATTATAAGATGGATCTATCAGAAGATTACTTCGCAAATAGTGTGGAAAAAATAAAATGATAAATTTCGAAAATGTTCTAGTGGCATATTACCTAAACTTCTGTATTTTGATAAAGTTTTCGATAGTAGAAAAAATTTTGTATGTAATTCGTGTGTAAAGACCTTTTTTTCGACTCATGTGATTGTCGCATTCGCCTGCGGCTCATGCGACAACATTCACATTCGTCAAAAAAAAGGCTACTTTACACACTAGTTACATAAATAACTATTTCGTGGAAAAGAAAAAATTATCGATAAAATTTGAAGCACTCGTGGTATTACCTTTGATAAATTAACTCCAATGTTCAAATGTCATATACCTGGAAATGTTATTGTCACTTTGACATCGATAAAAAAGGTGCATCCTTTTTTATCGCGATAAAAACCTCTCTTCCTCAATTTCTAGTAAGCGGACATCACTTTCACACAATGACAATGAGATAATTATTATTGTTGTTCATCGATATATTCTGTCGTTAATTTATCTTGCCAAAAAACACTCGAGCTTTTCTTTTATCCAGATAAATTTCTCTTCAACTCAAAGTTTTGCCAATCACTAAATTCGCTCGAAAAACTGACATTAGATAAAATCGCTCCACCTTCGGTGTCGCGATTTTATCATGTCAGTTTTTCTCGTAAAATTAGTGATTGGCAAAACTGTTTCGTTGCAAAGAGAAATTTATCCGATAAAAAAAAAGCTCTTGTGTTTTTACTGTTGATAAATTAACTTCAATGTTAAAATGTCATATACTTGGAAATGTTATTGTCACTTTGACATCGATAAAAAAGGTGCATCCTTTTTTATCGCGGTAAAAACTTCTCTTCCTCAATATTTAGTAAGCGGACGTCACTTTTACACAATGACAATGAGATAATTATTGTTGTTGTTCATCGATATATTCTGTTGTTAATTTATCTTGCCAAAAAACACTCGAGCTTTTCTTTTATTCAGATAAATTTCTCTTCAACTCATAGTTTTGCCAATCACTAAATTTGCTCGAAAAACTGACATTAGATAAAATCGCTCCACCTTCGGTGTCGCGATTTTATCATGTCAGTTTTTCTCGTAAAATTATTGATTGGCAAAACTGTTTCGTTGCAACGAGAAATTTATCCGATAAAAAAAAGCTCTTGTGATTTTACTGTTGATAAATGCACTTGTGGTTTTTTCACTTATGCATAGGTTTATCAATTATCGCAATAGTTTGACATGTTTGTCAACAACTTATTGAATTTCTAAACACTAACAATGAGCCGATTCATTGAATTGTCCTGCCGAATTACACTCGATGTTTTTATTAATATCGGGTAAATTTGTGTTGTTCAACTTTTAAACTGTTTCCTTTAGCAATTTGACTCGAAAAACTGTCAACCTAAAAAAGCTCCACCTTCGGTGTCGCGTTTTTAATAGTTGACAGTTTTTGTCGTCTAATTGCTAGCAGCAGTTTCTCATTAAACAATCCAAATTTACCCGATAAAATACAAATCTCTCGTGTAATTATAAGTGAAAATTAACGTGCTTTGCTACTATGGCCACTTGCACGAAACGATTACATTGCTATATAAGGTACAATAAGATTAAATATAATATGGAAGTTAAATTGAATTATCCTGTAAGCTCCACATCTTTGAAGAATGGTAGTAGGTTGTAAATTTGCTCTGGATTATTTAGCTTATATCGTAGGCTTGATGAGAAGTGAAAATGTTGTCTCCTGGCTGAAAGTTGGTGACATTCAGGCGAAATGTGTTTTATTGTCAAATGAGATTGACAAACTTGACAATAGGTTCGGTTACTGGATGTCATTAGGTATTCATGCGTTAACTTAAAATGTCCGATGTGTAGTCCATAGAATAAAAGAACAAACAATTATATGTTTCACTTGTATGTTAAACTAAAATTTCAACAGACAAAATTTTGTGTGTATATTATATCATAATTTTGTGTGCATATTATATCACAATTTTTCCACCTTTGACCATTTTTTCATCATGGAATGACATTTTGCTTCGTCTAGTTTAGTTATTAGATTTTTCGATGTAGGTATACCAATTTTTTATTATTTTACGCATTTTATTTTCATTGGAATTACTCTACAAAAATGTTTTGGACAGTATCATTTTTTAGAAATATTCGTGAATATTCACAAAAATTAATATATTCATCTGGGGTCTCTGTAGGTGGATTTGTAGGTCCTTCAACTTAGAGTACTTAGAGTCAATGTCAAGCTGTCACTTCTGTTAGCTACCCTCATTTCTTCGTGTATTATTTTATAGAGTTGAATAGTTTTATAGTGTTTCTTTTGTGAATTTGGATTATTTATATAGTGTTTAGTGCATATTTATTGATATAGTGAAATGGCTTCCCGCAAAGGTGGATTTTTCCGTATATGCTATATACTTTTCTCAATGTATCAGGTAGTTTAATATGTCTCGATGCTTCGACGTATTTCCGCTCAATACCGTATTAGTCCGACTTAAAACGAACAGACAAAGCTTTCGTCTTTTGTTAAATGATGTACTCTGTGCTGTCATCGTCATCATCATTTTTATGCGACCTGTAACCAAAGCCTCATCGACGTCATCTACTTACCAGTTAACAACAAATATCTCCACTGCACCGGCAATTTTCAAGTAATTCACAGAATGCAACAAATTTAATATGAATATTCAAAATAACTAGTAGTTTTTGATGAAAAAGATAGCTCGCGTTTGACAGTTCAGTACTACAGGTATCCCCATGTCGCATCATAACACAGTGTATTTCTCACTAATTTATTCTCTTATGTCATCTTAAGCGTCAAGGAATTCCACGAACATGTTAAGAAATCAAATCGAAATAGTATATCACAATCCTTGGACAAACTCTAATGGTAATTTTCAATATTCTGGATTATATCTATAGGAATAAATCTTGTTCAACGAAAAAGGGAAATATTACAATAGACGGTTGCAGAGACAAATGAATCTAAGGGCATAGGATGTTTCACACTTGGCATGATCAAGGTTTATGAGCATTAACGAAAGAAAATAAAGAACTTTCAAATTAAAACATCAATAAAAGGTTTTTAATTTGGATTATAATTTAATCATGGATCTTTTTTGAGCAGTAGTTTGAATTTATTCATTGTTTTATTCTTGTCCCTTGATATTATATTCATTTTTTTTTGACTTCTTGTACATTCTAATTCAATTTTCTATTTTTACTACATGTTATATTCTTTTCATTGTTAATTTTAGTCATAGATCTGTAAAGTTGAAGATATGTGTATAGGGCATTGTACATGAATTATGACGAGAGTTCTCTGAAAATTTTTTTTTTTTAATGTCATATGACAAACCCTGTGTAATGTTTTTCTCAATGCGCATTTAAAATACAAATCAGCGTGTCAAGCGTTCTTTCCAACACGCCCTCATCTATTCGTTATCGAATTTATTCCATTTGGCTGTTCCACACTGTATGTTATTCTAGTGAGTGTGTTTTCTCATGTAACTAATGTTTTTATCCAATTTTTTTGACTGATGTAGATCTTCAAGCTCTTCTCAATCTCAGGCAATTCTCTGTGTGGAAAAAATGTAAATGGGTTCTAACACTTTCTAGTTGGAAACTCCTTATAAAAATTGAAATTTTAGTTGTTGAATTCAGAATTATGACTACTATTTATGAACAAAAAGTAACGTAATTCAAATATTCAAACAGTGCCCAATACCGACGCGTATATTCAAATAATTTTCATTTTTTAATACTCGTATAGCCGATTTATATACACTCCCATCGAATAGCTTTCGATGTAGTTATTATGTAGGATTCACAATTTCATTAATGATGGGGTCTTATAAAGGGATGTAGTTATTATACCTAGCAGGTGATACTGTAATAATAGCACCGATTTAGACGACGTCCAGTGATATGCTGGTGATAACTCTATTATTTGTTAATAGGTATACCTATTATATGTATTTGAAATTTAAATAAATCGATTCTTATTTTTAAAGGTACCTACTTTTGTAATGAAACCTGTAATTAAAAATAGAAAGGAAAACCAACGTGGGCTTATCTTTGAAATATAAGTATAGGATGAGAAAAGAAAAAGTAAAGTTCATCGACTTGAAATAACTGTGTGCTCGGAAGTTTATATAGATTTGTTATCTCTCGGGCAATATTGAGCATCAGCCGGGAAATATTTACATATTATTACGTTTAAATAAAATAATATTTGATCAATGCGTTTTTCTATGAATTCGAATATATACAGTGTGTAAAAGCCAAATGGAATAAATTCATTATTTCGGTTACTGTACATATTTATAAAAAATCCCGAAACACGTCAAATTTAAATTATAACTTGACATTCTTTAACGTGAAAATGCAACCCCTACCTTCAACCCCCTTAGAATGACAGGTACAACCCCCAATTTTTTAAATGGGAAGTATAGGCTTGTGATATATCATTTGAAAGGTCTCTTCATTCTCTATTCAAAAATGTTATTGTTTTTAAATTTAATGCAAAAATTAACATAAAAAAAATTAATATCATGTTGTTACCGAAATTCGCTACAATACAATCAAAAACTAAAATGTAATGCAAAACGTAATAAAATGTAGAACACGAAAAAGAACTATGAATGTTAATGAAGTAGATGTTCAAAATGTTCTCCGCGAACGTCTTGGCAACATCCTAATCTCAAATAAAACTGTCTTCTAACATTATTTAACATATCAGGCGTGATCGACCTAATCGCAAGCGTTATTCGTTCTTTTAAGTCATTTAAATCAGGTTTAGTTTTGTACACATGGCTCTTCACATATCCCCATAAAAAGAAATCTAATAATGTAAGATCAGGTGATCGCGCTGGCCATTCAATCGATCCTCGCCTCCCTATCCACCGATTGGGAAATATTGTATCGAGGTACTGCCGGACATTAAGTTGGTAATGTGGTGGTGCTCCATCCTGCTGAAACCATATCGTATTCGCTGGAACTTGAGGATTACCTGGATCAGGATATAAATTTGCCAACGTTGGAATGACATCATTTTGAAGTAGTGCCAAATAATTGTTGCCATTCAAGTTGCCCTCAATAAAAAAGGGACCAATTATATTGTTCCCTACAATCCCTGCCCAAACATTAACCTTTTGAGGGTATTGAGTGTGTTCTTCTCTCATCCAGTGAGGATTTTCCGTGGACCAGTAGCGGCAATTTTGCCGATTAGCATGACCGTTAAGTAAAAAAGTACACTCATCAGAAAACATAACGTCTTCTAATTGGATAATATTGTTATCCAACATGTCCATCATTTGCTCACAAAAAAAAGTTCTCCTATCAAAATCGTCTTCCATGAGCTCCTGAGTAGGTATCATCTTATACGGATGCAATTTATTTTCTTTTAATATGTTTGCTATCGATGTATGGCTAGCATTGAATGTAGTGGATGTCTGTCTACTCGATGTATGTGGGTTTTCCTGAAACTCAAGCAACACATCTAATTTGAGTTCATCACTCAGTGCATTAGCAGCTGCTTTTTTTATCTGCCTTACATGACCAAACTCGCGAAACTGCTTTTCTATTTTACTTATTGTTCCTTGGGATATAGGCGGTAAATTAGGAAATTTCTCATGAAATAGGCGAGTTACTTCCTGTTGTGTTCGGATGTTATCTCCGTAACCAATCATTTGTAAAACTGTTAATTTATGCATTTCCGTTAATCTAACCATTTTTCAGAATTGAATTGAACAAACTTTATACTTAAATTACAACAATGACAACTTAAATAAAACAATTTACTACTGCTTGTTAAAATAGCGTTGCCACGGAAATTCTTTAAAGTTTTTTAATGGTTACCATCTAAAAACCACATTGCTACGGTTTTTGTTCACTTTCTCATTATCAAGACCAAAACGGGAAATAAGTCTTAAGTAATATTGTAATAAGTTCCGAGTATATTTTAGCGAATTTCGGTAACAACATGATATTAATTTTTTTTATGTTAATTTTTGCATTAAATTTAAAAACAATAACATTTTTGAATAGAGAATGAAGAGACCTTTCAAATGATATATCACAAGCCTATACTTCCCATTTAAAAAATTGGGGGTTGTACCTGTCATTCTAAGGGGGTTGAAGGTAGGGGTTGCATTTTCACGTTAAAGAATGTCAAGTTATAATTTAAATTTGACGTGTTTCGGAATTTTTTATAAATATGTACAGTAACCGAAATAATGAATTTATTCCATTTGGCTTTTACACACTGTATACTGACTATAAAATACGTGGAATAACTATTTGTTTAATGACTTGAGTCTTCTATAAACATTGGTGCAGTTTAAATTGTTCGAAATATAATAATACAATGCTGTCAAGAGCCAATATGATGCATACATTTTAGTTTAAAAAACCGTTGAAGATTTTTTTCTTTTTTACAATAACCGTTTATACCTCCAAAGTAATTAGCGGCGAAGTTTTTATAAATATGTAGGTACATTTATGTCAATAAGAAGTTACAATTTGTGGAAAATGCTTATATGTTTCAGGAAGAAAATAATGTTTTGGGTGTTGCATTTTCCTCCCATTATGCCTTGAAGGATTTTTTCTATTTTGAAATTTCTTTTTTGAATTTCATATGATGGACATTCTGGTAAGATATGAGAAACACAGTTACACTTTTATCACATATGACACAAAGTGGAATAGGCTCCCAAGTTAGTAGATATTTGTGTTTTGATCTGGTGTGCCCAGGCGGATTCATGTGACGATGAACTGGTGCTGACGTTTATTTGTGTTACATGGCCATTTTCCTTTGTTAGATTCTATTTGTTAGAGCTTGGATGGTTTTGGTTTACATTCAGTATTCCAGTTGTTAAGTATCTGGTGTCAAAAATAAGGTTGTAAATCTGATGCATGTGTGGACCTGTTGAGGATTTATTTTTCCATACTAAATACTTAATATCTTCTGTTACCAACAATATTTGTTTTTGTGGAGTTTGAATTGAATTAATTGTGAGGATTAGGAATTTGCATTTTTTCAATGATGAATTTCTATAGATTGGCCAATGACGCCACCAAAAGAGGCGACGTAGGTCGCGTTCATCCCAACAGCTTTGACAAAGAAGCATAATTCTGCTGAACAAAATTTTATTCGATGTATGACTTCAATATATTTATTTTCTCGTGCAGAAAGTGCGTGACCGCGATCTAGTGCGGAAAAGACGTTTTATGCATGTGTTAGCAGCAACACTTTTTCTACATTTTCTAAATTAAAACCCGGCCTAAAAAAGACACCAACATCAGAATCAATACACACCTTCCAGTACCGAAAGCTTTTAAAGCTCTTGGGCGGAGAACATATACATTGTACTGATGATACGCCAAACTCGGTCTACAATAATTGTAACTTAAGTTATGTCCCTTTTAATTGCAAACCAGAATGGTTTGTATTTTAAAATATGTTCTGGATATGCCAACCCCGTTTGACATTGGAGTAAAATTGAATATCAATCGGTGCCTATAGCTCGGGAAGTAGTTGTTTTTGATTAGTTGGAAAATATTTTTCAAAACTTATGAAGCGTCAGAAGAACTATAATTATTCAGCGATATTTATTGGTAGCGTGCTTTAAAATACGACATTACAGGAAACTGTAATAATTCTTTATTACTTTTTTTTTCCCATATGGAAAGCCTTGTCAAATTTTTGCACATAGGCAGGTGGAATGTTTCCAATATATTGAAAAAAAATCGAGTTGTTAATGCAGCAAATACACTTTTCCTTAGAACTCGAATACTAAAGTACTAAACTTTGTCGCATAGCCTTAAGCGATGAAGTTAAAGAGTCCTCGGTTCGAGAACAAGAACTTTGTTTCCCACCAATTGCTTCAATTAGAAACTAAGTGAGTAACCGAAGAAAAAAAACTGAGCAACAAACTTTTGGGAGAATAATTTTTATCTAAAACTGTCAGGTACGATTTGACACTATGGCCTCGTCTTGCAAACTTCACATGCGTGCGTTAATGTCCATATCCCACTAATTACGTAAATAACTATTAAAATTTCTGCGGGCGACTGTAATTGAGAGAGGAGCCTTTTCAAATTAGAACAGATTAAAATGGTATTATACTTTTTGTATTGAGTTAATGAGTGATTACTTGGTTGATCAATGTTGTAACAATACAGGGTATATCAATAAAATGTCAATAATCTTGGTCGATAATACACTATATCAAAAATCGTTTGAACGTGAATAGATTTCTTGATATGGAATCTTTACAATGGTACAGGGTGTTGATCTTACCTACCATAAAATTGATAAAGAAGTGCTTATATTTTTTGAATAACCTCATATAACATTAGAATATCCAATATCGAAGAAACGAGAATCAGGGATGAAAAATATGAAAATATGCAGGGTATTCTTTAAAAAAAAGGTGAATACGGTGTATCCTGCCAGTATGTATATCTGATTATATTTTCATAATAGGGTTCTTTTCATTAATTAACTTTTATCTATAGTATATTACGTAACGTGTGCGAAAAGTGACATTTTTCACACGAGCGGGAAGTATTGTCTCACGATCGCAAGCCGAGTGAAACAATCCCACGAGTGTGAAAAATCACTTTCGCACAAGTTATGTACACTATTTTTCTCACGACCACCCGATATACTTCTACCGAATCAGGAATGCACTTTACAATTTTCCGTTTTTATGTAAATGTGGGAGGTTTTACATATGTGTATTTGTAATTACAGTACTTATAGTTTGATTACTCACCTTTGAAAGTGGCCCGGAAAATTGTGATTTTTATGTGATGAAAAAGTTATAATGAATATTGGTACACAAAATATTACGAACATTGATTTTAACAACTACTAACAACAATTGGAAATAGAGCATCAGAAATAAAACTGTTTTTGTAACATAAATATTGCGATTCAGAATCATTATCTGAATCATTGTTAAAATTGAAAGTAATAAATTATATTATATGGACAAATCAATTTAGGAAATACGCAGTTAATCCTGGTTCTCGTACGATTTTCGATTTTTTTTTTATGTGTTGTAGTCTAAATGATAACTTAGAGATCGTGATGGGTTAAAACTGTGCAGACCCTCCGGTTTGGCGTTGGTGGCGTCTTGAAGCTGCTTCCTGAGCATAACATTTTGCCTCCTAGCACTATAAATCTCGCAATAATAGCAAATGTATTGTATGGCGGGGGTTCATGAGGAGGTCTGCCACACTTCTGTGCCATCAAATCGCAATTTCTCCAGAGGGTGTCTCCGCAATGGCCAATTTGTTAGACCGATGTTTCATCAGCAAGCGGAAGCAATGAAACCGAACAGAATCATCAACAATCACGTTATGTAGGTTAGTTGAATCCATCTAACTTCTAAATTCCTCACAAGTGGGCCCCAAAATATTTCTAAACATTTTCTTGATCCCCCGCACCCATCTCTAGTAGTAGATGAAAAATCCGGTAGTTCGGATAGATATCTGCCAAAAGAGCCATCAACCGTGACAGACGTCAGTCAAAACGCTTCACAATATTTTTTTATCTATGTTCACAATACCCATACGTATTAGGTAATTGAAGATAAGACAATCTAAAGTAGACCTACTTGAAATACACAACATAAAAATACACATAAAAAACAACAAGAAAATGTCTGACAATTTCCGACTGTCGTCTGTCACGGGTGATGGCTCTAGAGATGGGTGCAATGTGGTTTGTGGATGGGTGTGTGGTATCTAGAAGATGTTGAAAAATCTTTTGGAGTCCACTCGCGAGGAATTTAGAAGTTGGATGGATTCAACTAACCTACATAACGTGATTTTTGATGACTTTGTTCGGTTTCATTGCCTCCGCTTGCTGTTGAAACATCGGCCTAACAAATGGGCCATTGCGGAGGCACCCTCTGGAGAAATTGAGATTCTGGTGACACAGAAGTGTGGCAGACCTCCTCATGAGCCCCAGACATACAATACATTTGCTATTATTGCGAGACTTATAGAGCTAGAAAGCGAAATGTTATGCTCAGGACGAAACTTCAAGACGCCACCACCGCCAAACCGAAGGGCCTGCACAGTTTTCACCCATCACGATCTCTTAGTTATCATTAAGACTACAACATATAAAAAAAATCGAAAATCGTACGAGAACCAGGATTACCTATAAAATGATGCAGGGTCCTTTGCGGGGTGAATAGATTAGCATTTCAACATTCAATTTAACAGCTTTTTCATCCTAACACGTACGGATAAGTTCTTTTTTCGTACGCGTATGAATAAAGGCCACTTTCCATAGAGCTAGACAGTGCGATATATGTCACTTTCCTATGTGATCGTAGAAAATAGATATTTTCCTAAGAAGTGCAGAAAGTGATACTTTCCCGCACGCGACTGCAGTTGACTTAAAATTGCCAGTCCAGTGGAGTTATTTGGTGTTAGGGTTATCTTCCGAAGTAAAAAACTAACTAATGAGGTGAAAATTTGCATAATTTCATTTTCCCGCAATAATTTTACTTAGTTCGGGAAAGACTTTCAAAACTAAAATACGTGCGGGAAAGTGGTTTAAAACGCACGGTCGTAAAAACGTTTTCCCGTATCTTCCATAACAAGTGAGTAACTAGACTTCCTCGCACTAATACCAAATCCTGTATATTAGGGACCATTTTAATTAACTTTTTGACTTTTAATTTTTGTTCCCGACTCAAAATTTTGTTGGAAATGTTCAAAATCGTATACCCTGGAAAATTGAGCTATCGATATTAACTCTAAGTACTTTTTGACGAGGAGTTTGTGTGTTGTGGCTCGTGTTTCCAGTACGTCTGATGTTTCCAGTACGTCTGATGTTTAGGCTGAATCTGCCGAGATGTAAAAAAGCGTGCAGCAGATTTCGATACTTTGAATACTTGATCAGGACCAGTGAAAAAAGTTTGAGACAATCCAAAGCTTTGATATGGTCTGCCATTTTATCTCACACCTTTGTGACCTGGGACCCACATGAGAGTTACTTTATTGTGGTTTGCTACAGTAAATAGTTTTTGGAGGCAGTTCCAGGCCGCTCTAGACCTGATCTGAAAACATGCTAGATATTTCAGTGCTACCTGACTATCTCAGTCTATGAGGATCTTTATAACTTCTTTCGATGTTCAGCGTCACAGAATCCACAATCAATATGACTACAAAAAGTGGGTGATGATTAGAATGAAATCTCACCAGGACACAAGCAAGAGAATCAGCTCATCAGAAGACATTCCTCAGAATTGATGACGGACATAATAAGCTCAAAGGGCCTTGTTAGCTTAATAAGCACGCAAAGCTAATGGGGTTGACAGTCGAAGCAGCCACATGCAGATTCAGTCATCTAGAGAAGAAAACTACAAAACACATCCTAAGCTAGTACAAGTACCTGGTGAACGGGAGGTTTTTAGTACCAGGGGATAGGAAACTACTGGAAATAATCGACGTGAAAAGCTTAGTCGACAGGCTGATTGGGTTCAACCTCAAGAAATGAGTTAAGATTCAGAGGATCACGGTGATCTAAAAATAAATTTTTCGTGTGATGCATGAAATAGTTAATTAGTCATTATTCTGCTAAGACATTTGTCCTGTTTCAAGTGAGAACCGCGTTTGTTTCCTGATGGTCAAAAATATGATGCAGAGTAATTTTTGAATATACTTGAGTGGTATAAATATAGGTTTTTTCCATTCTGGTATATGGCATAATTGATGAGATAAAAATATTAAATGGAAGCTTCATACCACATTTAAAGAACCAAAACCTGGAAAAAGTGTTCTATCAATAATTGGTTAATAGTTTTGTAGACTGGTTTCGATTTTACTTTCTGTTCAATAAAACTATTTCCATGCAGTAGGTAGATGTAATAACAACCTTAGTGGTTGTATAGTCAGATGCGGTCTTATCGTGCGGGTCATACGATTCAACAAAGACATACTCACAGTTTTTGTTTTCTTTTATTGCGTTTAATTATAACTTCCAAATAAATCCGTAAAATGAATAAGACAGACTTATGCAATTTTGAGGAAAATGAGGATATGTATTTAGTTTTCAGCGATTCTAAAAAGTCTTTCACCTGCAGAGTTTTTATTTTTGTCACTTAGACAATTCCAAGTGACAATATGAATAATAAGTAGCAATTTTCCTTTTTTTTGTATCCTCAAGCAAAGAAATGGAAATGGAACTTAGTTTGATGGATTATTTCGAGCATGAAAGAAGAAGTGGAAATTCGTCAATCAGTGTAATCTCACATTTTGGGTAACCTCTGTGTTTTCTGATTTGATACATATGGTTAGTGACCTTTGAACCCGCACGATAAGAGTGCCTTTGACTATACTCTATTTTCTTAAAAACCATAAATATCGTTAAGCAAAAGCTGTGTTTACACAACACTGGTCTTGTATTCAATATATATAACTACCCGCAAATTGGTGAAATATCGTTAGTTACAGCCAAAGTGACAGTGATCGTCTTGCATAAATTTCATCCCATCATGTAGAATTACCATCAAAGCAAACAAGTAGCTTCAGTTATCTGAGTTTTTTATTTTATTCCAACAACAGTTTCAATCTTATCTGAAATATAATTGAAATTGTGGGGAAAAACAAAGGAAAAAAATTGAGTGGAATGAAGAATGGGGAACTGATCAAAAACGAAGGGGTAGGCCTAGAAGGAAATCGCTAGACCAAATACAAGAGTGAGGTTTGGAAAGAAGAAACACCATATAGCAGAAATTAAAAACCTAGCAAGAGACAAAAAAACATGGATGAAATGGGTACAGGACATGGAATTCACATCTGACGCCTAAAAGGGCAGAAGGAACTAGAAAAGAAGAAGAAAAAGTGAAATCTTATATATTTCGAGTTATTGAATGGTTCATTTGAAATTTATCAAAAAACAAATTCAAGTGAACTTCTCTAATTTTTTTCCATACCTACTTCTTCATCGATTGTTATAGTTCACTTTCTAATAAAAGGTGTGTTTACAAAACACTGGTCTTGTATTCAATACTCAACGAGCCGCAAATTGGTGAAATAACGATAGTTTGAAGTAACAGCCAAAGTGACAGTGATTGTCTTGCATAAATTTCATCCCATCATGTAGAATTACCACCAAAGCAAAAGAGTAGCTTCAGTTAACTGAGTTTTTTATTGTATTCCAACAATAGTTTCAATCTTATCTGAAATTTGATGGAAATTGTGGGGAAAAACACAGGAAAAAAATTGATTGGAATGAAAATTGGGAAACTGATCAAAAACAAAGGGGTGGGCCTAGAAGAAAATGGCTAGACCAAATACAAGAGTAAGGTTTGGAAAGAGGAAGGACCATATAGCAGAAATGAAAAACCTAACAAGAGACAAAAAGACATGGGTGAAATGGGTACAGGACATGGAATTCACATCCGATTCCTGAAAGGGCAGAAGGAACCAGAAAAGAAGAAGAAGTGAAATCTTATATATTTCGAGTTATTGAATGGTTCTTCCAAAATTTATAAGAAAAAATTCAAGTGAATTTCTCTAATTTTTTCCAATGCTTCTTCATCGATGGTTATAGTTCACTTTTTAATAAAAATACTTTTTCCGTCGACCGTGTATTAACATGATATTAACGTTCCCAAAACTGGACAAAATCATACATTAATGACCCATATGAATTATCTCGATTGTCAATGGCCCTCATTAATAACTTGTTAGTCACATAACTATTAATTAATTGAAGTTTATTCATCTATATTTCCTTAAATTGTATTGTCTTTCTCGATGACTGTATCTAGAAAGTTTAACTACTTAATTGGATATTGGGAAAACGACAAAATCAAATTGCCTCATTTGGAGCTCCTTTGATACGAACAAACAAAAAGAAAATAACGAAGCATGAGCACGAATTGATTGTACTGGTCAGTGTTTCGAAAGCTTTGTCTACATTGGAAAAAAACTTTGACTGAAATTATATAGATTTCAAGCACCTTTATAGATAATTTAAAATAGGATATCAAGTTGTTCAATTTGTCTGATGAAAGTTAAAGAAGTTAGTGAGTTGCCTCTAATAAATAGTTATTTGTATGTCTTAGCCGCGGAATACCTTTTTATTCAAAAGAACAGTTATCGCCGAGGCAAGATAATCTTGAGGTCGTTAAAAAGTTTCTCGGCCATGGTATACACACTATTTTTTGTGCAAACGTTGAAATCTACAAACTAGATAATTGTAAATAATAGTATATTGTATAATTAGTGGGAAAAGTATCATATTCCCAAACACAGGAGTTTGGGAATATGCTTTTCCCACGAATTATACATACTATTTTTTCTTCAATCGTAAATTGACTATTGAAAAATTAATTGAAAAATATTCCGTTCAAGATGTAATCAAGTAAGTTAAGATAGATTGTTCTATGTTCATATTGAAATATAGAAGTGGTGGTAACGAGATAAACCCAACAATCAGCCATGCAGTTTCAACGTATATAAATTCTCGTTGCCCTCCAATATAATTTACAAATTGTACAATAAATGTAAATATTAACAACAATAAATGTGTGTTCAAGAATATCGTTATAAATTAGATGTTTCTTTTATTTCTTTCATATCAACTTTATCAATTTAAAAATTAAAGCCATACTTTGTTACATTTTATTGTAATCATCCATTTGTAACATTACCGCACGCTACAGTAGTGTGGTGAGAATATTACCGCACTGTTATTTTCTAATTGCTTAGCAGCTGCCCACTATTCGGGAATGTTGAGCTTTGCGCATGAAAAACAGGTCAAAATAGTGTAACTTTTCCCACGATCAGAGAATAGTATATTACATACCGAAGAGGGAAGTGTTTCATTACTGTCGAGAGATTAACTATAATCTCGAGACATTAATGAAAACTTTCCTTCTAGGTATGTATACTATTTTTTCTATGACTGTTGAGAAATGCACCCTTTTTATGTAACATTTTTGTTGAGTAACTGGATGCATTACACAAAACAAGCCTATACCTACCTACCGAAGGTGATTTAGAGCTGACTTTTTGTTAGAATGGATACAGAAAGTGAAAACGAATTCAACTGCTCAAATTTCACCATCAATATTGTAAGCAATAAATGAATTTTCACTGTAGCTTTCAAAATGGAATTGTTTGACATAAAGCATTAAGTTTATACAATAAAATATTCTCTAAATATCTCGTTCGTTTGAATTGATAGGTGAACACTCAGTCATAGAAAAAGTATAGTATTCTACTTTCGTGTAATGGCTATTACTCACTCGAATGATTACGACTTCATTCTCATGAGTAATAGCCATCATTACACGCTCGATGAATAATATACTATTATTTACAACCACATCGTTTGTTGAAAATTCAAGTAAATATTAAATTAAAAATTAAGTTGAAAATTATTTGACACCATTCAAAAATGTGACAGTGACAGTAAAGAAATTTCAAATCATCAAGGAGATTGAATATCTCGGTTAAATCCTAGGTATAATAAGTCAAATATTACCATTAATTTTATCAATAATATATGATAAGTTATTTAAATGTTGTTGTTAATTAATTGCCCTGTTGTTTCTATATAAGAATTTGTTCAATAATAGTATTTTATGCAACGAACATGTAATGATGGCCATTAAGACACGAGCATATTGTAGGATACGAAACGAGCCGCAGGCGAGTTTCGTATATAATATGCGAGTGTATTAATGGCCATTACATGAAAGTGGCATACAATATTTTTTCTACTCCGGTTAATGAAAATTATTTAACCAATAATTATTAGTTAAATCAATTTTAAATATAGTTACTTTTGAAAATCAAAATTATTTGACAGCTATCAAATTAAGTGTCACTTAATATGTCTGTTCGCCTGCAATAAAAGTGTAGTTCTGAGCTATATAATTTTGAAGAATTCAGGTCTATCTGTGAAAAAATACGTATTAAATTACTAAATTTGGGAATATCTATGTATATTGCATTTGTAAACTGCAAGAAGCATTAAAACATAATCAAAATAAATGAAATCGTATAGCTCAGTACTACACTTTGATTGCAGGGAACAGACCTAATATGATTAATTTCAGAAATGTCAACCAGGTATCCATGGCTATATACTAAATATTGTGCGAATGCCGCATTCCTATTGGCTTAAAAATCTGTATCATAATGAAAATCTGTATCATAATGAATTTCATTATGATACAGATTTTAGTCTTTTAATAAGTATATTATAAAACAGGAGTAGAAAAAATATATTACTCAAATAAATATTTTGCTTCATTGAACTAGTGAGGGAAATCAGTGAGGGAAATGGAAGAGGGAAGTAGACGTAGGTAATGTGACACTTTCAAACCTTCAATGACATTAGTAATGTCAAAATTACAGGTATTGTTGTAAATAAAAATATATTATTGTTCTAAAATCAACCTAATATCACCTTGGGCTATGAAAATAATATGCTCAAATAAATACAAAATATTTTGACAGTTCTTGACAAAATAAATATAGGTTATTATACTTTATCTGTACAATTACTGTCCTAAATAGTAAATTATGTATTCATATACCTGGTGGTATTCAATGAAAAATAATCCTTGCCTTTGTAGTATTTTGAAAATGTCAAATTTGGAAGTGACGTTTGGTTTCGTAGCCGTTACTATGGTGCTAAGAACGCGAAATACTGACTTCGCGTGTAATTGCACGAAAGAGTGATTCACGTTACAAGACCGGAAATAAATGTTTTTTAGGTCGAGACAAGCAGATTCCAGGGCGAGCCGTAGGGCGAGTCCTGCATGCTTGCGAGAGAATATTTTTTTAAGACAGACACTTCGATATACATTCAATTCTTTATATAAGTTTGATATAAACGACAAACTGAAAATCAACGAACTGTCATCACTTGACAATATATCAAAACGTTTTTCCCATAGTAACGAAATCAAGGTAGATTGTATTATAAGAAAGCGATTGGAAAAAAGAACAATCAGGGACCGGAGATAGTTTTATTTGTTTAACTAGGCAGCAAAGTAGTAGATTGACTGCCGAGGCTGAATTCATAGCCGAGCGTAGCGTACCGTAGCGTAGCGTAGGAATTCAGCTAAGGCAGTCAATCTACTTTGCTGCCGAGTTGAACATATAATTTTCTCTCCGATTGTTCATAATGATATAGGAGGAAATTGTATTTGCAAATTATTACAATTCTCACAATCTTTTTATTTCCCCGGTAGTGTTGAATTAAAATAAAATTTGATAGAAATTGCAGTTGTTGGAATGGTTGGTTGCTATGGAAATGTCCCATAATAATTACTTAGTTCGACAATTCATGAAATTTCTGACAGTTGTGCGAGAAAATATCGGTATATTCAAATTATTATATAATGGACAGTGTAGTAATTTCACCATCAATGATAATAACAACTAAACAGATTTTTTAAATTCTTGTTAAACGTGTTATGTAATAATTGCTAATAAATGTTAGCGTCAAATGTTTCATTCCAATTTAGTATAGTCACAGGCAGCAAAGTAATCACTTTGGCAGGAAAAGTAATACTTTGCTGATTGATATCAGTCAGCAAAATTAATATTTGCTGCCAATCGGAGAAAATAGTTATTTGATTAACTAGGCAGCAAAGTAGTAGATTGAATGCCGAGGCTGAATTCATAGCCGAGCTTAGCGAGCTTGGGCTAATCTCATTTTTGCATCGGCTGCTAGGCAAGCTGCTAAGCAACAAACGCCGAATGGAATATTTCGTGTTAGGTCTAGGTTCACTCTAAAACCACGACGACTACGTCTTGTCAAATTATGACGTAGAGCAAAAAATGTATGAAATGTCAGCAGATCGTTTCTGTGAAAGTTTTAATAGTTTACGAGTAATTTCATAGTTGTTTTCTGTGAAAACAATTAATTAAAATGGAAACTGATAGTGATATTGACTTAGATATAAAGATATGACACCTCCGAACATAATAGAAGCAGCGAAGGTAACAACACTCGATTTATTACCGGGAAAGTCGAAAAGTATGTATCAATGCGCTTATAGCCTTTTTTGGAATGGAAGGTAAATCAGAAGACAAAATCGTGTATTGGTGAACGATATGTTGTCATAGAAAAAGTATAGTATGCAACTCGCAACAAAATAGCTCAACATTCCAAAATAGTGGCAGTTGCTAAGTGATTAGAAAATAACAGTAATGTTACGAATGGATTATTACAAAAAAATTCAAACTAAGTATGGCTCTATTATTTATATTGATGAAGTTGTTATGGGAGGAATAAAAGAAACATCTAATTTATAACGATATTCCTGAACATAAATTGATTGCTTCTAATATTTACATTTATTGTACAATTTATTGTGCATTTTAAGCACGAATGGAAAAGTTACGCATTCCTTGAGTGAGTAATAGTATATTACGTAACGTGTGTGGTAAGAATCATTTTACGCACGAATGGAAAAGTTACGCAAGATGCCGCGTAGCGGCGAGTGCGTAATTCCGTGAGTTAATACATTAATACGAGTTACGTACTATAATACTTTACCAACTTCCCACTTCTACTTGTTTTTATTTATTATTGATAATACTTGAACAACATCAACAATATTTAGCTATTTCTGCGATTTCTGTGATAATATCAAATCCATCTCACTTTCACTCGACATTTTTAAATTGAATGAAACTTTCCACAAATACACAAACCAGTTATGAGGATAATAAAATAGTTTTTCTCCGATTGGCAGCAAATATTAATTTTGCTGACTGATATCAATCAGCAAAGTATTACTTTTCCTGCCTAGGCAGCAAAGTGATTACTTTGCTGCCTGTGATTATACATTTCCATAGCAACCAACTAAAATAAAGAAATTGTGGGAATTGTAATAATTTGCAAATACAATATCCTCATGAACAATCGGAGAAAAAATTATATGTTCAAAACAAAGTAGATTGACTGCCTAGTTAAACAAACAACTATTTTCGGAAGTTTCTTGACAGTTCGTACGCAAATCGCTATTGCGGCCTACTTAAGTTTTGACGGCTTATGCCATATTTTTTAATAAAATGGTGACGTCTATTGACAGTTGCTAAGATGTTGCTAGTGAAGCCTGTGCGTTTTTTTTTACCTTGCGTAATAGACGTCATTACTCATTACATTGATGCCGACTGTGTGTTATTGACTGATTACATGGGGGGTTGTAGGTGAAGAGTATTTATAGACGTTGAAGCTATAGACGATGGCCGATTGTTTGGTTTATCTCGTTACCACTTCTATATTTCAATATGAACATAGAAAAACCTATCTAAACTTACTTGATTACATCTTGAATGGAATATTTTTCAATCAATTTTTCAAATGTAAATCAACGATCGAAGAAAAAATAGTATGTATAATTCGTGGGAGGAGCATATTCCCAAACTCCTCTGTTATCACAGTCGATTGGGAATATTATGTTTTTCCCACTAATTATAGAATATACTATTGCCGGTCTTTCACGTATATTTTCCGGTCTCAATTGGCAAAACGTTATTTTTTCTACTACCGTGTGAAGAACTCTTTAGACACACCTTCGAGTCCGTAAAACTTTATTTTACGCATGTAGTTATAGGTATTATAGGTATGATAATCTAAGTTTTTTTCATAAATCAGATATTCAAGCCTATAGAATTTGGTGAAGTAACCTGATAATTATTGTTAAATAATTATTGAGTACTGGAAAATGATACGGTAAATAGGTTTAAGTTGGCGGTGAGTAACTTGAATTTCTTTGTGAATTGAATCTGACATTTAAAATTCAAATTGAGTTCTTCCGACTATACATAGGGTGATCAATTGTATTTATATTCAAGTATTGAATATTTTTAGGAGACTATGATGTTATTTTAGATTGTCATAATTATAAAGATAGATCTCTCAGAAGATTACTTCGCAAATAATGTAGGAAACATAAAATGATAAAATATTCCGAAAATGTTATAGTCGCATATTACCTAAACTTCTGTATTGTAATAAATCAGTTTTCGATAGTAGAAGAAATATTGTATGCAATTCGTGTGTAAGGGCCTTTTTTGACTCGTGATTGTCGTATCCGTCAAAAAAGGCTACTTTACACACTTGTACATAAATAACTATTCTGGACGAAAAATTGTCGATTTTCTGGTCGATCTTAAAAAAATATACCTATTATCTTAGATATTTATTTTCGGAAATGTATAGCAAAGAATAACATTGTTCAACAATTAACATATTATTCACATACACCCAAATTAATTTACCATCATATGCGACTAAAACACCATATTTTTTCTACCGCTATGGAGAAGCACAAGTAAAATATAAACATTATCAATTAGTCGTAGACAAAACACGTTCCCTTCCTAGCTCACCTGATAGATAATCAATTGCATTTCATACTTAATGAAATCGTTGAGTGAAATGAAATATAAAGATATTATGGAAGCCAAATTCTGTTGGCTTCCAAAATCAAGTATTGAGTAAGCATTATTATCATGGAATATTATATTAACTGTTAAGTTTGTAAATATTTGTCATTGTTTCATTAATTTGTGTAAATGAATTAGAGTTTGGAGATAATTTCAGATGATTTGTTGTAAATGGCTGAGAAACTTGTGCAGTACTATAACCGACAAAGGCAAAGTATAAATCCTTGCAGTTCGGGAAATAATTTCAGTGGAAAATTCGACAATTGTCGGTTTATAACTACATTGGAGGGATTAGAATATTTATTATGGTTTAGTATAGCTTTCTTATTTATAGTTACAGTAGCTAGGGGTTCATTTGTTTATAATGTATCAGTATGGAATAATAGTATATCATACAACTAGGTGGTGAAGACGTTATATTGAAGTACGGTCCTACTAAAAGATAAGAAATAAATTCACATATAGTTCAGAAACTGCTCATATCTTTAAAAGTTCAAGAGACCTTCCCAATGACATATAATTCACGTCATTAGAATTGACAATGCTGAATCAAGGCATAATAAGTTCATAATTGTTACTACAGATTCAAAAAATGGAATAGCACCTGAATTTACACTAATTAGTAGTGACGATGAAAAGGTTTGTTATTTCATAATAGTTTGAAATTACATTGTTATGAGATCTAACGTTGAATTAGTGGAAGTAGGAATGATAAATTTGTGAACTTTGAGAACGATTGCAGAAAGTTCTACAGCGGAGAGCGTTCACAAATAAAAGGTTGCTGCAAATGAAATTCAATACAATATATCTGAGCCAGAAGTCTTATGCAGTACTTCAAAAGTAACAGAAAACTTAGTGGAGTGGAATACTTTCATACAAATTTAAAAAATGGGAAAACATTTATCAAAATTTTGTAAAAAATATTGTTCACAACTGTAGTAACTGTACTACTAATATTCATATGAATAAATAAGTACACGTTTTATGTGTCATAAATTATGTTGACTCACAACCCGTCGTCAAGAGCAATCGATACCTCTTTGTTTATTGTTACTTACGTTTCCACGCTAGTCGCGCCATAATTGACAAATAAACTCCACAATTGAACGTCAGTATGGAAATAAATTGTCCGCAGTTGTCAATGTCAAAAAAAAATACCGCTAATAAACCTTTCAACACTAACAATATGGCAGGGCCTTCTACTATGACCATCAATGAATCTACATATATACTGAAGCTGCTGAAATGACGACTCCTCTAATAAAAAATATAGCAAACGTGGTGGCAACAGCTTCAACTACTTTCTTTTGTGAGCAAATGCAGTAATCAAATCCATCCAAGCAAACAATCTCTTTTGTCAACTGTACTATACATAATCCAATTTTCAATATCACTTAAAAAATAATGACACAGTAGGTGAAGAATTTCATATGATGAATGCAAATTTTAACTAAATATTACCAAAAATTGTTGTGTGGGATAAAAAAGTATGTATAAATCACGCCAGTGAAGTGCCTTTTCCATGCCTATGGAAATAACCAAATCCATATCTTTTTCCGGCCTATAAAATGCCACTGCACCGTCTAGGTAAAAAATATTATATTTTTTCTCCGATCGTGGGAAAAGTTACACTATTTTGACCTGTTTTCCATGCGTAAAGCTCAACATTTCCGAAAATAGTGGGCAGTTGCTAAGCAATTAGAAAATAACAGTGCGGTAATATTCTTACCACACTGCTGTAGCGTGCGGTAATGTTACAATAGTATATTGTATAATTAGTGGGAAAAGCATCATATTCCCAAACGACTGTGATGATTACCAGACGAGGAGCGTAGCGACGAGTCTGGTAACACAGGAGTTTAGGAATATGCTTTTCCCACGAATTATACATACTATTTTTTCTCCGATCGTTGGTTTACATTTAAAGAATTAATTAAAAATATTCCATTCAAGATGTAATCAAGTAAGTTTAGATAGATTTCTCTATGTTCATATTGAAATATAGAAATGGTAACGAGAAAAACCAAACAATTAGCCACGTAGCTTCAACTTCTATAAATTCTCGTTGCCCTTCAGTACAATTTACGAATTGTACAATAAATGTAAATATTAATAACAATTAGTTTGTGTTAAGAAATATCGTTATAAATTAAATGTTCCTTTCATTTCTTCTATAATAACTTTATCAATATAAAAATTGAAACCACACTTTGTTTCAATTTATTGTGATAATCCATTTGTAACATTACCGCACGCTACAGCAGTGCGGTAAGAATATTACCGCACTGTTATTTTCCAATTGCTTAGCAGCTGCCCACTATTCTGGAATGTTGAACTTTGCGCTTGGAAAACAGGTCAAAATAGTGTTACTTTTCCCACGATCGGAGAAAAATGGATTATTACAATAAAATGTAACAAAGTATGGCTTTAATTTTTATATTGAAAAAGTTGTAATGGAAGAAATAGAAGAAGCATCTAATTTATAACGATATTCTTGAACACACATTTATTGTTGTTGATATTTACATTTATTGTACAGTTTGTACAATTTGTAAATTGTACTGGGGGGCTACGAAAATTTATATACGTTGAAGCTGCATGGCTGATTGTTTGGTTTATCTCGTTATCACCACTTCTATATTTCTATATGAACATAGAGGAAATCTAAACTTACTTGATTACATCTTGAACGGAATATTTTTCAATTAATTTTCAAAATGTCAATTAACGATCGAAGAAAAAATAGTATGTATAATTCGTGGGAAAACCATATACCCAAACGACTGTGATGATTACCAGACGAGGAGCATAGCGACGAGTCTGGTAACACAGGAGTTATAAGGATATGATACTTTTCCCACTAATTATACAATATACTATTCCACTACTAGCTGTGAAGTTTACAATTATTGCTTCTTCTAGCCAACTGAGAAGTTCAATTTCTCCATTTGCGGTTAATAATTTTTGCTATTATTAACCCAGGTCAATAATGGACTAATAATATTTCGAGAATTCAGGGATAGCAGTTCAACAGAAACCTGTGCAACATAATTGTGTATACCCAGGGAATTGTCTTTAACATATTTGCTGCTTGAATCACCCGTGAAGATGAAATTATTTGGATAAAAATGCCATCAGTTCGAAATTCGAAATTTAATTTTTTAATAAAATGTCGGGTATAGAGTTGGAGTACACACCGTCAGACATGAAGGAAGCAGCGGAGAAAGCTGAAGAAAATCAACTGCCCCAAACAAGTAGACAGAGGTACCTATGATAAAGCATATAATACGTACAGAGATTGGTGCGCCCTCTCAAAATAAACAAAAGAAAATCCTCTCACAGGTGGATAATTTCCCACTTGTGAGTGGAAAGTTGAAGTAGGTAATATGTCAGTTTCAGACTATTTAAACGTCAACATAATTGTGTATACCCAGGGAATTGTCTTTAACATATTTGCTGCTTGAATCACCCGTGAAGATGAAATTATTTGGATAAAAATGCCATCAGTTCGAAATTCACGCTCAACCAAATATAACTGATGACATAAGGAGTGCGTTCGTGATATATCGAAAACTGACAGTGTAATGGTCAGTCGGACGACAGAGTAAACGCATCATTGAATTATTTTCAATCTTTGTCTTGAATTTGGCTGATGTTGGAAAAAATTGTATATACACCATGTTGTGGAAGAAATTTATAAGCCTTGCACCACGCCATTATAACTAATGCTACATATTTTATACAGGGCAAATCACGACCAACGGGACGGAGGTTTTTAGCGCAACGGTAAAAGTTTTGGAATGCTGGTCCCTTCAGTAGTTTGTACATTCATGTAGGCAACATTTTAAAATTATTTTTAAATATAGATATATACTATATAGGATGTTCCAATAAAGTGTGGCGTACAAAAGTTATATTTTTTCATATGGAACACCCCATAATTAATTTATTTCGTTTTATGATTGCTACTGGAAAATGAAAAACTGTAGCCAATACGAATGAACAAACTACTAAAGGGACAAACATTTCATAGTATATCACATACCGAGGTGGGAAGTGTTAAATTTAGTAAGAGAGTCAGAACTACTATCTCGAGACAGCGATGTAACTTTCCACCGAGGATTGTATACTATTATATTTACAACTATAATCTTCTAAACAAAAATTCGGAATAGGAAACATTCCTCATTATTTTTCCTCAAACGTCAACAATAAAAAGACAACCATAAAATGATGATGACAACTAACAACAAATAACTTATTTTTCCAATAGTGAGTAGGCGAAAATTTGTTCCTGTCGTTTCTAAGGTGTTTAATAAAAATTTCAAATTTGTCAGCACTTGTCATTGTCCGGGCCGTGTAATTTAATTTTTTAATAAAATGTCGGGTATAGAGTTGGAGTACACACCGTCAGACATGAAGGAAGCAGCGGAGAAAGCTGAAGAAAATCAACTGCCCCAAACAAGTAGACAGAGGTACCTATGATAAAGCATATAATACGTACAGAGATTGGTGCGCCCTCTCAAAATAAACAAAAGAAAATCCTCTCACAGGTGGATAATTTCCCACTTGTGAGTGGAAAGTTGAAGTAGGTAATATGTCAGTTTCAGACTATTTAAACGTCAGTAATGCTGACATTACATATTATATAGTTGTAAATAAAAACTTTTACGTACGACCCCCCCTGTAATCAGTCAATAACACACAGTCGGCGCTAATGTGATAACGTCTATTACGCACGGTAAAAAAAACGCACAGCTGTAAAGTAAATCGCACAGCTTCCCTAGCAACATCTTAGCAACTGTCAATAGACGTCACCATTTTATTCAAAAATATGACATAAGCCGTCAAAATTCAAACTTGAGTAGGCCGCAATAGCGATTTGCGTACGAACTGTCAAGAATCTTTCAAAACACTGTTTTATTATCCTTATAACTTATAACTGGTTTGTGTATTTTGTGGAAAGTTTTATTCAATTAAAAAATGTCGAGTGGAAGTGAGATGGATTTAATATTATAACGGAAATCGCAGAAATAGCCAAATATTGTTGATGTTGTTCAAGTATTATCAATAATAAGAGCATAAATACAAGTAGAAGTAGGTCGTAGGTAAAGTATAGTACGTAACTCGTATTGTAAAGCATTTCACGCACTCACGAAATTAACTTTTCCACTCGTGCGTAAAATCCTTCTTACCACACACGTTACGTAATATACTATCACCGTTTCGCTATAAACCTTCATCCCGTCAGTCGTTACTCACCCTGTGAATATTTGTGATCAGGAAATGTAGGGCTACTCAAACCAAAAAAAAACAGGCTGTCCCAACCAAGATGCATTTTATTGGGCACTAACTGTATACAAAATTTGTCACTGTTGTCACATTTTTGGTCGGATTGCAGGTGAAACAACTTTTATTTGAAACTTGTTTTTGTATTCCCATACCTAATTAATGAAAATAAGTGGAGGTCGGAATATAATGACAAACCCTGTACGTCCTGTAGCTTGTGTATTAATGAAAAAAATCGGATACTTCACACATTCATCCGTACCTTTCAATAATAATTAAGACCTAACTCTGAGTAGGATGTGCTATCCATATAGCTACAATTTTCGTCTACTTTAATGTGTTTTACAAAATGTCCCTATATGTAACAAACGTACACAAATATCCTATAGCAATTGAACATTAAAACAAATATAAAATTGACAGTATTATCATTAGTCTTAGGTTTCACTAGCACAACAAAAATTACTAGACTTTACACTTCACCCAATTTAACACGAATGGACCGTTTAAATGGTAGAGAAAGAAATGAAAAGTTTTTTCTGAAAGGATTCCAGCTTTCAAGGAAATTGGCTGTTAGAACAATGCAATAGCAGTAACAATAATTTAAATTTGGCATACACCAGCTGCTCCCCGATTGATATATTTCTGTAGAATATTCTTCAATTCAAAGTAAAAATGAGACAAGTCCTATCTATATTGGATCCAAGTGACAATTTATGACCATACCTTCATTTACCAACACTAGGTACCAAAATATCCATCCAGTTAACGTTATTTTTTGCCCGGCACGACTTGAAGAGAATTTATGTTGATTAAAATGGCGAAAGTGTAATAGAAATCCAGGCGTTACGGATGTTAAAACGTTGGAGTCTAAGCTTCCGAAAATGGATATACACAACACTTTCTTTTTGCTCAAATTCCTAGTGGACTACTACGAGGGTCATTCCGAATAAATAGTAAGACAATCAGTATTTTTGGCATCAAACTGTTCCTATTTGGTTTCCACACTTGTTTACTTCTTTCCGAATTTACTTTTTTTGTTTTTTCGGAATAATCATTCCATTCTTGAGCCTCCTATTTAACTTTTCAATGGAAAATTGAATACCCAAAAATGTTTCTGTTGGAAACTTCTACTCATCCTTTACCAATAACATTCATGCATTCTTTTATTGCTGCAATCCACTATAATTGTTCCAGTTTCTTCATTAACCTGGTCTCTTGCTGTCCGTATATCTGTTTCTCTGCCTCTCACCAGGCTGTATCTCACGAGTCATTATAGTTAGACTGTTGACATTCTCACTGATTATGTTTTTCTATTGCTGCTATGACAACAAACACTGTAAAACAGAATGAAATGGATGATAATTCCCAAAACAGCATTCTGGCGGCATTATTATAAATAATACTAGCTTGGTGTGCGAGTTCAACGTGTTATATTATCTCTGAGTCCGACTCGCACTTTGCCGGTTTTAATAATATTTTTCCACTCCTGTTTTATAATATACTTATTAAAAGACTAAAATCTGTATCATAATGATATTCATTATGATACAGATTTTCATTATGTTACAGATTTTTGAACCAATAGGAATGCGACATTCGCACAATATTTAATATAGCCATGGATACCTGGTTGACATTTCTGAAATTAATTATATTGGGTCTGCTCCCTGCAATAAAAGTGAAGCACTGTGCTACACGATTTTATTTATTTCAATTATGTTTTAATGCTTCTTGCAGTATACAAATGCAATATACATAGATATTCCCAAATTTAGTAATTTTTCTCGTATTTTTTCACAGATAGACCTGAATTTTTCAAAATTGTATAGCTCAGTGCTACACTTTCATTGCAGGCGAACAGACCTATAAAGTGACACTTAATTTGATAGCTACCAAATAATTTCGATTTTCAAAGTAACTATATTCAAAATTAATTAAACTAATAATTATTGATTAAATAATTTTTATTAATCGGAGTAGAAAAAATATCGTATGCAACTTTCATGTAATAGCCATTAATACACTCGCATATTATATACGAAACTCGCCTGCGGCTCGCTTCGTATCCTACAATATGCTTGTGTCTTAATGGCTATCATTACATGTTCGTTGCATGAAATACTATTATAAAACTAGTGTAGTGTATAGTATTGTATTCAAGTTGGAGAGAGATTTTATCACCCTTTCCACGTAACTTAAAGAATCTAAAAACTTATCTTCCATTCACTTCTAGCTATCAATTTGGATTGAACACAGCACAATAAATTATCGATTTAGTTTCCGTATCTAAACCATGATTAACGATTAGTGTATTTACTCTCCGCTTAATAGTTAATAATTGATATTTTCATTACGGATCGAGAGAAAGAGACTAAGTGATATAAATTGGAAATAAATAAGAATACTGAAAATGGAAATAAATAATAAAAATACTCACTATACCATATGTAGGTACCAATTAAAATTATAATATTCTACACCATACTATTGAATTGTGCCAATATCACACAAAAGTCTATGGTAGACTGCCACTGCATGATAAAGACTTTCAAGCAGAAATGCCTTTGTTGAACAGATCTTATCAAATGTATTTGTCGCTTTTAATTTTGAAGGTACCAATTTTTTGGCATTGTGGGTGATGATATTTTCTACCAGATCGAAGGTACCTGGGTATTGTCAAATAAATATCTCCAATCCAGTAGAATTAATAAATAACGAGGAAGGAGTTGTGGTTCCCAATTACAATGGTACGACTGATTCGAATAGGTGTGAACTACAAGTGGCCCAGAAAAGCAGACCATAGCGAAGGTTAGGTTAGGTGCGATTCAAACAAAGAGAAGTAGAAGAAGCAAGCTGTTCAGATGCAGATTTAATGGCAAAACATGCAGAGACTAATTTTCTAGCTAAAGTGTTTTGGAAAGACAAGTAACAATAAGAGTCCCTGAGAGCCATAAATTTGATGTTGTTTATACTTACAGCATTGGCAAAACTGGTTGGCCTAGTGAGAATAAATGAACAGGTATACAGTACGAAAGCGAGATAAGTGTGGATGCTGGAACATAACGATCGTTCTGAAATTAGTCAAGGTGATGATCCGGAAATGCATATCAACTTTATTATTTCAAATTGAACACCATGGATATTTTATAGTTGAACGTATATCTGAATGTGGTCAAATCAGGCTGTTGAAATATCGACCATATGTTATGTTTTCTAGTTAGATCTGCGGCAAACTCTGGATATAACTGAATATAAATTTCACCATCATCACTTCCTTCACCTAATTACGGTTTCCTGTCTAAAATTGCTCCTTCAGTGAAGCTCTTATGAGGAAAAACTACTTCCCTGGCTATATATCTCGTAAGATATTGGATAATACTCCTGAGATAAACGGGACTGGTCTATCTGCAAGATATAACTAACCATTCTAATTTGTAATTGAAAGGGACAAGATCACTCGTAGACTGGTTTCCGTGCATTTGAGCATAATCCTTCAGAAGCGTTATTCAATGTTCTTCATGGCATATATAGCTAGGAAAGTATTTGTTGCTTCTATGTGACAGGCTGCTTTTTCAAAAGATATTTTTCAATTTGTAAGGCGTAATAATAATATTGAGCAATTATCTTTGAAAATAACTAAGAATCTATTCCATCGCTTAGATTCGGTGAGAATCTCAAAGTTTTTTCCAATATTCAATAAACCATATTAGAGGATAATTTCAAAGCTCTTAGAATCTCCTCAAGAACAAATAAAATATTCCTATTATTAAATAAAAATGCTTTCAAAGTTTTTGCTTAACCAACGCTCATTACTTCTTTTTATATTCACTGGTATGAATCTGCTCGTTATTTTATGTCAAACTTTGAAGATGTACAATCAAACAAAATAGTCCCTTTTGTCTATTCCTGCAGTTCACCTAAATAATCACACCAATACCCTGTATATGCAATTCACTGAACTGGAACTTAAAGTCTTCCCCTTGTACACTAAACTGTTTTTGCTTAGACTGGGCAAGTTGATAGTCATTTATCTTTTGTATTAATATTTTTTCGTGGAGAGGATGTTTCGGAGAGAATAAATTTCAATTTTTTGCTTGTACCGTGAGGGTAGCGGTGAACGCATGAAAATAAAAGGGAGTTTTTTGTCATGTTTGTGCATGTGTACGGAGATTTGAAAATTTAATTTGACTGTCTTCGGAGCTAATGAATATTTACTGTCGGTTTTATAATTGAATTTATCTGATAATGCTAGGACGAGAAGGAAAAAGGAAAAAAAATGAATTTGTTTTATGCGGTCCGCTAAAATTGTTTTATGGATTAGAAAAAATTTGATATAGTGCATCCACCTATCGCTGAGCAAAGAATTTTGATTATTTATTTCAAATGGGCGTTTCTCACGTGACATGGAATGGTGTTTTTATCAGATCAGATCTTAGCGAGCTGAATATGTCTTTTAGAGAAAAAAAAAAGTCGCAGGTGGTTGTTAATAAACCTAAAGCTTCTTGGATACAATCTAACAAATTTTCTTTCGAAGAAATTCTTCACGGAATTGAGCAACAAGAAGGAATGGGATCCAAATACCATTACCAAACTTGGGAAGAATTCCATTCAATGGTACACAGACGGCTCAAAAGCTCTAAGAGGAACTGGGATAGGAGTGTTCGGGCCAGGAATTAAACACTCTGAAAACTTGGGAAAAAACCAAGTATTTTTCAAGCGGATATCCACGCCATAAGAAAGTGCGCCCAGTTGCTAGAGGATACAGAGGACAAAGTATTATTATAATGTCAAATAGTCAAGCAGCCATTAAAGCACTGAGCTTTTGTGTAATCAGTTTCAAAATGGTGTGAGAATGCCTAGACAAACTTAATAAACTGGGCGAGAATAATATAGTCACCTTACTATGGATTCCAGGACACACTGGAATGGGAAGAACTGAAACAGCAGATTAACTAGCAAAGAGGAAGACTGGAATACCTTTCAAACCACTAAAGATCTAGTAGGGCTTAGACAATCAAAGACTGCAGATATTGTGGCATGGAAGAAGAAAACCTCCATCCACATACTTTCCAGCTGCACAGAATCCTAGAGCATGGAACCTGGAAGATCCTGGATAAAAGAGGAACATTAACCTATGCTGAAGCCTGCAGATATCCTTGAATTTCTCCGGGAAATAGGACTAAAGGAGTCACTAGTTTCAGTGTCTCTCCTCAAAGACCAAGTGAGGGGGCACAATAGATCCTTTAGGTCTTTCAGGTCAGTGAATGTTACCCCAAAAAATACATTCATACGTACATTCAACAGTTTCTCTTGGATATTCACACATGAAATCTGGAATGAATAATAATTTCCTTGGAAAATTTGGAACCATAACAGACAAATAACAACCAAGCAAAATTTCGATATCGTAGAATGACAGTTTAAGGTACGAACGTGGTTTATAGGTTAGAAATCTTCACTCAAGGGGGCTGTAATCTTCACTAATATATTTCACTCAAGCTACACTCAAACTCAACCTCACTTTTCGCCTGTCAAGTCACTCTGCATACAATAAAGATGAGTGAAGTGTCAGTGACCCGTGTCGACTATGAATTTCACCCTTAATGATTAGTTTGCATATAATTTGAAAATAATTTGGACAACTTCAAATAATTTTCAGAACAAAAAGTAGAGTAGCTTTTGTGATATCAAAACCTTGATCAAAACCAGAAAGGGAGACAAGTCTTTGTCCTATCCCTCTGCAACCTTTGCAGATCTATTGTGATCCATATTTGAGGCTCGATATCTAGCTTTATTCTTTTTATTAGACTCAATAGCTTGGATACCGCCTGCCTTGCGTGTGTCTCAGCCCTCGGTTTTTCTTCTCCGAGTAAGTGAAACCGCACCCTTGCTAGGCCAACACACTCACAGAGTATGTGCTCCGCGGTTTCGTCTTCTTCCTTGCAGAACCTGCATAGGTTATCATCTGCTAGGCAAATTGTGTGCATAGCTTTCTTCAGCCCACAATGTTTGGTCAGCACTCCCACCATTATCCCCATCGTATCTCGACTTGACATAATAGGTCGTGTGACAGTTTGACCAAAGTGCTTTCAAGGAGTAATTTCGCGTGCCTTTGTCCTGGAGGTTCACACCACCAGCGCAACGCCTGGCTGTTTTCCTTTTGTGGATTCTCCATGCTTGACTGAGTCCTCGGCCTTTTAATTGCCTTTCATTACTTGGTGTCCTGGTACCCAGGCTAGGGTGACTCTATTATGATCACCTAGTCTATTGAGGGCCTTACGATACTCCCAGACCAGATTTGATGTTACCTAAGCGTATCGCCTTCAGTGCTGCTTGGCTGTCGGAGTAGATGACGATTCTTTGTATGTGGCATTATCATCCGAATAATTTCAGCTTGTTGGGTAATTTTAAGCTGCAAATACGTTAATGATAATCTCCTGGGTATACAAAATTATGCTGCACAAGTTGAAGTTGAAGTGATATCTCTGGATTCTCAAAATATTTGAATTAGTCCATTATTGACCAAGGTTGATAATAGTGAAAATTATTAACCACTAATAGAGGAATAAAACTGCTCAGTTGGCTTGAAAAAGCAATTATTGTCAAATTTACAGCTAGTAGTGAGAAATAGTTATTTGTTCAACTAGGCAGCAAAGTAGTAGATTGACTGCCGAAGCTGAATTCAGCTAAGGCAGTCAATCTACTTTGCTGCCGAGTTGAACATATAATTTTTTCTCCGATTGTTCATTATGAGGATATTGTATTTGCAAATTATTACAATTCCCACAATCTCTTTATTTTGGTTGCTTGCTATGGAAATGTATAATCACAGGCAGCAAAGTAACCACTTTGCTGCCTAGGCAGGAAAAGTAATACTTTGCTGATTGAAAATTAATATTTGCTGCCAATCGGAGAAAAAATATATTTTTCGGATTGGGAAAGAATAGTTTCACTCATAAATACGAAAAGCTTCATATCACTACGCTATGAACACCTGACTCATTTAACGATGAAGAAAAAGCAGGTGCGATGATCGTGAACGTATGCACAATGTTACATAAATTGATAATGTTGTACGATGCTAGAATACAAAAAAAGCAGAGGCACGTACCATATATAAACGGCACATTAGAATGATATAGGGGGGCATAGAATCTACCCAATCTAGTGAAAAGGTCACAGTTTAGTAGAAGAAATAATAAAGACATTTCCAATGTATCCGAGTTTTATGCTTTGGAAGCTGTAAAATATGTACAGGTGTGATAAATATTAGATATATGAATGAGAAGAGACAATAAAATCGATTTTGAGTCACGTGGAACGTTAGTTTCAAAGGGCATTTTATAGATAATCAATCAACACAATCTTTTATGCATCCCAAACATACTGATAATACAACAACAAAACATTGAATTTGAAAACTGCTTGGTGTGAAATACAAACTTCATGACAGGATGACGTTACGACAAATAGGAGTTCAAATTAATATCTCAATATTTCCTAATTCCTTGGGGGAGGTGAAAGAAGCAATATATCTATTAGGAAAAAAAATTTATTTTGAAGTGAATTGTTACAATCAAAGCATTTGAACAGAGATCTGAATTGAAATGAAATTCAACAAACGCACTAAAATCATATAACTGATGGTAGTCAGCACTCAGTTAGCAGCTTCATATTCTGTTTTTTTTTCATTGAACGAAAACACTATTCGATCTTCGCTCTTATAAAACCCTCCTTATTCCATAAACCAGATACAGAACAGATACATATCGATGCTTCTGTTACAGTTTTCATGTGTCTCTCTACAACTTGATTGTGATATTCACAATAGCGAATAATCCAGATCAATAGTTATTTGCAATTTTAAGATTATATAATCAGTTACAGCTTTTATAACTGGAGGTTTAGTGAATCCAATATTTTTGCTAATCCACCAGGCCAATGTAATACTTTGCCTTAGAATTGTATAAAAGTGGATATTCTCACAGATTGTGTGATATTTATTATTATAGATGTCTTATTTCATATCGTGCGTTATCTATATTTTCGGGATGGACAGATAGTCCATTTCGTTGGATAACTGGATTGATTATATCTTTAAGCTCTTATGGCATATACCGAAATAGAACCATTAAATTATGCAAATGTTTTTATCCACTGGTACAAGATGGTTTAATTTTGATATGATTCCACATAGGTGCATGGAATTCCATAACAAATGTTGGAAGAGAAACCAGATTTTCAGAAAAACTATCTGCAAAATCATGTTCCACGTAGCTAACTATTTTGAGTGAACCAATTTTCCTTGGTTTCGATTTGCTAGGCTACTGGAACATTTTCCCAAACATCTAAGAGATGCTGCTGGTCAGGACTCAAATCAGCCGTTGTTACAAACTACGAGTCACTTCACATTTTTTTGAATCTTTTTTCTGTGAAGCTCCTTCAACAAGCCTAGCAAAAGCTCGTGGACCACTTGCTGTTCCATACAAACGATCTAAGTTCCATCCAAATGGTTCTTGACGTTAACTTGAAGTGTCCCGTAAAAAATGACCCTGGTTTCTAAAGTAATGTGCTCTTTCCTCATCACTTTATGTTAGAAGAGCAGAGCAGAAAGGAACGATTCTCAAATGAAGAAAGTCTTATTATAAAAATTGAGGAGTTTCATGTTCAGAATATTCAAATATTGAATCAATTATCGTCTTTTGTGATACAGTAGTAGCAGCAGGTGATCTGTTCAACATCAGGGACAATTAATTCGCTAAGATTATCACACCTCAACTTGAGAGGAACAAAATATTACTGGTCCAGGTGAAGTCAGTTTATGATATAGTTAACTTTCGCCAAGCTTAGTGGAAAATTTATCCACAAAATGCATCCTGCATGAAGACGTAGTCCTACAATAGTTACCTACCTCTGGGGTTTTTATGAAAAAAAAACGAGCACCTTTTTTATGAATAAAGTTAACTCCAGTTTCTCGATTTTTGTGTTATCAAGAAAGAATGTGATGAATATACAATTCCTTTGCACATTCGTATGCGAGATCTCGTACTTCCCCGAAAAGATTTTGTGCTACTGAGGCGAAGTTTAATGTAAAGCCAATCACACGGCACATTTATACCTATACAAGATTTCTCATCTCTTTGAACAGGGGACTGAAGTTTATTAAGAAACACTGTCCTTTACAGAGAGAGTTATGAAAGATTTGGTTTCACCTATTGTACATGACATCCAAAAAAAGTCAACGATAACGAGACAAAAATATCATTTGTACAAATTAGTATGCGCTTCTAGCAACAGCGGTTAAAATCAACAACATTCGGACTCTGGTTTTTGGACTTGAGTACACGTCCCGATGACCACGCACAATTATTCTTTCTCTTTTTTCCAAAATGCTTTTCTTATATTTCCCTTGTCGTACTTGTGTAATCCGCATGTTTTGATAAGCTTTTTCGCAATCTGTACAACACCTTACAGTTTAATGTTTATATGCAGTCTTTCGTAGAAGATAAAGCTCGATAAATATCCCTGGGCTTGGCAAAATTTTAGGTTAGAAGTAGTGTACTCTTGGCAACAGTTATAAGATTCAGAGGCAGATATAAACCGACATTAAATAACAAAAAAAAGTTACGACTACCCTGAGTTTATAACCGATGACATGAATCTTCCAGATTTCCTCAATGATACCTGAAAACAACGACCTGTACTTTCTATCACTAAGTTATATTCATAATTTATATATAATGCCCACTGAAAAATATATTGTACGTCTAGCCATTTATTTAAATAAAAACGTGGACATTTAACTTTTGTTTCAATACGATTAGGAAGGACTTAGTTGGCTGAGGATTAACATAATGATGGGTCATGATTCGGAATTTAAAATAGGTGGAAATAATACCAGGAGAGAAAATGTTTATTCAGCTATTATATTTTATTCTTCATTTTTATTTTTAAGTTCTATTTATGATAATACTTTATCAACGCTAAACAATGGTGACGTTTCGATCACGTTAATTCCAAACAAAGAAACTCACAATTGCATATTATAATAATAGCTGCTTATATAAATCTACACAGCCCATTTAAATTCAATTAAGATAAGAGTGGACTTTGAAAAATCTCAAGACTTTGTGGAACTTATAAATTCAAAAAAGGGACCGTTCTATTAGTACGTACTTACTACAATTAGTCAACCCACTTCTCCCTTCCATGCATTGGCATATACATTTTACTTTTAATGTATTCTGTTTTCGTGAGCAGAAGATATAATTCTAGGAATATGAAAACGGGCTTAGAATGGAGGAATCCAACGCATATGAAATATTCATTTGAGCAAACTTCATTGACACGGTATTCAACATAAAGTTAGGTTAGGTACAAATATTATAACTTTGAGGGTCGTTTGCACCGGTCCACCTTAAATGTTCATCTCATCTAAGGTCTACTTAAAGTTAAGGTGAACCTTAAACTTTAGATGGTTTGCTAATCTGCTACTTAATGAAATCTTAAATAAGTGGCGAGAAGCTATGGCAACACTGAGAAAGCTACAGACATTCAAGAGATATTTGTGTTATCGAGTTTGATTTCACGAAGTTTGATTGTTGATTCTTTTTGTGACTCCTTATCATCCATTCTAGAAATTGAAAAAATGTTCTCTGATCATCCTCTCGTGAATTTAATACACGACACATATAATGAACTTCACGGAGTAACTGTCACTGATGGTTTAATAAAAATGAATATTAATAATTGTAATGATAATAATATTAGAAAAAAGAGGACTCCAAATTTCACTGGACGAGAGAAGTCAGCTCTTTTAAACCTAATATTTAGTCATAAAACAATTATTGAGAATAAAAGGACCGATGCAATTACCTGGCGTCAGAAGGAAAACGCGCGGATTAAAATAACTTCGTTATTCAATAGCCAATCTCTGGAATACCACGAACAAAAGAGTCGTTCGATTTCTACCTCAATTAGGTTCAAAATGTTTAGGCATAGGTTTTGTCACCCCAAATCGCGAAAAGAATGTTAAATCATCCCAGCTGTTGAAATATTAATTTCTATGATAAATCCTTCTGGGGTTTCCATGAAAGATCAAGTTAAGATCGTCTTAATCGTCATCGTCATGATCAAATAAATTATTCATAATTATTTTTTCAATAAATAATGAAGACAAGCCACAGCTAAAAAAAAAGGAAAATACCACAACAACAACACGCATGTCAAATAGTAAACTTACTGTCAGATTGAAGTTTAGATGATATTAAGGAGAACTTTAAGCGGCACAATTCTGAGGCTTAACTAAGTACACCTTAAGGTACACCTTAAACCTCAGTTGATAACCCGTGCAAACCAAATTGTTATATTAAGGTCACCTTAAAGTTAAGCTTCACTTATCTTTCGCTAAGTATAACCGGTGCAAATGTCCCTGAGTAACATTACGAACAGAATAAACTACTTATTTAAAAACCAGGAAAAGTGATTCTGTAGACCTATGATTGGTCAGATTCCACCCAGTTTCACACAACACTTTTTAGCATTGACATCAGCTGATCATTTGAATTTTTGATAGTTCTGACAGATAAATACATTTAATTTTGTCATCGCATCCGCTCTTGTTATTCTATAATAATTTACTTCATTTCGTTAAAACTGAACATGAGTTCATCTGTCTATATAGAGGCTACAAGCTATCGAAGATTTAAAACAATGTAGGTTTTATTAGAAAATTAAATCTTCTTCTTCATTTCATTCACTGGCATTCAGTTGATTGCTACTTGAAAACAGCCATATTAGAGTAATGTTCTAGTGTCTCAGTTTGAATACGAAACAGGAAAAAGTTTCACATGTGACAGAATATCCGTCTGATTAATGCTTGAGTATAAAATAATTCACTAGACAGACGAGAAGTCGACTTATGACTATGCGTGTGGCTGATTTTTTCATCAATCAAGGCATATTTAATAGATTTGGAACACGACTGTTGACTAATTTTTCGGAACACACATTTTAGTAACTATAATCTGGTAACTTTTAGTGATGCGAGTGAAGATTTTCAAACTACTCCTCCTGGTTTTTAAATGAGGTAAAGAGTTTATATAATAACCTTCTTGGTGTGCGTCATCAATTGTTAATATGTCTTTCTAACACATCACGTTGGAAGAAATGAAAAAAAGGCAGGTCTGAACCGTTGAAATGTATTACAAACGTTCACCCTAATCTTTGACTTAAAAATTTGATGAGTTGATGTTTAGATTACGCACGAGCGTGACCAATTAATCTGGAGAAAAAAGATGGTTCAAAATAGTAATGCAGACATATCTTTTGTAGCGGCAATGTGTCTTGCGTATTTTTCTAATGTCGCACTGACAGATTTCGTCAGATCTCTCTCTGTGTAGGTTTATCTGCGCACATTCCAAGATAGCATATATCTCGGCCTGATATGCAGATACACCATCACCCAATGATACACGAACTTGTGTTCTTGGGTTCCTGGAGTAAATTCCAGCCCCTGCTCTATCACCGGAGCATGAGCCATCTGTGTACCAGACAGTCCCATTAGGCTGTGTATTCCTCTCTTCTTCCCAGGATTCTCTATCCCGGATCATGGCCCTGTACGGAGTTGCGAAGTAGTACTTACGCAGGCATTCGTCAGGTGCTCGAGCCAGAACTGGAATATCTTCCAGAAGCCGGAGCTTCTTGACGTGCCCGCACTCTTCCCCTCTTCGCACGTGTCCCAGCTGTTTTAAGCGCAGAAAAGCCCTCCCCGCCTCAGCCTCGATCACATGGTGAAGAGGCCGAAGATCAAGGATCACTTCCATCGCAGCAGTTGGTGTAGTGCTCATGCAGCCAGTTGCCCCCAAACTGACCACCCTTTGAGGGCGTGTCATTTGCGATCTAGCCGTGACCAAGGTTACCCTCGGCCACCAGACCAGAGCCACATAGGTGAGCATAGGCAGCATGATTACTCTATAGAACCATATGATCGTTTTGGGGGGTCAGTCCCCACTTCGGGCCAATGGCTCTCCTACAGGCCCAATACGTGTTTGTCACCTTGCTTAGGCGACTGTCAAGATGAGCCTTCCATGTCAGTGATTTATCAAGGATCACTCCCAGATACTTCACCTGCTCAACCACCGGCAGTGATACTCCATCAAGATTCAGACCTTCAGGTCTTATACCTCTTTTTTTGGTGGAAGCAACTATCTCAGCCTTGGCAGGATTTACTGCAAGTCCGTGTTCGTTACACCATCCATGTACCCTATTCAGAGCCCTTTGCATGAGGTCCCTGAGAACGGTAATATGCCTTCCAACAACAAGGACAACGATATCATCGGCATACCCAATCGTTAGAAAGCCCTCACCGTTTAAAAGGGTTATTAGTTCGTCAATGACTAGGTTCCACAATGTAGGCGAAAGAACACCCCCTTGCGGACATCCTCTAGCGACGATCACTTTTGCCACATGGTCTCTCCATGTGGCCTCTACTGTACGATTGCACAACATGGCCCCAAGCCAGTGAGTGATCATTGGCTCTATTCCATGATTTGTCGCAGCCCTACACATAGATCCTACAGGGGTACTGTCAAACGCCCCTTGTATATCCAAGAAAGCTCCCAGGGCGATCATGCCATTTTCCAGCGCCTTCGCCGGACCAGAACCTACAATTGGCATCGCAATAAGTTTTGCCAAACAAACACTAAATACCTGGACAGCGTGAAGAGCTTCAGATTTCTGGCATAATTTACCAGGATCGGTTCATTCAAAGGCTTTTATACATCCTTCGAAGTATGTCTCCAAACAAACGTTGGACCATAGCAGGCATGACCTATGTTGTCTAACAGGCCTTTTAACAGGCCACTGTCATCTGAATCATCATATGCTAAAACTTGGACTGTCGGAAGATCCGACTTGCCGTCTTTGTTTAGAAGATGATGAAACAGCAGAGCATATAATTTGTGCCTGCCCCGCCGCGGCTAGAATCAGGTATCTGATGTTTGGCAGGGTCTCTCTCTCGCCCTCGGACCTGAAATATCATTCACCAAATAAAATAATCGGCTTTGTCAAGAAGCTGAATCTATTTGATGAAATTTGAATAGGTGAGAGCCACAATAGACTCTTGTGAGTCGCAGTGGAGGGCCTTATTGACCCACTCACCACAAACCTAACCTAACCTAACCTACCAGTTGGTGTAAGGCACTATCAGTTGACTTGCTACACCTGAACGCATGTTGGTTGTTGTGCAAGGTCCAACTTTTCCTTTATGTACCGATCAGCCACCCTCTCCAATGTTTTAATTAACATCAAACAGTGGATGAAATTGAGAGTAATGATCCACAACTTATTCCCAAACTCTATTATTTTATCATTTCTTGACCGATTACCTTCAAATTACCCAGTAGAAGCCTAAAGGACGGTCAAAAAAACCAATCATCCACTATCTATAAAACCACGCCTTCTTTCCTTGGCTGTTCTACTCCCCAGTTTTTGAGAATTCGGTTTCAGTAGGAGATTCAGGTCAACTGAGTTGGGTAACCGCTGAGAAATCTGATTCTACGCAAATCGCTAAGAAATTTGACAAAATTTCTCAAATAAAAAGTCAATTAATTGATATTTCCTCATAGATCTTTATGTTGTAGGCTATGGTTGTAGGTAGAATACATAAATGATTGGAACGTTTATATGCATATTCGTATTTCTCTCTTGATTTCTTTGGCAATATTTATAATGAAGCAGTATTCACTGCCTCAACCAGCTCTGGAGGAGTAACAATAATGGAAAATTCATCATCACTTATCATCTCACCTCCGAGAACACCCGCAATCAAATTGATATGCATCAAGTTTGGGTCAGATTTGACAATTCAACTTTAACACGATTCCATAGTAACCCAAGTATCTTTATTACGACTTTCAAAGCACCATTCATTTGTGAATATAATGATTCGCGACCCAGTTGATATCTGTGGAATTATAAGCAATTTGCGGAGAAATAGTATGTTTACCTCGAAGCCACATTCCTAGACTCTGTGCTGCTTGCAATCTTCACAGTCGTCCTCCTCCTACTCGGTGATACAATGTACTATTCTTTAATTGAATCCATCACTTAGTTATGTTCGTCGAGTTTAGTAATATATCAGTTATTCCAATATTTTACATTACAGAAATTCACGGAATGATTCCTAAGTAAATCCAATAAGTAAGTATTTGGAATTCACATGCGGCATTTTCAGGTAAGTGAGTATACACGGAACTACTTGAGTTTTAATACATCGTATAAAACATAAAATTTTAGAGTACACTATTTTAGCTCATAAAAGAGAGATGAGAAGTGAATATTGAATTTGTTTGCATTCCCCAGAGGCGTTTAGTAATAAAAAGGGCTCTTTTCATTATCGTAAAATTCCCAGAAAATAATAATAAAAAACCTTTTTCACGCATAGCTTGCGTCACACTTTAATAAGCTTTGAGAATAAAAATATGGCGAGTTTGTTGCGATTTTGTGAAATTTTCACGCACTGAAATTTGGTAGATCGAAAATAATTTTCTTTTTATTTCAATGTTGTAAGCAAGTAGGTGTGTCGACTTAATAACAGTATTTCTTGTGTGAATTGCCATTTTCATTCCAGGTATTCACCTATACTGAAAATTCAATGTTTTCGATCATACGATCATACGAAATTGTAGCACGCCACTCGTCCTTTTTCATTCTACTTATTTCAACTGCTCACTCCAGGAAATTTTCAAACATGCAGTTTTTTATGTCGCTTTGTCTACTCCGAAACTAAATATTAATTTCATAGAACCTAGTGATAAGCAAAATTGGCATTGATCTTGCGGTTTCACAAGACCAAGACCATCCCTAGACTAGCAACACCAAAACCATTTTTAGACTAGCAAGACTAAACAATATACGCAAGACTGAACGCTCTCTCCAGCCTTTTTTCCATATAACATGCTCCTCTCGTGTACAAGTACTCTCTCTTCCACTTTAAGTTCAATAGGCAAGATACCAGATATCGCTAATACTGAGCTAGTTTTCGCTGTTCTATATGCGGAAGTAGTAGTAGTTTATTCACAACATTCATTTACAATAATGCAGTAATGCAATACAATTCAATACAATAATAAAATAAGAATACCATGTGAATAAAAAAAAAAATCTTGATAAGTGATTGAACACTTGTCTCAAGTACAAAGAAGACATTTGAAGTAAAATATATACAATAATACAATAATATAATAATAATTCGATTACAAGTAAGTTCAACAGTAATAATGTAACACGATTGTGATAAAGAATGGACAGTAAAATGAACATGTTGGATTATCTTAACGCTAAGTATATGAGTTTTTACGGAAAGGTGGGGGGAAAGGGAATTAATTCGTTTTCAAGAAGGTTATTGAAAAGATTACGTGGATTTGAGATGACATAACGTTTCAATTTTTTTTTAAACACATGAATGTTGACAATCTCCTTCAGTTCGTTGGGTATAACATTATAAAGTTTTGGAGCTACGAAATTATAAGACCTCTGTCCGAATGTTTTTGTCATGAACGGGACTACATAGTTGCCTTTTTGTCTTGTTTCGTATCTATGTGAGACAATTTGGTTTTTTGTTTTGTTTTGATGATAATGACAAATAATATTTTGTGCAAAAAGTTGGCTGACGTCTAGAACACCGGATTCTTTATAGAGGAGATCTGAAGGGTAAGTTCGTCTTTTTGAATAGATGATCTTCAGAAATCTTTTTTGTAAAACTTCAAGTGAGTGGATGCGTGCCTTAGACGAGCAACCCCAGGCAGACATACCGTATCGGATATGGCTTTCTACAAGTGAGTAGTATAATATTTTCAGTTGTTTAATGGATAAGATCTTCTTCAGTAACCTGAATCTGAATAATATACAATTGATTTTTTTTATTATAAAATTTATATGTGATTTCCACATCAAGTGACTATCAATAAGCACACCTAGGTATTTCACTTCATTTTCAGCTGAGATTGAACAGGTTTTGTTTGATGTAGTGAAGTCTAGGCTTTGAAATGTTGGTGTTCTTGTTTTATTTATACTAAAGGGGAGATAAGTGGTTTTCTCAAGGTTCAGGGTGAGTAGCTTGTGATCAAACCAATTCTTTATGTGAACGAAATCAACCTCTACTTCTGATTTCAAATCGTCCCATGAGTTACTTGAATAGATCAATGCTGTGTCATCTGCAAAAGCGATAATATCGCTCGAACTATTAATGAAAAATAAATCGTTAACATATATGTTGAAGAGAACTGGTCCTAGCACCGTGCCTTGCGGAACACCGTACTCTATCTTTGATACATCGCTCAGAACCCCATCAACTCTTACAGTCTGTTGTCGGTCAGAAATATAACTTCGAAACAATTCCAGTTCGTTTCCTCTTATACCGATATCCTCCAGTGACTGCAGGAGTAGTTGGTGACTGACCGTGTCAAATGTCTTGCTCAAGTCGAGGAAAATACTCAGACATTGTTTGCCCTGATCAAGGGCGCTTTGAATTTTGTTTGAAAGAGAAACTAGGGCATCTTGGGTGGAAATTCCTTCTTTGAAGCCAAATTGGTTATCGGCAATGATTTTGTATTTTTTTAGGTAGGAGTCTAGGCGTTTCTTAATGATTTTTTCAAATAACTTCGCCAGGTGTGAAATTAGTGATATGGGCCTATAGTTATTAGTATCTGATTTGTCTCCTCTTTTGTGTATTGCTACCACTACTGAATTTTTCAGCATCGTAGGCCATACTCCAGCTTGTAGACTTCTATTAATTATGTGTACCAAGGGGTCAATGATTTCTTGGATTGTAGCGTTGAGAATTTCTGTGGTAATTCCATCAAGTCCTGGTGATTTTTTAGGCTTAAGGGTTTTTATCAATGATTTCAACTCGTCGCGGTCGGTTGGAATAATCAAAAAGCTATTGGGCATACGACGTCTATTGTGGTGATAATTAGGGACAGGCAATATTTTTTCTGCTAGACTTTTCCCGATGTTTGTAAAGGTGTTGTTAAACTCATTAGCAATGTCTTTTGTGTCTATCAATAGGTTTCCTTGTTTATTCCTAATAGAATTGATGCATTTGGAGCTTTCATTAGTTTTGTAGATTTCTTTAACGACTTTCCAAAGATTTTTTGAATCGTTAGGGTTCTGTTCTATCAGCGATTTGTAGTAGTTATATTTAGTTATTTTGATCAGAGCAGTGAGTTTATTCCTATAATTTTTAAATTGATTCCTCAATAGCTCGTTATTTTGATTTTTATGTAAATTATTGGATAGTTTTTGTTTGTGATTGAGTTTGTGATTAAGTAATTCTCATTGCTATTCTTCTGTAAGCTCTTTCAAGCATAAGTTCATATTTCTATCGCTCCAGTACTTTATGTCAGTTCTGATCTGGTGGAAAACCCATCGCACTCAATATTTGTGTACGATTTTATGATATTGTATCATAATATATTGAATTTGTTTGTTTGTGTAGTTTAGTCAGTAATTTTTAAGTTATGTCTCTCTTCCTGAGCTCCGGCCAAATTATCGTGAGCTTGATTTTGAATGTCTTCTCCAGAAATCAGATCATCTAGCACTCCTTCGAAAGAGGGGAAAGTACGCCTCCCTTGAAACAACTTTTATGAAGGAGCTGATTTTTCCACTCTCAAGGCTAGAGGTTAACACATAGTGGTAAGTCAGCGGATGCTTCTACATAGACTTTGCTTCTACTCTGCTTATTCTGGCCTACCTAATGCAAATATTGGGGAATCGAGTTGTTGAAGGTTCATATCAATGGTGAAGGAAGTGATTAGTTCGATGTTTTTATTGTCGGGTGTGTCATTTATTTCCTCTGCAAGATTGTGTATAACGTCATTCACGTAGGTCTCCCTGCCTGGTATGCATAATGTGGTGTGTGGTGTGCATGAATTAAGTGGAAAATTCGCCAAAAATCTCCCTTTAACAGGGTCACAGTTGCCGGTCAGTCATCAGTATCTGCTTGGTTTTGAACATCTTCTCCAGTGACCAGATAGTCCAGCAGTAAGTAGCACAGAAGCAGTGAAAGATCTGGTTTTCTCACTCTTAAGGTTGTAGGTCAACACTGAGGAATTAGCTAGCCTTCTTATATTGAGTATATGGGATGATAAAATGTTTAATGGAAGGTTGGTTTATTTGAAATGTCTATTTATAGAAATACTATATCATTTAAAAGATTTCATAAATTTCTCAAATTTTCCTTTCGGCTGAAATTACTGGAAAATCCACGATTATGTTGAAAATAGTTATTTGTTTAACTAGGCAGGAAAAGTAATACTTTGCTGATTGATATCAGTCAACAAAATTAATATTTGCTGACTGATATCAATCAGCAAAGTATTACTTTTCCTGGCTGTGGTTACTTTGCTGCCTAGACACGAAAGTGATTACTTTGCTGCCTGTGATAATACATTTCCATAGCAACCAACTAAAATAAAGAGATTGTGGGAATTGTAAAAATTTGCAAATACAATATCCTCATGAACAATCGGAGAAAAAATTATATGTTCAACTTGGCAGCAAAGTAGATTGACTGCCTTGGCTGAATTCCTAGCCTCGCTACGCTCGGCTATGAATTCAGCCTCGGCAGTCAATCTACTACTTTGCTGCCTAGTTAAACAAATAACTATTTCACGAGTGTGTATCACGACAACCATAAAAAAGATATATGTATATCGAACTTCAAGTGAATAAATAAATATGCTGCAGTTTTGTAGTATATCTAGAACATATATTATAGCAGTTTTCGAGAATCAACTTAAAATATGGCCTCTAAAGAAGTGGTTTATGGGATTTTCAGCTACTCAAAGCTTGGCAAGACATGTTGGAACTGATATTTCTTGTTTCGTGATTGTATAAGACTCAAGAAAAATAAAAGAGGTCATTTCTACAAACTAGACTATAAATAGGAAAATTGATATGTCCGTCCGTAGATCTCTTTCGTTCTTCCGCGTAATATGTTTTAAAAACTGTTTCTGATTTAAGAACTGGAGATCTTAATGTTGTCAAGTTAAAATAACATATAATGGGTTATGTGTATTTGTGGAAAAAAAACCAGGATTGTATTACGATTATTATCACTTCAATACACACAATAGGAGTCCTCATATTTTGCTTAAAATAGATATCAAAGAGCATTAATAATTCTATCGCTTTATAAGTTTTTGAAAAATATTTTTCAAAGACATTGACCGTTCAAATAAGAAGAAACAACTACTTCCCGGGCTATACTCCCCGACGGATATTGGATTACACTTCAAAGTCAAACGGGGTTCTGGTTTGCAGCTAGAAGTGACAACATAACTTGTAGACCGGTTTCAGTCCGCGATTATGGTATATTGTACAAACTGCACTTCTGTCAAAGACAACCCTTGTCTCTGCTTTTATCGTGCGTTTTTATGGTATGTTATATGAAGATTATACTCTACGGGTCTAACGGGACAGAATATATCTCTTTATACATTTATTGAAGGTGTATCGTTCCAACTCGCTTCGTAAGAATGAAAACTTTTTTAACATACGATTTTAACAATATAGTCAAGGAAGCTTGATGGGGAATCACACAGAACAGTTAATATTCGGCACTATTCCGTATCACGTTATGTTATTTAACGACTATCGTTAAGTGTGAATTTATGTTATATAACGATATGATACCGAAATACCGATTCTGTATCATCATGCGCATAGTTATGTCAACAAGAATCGTTATTTTATTATCGTTATTTTTGAAAAGTTTGTTGTTAAATAACTGGACCAGTTTGACATCTTGTTATGTCTTAACGATCTCGTTAAGTGGGACAAATGTCAAGAATCTAATCAGTTTTTGCTATATATTCGTGGTGATTTGTCATTTTCTCAACCAAATTGTTAATTATTCCAACTTCGCACGGTTTGTTCTTCCCTCTTATTGCAATAAAATGATTTCTGAAAATTCCAACAGTATCTCATACTGTGGCCTTGTTGTTTTTGGGAGGCGTACTTGTTTTTCCATTTATAATTATATCAAGTACACTTGAATCTAAACTTTCCCTACATTATATTGTACAAATTGCTCTTCTGTCAGAGACAATCCTTGTCTCTTCTTCTGTCATGCGTTTTGATAGTATGTTATATGAAGTTTATGTTCTGACAGGTCTAACGGGACCGAATCCATCTCCTTTTACATTCATTGAAGGTGTATCGTTCCACCTCGCTTCGTGATAATTAAAACCAACTACTTTTTTCAACATACAATTTCAACGATATCGTTATAGGCGAGCGGCACACCCCCAAAAAGTCGTTTAGAAAACGAAAAAGTGACCAGATCACTTCTAATCGCTAAAAACCATGTTACTTTATGTTTTCGAGGGTGCTGAATACGAATATGACGTTTGTTTATTATTTTCTAAAATTGGGGAAACATTATTAAAATCTACAATTAAGTGAAACAGGAAAAAAATTTTTCGTGAATATCGAGCTTCAACTCGCTGCCATTCAAATTTTTTACTAATCTTTCTGACTTTGTGCATACTTTTGCAAAAGTTGAGTGTCAAAGTTTTTGATTCTCAATTTCTACCTCGATTTCTACTAATGTAGTCTCCAAGTATAATATACAAGGAAGTTTTTCAGAAAATTTCAAATGTTCATTTGCAAAAATAAAAATTATACAGCGTCTTAAACATCAGCGTTCTAAACTCTAAGAGTTCATCCATACCTCAAATGTGATTAGAATCCAAATAAAGGGTTCAATGAAACTCAAAGTCAAACCACAAAATATTTAATGTCCGTTGGGACTCAAAAATTGCAACTAGTTTCGGTAACAATTATCATCATCAGGCTACAACAATAGAAAATGGTACTTCATTGTAAAGATCTAAGGAGGCAATACAAATTGATGTAACAAAGTTGCGATCAAATAACATTATACATTTTAGTTAAAATTAATATGGAAAATTAATACAAAATAATGGGTCTCTACTTTAAATACAAAAGTTATGAAAATTTTAAATATTAAATGTTTCTAAATATAACAAAATATAAATATTTTTTTTTTATATTTTGTTACATTTAGAAACTTTTAATATTCAAAATTTTCATAACTTTTGTATTCAAAGTGGAGACTCATTATTTTGTATTAATTTTCTATATTAATTTTAACTAAAATGTATAATGTTATTTGATCGCAACTTTGTATTGCCTCCTTAGATCTTTACAATAATAATAATAATAACGTTTATTCATAAATTTAACAAATACAGTGATAAAATACAAATAAAATTGAATAAACATCTAGACATCCACATAAGTATTGTGCATACTTGTAAGTGTGGTAAATATAGGAAAATTTTTATAGGAAAAATTTTGAAAAAATTATAAAAACAAAAAATGCAGTTGAAAAACAATATAAATCCCTTTTTACATGATTGTATTTCAGACATCGTAAGTGATTGTCAATGTGAATACTCAAGTATTTAATTCTTTTCGCAGGTTTTATTGAAAAACCTTGTTGGATATTGAGATTGTACTTTGGCAGAGACGTTTCATGACAACTGAAGGGTAAATATACAGTTTTGTCAAAGTTTATTGAGAGTAATCTGCTGTCGAACCAGTCTTTGAGCTTTCCAAGATCATTTTCAATATTTATTATGAGATTATACCAGTCATCATGTTTGTAATAAATCACAGTAGGTATCGTCCGCAAAGCTGATTATTTTTCCGATTGTTTCCTGTTCAAATAGATTATGTAAGTAAATCACGAATAGCACTGGCCCCAATACTGTTCCTTGAGGTACAACACATTTAATGTTGATCTCTTCACTCACATGATCTTTGAATTTAGTTCTTTATGTTCTGCTTGTTAGATAACTTTTGAATAAATTATGAGCTGAACCCCTTACACCCATAATATCTTCTAGTGTATCTAAAAGTATGCAGTGGTCGACAGTATCGAAGGCCTTTTTTAGATCTAAAAAAACCCAATTGATGGAGTACTTGAATCCAAGGATTAGTAGATGGTTTTTGTCAAGGAATGGATTGCATCATTGGTAGATTTTTTCTCTCTAAAGCCATATTGGGATGTCGACAGCAGATTATAATTTGATGTTGTAAGTCTTGTTTTTATAATTTTTTCAAATACTTCGCTTATTGAAGATACAAGTGAAATAGGCCTATAGCTCGTAATATTTTCTGTATCTCCATTTTTGAAAATTGGAGTTATGAGAGATTTTTTTAGAATCGAAGGAAATATGCCTGATTCGAAGGATTTATTTATTGGTGTGAGGAAGAGTGAATTTTTATTCATATATTCCTCACTTTTGTGATTGGGATTTTGTCGTATGTTCTTTGCCAAAGTTTACCCCACATTCGCGAAGTAGTTGTTAAATATATCAGCAGCATCTTTTGGATCTGTGACGATCTCATTTTTTTCATTCCTAATATAATTTATTATTCTTCCTGTCTTGATATTCAAAATTTCATTCACAGTGTAACAGAGTTTTTTACTTGCATTTTGTTCCTTTTCAAATAATTTTTTATAATAATTTTCTTTGGCAGTCTTTAGATCTGTAGATCTTTACAATGAAGTACCATTTTCTATTGTTGTAGCCTGATGATGATAATTGTTACCGAAACTAGTTGCAATTTTTGAGTCCCAACGGACATTAAATATTTTGTGGTTTGACTTTGAGTTTCATTGAACCCTTTACTCAGCGTTCTACGTCAAAATCGTGGAAAATGTCGCCTGACTCCATTCGTTGATTTGCCGAAAGCATCTCAATACGTGTTTTTCTAATGCAGGCTTAGAAGGTGGTAACTAATCAATACATGAATTTTTCAATAAAGCTAAATGATAACTTATTGAGTTAATATCAACTCTTCATCTGACATATTTTTTAACGCTACGTAGGTACGCAGTCTTCTTACCGATAAAAAAGAGCGATGACGTCGTATGGCATCCAGTTAATGCATGCATAGCTATAGGTGATGAAGTTAAGGCAGGTCTTAGTTTTTCTGTCAAGAGGTGTATTGGGATGTATCTCCTGAAATCTATGCGTATTGAAATTTCACCAGTATAAAACCAGACCGGTGGCTTATTTTGAAAATATTGATAATCACTTAATAACAATAAAAATACATCTGTATCTGGCGACTCAACAATAATAATTTGCTTATCATTTGTTTCACTTTGTAGACAGGTATTTGAGAAATCTAGATTACAGGTATTATTTCGAGGCTTTGGCGAATTATTTACCTTGCAATTGGAAATAATGGGAAGTCGTCCAATTCACTTCATCGCAAAATCTGCATGTTCCATATCTCTTCCAATCATACAAAGATAGTTTAGGTGTCCAGTAAATACTATGGGTACCCTAAGATCTGATGTCTGAAGGTCCAGAATCGAAATAGCTTGGTGAATAAAATGGTTTTATAGACAGATGCAGTCTTATCATGCGGGTCATACGATTTAACAAAGACATACTCACAGTTTCAGTTTTCTTTTTCAAATAAAATCCTTGAGATGAATAAGATAGATTTATGCAATTCTGACGTGAAAAAGAAGGATATGTATTTAGTTCTCACCGATTCTAAAAAGTCTATCACCAGCTAAGTTTTTATTTAAATAATATGTCAGTTCATCACTTTAACTAATCAAAGTGACAATATGAACGAATAGTATATTAAAGTACAAGTGGATATTATAGTTATTTTTCTACTCCCGTTTTATAATATACTTATTAAAAGACTAAAATCTGTATCATAATGAAATTCATTATGATACAGATTTTCATTATGATACAGATTTTTAAACCAATAGGAATGCGACATTCGCACAATAATTAATATAGCCATGGATACCTGGTTGACATTTCTGAAATTAATTATATTAGGTCTGTGGCCCTGCAATAAAAGTGTAGCACTGAGCTATACGAATTTATTTATTTTAATTATGTTTTAATGCTTCTTGCAGTATACAAATGCAATATACATATATATTCCTAAATTTAGTAATTTTACACGTATTTTTTCACAGATAGACCTGAATTTTTCAAAATTATATAGCTCAGTGCTACACTTTTATTGCAGGCGAACAGCCCTATTAAGTGACACTTGATTTGATAGCTGTCAAATAATTTTGATTTTCAAAAGTAACAATATTTAAAATTAATTAAACTAATAATTATTGATTGAATAATTTTTATTAATCGGAGTAGAAAAATCATTGTATGAAACTTTCATGTAATGGCCATTAATACACTCGCATATTATATACGAAACTCGCCTGCGGCTCGTTTCGTATCCTACAATATGCTCGTGTCTTAATGGCTATCATTACATGTTCGTTGCATAAAATACTATTATGTAATAAGGATCATAAAGACGATCATTATGGTACAAGTCGTGAATGTTATCGGGCGAGGCGTAGCCGAGTCCGATAACACGGCGTGTGCCTTAATGATTGTTTATGATTCGTATTACATACAAAATTTTATCTGATGGCATTTATATCAATACATTTTCGAAAAATTAAAAACTGCATTTTCGACATGTCACAATGACAACTATTTTTAAAGGAGTAAGGGCGAGTTGTACCAAACACCTAAACTCGGTTTAATGATAACTGATGTTTAGACTGTGTTTGATTGATGTATTTATTATCAACAATTACATCAGTCTAATCATCAGTTAACATTAAACCGAGTTTAGGCGTTTGGTACAACTCGTTCTAAGTATTGTGTAGTTTCAAATATTAGTAGGTGACAACAACCAAACAGGATTACAAGTTTGCCAACAATCATCAACTACTGATGTAAAAACTGTAGAATCCATTGGAATTAATATTACAAATTGTAGTAATTGTTCTTTTACCATTTATAATATATAGTTTTGTACATAGTTATGCATTTTGAATAAACTTTTTTGATCAAACCATTACATGTTTTCCTTATAGAATTTCATTATGGTACTTAGTCCCATAATGAGCTTCCTTATGTCATCAAAATTGAGTGACATAACGTTGTCATTATGACATGCCATCAGATAAAGGTCTTTAAAACACGCGCGATTTTTCGAGCACGACAGCTAAGCCAGAGTGCTCGAAATAGAGCAAGTGTTTTTAGGGACCAGTTATCCACGAATACTTTACGCTATTTTTTATTATTGGTGCACCCATCAACGATGTGAAAGGATTTTTTCAAGTTTCGGACTGTTTCAAACTATTGCTAATAGTTACGCTTGGAATGTTATTGGAGGGTTATTCTGTGCTATTGATACCCTTGCATTATCACAACATGTATCAACACACGCTCATTGATAAGAACGTCAAGTATCTACCAAGGATTTGGCCTGAGTTAGCCTGTAGGCATTATCAAGAGCAATCCTCAGTTTATAAAGATGAAATGGGAAAATGGTTCATACAACAGCCTTTTTGGTGTGCGTCATCGTTTTACGTCATCATTTTACGTGGAAAGAAATGCAAAAAAAGTCAGGTCTTTGATTAATCCCAATCAAAATATCGCAATAATGAACCGTTCAAATTTATTACAAACGTCAATCCTAATCATTGACTTGGTTGATGTTGCGTAAGCGCGACCTATCAATCGGGAGAAATTTCTTTATTCAAAATAGGCATGCAGATATACCTTTCGTATTGTCAATGTGTCTGACATCTTTTTCTACTGTCCCACTGACAGTTCTTGTCAGGTCTATACTTTGTTGTTCACGGTCAATTATTATTTATGAAAAGTTAATATGAATATTATTGTTATATTTATTCGAATAATACAAAAATATGCCTAGATACACGGAAAAACATTAGCATTTTGAAAGTTCTCAAGTATTTTCAGTTTAGAAAAAGAAGCTGGTAACTATTAATTTCATAGCCTTGTTGAATTTTGCTGAATGCGATCCTGATGATTTTATTCATCAAATTTAGGGTTAAATATGTGTCAAAATGGCAAATAAAATAAACGACATTCCCAAAACCCGAATATACGTCACAAACGATGACGCACACCAAAAAGGCTGTTGTATGAACCATATATCTAAGATTCCTGAAGTTGAAATTTATATTGAAGAACTACGTTGAAGTAACATTAATGATTGATTTTTATCAAAAAACAGGATATACAGGATGTTCTAGAAATTATGGAAACAATATGAATATAATGAATTCACAAGTTTCATCGTTTACAACTTACTTGAAATGATGGGGAGGAGAAATAATTTCCTCCCTAGGGAGAAAAAGTATGAGTTTCCTCTCTGATTTGAGGGAGGAAAGTGTGTACTTTCTATAGGGATAGAAGGAAAAAATTATTACTATCTCTAAAGCTGCAATGGAGCACGATCTCATTGTACCCGTGATTTCTATGCAGGAGAGTGGTTGCACTTTTCGCAATTCTGTTTTTCTCCTTCTGTTGCGTTGGTTTGTGCCACCACCAGAGCAGAAAATGTAATAATTAGTCTGACAGCCGTTAGATGATACCAGCAGATTATTTTCGGTTTCCAACCCTACGATATCCCAAAAAGTTCACGGTACTTGTTGCTTTTGAGTAGATGAGAATAAATTAATATTATATTTTATCTAATCAAACTTAAGACAGCTCAATCATATATAACTGATTCTATCATGAGTTGAATATTTTGAAAAAGCTCCCAAACATAAAGATAACACAAGGAAACAAATCAAATGAAGGTTATTATCAATAGTTGAAAAGAAAAAAAAAATTATAATTACAATACTCAATATCTCAAAGATATACAATCCTTATTGATAATCCTATAAAATGTTCTCTCAGATCTATTGTGATTTGCATAGAAAATGTAACATCTCGTCGTCAAATCTCGACATATTGTAACCAAAGCACATCTTCCTGAACATTATAATGTGATTTTCTTCGAATGGTTCCTTATAAATATAATACGCAGTGGTTTGTAACAGATGCGACAAACTGCTATTTCGTTCCTTTGCCATTACTCTTATCGGTTTTTATTAGTTTGCCTTAGACGATTTGTAGTAATATTGTCTCAGAACGAATTCTGGTTGGAAATATTTCACCATATTGCGTTTATGGAAATGTATTTTGTTTCGTTAATATTCAAAGAATTTATACACCCGGAAAAACTTGAATCGCTACTTAATACTGGTTTTATTTCAAATATTGCAGTACCCTTTACAGGGTAAATCATGAACAACGGGATGGGGGTTTATAGCGAAGCGGAGAAAGTTTCAAAATGTTTGATACTCTAGTATGTATGTATGTGTTTTTATTCACTGAGTCCTGAAAGATATATTGTGCCCCCTTACTTCTACTAAGTTTCTGAGGGAAGTATCTGAAATTAGTAGCTCCTTTAGTCCTATTTCCCGGAGGAATTCTAGGACATCTGCAGGCTTCAACTTGGGTAAATGTTCCTCTTCTATCCAGTAATCTCTTAGGTACTGTGCTCTATGATTCTGGAGTACTGTGCAGTTGGAAAGTATGTGGATGGAGGTTTCTCCTTTCATGCTACAATATATGCATTCTTCTTCCTCTACTAATTTGAGCTTTTTCAGGTGCCCATTCAGGCGAAAATTTCAGGGGCTTAGTTGACAAAATATATATTTGATATTATTATTCGTGGACTGAGCTTTTGTTCTTAGATTGGCGATTGAGAAGCTATGCCGTGATTTGTGAAGTTTTGGCAGACGTTAGCAATAAAAAGGTTATTTTGGATAATAAAAAAAGTTGAAATTGGATGCTATAATTAATATGAATGTAAGCGCAATTCAAAAACAATAAAAACAGGAATAAACACAATCGTATTTTCAACTGAACCGAACACGCGAGGCAAAGAAAATTAATATAGAGTCACGAAATCTAAGAATGCGTGCGTGTATTTGCTATTGTACGAGTTTCTTTCTTTATAATATAAGCAAGTTTTTTTCCTAATAACTGCGGCAAACTTGTAATGTTTATCTTATATCGGTAGAGCTAGTTATGTAAATTGTACAATAAAATCTTGGCGTGTGAGTAATTCTATAGAGAAAGTCAAAGTGATTATTGCTGTAGCTAAATTCCTCGTAAAAGTTGTAGTTGGAAAAATGTTTCAATAATTATAATCATGCAAGCAGTTGTTCAGTTGGGAAAATATACACCCATTGGAAAATTTTGGATTGAAAAGAGTTTTGATTATAGTTTTATTCACCAGGGGGTATCTACTACCAACGCTACAAGCCATCACATGTTTAAACGCTGAGATTAGTGGAATCTCACTCCACAATATTTGTTTTTGAGTCAAGGAAGCAGGAAAATAATGGCTTACAGAATGCAAGTACATTATTAAGTGATATATTGTAATGACTGATCAAAATTGGAAAACAGAGAACTGTCGAGATTTCATAGTGATAAAATCATCAACTGGGTACTAGTGTTTATGTGCATTGTGCTAATACTGATAAATGAGTGGTTTGCGTACCATTAATAATATTCCTATCTCATAGACTCATTTATGTAAATCACATGCGTTGACTTTGGTTAGCAACGCCATATATTTTGTACATAGTTTTTATTTTTAGTTGTTGAATGTTAGAATGACTTTTAATATAGGAAAATATGTACATGATATGTACCACGTTGGTCTTGATTATGATTTTTTATATTTATTCATTCACCTACAATATTATTTCTGGACACATTGGTGGAGAAGGAGCCGTTACATTTGTACACATTTATTAACATATTCATGGTTGCGACAATGAACTAATGATAAATTGTGAAAAGACCCGGTATTATCTTTCAAAGTCAATGTATTTAAAAAATTATTGGATATATTATATCCAAATCTCAACAAAGATTTCAGAAATTGAATAGATGAGGCTTCTACTTGATGTAGATCCATACTGACAATTTTAATTTATTAAAATATACATAATATCAGGTGGATTTCAACAAATTGAAATTGTTTTATTTTATAATGGAGTTTTCAGAACTAATCTACTTGATATGTTTAAAATGTTACAACTACAGCACCTCAGCCTTAAGGCTTTTTGTGCGCTTGGTTGTACCGTTTATGAGGAGAGAATAATTGTCCTTTCCAGTTTTTTCACTAGATTTCTCTTAGAAAAGTCCTTCCTTGAGCACTTGAGCCAGGAGATTATATGTCCCATAAGAGATAATACTACCTTGCAATGAAACTCTGGACACTCCACCTATTCTACTTATTGCAAGTTAAGCAGGAAAAATATCAAAGATTTCCATATGCATAGTCCAGCAGTACATTTTAAGTGACAAAAAATCCTGTGGAGCTACAGTGCGAATAAACCATTTATAGATGTTATTAGGTGAAACACTATGTAACGAATTTCAACATTTTTCATGAGGATACTGATGTGTGAAAAGTTTATTCATTAAAATTATAATTAATGAAAAATAAAAGCAATGAACCTATGAAACAAGAAGAAACATTGTGAAAACTAATCGACCTACAACTAATTTTATTAGAATGTAAAAATTACATTAAATGTTTAATATGCCCTCCATTTTTATCGATAAGAAAGTTTTCCGCTTAAATGATCTCCAATCAATAAACTGAAATGAAGTAGGTGAATATAGTTGATTATTGGTTTCAAGTACCTATATTATTATTATTTTGAAATTATTGAATCTGATTTTTGGTATATAACATCACGAAATAGTATATTATGCATTATGCAACGATCATGCCTTTGGCTTGTTTCGTATCCCGGTTAATGCAAGTGTATTAATATCCATTACATGAAAGCTGCTACACTTGATACACTATTTCTTTTCTACAAAAAAATTCCATTTGGGAAAAGATATACTTCACCAGGACTCGAACACATATACTCACATTTTTAACATGTTAACTGAAGGATCCCACTTATCAACTGTATATCTGTTCTTAGTATATTACGTCTCGTATTACGTATACTGAAGGTGCCTTTAGACCATAGGATTTTCATTTGATTTTACATTTTATAAAACATCTGATTTTACATCAGACTCGAATTTGGACCTTTTTGAATATTACCGTTTACATTTATCTGGTTTTCGCTATTCGACTAAGGTTATGATTTTGTTTTCACAAATTTTGAGTTATTTGCTGTGAGTGTGAACATAACTGAATAGTCTTTGGGAGAAACACAGAAACTACTGCACTTGCAATTTTAAATCTTTTGTTATTATTACAACTGCAAAATGACAAAAAGAAACAAGTAAATAGGAAGTTTTGGTGTAGGAAATGGTTATTGCGTCGGAGGGAACATGGTATTTCGAATTTAGTTTTTAGTTAACTTCTGTTGGAAGATCCTATATGAGCTTCAAAAACTTCAAGCGAATGAGCGCAAATCCTTTTGAAGATATATTGTCAGAAGTAAATATCAAAATCCAAAAGAAAGACGTTATTCTGAGAAAATGTTTAGAGGCGAAAACCAGTAATTCTATCGATTTGAATGAGTAGAAATTAATATATTTTCAAATATTAACAAGCTACTACATTTTTTCCTTTTCTTTGAGAATGAATGAATTTTGGCACACAATAGTTATTTGTTTAACCTTCCAGTAGTGGCACACCTGTCTCTGAGGCCGGGCGACAGTTTCACTGTCGATATAAAGGCTCTAATTTGACGGGTGGTGCTATAGATTTCAGTACCTTTCAAGGAGCCAAACGCACTGTATTATTCGTATTATTATCATACGTAATATAACAAGTGATATAATTATCATCGATGATATTTTCGAGTGAAACCGAGCTGCGAAGGACGAGGACGAGTTAAATGTGCTGCTTCGGTTTTACTAGATATATCTTCGATTATTAATCATATCACGAGCTTATATTTAATGAGAGAATATAATGAATTTATAGTGACGTGTACTCACACAGCGACAAAAAAGTCAAATACAGGCCGTAGAGATGAAGTATCTCAGAAGAGTTAGGGGTGTCACAAAAAGAGACAAAATGAGAAATGTAAAAATAAGAGAAGACCTGGAAATAGAACCACTGCTGGATTTCATTGAAAAAAGACAACTTAGATGGTGGGGGCATCTCCAAAGAATGAATAAGGAGAGGCCTGTCAGGCAAGTGTGGGAATCTAGGATAAAAAGAGCTAGGAAAAGAGGAAGACCGAAACAAACATGGGATGGAGTAATTGTAGAAATAATGAAGAAAAGAGGGACAACATGGTTAGCGGCCAAGGCACTAGCAAATAACAAAAAAGAATGGGCAAAATTTGTGTACAGACACTGAAAAATATCGTTGACAATATAGACAATAAAATATACCCTACACCATTAAATGGTAACAGGGATTTTGATTATATATATATATATATAGTGACGTGAACTGTCAATATGAAAAATTACCCTTAGCAAAGAACCAAAATAAGGTGATAATTTCTCTGTTTTTTATCATCGCTGTGATAGACATGTATCTAGGGAGATTCTCAATATTGATTGGTGGAAAACATGTCACGTGTCATATGAATTATATTCTCATACGTAATATAACAAGTGATATGATTATCATCGATGATATTTTCGAGTGAAACCGAGCTGCAGATGTGCTGCTTCGGTTTTACGAGATATATCTTCGATTATTAATCATATCACGAGCTTATATTCAATGAGAGAATATAATGAATTTACAGTGACGTGAACTGTCAATATGAAAAATTACCCTTAGCAACGAACCAAAATAAGGTGATAATTTCTTTGTTTTTTATCATCGCTGTGATAGACATGTATCTAGGGAGATTCTCAATATTGATTGGTGGAAAACATGTCACGTGACATATGGATTATATTCTGAGTTCAATAGTATCGTTTGCAGGAGAGATAACGGTGCAGTAGACCAGGTGCCACTACTTATGATATCCAAATTTCATATATAAATTGCCAAGTAATTGGCATGTAAGGTTTTGATTTTTCTGTAATTAGTATTATTTCATCAATATTTGTAATTTTCAGTAATGTTTAAATTTTAAATGAATAATAAGCTAGCAATAAGTACATATTTTGTTCAACTTGCGTCAGGATTTTATTTTTGTTAGGATGTTGTAGAGTAAAAGTTTCGAAAATGTTTCCAGATGTGGGTATTTGCAAAAATCAGTTTTTCATGTATTGATTCAATAAAAATATGTTCCTTTGAAGTATGGTATGTTTTTTTAATGTATATTCATTGGTTGGAGAAAATAAATCGGCAAGGTGTATGGGACCGGGTGCCACTACTAATGTACCTCAAACAGGCGCCACTACCGGAAGGTTAACTAGGCAGCAAAGTAGTAGATTGCCGAGGCTGAATTCACAGCCGAGCGTAGCGTAGCGTAGGAATTCAGCTAAGGCAGTCAATCTACTTTGCTGCCGAGTTGGATATATAATTTATTTCCGATTGTTCATGATGATATAGGAGGATATTGTATTTGCAAATTATTACAATTTCCACAATGTCTTTATTTTTTTCTGTAGTGTTCAATTAAAATAAAATTTGATAGAAATCGCAGTTGTTGGAATGGTTGGTTGCTATGGAAATGTCGATAATAATTATAGTTTGACAATTCATGAAATTTCTGACAGCTGTGCGAAAAAATATCGGTATATTTAAATTATTATATAATGGACAGTGTAGTAATTTTACCATCAATGTTAATAACAACTAAACATATGTTTTTAAATTCTTGTTAAAAATGTTATTAATAATTGCTAATTAATGTTTACGTCGAATGTTTTATTCCAATTGAGTATAATCACTTTGCTGCCTAGGCAGGAAAAGTAATACTTTGCTGATTGATATGTGTCAGCAAAATTAATATTTGCTGCCAATCGGAGGAAAACATATGTACTAGCACTATATATAACAATGAAATTTTAAATATCCTTTTCCTACAACCACTACGCAAAACACGTTTTTCTTGAAAAAATTTTATACGCAAAGCAGGCCTTTTCTCAATTTTTTTTGATAACCGATGTAAAAGTAATGCGAAAAGTACACGCTTTGGCACTTTTCCGCACCGAAATGTCAAACAAAGATATCTATGACCTGTCAACTTTTTTTGACAATTCAACTTAATTGAATTTTTTATTGGTGTACAATTTTTAAATTTAAACTAAAAGTAAGTAAACTATCTATTTTATTATTTATTTTAATTTATTAATTATTAAGACATTAACCTATTTAGCATTATTTTAGGAATCATGAACCAAGATGAAAATAATTTATCTTTTGAGTTGTCCAATTCGAACATTGAAAATACTTAAGTTACTGTATTTCTTTTATTAATAAATGTGGTTGTAGAAAAAATATTGTGTACAGCTTGTACGCAAATCACTTTTTCACTCGCTAGATTTGCGATCTGCGCTCGTGGGAAAAGTGACGCTTTGCGCACTAGTTATACAAACTACTATTTTTTGTCCGTATCCTTTGAGAGAATGTAGCCAACAGCAAATAATGCACAATGCGCATGATTAATCCCAAAAATCAGATGGAAAATCTAACCAAAATAGATACAGTTCTTTTTTGAAAAACTCGAATGATTTGTCAAATGCAAAATCAGACGTACCAGACGTACCTAGTTATACAAACTACTATTTTTTGTCCGTATCTTTTAAGAGAATGTAGCCAACAGCAAATAATGCACAATGCGCATGATTAATCCCAAAAATCAGATGAAAAATCTAACCAAAATAGATACAGTTCTTTTTTGCAAAACTCGAATGATTTGTCACATGCAAAATCAGACGTAAACGAATACGGTTTCATTCGATTTGTTAAAATCAAATGTAAAATTGAATGAAAAATCCTATGATCTGAAGGCACCATCAATAAAACTGTACATTTGAAACCCACATTTTTCAGTATTCCGTATTCTGCTTTTGGTAAATTTGGAGATGATATTTTGTATTTGATATTTCATAATTCATTTACGATCAAAAGACGATGACGTTGCAAAACAAAATATTGTGATGCTGTCAAGCTGTAGTTTATTTCTTTCGCATTTCAATATGCGACAATATTAATATTAAGAATGAAAACAAATAGCGAATACTATTACTTACGTCTTTTACAGCAGTAAGTGGCAGAAACGGGCCTCAAATCTGGCATTTTTTTTCAAAATACATAGCTTAACAAAGATGTTACCATCTCTTGACATTTACAGTTCAGCTGCTTCAGAATTTCATCAACTATAGACTGGAGATTTGCCAAATAATTAGTAATCAAAATAAATGTTTTTCCATCTTAAAGAAACAATGAATTTGGAAGCACCAAAAAAACTTGTGAACATAAGATGATGATCGAGTGGTTCTTTTTTGTTGCACTCATCTGTCATTCTTGTGTCAGTTTTGTGATGATTTATGACAAACATAAACATTTAATAGTTATTTATGCAACAAGTGCAAAAAGTGAGTGTTTTTTGCACGCGACGTGAAATTGTCCAACGAGGTCTTTAGGCCGAGTTGGACAACACTAGGCTAGGCTAGGAATTCAGCCAAGGCAGTCAATCTACTTTGCTGCCAAGTTGAACATATAATTTTTTTCTCCGATTGTTCATGAGGGTATTGTATTTGCAAATTATTACAATTCTCACAGTCTCTTTATTTTGGTTGGTTGCTATGGAAATGTATAATCACTAGGCAGCAAAGTGGTTACTTTCCTGCCTAGGCAGGAAAAGTAATACTTTGCTGATTGATATCAGTCAGCAAAATTAATATTTGCTGCCAATCGGAGAAAAACTATATTTCCTACTTACGTAACTAAAACCGCGTCTAGATCTAGAACACGGGATTGATATTCCCGAAACGCCACTTTAAACGTGTGCCTAGAAGTAGAAGTGACACTCACTTCCAAAAATCGACTTAAAATGTACCTAGAAAAATGTTAATTATCGTCATCACTGAACTGATTCTGCGATAAAATTCTACCAAGTTAGTATCATACTAAAATTACCAAAATTTTTGAACAAAATATAGTTTTGAGGTTCCATACATATTAGTAAGACACTGCTGTCCGTAGTCACCGTCTATCACTCATAAGCCGTGATAGTTATACAGTCACGGAATATGGGATTATTGAAATATTCACAGAATGGAGAAATTTTATTATTCAATTTGAAAATTGATAATCGAATTAATAATTGAGGGATGCTCTCATACAACTGACGTCATTCTGTTTCTCTTATATGTGATGATTAGAACCCTTCCTGCGCGAGTCCGGCTCGCATTTGGCTAGTACTATTTGTTTCTTTTGTTTTGTCGATACAGAAATGAATAAAATGTATAACAAGAACCCATATCATTTGAAATTCAGAAACACTCCAAAACTTTGTAAATAAATTAATAAAAATCAACCGGAATCATTTGAATTTTATTATAGCTATGTGGTTTTATAACTTTCGTGACTGGCTTTTATAGTACTTTTATGGTTGTTTGAAAATGCATGGGAATAGTTAAAAATATTGTTTGAGCTTATCAGTCGTAAACTCACTTTTTTTTCTAGAATCCATACGATACGTTCAGAAGTTTGTGAAAAACGAAATTATCTGGGAATTTCACTTCATTGTACCCAAATACTTTGAATTGTGTTCCCACAAGTAAAACTGTTTTCAAGTCTGTAGAATTGCTAAATATATTTCAGAGGAATTTCCACACAAGTGATTTTAAACCAATCAGAACGTGTATTTCTGTCAGATCACCATCGCAACGGATGAATTTTAGTGGAAATTTTATACTCGTGTGTATCCAACAACAAAGTATATTGGAGTTTTTTCCACGATCACAATGACAGAATATTTTTTTTGCAATCTAATTTTCATTTGTTCACATGATAATTTTGATTCATTCCAGCTACAAGGCTAGATATTTCCTAAATTAATAGCTTGATTGGGGTACCTACTACTTCAAAAATCAATTGACTGTTTCATGCCGAAAACTGCCGAATCAGTTGATGTTGTGGCATATATTTCACGGCGATACTTCATTTGTTAATAAGTTTCCACATATGACTTTCATTGTGTCAAGTAGCGTTAATCAGTAAGTTTGGGTATTGGACAATAGCCACATTCTACTTGTTTTTCTCGTTTCTCGATGATAAGAGCGGCTCCTATTTAAACTAATGAAGATTATATGTTTCATGGGCTATAATAATAGGTCTAAGCAGATCGATATGGATTTGTTCAATGGCACCTTCTATGGTGTAATTTTAGAGTCTGTTGGGTGTACCTACTATCAGCCTCAGATAAAGTGGTTTTACGGTTTTTGGCAGTTTGTTTGTAATAACAATTCAAACTTTATTACAAATGGTCTTTCAAGGTCAATTGTTCAATTTTCCATTCAAAGTTGTGTAATGCAATAACATAACTGGTTAATTGGAATGATAAAAAAATTGCCTGAAGTGGGAAAGTGGATCAATAATCATCCAGCAAAAACATTTCAATCAATTATTAAAAATTACATAGGATATGATTAGTGGGGAAACGATTATGAAAAACCTTGAAACTATTGAGAACTTGATAATAGTAGCTCAATTTTTTTGTAGCTGATTAAATTGATTCCTGCTGTATTTCTCATTTGTTTATTACACGATTTTTTATATTCGTTGATGGCATTTTCACATTCGGAATTCCACCATGGTGGGGGTTTATGTTTGTTCAGTTTCTTCGTTTTCCCTATGTGTTTTTCTGCTGCGTTAATAATTATTTCAGTGAAAGAGTTTTATCTATATTATCAGAGATATCTGCTAAGGCTTAGGATGGCGCAGTGTTCTGGTTGCGGATAGCTGTTTTGATTCTGTAGAAATTCTTTGTGGAGTAATTGTGGTAATATTTGGAGCTAGTGGGTTTTAGAGCAAGTTAACTTATCGACTCTTGATAGTACTTTTTCTGATAGTCTTGTTGTGGTAGAACCTCCTCAACCAAACTAATCTTTGTTCCCGAATTTAAGGTTCACCTACCACATACAGGTTTTATTGTAAACTAAAACCACCTTACTTGTATTGTCCCACTACTAATAACCCGTAGTGGTTGATGCAGTTAGATATTAAAATGAAATAAGAAGTCTCTCACCAACAGTTTCCATTAAAATGTCAGTTTCGTGACTTTGACAATTCAAAGTGACCATAAATAATAAAAAGCCCTGTTTTTTTTATCCTCAAGCAAAAAAAATGGTAGTTTGATAAATTATTCCGAGAATGGAAGAAAATTGAAATTCGTTTACCAGTGTGATCTCACATTTTGGTAACTTCTTTGTTTTCTAATTTGATACATATGATTTGTGACCTTTGAACCTGCTCGATAAGAGCTCTTTCGACTATAGTACTTTAGAAAGGGATCGGTAGAATTCAATAGTGTGCAAAGCCTCAGTACTGATCCTTCGTTAATCATCTAACTTCAATGACTTTCCTTCACCTATCCAATTTAGTGACCAAAGCACTGAATTAAATAGCTTGAAATTAAGAGATACATTCCTTATAGCTTCATTTTTGTATGATAGCGGGAGAATGACAATGGTCAATGACAAAAAAATCAACAAATATTTGATGAATTACTGATCTTATCGATGATTGGATATTTATCAGCTCTAGAATGACATAGCTAAATTTACCAAGACCACAATAGAAAAATTTTTAAAACTTTTCGTTCCTATTCTGTTTAATTTCGAGAACTAACTTTGGAACTGTACTCCCTGTATATTATTGAAAAAACCAGTCAAGTGTATTTATGTTCCTTGCGTAGAAGTTTCATAGTAATGCATCGTTGTCTCATTCAAGCCTTTCTCAACTTTAACACGGTATGCTTCAACTGAACACGTTTCTGATTCTAATTTTAATGCTGATAAAAAATACTACTTCTAAGTACCAGAATGAAGCATTTATACTAATTTTGAAGTTTAAGTTGGCTCTGATACGACAACATTGAGAAATTACAGTTGTTGCTGTGGTTGTTGTGTAATGTGTTCGTTACGGGGTGGTATTTGACGTGGATCGGCCTCTCAACTGATGGTGTTGCTGGTCACTCGTAGGGTCATCTTACAGGAATAAAACAACTACCTGTAACACTGGGATACGTTCTATTCATTACTTAAACTTACTACTATACATTATACTACTTGTTACTTATGAATTGAATATTAATAGTCTAACATAATAGGTATTAATAGTCTATCATAATATTGATAGTCCCCTTAAAACACTATCGTTTGCGTATTTATACGACAAGTCAAGTTCATCATAAGTAAATATAAATAATACTATTTATGTTTATTTCACGCTCCGAACTTGACTTTGTACGTACGACCTTCTTACCTATATTTATGTAATAATTCAACGTTTTTATGATTTATTGAGATTAGCTCCAATGGAATTTATGTCTCTTATTTAAATATTATTGACCAAAAGGCATCACAACTGCTTCGAATCATTTCTAAAGGTGCGGTTACCATTTAACACGAGTTGAAATTGAATTTTGAAATTTCCATTGAGCTCAATGAATATTATATGATGAAATTTTGGATACACTTTCTTCACGGCAGCTCAGACTTTTTCGAAAAGCGTTCTTCAACCAAATACTTCTGCCAAGGTGAATCTCTATATACAAGAATAATGCTGCGAAATAGATCAGAGCTAAAATAGATTTGATTTGCCAAACAGATGATGGATGACGTTCTGAAGGAATATGAGGGGAGGAGGCTGGAGACAATGAAGTGTGTACATTTGAGGAGCAAATGATTGTGTACTATTTTAAATTTATGCTACTCAAATGGTATTGGAATATTCAACTGACCAATTGCTTTGACGTATAGTTCTTTTCACGATCTAAGTTGGGCTGAATTTTATTTTATTTTTCATCGGAAGCTGCAAATTCGAGGAGTTTTATGGTTTCATAGCTAGCGTGAGTCAGGTCAAGTTAGTTTCTTAGTTCGTGGAAAGACCACTTCGGTCGAATTAGATTACCTCAATAAGTGTACTGCAGGAAGTTGTTTGAATAAAAAATCGATGTAATAATTTACTTTTATTGTGACAATAGTCAGCTTAGCTTTGTAACGAGTTATTTTTTTTTTGTGCACCGATTTAGTTTTTTTTAGTTTCTTTCACTATTTTATTTTACGACTTGTCTTTAGATAACTCGTTCCTAACTTTCCGATTCCCTTTTGTTACCGAATTATTTTTTTTATCGCCGTTATATTAGTTTTAGTATTTTTTTGTATTAGTCCGGAGGTACGCGAATTTATATTGAATCATAAAATTAAGTCATTTCCGAAGATAAAATTTTTCAGTTAAAAAGGACATTGGGTATATATACCATTAAATTTAATTCAATTAATTCCGAAAGACGTCTGGTATATTACAAACTTTTTTGTAGTTCCGAAATAAATTTCACTAATGAGAATATAAAAGGACAGAAGTGTGGATTTTTAAAAAAAAGCAACTGGTATTTCTCAGCCGTCAGCTCTAAACTTCTACTAGTTACCGAGATAGTTCCGTTTTGCCGTGTGAACACTAGAAATCCGATCCGGTTCCCGGAGTTTTTAGTTTAAAAGACAATTCGTTTAGTTAAGTTTGTGCATACCGAAGCCGCTTCAGGAAGGTAAAATATTTTTAATAATCACAGTACCGATATTCAACAATTTCCGTACCTCCGTACTCCGTACTTTTGAAACAATTTGATTTTGATTTCCGTACCGATTGATATTTTGTATTTTTGTGAAAACTTTTACTTTGGTGATTCTTGTTTGAACATAACCGGCTATACTTAAATATTGTAATTTGCTTAAAGAAATTTGCTTCCATTATAGGAATTAGATTTTACTGGTGAAGAAATTTCATTTTCTTATTTTTCCGAAATTTGATTTAATCACTGTTGAATAAAAACTAGTTTTAGTTTTTTTTTTCTTTGAATAAAAGTTAATTCATTCTAGAAAATTGGTTTTTTTTGCTAAACAATAAATAGGTATTAATTCGCCGTCTTTTTATTGAATTTACGATTTTATGTGTTATCTTTACCGGACATTTATATACGTTTTCTATAAATAGTTCAATTTTCCTTCCGAGTTTTATGCTTACTACTCTGTGTGTCGATAAGTAGAATAATTTGAACTTGATCAAAATAAATCTATTTTCTTGTTTGAAAAGTAGTGTACCGTTTAAAAAAAAAATTTTTTTTTTAAATCCAAAGGGATATTCGAACTCGGATGTGGCTCAGTTACGCTTGTTCGTTTACCCGGCAGATTTATAACTGTATTCCCTTTATTCAGTAATCAATATATAAATTTTGTGTCATTTTCTGGATTACATTTGGATCCAAAGGGATATTCGAACTCGGATGTGGCTCAGTTACGCTTGTTCGTTTACCTGGCAGATTTATAACTGTATTCCCTTTATTCAGTAATCAATATATAAATTTTGTGTCATTTTCCGGATTACATTTGGATCCAAAGGGATATTCGAACTCAGATGTGGCTCAGTTACGCTTGTTCGTTTACCCGGCAGATTTATAACTGTATTCCCTTCAATCAGTGATCAATAAATAAATTTTGTGTTTTTTTTCCGGATTACATTCAGATCCAAAGGGATATTCGAACTCGGATGTGGCTCAGTTACGCTTGTTCGTTTACCCGGCAGATTCATCCGTATTAGTAGTTTGATCGGTTTAGCCTATTAAATCCACCCCTCTCTTCTCCCCGTTAGTTTGACAGTCCTATAGAATTATAAGGACAATAGACCACAGAGTATTATTCGTATAACAAAGAAAAATTCTTATTCACTCCGTTATTAACTCATTAGTTGAGAATAAACCTATATTTGATTGTAAATTTGAGAATAGTTGATCAAAATAAGTTCAACAAGACCCCTGGAATTATCCGTAACCTCCATCTGAGGCTATCTGGAACTCTTGACAATCAAGGTCAAGGGGCCGTGGAGCAAACCACGTTAAAAATCTGGCGCCCGAGCATTCCGTTATAAGATTTTCAGCTAAGGGTGTCCATAGTGACGTGTTCGAGTGGTAGACGACCACGTGTACAGGAAAACGCGTTACAGCTTATATAGTACATCCTTCCAAAAGCTTATTGAACCTTTCCGGTTGGCTCAAACATTCATTCTGGAAATGGGCTTTGAGAGCTTGCTGAAGATAATCTCCAAAAATTCTACTATCGAATATTCCCATCCACACATATTTGAACAAATTACTGAAGATGAAAGTTTGAATCGTGTCGAAATTGGTTACACCAACCTAAAAAATCACACATCTAAATAGTATTTGCTGCATTTATATGGGTATACTCAAGACTTATTGTCAAAAAAGATTTATGGTACAGTTTCGGTAACAAGATTTCATTACATAATAATTTTCAAGGGTATTAAAAATAAAAACTATGTTTTCTCTACAACAGAAATAAACAATAGTTTTTTGCGGTGGGGGTTCTCTTCAACACCATTCACACTAATGAAAATCTTGTTTGTAGCTTCAATCGATGTATTCTTAAATTGTGGACCCACTCACCATTAATGCATGCTAGACTTTATATTATTTATCAAAATAAACTTCCTATTGAAACATCATATATATACTTTTGTGACGTTTGTCAAGGTCATTAGAATTTATTTATTTATTTATTTATTTAACGGATTCACCAATTACAAGTTAATTACAATAATTATAATATTACAGTGAACTAATTTAAGAATCTGATAATCTAAACATACATTTCTAATTGAGTTCTTAAACATACTTAAAGAGTTAACAAATGGATCAATATTATATTTATCAAACCATCTTAAACCTCTAGAAACAGGTGAGTTGTAACCGTAATTTGTGTTATGATTTTTTATTGAAAATAATGGAGGGTTTCTAGTTCTATGGGAAGTAACAAGAAGGTTAATTTGATTCAAAAGATTTGGACAATCAGCTCCACCAGATGTGATTTTATAAATTAATAACAAATCAGAGTGAAGACGACGTGTTGTGATATCAGTTAGGTTTAGAGTATTTAAAATATTATGGTAATTAAATTGTAGATATGTACCCATTTTGAATGAAATATATTTCAGAAATCTGATTTCAACATTTTCAATTCTCACAATGTCACATTTATAATAAGGAGACCACACTACAGAGGCATACTCTAAGTGAGGTCGTACCAAAGAGCAGTACAATGTTTTGAGAGTATTACAAGAGAATTGTTTGCCATTCCTCATCAGAAACCCCAACATTCTACTACTCTTTGCAGATACATTATTCATGTGACTTTTGAATGATAATTGCTGGTCCATTATAACCCCAAGGTCTTTTATTTCGTTGACTCTATCAAGAATCATACCATTGATGTTATAATCATAGTTAAGAAGATGTTTTGATCTCGAAAAAGTGATAATATGGCATTTCTCTATATTGAGTTGTGAGTTGTTTGTTCTGGACCAATCAAATAATGTCTCTAAGTCTTTCTGGAGGATTTGACTATCCAATATATCAGTAATTGGAAAAATAATTTAAGATCATCAGCAAACATTAAAAACTCAGCATGTTGAAGATGGTCACCAATATCGTTCACAAACAGGTTGAATAATAATGGACCACAATGTGAGCCCTGTGGTACACCAGAGGCAACAGGAATTGTGTTTGAAATATAATTGTCGTCAGTAATATGACGGAAGCGTATAAATACGTAATTTGGAAAATTTATTTTGATACATGCAAAACAAGTACGTATCGATGATATAGTACATTCAATAGCCTTCTTGGTCTGGGATGAGATGGAATCTAAGGTTGCAGACTTGCTAAGATCACCCTGGGCAACCCTGGCAAGCTGGCACCGGAAAAATATTTGGCGCTGACCAGGAAAAACCTACTTTTCTCAGTAGGATTTTTGACTGGCCACTGTCAAATAAGAAAATACCTCCATACTATGGGGCGAGTGGACACACCTCTATGCATGATGTGTGAACAGAAATATGAAACTGTCAGGCATGTCTTATGCGAGTGTCCGGAGTTATCGGCAATAAAAGAGTATGTGTTCGGTGAGTATGAGCCTACACCTGCCAATATAAAGGAGATGTCTCCTAGTGACTTGTCCACTTTCCTGGAAAGGACAAGAAGAACGATGACCTAGGATCACAACTCCTCGAGAGGATGTATAATGGATCACAAGTGGCCTGAGTGTTGTAAGCCCACACTCACCCTCCCTACTATACAGATACAGATACAGCCTTCTTGGTGTAAGTCATCTTTTGTGACGTATATGCGGGTTTTCAATATGTCGTTTATTTTAATCGCTATTTTGACATATATCTAAACTTAAATTTGATAAATGAAATTATCAAGATCGTATTGCGCCAAATTTGGAAAGGCTATCAATTTAATGATAACCAACTTCTTTTTCTAATTGAAAATACTTGAGAACTTTTGAAATGGTGATGTTTTTCCGTGTATCTAGGAATTTTTCAGTATAATTAAAATGAATATAACAATCTATTTATCAATATAGGTATCTTCTAAAATTAATATTCACTTTTCATAAATAATAATAGTTGACAGTAAGCAACAGACCTGACGAGAACTGTCAGTGAGACATTAGTAGAAGGCGTGAGACACATTGCTGCTATGAAAGGAACGCCTTCATCGTATTTTGAAAGCCCGATTGATAGGTAAGGTTGCGTGTAATCTAAACATCAACCAATCAAATTTAAGTCAAAATTAGGTTTGCCCTTTGTAATACGTTTGAACATTAACATTTAATAACACAAGTCAAAAAGGCTATTGAATGAACTATAACGATACCAAGAAGGGAATATACCGTGAAACTAGTTTAAAATTCAATATCATCATCATCATAAAAAAATTCGTTTCCTTTTATTAATTCATCTCGAATAAAATTATGCACGTTTGAAGTATATGATATTCGGAAAATGAGACTTTATGTGATTCGCATGAATTGTCTGATAAATGTAGTGATTCAGTCGAACATTTCACACTCAGTACATAAAGTATCACTTCTAAAATCATAAAATACTATTTTTTGAGACCGACCAGAAAATATACACTTTCTGGACAAAATAACGTTTTGCCGATCAAGACCAGAAAGTTGATGTAAGGAACCGGCAACAGCTTTTTTCCACTACCGCGTTTCAAGCCACTTTCTCCCGCACACATTTCAGTTTTGAAAGTGTCACTAGTGAAATTAGTACGGGAAAGTAAAATTATGCAAATTTTGTCCTTACTAGATAGTTTTTTACTTCGAAAGTTATAACTATTGTGACTAAAGATAAATAAATATTCACGAAATAGTCCACCAATAAGAATCTTTTGTAGCTTTTTGTTAAATTTTCAATTTTTTGAAAATATAAAATGATGAAGATATTTTTATAAAACACCAAATACCTCTACTGGACGGGTTTTAAGTAATTTACAGAATGCAACAAATTGTGTTAATATTAATATTTATAATAACCAGTGGTTTTCAGTTGAAGTTTTGTATATGTATTTTGGAATGAAATAATTTTTGAAAAATGGGCTGGTATACTTTTTTGTAGGTATATACTGTCGTAGAAAAAATAATGCTCCTAAATCATGCGTAAAGTGTCTTTCCCGCACTTGACCGCTTGCGCTTGTTAGGAAAATAACTTTTTTCTCCGATTGGCAGCAAATATTAATTTTGCTGACTGATATCAATCAGCAAAGTATTACTTTTCCTGCCTAGGCAGCAAAGTGGTTACTTTGCTGCCTAGGCACGAAAGTGATTACTTTACTGCCTGTGATTATACATTTCCATAGCAACCAACTAAAATAAAGAGATTGTGGGAATTGTTATAATTTGCAAATACAATATCCTCATGAACAATCGGAGAAAAAATTATATGTTCAACTTGGCAGCAATAACTATTTCTGGTCCCTGGTTGTTCAATTGTTCATTTCAACAAACGCTCTTTTCGTTACTATGGTAACAACGTTTCGATATATTGTCGAGTAATGACAGTTCGTTGATATTCAATTTGTCGTTCATGTAATAGTATATTATTCAACGAGCGTGTAATGATGGCTATTACTCATGAGAATGAAGTTTGCGACGTGAGCCGCAGGCGAACGTCGTAATCATTCGAGTGAGTAATAGCCATTACACGAAAGTAGAATACTATACTTTTTCTATGACTGAGTGTTCACCTATCAATTCAAACGAACGAGATATTTAGAGAATATTTTATTGAATAAACTGCTTTATGTCAAACAATTCCATTTTGGAAGCTGCAATGAAAATTCATTTATTGCTTACAATATTGATGGTGAAATTTGAGCAGTTGAATTCGTTTTCACTTTCTGTATCCATTCTAATAAAAAGTCAGCTCTAAATCACCTTCGGTAGGTAGGTATAGGTACTGTCAAAGTCATATGACATTTCATAGCGAGTCTGATTCAAACATTACACCGAACATAGTCGTGTGTAATGGCATTCTTTGACGGTGATTGGTCAGATAGTCGTGTGTAATGGATCATTACACACGGGGCGTGGCTTGTTTTGTGTAATGCATCCAGTTACTCAACAAAAATGTTACATAAAAAGGGACCATTTCTCAACAGTCATAGAAAAAATTTATTTCGCAAGTGCACAAATTTAGCAACAATATGAATTCAGATTTTGTATATTGAAGCACCTGTCTTGAAAAAAATATTGTACGTCACGCAACCAGAAATTGGTGTTTTTCAGGTCTCTCTAAGCTTCCAGGACTCGCCTACGATCTGCTGGTCTCGACCTGAAAAAACTACTTTCCGGTCTTGTAACGTGAATTACTATTTAATTTGACGTTTTAAATAATAACAGATATTGAAACAATATGAGACTGTTCATTTGTTCTATCTATGATAAAAATTTCGAGAAAATGTCAATAGTGACACATACATCTTTCATGTGATTATTCAAAACCGTATTATATAATATTTTTCACTTTTCACTTGAAACTTTTTGTACTACAATTATTATAACGCTCGATAACAATTTTAAATGTTCATTATATCTCATTTTAACACTGAATTTGTACATTTGGCAATATAGTAAGGCCGCTCTCAGCTTATCACTTCCTAATTAGAAACTTATAGAGATAATGTGTTCAGATTAAGTGCAGAAACTTAGTTGAACGAGGCTGGAAAGTTCACAAAAAGGTGTCCTGAATAACCAAAAATTCGCCGTGATTGAGTGCTTCTAATTAGCCTACCCTAAGGCTACTATAAGTTATAAGCTTTTAATACCATATACCATATAAAACATACAGATACCTCGGCATTTGGAACACTATTGAAGTCTTCTTTGAACTCCTCAATGATACCTGCAGATAAAATTGGTTTTCTAATTTTCACAGATCCTCTCCATAAAGGATCAGATAATGTCATACTGTTGAAAAAATGTACAGTTATTCTAATGCAAGGCATTTTATTCAAATTAAATTAAATAAAAAGTATTTAGGGCGTCATTCAAAGAATATCAGAACTTTTTTTAGCAGTGGTAGGAGTTATATAGTTTATACAACGAATGAAGCAAATAGGAATTAATTTAAAATAAGGAGCTATCAGATTTGAATTTTAACAAAAACCATTATTTGGTCAGTTTTGATGTAGTTAGTCTCTTCACGAATGTACCGGTACAAAAAACAATAGAACTTGTCCAATCAAAATTAGAAATTGATCAGACCCTTACAGAAAGAACCAAATTGAGCGTAACAGCAATAATAGAGTTATTAAAATTATGTATAACAAAATAGTATATTATTAAACGAGCAATTTATGATAGTCATAATTCACGATGGGTGACGTTTGCGTCACGAGCCGCAGGCGAGAGGCGCAAGTCACCCAAGTGAATTATGGCCATAAATTTCGAGTAGAATACTATACTTTGTCCACAACACTTGATTTCTTTATTATATAAAAGTCAGTAACGATTTGGTATTATACTAACCTCAAAATTTTCTGACAGCTACATAAAAATATAATTTGACATATATAGAGATGGGCGATACTGTAGAAAGTATCAATACAACGTACCGTTATAAATATATTGTTTTAAAATACTTAATATTAGAAAATATCGCTATGAAAAGTATCAATACTAAAAATTACAATATTTTATCGATACGATATATGTGAGAAACAAATTTCCTAACAAAATACACAGATTTAATAGTTTATTTCATATTGTAGATACCCCCATCTCTAGTTCATAATACACTGTAGTGTATTATGGTTCATAATTCACGACAGTTGATATATGGGTACCATATACCTTTTGTTAGGAGGTAAAATATCGGCTTATTATTAGGTGGTCGTGGACAAACATATTTTCAATTCAATAATGATTTTTATGAACAGAATTTCGGTCTTGCCATGGGCTCTTGTCTCTCACCAATTTTATCAAATATTTACATGGAACATTTTGAAGCCAAAATAGTAAATAATCAAAAATTAAAATTGTTTGATGGAAATATGTAGACGACATCTTCGCAATATGGCCTTATGATTTAATATCTCTTAATGATTTTTTAAAAAATATAAATAAAGGAGAGGAATCTATAAAATTTGGAATTGAAATTGGAAATAACAATTTTTTGCCATTTTTAGATGTTCTCATTAATAAAACATCTACAGGGTATGAAACAAGTGTTTACCGCAAGCCAACACACACTAATAGATATTTGAATTTTGACTCTAATCATTCTATAAGCGTTAAAAAAGGGATAGTAAAATCTTTATACGATAGGGCCAGAATCATTTGTTCCAGTGATGATCAATTTACAAAGGAGAAAACTTTTTTAAAAGATGTTTTAAATAACAATAAGTACCCTGCAGAATTTGTAAATAAGGAGATTAAGCATATAGAGAGGGGCTCATTGTTAATACCCCATAACATTTTCCTGAAAGCGTTTATACGCAAACATAAAATAAGAGATGATGAAAATTGCATTTATTTATAGGAATACATCTCCATACAGAATTTCCTTGGAACAAAAACGCCACTGTCACAAAAGTCCGGATTTTATCGAGTAATTATTATTAAGCATTTCATTTCATATTCCTAAACTCTAGTTCTGAATTTGTAATTCCTGAATCTTATTTTTATTTATTTGCTGCACAAAGACGCCCTTTACGTTGCATATTTTTTATCAAAACTCAAGGTTGGAGGGTTCTATATAATGTTAGATTTCCTTGAAAAAATACTTTCTTTTACATATTAGCAATTTTAGGTAAACATTATCAAATGCAGACTGTTTTCAGTTCTCCACTCTGTATGTTCTGGAAATCTCAAGATTTAGGACAATTTCGGTCAATATTGCGATTAATAAATCCAACAATGCTCCAATATCAGTGAATATTTAATGTACACTGTTTCCTCATAAGTTAGCACCATATGGAAAACTTTTTTAGATGAGTTTTTTCCTAAAATTAATAATAAAAAAGTTTCCCGTACGGTGCGAACTTAAGTGGACACAGTGTATGTGTATATAGTGCGAGAAAAAAGCTAAGCACAAAACTTACTTCATTTTCCCTGAAGTTTCTACATCAGTACCGTTTATGTCGGTAATATCTGACCACTTAGCGTCAATGAAAACTTGAGGTCATTTAATTTCATACGAAAATTCAGCAACTTCAGCAGAATCTTCACTAATTTGTGTAAGACTTATTTCAAAATCGGGTACACCCTGTAGTTACAATCAAAAACTGTGAAGATTTTTCTGAAAAAAATGGAATAAAAATTTATCTCGTTGTAAATGAGTTAATAGCGTACTCACTTTAAAACAACAACCTGTATCCCAAATGTGTAGTTGTATTCGTAATACATTGGGTTGTGACTTGGATAACCTATTTCTGGTACCCGTCAGGCATTTTTTGTCTCACGCATTCCAAAATGTTTTGTAGTGTTTCTTTGTCATTTCCGGATGATTTGGGAAGTGCTAGAAAATTGTTTTGAACATTTGTTGAAGTGATTTGTTTCACCTCAGGTTTCTGTCACAATTGTAGTATTCAAGTGATGTCAAGATATTAGTTGATATTGAAGTTATCGTTATCCCAACTCCGTTAAACTTGGAATTGTAATTCATTACCTCTTGGGGCACATAGCTCGAGAAGTTGATGTTTGTTGTAAGTGAACGGTACACACTTTGAAAAGTTATATTGAAATTTGTGAGACGTTATAATAGTATGATACTATTATCTTGAATATCTATTTACTGAAAATGTGAGCATACTCTGGGTTCTTCAAACTACCACAAAATTTGATAAGATATAACATAAGACATGTTGCAAAAAAAAGGAATATGGAAAGTATTCATATAATACTCATTTCTTTATGTTATTCAATGTAAAGAAATTCCAGTGAATATGGTTTCAGGCAGTATGCTTTTGAGCTGGGCTAATAATTATGTCAGAAGACTCCACAGCCAGCGGTAATAAGTTACACTAGGAGATAACTGATGTCATTTTTGTTCTTAGAAAGATACCTACATTATTTATTGTTATTGTTATTATCCCAGCAAACAATGAGTCTCTGGCCGTCTTCTGGCCCAATGCATAATCGGTCGGCAATATGCTGGCAACGTCAAAGCTACATCGGCAAAATGTCGGCCCAATGTATGGCATATTATAATCGGATACCTACAATCCAGCCCGCAATGGGCCAATACTATCAGAAATCTGTCTTTCGACCTACATCATAAGAATGAAGGCCCGTTGAAGTGTTATTGTACGAATAATTTGCCAACGGACCAAAAAGTATTTTGTATAAAATAAAAATAAAAAAATAGAATTACTTTGCTGCTTCCTCAAGTAAGGAGTATGCGATAATCGAAAGCGGTCATGTGAACCATAGAAAAAATAAAAGTTTTTATTTTTTTTTATTTCAAGAAACATTTATTTACCCCGCATCAACTTCTATGAGTTATTAGCGGGGGAGACAATACAATTTTATAGTAATTTACAGTTTTATAATTTCATTGTATAAGAATAAAAGGTATACATAATTATAGCAGTTTTTCTAAATTTTTGATTTTAGTTTAATGTCTTTTAAATAGCCAAGAACTTCATTTTCATTTGATGAAAGTATACTTTTCAGGTTGGAACTTAATTTGTGAGTTTGTCTTGCTGTGTCATACATTGGACATTCCAGTAAGATGTGTTTCACTGTGATCACTGTGTGACAATTTTGACAGGTGGGTGCGGGTTCTTTTTTCATGAGGTGTTGGTGTGTTAAGTGTGTGTGCCCGATACGCAGTCTATTCACTATAACTTGGTCTCTTCTTTTGTAGGAAGTAGGGAGAACTGTTGTAACTTGTGGTTTGATTTCTTTTAATTTGTCATTTGTTTTATGCCAAATAGACTGCCATTGTTGATCTATCAATGTTTTGATTGGGGTTTTGTGATCCATATGTGGATATTTTTCTAGCATAGGTGTATTTATAGTTGGGTATTGACAAGCTAGGCGGTCAACTTCTTCATTCCCTGATATTCCAATATGTGACGGTACCCACAGTAAGGATATATTCTTACCATTTTGTTGTAGTTCATACAGTTTTGTCCTGATTTGTTGTTGAATGGGATGTGTTGGATACAATTCCTTCAAATTTGACAGTGCGCTTAAAGAATCAGAGATTATTAAAAATGAACTACTATCGTTTTCTATGCATAATTTAAGTGCTTCTAATATAGCAACTGTCTCTCCTGTGTAAATACTGCAATTTTGTGGTAATCGAATGACAAATCTGTTGTTTTCACAAATATATGCTGCTGTGTTCCTTGTTTCTGTTTTCGAGGCATCGGTAAAAATAAGAGAGGTTTTAGGAAATTCGGATATTATATGTTTGAAGGATTGCTGAATTATGGATGGATGGGTGGAAGTTTTTTGGTACTTTGTTAGGGACGTGTTTATGAACGGTAACTCAATTAACCACGGAGGAGTTTCTTGTTTGGTGGTTAATGAAAGATTAAGCTCTTTGATATTAAACCCCAATCGTTTAATTCTTTCATGAAAAGGTGATTTTTTGATTGATTTACGCTCATAGAATGGACTCACGTGGTTTTTAAAGACGGAAGGGTAAGATAGGTTATGGGGATTTGCAGATATTCGGGCGGCATAATTTAATGAGAGGAGTTGGCGTCGTAGGTATAGGGGTGCTTCAGATGCCAGGGCTTGAATGCTGGATATTGGACTACTTCTAAAGGCACCTAATGATGAACGTAATGCTGTAGATTGAATTACATTCAGTTTTTTCAAAGATGTTTTATTTGCAGTCTCGTAACAGATAGCACCATAGTCTAGCTTACTCCTTATCAGTGACTTATATAAATTAAGTAGGATTGCTGTATCTGCACCCCATGTGGTATGAGATAAAACTTTGATTAAATTTATTCTTGGTTGACATGATTTCTGCAAATATGTTATGTGGGGTTCCCAGTTTAATTTTTGATCAAAAATAAGACCCAAGAAATTTGTTTTGTCTGCATTAGATATAGGAATATTATGTAAATACAAATTTAAATCTAGTTCGCATTTACTTTTACTGAAAATCATGTAGTGTGTTTTTTCAGTCGAGAATGAAAATCCAGTTTGAAGAGTCCAATATTCTAATGTATTCAAAACATTTTGTAGAAGTTGTTGGGTTTAACAGGGCTCCTTAATTGATTTACAACACTGTTTATTGCGATTAAAAACAGAGTGGGACTTAAAGTGGATCCTTGAGGTGTTCCGTTTTGGAGCATTCGAGTAGAAGAGAGTTGACCATTTACTCGGACTTGGATGGTTCTGTTATTTAAAAAATTATTTATAAAGGATAACATATGCCCTTGAATGTTCCATTCCTGTAATGTTTTTAAGATTAAATATTTCCATGTTGTATCAAACGCTTTGTTAAGATCAAAAAAGATAGCAATCATTTTTTGATTGTGTAGAAATGCATCGTGAAAACTCATCGAGTAATTTTCCGAGTTGTCTTTTGAGGGTACACTACTTTAACTTTTGTGGTGCACAAAATACAAAATATTCCGTTTGGTAGGAATAGGTATTTGAATACATATCAAAATAAAAGTTATATTATTTTTCTCTATGATGTGAACCAAGAACGTAACGTGAAATCGATTCTGTCGACAGGTTTGACATTTGACAGTTTTGTCACATTCGTGGTTTATTGTTTATGTTCATTCTAATTTTATTAACCACTAATACTTTTGTGAACACCAAGAAAAGTAAAGAAAAATGATGACGACTTCTCCCGATGAATTGAGGTAAGTTAGTATTTATATCTTCAATCAATTGTAGCATCAGTTAGAACCTTCATTAGTTTGAGGTTAAGTAATCCAGCATGCTTCTTTTTATACATGGAGACTAGATATATCTCTATTCTCCATGTTTTTATATCTAGTTTTTGATCCTAGACATGTGAACCATATAATTATTTTATTTTTTCCAGCTAAGGTGAATTCTGCAATTGGGAAGATTGATTTACTAGCGTATGACACAAATAGTACCTACCCACAGAGGAATGCAATTAGTGAAGATGTGGAAGCTCCTGAAACTTTGAACTTACCAATGAATAAGGAGTGTGAATTGAAAAAATTTGATGTAAAAATTGGAAGATGATGATTTTTTTCGAAATATGGTATGTATTATATGATTCAATAAACTGTTGACTACATTTTATATAAGTGGAAAGGGGAAAAAATAATTTGTAAGTTTGGGGAATGATCTTAGGTGCATTCATTACATGATATTTTTATGTTATCACTCATTAACAGACATAGTTTTGAACAAATTTTTTTGAATATATAGAAATACTAGAACTTCCAGGTTTTGTTGTTTGTGTGAAATCAATGTCAATTGCATGAACCCTTCATGTGCCAGTTACCTTTGCACTTGACCCGCAGTAAACTTTTTTCTCCAGTTTGTCGAAAAAATCCGTTTTGCAGTAATGCCAAGTAAACTGAAATTGCCAATGTAATTAATATCTGGCTAAGAACTGCTTTTGACTCAAGGAGGAAGAAACAGAAGGAAGACAAAGCCAGCAGAGCAATGAGATATACACTGAAACATTCCAATAATTTCTTTTATATCATAAAATTGTTTTATGTTTTTATCTAATATTTGTATATTTTTTACTTTCAAACCAAAGAATTCTTTTGTTACATGTATTTCATTAAAGTATGTATGAACTATGGATTTTTCTCTTATTTGATGTATATAATTTTCAGTGGGTCAACCCACTGAGTAGGTAACTTCCATTGCAATATTTCCACTGGGCCATAAATGATTTCCACAGTTTTGCCTTCAGAGGCCCGTCATTCAAAAGACACTGTTGGCAAGCATTGGCCCTGATGCCGGCCAGAGTCTCCTATTTTCACTGGCCCGCCGTAGGTCATAGGTGCTTTGCCGTTCTGGCCTGATCTGGCCAGCATATTCTGGGCCGTAATAAGGCCGATCAAAATTGTTTGCTGGGATATCGCCATCCCGTGACCTGAAGGAAATCTACGTCCCGTTTTTTCAACCTTTTCCATGTACTTACAGGGTTATTCATCCCTTATCCCACTCAGAAATTATTTGAAATACAAGAAAAATAATTCACTGGAGTTAATTTCAAGATACACATCAGTTTAGTGGAAAAGTGGAAACAAACTACAATCTCTTCTTCCAAATGGTATCTAGACCCTGTATATTATTATATTTCAATAGAGACCTTGATGTGCTTTTTTCAAAAAAGGTAAAATTCCATAACACTCCTAATATGGAGAAACTTTAAGGCATCTCACATTATTATTATTTATATGATTAACATATTCATTGTACTATATATCAGTCATATATTAGATTTAACCTACACTATGTTATTTATAAGATGCGACATAGGGACTCCTGCACAAAAACTGTCAAACGCGAGCTATCTTTTTCACCAAATAGCGTTCATGAAAAATGATAAGAGATTTGTAGGGTTATTGGAAAATAAGTTCAAATAGACTTTTAGTTTTATTAAATTCGCTTTGGTTTGATGGAAAAATGGATAGTTATATGATAAAAAAAGTCGAACTCTATTTTTATACCACTTTCGAATACTTTTAACCGTCTGGAAAATAGCTACACGATTAGGTGCTTAGAAATTTACATGGAAGAATCAGTCTTAACTTTGATTGGCTACCACAATAGATCTAAGAAGGTTGCATTGGGATGGTTATATCTATGGTTTGGAACTATAAAGTGGTGTCTTCTCTAAACAAAATTGTACTCACCGTAAGCCAAAATCAAAGTTGTTAAAAATAACGATAACTTAAGGATATACATTGTTTATTATTACTATTATCACTGGAATGAATATAATGGTACTACTAAAAAATTCGATTATCAACTACACTTTATATATGATCAAAGCCACTTGTTAAATGAACCTTGTTAGGTTGGATAAAAATCTGAAGTACCTGACCTGTTCAAAGTACCTTCCTACAATTAAAAACTTCTTAAGTACTGATTTAATGAGAATCTTATTTTGTAAACACTAATTTCACAAGTTCTAAGTATTATTTGGGATGAGGAGTTTTGTTTTATCTATAACATATAGGTACCTACTCATATTTTTTAAATAATGATACAATAGGCTGGTTTGAAATTTAACTACATATACTGGTACACGTGCAAACTATTTTATTGATGAGAAAATATATTTTGGTATTCACCATTGAGCACGTGTGTAAATAGTACCAAAATTAGTAAATAAGCAGAACTCTGTCGACAAACGATTATTTTTTAACTTCCTATGTTTAGGTAGGTAAATGAAAAAAATTAAATTGAAATCTACCATAACATTACCTAAAGATTCAAGGTTATGTCATTTGAATGAGAAAATATCAATTTTGGTACCTGGCTTTGAACCTAGACTATTTCAATCCAACTACAACCTCTTCAATAATATCAATGAAAAATTTGAAATAATTTGAAGTGAAGTGTGTTAACCATATATGTCCAGATAATGGCCATATCGTGAAGGCTGTCGGGTTATATAGCCAGAGGAGCAGATGTTTGTTCTTAGTAAACGGTCTTTATCAACGATCTTTATCAACGATTCTAGGCAAACGATTTACAATTTAACAAAAAAATACTGCCAGTATGGAAAGAGAAGTGGTAAAATATGTGATCGTGTGAAACACGGTTTGAAATGTTCCGATTATTATGTAGGTTGCCAAGGACAAACATTTAATAATATTGATAGGGTAGAACATAAGTTGAATTGGCTGGATATGCGAGTTTGAAGATATGAATAATAGAGAGTTTTCAAAGCCGCTTAAGAAACACTCCGACTAACGCTATTTGACAACTTTGATATACGGTATGTCACTTAGCGTATACCGCTCCCGTACACCACCGGTATCTTACGGACATAGTGGTTGCATTAACGAAAAGGTGACGGAATGACGAAAAATCTAACAACCATTGACAACTGCCGACCAACCAATGACGTGTATCGTGAACTGCCCAGTTTTTATTTTCAAAAACTATAATTTGTGTGTGTGTGTGTGTGTGTGTGTGTGTATGTGTGTGTGTGTGTGTGTGTGTTGAGTATTGTTAGTTGGTTTGTATTGTTTATAGTGGGACTTTTACTTTGGAAGACAATGTCGAGAATATGTAGGTAAGATGTATCTTCATTAAAACACACGTTTCATTGAATAGAAAGTGACAGAAGTAGTTATTCTTCCATACAGCTTTCAGCTTCCCAGCTTCCCATTTTTTGACATTTCATTCAATTTTACTTGACTTTTCATTGCTATTATTGTAATGATCAATATATTGTTGAGAAACTTCAAGTGAAATATCAAAAAATGAACCGTAAATGCCATTTTGCAATAAAGGTTAAATGACAGTAATTTTGAATATGCCGCCAAAAACTGTAGAATTACAGCAATCTTCTTTTTCGGCTGTTAGCGAAATTCACAACCTGATTTATGCTAGCACCTTAGCTGCGTTACATATCCCCGGAGATATGTATCTTTCATTAACAACCAACGGTGCAAATAACAAGTAACATGTCCAATTTGCGAAAGCTGTAACTTCAACAATTTTCAAGATATTTTAATGATCTTTATAAAATTATAATGTACTTATATTACTGAATATGCCGTTATGTGTATTGAAGTACATATTATCTCCGGGGATATTTACTGCACAGAACTAACGCTACATTTCGTATTTGCGATACGTATCTCCGGGGATATGTATAGTTTTTACCTATTTGGTGTAGTAGACATTCCCATTTTGACCACTACCGACATTGTGTATTATCCATGCTACCGACAAGTCGAGACAAGCTGTACGCGTTTGTTTATCGAGTATATTTTGAAGACATTTATTAACGTGTTTGGTTATTGTACCACTACCAACTTTATTTCAGAATTCTTTCTCCTCCTATTTTCTCCAACCATCAAAAAATATTGACATTTTTGTACTATTTTCAGGTGCAAAACTCATCAATTCCCTTACCTTAAAAAAATTTGCTCGCTGCTTAGCAGCACTTTTTATCATAACTAAAAGTAATTGCATTTAAGCTCTCTAATTGAAATTTGGAGAAAAAACATTGTCTTTCACCATCTTAGTGAAACAAACTAATTTGGCAACTATATATATATAGGTATTCATTTGTTATTTATAGTGATATTGAATGTACAATTGGAACAATTATTGCCAAAATTCAAACTATTCTCCGTTACAGTTGATGAAAGATTCGAAGAAATATCTGAACAGGTACAGCCTGTCAAGAGATCACCGCCACCATCAATAAGAAGTGTAGCAGATGTTCTTCCAGTTCGAAATAATCGCAAATATTTATCGCCTATAATGGTGAACAAACGAGGTTTCTTGTTTCTTGTCTGGTAAATTTTTACGACCAGGAGTCCAATGGCCATTTTGCACTCGTATGAATTGCAGCACGAGCCAAAGACAAGTGCTGCATATTTCATACTCGTGCAAAATGGGTATCATTCTGTGCTCATTGCAATATATACTATTCTGATGTTCTGATTCCAATTGATGTTACTTGTTAAAACTAATGTTTGTAATATTTTGTGTACCAATATTTATTCCAACTTTTCTTTGAAGGCACTCAAATAAGGTGAATAATCAAAACTATATGAAGTCTCTCAATGCATAGTTAGTGGAAGATATGGAAGAGAAACAAATTCGATCATGAAACGAGCCTAATATATTGTCTTGTGAATAAAAAAAAATTAATCCTAGCCGGACTCGAAACTGAAATCTTCTTATTCGTAGTGAGACTTATTATTCGTACAGGACCATACACTGTGAGTTTTTAAGCTGAGATTGGATAGAAAGCTTTTTAATGAAAAAAAATAACATCAAAATTTTGTTGGAATACTATGAAATATTGTTTATCTTACCACGATTGGACTTCGTAGTTTCCTGATTCTTGTGATAGCTTGTGATATCAAACAATTTATAAAAAAACAACAACTAAAAGCATATGCTGATGATTTCACCATAACAGCGAGACACCTAGGGAGTATTGGAAAAGTTGACCCTACATAAAGCTCACCCGTTTGGCAACAGGATCCTAATTAGTATTTTGGAAGATATATGACAGAAACACATTCTATGATGAAATAATAATTTGAATACTCTGCCTTGCAAATGAAAAAATTTGATCCTACCAGGATTCGAACCAGGGGGTGTATTTTCGTTCTCAGTCGAAATATTTCGTGTTCAAAAGATTTCGAATAAAATAATTCGATTGATATTGGCCTAACGTATTTTCGAGACGTCATCGAATTAAAATTCGTATGCGGAATTGAAATTCGAATGACAATACGTGACAACGTCGCAATTTATACGGTGCCAACTGTAGAGTTCTAATAACCCTGCAATATTCCTGCACAAGGTTTAAAGTTAGAAGTTTTGAAGTGTCAGTTTCAATAATTAGCAAAATATACATTTCACTGTAAATCAAAAGGAGCATCTTGCTGCCTTCCTCTTAGATCACCCAGAGCTAAAAAGTGGGAAATTTACTAAAGAATTTACATTCAAAACGGCACAAGCATTGTGGAGAGAAGTAAGCAATTCCCTAAATTTTGTTGCCTTGTTTAATCTATAAATTTTTATGAATTTATTTTCTACAAGACTTTCAAACGGGTGTTGTGCCAAGTTTTCGGCCTCTTCAAGTGCTCCTATAGCCGCCAAATTAATTATCGCATCATCCATTATTAATATATAACATGTATCAAAATTATAATATCAACAAACAACAATCATAACCTTACCGAAGTAAAAGTCAAAATTGAAAGTCGGAAAAGTCAGAGAATCACTTTTGCCCATGTTCAAAACTCAAATTCGTGCACGGATATTGAATTCGATTGGTTCCAACCCAGTCGAAATAAATCGATCGAAAAATTTCGCATACGGACCAATTTCTATTACACGAAAATACACTTTTTGCATTTTATTCGAAAATTTGACGTAAGGTCGCATTCGAATCAAATTCGATTGAAACGAAAATAACCCCCCTGGAATCTTCTGATTCGTAGTCAGACGCGTTATCCGTTGCGCCACAGGACCGTACGAAATAGATAACTGGATGATAATCGACAGAAACCCACTTTATTATATGATAAAATCAAATACTGACAAGGCCATAAGAAAAACTTCACCAGACCTGTAATATTCTGATTTGGGTCCATGAGCCACATCCTACTCGCCACGTGATCCTTTTAATATATAGGTTTGTGGATGATAATACGGGAGAAGCCTGTTGGAATGAAATGGAATGAGTTTGATGAGTTTATCTTGGGAATTTAAAAGTTTGATCCTACCAGGATTCGAACCTGGAATCTTCTGATTCGTAGTCAGACGCGTTATCCGTTGCGCCACAGGATCGTACAAACTAGTTTACTGGATGATAGTCGCTAGGAACCTAGTTTATTATATAATTAACTCTAATACTAACTATGCCATAAAGAAAGCTTTAATGATTTAATCCATGAGCCACATCCGACTTGCCACGTGGTCCTTATAATACATAGGTTTGTGGAAGATGATACAAGAGATGAAGAGAAGCCCGGTCTACAATAGAATGAGTTTGATAAGTTTGTCTTGGAAATTTGAAAGTTTGATCCTACCAGGATTCGAACCTGGAATCTTCTGATTCGTAGTCAGACGCGTTATCCGTTGCGCCACAGGACCGTACAAACCATGTTACTGGATGATAGTCGCTAGGAACCTAGTTTATTATGTAATGAGATCTAATACTAACTAGGCAATAAATAATGCTTCAACAAACATGTTACTTGTGTTATGCTGATTTGAAACCATGAGCCTCATCCGTCTCGCTACAGGATCCATATACCAAAGATCACAGAAGAGTTTCACATTTTGTTCCTGAAATAAAATACTCTGATACAACTAGGACTTTATCCTATAATTTTCTATTTCGTAGTCAGGACTGTACAATGTAGGTTTTTAGGCTGAGATGAGATGGAATCCCAAGTCATGGAAAAAAATTAGATACTTTTCTTGCAATACTGAAAAATATTCGAGGATTTGACTTTGGAGTCTTTCGATTCTCAGTCAGAAGTGTTTTAAATCTCGCTACAGGACCGTACAAATTTAGCTTCTTGATTAAGATTTGATGAGGACTCATTTCGTAATAGAATGGTAATAGATAATACAAAATATTGTCTGAGATGCAAAATTTGATCCTACCAGGATTCGAACCTGGAATCTTCTGATTCGTAGTCAGACGCGTTATCCGTTGTGCCACAGGACCGTATAGATTAGATTACTGGATCATAATCGTGATAAACCTAAATTATTATGTAGATAATGAAGTTGAGTACTTAATACTCGAGTAAAACTTTACCAGATCTGTTCCCTGTACTATTCTGATTTGGTGCAATAAGCCTCAACCGCTTCGTCACGGCATCCTAATGTTTATGTTGCTGGAAGATACACCAGAGAAGCATCTTTCATGATGGATTGAGTTTAATATTTCGTATCGCTTTCAAGCTTAGCTGATGGCACAAGTACACCGAGATACACACCCAGAAGAATGATTTAAAAACAAGGAGCCAGCAATGACAAAGAAATTTCTGATCGTGGGGACCCTAGCAGAAATGATAAAAATGCTTAACCTGGGTAGATCAAGAGCCCGCGCATGACATTGCTTTTGATGAAGCTGCGAAAATCAGCTCAGATATTATGCTCGTATCAGAACCCTATAAGAAAATAATAATAATAATAATAATAATAAATGCTTTTATTGGCCAAACATACAGTGCATACAAGTAAAGATATACATAAAAAGGTTCATGTTACACAGCAGTTTGCCAAATGGCAGGGTTCAAATTTCTTGAGTAAATCAAGAATTTGCTCTTCCACTCAACCAGTTAAATACTCAAACCTATACACTATAACTATGAATACAATTCAAAAATAATACAAACTACAAAAAGTCAAAAAAAAAAAATAAAAAAAAAAAGAATAAACCAAGAATAAATGAATAAAAGAGAGAAAAAAAAAACCGTGAGAGACACATTACCAAGAAGTTAATTACAGATCAATTATCATTTAATATTTTGTGTAGGAACCAGAAATTACAAGTTTTATTACAAAGAAAATGATAATACTATTCCATTTCATAGAAAATAAAATTAATATAGATAATATAGGTATCCATCTTCCATTACGCTTTTAAGCTACCATTAAGCAAATTACTTTTAATTTCCCGTTTAAATCTATTCAATGTGAGTACTTTCAAATAATCGGGTATCCAGTTCCAAATCCTAACTACATTGAATGAAAAGCAGCCCTCAAATAAGGCGGTTGAATGTTTAGGCATCGTTAAGCGACCAACTTGTCTCAGGTTTAGATTGTGTATATCGGTTCTAAATCTAAGTTTATTGTACAAGTACGGAGGTTTTTGTGTATGTAAAATTTTATAGTACAATACACATTCACGTACCTTGCGACGTTCTTCCAAACTAAGCCACTGCAGTTCTTTATAATATGATGAAGTGGGTGCTTTCCTTCTTAATCCACATATAAACCTGATGCAACAGTTTTGAATACGCTGTAACCTTAGTACGTCTCTTTTTAATAATCCAGGCCCAAAAACCGCATCGCCGTAATTTAACTGTGATAATACGAGTGATTCACATAATATCATTTTTGTTTTTTTTGTAAGCATTGTCCGACTGCTGTATAATAATTTGAGATTGGCAAAGGCGCGACGAGCGATTAAAGTTACATGGGACGAATAGCGTAAATCAGAGTCAATGATCAATCCTAAATTTTTTGTACTATCGTCTATATTAATGATATTATCATCAATTTTTAAGTTCATTAATCTTAAGCACCTCTTCCTGGCCATATGCTTTCCAAATAAAAGTGCAACTGATTTAGCACTATTCAGTGATAGACAAAATTTATTGGATATAGCTATCAGTGACTTTAAATCTTCATTTACATGCTGACACGACACAACCACATCTTCTTCCTTAAAAGAATAATACAACTGTGCATCATCCGCATAAAAATGAGACGAGCAGTGTTGCAATTTTTTATAAAATAGATGTGTATAAATTATAAAGAGAACTGGCCCAAGTATAGAGCCTTGAGGCACTCCAGAATTAATTTTTAAAAATGCAGAAGACCTATTGCAGTAGGTAACTGCTTGCTGACGATTACTGAGGTAGCTACGAAACAAATTTATAGCACTTGTATCCAAACCAATAAAATTTAACAAGGAAAACAATAACTCATGATTTATACGATCAAAGGCTTTGGAATAATCTAGCGGAACTAAAGCTACCAATTTATTAGCGTCCAAAGATGCATGGATATCATCGGTTACTTTTAAGAGAGCTGTTGTGCAGCTATGTAATTGTCTGAATCCGGACTGATGAGCTGGCAAAATATTATTACAATCTAGGAACTGAATAAGTTGTTTATTCACAATTTTCTCAATTACTTTTGATACACAACATAAGATACTTATAGGGCGCAAATCTCTGAGACTAGCTGGATTATTATTTTTGGGCAATGGTAAAACATGTACACGTTTCCAGATAGCAGGATACACACCTTTTTTTATACAAAAATTGAATATGTGTGTCAAAAACGGTAAAATATCAGGACAGCAATATAGTAACATATCGATGCTGAGTTGATCGACACCTGTGGCTTTAGATTTTATTGACAATAACATCTCGTATACTTCGGAGTCGCATGTTTGAGCAAACTTGTAATTGTTAGTATTTTCAATACTTTCATTGTAGTATGATATTAAATTAGGATCAACGATAAATTCACTTTTAGAAGAATCCACAAAAAATTCATTAATACTATTTAGGTCCTGCAAATTATCTGGTATTAAGGTATTAATATTTTTACTGTAAATATTCAATTCTTTCAAGACCTTCCATAGTTTTCTACTTTCCCCGCGACGTACACGAAACTCCAAGTAGGCTTTTTTTTCTCTGGCTATAGCTCCATTCGTATAATTTCTTAGTTCTTTGTAGTAATTCCAATGGCTTAACAATTTTGTTTTCTTATATTTATTTAAAGCTTTATCTCTGATAGACATCATTAACCGGATATTATCCGTTAGCCAAGGAACTTTTTTTTTATTTATTTTAACTGTTTTGATAGGGGCAAGTTTGTCAAAAATATTTCTCAACTCATTATTAAATATTGATACTTTATCATCTATAGTCTGAGCATAATAGACTTGGTTCAAGTCACTACTAATTATTTCATGTATCAATTCATCATTACTAAGAGAACGGAAATCTCTATACCTATATAGGAAAGGTTGAATCATTGATTTTTCTGAATAGAGAGAACAGGACACCAAACAGTGATCAGAAAAAAGTGAATGCACTGAAGGTTGTCTAACATCTGAATGATTAGAGCATATTATCAAGTCAAGTAACGACGTACCAGTTGCACTACATCTAGTTGGTTCATTTATTATTTGTTTTAGATCAAAAGAATCTAAGAATTTTTGTAGATGCTTACATTCTATACTTTCTGGATCTAGATTGTCTATATTGAGATCGCCTAAACACATTAAATATTCGTACTTGTGAATAATCTCACTTACTACATTTTCTAGCTCATCAATAAACGATTGAGATTCACGAACATGAGGTGAATAAAGCGAACTAATGGCTACCTTTTTGTGATTCAACTCGATTTCAATCCATATTTGTTCAGTGGAGACGCGTATATTATGAATTAGTTTACATTTAATATTATTTTTCAAGTAAATTGCCACGCCTCCTCCTCTACCCTGGAGACGATCTTTTCTATAGAGTTTGTAACCTGGCAAAGATATAATTTGATCTGCAATTTCTGGTTTCAACCAAGTTTCCGAAACAGTAATAATGTCATATTTATTGAAAACAGTATCTTTAAATTTCTGAAATTTATTAATTATCGAACGTGTGTTTACATGACATATTTTCATAAATTTGGACATGTTTTTTACAAATAATATTAAGAAATCACAAATCTAACTCTTTTTTAAGATTAAAAACAAATTAAATTATTCAATAATCGATTTACAAAATTTATTTGAGAGAATATTAGCCGAGATAATAACCTAATTAATTAATGGAAAAAAGTAACAATGCTTGGGAAAAACAGATACAATATTTAGATACTATATGCTTATTTTTTACTTCTCAAATTGCGCTCGAATTGTGGACTATAATTAATTTTACACCTTTTGCGTTTTTGATTTTCAATATTTTCCTCCGATTTTTGTATATTCGTTTCTGTTGCTTCTGAATGTTTTGTATTCTCCTCCAAATCGTTAATTTCTTCTTCAGATTCCTCTTCCAATACTCTTAAATGTTGGAGCGAAAACTTTTTTCCAAAAATTACCAATTTATTCCCTTTAATCTTTGCTTGTAAGTTTTGTTTTTTGGCGTTTTTAAGATGATCTCTCAAAACATTTTGTGTTTGTCTATCTTCATAGCACATATCATTGGCAATAAAAACACCAGTATTTTTGAATTGTTTTATATTTTTGAAGATGGTTTGTTTTTCTATATACGAAATAAACTCAAGGACAATATGGGACTTTCCATTATTTTTGTTCTCAACAACATAATAGTTATTTACGTAATTAGTGGGATATGGACATTATTAACGCACGCATGTGAAGTTTGCAAGACGAGGCTGTAGGCCGAGTCGTGTAATCACATAAGTGCGTTAATAATTCCTATCACACGTGTTACGTACAAAATTTTATCTACAACTGTTTATTAGTATTATCAACAGTACCTAAATTATAAAATTTAAAAAAAATTCCAATCCAACGTATTTTTAATAATATTGACTGCAAACATAAGGTACTGTGTATCGTTTTTTGTGACCATATCATCAAAGACAAACAAGGATGTGGAAATAAAATAAATTAGTTATGTCATCAAATTTTCAAATTTGAATGAACAAAAATCTATAAAAATGAGTTCAAGAGAAGACAATCTCCTTTCGGAAATTGAAAATGCAGCTTCCAGTGTTATTTTTAATATTTAATTCTGGTATTAATATGTTTCTAGATTCTCATTACCGCACTAGTGCGGTAATATACGTCATTATGACACTAAAAATAGTGTCAAATCGTACTAGTTACATGACAGTTGTAGATAAATATTATTTATACTATTCTTTTGTATATTCGTGTTACAAGTATTAACCTATTAATAGGTAATACAAAAATGGATAATAGACAAGAAAAAGGATGTGGCAATTGCAATACTGATCAAAAACATTGAGGTGGAGGAAATAAGCAAAAAAGATGGATACGGGAGTGTCAAGCTACATGGTGTGAATATTATTGCAGCATATACTCCACCAAATATCCCAACAGAGGTCTATAAAAAAATGATAGACAAAGTTTTTGAGAAGGCTCCTGAGCACCCTGGGAAATCGAAATTGTAGTGGGTTATATAAATTCGAAATCTCCCGTATGAGGATCGGCCACCACCGACCAACGAGGACAAATAGTGGAAGACTGGATGTCACAGTTAACAGTGGACGGCCAAAAATAACGGACATCACACATTCAAACAGGCAGCTCAAGGAGCCATATAGACGTGACCGTAAAATCTAGCTTGGTTGGGTTTGATCAAGACCCATTTAATAATATAGAAATTCAAAATACTTGGGAATGAAAAAATTTGATTCTAGAATCTCCTGATCCGTGGTCACACACGTTATCCGTTACGCAACAGGACCGTACAAACCTGGTTACTGGATGATATTTGTTAAAAACTCAGTTTGTGATATGAAACAAAATACTTTAAAAAATACAAACCTAACCTAATCGAACCCCCTGGTACATAGTAGTGAGGGTGGATGAAATAATTATTTCATCGTATTTTATTTATCATCATTCATCAGCATTCATTTATCGTTTCGTGAATCTCAGTCCTTACATATAAAATGTACGATATCAATTAATGTCTATGAAGATGTTATATTATTTTCAAGGAATTTTCCTGTAACCATTGAAAAGATCATAGAAAGGTTCATTAAAACAAGAATATTACAGAAATCATTCATAATATTTCTCAGAAATAAGAGAAAACCCCTCTTAATATTATTTCCCACTTTCAACACTTCGCTATCTCTTATCATATCATACATCACAAGTTTCCCAATACATTGCCAATAATACATTGGGTTACCATATGTTCGTGAAGCTGTTGTCTCCATGTCTAGAACATAAATAATAGAACAATCACTGTAATTTGATTTTACTGCCAGAAACCCCCCAAAAGAGGCATACTTCTACCTCAACAGCCGATAAATCACTAGCAGGGGTGTGTTTTTCTAATATAACCCGTACGGTAACCCCTAGCGAAACATGTATTTATACATTCAAATTGTACTGTCCAAAATTCATGTAAGTTCGTAGAAGGTTGGGTTAGGATAGGCTAGCATACATATCCCCGGTGGTATGTACCGGACTGAAGTTATTTACTCTACATATCCCCGGGGATATATAACGAAGTCATGGTAAAGAACCTAATATTCCCTGTAGCAGTTGAGGTGCTAGAAGTACTGACGGGACTATCAAAGGTAGCGCCACCCGTATAAATAAAGGGCGCCACGGGTCAGTTTCCAATCTATAAGTATTTTTTTCTACGAGAGGGCGGAAATTTGAATTTTCCACACATTTTATTGTGGAAAATTAATCTTTCCGAACCATGTGGAACATTTTTCCGCACCGTGTGGATATAATTTTCCACACCAATATGTCAAATTAATAATAAGCCGGTATATTATGGTGGTTCGAAAAGCTTTAGTTACCATGTGTAACTAACCAGCTATTTACTTTCATTTTTGTTTGTTTATTGTCAGAAAACTGTCAGTGCATTTCTAGAATATTTGGCCCGTGAATAAGTGAATCCTCACGTTCGTAGAAAAACTATTGTACCTAGCACTTGCGAAAAATGTTTTTCCACACTCGGATGCTACGGATGCTACACGTCGTTCGGTGAACGGCAGACTCGTGCGGAAAAATTCATTCTCCGCACTTGTTACGTAAATAGCTATTTTCTCCAACCATCAAAAAATATTGACATTTTTGTACTATTTTCAGGTGCAAAACTCATCAATTCCCTCACCTTAAAAAAATTGCTCGCTGCTTAGCAGCACTTTTAATCCTAACTAAAAGTAATTGCATTTGAGCTCTCTAATTGAAATTTGGAGGAAAAACATTGTCTTTCACAAACTTAGTAAAACAAACTAATTTGGCAACTATATATAGGTATTTATAGTGATATTGAATGTACAATTGGAACAATTATTGCCAAAATTCAAACTATTCTCCGTTACAGTTGATGAAAGATTCGAAGAAATATCTGAACATTTACTAGTAGCTTCTTTGTCAGGCTGCAATATTTTTCTGGCAGTATTCTCTTTTTTGATACGTGATTCTTCAATATATCCTTCTGCTACCGTACTCGATTCCCAGCCTCCCAGCCTGTCAAGAGATCACCGCCACCATCAATAAGAAGTGTAGCAGATGTTCTTTCAGTTCGAAATAATCGCAAATAATTATCGCCTATAATGGTGAAGAAACGAGGTTTCTTGTTTCTTGTCTGGTAAATTTTTACGACCAGGAGTCCAATGGCCATTTTGCACTTGTATGAATTGCAGCACGAGCCAAAGACAAGTGCTGCAAATTTCATACTCGTGCAAAATGGGTATCATTCTGTGCTCATTGCAATATATACTATTCTGATGTTCTGGTTCCAATTGATGTTACTTGTCAAAACTAATGTTTGTAATATTTTGTGTACCAATATTTATTCCAGCTTTTCTTTGAAGGTACTCAAATAAGGTGAATAATTAAAACTATATGAAGTCTCTCAATGCATAGTTAGTGGAAGATATAGGAGAGAAACAAATTCGATCATGAAACGAGCCTAATATATTGTCTTGTGAATAAAAAAAAATTAATCCTAGCCGGACTCGAAACTGAAATCTTCTTATTCGTAGTGAGACTTATTATTCGTACAGGACCATACACTGTGAGTTTTTAAGCTGAGATTGGATAGAAAGCTTTTTAATGAAAAAAAAAATAACATCAAAATTTTGTTGGAATACTATGAAATATTGTTTATCTTACCACGATTAGACTTCGTCGTTTCCTGATTCTTGTGATAGCTTGTGATATCAAACAATTTATAAAAAAACAACAACTAAAAGCATATGCTGATGATTTAACCATAACAGCGAGACACCTAGGGAGTATTGGAAAAGTTGATCCTACATAAAGCTCATCCGTTTGGCAACAGGATCCTAATTAGTATTTTGGAAGATATATGACAGAAACACATTCTATGATGAAATAATAATTTGAATACTCTGCCTTGCAAATGAAAAAATTTGATCCTACCAGGATTCGAACCTGGAATCTTCTGATTCGTAGTCAGACGCGTTATCCGTTGCGCCACAGGACCGTACGAAATAGATAACTGGATGATAATCGACAGAAACCCACTTTATTATACAGTGTGTAAAAGCCAAATGGAATAAATTAATTATTTCGGTTTCTGTACATATTTATAAAAAATCCCGAAACACGTCAAATTTAAATTATAACTTGACATTCTTTAACGTGAAAATGCAACCCCTACCTTCAACCCCCTTAGAATGACAGGTACAACCCCCAATTTTTTAAATGGGAAGTATAGGCTTGTGATATATCATTTGAAAGGTCTCTTCATTCTCTATTCAAAAATGTTATTGTTTTTGAATTTAATGCAAAAATTAACATAAAAAAAATTAATATCATGTTGTTACCGAAATTCGCTACAATACAATCAAAAACTAAAATGTAATGCAAAACGTAATAAAATGTAATCTAACCATTTTTCAGAATTGAATTGAACAAACTTTATACTTAAATTACAACAATGACAACTTAAATAAAACAATTTACTACTGCTTGTTAAAATAGCGTTGCCACGGAAATTCTTTGAAGTTTTTTAATGGTTACCATCTAAAAACCACATTGCTACGGTATTTGTTAACTTTCTCATTATCAAGACCTAAACGGGAAATAAGTTTTAAGTAATATTGTAATAAGTTCCGAGTATATTTTAGCGAATTTCGGTAACAACATGATATTAATTTTTTTTATGTTAATTTTTGCATTAAATTTAAAAACAATAACATTTTTGAATAGAGAATGAAGAGACCTTTCAAATGATATATCACAAGCCTATACTTCCCATTTAAAAAATTGGGGGTTGTACCTGTCATTCTAAGGGGGTTGAAGGTAGGGGTTGCATTTTCACGTTAAAGAATGTCAAGTTATAATTTAAATTTGACGTGTTTCGGGATTTTTTATAAATATGTACAGTAACCGAAATAATGAATTTATTCCATTTGGCTTTTACACACTGTATGATAAAATCAAATAGGTACTGACAAGGCCATAAGAAAAACTTCACCAGACCTGTAATATTCTGATTTGGGTCCATGAGCCACATCCTACTCGCCACGTGATCCTTCTAATATATAGGTTTTTGGATGATAATACGAGAGAAGCCTGCTGGAATGAAATGGAATGAGTTTGATAAGTTTATCTTGGGAATTTAAAAGTTTGATCCTACCAGGATTCGAACCTGGAATCTTCTGATTCGTAGTCAGACGCGTTATCCGTTGCGCCACAGGACCGTACAAACTAGTTTACTGGATGATAGTCGCTAGGTTCCTAGTTTATTATATAATTAAATCTAATGCTAACTATGACATAAAGAAAGCTTTAATGATTTAATCCATGAGCCACATCAGTCTTGCCACGTGGTCCTTATAATACATAGGTTTGTGGAAGATGATACAAGAGATGAAGAGAAGCCCGGTATACAATAGAATGAGTTTGATAAGTTTGTCTTGGAAATTTAAAAGTTTGATCCTACCAGGATTCGAACCTGGAATCTTCTGATTCGTAGTCAGACGTGTTATCCGTTGCGCCACAGGACCGTACAAACCATGTTACTGGATGATAGTCGCTAGGAACCAAGTTTATTATGTAATGAGATCTAATACTAACTAGGCAATAAATAATGCTTCAACAAACATGTTACTTGTGTTATTCTGATTTGAAACCATGAGCCTCATCCGTCTCGCTACAGGATCCCTATACCAAAGGTCACAGAAGAGTTTCATATTTTGTTCCTGAAATGAAATACTCTGATACAACCAGGACTTTATCCTATAATTTTCTATTTCGTAGTCAGGACTGTACAATGTAGGTTTTTAGGCTGAGATGAGATGGAATCCCAAGTCATGGAAAAAAATTAGATACTTTTCTTGCAATACTGAAAAATATTCGAGGATTCAACTTTGGAGTCTTTCGATTCTTAGTCAGAAGTGTTTTAAATCTCGCTACAGGACCGTACAAATTTAGCTTCTTGATTAAGATTTGATGAGGACTCATTTCGTAATAGATAATACAAAATATTGTCTGAGATGCAAAATTTGATCCTACCAGGATTCGAACCTGGAATCTTCTGATTCGTAGTCAGACGCGTTATCCGTTGCGCCACAGGACCGTACAAACCATGTTACTGGATGATAGTCGCTAGGAACCTAGTTTATTATGTAATGAGATCTAATACTAACTAGGCAATAAATAATGCTTCAACAAACATGTTACTTATGTTATTCTGATTTGAAACCATGAGCCTCATCCGTCTCGCTACAGGATCCCTATACCAAAGGTCACAGAAGAGTTTCATATTTTGTTCCTGAAATGAAATACTCTGATACAACCAGGACTTTATCCTATAATTTTCTATTTCGTAGTCAGGACTGTACAATGTAGGTTTTTAGGCTGAGATGAGATGGAATCCCAAGTCATGGAAAAAAATTAGATACTTTTCTTGCAATACTGAAAAATATTCGAGGATTCAACTTTGGAGTCTTTCGATTCTTAGTCAGAAGTGCTTTAAATCTCGCTACAGGACCGTACAAATTTAGCTTCTTGATTAAGATTTGATGAGGACTCATTTGGTGATAGATAATACAAAATATTGTCTGAGATGCAAAATTTGATCCTACCAGGATTCGAGCCTGGAATCTTCTGATTCGTAGTCAGACGCGTTATCCGTTGCGCCACAGGACCGTATAGATTAGATAACTGGATCATAATCGTGGTAAACCTAAATTATTATGTAGATAATGAAGTTGAGTACTTAATACTCGAGTAAAACTTCACCAGATCTGTTCCCTGTACTATTCTGATTTGGTGCAATAAGCCTCAACCGCTTCGTCACGGCATCCTAATGTTTATGTTGGTGGAAGAAACACCAGAGAAGCATCTTTGATGATGGATTGAGTTTAATATTTCGTATCGCTTTCAAGCTTGCATTAGCTGAGGGCACAAGTACACCGAGAAGAATGATTGGAAAACAAGGAGCCAGCAATGATAAAGAAATTTCTGATCGTGGGGACCCCAGCAGAAATGATAAAAATGCTGGGTAGATCAAGAGCCCGCGCATGACATTGCTTTTGATGAAGCTGCGAAAATCAGCTCAGATATTATGCTCGTATCAGAACCCTATAAGAAAATAGGTAATAAAAAAATGGATAATAGACAAGAAAAAGGATGTGGCAATTGCAATACTGATCAAAAACATTGAGGTGGAGGAAATAAGCAAAAAAGATGGATACGGAAGTGTCAAGCTACACGGTGTTAATATTATTGCAATATATACTCCACCAAATATCCCAACAGAGGTCTATAAAAAAATGATAGACAAAGTTTTTGAGAAGGCTCCCGAGTACCCTGGGAAATCGAAATTGTAGTGGGTTATATAAATTAGAAATCTCCCGTATGAGGATCGGCCACCACCGACCAACGAGGAAAAATAGTGGAAGACTGGATGTCACAGTTACAGTGGACGGCCATCACACATTCAAACAGGCAGCTCAAGGAGCCATATAGACGTGACCGTAAAATCTAGCTTGGTTGGGTTTGATCAAGATTCATTTAATAATATATAAATTCAAAATACTTGGGAATGAAAAAATTTGATTCTAGAATCTCCTGAATTGTGGTCACACACGTTATCCGTTACGCAACAGGACCGTAGAAACTTGGTTACTGGATGATATTTGTTAAAAACTCAGTTTGTGATATGAAATAAAATACTTTATCTACAACTGTCAAGTAACTAGTACGATTTGACACTATTTTTAGTGTCATAATGACGTATATTACCGCACTAGTGCGTTTTTGATTACATTACCGCACTAGTGCGGTAATGAGAATCTAGAAACATATTAATACCAGAATTAAATATTCAAAAAAACACTGGAAGCTGCATTTTCAATTTCCGAAAGGAGATTGTCTTCGCTTGAACTCATTTTTATAGATTTTTGTTCATTCAAATTTGAAAATTCGATGACATAACCAATTTATTTTATTTCCACATCCTTGTTTGTTTTTGAGGATATGGTCACAAAATATGATACACAGTACCTTATGTTTGTAGTCAATATTATTAAAAATACGTTGGATTGGAATTTTTTTTCAATTTTATAATATAGGTACTGTTGATAATACTAATAAACAGTTGTAGATAAAATTTTGTACGTAACACGTGTGATAGGAATTATTAACGCACTTATGTGATTACACGACTCGGCCTACGGCCTCGTCTTGCAAACTTCACATGCGTGCGTTAATAATGTCCATATCCCACTAATTACGTAAATAACTATTAAAGAATACAAACCTAACCTAATCGAACCCTCTGGTACATAGTAGTGAGGGTGAATGAAATAATTATTTCATCGTATTTTATTTATCATCATTCATCAGCATTCATTTATCGTTTCGTGAATCTCAGTCCTTACATATAAAATGTACGATATCAATTAATGCCTATGAAGATGTTATATTATTTTCAAGGAATTTTCCTGTAACCATTGAAAAGATCATGGAAAGGTTCATTAAAACAAGAATATTACAGAAATCATTCATAATATTCCTCAGAAATAAGAGAAAACCCCTCTTAATATTATTTCCCACTTTCAACACTTCGCTATCTCTTATCATATCATACATCACAAGTTTCCCAATACATTGCCAATAATACATTGGGTTACCATATGTTCGTGAAGCTGTTGTCTCCATGTCTAGAACATAAATAATAGAACAATCACTGTAATTTGATTTTACTGCTAGAAACCCCCCAAAAGAGGCATACTTCTACCTCAACAGCCGATAAATCACTAGCAGGGGTGTGTTTTCCTAATATAACCCGTACAGGGCTGGTTTTCGAATAATCAACAATACATAAGCAGTCGATTCAACAATTTTTTCCAAAAAATTCAATATTACCTCTTGTTTTATAATTACTCTTAGTCGATATAGACGAAATTTTCGAGAAAATGGAAAAATTGATCAAAGGAAGAAAACAAGTTATTTTCTTGGAGGAATATGTGAATCATCATGTTATTATTCAATTCAAATGTCGACATCGGTAAGAGAGTTTCTTGCAATAGTCTGTTTGTTGGTTGGTGAATGATCTTTAATAATTATTATAATTTTTTTTGAACGATTTTTCCAAAATGCAAGAAAACAAAAAAGTATGAAATTCATCGAAATTCATGATAAATAGTTTCCATGAAATCGAAGCAAGAGTTCTTTGAAATTTTATATTTTAAAGACAATATCGAAAAAGGGGCAATTGAAGAGAAAATCGTACAAAAAAAATTCATCCGAATTGGACCCTATTACATGTACTCTACGGCCCGTTAGTGAGAAAAAATGACGACTCACAAAGTCATTTAGCATTGAAACGAAAAACTTCCATGCATTTTACCGAAGTCTCTCACATGAAGGAGATGAAGGACATCGTGTAGAGGAAAGACAATGATCAGAAAATGGTAATAAAATATGCTGAGAATCATATTTCCTCTTTTTACATGCCAATTACAGGAGGTAGTTTTGTCTTGAAGTAATGTTTATCGAATTCTTCTTCCTAATACATATAATTAAACTTCTCCTTTGTTAAGTTTATGGTTTATCCTTGTAAATCTCTGAAAGTAAAACAATACATATATGAAATGCTCATCTATTTTCCAAAAATTCGTTAATTACTGTGTTGGAATGTTGGAATTGAGGCACATGTTAACAATAATTCATAACCGGTATTGAGTGAAGGTAAATTTTGGAATTTGGAAATTACACAAATCTTTGAAAATTATCACAACCATTACAATTTTCAGTCCAGACCAGACAGTATCTGATATTCAGTTCTGATATTCAGTCCATCGCAGGAACCAACCTCTATTGTCTGAAATTTGTTCTCTATTTTCATGAAATTATCCTTTATCTGATTTCACTTCATGAAATGATGAAATTATATATTTTGCATTGTAAAAAACCTTCTATAGTGGAAAGTTCTTTAGTATGTAATATCTTGGTTCCATTTGATACATATTTTATTTAGTTCGAAGTGTTTTTCAACGTATAATATTTTTAAATGATATACCTATTAACCCGAATAAATAACAACTGGTTTTTGATGGAATGAAGATTTTTGTTTCATACTTATTCTCATTTTAATTTTATTACCTACCTGGCGAAAACTACCCGGCTGTATCAAAATATGAGTTTCTACAAGTAATTAATTTTGAATGTTCCATAATTTAGAACAAAAATATCGATTTCTGTTCTGGATCGAATGTACATGACCTTCTAAAAATTACTTGACGCTCTGCCTGTGTGTGGAGCAGGAAAGTTTTATGCGGTGTTTTTAAAATTGATTATGCTAATGATTGTGCCTCTCGAAGGATTCGAAGTTTAGTGATAGACAAAGCAAGACCAGGACTTGGTAGTTTTGTGATCAAGTTTTTTGGTCTTTATAGTGGTCTGTATATTGTCGACAGTCCAGCGAAAAATGATCCTCTACTTGTTTGGCCATAAAATCAGTGTCTGAACAGCTTGATTTTTCAGCTGCTTTAACAGCTAACACTATGGTTTGTCTGTCAGGGTGTCTTGTAGACCTCACCTCTTTGAACTTACCTTCAAATTACAAAAAAGCTATTTGTTACATGGAACATATAGATATAGTCCTTTCATAATTTCACTCGGAGGATGATTATATAATAGATACCCTACTAGAAGGAAATAATATCTTGATATTAATTTAAAAATGATGTTCTCACCTCTGACCTAGTAAAAAATTTCATCAATTTCATTACCAAGAGATCATCCAATCAGCTACCTTTGGAATTGGGTAAGTGGTATTATAGAAGATTGACAAAGTCATTTTTGATTTGAAGACGTTATTCAGTGACATAATTATAAAAGTATCCTTCCTAGGCTTTTAAGTTACAATGAAATAATCAGTATTGGGTAAAGTGTAGGATATCGAAATATTGTATTATAACATATTGAAATTGTGTGGTATCATATTTTTTTCCTTCGGTCATTTAACGTCGTCTATTCCTGCGACTGAGGCTAATCTCCGACGCTGCGAGCACTTTACTTTTTTTTACTTGTTTATTTAACGTCGGTCTATTTCTGCGACTGAGGCTAATCACCGACGCCGGGAGCACTCTACCCCTAACCGGAAATTTTGGCGAACCTACTAGTGTTCCAACCAGTGGTAGCGTTCTTTAACGAGCCCAACATCCATGGACGCGGGACCTCGGTTTTACGTCTCCTCCGAAAGACAGCATATCCACATTAAACCTCGTGCTCATTGGTATAATGCCTGTGAGCTGTCATATGCTACTTCGCTGCCGGCTGTACGGCCCCCTATACGATGGCTTTCCCTGGTACGGTCACCCATCCAAGTACTAACCAACGCCGAGACAGCTTGACTGTAATTATCGAATCAAATTCCGTTCCGCGTTCCACTACAGTGCTATGGTCACCCATCCAAGTACAAACCATGTTCGACCCGGGTGTCTGTGATTATTGCACCAAAGGCGTTCCATTACAGTGCTGGGTCGTCGCTCTATCATATGTTTTGTATTATTATAAATAAGGTTGAAGTAGTCAGCATTTTTATTTTTTTTTTCTAGGTATTTTGTTTGTTAATTTTCATATATCATCGATTTTTAAATTATGTCGCTTTGTCAATCAAATTGTGGAATTTTCACGATAATTGTGCTTCTCCTTCTTTATTGTTAATATTTTAGCTTGCAATAAAATGAAAAACATTTATGAACCCTCCTATTCCAGAGCCAGTCCTGTTGGGATGTCATTAACTGCCTTTAACAGTAGCTCCTCCTAAATTTCTAATTCCATAAAGGTGACCATTTAGTCCACCCTTGGCCATATTGTTCGCTATTAATCTAACTGTATGTAAGTAAACTTATAAAAGAAGGTAATGGTCTACTAGGGTTCCCTAATAAATGCGTATTTGCCATATATTTGAAAGGTTTTACGAGGATGTTGTGTTTGCAGCTTTGTCAAATGCATGATTTATTCTGTTATATTGAAGCTCGTACGTCTAATAAGGTGAAATATTGGGTAGTGTTTTATATATAGCAATAAAAAGCGTTGATGTCTTGAGAATAATAGTTAAGGGTATTAAGGTTGAGTGCAATAAAACATTTCAAAATTATGTTCATGTATATGTAATTTTTCCCCAATTTGAGGACCGGAATAGCTACTACTATTCAGTCTAAAATTATGTTTTATGGTGCTATCGAATGAAACCACATTTTCCTTAAAAAATTTGTATTTGCACATCCCTCTTCAAAAAACTGCAACTTTATAAGCTTTAGAATGACCAATGTACAAAGAAAAAGGAATGTTCCAAATTTTCATTTTGTACAGGACTTCCTTGTAAGTTTTCTCCAGATCTTTCAAACGGGACACCCTGTATATGTTTCATATCTCCAACTCTATCATTCCCTTTCCGCACCCCTCCGTTCCTTAAAAAGGTACGGCTGAGTTTAAATTTTTTGGAAAAGAAGTTGTTTTGTTTCACGATATGTCAAGTGCACGGAAAGGGAACAGCATACTTACTTATTCAATCACAATCAGAAGTTATTCCACAGGCAACTGAGCGGCTCAGTGAGCAATCACAACCAAAGTTATCCAAATAAAGATGAGCTGACGGAGTGATGATTTTCAAGGTCGAACTCTGGTTAGGTAAAAACTGAATAGGAGAATATACTAAACCTTCCGTTAACTTGACAAGTTTGCATAAACCATTACTTCCCCATATTCTGCAACATACAGATAATACACAATTTCTGACACTGGCTTCGACCCACTTGCTTTTCAAAATGGATCACGATCTTCGGCAGTACACACCTCCAACATACCTCCCAGCTATATGAAAATAAAATATGTCTTGCATTGGTAACCGTATTCAGAAACATGTGAACTGAAACATTTTGTCGGGAGAACAGAAAGGGTGCAGATGAGATCACCAAGGCTGCAAAGAACAATGAATTATCTATACTAAAACAGTTGCAAAATGAACATGCATTATCCACAGTGCTTTCGTATGCTACAGTAAGTCATAGGATAGCGTTCCTGGATTGTTACTTGTTTATGAAGTGCATCCCGATCTTGTTACTTTTCTTGTATCATCGATGAAGCACTAAGCTGGCAATGGAACCTCCACTTACGTACGAGTGAGGGGCCAATACCTTCAAACTAATAAAATTTGTGTGACATCATTGGTATACTTCCCGATCTACTCAAAGATGGGAAATACAACTGTAAAATCGAAGCCTACAGAAATTCTGGACTGTTTTCCACCTTTGGTGTATGCTTGACATCAAAATATAGGAGTTAAGACAACGTCAAATTTAAAATTATTTTTATATCATTGAATAATTCTGCAGTAATAATATACAAATGGGACGATGACGATGGGATTGCTATTTGCGAAAAGAAGTCAAGTAATATATTATGTAATATTTCTATTGTGGTAGTGAGGACTGGAGCAAATAATTTGTCTCCTCATGTTCTGTGAAAATATAACAGTGAGTGTAGCAAGAAGTGATTACTATTGGTATCAACTCGAAAATTGGGTTAATCAGCTTTATCTAAGAAAGTCGAGAGTCCAACTGATGATTATTGTAGGTAAACATATATTTTAGTGATAAGGTTTATATACGTCATTTAAAAATGATCGATGGTACAAAATACTATTTAAGAATCGCTTGTTGAAATCGTAAAACAGTATTGGATAGGAAATATATTATATTAATAAAATTCTTACTTACTGTGTGATTGACGAATCTCTCGAATTAATGGTCCTGATTAAGCCATTCTAAATTATTATGTGTTCGCATTCGAAGTAGGACCAGTGGTCATTTTATACTAATATTCAGTTCCATAGACATCACTTTGGCAGTTTGTATTCTGCATCCTTTAATTTTCATTTGTCGTTTCACTGATCTGATTACGTAGTATAGGTATGTCACCCATGAAACAACAGTCTCGTGGTGGAGGACAGAACTGTCCCCTGCAGTAGATATATTAACTGCAATCAACAGAAAAGCCGTTCTTAGTATTACTGTAACAATGAATAGCATGGTAACCGCAGCATCTATGGAAGCGCTTATCGGATTTCCTTCTTTTTCACCTTTTTGTAAGGGTGTAGGAAATTATGGCAGTTCCTAGGCTGAAATCGGAAGAGTTATGGTACCCAAGCAATATTCGAAAAGGCCACATGATAGCATCCATCGTAGAAAATATTCACTGCCATTACAAACCATGGCATGGCTACTTCTAGATATAGAAAGAGAAAGTTCTTCAGCCTTGTGCTCCAATGAAGGACGTATCAGAGAAGGATATCAGATAATTGAAATATCCACTGACAGCCTGAATCTACTTAAAACTCTGAGTACCTCTAAAGAATGGAAAGTGATACCTAACTAAGTGCTTTATTATGGGTGCCGGCACATGAGGGGATTTCAGATGGATGGAACTAGATAACATGGGGAATAGTACCTACTAGGAATCAGCTTTTGAGCACAATCCAATGGAGTGATCAGTGAAAGTACAATTTCTTAAGTCATATATAGGGATACATCTATTATCCAAACGATCATTTTATTTTTTTCATAAAATAAATTCCACTTCCCTGCTGTATGTTTTGAAAAATTAGTAAACTGCGATAATTACGTTTAGGCGCAGGTCTCTTGAAGTTTCTGATCATACTTCTTATAGGTACATAACTTTCGGGAATTTTAAAACTAGAGTTTCAGAACCCAAACGTAGCTATGATAAATAAGAAGAAATATTCTGATTATCTTCTTAACGACCAAATAGATGCATTCATCTATAGCAGTGGTCTCCAATTAGTTTCGCTCGGGGTCCGTTTTAAGAAATGAAATGACCATCGTTGTCCGCACATTTTATTTATGAGAAAAAATATTTTTTCTACTAGCGTACGGAAAGTGAATCTTTTCCGCACTAAAAAGCGTGCGGAAAAAGTCACTTTTCCGCACTAGTGCGGAAAGTAAATTTGTAGAGTTTTTGGGGAGTATACTAACATTTGAATATTTAAAATATGTATTTCTATGATTGTAGTTTACCAAATGACTGGAAAGGTGAAAAATTTTTTAATTTTTTAGAAATCTGCAATAGCGTGCGGAAAAGTATCACTTTCCGCACTAGTTAGGTAATCTACTATATTGAACAAATGTAATTAAGGAAATAACAGAGGTATTTTGTTACATAGGTATCAATGCGAAAAATGACATTTTTTGTTGCGAATTATCTGTCTGAAGTTTGGAGTAAAATTAGTGCAAGCTATTGACATTAAATCCTGGAGATGTTCAGTAGTAAGTCGAGATCGAAATTTATTCCTAATGAACTTCATTTTCGAAAATGCTGCTTCACAAATATATGTCGATCCAAACAAAGTAAGAAGTTTCAAAGCCAATTTTTGTAATTCTGGATATTTATTACCACACACAAATTGTATCCAGAACTCTTAACTGGAAACTTCCGATTGTTTGTGTTTTTAAACTGTGTTTCCTTGGAAATCGATCATTTCCATCTGCAGAGTAGCTTTCGAAAACTTCCGAGAACAATTGCAGCTTCATTGCTCCATTCACTATCAGGCTGCAGAGAGCGAAAATGCTGCTGAGAATTTCTGCAACATTCTCAATTTTCTTAAAATCTGTATATCGGAAGCAGTCTTTAGTGTAAATTTCTGTGCTCTTGCGGGTCCGCACAAAATGGGTCAGCGGTCCGGATGCGGACCGCGGTCCGCAATTTGGCGACTCCTGATCTATAGGGATACATCTATTACACAAACGATCATTTTATTTTTTCCATAAATTAAATTTCACTTTCCTCCTGTATGTTTTGAAAAATTAGTAGACTTCGATAATTACGTTTAGGCGCAGGTCTCTTGAAGTTTCTGATCATACTTCTTATACATAGCTTGGTTTCAAATACGTTGGAAGCAAATATTAAAACTGTTACATACGGTACAGAAACTAGTTCCTTGGTTTGTTGAAACTGTCTTGTGTTCAATTCCAAAACGAACTATCACTGGATGGATTTTTACGAATATACCACCTTAATACACCTTAATAATTATTGAAATAAACTAGATGTTCAAACATCAATCAATATGTTCCAATAATGTGAATAATGCTCAATTCGATAACCAAACCGTACAATTCTTTTTAAGAGTAAAAAACAATTTTATAAAGGCAGTATTATTCTCACGATAAATGAAAAAAAAACTTCACGATTGGGCGTTCAGACCTGCTTGAGCAGAAAAATCGTTTCCAGCTTCTCCTTTTCTAAAGGCAAAATATTCAAAAATATTGCCTTTGACTGCCCTCAATGGACCGCATCTCAATCAAAACTGCCATAAAATGCTAGTCGAGTACCAAACAAAAGGAAAAAAAGGTCCAGTTCATAAAAATGGCGCATCACTATTATTCCTACCTTTCCATCGTGCACCGCATTTGATATTCGAGAAAATCTCCATTTCCATAACCTCGTAAGCATTCAATGGCGTAGTTTGTATAGCATTTTATTGTCCGGAAAACTGGCGTTATACGTTTTCGCGTATTTATACGTACGACTGCACAGCCCAGCATTGCCGTGAGTCCCTGTCCGACCGCGATTTTCAACATTTACATATTTCATAAAACTTTGGCCGGAATGTAGCCCTGTCCATTGTCACCGGTGTAAGTCATGGAAATCGGGGATGTTCTTTTGTTTCCACAGTAAAGTTGATTATTCCGCTTTTCGGCTCAGGATAATATTATTTATTCATGGATTTGTTTTTGAAAAATGTGGAACATTTTGTTGAAGGTCACATTCACTTCTAACACTAAAATAATAAAGTTATATAATATATAATGAAATATTTACACTGACACTTCTAATTAGTTGTTCGTTGCTATGGTAACGTGATACTTTGTTTATGCATGGAACTGGTCTTGGCTAACTGGATATCAATACGTCCTCGTACAATGAACATGTAATAGATGGAAACTCAATCATTCAAACATTCATAAACTGGAAATTTTACCATATACTGATTCTATAGAGTATCCATCTAATTACGCACAATCTTTTAGACATAGTCATTGTTATAAGTCAACAAATTTATCGCGCTATTTGCGAACGAAAAAGAGACGAACACTGCATTGAAAAAGGTTGAATTTGAAGGAGTGGCTAATTGGTCTATTCCACTACGACCTTTTAAGATATCATTGTAAGCAAGGAAACGGCAGGAGTGCATTATAGATATCGAAATGGTAAATTTGATGACACCGGTAATGAATTGGACTCTAGACGCTTTCGTTTAGTCTTACCCTTAAATTGGACGCTGACGAAAGGTTTAACGGCTCCTACCTGTTACTTCACGCTTTCTTCTGAAAATATGGAGGTATCTAAAGTAATAAGTGGAATTGCTATAAGTGATTATTGTGGAGTGCAATTAATGTATGAAAAACTGTGTTGCGAAACAGTGAAATGTAGTATTGGAGATGCATTGTAGAGGACCTTATCTCACGTAGGGATTCGCAACATGTATGTAAAGACGAGAAAGATGATGTAGCCAAAAGAACTTATGACAATGCAAGCAAAACAGGAAGCTGCTGCTTCAGCAGTTATTTGGGCATTTGGGTCTATTCTGGAATACAAAATTCGTGATGTGGGAAGGATTAATCATTATTTTTTTGCAAATAATGAAGATGCAAAAAAGGTGCAGTTACTTTCAACTGTTATTGATTAATTAACAACAAATCAAGTACTGATGTGACGCCATTTTAACAAAGAATGAAGGTTATCATGAGATTTGCGATATTCTTAAAAGCTAGTTCTCGTGGGAACTATTGATATTAGAGGAAATAATTGAATTTTCAGATATAGAACAAGCAAGTTTGATGAAATAACTATATAATACGGATATTAACAATAACATTTTCATCTATTTACATGGAAGTTGGGCGACGACCCAGCACTGTAGTGGAACGCATTTGATGCGATAATTACGGTCAAGGTGTCTCGGACATGGTTAGTTCTTGGATGGGTGACCGTGCCAGGGAAAACCTTCGTATAGGGCCAGTACAGCGAAGTAGCTTATCACAGCTCGCAGGCATTATACCAATGAGCACGAGGTATAATGTAGATACGTCGTCTTTCGTAGGAAACGTACGAGTCTATGGATGCTGGGCTCGTTAAAGAACGCTACCACTGGTTAGAACACTAGTGGGTTCGCCAAAACTTCTAGTTAGGGGTAGAGTGCTCCCGGCGTCGGTGATTAGCCTCAGTCGCAGTAATAGGCCAACGAAATAACTGAATAAAAAAAATACAGGGATATTAAATAAAAAGGGGAAAAATTACTCTAAATATAAATATAAAAATTTGTTCACTGGCATTGATCCTTAAATCTTGCTCTACTGGTACTACGAGACTTTATCACTTCAATTCACTCAATCCATGAAAATATCAAATTTACAGTGGAAATTGACAAAATAAGTCTATAAACTTTCTAGACCTCACAATTTCAAATATAAATAATGAACAAAACTTTTCTATATTTCACAAACCATCACATACAGACATTACAATAATTCATAATAGTTCAGTCCACCCATCCTGTCATAGATAAGCAGCTTTCAATAGTACTCGTATGATACATAGACTTTCAACAGTTCCATTGAATATTGACAATTACAACTGAATATAATGAAACAAATAGCAGTAAATAATAACTACGATCCAAATTTGATAGACAATATCATAAATAAAAAGTTACGAAAACATACTCCAGAACAAATAGTTCTTTCTGATAAAAACAAAAATAGCCAATTTAGGAGCTCAAAATACTTTGATATACCATCCTTGGAAATAAAATTATTTTTAGAAACTTTAAACTTGAACATTTGCTCTAAAACCGATAAAAGCAAATCCAAATCTTCAAAATTAAATAAATCAGGAGTGAAATATGGTAATGACAACTGTGATAAAATTTATGTGAGTAGAACTTTCAGGAATTTTAAAACTATAGAATTTCAGAACACAAGCGTAGCTATGATAAATAAAAACAAATATTCAGATAATTTTCTTAACGACCAAATATATATCAACAATTCTCCTTTATTGAGCCTGTTCACCTAGAAATGTTCCTGTAGGATTGTTGTGAATGAATTTCCAGGTAAACTTGTTGAATACTTGAGTTAATCCCGTATTTAGACTTTTCTTCACTTTTTATTCCATTTCCATGTAGTAGATCATAATTTTATTGTTTATATTTATAAAATCTGGTATTGAGGAACTGTATAAATTGAAAATTTCTCATTATATCTCCATCCGTTTGATAAAGCTAGCGTGTTAGCGAAACGCGTCACAATTTTAAGTTGAATATGTAGATTTTAACAAAATAAATTGTTTTATTTCATCATACACTGTATATTTATTATAAACTCATTATTTCCAAAAAAGTCTTTAAAGTTCAATTTATTCATCTTCATTCATTTAAAAAAATGTCATATAAGAAAATCCAAGAAATGCAACATAAAAACCCTCTTTATGCCTCAATTCAGTGATAAACATCTTTTTTAGCTACATTTTTAATTAACGAAAAAATGCTCACTGATGCTGCCAAGTCATAAGGAAAATATGTATTATTTCAAATCAAACACCTTGTATATTGTAATTGAAAAACAAATCACAGTTGATCAGTTAGTGCAATTGATTACTCGTATTCACCTTCTATATTTTAATGGGGATCCCCACATTAGTGAAAACTTTCAACCTTTTCCTGTAAATATCAAGGAAGAATTTCACTAAAAATTAAGTTCTCCTATCAACCTCTTTAACTTTTGAGCATAATAAAGGTAATTTCAGAAAATGTTTTTAATGTACTTGAAATAAATTTTACTTTGTTGGTCTCGACAGATATCAAGAAGCCTATTTAGTTTTCCGGTGCGTTCAGTTTAGCTTGTTTTTTGTATTTTTGTGGAAACGTTTGCGCAAAGTTTTCGTTTTACGAGCGGTTTTTCCAGAGTTTGGATATTATGATGCATATAAACTGTTGGAACTAGTTGAGATACACATTTCGAGAGCAAGCAGTTAAGTAAAATGTATGCTAGGATAATATAGCAAAAGTAATGCAGGTGTACACGTACGAGTTTTCTACTGGAATTTTAAACTTTTTACGACTGCAGCTCATTATATTAAGATAATAAAAATTTAGCATCACGCTTAACATTTCACTTTATTAGACATTTTTAATCAAAGTAGGTTTCGTGGTGAAAAGTTGGAACTATATTTTTTTCCATCACAAAACTCTCATACATATGGGGTTTTTGATGTTTAGGATGAAAAATAATTCTTCATTTGTATCACCAAATAGGAATCTAAAAAGTTTGTTGCAATTTGTTTATTTAGTACGATGTGATGTCATCCAGTTAGCACACAACACTCTCGGGAAATTTCAAGCGAATTTCAATCCATTTTCCGAAGTACCATGGTAATTTCACCACAACAAGATTTTCCTATCGGGACTACTGAATTAATTGTGATACACATCTATGTATCTGTATATGTATTTGTAAAGTATGGAGGGTGAGTGTAGGCTCTTAGCACTTAGGCCATATGTGACCTATTGTACATCCTTCTGAGAAGTTGTCCCTAGGTCATCGTCCATCCTGTCCTCTCCAGGAAGGTGGGCAGGTCACTAGGAGACATATCTACTTTATATCGGCAGGTGTAGATCAAAACTCACCTAACACACTCTCTTATTGACGATAACTACGGACACTCGCATATGACAGCTGACAGTTTCATCTTTCTGTTCACACATCCTGCATAGAAGTGTGTCCACTAGCCCCATAGTATAGAGGTGTTTCCTCAGTTGACCTGTGGCCAGTCAAAAATCCTACTGTTAAACGTAGGTTTTTTCCAATCATCGCCAAATATCTCTTTGGTGCCAGCTTCCCAGGTTCGCCAAGGGTGGTCCTAGCAAGACTGTTTCCTTTGATTCCATCCTGTATCTTAAGGGATTGAGAATGGGTGTAACTATACTATACACTTGCTTGAGACCATTTCTTTCAAAAGAAAATCACTACTCTCACTATAATTTTTTCTACGACCGTGCGTTTTAACGCATTTTCTCGCACGCATTTTAGTTTTGAAAGTGTCACTTTCCCGCACTAGTGGGGGAAAGTAATAAATGAGTGCGGGAAAGTAAAATGAGTGCTAGAAAATAAAATTAGGCAAATTTTGACCTTATTAGATAGTTTTTTACTTCGGAAGTTATAACTATATTAATTGTGACTACAGGTGAATAAATATTCACAAAATAATCCATAAAAAAAGTCTTTTCTAATTTTTTGTTGCATTTTCAATTTTTTTGGAAATATAAAATTATGAAGATATTTTTATATAGGTAACCCTAACACCAAATAACTCAACTGGACCGGCAATTTCAAGTAATTTACAGAATGCAAGAAATTGTGTTTTAATAGTAATATTTATAATAATTAGTGGTTTTTAGTAAAAGTTTTGTATATGTATGTTGAAATGAAATTATTTTTGAAAAATGGATTGGTATAATTTTGTAGGTATATACGGTAGTAGAGAAAATAATGTTCCTAACTCATGCGTAAAGTGTCTTTCCCGCACTTGACCGCTTTCCCGAACTCCCCTCTGCGTCGTTCGGGTCAACTGCTATCGCGTGCGGGAAAGTATCACTTTCCGCACTTGTTAGGAAAATAACTATTTCTCTAACTTTTTTTGTATAGCGTAGTAGCCTTTTGTATATCAAATAAAATAAATATTACAACTCACAGGACGCTGGTCCCTTTCTTGTCAATCAGTATTTTTTTCTTGACGACGAAATTGAAACTTCGCTAAAATTTATCCGTATAGTCAGATGCAGTCTTAACGTGCGGGTCATACGATTCAACAAAGACATACTCACAGTTTTTGTTTTCTTTTATTGCGTTTAATTATAACTTCCAAATGAAATCCGTTAGATAAATAAGACAGACTTATGCAATTTTGACGGGAAAAAGAAGGATATGTATTTAGTTTTCAGCGATTCTAAAAAGTCTTTCACCAGCAGAGTTTTCATTTAAATATGTCAGTTTTGTCACTTTGACAATTCAGAGTGACAATATGAATAATAAGTAGCAATTTTCAGTTTTTTTGTACTTAGTTCGATGGATTATTTCGAGAATGAAAGAAGAAGTGGAAATTCGTCAATCTGCAGTGTACTCTCACATTTTGGTAACCTCTGAGTTTTTTGATTTGATACATATGGTTAGTGACCTTTGAACCCGCACGTTAAGAGCGCCTTTGACTATACTTGGTCGACTTACAGAATATTCAAAACTTCATGAAGTTCTGAAAGTGAACTCAATTATGTATCAACTACACGAAGTTATGTGGCCCATTTTGTTTTCTTTATAACGTTTTAAAAAACGTAGTTTTATGACAGAAACAAATAAGTTGAAAATTCAATTTTAGTTTTGGGCTTTATTTATTGTGTATTGAAGATTTGTTTTTATCAAAAAAAATCTTCAAGCAACCAAATAATGAAAGGTGAATTTTTCAACGTTAATAATAATTATAAGTTCCATAAGCGTACTATCACCAATTTTTCAGTTGAATGCATTTCTAAGCGATAAAGTATATATAAAATCCAAGATACTCAAACAAATCTCTCCCAGAAAACGATACTTTTGAAAATTTTAAAAGTAGATTAGATAGAACGGGAAACTTATAGTATTGTTACGCGAGTGTCCCAGTGAAATTCCCGCGTGAGACGACTATGATTACCTGCCCTGCGTCCTCTCAGCCCTGCGTCCCCTCAAGCCACTAGCCGATAACATTCCAGAGATTTCGATGATTATCGAGACTACGGGCCGACGAGAACACTCCAGAAACTCGTCGCTAGAGCGACAAGAGAACATCGAGAACATTCCAGAGATCTACATTTCGGATATAAATAGCATCGCCGCACAGGGCAAAAACAACAGTAAGAACAGTTAACAGTGAACAGTCAACAATAATCAGATAGTTGAGACGTAGTCGCATAGATGGACACTGTAGTGCTTATACTAAAGACAAACCGATCAATAAAGTGTTAATCAGTGACGTTCATATAAATTAGTGTAGTTAGTTAGTTAAGTGTTTAATATAAATTAGTAAATTAAGGACCGTACATATATATTTGTAAATATAAATTAATTAGTTGTAAATATAAATTAAAATAAACGTTACAGTATGAACAGTTTTTTTTCATATCATCCAAGGTGCTGAACACGAATACATTTATTTAATTTTTTTGAACATCCTCAAAATTAACTTGCACACCAATATGCTGAAGAAAATAGGAGTTTCGACGATCAACATTTTTTGACTAATATATTGATCCCAGCTTATCAATTTATTTTTTATCGATTCGTTCTATAATGATTAATCTCTTTAGATAATCATAGGAAGGAAAAAAGTGTAAGTGGGGTTGAAGATCGAGTACTAAGAAATTATTAAATGACTATGAGTGAGAGTTCAATTTGATTATTGGATTTATCATAGTAAACATAGATAAGGTGAACTGTGATTTTGATATCAAAATCAGATAAGGCCTGCAAACCGTAATAATAATATTTAGTATAATGATTAATATCTAAAAACAAAATCATCCAGCAGCTAATTATTATAAATTGAAGGTCACTGATCACAATCGCACAATTTACAATCGCTGGTTGAGCGCAGAGATAATATAACACAGAGTTGAGCGTAGTTTTCGGAAACAACTTTTTATTGAATAAATGATGAGCGTTATAAGTGAAAGAGAGAGATTCAAAAAAATTTTTTATTTTGTCATATTGTTCATTGTTCAATATCATGGTGTTAATTTTGTTTTGAACAAAATAAATAAATAAAGCTTTTCCTTTAAATATTCAAAATATCTGAACCACAACAACGGTGAAAAGAGGACTCAAATGCTCAGCAAGATTAGTAAATCAATACTATGCTTAAGAGCTCCACAGACCATGAATTAGAAGGTTTTCCTCAATTATTTTCCATTTTCTGCAACCATTCTTTTGTTGTTTTGTTATTTGCAAGTCTCTCTATGTCCCCTAAGTATCTTATACGTTGCAGAGGCTCCCATAGACTTCAATGAGCTCCTGATTTGTTTTTCTGATACAGATATCTTCCACTCTTCTCCTCCCTTATAGGTATTCTTGTGTTTTATTTTCATATTTCTTTTCTTTTTTATTCATGATCCATAGCTCTGCTCCATATAAAACGATCTAGTGTCTTCTGCTTTCTTTTGTTTCCCTTGTATTAATTTCTTCAGACTTATCATTTCTCATCACTATAGGAAACTTATTTTTTCTACTACCGTGTGTAAAGTAGGTACTTTAGACACACTTCCGAGTCCGTAAAACCTTATTTTACGCACTCGTAAAGAAAATGTTCCAATATTATTATGTATGTAGTTATAGGTATCTGAATAGGTATAAGTTGGCGGTGAGTGACTGACATTTCTTCAAAATTGCATAAATCTCTCTTATTCATCTCACGGATTTCATTTGGGAGTTATAATTAAACGCAATAAAAGAAAACAATAGTATGTCTTTGTTGAATCGTATGACCCGCACGATAAAACTGCATGTTATAGGTATCTGAATAGGTACAGTAGAAACGGTGAATGTTTTCCATCACGTGACTGTTACGTCAGCAACAATATTCATATGAATCGATGAATCGATCGTATGTTGCTATGTTTGATTTATATCGACAGAAAGAGATAGTATGTAGAAAATATGTGTTGTATGAATCGTAGATTGGGTCACGTGATGGAAAACATTCACCGTTTCTAATGTACATATAAGTTGGCGGTGAGTGACTGACTGACTGACTGAATTGAATCTAACATTTGAAATTCAAATTGAGATCTTCCAACTATATACCTAGGGTAATCAATAATATTTTTTTCTACATTCATGCAAAAAACAACACTTTTGTGAAACACATTCAATGGAAGAAGTGGTTCTTTTTTGCACTAGTGCAATAAAATTTTTATTGCACTCATCTGTCATTCTTGTGTCAGTTTTGTGATGATTTATGACAAACATGAACATTTGAATAAAATAAAAATCTAGAGCAAGTGTCTGATCCTGCTCTAATACAACAATAATGTATGATGCAAAAGTATGGAATAAATTCATTATTTCAGAAACAGACGACTTTTAAAAAAAATCTTAAAACACGTCAATTTTAATTTTTGAATGGCCATCAACTGCTATAGATGTGTTGGACATTACGTCATTAGTGATGGCGTAATGACGTCATCGACGATTTTTTTAAATACAAACCGAGGTCACGTGACAGCTCATTTGAAAGGTCTCCTTATCGCCTTTGCAACAATGTAATCATTTAAATATTTATTTCTACAGGGTTAACCAAAACTGTTGGTTTATTAATACAATTAACTTGGAATAAATGTTTACTTACATACAATTAAATTACAACAAATGTTCAAATTGCCGACCTTCAGCAATGATACAATGAGAAAGGCGAGCAGTAAATTCTTTCGTAACGTTTTCGAGGACTTCAGGTGTTATTTGTGCAATTTCCGTTCGGATTCGCTCCCTCAACTCTTCTACATTATTCGGTCGACTTTGATATACTCTGCTCTTTAAATATCCCCACAAAAAAAAGTCTAACGGAGTCAAATCTGGAGACCTTGGTGGCCATTCGATAGGCCCCCTTCTTCCTATCCACCTTCCTGGGAAAACGTTATTAAGGTAATTTCGTACCTCAACGCCATAGTGTGGGGGAGCCCCATCCTGTTGGTACCATAAATCATTTCTATTTGCTCGCCTTTCTCATTGTATCATTGCTGAAGGTCGGCAATTTGAACATTTGTTGTAATTTAATTGTATGTAAGTAAACATTTATTCCAAGTTAATTGTATTAATAAACCAACAGTTTTGGTTAACCCTGTAGAAATAAATATTTAAATGATTACATTGTTGCAAAGGCGATAAGGAGACCTTTCAAATGAGCTGTCACGTGACCTCGGTTTGTATTTAAAAAAATCGTCGATGACGTCATTACGCCATCACTAATGACGTAATGTCCAACACATCTATAGCAGTTGATGGCCATTCAAAAATTAAAATTGACGTGTTTTAAGATTTTTTTTAAAAGTCGTCTGTTTCTGAAATAATGAATTTATTCCATACTTTTGCATCATACTGTATGTATATCTTATACTTAGTCTCAACAAATTACAATTATTGCAAAAATCTTCAATTATTGAAAATTTAAATGGTCAAGGCGAAAACCAGCTATTATTGAGTACTGACAAGGTGGAGGCCATAAAGATACAAAAAAGAAAAACGGTTTGAATTTGATTAGGTCAGGTTAGGTTCCCAATATATTATATTCCAATTTTCCAGTTTTTGCATGAATGTAGAAAAAATATTGTATGCAACTTCTTGCAAAACGTGTTTTTTGAACTCGACTTGTTGTCCAACTCGGCCTAAAGACCTCGTTAGACAATTTCACGTCGCGTGCAAAAAACACTCACTTTTTGCACTTTTTGCATAAATAACTATTATGTGAGTATCAATAGTATATTATTAAACGATCAATTTATGATGGCCATAATTCATGATGGGTGACGTTTGCGTCAAGAGCCGCAGGCGAGAGGCGCAAGTCACCCAAGTGAATTATGGCCATAAATTTCGAGTAGAATACTATACTTTGTCCACAACACTTGATTTCTTTATTAAATAAAAGTCAGTAACGATTTGGTATTATACTAACTTCAAAATGTTCTGACAGCTACATAAAAATATAATTTGACATATATAGAGATGGGCGATACAATACAATACAATACAACGTACCGTTATAAATATATTGTTTTAAAATACTTAATATTAGAAAATATCGCTATGAAAAGTATCAATACTAAAAATTACAATATTTTATCGATACGATATATGTCAGAAACAAATTTCCTGAACAAAATACACAGATTTAATAGTTCATTTCATATTGTAGGTACCCCCATCTCTAGTTCATAATACACTGTAGTGTATTATGGTTCATAATTCACGACAGTTGATATATGGGTACCATATACCTTTTGTTAGGAGGTAAAATATCGGCTTATTATTAGGTGGTCGTGGACAAATATTTTTAGGAAACTATGATGTTATTTTAAATTATTATAATTATTAAGAAGGAACTCTCAGAAGATTACTTCGCAAATAGTGCAGGAAAAATAAAATGATAAAATATTCCGGAAATGTTCTAGTGAGTCATTAATAACCTAAACTTCTGTATTTTGATAGAGTTTTCGATAGTTAAAGAAATATTGTATGCATTCGTGTGTAAAGACCTTTTTTTCAGCGGCGGCTCATTCGACAATATTCACACTCGTCAAAAAAAGGCTACTTTACACACTAGTTACATAGAAAACTATTTTAACTATTAGCAGTTTGTGATAGTTAGTTTTCTGTGCACGCAATTGCAATTTGCAAAAAATGGTAATGGGCTAATGTATTTATAATAATAAAAAGTATGAAAATAAACGTTTGAAGATGTTCGGTGTGTATGCGACAGTAATACTTCACTCACGTTTTTGATTTTTGAATAAAATCCGTATACAATGCATTAGTTGTTTTGGAGCCTAGCCAAAGTGAATTCTAGAATGTATGTTTGCAAATGTATTTGGCATGTACACAACAACAAAAATACGGCGAATATGGTGTTATATAGGGTGAGTCGTATTATTATGATTATAGATCATGTAAGTTTGATTCGTATATTTATATACACAATTATAAACTGTGTTTGATTTCTTCTGTACAAAACTGTCAAATGCGAGCTAATTTTTTCACCAAAAAGCGTTTATGTCAAATAACAGATTTGGAAAGGCCGTTGAAAAATGGGTACAAATGCACTTTTAATCTTTTAAATTTGCTCTAGTTTGATGGAAAGAGGGATAGTTATGTTCAAAAACGTTTCGTCGACGTCAGCTTCCCAAAGTCGCCCAGGGTGATCCTGCGTCCTTCGATTCCATCCCATCACTTGAGAGATTGGGCTTGTTATCAATGAAATATTTTCTCAGATTTTTCCACGTTATTATGTGAAACTAAATCATAAAAATAGCCTGTAAAATTTTTAGCTCATAAACTTTCCCCACTACTTAGATATTGGAGATAGAAAATGGACCTCCCTCGAAAAGCGGCAGAGCTGACTGTGACGTCACATTGCATATCGTGGTCTGATATTCGGCATTACACCGCTTCGTTTCACATAGGAAAGTTGGTTCCAGCTGCAATATTTTTAAATTTTTAAAGTTTTATGGGTTTTTGCTATTGAAGATGTATTCAGTAGATGCTGGATTTATTGAAGCAGGTTCTGCAAATTCACCTGATGTAGATGTCTTCATGGTGATGGACAACTTTAATAAAAGCAAAGCCTCTACACATGGTTTTTGAATTGAAACCGGCTGATAACGCTATAATTTTTTGTATAATGCTACATACTCTGGAAAGAGCACTCCAAAATCGTTTGCTAATATCCTATAGGGTGAATTCAGTTTGATATTTTTCAATGTTAAAAAAATATCAAGCTTGTCCGGCTCATATTTTTAGATAAACAATATCACAACAAATAATAAATTACTCGGAACTCCTTAATAAAGCTTTGGATTTTTCCTATGTGATGTTCTATGTTCTATTTCTTCTGACATATTAGTGTCTATATATAAAATGGGTTTTTCCCGAAATACAAGTTCAATTCGTGTGATATCCATTCTTAGATGTCTCAGGACAGTCGAGAACCAAACACTATTCATGTGTCATTTCTCTTTTACTTATTATACAATAGAATAACGAAACAGTGCAGTCAACAGTCCAGCGTTTTGTTTCTTACACAACACGATAGGCTACAATATACATAGCTCATAGCTCTCGACTCACGGCGTTTTATACGTAGGTATAGGTGTGACGTCTCAGATAACTACGCACCGTTTTAGTTCAATCCAATTTCTTTAATTATCTGTTCAAAATGAGTTTTAGTGTCTATTATTGGATTACAATTTTTTTCTGGAACAAGCCCATTGCCCAAATCGTCAAGCAGTAGGTGTCACTGGGTCCTAAAATTTTTAGTCCAGCCGCTTACCTGGATAAAGAATCGGCAATGCGATTACCATTTCTTCTGTCGGGCCCACCTCGGAAGAATATTGTTATCTAACCAAGTTATAAAATGATAATTCAAAACTTGCCTCTTACCGATGAATACCGTTAAGCGTACTTTTCTACCAATAAATGCACGTTATAAACTACGGAAAATTCACAAAATGACAATAAAGCCATTTCGATGAGGAAGACAATGCAATAATCGGAGATAGTTCACTTTAAGCAAATGAAGTCGTTGATTCGTTCGAGACAGAAAATGTGGTTGAAAATAATCGTGACACGCGATAAAACATGATCTTATCGATTATATTTCAATTTGTTTTGTTGGTAGTTTATGACCTGGGGTCTGGTCCATGTCTGGTCGGGTTTACTTAGTGGCGTAACCAAAATTATTGATTTAAAAGATTTTTCAGCTGTATCTTCAAATTACTACCGTTACAGTTCCATAAATCAATTCGATCTTCTTGGATATCTTACGAAATATATACTGGGATGAAGTTTTTAGTATTTTCCTTTCGAACTTCATCCTATTTTCTGTAGAGGATCGAACAATATATCATCGCATTAAAAGATTTCCAAAAAAGGTTAATAACATAACAATTTTATCGTTGAATTTCTGCCAACTAGTGATCATTGAGACCACTGGAAGGAAGCAATGAGCTAGTGACTAATTGTAGGAATGCTCTCACCAATTGGAGTGTATATGTTATGGGAAAAGTATATATTGCGGCAATATAAATGTACACATTTACTTCTTTGTCCAGGAAATGGTGCCTTCAACTAGCATTCACAGAATATCAGAAAAAGGGTAATGAGAGTCGTAAGTGGATATAATCTTCACATTCTTCCTTCCCCTAAAAAATATCCAATACTTTGTAATGTAACATTGAGTTATTCAAGAAGAAGAAGTTTATTACAATGCATTCACCACTTAAACAGGGGGAATGTACACATTTTACGGTGGAAGTATACATTTTCCAGGAGTGATGCCAAATTGGTGTGTTTTGCAGGGTATCTCGTAAACTAGAAGAAAAGCAGTTGAGATGCTATTACTTCTTTTTTGTTAAAATGAAGGAAAATTAGGAAAAATATGAATAAACATTATGGAAACATTTGATAGATACATCAAAGAGTGCATGTGGTAGAATGTGAACTTGACAACTTTGGTCCACTCCAGGTTACACCAGTGTCATCAGAAGTGAAGTGAATTCATCATTCATTCGTTAGTATGTGAAATTGATAATACATTCAAACAAAAAAAAAAAGGAATCAAACCTTCAACTGAACCCCAGGGTACATTACTACGTGATAGTAAAATTCTAGAAACTTCACAATTCGGCTGAACCAGTTGATGTATTACCCTTGAGCAGTAGAACAGTCTTAGCTATTTTCAAATAATTCATTTGGAGAAAAAATTGAGCGTTGATAACCAAATCAGAACAGGAATATTCAAAAATATGTGAGCGTATAAGCTATCTATGTCATATTGAGATTTTTTCTAAAGGATGAGTATGGTTTGCACTAGTTCATCCACTGGACTCCTGAGAAATCTATCAGAGAATCTTCCAGATGAAAGGAGGAAAGGACTTTCAAATACCTAGAAGCTGATATTTCTACTTAGGTCTACGGAATATGTGTTCTCCTGTGACAAGATCAACAAAGTTTTGTTTCTTAGATCATTGATAAAGTAACAAGTAGTGACAACTTAACAATTTTTGCATGGACATACTGTATACATTCGGTCATAAAATGATTCCGATTAGTAGAGGATATCTCATAGAATCTGACCGCACTGATTATCCATTTTCCCTTCATTACAATTTTCGTAAATTAATTGTGCACTCATAGTCGTAAACCACGGGCAGAATTGATAAAATCTCTGGCTAACGCGTTCAGATTTAATCATCCGACTGGATGATCAAAATAGTAAGTCGTTTAAGGGACGTTTGCATTATATTTCAACTGGAATAGTCGTTTTAAACATTTCTAGTTAGATGCCAGAAATTATTCCTTCCGGTACATCTTATGATACTTAAAAATCTTCTCACGTGGAACGTATATTGGTATTGAGTTAACTGTATAAACCCTCACTTCGTGGAATCTACTCATCATATGGTTTTAAATGAAACTAACTGTTTCTAAATGACTCCACAATATATTTGAAAAAATGTGTAAATTGCAAGTAAATTATTTGATGATGATATATTTATCGAAACAATTGTCAAATAATTTACTTGCAATTTACACATTTTTTCAAATATATTGTGGAGTCATTTAGAAACAGTTAGTTTCATTTGAAACCGTATATTGGTATCTTTTTTTGACATAGAAAAATTCTAAAATAATCTTATAGTGAAGTTCTGGATTTTTTTTTGTCATAGCTATTTTGGTTTGGTTGATAACCCTCACATCAATCTTGGCAGGACATTTTCTCAACATTCATAAAAAATATGGTGGACATAAGTCCCATATGACATATATTATTGAAGGATCTAGAAAAGGAATTGTAAACTCTGGAACACAATGTAAAAATGTTCAATGATGGAATACATTGAACGAACGCCCAACTTTTGTATTTGTTATAATCAGTTGCTGGATTAGTAAATATTCATTTTTCAGGTTTCACATTGGAAAGAAAAGAAAGTTCAGACTACTTTATATTCTAAAATAATGTTGAAATAGCTTTCTAAAGTAACACAAATGTTCACCGTTCGCTAAAAATATCCATCCTGTTTAAATTGATGCATCCTGTATATTAACTTTGACATAAACATTACTTTGACATGAAATTAAAAATACATTAGTTCTCAAAAATTGGAATAGTAGTTTGTACAACTAGTGCGCAAAGCGTCACTTTTCCCACGAGCGCTGAAGTTTGTAGCATGCGAGCCGTAAGGCGAGTGCCGCAAATCTAGCGAGTGGGCAAAGTGATTTGCGTACAAGTTGTACACAATATTTTTTCTACAACCACACTTATTAATGAAAGAAATACAGTAATTTATATAGTTATTTTACAACATGAGAATAGATAGAAAAATCAGTTGAATGTATAATTAATTGTGAAGTTTGAACAATTTTTTATTGAAACTCCAAGTAATAAATTTTCGGTTGCAGTTCGATCCTTCTCTATAATATCTGGAGGAGTATTTTCAATATCCGAATTGGACAACTCAAAAGATAATTTTTTTTTATCTTTCTGTATAATTCCTAAAATTATTTAGGAATAGGTTATTGTTTTAATAATTAATAAATAATAATAATTAATAAAATGATGGAATAGATAGTTTACTTACTTTTAGTTCAAATTCAAAAATTGTACACCAATAATAGATTCAATTAAGTTGAATTGTCAAAAAAAGTTGACAGGTCATAGGTAGCTTTGTTTGACATTTCGGTCCGGAAAAGTGTCATAGCGTGTACTTTTGGCATTACTTTTACAACGGTTATCAAAAGAATTGGGAAAAGGCCTGCTTTGCGTATAAAAATTTGTGTGGAAAAGCGTGTTTTGCGTAGTGGTTGTAGGAAATAGTTATTTTCCTAACATTTTCCACGCGACTGCAGTTGACCCGAACGACGCGGAGCGGTCAACAAGTGCGGTAAAGACAATTTAAGCATGAGTTGGGAACATTATTTTTTCTACGACCGTATATACCTACAAAAAAGTATACCAACCCATTTTTCAAAAATTATTCCATTTCAACATACATAATATACAAAACTTTTACCAAAAACTACTAATTATTATATAAATTGAAATAATTAAAACACAATTTTTTGCATTCTGTAAGTTACTTTGAATTGCCGATCCAGAGGAGTTATTAGGTGTTGGGGTTATAGAAAAATATCTTCATACGTAATATAACAAGTGATATGATTATCATCGATGATATTTTCGAGTGAAACCGAGCTGCAGATTTAACGAGTCCGAAGGACGAGTTAAATGTGCTGCTTCGGTTTTACGAGATATATCTTAGATTATTAATCATATCACGAGCTTATATTTAATGAGAGAATATAATGAATTTATAGAATTATATTATATGAAACGATTAGAACACATTTTTATACTTTCAATATGAACTGTCAATGTGACAAATTACCCTTAGCAACGAACCAAAATAAGGTGATAATTTCTTTGTTTTTTATCATCGCTGTGATAGACATGTAATAATACATAATAATAATGTTTATTTTTAATATTCAATATAATACAATTTATAGAATGAAATTATATAGAATAGTATAACACACATAGAATAGTATTAATACCAAAATAAAATAAACAGAAAATACATATACTCTCATCAGTGTCACCCATTAAGACCATGGAGGTTGAGCATGGGTGACAATTGATGAAAAAGGATACTCCACTTTGGTTAATTCCATCGATTTTTAATTTAAGAATTACTTATTTTAATATATTTTGTAATTTTTTTTTTTTCTCAATTTCCCATAATTTTTTCTACATCTTTAGATTCTAATGATTTTACATACGTTTTAAAAATTGATTTCAAGAGATTGGTTGAATTTAGTTTATTTATATACATTTTATATATATCAGGTAGGAAGTTAAATAATCGTGGTGCTGAAAAAACGAAATATCTTGTACCTATAGTTTTTATAGCAATATTTGTTTGTATAAAATTTTTTGATTTATTTCTAGTGTGATAATGATGATCAGGTGTTCGAAGGCAATTGCGATTTTGAAATAAATGTATAATCAAACTATAAAGATATAGCTGTTTCAGAGACATTACATTCGCTTCTTTGAAAAGAAGATTTGTGTTAAATCTTAAATTTCTATAGTAAATAATTTTCAAGATTTTCCTCTGTAGAATTTCCACCTGTTCTATATGACTTTGCATTGCTCCTCCCCATCCTATGATTGCATATCTAAGGCGCGATTCCACAAGAGCATGGTAAATTATTTTTAGATGCTTCAAGTCTAGTATTGTTCTTATATACTTGAATTTATATAATAAAAATCTCAAATTCTTAGCTATATCAGACAGATGTGGGGTCCATCTTAAATGCGAGTCTATTTTGATTCCAAGGTAATTTATTTCATTTTTTAAAGAAAGATCGATAGATTTATTATTTTCTGTAATAGTGATTTTATCATAAACTGGTAATTTATGTTTATAACTGGTGAACGGAACAATATAAGTTTTTTTGTAGTTAACCGTGAGGATTTTATGTTTAAATATATTAAATAATTTTTTAATATCACTTTCCATTTTATTTCTTAGGTTCTCCCACGTAATATCTTTATATATCACAGCAGTGTCGTCTGCAAACCCGATTACCTCGCCCGAAGATGTAAAAGAGAAAATATCATGTATCTAGGGAGATTCTCAATATTGACTGGTGGAAAACATGTCACGTGACATATGAATTATATTCTCATTATTTTATATTTCCAAAAAAATGAAAAATTCAACAAAAAGCTTGGAAAGATTTTTTTTATGGACTATTTCGTGAATATTTAATTACCTGTAGTCACAATAGTTATAACTTCCGAAGTAAAAAACTATCTAATAGGGTCAAAATTTGCATAATTTTCCTCTCCCGCACGCATTTTACTTTCCCGCACTCATTTATTACTTTCCCGCACTAGTGCGGGAAAGTGACACTTTCAAAACTAAAATGCGTGCGGGAAAGTGGGTTAATACGCACGGTCGTAGAAAAAAATATTTATCACCGGTTGTGAGCATCTGTGTATTCAAATTTTATTTATAAAAGGTGATCAGGAACCATAAAGGACTCTTACGAAACAGTAAAACGGATGCACTTATAAAATCCCTGGAAAAAAAATGTTTCTGATATATTTTGATATCAATGTTCATTTCATAACAACTTTACTTAATGCAAGAATAATGTGGGCATCTAACTATGGATTCCAGGACTCACTGGAATAAAAGGAAATGGGATAGCAGATAAACTAACAGAGATTAGACTGAAATACCCTAATGGGGGAGTGAGCCCTTTTGCAGAATCAGTACCAATGTAATATTGGGAAAAAAAAGGCGAGGCCGAGCGATCAGAAAAATCGCACTAAAGACTTTCTACAGGAATTAAGTAGAAGTAAGGAGCACAGTGAATCTCTTAGTTCCTAGACAATGTCATCCATTCACAGGAATGATATCCAAGTTTTTCAATTATTTGATTGTGTACTATCTTCAACTATTTGTGGGACTTTTACTGTACTTCATTATAATGGGTTGAATGATCACTATTCCACCATTGTTAGTTACTCTCCAAACATGCACTCTATCCTGATATGATTTCCAGCCCTGTGAAATAGTTATGACAATAAATAAGTCTTAGTTTGATGATTTGACATAATTTAAAATATTCTCCCGTGGATAATAGGTGTGAATTATGGAAAAGTCACATGACATACAATTATATCGAATATTATTCATGCAAACGTCAAAATATATTGAATGAAATTCTTTCATCGCGGCCCGGGTATGAGCCTGTGACCACTATTTCTCGCTTTTCCAAATCAGAACATCAAACCATCAGGCTATGAAGACATATATACCATAGTTTAAAGGTTCTGTATATATAGGAGTAGACCGTATTCTATGCAGTTTTTTATCTAGTGTGTATGATGTATGTCAAAAGCAGAAGTAACGTTTTAAATAATGTTTTGCCAATTGCTAGAATTTCAATAACTATGCTGGTGAGATATCACTAGAAAATTTAATATTAAAAGTGAATTAGACAATGAATTGAATACTTATTTAATAGATAATTTGCTCAATAACGTAATAAGTAATAAGCTATATAAATGTAATAAACTCTAGTGTTTAAGTGTGACAAAAAATTCAGGTATACCTAAACAGGTAATTCATAGTCGTGGACAAAGTATAGTATCCTACTCGCATATAATGGCCATTATTCACTCGGATGAGCGCACCTCCGTGAGTAATAACCATCATTATATGATTGTTGAATAATATACTATTATCAAGTTCTCGATAGTTTTGAGGTTTTTCAAAATTGTTTTTGTACTCGTACTTCCCAAACCATGTGAAAAACTAATGATATCCTATGTAATTTTTTGTAATTAAGCTGGCTGATTATTGATTCACTTTCCCATTTCAGGCAATTGTCAATTTTTTTATTTCATTCCAATTAACCAGCTATTTGAATATTATTGATTCCATCAAATCTTAGCCTAAAAACATTGTACAGTCCTGACTACGAAATAGAAAATTCTAGGCTCAAGTACTGGTTGGATCAAAGCTTTCCATTTCAGTGAAGAAATATTAATTCATCAAAGATGCTACTTTCGTATATCTTCCACTAACCTAAACATTAGGATGCCGTGGTGAAATGGATAACTCTTATGGCACCAAATCAGAATATCACAGGTAACAGATAAGGTGAAGTATTAAGTACTCCACTTCATTATCTACATAATAATTGAGGTTTCTTACGATTATCATCCAGTAACCTAATCTATATGGTCCTGTGGCGCAACGGATAACGCGTCTGACTACGAATCAGAAGATTCCAGGTTCGAATCCTAGTAGGATCAAATTTTGTGTCTCCAAGACAACACTTTGTATTATCCATTACAAAAAAAGGGTCGTTATTGAATCTTAATAGGAGCTAAATTTGTACGGTCCTGTAGCGGACTTCTGACTAAGAATCAGAAAATTCCGAAGTCGAATCCCCGAACATTTTTTAGTATTGCAAAAAATGTATCTCATTTTTTTCAATTAGGATTCCATCCAATCTCAGCCTGAAAAATCACATTGTACAGTCCTAACTACGAAATGGAAAATAAGAGGATTAAGTCCTGGTTGGATCCACACTATAGATCTGCAAAGGTTGCAGTGGGATAGGACAAAGAGCCACTCCAATTCTAATCTAATCTTATCCTGGTTGAATCAAAGTATTCCATTCCAGAGACAAAATATTAAACTCTTCTGTAATTTTTGGTATGAGGATCCTATGTCAAGACGGATGAGGCTCATGGCTTCAAATCAGCATAATACAGGTAACACGTCTGTTGAAACATTTTTCATGGCCTTGTTAGTATTAGATTTCATTACATAATAAACTAGGTTCCTAGCGACTATCATCCAGTAACATGGTTTGTACGGTCCTGTGGCAAAACGGATAACGTGTCTGACTACGAACTAGAAGATTCCAGGTTCGAATCCTGGTAGGATCAATATTTTAAATTCTCAAGACAAACTTATTAAACTCATTCCATTGTAAAATTATCTTCCACAAACCTATATAAGGACCACGTGGCGAGTCGGATGTAACATGGATTCAAATCAGAGTATTACAGGTCCGGAAAAGTTTTTTTATGGCTTTGTTAGTATTTTATTTCGACATATAATAAACTGGGTTTCTGTCGACAATCATCCAGTTATCCAATTTGTGCGGTCCTGTGGCGCAACGGATAACGCTTCTGACCACGAATCAAAAGATTCAAGGTTCGAAAGGAACAAATTTTTCCATTTCCAAGGCAAAGTATCATTACCAGCATTATTATCATATAATAAAGTGGGTTTCTGTCGATTATCATCCAGTTATCTATTTCGTACGGTCCTGTGGCGCAACGGATAACGCGTCTGACTACGAATCAGAAGATTCCAGGTTCGAATCCTGGTAGGATCAAATTTTTTCATTTGCAAGGCAGAGTATTCAAATTATTATTTCATCATAAAATGTGTTTCTGTCGTATATTCTCCAAAAACCTTATTAGGATCCTGTGGCCAAACGGGTGAGGTTTATGTAGGATCAGCTTTCTCAATACTCCCTAGGTGTCTCGCTGTTATGATTGAATCATCAGCATTATGCTATTATTTGTTTTTTGTTGATTAGTTCTGGTTTTTCGATATTACAAGTTCCATTTATTCCAAACTCTTCCGGTGGACCCTCCCTTGTCATTAATCTTGGTCTAGATTCTTTCATCGTCATTTATACCAACCGTTTTATTTGTCGTGGTACATCCAGCTGCTCTATTTTCTTTATAATTGTTCTCCGTTTCAGACTGTCAAAAGCTTGCTCAAAGTAGATAAATAGCACTTGGCTCTGTTGGAACTGTTTATTTTCCTTCTCGAAAACCTTTTTGATATTCCCCTATTTCTGATACCATTATATATCTTTTTCAGGCTTCCATTTATTATTATTGTTAATATTCCATATACGGAGTTGAGTGAGTTAATCCCTTTATAATTGATACAAATATCAGGTTTCCCTTGCTTCAATATTGGTCTAATCATTCCAGTAGACCATTTATATGGCATTGTTTCTGATTCCCATATCCTTCCCATGATTCGGAATATTTTGTGCCTCAGGTCATTTCCACCATATTTTATCAGCTAATTTATCATTCTATTTGATCCTCATGCTTTGTTCCCAAGTAGCACATCAAATTGGCTGAAGGTCGGAGCTATATCGATCCAATATAGATATATTGGAAATTGACAATTTATGATTGGTCCAACATGATTATATGTCGATAATGCAATATATAGTTAACAATGTTCAACCGATATTGTATTTGGAAGATTGAATCGATATTATGAGCAAACTATATTGGATCAATATTTATATATATTTGGAAGTAATATTCAATCTTAAAATTACATTCAACATTGATGCAATATTGGTATTTGATTATTAATACATATTGTCCGGCAAACAATAATCCAATATGAAAAATGCAGTTTATTTTTAATAATAAGAGTGTGAGATTGGGTTAACATCGATAGATGTCGATTATACAATATATAATAAACAATATTTTGCCAATATTGTATATAAAAGATTTAATTGATATGATGAACGAACTATATTGGATCAATATTCATACAATATAATCGGAAACAATATTCAATGTTCTATTTAAAAACATCATTGATAAAAAAATTGTTATTCTATCATTAACCTATATTGCCCGACCAACAACTATCCAATATTGAAAATACAGGTTAATCTTTATAATAATAACGTGCGGTTGGGTCAACATTATTAGATGTCGATAATACAATATAGTCAGCAATGTCTTGCCGATATTGTATTAAATATATTTTATCGATATGATGAACAAACTATATATTGGATCAATATTTATATACATTTTGAAACAATATTTAATGTTCAATTTAGAAATGACATTAGTAAAAAAATTTACACTTTTATCAATACCTACATCTTGTCCAACCAACAACTATCCAATATTAAGAATACTGGTTGTTTTCAATAATAATAGTGTGTTGTTGGGTCAACATTATTAGATGTCGATAATACAATACATAGTTGTACATGGTTACCCATATTAATTGTTCCCAATAATAGCAAAAAATATAGTTAACAATGTTCAACCCTTATTGAATTTATAAGATTTATTCGATATTATGAACAAACTATATTGGATCAATAGTACCTAATATACATTCGGAGAGAATATTCAATGTTAAATCAATATTCAACATTGATGAAATATTGTTTTCACAACATCCCGAGTCACCACATCCCGCATGCGCCTGTGAGAACGGTATAGGAGTGGTTGTGTGGTGTGGTGTGCACAATCGCTGTAGTTGTTATTCTTAAGTTTACAGTTAGGTAGTGTATTTTGTGTATTTGCAATTATTTGAGAAGGTGAAGGTAAGATTAATTTAATTATTATTGATAATACTGATTCTACCAACATAAATAACGTATTATTTCCTATAGTTATATAAAATAGTAAATTTTCTGACGAGTGAACTTTATTAAGGTGAGTTAATTGCTCGTACCCGGTGAACGTTTCATCAAATTAAACAGTTATATTCTCATCTTATATCTTATTCATTTGGCAGGTACTTCAAAGATTAGAGTAGGCTTGCGTCGTCGTTTGTTTATTTTTGTTCTTTCTCCGTACTTTAATCCTATCATTGTGGAAAACAATGATAATTATATCATTATTGTACAGTAGAAACAGTGTATTGCTCAGGAATGTAAGTATTGGTAACTGAATCATGTTTTATTCTTCTAGTTGCAAGAAACAGGAAAAAATATACCGTCATGCTCAGAAGATGAAGTAAGGACTCACATAAGCTCAGTACTTGTACAAGCGGGAAATAGAGAAGGTGGACGTCTAGGGCGGAAGAAAAACTAATATAATGACTTATTAGTAATATAATATTTTGTTCAAGGTATAAGTGAGGGTGAACCGGTAACACAGCCTATGTCACAATTAAAAAAAATATTTCTACGTAACTCAATTTTTTTAAATTGGTTGCGAATCTTGTACGAGGATTTCCGATTTCTAGATTAATTTCCAGCTTCATCATGTTAATATTGTTTCAGTTTATTAGAGTTATAGAGGTCAGTAGCATTTTTTATGTAAGCTGCTATTTTCCCCAATTTAAATTACATATGCCAATCATTTTTTGTGCTACTTGGGTTGTGCTTCAATTTGTTAATTATGTCGCTACAATCCTCTTCGCTCGTTTTTTTTATATTCTAACACTCTGTCTTTCACTCGTATCAGCTTTATCATAATACCCATATATCTACCTATACAATTTTACATGATTACTATAATGATCGTTCCAATGTCCATACTTTCATCCAACCATTTTATTATTTTTGTTTTCATCAGCGCTGCACTGTCTTTACTTACTCTTTTGTATTCATCAGAATAATTTTGTTGCTTAGTTCGTATCCATTTTTAGTCTGGTATTTTTTTCTCTTCCATCTCAATTTCACATTCTTGATAAAACTATTCATTATCCTTTCTTGTGTCTTTTCTACCAATCACTTCCTCTGCTGCCGTTATTATATACTTCTTTTAATTTCCTTCCATTGCTCATCGATACTATATCGCTCTTTACTCTTTTGTTATATATTGAAAATAGTAGATAACTATTTCATTGAATGTCCAAAATGTTCACCATTTACTCATATACAATAATGTATACGATCTTCAGGAGCTCTACAAACACGATCTGACATATCAACATCAACAGTTAGACTAGCTTGAAGCAATTTTGAAACCAAAAATAAAAACGAAATTTAAAAGTAGACATCTTATCAATAAATGGGATATACGATAATAAAAAGATATAAACATGAGAGAGGAATATGGAAATTGCATAAAAAAGTTACTGGATGGAAAAGGAAAAAAAATACAAATCTATTCACTTAGTAACCAAATGGTAGGTGATGAGGGTAGAAAAATGTGTTTATTATAAAAGCATAGGTAGTTGGAACATAGTAATTTGCTTACGGAGTACTGCTTATTTAATAACTTTGGTACTATTTAGACACATGCTTAATGATAGATACCGGAATATATTTTTTCCTCAATGAAATAGCTTGCACGTGTATCAGTATATGTAGTTAAATTTCATAAACAAACCAATTGTATCATCATTTGGAAAATATAAGTATGTACGTCCTATATGTTATAAATAAAACAAAACTACTTATCTTAAATAATACTTAGAACTTGTGGAATTAGTTTTTACAAAATAAGACTCTCATCAAATCAGTACTTGAGAAGTTTTTAATTATAGGTAAGTACTTTGAACAGTTCAGGTACTTCAGATTTTTATCCAACCTACCAAGGTTCATTTGACAAGTGGCTTGTATCATATATAAAGTGTAGTTAATAATCGACTTTTTACAGTAGTACCATTATTCATTTTAGTGATAATAGTAATAATAACAATGTATATCCTTAAGTTATAGTTATTTTCAACAACTTTGATTTTGGCTTACGGTGATGTACATTTTTTTTAGAGAAGACACTTTATAGTTCCAAACCATAGATATAACCATCCCATATTAAATAACCTAAAGAAATGAGTATTATATGAATACTTTTCATTTTCCTTTTTCTTGCAAAATGTCTTTTATGGCATATCTTATAAAACTTTGTGTCAGTTTGAAAAACCCAGAGTATGCTGACATTTTCAGTTAATAGATGTCAAGATAATAGCATCACAAATTTCAATATAACTTTTCGAAGCGTGTACCGTTTATGTACAACCAACATCTACTTCTTGAGCTATGTGCCCCGAGAAATAATTATTACAGTTCCAAGTTTACGGGGTTGGGATAGCGATAACTTTACCATAACTTTACTATGAACTATTATCTTGACATCACTTGAATATGACAATTGCGACAGAAAACTGATATAAAACAAATGCTTAAAACAATTTTCTAGCACTTCCAAAATCATCCGAAAATGACAAAGAAACACTACAAAACATTTTGGAATGCGTGAGACAAAAAATGCCTGACGGGGTACCAGAAATAGGTTATCCAAGTCACAACCCAATGTATTACGAATACAACTACACATTTGGGATACAGGTTGTTGTTTTAAAGTGAGTACGCTATTAACTTATTTATAACGAAATTTATTTTTATACCATTTTTCCAGAAAAATCTTCACAGTCTTCGATTGTAACTACTATGGTGTACCCGATTTTGAAATAAGTCTTACACAAAATAGTGAAGATTCTGCTGAAGTTGCTGAATTTTCGTATGAAATTAAATGGCCTCAAGTTTTCATTGACGCTAAGTGGTCAGATGTCACCGACACAAACGGTACTGATGTAGAAACTTCAGGGAAAATGAAGTAAGTTTTGTGTTTAGCTTTTTTCTCGCACTATATACACTGTGTCCACATGAGTTCGCACCATACGGGAAACTTTTTTATTATTGAAAATATGGGAAAAAACTTACTCACCATAAAAAGTTGAATGTTTGAAACCTTTGTCAGTTCTCAGAACGCGCTAGTAGTTTACGCGTTATTAAGGAAATAGACAATATCAAACAAGCACAAAACCTATTTTTCCAATGTGAATGGATAGAATTGAATATTAGAACGTGGTTTTCAAGTTTTATCAACTTTTTTGAGTAAAGTTCTTCGATAAATTCAAACTTAAATATACTTTACTTTTGAGTAGAATTCATATTTCTTGACAAACCTCGTATAGTACACAGTAAAATTGATATTCGGTTATTTCGTTTTTTTCCTATAATTGATAATAAAAAAGTTCCCATATCCTGCTAACTTACGAGGACACAGTGTGTATTAAATATTCACTGCAGTGTTTGATTTATTAATCGCAATATTGACCGAAATTGTCCTGCATCTTAAGATTTTTAGAACATACAGAGTAGAGAACTGAAAACAGTCTACTATATTTGATAATGTTCACCTGAAACAGCTAATAATATAAAAGACAGTATTTTCTCAAGATAATCTAACATTATGTCAAACCATCCAGCCTTAAGTTTTGATAAAAAATAATCAAATGAATGAGAATAAGATGGAATCATTCAAGAATTGGGAATTTAGAACTACAGTTTAGGCATATGAGATGAAATGCTAAATAAGAATTACTCGATCAAATCCGGCCTTTTGTGGCAGTGGCGTTTTTTGTTTTGAGGAAATTCTGTATGGGGATGTATTCCTATCAATGAATGCAGTTTTCATTATCTCTTATTTTATGTTTGCGTATAAACGCTTTCAGGAAAATGCGCATGTTGAAGCTCCTTACTTTATTTTAATTCCTATTCGTTGTATAAACTATTCAACTCCTACCACTGCTGAAAATAGTTCTGCCTCGCGTTTGAATAACTATAAATTTTTTTTACAGTATGACATTGTCTGATCCTTTATGGAGAGGATCTGTGAAAATTAGGAAACCATTTTTATCTGGTATCATTGAGGAGTTCAAAGTAGACTTCAATAGTGTTTCAAATGCCGAGGTGAGTCTCAATTTTTTTATCAATCCGTAAAGGCAACTGTATGTTTCATATGGTATCAAAGGCTTATAACTCATAGTAAAGGTAGTCTGATTAGCAGCACTCAATCACGGAGTTTTTGGTAATACGGGACACCTTTTCAAAAATTCATAACTCGTTTTAGGTAAGAGAGCGCACATTTTTTTCTTCATTTTCGTGATCAGCGACCTCGAATTAATCTAAAAAAAAATATTTCATCAAAATCCGCGTTGTACCAATAAACTAGACTTTTACCGAAAGCTGTATCTGTATCTGTAGAGTAGGGAGAGTGAGTGTGGGCTTACAGCCCCTGGGCTACATGTGATCCATTGTACATCCTCCCGAGAAGTTGTAATCCTAGCTCATCGTTTATCTTGTCCAACCCAGGAAGATGGACAGGTCACTGGGAGACATCTCCTTCATATCGGCAGGTGTAGGCCAATACTCACCGAACACACACTCTCTTATTAATGATAACTCCAGATACTCCCATAGGACATACCTGACAGTTTCATGTTTCTGTCAACACATCCTGCATAGAGGTGTTTCCACTACTTGTTTTGCATCTATCAAAACAAATATTCCAAATTATAAATTAATACGGTTTAGGAGTAGAAGTTTTATACCCCCAGTTATAGTACTGACACTTTTAATTACCTCGAGAAACGTCACATGAGTTGTCACTGTTGTCACGTATAAAGTGTTCCAAGAGAAACTTCATTTTGATAGATAGTAGGAATCTAGCATGCATCGATGGTGAGCGGGTACACAATTTGAGAATACATCGATTGAAGCTACAAAGAATATTTTCATTAGCGTGCATGTGTGGTGTTGGAGAAAACCTCCAGCGCAAGAAACTATTGTTCATTCCTGTTGTAGAGAATACATAGTTTTTATTTTCGATACCCTTGAAAATTAGTATGTTATAAAATCTTGTTCCCAAAACTGTACCATAAACCATTTTTGAAAATAAGTCTTGAGTATTCCTACATAAATACTATTTGAATGTGTGATTTTTTAGGTTGGTGTAACCAATTTCGACGAGGTCCAAACTTTCATCTTCAGTAATTTGTTCAAATATGTGTGGATTGGAATATTCGATAGTAGAATTTTTGGAGATTATCTTCAGCAAGCTCTCAAAGCCCATTTCCAGGACGAATGGTTGAGCCAACCGGAAAGGTTCGCTAAGCTTTTGGAAGGATGTACTATATAAGTTAAGCTAACTATTATTACAATAAAAGTAAATTATTACATTGAATTTTCATTCAAACAACTTCCTGCAGTACACTCATTAAATTGAGGTGATCAAATTCGACCGGAACTGTTTCCGCGCAAAGTGTTCTTTCCACGATCTAAGAAACTAACTTGATTATCCCGATATCATACAAAAATTGAAGCTATAAAAATGTATCTCTTGATTTAAAACTATTCACTGCTTTGATCTCTAAATTGGATAGGTGAAGAAAAGTCATTAAAGCTAGATATTAACAAAGGATCAGTACTGGGGCTCTGCTCACTATGGAATTCTACAGATCCTTTTCCAAATAGGCGAGCGGCAACCACCCCTAAAATGGCATGAAATCCAAGAGAAGCGTGCCCAGTGCAAGCGTCGAGCGACTAGAACGCTGAGGTTAAAGACGCTGTATAATTTTTATTTTTGCAAATAAACATTCAAAATTTTCTGAAAAACTTCCTTATATAATACACTTTGAGACTATATATGTAGAAATTAAAAGTTAAAAACTTTGTCACTCAACTTTTGCAAAAGTATACACAAAGTCAGAAAGAGTAGTAAAACATTTTCCGAATTTTCCCGAGCGGTTGGAAATTGCTTTGGGAATTTCGGGTATGTTTTACAGCCTCACAAATAAGTTCAAAAATGTGTGATTAAATTTTTATGGAAAAATATTGATTATTCCGTGAATGGCAGCGAGTTGAAGTTCGATATTCGCGAAAAATTTTTTTTACAATTTTTCACTTAATTGTAGATTTTAACAATGTTCCCCCAATTTTGGAAAAAAACAAACGTCATATTCGTATTCAGCAGCCTCGAAAACATAGAGTAACATGGTTTTTAGCGATTAAAAGAGATCTGGTCACTTTTTCGTTTTCTAAACGACTTTTTGGGGGTGTGCCGCTCGCCTAAAAGTACTATAGTCTTATCGTGCGGATTCAAACGTCACAAACCATATATATCAAATCAGAAAACACTTAGGTTATCAAAATGTGAGAATAGACTGTTTAACGGATTTCCATTTTTTCTTCCTTTCTCGGAATAATCTATCAAACTGGGTTACATTTTTTTCGCTTGAGGATAAAAATAACCGAAAAATTGCTTCTTACTATTTATATTGTCACTTTGGAATGTCAAAGTCACAAAACTGACATTTAAATGAAAACTTAGTTGGTGAGAGACTTTTTATTTTATTTCAATATCTACCTGTATCAACCACTAATGGTTATTAGTAGAGGGACAATACAAGTAACAAGGTTTTAGTTAACAATAAAATACATACATTACAGTTATGTGGTAGGTATAGCTTAAATTCGGATAGAAAGATTGGTTTGGTTGAGGAATCCCAATATGTTTTCTTTGTTGTGAATTTCATATTGTATGTTCTCTAACGTCCTTTAATACAGTGAAGTACTCGGTGTGATTTAAATTCAGGACACTGCACTAATATAATATGTGATACACTGATTTGCACATTACACATGTCATATATGGGTGGAATGTCTATGGAGAGTGAATTTTGGTGGGTGAGTCGTGTGAAAATCATCACTGCTCTTTCAGCTCTTGGCAGGTTAGTCCATGGTGAAGTGGATTCATTGATTTCTCTTGGCTTGGTTGAAGAATGTGTCCAAAGCTCTTTCCAGTAGTAGCCGTTTTTTGTGAAGCTTGTTGAATCGCTGAGAACTAAATACATATTTTTTTTTACATTCATGCAAAAAACAACACTTGTGAACCACATTTAATGGAAAAAGTGATACTTTATTGCAGTAGTGCAATAAAATTTTTATTGCACTCATCTGTCATTCTTGTGTCAGTTTTGTGATGATTAATGACAGACATAAACATTTAAATTAAATAAAAATCTATAGCAAGTATCTGATCCTGCTTTAATACAACAATAATATATGTATATCTTACTACTTAGTATCAACGAGTTACAATTATTGCAAAAATCTTTAATTATTTAAAATTTAAATGGTCCAGGCGAAAACCAGCTATGATTGAGTACTGACAAGGTGGAGGCCATGAAGATACAAAAAAAGAAGAACGGGTTGAGTTTGATTAGGTTAGGTTAGGTTCTTAATTAGGCAATCCAACGACCTGTCAAATTCAATTCCAAATGACAGTGGTTGGCACACATGTACGTAAACAACCGTTTGAGCTTAGTGAAAAGAGTGTTTTATATTCGTAAATAACAAAATAAATTGCAGTTAAACCTACCTATCACCAACATCTGGATTCTCCGCTGATAATTTTTGAAGATATTTACTGTCCATTATATATAAATTCAGTTTATTTAATAGAAAAAACACACCAAAATATTTAAAAATACGATTTAACACGACAACGCAAACGAAATCAATACTTTGGTTATGGAGCCTGTATCTTTGTGTGCCAACCAACGTCAATTTTGTTGACATTTCTATCACGTGGTTTGGATTGCCTAATTATTTATATTCTAATTTTCCAGTTTTTGCATGAATTTAGAAAAAATATTGTATGCAACTCTTCGAAAACGTGTTTTTTGCACTCGACGTGATGTCCAACTCGGCCTAAAGACCTCGTTGGACAATTTCACGTCGCGTGCAAAAAACACTCACTTTTTGCACTTGTTGCATAAATAACTATTCTTCCACCCGTCAAAATTGCAAAAATGTGTCTCATTTATCTCCCGGATATTATTCGGAACTTATAATCGAACGCAATAAAAGAAAACAAAAACTGTGTGTATGTCTTTGTTGAATCGTATTACCCGCATGATAATACTGCATCTGACAATATTACTACCATTTTTCCAGTCGACAGCAGTCGAAAGTCTCACCCTGTATACTATATCAACAAGTCTCCTTCCATTCCTTATCAGTTTCATAAAATATGTTGAGGTTTTTATGAAGAAATCGTCGACAAAATACATGTGAATGGAGTCGATAGTAGAGCTCTATTCTTATAGTGTGCAGTACAGGTCGGAATAAGATTCGCAATAAACTTTGGTCCACTTTGTCACGTCTACTTTTTCACATATTTTATAACTGCTGGAAAACCTATTTATAAATCGAGTGAAAAGATTGACGATAGGAATCATCGTCCAATATCATTCCCATAAAGTTTCTGAAAGTATTATCACCGATCTCTTTTGGTAAGTCAAGAGAGTCGGGCTTTTCGTTTCATTTGGACCAAGAAATATAGACCGAAAATGACCATTTCATGTTTTTATCATTTCGGCAGACTGAAGTTTTTTTGTATAGGTATTAATGAACATATACAAGAGGATATGTTTCCAGGCGTTGGACTTTGACGGCCAGTAACTCCATTATTTGTTAACAGATATTAAATTCTCTTTTTCATATAAGAGGTCTTTCCGCCCTCTATCAGGACATGGAATTATATATTCAAAAAAGTTTTTCATTACATGACATTCCATTCCACGGCTAGGGTCCTAATAAATAATCGCTCTCATTTTTGCAAAATAAGTTTGGATCGAAAAATAATATATGCTGTGGTAATTGATGAGAAAAATGGAGAAAAATGATTTTCGTATGGCTGAATGTCACTCAATCTAACCGCCTACTCTAAGAATTTAATTCTTAGCAGAAAATGTATTTAAACTGGCTGAAAGACCTCGTTGGATGGCCTGTTGATGCTTTAGTGTCAATAGAGTATACTTCTCTCTCTCCCTCTCTCTCTCTCTCTCTCTCTCTCTGGATTTAAACTCATTATTTTGCTACTCTTAAGCAGCTTCTGTCCCGTTTTTTACGCGCTAATTCCATCATAAAATGATTGTGTTTGTGTTAAGTTTGTAATCAAGCAATTCGTAGCTTTCTTAATTCTTCCACAGTTAAATGAGATGAATCAAACCTTTCTTTGTCGACCGCCATTCGTTTAAAACGTAAGCAATAGACCTTTACGCAGCGCAAGTTTTCATACCTTAAATATAAACACCGAAGACACTTTACTTGACGAAAACGTGTTTTTGTAATTTGAAAAATTTAGATGCAGTACTGCAAACAGCATTAATACAAAGAATTCAACTTATGTTTCTTTTTTTTTACTGATACATTTTGACGCATTTTGAAGTCTTATATTGTTAAACAACACACGATCGCCCTGTATAATCATTCATTGTTAATAGGAATCCGGTCATCTGTTGAGCGAGATGCCACTGGCTGATTTCCTTGATGCTTAATGAGCTAGTCGTTGGTACGATTGTCAGATGGCCATCGAGATAACTTTGATGGAGCGACCATACTTCACCGACATCCAAATTCAATTAGGATATCTGCAGGCTTCAACTTCAACAGAAGAATCCTCGATTTTCTAGGCCCTACTAGATCTCTAAAATGGTCAGAGATTCTCCTTTCTCAGTTTTCCTTATTTCTCCCAATACCAAATTAGAGCTGATTCTGCAAAAGGGTCCCTCTTTTTGCTAGGTCACCTGATATTTAATTCCAGTGCGTCCTTGAATCCATCTTGAAACCACAGTTAGGTTGGTTATTATTGTTATCACCTAGTTCTTTGAGTTTGTCTAGACATTTCCACAACATTTTGAGCTGATTACCCAAAAGTTCAGTGCTTTGATGGCTGCATGACTATCCGCAATCCTTTGCCCTCTGTATCCTTTATCAATATTGAGCTGGGCGCAATTTCTCATGTCGTGAATTTTTGCGCTTGATATACTTCCCAAGCTTTCAGAGTACTTGGTTCCTGGCTCAAACACTCCTATGCCAATTCTTTCTATCGTTTTTAATCCGTTTGTGTATCATTGGATAGCATTCTTTCCAAGTCTGGTACTTAATGGTATTTGGATCCAATTTCTTTTTGGTGCATATCACCATAGCGAATTTTTTCGAAAAGCTATACTTTTTCATCATACCGTCTTGTGAAATGCGACTAATACAATTCAACCTATTTATAGAACAGGCACTGTGTAGTTAGTTAGAAAGTAGTATATTGTATAATTAGTGGGAAAAGCATCATATTCCCATACGACTGTGATGAAAAATTGATTTAAAAAATATTCCATTTAAGATGTAATCAAGTAAGTTTAGGTAGGTTTCTCTATGTTCATATTATTGAAATATAGAAGTGGTAACGAGATAAACCAAACAATTAGTCATGCAGCTTCAACGTCTATAAATTCTCGTTACCCTCCACTACAATTTACAAATGGTACAAACTGTACAATGAATTTAAATATAAACAAAATCAATTTGTATTCAAGAATATCGTTATGAATTAGATATTCCTTTGATTTATCTCATACCAACTTTATCAATATAAAAATTAAAACCATACTTTGTTTCATTTTATTGTAATAATCCATTTATTTGTAACATTACCGCACGCTACAGCAGTGCGGTAAAAATATTACCACACTGTTATTTTCTGCTTAGAAGCTGCCCACTATTCTGGAATGTTTAGCTTTGCGCATAGAAAATAGGTCAAAATAGTGTAGCTTTTCCCACAATCGGAGAAAAATCATATTTATTATTGCAAACTGTCTTAACAAGTTCACACAGTTTCAAAAACCTATGCTGGTTATGGGAAAAAAGACTTGATACACAAGCTACAAGATGACTTAACGTTTGCTGTAGCTGGGTAATAAGTACAACAGCACATTTAAAGAAATATTTAAATGAAGCTTGAATTATATATTTATATATTTAAAGGCGGATTCATGCAATGTTCATTATAATTACATTTTCATCCTATTATAAGCACATTTTCAACTGCCTAATCAAACCAGTTTATGTGACGAGTTAATTAAGTATTTGCAAATGCACATGAACTGACAGAAACGACAAGACTGTTAATTGATAAATGCCATAATTTGAATCGTTTGTATTGGAAAGTCGGTTATTTCGAATTATTTGAAATTTATTTGGTTTTCACTGCAAAATCGTGTTGGGATATTATCACTTCATTACATTAGAAACTATTAGTGGTTGCTTGGAATAGAAGGTATTGATAACGAGATATAATAGATCATTTCCACTACTCAATTCCACGTTTATTTGAAAAAGAATTCCAAATGTAAGATTAAGATAAAAAATCACAAATAACAGCTAAACAAAATATCGTTCCCACATTATTTCCCAAATTAAATTCATTACCTTCGTTACACGTGTTATACCTCTAATTAAAACATCCTCTTTTACAACATAAAAATTAAAAAAAAACCAGACCAACAGCCAGAGTGTCTGTCTGTATGTGTATGTGATCGGATACCTACCGATAGAGGCAAGGGTTATTAAACTAAACATCCCACTTACACACAAACATCGGTACGCTTCGAATATCCTGTAATAAATTACGTAATAATTTGTTTACACGAACTGGTAGAACAACATAAGCTTGAGGTATCATAAACACTTCGCGGGATTGTTAACACATGATCTCAATAAATTTACCAAGAAGTTTCTAATAAAATGTTTTATCTGGATTATTGTAAATTTTTTTGAAACAAATATTTGTTACCATTTTAAAATCAACGATGACATCAGTTCATTGAACTGACTAACTTAGTCCTGGCCATATTCTTTGATACAGATTAGCATCTGAATCAATAATTTAATTCTATAAAAAACAGCAGATATCACAAGTTTATGTACGTACATTTTTAATCAATCTTGAAGTAACTGTTAAAACAGCTTGATATTTTTTATGTGCTGGGCCTGCGCTATTACATTTATCTCCCTGGATACTTGTCTTGTGCCAGGACATCTACATCTCTGGGTAGTGAGCACCTGAGTCAGGATATTAATCCCGAAAACTCAAACAGTGTCGGGATACTGATCCCAAATCTACCGTACTGGAACTTCTTGATTAGTTGTTTTTTTTTTCGCTCATTCATTTCATTTTTGTTTTGTGTATTGAACTTGATAAATATTTCAGGATAGGTTAATGTTATTTAACTATATGTTGCGAACAGTGTTATCACAAAAATACGATTGTAGGGATATTATTATCTGAATATCGTCATTTCGAATATTTAGTTGAAAAAATGTTGGTGAAAATTTCGCTCTGATAGTTGAATCCTATACTTACAGTATACGCAGTCATTCAATTTCAATACTTTCCAGTGCTCGCAACCAATCTAAAGATCCACTTCAAAAACGTTACACAAGAATCTTGGCGACACCTATGGCGTAATAGCATGACAGCACATCATAATATTATCCATCCATCCACTACTCCTCTCTACCTCAGCTTTTTAACACGGAAAGAGGCTACTATGATCAGCTCCGAATCAGCCACAACAAACTCAGACACGGATATTTGATATCTTCAGAAAATCGTCCCATTTGCCACAGCTTTAATGATATAGAGACTGTCAAGCCCATACTGATTAACTGCAAACAATTTTTCGCTACATTCAACAATTTGACCTAACGCCTAACCTCAATACTCCACTCCCCACCGAAATCAAGAGAGTCTTACAGTTCCTGAAAGCTAGTTATCTTTACCGCAAAATATAATTTGGAATTGTATGTTAATATTTGTAACCATTTTTTCCATGCCAAATACGAGGCACGTTAAGCCAAAATAAAAAAATCAATATATAACAATCTTTGATTTTTTATTAGTCATCCTCTAGGTTATTTTCCACTAGCAGCAGCAGCAAGAATAAATTTCAAAGAATGTTTTTAAATAAATTAAATACATCTTCACGCAGACATTAGTTTTTTCGTAATACCCTTGGCGGTAATTTACGTGAGTCTACAAATATATATTTATTCCTTTCATGATAACATTAGATAGATCTAAAGATCTTGATATTCAAATAGACCTATTCGAGAAAGTTTCAGTAGGCAATAGTGAAGACATCTCTATAGACATTTCATTAGGTGGATTATCACACCATCAATAAAGCCATTAACATAAACAATAGAACAAAGGAATGTTGTGACAATATTCAGTGGCGGATGTTGATGTGTTTATCGAAAGGAAGTTTTCCGTAATCAGTCAGCTTAGTAGAAACGGATATTTACGGTGATTTCAACACAATGTGTTGTTATGGAGCCTGTATGATCATAAATTCAGCAACAAGCGGAGCATATTCAATATAGTGGCATCAGTACGCGAATAAATATGGAAATTCACCGAATCATTGAGTAATGATGAAAAGCTTGTAGGTTTAGCCAATATTTTCAGAATTTTTGACGTGAATTATATTAAAATGAGAGTTCATGGATAAAACTAGTGCAATCTGATAATGTATATATCAACTCCCAGCTAAAAATTGATTGTCTAGTTCACGCAAATGACATTAGCTCGACACACATCCATGGCCAAAAGTATTAATTGAGCTATCAAAAGAGATTGCAGAAAAAGTTTCACGGACTTGAAGAAATATCAGTTATTTATAAGATGCGAAATAGGGATTCCTGTACAACACTGTCGAACGCGAGCTATTTTTCCACCAACTAGCGTTCATAATAAATTATAGCAGAACTGGGAAGGTCGTTGGGAAATAAATTTGAATGCATTTTCAATTTTCTTAAATTCGCTTTAGTTAAATGAAAAAATAGATATTTATGTTTAAAAAAGTCACCACTTTCGAATACTTCAAACCAAAGTAGGAAATAGCAATACGGGTAGAAACATAGAAAGTTTATTAGTTAAACCTGGAGTATAACGGTTCGATTCGCCGCTGTGGTGAATTTTTTTTGGTTTTCAGTTAAAATACTCTCTAAAGCAGCTTGTATAATATTTATATGTATTATTTAAAGTATCCCCAACATTTACTTTAACACTATTTGTTATAATTATTTAAGACATTAATTGCATCCTTTTCCCTTTGAAAAAATAAATCTCATGAGGGATATATTATAATATTTTTGTCGTTAAACTCAACTCAAAAATCTGTTGTTCCATTTTGCCACAAATTTGACATAATTCGAGTAGTTGAAATGCATTTGTTCACGAAGATCATAATGCAAACAGTTAATAGAGTTGTCAACCCAGCTAGAATTTCTATAAATTCTCACATTCCTTTCTATTTCACTTCGGTGGCTAGAAAGTGACAAGTCGGCTATTATGTGGTGTAATACTCAAAGAAACGTCGACAAAAGAATAGACTTTTGCTAATAGTTTGTGTTTAAGGAAGATTCGAAGAACAGCTGTTAGGGTTTTTTTATGGTTGCAAGGAATTATTGTATTTAAGTTTTCATGATATGGCTGTAAACTCCTGTTATTAAATCGTTCAAAAAGTTTCTTAGAAAATTATTTTCAGGTTCTTACAGTGTCAAGGTTCAAATTGATTTCAACTAAAGTTTAAAACAAATAATAATATTTTTTTCTGAAAAAAATGTTCTTCTATTTCATTGACCTATTTTGATATTAGTATCAAAACCTTCCATATCACCATTTTATACATGCTCGTCGTTTTTGAAAAAACTTCCAGGGATACCAGCTTAAACTGGTAACGGATTGGCTGAATAGGCTGTAATCAGAGCACTAAGAGGATCCACAATAAACCCAGGAGACTGAGGTGGTGCCGGCGAAAGCAAGGCTCCCTTGAAAAAAAAAAGCGAGCTAATAAAGACTGATCATTTCAAATTGTAGGGAAAACTGCAATTTTGAAAACCTCAAATCTGGTGGAATAATCTTTTATCGTAGAAATTAATGTAGTACATTGAAATTAATCTACATACAAAACCTAAGTATGAAATTTGTAATACAGCTTCCTATAAATAATGCTGGCCTAGCCAGACAAAATTGAATATTTGTCTGCGCAGTAAGAACCACGGTACCCTTTTATTTCACGCAAATACTCCTGTCTAAGTTCAGCGATTCACTGAGATTGCATTATTACCATTCGATTATATAACTTCTTATATTTGAATTCACAATGCCAAAGGATCCGTATAATGTCAATAATAAATGACATTGAGATGTCACAGAGAAGATCGCCAATAGGCGAGACGACAGATTTTGAAATACTTTTCCGTAATGTGAGTACACATTCATCATTTACGAAAAAACTATTATTTCGGTAATAAACTCAAGTTTAACGAAGTTTGGAGCCATTCTACAAATATTTTCTAAAAAGTGCGCGAAAACAGACCGCAGTATCATGGCGTCGGCTCTGACGACACGCCTAGGTAAACTTGTCATTGTGTCCATGCGTAGTGAAGTGAGTAAACAAAACATTGAATTAATTCGTGTCATAAAAATGAATTCCAAAGTTTATAAGTGGTGTGCAGTACCGCAGTGTGATAACACATCAACAAGAACATCCAACAAATTGTTTGTACAAGGAAATAATAAGAGATAAGTGGTTGAAGCTCGCAAGGCGAAACCCGAACGACATAGTCACGAATTCGTCACTTTATTTCTGTGAAGACCATTTCCCGTTTTAGTTGCTCTTAACTGATTGCATCATACCCATATGATGGTCTTGAAGACCTGAAATAATTGAAATTAATTAGAACCATGGACGTATAAACATATAAGCGTCCATGATTAGAACAAATACATACGCATTGATTTATCAGATTTTAGGTGTTTACTATGAGGAAAAACACTATTAATACCAGTAGGTACTTTTAAGTTACAGTAATTCACTCGTCTTAACGGGTATTAACTCTGAAATAGCAACTTATAAACTGTGATGGAGCTAACCTCAAAAATAAACAATGACAAGCTCCTTGTAAAAATAACCTATGAAAGTTGAATAAGCGAGTAAAGATAAATACAAAATTCACTCACAAGGAAGTTTTCACGTCTCCAAACTTAGACGAGCAAAATTCTTGATTTGTTTCGAGGAAATCGCTCAACATCATTACATCAATCCTGGGCAAATTTGAGCTATATATTTGCCTTAAAAAGCTTAGTTTCATTATTAGAGTAGAGTGGAGACGATAAATCACACGTAAAATAATAAAAGGACAATCCAAATGCATAATCAGTAATATTCACAACAACAAAACACAGAGAATGAGTGTATTGAGTATTGACTGACAGCAGTGTTTACCTAAGCGTGACGTCATGCGCTGTGATTGATGTTTCAGTCAAAATGGCCGATTGCAGTATTTTAATGTTTCATTTTATTGAAAATCTTAATAATCTGAATTTTTTAAATAAAAATTATGCAGAGTTTTAATTTTTTTTAATCTGAACTTTCCCCTAAAACCATTATATCGACGATTTTTTGATACTGTCGTCATGCCTATTCAAATGTTAGTGTTCGTTTTTGAAAATTCCTTTTTGGATGTTTAAACACTAGTAATTATTAAAGTTTTGTAAAATCGATAGGTAAGTTAAAAACTAGAAGTATTCTCTACTTTAAGTATCATATACTAGAAGTATTCCATACTAAAAGTATTCTATACTTACTAAAATTATTTCATACCAAAGGTATCCTACAACTAGAACATTCTATAGTATTTTATACTAAAAGTATTCTATGCTAGAAAGTTTGTGTGGTTAAGTTTGAAGAAAAATGGATATCTACATTAGTATTTCGTGAAATAAGCGTTTCGACGGCTAAAAAGTGATCAAACGAAAGGACCCCGCACTTTTTATAGGTAAAATGGTTCTTGGTGAAATTGTCTGAATTTTTAGTATATTGTAGTATTCGATGTACTGATTGAACGTGCAGAATCGCAAAGTTTGTTGATGGATAGATATTGAAATACAGGGCGTTCAAGTTAAAAATCAATAAATTTTATTTAATTATTTCCTAGGGATTTGAAAGTGCCAACTGCATTTTTTTCCGCTCTTATTATCAACGTACCTCCATATTAGTAAATATCATTCAGATGGTGCAGATTATATCATTATGTACAGAGTGAGAAAAAAAAATATTTTTGTAATTTTTCAAAGTTTGATGTAAGAATTAAATATTGTTAAAATTATTTTGGCATGCGATATACTATTTTCATTCCATCATTTATCACAATTAATACATTTCGTACAGGGTGATTTGAAAAATTGGTGAAATAAATGGCCGGTTCTTTCGTACACATCCTGTATATTCAAGTGAATTATCATCCTCTGAAGATAGCTGATACCGTATAAACATGATTTTGTTGGAATATATAGGGTGATCATCAAAATTTCCGATGATAAAAATGACAAAATATCAAAGTTTCAGAAATCACCCTGTAATTTACGATTAACCCGGTGAAATTCCTTGATTATCATTGAATATATTCATCATTCTCTACTTGATAATTTTCCGAAAATTCAGTTTCCTACTATGATTAGTTTCATAGTAATTAATTTTTGACGAGTTGACGAGAGCTATGAAACTAATCATAGTAGGAAACTGAATTTTTGGGAAAGCGTTGAGTAGAGAATGATGAATATATTCAATGATAATAACTTCGATATTTTGTCACTTTTATCATCGAAAATTTTCATGACCACCCTATATATTCCGACGAAATCATGTTTATATGGTATCAGCTATCTTCAGAGGATAATAATTCACTCGAATATATAGGATGTGTACGAAAGAGCCAGCCATTTATTTCACCAATTTTTCAAATCACCCTGTACGAAATGTATGAATTGTGATAAATGATGGAATAAAAATAGTATATCACATGCCAAAATAATTTTAACAATATTTAACTATTATTAATTATTATTATACAGTGCGTCCATAAAGTAACGAATAAATTCATTATTAGCTAAATAAACAATAATATTAAAAATTCCCGAAACAGGTCAATTTTTGATTTTAATTTACTGCTTTTTCAAATTATAATGTTATTTACAGGGTGAACCATCTTCGTGTGATGACGTCATCGCCATTTTTTTTAAGTGAAACACCCCAATTTTTTTTCGATTTCCGGATTTCCCTTGATGAGTTGATTCCAAAAATGTATAACACTTTCTTTCAAATTGGTACAGGGTGGAGGAAAATAAAAAAAATTAAATTACCTACAAAATAAGAAATAAAAGAATAGACGTAATAAACACATGAAATGAAATTACGTATTTACTTACTACTACTTTAAACACCCCGTATAATTTTAAACATTGTATTTAACAGCTTAGTGATCCAAGCCCCTCGACGATTTTTTTCCGTCATTTTTTATCATTTGCCGGTAAAAACTGTCAACAACGTTAAAGTACATTTCTGTTATTGTTAACTCTGTAAACAAGGTACGTTTATGTGAAAACTATCTACAAAGAAATTCATCATATCATAATTTTGCAACTTCTTTAACAAAATGCGGTTAACCGAAAGTGATAGGATTGAAATATTAATGATGATTGGTATTGGCGACAGGATGCGGAGTCAACAAGAGGCATGCAGATTATTTCATGAGATGCACCCAGATCGTGAACCCATTTCACAATCTACTGTAAGCAGAATAGAGAAAAAATACAGAGAATTAGGACATGTGAGGGATGCACCAAAGCCCGGTAGAACAAAAATTAATGAAAATATTCAAGAAGACATAATTTTGTCGGCAATAGAAAATCCACACTGCACAGTGCGAGGATTATCTAGGGATTTAGGTATTGGAAAGTCTTCAGTAGCAAACATTTTTAAAAAGGTAAAATGCCATCCTTATAAAGTACGACCTATCCATGAATTGTCTGAAGACGATTTTGATCGAAGAACTGAATTCTGCGAGTATATGATGAACCAAAATAATTTCACTGACAACGTTTTATTTTCGGACGAGGCAACGTTTTATTTGAACGGGCATGTTAATAGGCAAAACACCCGTTATTGGTCTGATGAAAATCCACACTGGATACAAGAATGCCATACGCAAAGACCACAAAAAATCAACGTATGGGCTGGTATTGTGAGAAATACAATTGGTCCATATTTTTTTGACGAAAATTTAACAGGAGCATTGTATCTGGATTTCCTACAAAATACAATGATTCCTGATCTGATCCAGCTTTTTCCTGATATTCAAATACCCAACAATCTAGACCGTGGAATCTGGTTTCAACAGGATGGTGCACCACCACATTTCGCTGTAACTGTGCACGAGTTTTTAAACAGGACCTTTCCACAACGGTGGATAGGAAGAAGGGGAACAGTGGAATGGCCCGCTAGATCCCCTGATCTTACCCCATGAGACTTCTTTTTATGGGGTTATTTAAAATCTAAAGTTTATACTAACAGACCTGACAATATCCGTGATCTAAAAGACCGAATCAGGCAAGAAATGCAGAACATAACACCCGCTATGCTACAAAATGTTGGAGAAGAATGTAATGTCCGTTTCTGTCATTGTCTAGTAGTCAATGGAGAACAATTTGAGCATTTATTGTAAATTTCCTTTTGTTTCTTTTTGGTAGTAAATCACAGTAATTTCATAATTATGTAATTACAATTTTTGTATTTTTTTCCACCCTGTACCAATTTGAAGCAAAGTGTTATACATTTTTGGAATCAGCTCATCAAGGGAAATCCGGAAATCGAAAAAAAATTGGGGTGTTCCACTTAAAAAAAATGGCGATGACGTCATCACACGAAGATGGTTCACCCTGTAAATAACATTATAATTTGAAAAAACAGTAAATTAAAATCAAAAATTGACCTGTTTCGGGAATTTTGATTATTATTGTTTATTTAGCTAATAATGAATTTATGCGTTACTTTATGGACACACTGTATAATGATATAATATGCACCATCTGTATGATCTTTACTAATATGAAGGTACGTTGATGATAAGAGTGCCAATCGCTGAAAAGTAAATACATATCCTTCTTTTTCCCGTCAAAATTGCATAAGTCTGTCTTATTCACCTTACGGATTTCATTTGGAAGTTATAATTTAACGCAATAAAAGAAAACAAAAACTGTGAGTATATCTTTGTTGAATCTTTATGACCCGCACGATAAGACTGCATCTGACTATTATATAGTTATCATACGACTATTTGGGCCGCTCCCAGAGAAACCATACTTCCACCAGTAGTTCATGGTGATTCTAGCATACAATACATGGCGATCCTGCCAGGGAGCTAACCCTACATACCTTCATTTAACAATAAATTCATAACCAACAAGAATTCCTCGATCACAAAACGAGTAAATTATTGTACGGAAGATTTAATTTTTGCTTTTCGTGTTTATTAGTGAATTTAGTCAAAATAATATGTTGAATCAGTTTTCCTACCAGATAACAATATTTGAATACCAACAAAATTATGCTTTATGATGAAATAGACTTAGCAGATTTGTTTAATTTGAACGCATTTAATATTCTTGGTACTATGGGTGTGTGAATTAATTCACGGGTACTGTGCTGGGCACGAATTTTTCCATTTTTATATATTCAAAATGGCCTGCAAAAAATCTTGCAGTTTGATGAAAAACTCGACGTAATGATTATGGTGAATACACCACGGGAATGGTGGGTATTGGAATGTGATTAGAAACGGTTCATTATTTATATTTGTATATTATTAAATAAAGAAGACGTTTCCTTCACACTCCAATTTTAGTTAATTGTGTCGCCTTTTAGGGTATCATTTCCCGTATGCAGTTAAAAACTCATGCTCGTTTAAAAACCATTATGAACATATGATGGGTGGAATTAAACATATGTTATCGTGGCCTCATTGTTTTCTACTTTATAGAAGAAAACAGAGACAATCGTAATGTATATTCCTTTCTGATACTGTTTCCTGTGAGCCTAATAGCTTTATTCTAATTATCGAAAGAATTTGTCCAGAGAAGAAAATTTTCACTTCAATATGTTTTCTGCCAGAGACTGAAAAAAATGCTGCTAACGACTTTAAACAGATGTCAAACGCATATCAATCTGTTCTACCCCTGTGTTTAGTCTAATCACGCTGTTTTGTTGCACAAAAAAATTCCCGAATGATAGTTCAACCTTTTTTTTTGCTCGTGCTTGAGCCGAATATCATATTACTCATTTCCGTGTTTGAAAATGTGATACGTGATCGCTTTCAATCAATTATAATTATTTTATTGAAAATATACTATTATTATTAGTTTAGAAAGAATCGCGTATAATGTGTTTGCTGAAATGATCTGTGGTCAAAACTCGTATTTGGGAAGTTGTAGTTTGTTTCAATTTTTTTTCTACACCCACATGTATATTATCCATTTTTTGCACAGTTTACAGAATGGAAATGTAGGCCATATCGGTTAAATGAACGTATATGATTCATATACATCCTAGAACGTATATGAAATCCACCAATCAGAATTCGCGTTTATTATTCGTCAACTCCCCTTTTTTGAATTTCAAAGAAACTTCAAAATAACTTATCGAAAAAAAGGCGTCCCTAGAAGCCCTGGATCAAGAATATTCATTTACAATAATAAACATAAATAATCCGTATAAATTAACTGAAAACAGAATAAAATGGGTATTTAAGAGAACTTCTGATAGACGTCAGCTTTTATAAAATTATGTAATTCATGTAACGTTATAGATATGTAGTTTACACATTCCTCGGTAGTCGAGTGGTAAGCATACCAGACTCTCGCGTGCTAGGTCCAGGGCACAGATTATAAAAGAGAACAGATGCGAAAGCTTGACAGAGAACAGTAAAAAAGAGAGAGATGGGTGGACATACCCATTTAAAGGTCCATCGTCATATGTCGACTCCGTTCGGGCCTCTTCGGAAACTTTTCAACAGGGTTATCAATTTGCATAATATTTCCCTCAATTCACGATCATGCGTCGAATATTTTATAAGCATTATTTTTAGTGTGATAGTTATACAGATACAAATATTCGACAATTACTTGTTTTAAATCAATTTCATTAACATTAAAAGAATTCTACAATTTAAAAGATTATAATGTATAAAAATCATACCATAAATGTATACTTTTTTTCACAAACCATCTTTGGCAACCATGCACAATAACCGTGACGGTTTGGCTCAAAAATTAAAATACAAAACGTCAGTTTTGACACTTCAGTTTGAAGGTTGTCAATCCGCGATATTATTTGTGTTATTCGACTAATCGATTGTAGGTTGTGGTAATATTAACTGAAAATAGTGTACATTAGTATATTATTTTTATAAAATGAATAAACATCACGGGGGAGTGTATTGTTCATACAGAGACTGTCCAAATAAATTTTATTCAGAAAGAAAAGTGAAGAACCGGCACTGGAAACTGTTATTGTTCCCAAGTCAACATTGCAATTTGGTAAGAAATTCTAAAAAAATTTTAAACTGGCGACATCGCGGCCATACCGAGTTAAAGGTCCAAGGTCATTGAAATCGGATTTGAAAATCCTTTGATGTTTTGCCGGCATTCGTATCTGTTCTCTTCTATAATCTGTGTCCAGGGTTCGATTCCCAATGAGGATATTTTTTTATTGTTAATTTTATTTCTAAATAATTCTTCCGTTTGATATTGATTGGTAAAATTATGAAAATTGTTGAAAATTTTGAAATTGAAGTTATATTACAGTCCAGATTACAGTTTATTAAAATGTTTATTTTCTAGATTTTTTAAATGGGTCGTGGAAAAATATACTGTTCGACTCGTGTGAATTGTCCATATTCACACTAGTTGCACAAACTACTATTTTTGGCAGAATTAATAATATAGTATAGGTATTTAGTGAAAATAATAAAAGCATATGGAAACAACCAATTCTGTTCTAGTGTTATAATAACTGCCATTACAACTGATTATTATTCCAAATTAGTGAAATAATTATTGATCAGATTATATCTCACTCTATTATTTGGGTTTAGTTTGCGTTGTTCAAGTTCTACAATATTTGGCACATTTACATTGTTAGCAAAATTAATTGCCCTTTCTTGCTCAACATTTACAGAAGGCATTTCTCCATTCTCAGGACAAGCAATGTTGTGTTGAACTGCAGTTGCTACAATCACAGGCTGTAGAGTCTCCAATTTCAATCTTTAACCCATTGCCAAGGCAGGAAACCTTCTTTTCCACACACCATACTGCCTCTCCACAACATTTCTTGTCCTAATTTGTGATTCGTTAAATAAAGCTTCTGCTTCACTATTAACATTTGCCAAGTGCTTTATCAAATAATTTTTAATGGGGTAGCCACTATCCCCCTCTAACAAACTGTCTCTAAATTCCCCCTTTACGCATTCACCTCATAATCGTTCATTTTGCACACTCAAAAAAAATAAGCAAATAAATGCAGCAATAGCTTTAATTGTTAGGTTAGAATCTCAAGGTTATTATTAGTACCACCAGATTTTCTTGTGGTTAAATATTCTGAGAGTTAACCATTACTTGAACGCTTTACTGAACAATGTGAAACACTTGTTTTGAGGTAACCAAGGGTTATTTGTTAACCTCAGGATAACTTGACATTGTGAAACTGGGCGTAAAAGATTCAAAAAGTTACAACGGTAATTAGTGACGTGGGCTCAGAATGAACAGGGGGGTTATTTTCGTTTCGATCGAATTTGATTCGAATACGACCTTACGTCAAATTTTCGAATGAAATGCAAAAAGTGTATTTTCGTGTAATAGAAATTGGTCCGTATGCGAAATTTTTCGATCGATTTATTTCGACTGGGTTGGAACCAATCGAATTCAAAATCCGTGCACGAATTTCAGTTTTGAGCATGCGCAAAAGCGATTCTCTGACTTTTTCGACTTTCAATTTTGACTTTTACTTTGGTAAGGTTATGATTGTTGTTTGTTGATATCATAATTTTGATATATGTTATATATTAATAATGGATGATGCGATAATTAATTTGGCGGCTATAGGAGCGCTTGAAGAGGACGAAAACTTGGCACAACACGGTCGAGTATTAAACGAGCAAATTGACCCGTTTGAAAGTCTTGTAGAAAATAAATTCATGACAATTTATAGATTAAACAAGGCAACAGAATTTAGGGAATCGCTTACTTCTTCCCACAATGTTTTGTGCCGTTTTGAATTCTTTAGTAAATTTTCCACTTTTTAGCTCTGGGTGATCTAAGAGGAAGGCATGTTCCTTTTGATTTGCAGTGAAATGACCGCTTCTTTGCTTTTCCATTTTCAAAAATGTATATTTTGCTAATTATCGAAACTGACACTTCAAAACTCTAAACACAAGGCAGGAATATTGCAGGGTTATTAGAACTCTACAGTTGGTACCGTATAAATTGCGACGTTGTCACGTATGGTCATTCGAATTTCAATTCCGCATACGAATTTTAATTCGATGACGTTTCGAAAATACGTTTGGCCAATATCAATCGAATTGTTTCATTCGAAATATTTCGACTGAGAACGAAAATACACCCCCAGAATGGGCATTGAAAATTATCATATTTTCATGGGCTTACTCGGTGGTTTAGGGTCGAAATAAGTGTAGACAGTTCTGTAGATTATGCTTGTTCTTACGATACACGGCAAGTGAATTGATAAATTGGAAATGTTCAATGTCACCTGGAAGAATAAAAAAAAAGTTTACCAAGGAGCTCATATGGGAATAGTTTTAAATAAGGCATTGTGATTTCGCGACTAGTTCAGTGTGAGTGGGTAGATGTTTATAATGTATATTATTTATACGTATAATTACATTTTTCCCATTTGCAGCTATCTGAAAAACGCTAACGTTCTTCTCGATCTAATAGTTCAAAAAGGGGATGCAGCAGAGGAAATACTAACAAAGTTTTTCCAAAAAAATGCTCAAGATATTACTGCCATTGACTTTTTGCGTTTGTTAAGCTGAAGGTTTTTCAATGTCTGTGTTAGATAAATAAAACAAAAAATTATCTTATGTTTTTTGACAAAGACGGGTCTTAAAAACAAAGTGTCGTAAAATGTTATGTTGAAGTTCCTCCCGTTTCAGTTTATACTTCATAATATGTAATAACGTGTTAATTTCTAAGCAGTGATTATTAGAGTCACGTGCGGTCTTCTTTGGAAAAATTTAGAACAATTCTGCAATGTCAGTGCGGAATTGGGGATAACAACAAAATCCTTAATTTGTAGAACAGACAACAAATGGGTATTAATTTGATATCAAAAATTCACGGGTCAAAGATCCAGTAAATGCGAAACAGATGGCTTCATATATGATTTTTTCTACTAGCGTGCGGAAAGATCCACATTTGTAGGAGTTTTTGGGAAGTATACTGACATTTGAAAATTCAAAATATTTATTTGCATGCTTGTAGTCTACCAAATGACTGAAAAATTAAAAAAATTTCGAATTTTGCTTTAATTTTTTCAATAAAAGCACATTTTTTTCAATAATTTTTATAGCTCTGGTAGAAGCCTTATCAAATGGATGTCAAATAATAATAACTGAAATGTTGATATGTATTTAATAGTTTCTTTATGTTAACTTTTGGGTTTTTTCCGGATGCTAGGAGAAAAAATAGTGTACCTAACACGTGTGTAAAGTGACTTTTCCGCACGCGATTGCTGCAATAGCGTGCGGAGAAGTATCACTTTCCGCACTCGTTAGGTGATAGTATATTGTTCAATTAGTGGGAAAAGCATCATATTCCCAAACGACTGTAATGATTACCAGACGAGGAGCGTAGCGATGAGTCTGGTAACACTGGAGTTTGGCTTGGTTTGGAATATGCTTTTCCCACGAATTATACATACTATTTTTTCTTCGGTCGTTAATTTACATTTGGAAATTAATTAAGAAATATTCCATTCAAGTTGTAATCAAGTAAGTTTAGATGGGTGTCTCTATGTTTATATTGAAATGTAGAAGTGGTTACGAGAACGAGATAAACCAAACAATTAGCCATGCAGCTTTAACGTCCATAAATTATCGTTGCCCTTCAGTACAATTTAAAAATTGTGTTCCTTCTATTTATATCATACCGACTTCATTAATATGAAAATTGAAACCATACTTTGCTTCATTTTATTGCAATAATCCATTTAAGCAGTGCGGTAAGAATATTACCGCACTGTTATTTTCTAATTGCTCAGCAACTGCCCACTATTCCGGACTGTTGAGCTTTGCGCATAGAAAACAGGTCAAAATGGTGTAACTTTTCCCAAGATCGGAGAAAAACTACTATATTGACTTATACTGCCCTAATGTGAACATGTCGTGTTCTTCAGGAAATCAACCTGGGGAGGCTACAATAAGTTTTTATCTTGGAACAATTTCTTCAATTGGAATATTTCACAAACCATTGGTACAATTTCAATTGGTAAATTGTCATATATAATACCACGAGAGTGAAAATTTCACCTTACAAAATTTTTAATTGAGTAGTATTCGACATAGATTTGATATATTAAACGTCAAAAAATTGCCGCGACAAGACAAAAAATTGCCAGTTCAAAACCTTCCAATTTTGTCAGTTATCAATTTACTCTAGTGAAATAGTCAGAGTTATCCAAATCTCCCTTTTCAATGCTTTTCATACATAGATAGCTGTTCAACCACTGGAATATAGAGCCACTAAGATCGAACGTAACGAGAGCGGAAAGTGACATTTTTCACACGAGTGGAAGTATTGATAATCCCACGAGTGTGGTTAGGTTAGGTTAGGCAATAAAACTGTTTTTGTTACAAAAATAATATTCCGATTCAGAATTGATTATTTATTTGAATTATTGTATAGATTTAAAGTAATAAATCATATTATATGGACAAATCAACCTAGGAAATACGCATTTGACATATTCATAAATCTGTGGGTATATTAGACTAGCATTTCAACATCCAATTTGACAGCTTATTTATCCGTACGCGTATGAATAAAGGCCACTTTTCATATAACTAGACAGTACGATATATGTCACTTTCCTATGTTATCGTGAGAAAAAAATTTTTTGTAACGAGTAACCCTGATCAACTTTGTGAAAGCTTTGAGGAAATCAATGTATAAAGAGTCAGTCTATACGCATTTTTCCAAAACTTCGTGCAGGAAATATGTAGGGTGTTTTTTCTTTTGTTTTTAACTATTCACAGAGACTCAGTTGATTCGCTAAATAATGTTTGGTTTGAACATTGCATGGTCTCGCCTCCAACCCTTGCCGCTCGGCAGTACCAGGAAGAGCGCGAAATATGAAAAAGAGCACCTTGGGATTGGCGTGAACAAATTAATAGTATATTACATACCGAGGAGGGAAGTGTTCCATTACTGTCAAGAGATTAACTATAATCTCGAGATATTAATGAAAACTTTCCCTCGAGGTATGTATACTATTTTATTTACAACCACATCGTTAGTTGAAAATTCAATTTCACATTTTTTAAATGTAGTAGGAATTAAATTGAAAATTATTTGACACCATTAAAAAATGTGCAGGCTGCGTATCAGTTCAAACGCTCTACCTCCTTCTGTTAACTTCACGGGATCTGACAGTGGACATGAAATAACATTTTCCAGTGATGAAATTTCAAATCATCGGGGAGGTCTCTCAAATATTCTAGTTAAATCCTATAATAAGTCAAATATTACCACTAATTTCAATAAATAATATAATATGATGAATTATTTAATATTTCTTTTATGGATGTTTTCATTCCCAGTTGTTGGCGACGTTTGGCATATAATGGGCAGTTCACTAGTATGTGCTCAACTTTCAATGGAGAATGGCAATGTTGGCAATTTTGTTGAGGTGAAGAGCTCATCAAGTGGCCGTGCGAGAGACGGGTGTGACCGATACGTAATCTGGCAACGACCTTCTCGTTTCTTCGTAAATCGGGAACATTGAATTGGTCTACTGTGGGTTGTACTTTATGTAGGAATGTGACTGAGTGGTTCCAATGATTTTGCCAATGTAGACGAGTAAGTTTTTTCATGCAAATTTTTAAGTCACTGGAGATTTGCAAATTAATTGTGTTGGTGTTGGATGAGGCGGCTTCTTTAGCAAAACGATCAGCTATTTCATTTCCAGTTATGCCTATATGTGAAGGGATCCATATGATATTGATGGTAACATTGTGAAGAATCAGGTTTTGGTACGTGTCGTGAATGCGATGAACGAGAGGATGAGTGGTGAATAAATTATTGATAGACTTAACGGATGAGAGGGAGTCTGTGCAAATGGCTATATGTTGGTGGGGTACTTTGCAGAGTTCAAAGGCTTGTAGAATAGCATACAGTTCGCCAGTGTGAACGCTACATGTAGTTGAAATTCGGTAGGTTTCAACAACTGCTTGTGTAGTAGAAACAGCACAACCGACTCCAGTTTCGCTCTTGGATGCATCGGTGAAGAAGACTTGGTCGTATTGTTCTCTATTAAGTATTTCCAAGAAATGGTTTATTATTAGATCATGGCTGGTTTCTTCTTTGTTGAATTTAGTGAGTGATAGGTTAGATTTTGGAAGAGTTTTGGACCAAGGTGGGGTATGTGGCAGGGGAACAGGGATAGTGTGGGATAATCGAATATGCGGTATTAATGACTGGAGGAGGAAGGGAATAGTATGAATGGGTGGGTTGGGTGGTAGACTACTCAAATTGCAAGGTGTTGTTAGGGAGGAAGCTGGATTGAATGGGTTGGATGAGGTCGAGACTGCATATGAGAGGAGGAGATATTGACGCCTTAGCCAGAGTGGAGGTTCATTGGCTTCTAGGTGAAGGCTCTCAGCTGGGCTGGAGCGGAAGGCTCCAGCTAACAGTGTTAAGGCTTTTCATGAAAGTTTTGGCTGCTGACATATTAACGAAGCTGCCATAATCGAGTTTGGATCGGATTAGCGCTTGGTATACTTTCAAAAGAGTGGTTTCATTAGCACCCCATTGATAGTGTGAGAGTGTTTTGATTATATTCAGACGTTTAAGGCAGTCACTTTTGGTTTCCTGGATGTGGTGTTTCCAAGAAAGTCGAGAGTCAAATGTCAATCCTAGAATTTTACAGTGGTCGACAACTGGGAGATAAATGTTGGTAATAAGATTTCAGGGTCAGGAGAAGGAATACTTCTGCTAAATTTGATGAGCTTGGATTTTGTGGAAGACAGGGAAAGTCCAAGAGCAGTTATTCTATTTTGTAATAAATTTACCGCGGATTGAAGTAGCTTACAAGTAGTAGGAGTCCAGACGCCATGACAGTAAACTATGAGATCATCAGCGTATATAGCAGATTTTACTGGGGTGGGGAGATTGTAACATAAATGATTAATAGCAAGAATGGACAGTGTGGTGCTTAGAATGGAGCCTTGGGGAACACCGTCCTGTTGGGTATGGGATGATGAGAGACAGCCGTTTACTGAGACTTGAAAGGATCTGGTACCAAGAAAGTTTTTTATGAAAGAATAAATATTGCCTTTGAGGTCATATAATAACAACTTATCGAGTATAGCCTGCCTGGGTATTGTGTCGAATGCTGCTTCAATATCAAAGATAGTGGCTACTGTGGTTATCACTTCTTGTTTGCAGTTTATGGCATCGGCAATGTGGGTTTGGAAAAGTGCTAGGTTATCACTTGTGGATCGATGACGTCAGAAGCCAGACTGTTCCTTAGGAAGTATCTGGTTTTTTTCGAAAAACCACATGAGTCGCCTGTTAATCATTTTTTCCATTATTTTGCATGTAGTACAAGTGAGAGAAATCGGCCTGTGAGACTGTGGCAAGGTTGAAGGATGCGACGGTTTTGGGACGGGAATAATAATGGAAGTATTCCATTGATATGGGAATGATTGAGATGACCAAATTAAATTATATATGTCCAATAGAATGGTGAGGCTATAGTTGGATAGGTTTTTAAGGAATATATAGGGTATGTTATCAGGGCCGGCAGCAGAGTTCTTTGCTTGAGGATAAGGCAGATGTCAGTTCGGTAAGTGAAAAGGGGGAATTAATATCGTTGATATCTTGTTGATGAGGTAAAATGAAATTGGTTGAAAGAGATTGGTTGTGATTAGCTTCAGTGAGTGGCTTGACTTTATTCTGAAACATTTCATTAAATCTATCTGCAACAAATAATTTGGCTATCGTTAGTAGAGACTCCATTTGAAATAAAATGGGGAATTTTAGAGTGGATTTTTTTACCTCGTACCTACCGAATTTTTTCCCATGTTTGTGAGGGGTTGGTATTATTATCCAGGGAAGTAACGTAGCTATGCCAGAAGTTTTTTTTTGCTCTGTTTAACCACATATTTGGCTTTTGCTTCAAGTCTTTTATACGTAATAAGGTTTTCTAGGGTTTTGTGTTTGCGATAGCAGTTAAGGCTCTACCAACATGTGTTAATGCTGCAGAAGTTATGGCATCTGAAAATAGCCTTATGGAATCATCAATATTATTTGAGGTAGGTAATTTACGGAGGAGAGATTCGGCTTCCGCGGAGAAATCCGGCCAGTAAGCTTTGTTAAATGACCGTCGAAAGCTTAATATGTGGGCATAGTCTTCATCGGGTGAGCCAGTGCGGATGCTGGTGATGGGGGATGCAAGCTGGAGACCAAGCTCATTTTTTAAAGCCTGCTCGATTAGTTGGTTTGGAATTGAGGGAAAGACGTTGGATATTGATAGTCTTTTGGATGGGCTAATGAGTCCTCGAATAGGGACGATTTCTTCTTTGATTATAATTGTGGGATGATTTTTAAGGAGGTTACCAACGACGGAAGTGGATGCAAAAAAATGCAAATTCGTTGGTTGGATATACGAGAGGCGTGTGTTATTCCTTTTGGCGTCACGATTTCACCAATTGCCTTAATGTAGTCAAAAAGAGCAGTATCTGGTAGGGCATTTATTACAACCGCTTGATTCCTACTGGGGTATGATGTGGGTGCTGGAGTGACTTTTTTTGTGATGGATTTCGTAACAGCAGCAAAGCTTGGAGCAGTAGATTGTGTTGTTGACATATTTAAATATTCTGGATGCCAAAATATTTGATAAATTAGGCTCAATAACTGGCCTATAGAACAGTTTGTCTTTAGTTATCGATATATATTAAAAGGCACATACCAATATAAATCGGAGAAAAAACTTATCACTTTAATTGTTGAAGATAACGTTAATGTAAATGTTAATGTTCACTCGCTGCGTAAATGACAACCTTTACTCACGGAGGTCACATTGTTAATGAATTGCCCTGTTGTTTCTATATAAGAATTTGTTCAACAAATATATCACTTGAATGAATATTTTGCTTTATTGAACGAGTGAGGGAAATAAGTGAGGGAAATGGAAGAGGGAAGTAGACGTGGGTAATGTGACACTTTCAAACCTTCAATGACATTAGTAATGTCAAAATTACAGGTATGGTTTTAAATAGATATAATAAGTCCGAGAAACACAGGGTGTCTCACGACGAGTGAAAACTATCTTTATATGGCAAAATACTTATAGTAAAATCATGAAAATTCCTACGTTTGGGTCGAAGTCGACCGTAACTTTGTTATTTTAAATGGAACACCCTGTGTATTATTACATTTCTGAAATCTACGTAATATTTTAGTATACTTTTGTCTGGAAACTCGAAAAATGCACAATTTTTGAGTTATTGATTTTTTTGTAGAAAATTTGACCGTTGAAGACCCTTATAAATTATTTTTTCACGAGGGGACCCTTGAAGATATAAAAATGGTTTCTCTTCGGTTGCCTTAAGCAAGTTCGAACGTATTCGAATCTATGTTGAAAAATTTTTCATTCTATACAGGGTGTGTATAAAAAGTATTAAGAGTTTAAATTCATAAATATCAAATTTCTTCATTTTTTTGAATAGAACCACCCTGTTCTTCTATTTTGATGCATTTGAGGGGAAAAAATCAGGCAAGTTCATGTTTACTTTCCTTTACCTAAACCTTACCGTTATCCAGATATTAAATGTTTTCTGTAAATTTTTAGAGATGCAGGTGTGGTCTAAATTTTGATACAAGCACTAAGAAATAAAAATTAATATGTAAATTTACTTTTAATACACGGTAAATATGACAAAGTTTTTACAAGAACATGTGCTTTATTTGCAGTGAGATATCCAGATTTACCGCGATCGAAATCGCACATTATTAAAAGAATACTTAACAATTTGAAGCTATTCGGTTCATTTTAAGCGAAAGTTAATCGAGTTAAACCATTCAAAAGCCAAAGAAAAATAGTCTGATGTTTTAAAGTAAATGTTGAAAATTGCTCCCTTGAACTTTATGCATTTTTTAACGCTTCTCAGTATACCTTCATTCGTCGCACGGCTAATCATCATCTCAGAAAGGGAATAGAAGGAATTTCGAACTCTTAGCTCACAATCTTCTCTAGATGTTAACTAATGTCAGTTAAATAAGTGTCATTTATCACAACGCCTACTAAAAGTATACATGAAAAATTTAAATTTGTTAAAACATATCATAACAATTAAAAACCTCAAATATCTCGGAAACGACTGAAAGTTGGAATAGGATTAATAAAAACAATTTGATTTTTTTTTTTTCAGACAGACATACTTTTTTTTCTCAGTGCTTGTATCAAAATTAAGGCCACACCTGCATCTCTGAAAATTTACAGAAAACACTCAATATCTGGATAACGGTGAGGTTTAGGTATAGAAAGTATACATGAACTTGCCTTATTTTTTTCTCCTGAATGTATTAAAATAGAAAAAACAGGGTGGTTGTATTCAAAAAAATTGAGAAATTTGATATTTATGAAGTTAAACTTTGATCACTTTTTATTCACACCCTGTATAAAATGGAAAATTTTTCAACATAGATTCGAATATGTTTGACTTTTCTTAAGGCAACCGGAGAGAAACCATTTTCATATCTTCAAGGGTCTCCTCCTGAAAAAATAATTTATAAGGGTCTTCAACGGTCAAATTTTCTACAAAAAAATCAATAACTCAAAAAGTGTGCATTTTTCGAAAACAGTTTTCAGACAAAATTATACTGAAATATTACGTGGATTTCAAAAATGTATTAATATACAGGGTGTTCCATTGAAAATAACAAAGTTACAGTCGACTTTCGGTAGAACCGGAAGTCGGCCATTTTTAAAAATACTTTAGTTGAAGAGATCGTATCCGAAAACCCAAACATAAAAATTTCCATGATTTTACTATAGGTATTTTGTCATAGATAGTTTTCACTCGTCGTGGAACACCCTGTATAGCGCCAACAGAATTTTTCTCTTCCGGCAGGCAGAATTTTTTTATATGGGTTAGGTTAGTAATAAACACATACAAGAGGATATGATGTTCCCAAAGTGTTATATTGAGCCGCATTTTATTTTACAGCCGTTGGTAACTGTTGTTTTGACGTTTTTCTCTCATATATCTTTTTCCTAGGGCTTTACACAAAAAAGGTAAATAGCTATTCACTCAACAAATGCGGAAAATGAATTTTTCCGCAAGAGTCTACCGTTCACGGTGAAGCAGCCGAGTGCTGAAAAGCATTTTCCGCAAGTGTTAGGTACAATAGTTCTTCTACGAGCGTGAGGACTTATATAATCACCAGCAAAATATTTTAGAAATGCACTGACAGTTTTCTGACAATAAACAAACATGGAGGCAAATAGCTGGTTAGTTAGACATGGTAACTAAAGCCGAACCACCATAATATACCGGCTTATTATTAATTTGACATACCTATTGGTGCGAAAAAATTTTTCCACACGGTGCGGGAATATTAATTTTTCACACCAAAACGTGTGTGGAAAATTCAATTTTTCGCCCGCTCGTAGAAAAATACTTTCTTCTCCGATTGGCAGCAAATATTAATTTTGCTGAATGATATCAATCAGCAAAGTATTACTTTTCCTGCCTAGGCAGCAAAGTGGTTACTTTGCTGCCTAGGCACGAAAGTGATTACTTTGCTGCCTGTGATTATACATTTCCATAGCAACCAACTAAAATGAAGAGATTATGGGAATTGTAATGATTTGCAAATACAATATCCTCATGAACAATCGGAGAAAAAATTATATGTTCAACTTGGCAGCAAAGTAGATTGACTGCCTTGGCTGAATTCCTAGCATCGCTACGCTCGGCTATGAATTCAACCTCGGCAGTCAATCTACTACTTTGCTGCCTAGTTAAACAAATAACTATTTTATCCGCCTTCGAAAGACCTACAAAACCAAGCTTTGTACGAAAAAAAATATTAGTTAGGTCCAGAATTGATGGAAAAATTTTTGTTGATACAATGTTGTATAAACAGTTTATTCAACATTCACATGTATATTATCCATTTTCCGCACAGTTTACAAAATTAAAATATAGGCCATTCCGGTTGACTGAACGGACTAGACTAGAATGTTTATGAAATCTGCCAATCAGCATTTGCGTTTAGTATTCGTCAACTCCCCTTTTTTAAATTTTGAAGAAACGTCAAAATAACTGGTCAAAAAAAGTCTCTTGTAGAAGCACCGGATCAAGAATACTCATAAGTTTGAGTTAAATAATCCCTAAAAACTGACAATAGATACTGAAAACAGAATAAAATGGATATTTGAGAGGACTCCTCATAGACTTCAGATTTTATAGAATTGTGTTATAGCATATTTGACGTTATAGATGTAAGCAGCCCAGACTCTCACAAAGTGGGCAAGGGTTCCTATGAGGAACTTTTTATTAATTTTATTTTCAAATAATTATCCCGTTTGATATTAATAAACGACAACAGGTAGATACTTGAAGTATTTCGCGGAATATTGATCATTATAAATAATGGTACGGTACCCTTCGATCCTATTCTGTTTAATTTTAAAAACTCACTTTGGAACTCTACTCCCTGTGTATGATTGAAGGAACCTATCAAGTTCATGTATGTTTCCTGCGTGGAAGTTCCATTGTAATTCATCGTTGTCCAATTAAAGCCTTCCTCAACTTTAACACGGTATGCTTCAACAATGCACGTTCTTATTCTGATTCTGATTCTAATGCTTATCAAAATACTCCTTCTGGTTGGCTCTGATACGACTACGTTAAAAAATTACAGTTGTAGCTTCGAATCAATTCGAGAGGTGCGGTTATACCATTTAATACGAATTGAAATTTCCATTGAGCTCAATGAATATCAAATGATAAAATTTCAGATACACTTTTTTCATGTCAACTCAGACTTTTTCAAAATACGTTCTCCAGCCGTATACTTCAGCAACGGTGAATCTCAATATACAAGAATAATGTTGCGAGATGGATCAGAGCTGAAATAAATTTGATTTGCCAAACAGATAATGAATGACGTTTTAAAGAAATATGAGGAGAGGAGATTGAAGCCAATGGAGTGGATACATTTGAGAAGCAAATGATTGTGTACTATTTCAAATGTATGCTGCCCAAATGGTATAGATATATTCAAGTGACCAATTGCTTTTGGCGTAAAGTTCTTTTCACGATCTAGGTAAGATTGCATTTCATTTTATTTTTTATCGGATGCTGCAAATTCGAGAAGTTTCATGGCTTTATTTCTAGCGTGAGCCGAGTGAAGTTTTTTTTTAGAACACTTTGCGCGGAAACAGCTTCGGTCAAATTTGATCACCTCCACCATTTGATCAATGTACTGCAGGAAGTTGTTTGAATAAAAAGCGATGTAATGATTTACTTTTATTGTGATAATAGTCAGCTTCACTTATATAGTACAATTTTCCAAAAGCTTAGCGAACCTTTCCGGTTGGCTCAACCATTCGTCTTGGAAATGGGCTTTGAGAGCTTGCTGAAGATAATCTCCAAAAATTCTACTATCGAATATTCCAATCCACACATATTTGAACAACTTACTGAAGATGAAAGTTTGGACCTCGTCAAAATTGGTTACACCAACCTAAAACATCACACATTCAAAAAGTATTATTTTGTTGCATTTATGTAGGTATACGCAAGACTTTTCAAAAAGGGTTTATGGTACAGTTTTGGGAACAAGATTTTATAACATAATAATTTTCATGGGAATTGAAGATAAAAACTATGTATTCTCTACAACACAAACAGTTTTTTGCGGTCGGGCCAACACCACACATGCACACTAGTAAAATCTTGTTTGTATAGCTCCAACCGATGTATTCTTGAATTGTGGACCCTCTTACCATCGATGCATCCTAGAGTTCATATTATTTATCAAAATAAACTTTGCCTTGAAACATTACATAAGTGATAACTTATTTGCTGCTACGAAAATTTCAATTGCGATACATACATCTTTTTGTGCATATCCAAAACCGTATTATTTAATCTTTTTCCCTTTTCACCCGAAACTTTTTGTACTACAATCATTATAACGCTGGATAACAATTTTAGATGTTTATAATATCTCATTTTAACACTAAATTTGTACATTAGACAATATAGTTGAACGAGGCTAGAAAGATCACAAAACCATAACTAAAAAATCAGAGTGATTGAGTGCTTCTAATTAGACTACTCTTAGACTACTATACAGGGTGTCTCAAAATTGACGCCCGTCCTTTCAGAATATGAATCGGAGGGCTAAAACGAATTAAAACGTAAGAATAAAAAAATTGCGTTATATCCATGGTTACAGAGTTATTGACAAAAACAAAGATCTAACATTCAATGTTTACACTTTTACAGCTAAAAACAAATGTGCAGCATAGGTTGGTATGGTAATGTTAAATGTTGATTATTAGTTCTGTCAACTTTTGTCATAATAAGTATAATTTCATATAATTTCATACGGTTATTTGTTTTAAAAATGGAACGTTATTATTCCAATCTGGAATATGTTGATATGTTAAAAGTATTAGGTGCACATAATGATAATGCCAGTGCTGCAGCTAGGGAGGCGATTTGTTTGAAGACCTTTTATAAATTAATTTCTTATTTTGCGAAAAATATTCGTTTTCAATAACGTTTGAACATTGAATGTTAGATCTTTGTTTTTTTGTCACTAACTTTGTAACCATGGACAAAACGCAATTTTTTTATGCGCCAATTGATATGTATTATTTAGTGTGTGTGAATTTATAAATGTGATGTGATGAATTATTTATTTCAGAGTATATTTGTATTGTGTGTTGTCTATGCTTGTATTATTTTAATTTTGCTCCGGCTAACAGTGATACAAATATTGTCCAAATTTATTTACCTTTATTTCTCAAAATTTCTTATTTAAATAACTACTTCGCTCAGTCGGTTTGCATGAAACGTCTCAAACTTAGGGAGAGTTCAAAAACAGGCAACCACCATCACCAATAGTGTTGTCTCTCTTGAATTATTACACAAAGACTTGTTTTTAATTTTAAATTGATTAATGAACCTCTAAACTGTTATTTATTATAATTGACTCAACAAAATAAAATTATACTCAACACGTCTGTTATTAATATTAAAATAAATTTTCTTATGTTGCCTACAATGGCAACAATGTTAAAAGAAATCTCGTTTCTTCTTCGAAGTGGCAATAGTGTAATTTATGTGAAAGAAATTATCTAAAATGGCGAAAACGGTCTCAAGTATGACGAAAATGAAATGTGAACGAAATTTCCATAAATATCAAAGAATGACGTCACCCTTTATAAGGTAAGAAAATAATTACGCTAACTGAACAACCTAAATCTATCTTATCTAATCACTGACGTTATATTCATGGGAAATAACCTTAAAATCACTTTATAACCTGTTAGAAACTTGTTGCACTCTTTCAAAGAATCGTTATGTCCTATCTGCATTCCAGGAGAAGAAATCGGTGGTGGACTAAATTTTGTATTAAATGGGAACCAAAAATAGTTACACGTAGGTGCTGCTGTTTATAAAATTTGTGTATAAACGTCTGGTCAAACTGTACTGCTCCACTGCCTCCACTCGTTCAGGTAAGTTTCGTAAATTTGTATAAATTTGAATTACCAATTCTTGTAATACTTATTATAGATTCATTGGAAATATGGACCAACCGAGGGACCAACTATTCTACAGTCCTTCCTAATTATTCAAGCACTAATATTTATTATTCAGCAGTTTATTTTCTGCATATTATTTTTCATTTTCTTTTTTCTTGTCACCACCCCGCATTTTAGATATCAACAACCCCCTTAGTTTCCTCTTAGTTACCGTCATCCAATCCAGGGTAGGGGATCTCTGAAGGCGCACGGGTGCTGCCACATAAAAAGTCCCGTCAGTACTAAAATTTGTAATTTGATGAAAACTGTAACGCCATTAGTGGTAGTTGCAGATTCTTCCACATACATATTAGCGCTGACATCCTAACCTGACAACTGCCTGACAACCACTAACAACTGCTTATTTGTGTGTGTTGAGTATTCGTATTTAGATTTTATTGTTCATAGTGGGACTTTTACTTGAAGAGACAATTTCAAGAATATGTTTTGTGAAAGACTGTAATGTGAGGTGCATACGGTAAGCTCTATCTCCATTCCAAAACATGTTCCATCAAATAGAAAGTAACAGAAGTAGCAGTTCTTCCACACAACTTTGAACTTCCCAGCATTATTGTTGAATTCCTAACATTTTTTTTTCCTGTTTGTCATTGAGATATGTTTCATTTATTGTATACTTTTTTAATTCAATAAAATATGTAAACTTGATGATTATTGCTTTATTTTTCGCAATTCAGGCATTATATGATCCATTTTTTGACATTTCAATTAATTTTACTTGACTTTTCATTGTTATTATTGTAATATCAATCTAATGTTGAGTAATTTTAAATGAAATATCAAAAAATGGATCGTAAATGTCATTTTGCAATAAAATTAAAATTACAGTAATTTTGAATATACCGCAAAAAACTGTAAAATTACAGGAATCTTCTTTTTCGGCTGTTAGCGAAGTTCACAACCTGATTTGTGCCAGAGGTACTGACGGGACTCTCAAGGTAGCGCCACCCGTATGAATAGAGGGCGCCACGGGTCAGTTTCCCATCTATAAGTTGTTTTTTATCTATGATCCAATCCTCATCGTTTATTTTCTTTTGTTACATTAACAAATTTCTATTGGATATCAATGTTTTGACACATTGAAATAATTTTACTTAAATTAACTTATTATGTTGAAATATGTACAGGAAATTGAAGATATTAATAACAGAGTAATTTTTAAGATTAGTAATTAATAATAAATTTCATTTGTGTTAACAATTAACAATACATTCGACAGTCACATCTTTTGATTGGTTGATATTAGTTAAGATTATTGATGCTATTTTGTTCTAGTGTTGTTAAGAGACTTCTATTAAATTGTACTCTACAGGGTGTATTTTATCTATTAATTAAATAACTTTTATAAATCAAATAATTTGTTATTTTTGATAATACAAGGTGTATCAAATAATTTTATGGAATAATAAAATTGTATTTATTTTATGGTCGGAATGAATCATAACAAATTCATATTCCAATTCATATTCTGAAAGGACGGGCGTCAATTTTGAGACACCCTGTATAAGTCATCAGCTTTTAATACTGTTACGCGAGTGCCCCAGCGAAATTCCTGTATGAGACGACTATGACTGTAATCGAGAATGTTCAGACTACGCTACTAGCCGACGAGAACATTCCAGAGACTACGAGCACATTCCATTCACCGGTGACCGAACACCGAGAGTGTTCTAGTAATCTACCCTTTGCCATATATGAGCATCGCTGCACAGAAGTCAGTCATCAGATAGTTGAGATATAGTCACATAGATGGACAGTTAGTAATTATACTGAAGGAAAGCGATCGATAAAGTGTTATTCAGTGACGTTCATATAAATTAGTGTAGTTAGTTAGTTTAGTGTATAATATAAATTAGTAAATTAAGGAATGTACATATAAATCTGTGAATATTAATTAAGTAGCTGTAAATATAAATTAAAATAATCATTGGTGTCAGAAGTGGGATTAAAAAATGAATATACAGGAAGATGGCGAAGAAACTTTGTGAATTAAAAGTTTCAGAACTTCGGAGAGAGTTGGAGGATTACGAGTTGGACACTAATGGGACCAAGTCGGTGCTGGTGGATCGACTAAAAAATGCAATAATTAACAATGGATTGGACCCGGAAACGTTTGAATTCACCGACGAAGCGTCCGCCTCTATAACCTCCTCCATAAAAAAAGAAATGTCGAACATGGAAAATAAAATTTCGACGGATATAAAAAGCGAAATTTCATCCTTGGAAAGTAAACTTTCGGCAGACATAGAAAATAAAATGACGGCCATGAAGACTGATATTTCTGCCGTCGAAGAAAAGATTAAAAGAATGGAGCAAGAAATGAAACAAAAAATCGAAGAAATCGAAAAGAAGACTAGTACTAGTTCGGATATTACAACTAGGCAAGCCAATAATAACGGCGGACTACCAGAGAAAGTGGAGTTGAAACCGAAAATAGAAAACGATATCAACAGTCGAGTGAAACTGCCAACTTTCGATGGTAAAACGTCATGGCCGAACTATCTTAAGCAATTCGAGGCGGCATCAAAGGCGAACAGCTGGAGTGAGAAGGAAAAAGCGTGAAATTTAACTCTTGCCTTGAGAGAAGACGCCATGGATACCCTTCGGACCATTCTAGTAGAAGAGACCGATGATTTTGAACAACTTAAAAAAAGAGTAAACATGAGATAGGGCCTAGAACACCTGGAGCATCTGTACCAGTCGCAGCTGAAAAACCGAAAACAAAAAGGCGACGAAACTCTGCAAGAATTCGAAGCGGACATTGCGAGGTTGGTGCGGTTTGCCTATCCATCGGCACCGGAGAATGCCATGGAATGTTTAGGGGTACAGGCATTCATCGACGGAGCTCGTGACCACGAAATGTAGAGAACTCTACGCTTGGCTCGGCATAAGACACTGGTCGACGTACTCTCTGCAGCATTGGAGTACGAAGCAGCAACACAGGCTTCGGGAGTATACGGCAAGGTGAGGGCCGTAGCAGACGAAGAAGTGGAGAACAAGCTCGACCAGCTTGTCAACATGATGAAAAGCATCTCAAATGGAAAGCCGAAAGCTGTGAGATGCTGGAGTTGTGGAGAAATGGGACATACACGCAGTTCGTGCAAGCGACCAAGAACTGCTACAAACAAAGACACCCAGCAGGAAAATTAGGAAGGGTCGGCCATCAGAGGGCAGCTTCGACCCGAAGACCTTCCAAAGACCCTCTCATCCTAATAGCCTCTCTGAAATGTCGCGATGATAGTGTATACGTGGATGGGGAAATTAATGGAAGAAAGTATACACTATTGGTGGACACTGGAGCAACGAGGACTATTATTCGTCCCAAGACTGTCAACACCCGAAAAAAAAAAATACTATTACCGACCAGACTGCGACTCAAGACTGCTACAGGTGAAAGCGCCAACGTCCACGGAGAACTACCGGTGCAATTGGTAATTGGCACAGAGAAGTTCACCCACACTGTCGTTGTCGTTGATATCGAAGAGGACATAATACTCGGAATGGACGTTATGAACCTACATGGCTTCCAGCTAGATTTCAAGAACCGAGTGATTAGAGTAGGTTCTGAGGAAGTATTCCTTCACCCACATGAGGATAAGACTGTTGGTGTAGCCGTACAGGAGGATACGGTTGTACCCGCAAGGAGTGAATTTTTCACTGTGGCAAGGCTACAAGGAACCGTCGAAGAAGGAACACCGGTCATGATGGAACCATGGAATCACGATAAAGAGGCTGGTCGAGGAATCCTGGTTGGAAAAGGGTTAATCATGGCTGCCGAAGAAATACCTGTACGCATTATAAATGTTAATGACCATCCCGTAACTATAAAAAAGAGACCAAAATTGGAGCCTACGTACCAGTGGCGTCAGTTGTTCATCAAACTACAACCTCTAACGATGATTTGAACAAATGATAGCAGTGGCTGGACAATCCCTTAGCCGACAAGAGAAGAAAAAAATCAGAGAACTCTTGCTACAATATCGTTCCCTTTTTGTACCAAAAGGAGGAAAGACAGGGGGAACATCTGCTGTCAAACACAAAATTGACACCGGCGACGCTAAACCGATAAGACAATCGGCTCGACGGCTACCACAGGCCAAAAGAGAGGAAGCGGAGAGAATTGTTCGCGAGATGGAAGAGGACAAGGTAATAGAACCTTCTACCAGCCCTTGGGTCGTTCCGGTAGTCCTGGTGAAGAAGAAGGATGGAGCCACGAGGTTCTGCGTGGACTACCGGCAGTTGAACAATGCTACCAAGAAAGATAGCTATCCGCTGCCAAGAATCGGCGACACTCTGGATACGCTGGCCGGTAGCAAATTGTTTTCTACCTTGGACTTGAAGTCTGGATATTGGCAGGTGGAAATGAATCCAGCCGATAAAGAAAAGACAGCGTTTACCACCAGATCTGGACTATGGCATTTCACTGTTATGCCATTTGGGCTGTGCAATGCCCCCGCAACGTTCGAAAGACTGATGGTTGCGAGGGTTGTCCTGGAAGACCTGCTTAGTGTACCTCGATGACATCATAGTCTTGGGAAAAACATTCGAAGAACATCGAAAGAATTTGGAAGATGTCTTCAAAAGGTTGCAAGGTTCCCAACTGATGCTCAACCCCAAGAAATGTCAACTATTTCAAAATAAGTCAATAACCTAGGCAATGTAGTCAGCAAGGATGGTGTAGCTGTAGGCGAAGAAAAAGTTACTGCTGTCCGAAAGTGGCCAATACCCACCGACAAGCACCAAGTTAGAATCTTCCTTGGACTCTGTACATACTACAGACGATTTATAAAGAAGTTTGCAGATATCGCTAAGCCTTTGACACGACTTACAGAGGAAGCAAGGGAGTTTCGCTGGGACGAAGATTGCCAAACTTCGTTCGAAACCTCAAAGGAGCATTTGACTACTGCTCCCATACTCGGCTATCCACTACCAGAGGGAGAATTCATCCTAGATACTGATGCTAGCAATGTTGGAATTGGAGGAGTGCTATCACAGGTTCAAGGAGGACAAGAGAAAGTTTTGGGATATTTTAGCAAAGTCCTTTCCAAACCAGAACAAAACTACTGCGTCACAAGAAGAGAGCTCCTGGCAGTAGTGAAGTCCGTGGAGCACTTCTATCAGTATCTGTATGGGGAGAAATTTGTAATTAAAACCGATCATGCAGCACTTAAGTGGCTTATGCAATTCCTGAAGGTCAAATCGCTAGATGGATAGAGCGGCTCCAAGAATATAATTTCACTATTGAGCATAGAGCCGGAATGAGCCACAGAAATGCAGACACCCTGTTAAGAAGACCATGTCCTGCAGAATGCTCCCACTGCAGCAAAACAGAAGCTGAGGAAGCTGCTATTCGAAGAACCACGGTGACCAGCGACGAATGGAACCCGAAAAGTTGGAAGAGGAACAAGAGAACGATCATGACTTGGAAAAAATCCGACATTGGAAAAAGGGAAACTGTCGACCTACTTGGCAGGAGATTTCAAGATACTCGCCAATGATGAAATCGTATTGGGCTAGTTCTGGAAAACGGTTTGCTACAGCGAGTAATCGAGAACGATGAGGGCTCCGAAAGTAGAAGACAGTTGGTGATTCCAAGATCAAGGATAGTAGCAGTACTGCAGAAATTACACGACAGTCCATCAGAAGGACATCCAGGTGTGAAGATCGAAGACCCTCCAGAGGGTGCGAGAACGGTTTTACTGGATGCACAGTTCCGAAGATGTTAAAGACTGGTGTAAGAAATGCACTACCTGTGCCACGGCCAATGGACCGCACGGGAGAAGAAAGGCTCCTATGAAGCAGTACAATGTCGGAAGCCCTTTTGACCGTATTGCCCTGGATATTGCCGGACCGTTTCCACCGACAGCAGATGGCAGCAGGTACATTTTGGTGGTGATGGACTATTTTACGAAATGGGTGGAAGCGAATGCCATTCCAAACCAAGAAGCCGCAACTGTTGCCGACGTGCTTGTGAAGGAGTTCATTTGCCGATATGGAGTGCCCCTGGAAATACACAGCGACCAGGGCAGAAACTTCGAAAGCCAGCTGTTCCAGGAAGTTTGTGATAAGCTTGGCATGAAGAAAACGAGAACTACTGCTTTACATCCACAGTCGGACGGAATGGTAGAGCGTATGAACAGAACTCTTGGCAAATACTTGTCCAAAGTAGTATCTAACCATCAGCGAGATTGGGACCAGTATCTCTCGCTATTTGCGATGGCCTACAGATCCGCCATCAATGAGTCTACCGGCCAAACACCAGCAAAAGTTCTGTTCGGACGCGAAATGAGGTTACCCTGCGACCTTGAATTTGGATGCCGACCCGGAGAAGACATAGCTGGTGAAGATTACGTAACCCAGCTGAGAAAAAGAATGGACGACATCCACGAGCTGGTTCGATCGAATCTCCAGATCGCTAGCGATAGGATGAAGAAAAGGTACGATACGCAAGCTACAGAAGGGGGTTTCCACGAAGGAGACAAAGTCTGGCTGCATAACCCAAGAAGACAAAAGGGTTTTTTCTCCAAAGTTGCAGAAAGCTTGGGACGGTCCGTACCTTGTAAATAAAAGAATCAATATTCCAAACGGAAAGCCAAAGGTGGTACACCGTAATCGATTAGCGCCATTCGAGGGTGACCACGATGAGGAAATAAAACAGCTCCAAGAAGTAGCCGATACTGCTTTTGAAGAGTTCATGGATGCTTATGGTGGTACCGAAAAAGCAAGATACGGCGTTACCACGGAGAAACGACAAGATCTGCTTACTGTACCGGAGGAATACTCACTGGCAATTGACATTCCTGCCAGCATAACCGATGCGCGTGGACTGCCATCTCTGTTGATAAAGAAGAGTGGCGCACGAAGTTTGGAAAACCAGTTACCAGTACCAGGTAAAGGTTTGAAGGTACAAGAAGGCTCCCGTTACAATTTCCACCTAGTGACGAGAAACACCTTCGTCGAAAGACCAACGTACGAGAATGTCTGGGAAGCTTTACTAAACTTTAGAGAGCATGTGCTTGAACTGAACGTGCATAGGCTAGCTATGCCTAAGATTGACTGTAGGCATTTAAATTGGCGGATAATCCGTAACATGGTAGAAGTAATCTTCCGAGACACCGAAGTGCAGGTACTTGTCTGCGGTCATTCCCAGGAGGCACAGTCAACGGAGAAGACGGTCGCATGCTACTTCCATGCAACTGGAAAATGTAACAAGGGAACCAGTTGCCGATACAGTCATGTCGTTTCAGTTTCCTAGTTAGTTCCAGGAGGAACTGTCTCTTAAGGAGGGGGCAATGTTACGCGAGTGCTCCAGCGAAATTCCTGTATGATACGACTATGAATGTAATCGAGAATGTTCAGACTACGCTACTAGCTGACGAGAACATTTCAGAAATTACGAGCACATTCCATTCGCCGGTGACCGAACACCGAGAGTGCTCTAGTAATCTACCCTTTGCCATATATGAGCATCGCTGCACAAAAGTCAGTCATCAGATAGTTGAGATATAGTCACATAGATGGACAGTTAGTAATTATACTGAAGGAAAGCGATCGATAAAGTGTTATTCAGTGACGTTCATATAAATTAGTATAGTTAGTTAGTTTAGTGTATAATATAGATTAGTAAATTAAGGACAGTACATATAAATCTGTAAATATAAATTAAGTAGCTGTAAATATAAATCAAAATAAACGTTACAATACCATATACTATATAAAACATACAGATACCCATATGGATTGAGAGAAAAATTGAGACTCACCTCGGCATTTGAAACACTATTAGAGTCTACTATGAGCTCCTCAATGGTACCATTTGTAAATGGTTTCTTAATTTTCACAGAACCTTTCCATAAGGGATCAGTCAATGTCATGCTGTTGAAAAAATGTACAGTCATTCAAATGCAAGGCATTTTATTTAAATTAAATTATAAATTGAAATACTTAGGGTGTCATTAAAAACAGAACTATTTTTACTAGTGGTGGGAGTTATATAGTTTATACAACGAATAAACCAAATAGGAATAGGCATGATGACTGATTTTGAAAAACTGCTCCACGATGTTTTCACGTATATACTTTATCTACAATAAATGTTATATCTGTGAGAAAAAATATTTTTAAAGGCAAAATTCAACTTTTAAGAACCCATTTTAAATTATGCGCCAAAATGCTAGAATAATAATGGCGTCCGTTTATGACATCATCAATTCATAACAGTGTAAACTCTCGATAGGTTATCTATGATCTGTGTCATGTAGTAAAATCGTCAAAGTCAAACTTCAAACACTTGACAGCTTGCAAGTTAAAAGTTTATTTTGATATATAAACATAATTTCAAAAACGGTTTTTTGTGGTAACAAAAAACAGAGAGATTATAACGAGAAAATATCACATGAACCAAGCAAAGCCAACAGCAACAAAGTAAATACAAAACCATAGATAATATAAAGACGACAAAACAGATGTTCGGATTTGGTTCGGGTCGGATCATAGATATTTGCGAAAATATGACGTCACTCTCTTCTGATTGGTGTTTGAGATAAGGTGACGGATGGTTAAATTTTGTGCTTATATTTTTACTAAAATAAATGTAATATATAGCACATGAAAATGAGAAATACGTGATTTCTGTAAAATCTCTGTATCTTGAATAATTATATCAAATCAATATTTAGTGATATTTAGTGACTGTCATCATGCCTATTAAAATAAAATGAGGAGCTTCAACATGCGCATTTTCTTGAAAGCGTTATACGCAAACATAAAATAAGAGATGATGAAAATTGCATTTTTTAATAGGAATACATCTCCATACAGAATATGATTAGAACAAAAATACCCCTGTCACAAAAGTTCGGATTTTATCGAGTGATTATTATCAAGCATTCCATGCCATATAACTAAACGCTAGTTCTGAATTTCTAGGTCTTAATGATTCTATCGCATTTTCATTTATTTGCTGCATAAAGATGCCCTCAACGTTGCATATTTTTTTATCAAAACTTAAGGTTGGAGGTTAGATTTCCTTGAGAAAATATTTTCGTTTATCTTATTAGCTATTTCAGGTAAACGTTATCAAATATGGTAGACTGTTTTCAGTTCTCTACTCTGTATTTTCTAGAAATCTTAAGCTTCAGAACAATTTCGGTTAATATTGCGATTAATAAAACAAACACCGTTTCAATATAAGTAAGTATTCAATATACACTGTGTCCTCGTGAGTTAGCATGATCTGCATGTTCCAAAACCTTGAGTAACATCATCTAATATCGATATTTCTTTACGAGGTTTGTCAAAAAATATGAACTCTACTCAAGAGTAAAGTACCTTTAAATTTGAATATAGCGAGAAATTTCATTCAAAAAAGTAAAATTCTAACGCGTTCTTACAGTTACTGTCAAATATTTTTATCTTAAATTTATTAGTTTGTCAGCGCAACTACATCCTGCGGGAGGAAAAGTGGCACTTTCCTCCCTAGTAATACAAATAGCTATTCCCGCACGGTGCGAACTTAAGTGGAGACAGTGTATCTAGGGCGAGAAAAAACCTAACCACAAAACTTACTTCATTTTCCCTGAAGTTTCTACATCAGTACCGTTTATGTCGGTGAGATCTGTCCAGTTAGCGTCAATGAAAACTTGAGGCCATGTAATTTCATACGAAAACTCAGCAACTTCAGCAGAATCATTACTAATTTGGGTGAGACTTATATTAAAATCGGGTACATCATAGTAATTACAATCGAAGACTGTGAAGATTTTTCTGAAAAAAATGGTATAAAAGTTAATTTCGTCATAAATAAGTTAATAGTGTACTCACTTTAAAACAACAGCCTGTATCCCAAAAGTGTAGTTGTATTCGTAATACATTGGGTTGTGACTTGGATAACCTATTTCTGATACCCCGTCAGGCATTTTTTGTTTCACGCATTCAAAAATGTTTTGAAGTGTTTCTTTGTCACTTTCGGATGATTTTGGAAGTGCTAAAAAATTGTTTTGAATATTTATTGAACTGATTTGTTTTATATCAGTTTTCTGTCACAAACGACGTATTCAAGTAATGTCAAAATAATAGTTCATAGTGAAGTTATCGTTATTCCTGTAATAAATTTTTTCTCGAGACACATAGCTCGAGAAGTAGATGTCTGTTTTTAGTGAACGATACACACTATGAAAAGTTATATTGAAATTTGTGAGGCGTTATAATAGCTATTTCCGCGGAGCAAGTCCTAAACACATCCAGAGCACAAACCTAGTACATACTGGATTTCTTTAATGCGCAAGCGTGCCTACAGACTCATTCCGAATTTTAAAGGTAGCGCGAACGCGAATTTGAAGTGACATGAAGTTGAGTTGACACAAAATGTGCAAAAAAGAAGAATAACCTTTCATTGGAGGCTAATTATGAATAAAAACCTTACCTTTTGGCAAATTTGTTAATAAAATAAAACTTAAAAACTAAGTCTATAATACTTAAAGTAAAAATAAAAAAAACCAAACAACTCAACAAACACTGTTTATCATTAAAATTCATATAATCCAAAAGTTTTCCAAAGTTTCAAACGCAAATTAAAAAGTAATCAAACCACTATAAATTCATACAACTGCATACAACCAAAATTTTTTAGGTTATAATCTGTTCGGAACAAAAAATCCCAGCTATCATCCTAGGATTCATCGAGCACGTTCCGAGCATGCTCGAAATTGGATCTAAGTCTTCCTCGCACACGGGATTTTTCATCCTGAACACATTCTGAAGCACTCCACGAACACTCAAATTTCAATTGCGCATACGTAGTCCCTCAGAATACGTTCAGGATGTGCTCCGCGAAAACAGCTAATAATATGATACTATTATCTTGACATCTATTTACAGAAAATGTCAGCATACTCTAGGTTTTTTGAACTGCCACAAAATTTGATAAGATATACCATAAGACATGTTGCAAAAAAAAGGAATATAAAAATTATTTATATGATACTCATTTCTTTATTTTATTTAATGTAAAGGATTTCCAGCAGTATGCTTTTGTTGGACTAATAAATATGTCAGAACAAAAAATCCCAGGGTAGCTATTCTTGAAAATCATACGATCCGGTGCTTCTCTCGTACGATGGGATCTATCCCGTGCGATCTATCGAATCCCACTGTCGAAATCGACTAATTCTTGAACCTTCATGTGAACGTTCAAAATTATTGCGTGGTTGCCAGCATTATTCGATACAAAAGATCTACTTTTTAGTTATTTCTGGCCTCTTGGCCTCTTTTTTGTACGGCTGTCATAATTTTCTGTCATTAATTATTTCTTATATTTGTTATGATATATAAACAATAATGAAAAGTCTGTTTACTAAATCAGTTAGTATTGAAATTGCATGAAAATGAGTCAGTCGAGCTTCAATCCTCACAAAAGAACATAACGGCACACTTCCAAGCGATGACCATATAAAAACCTGGAGCCCCTATATGCGTCCATTCTTACTTCCTCCACTGACTCCCGTAAATTCTCATTACGTACTAAAAATAATGGTTCTCCATGTCCATGATTAAACACCGATAGAAAACACTGAAAACCAGTAAAACCACTCAAACTCACGACAAAGTATTTTTTTCAAGTCTTCGTGCATGAATTTAAGGTTCAAAAAAACAGAGAACTAACAGAATAATTACGGAATGCATGGAGAAGTAGTAATTATATAGTACTTTATTTCTAATAATTTCTCTATAATGAAAACAAATTTCCATAAAATAACCTCTTTACGGCCCAAATGTCAATTCATTCGAGTCTGCTCCCCTATTTCGGACCATGCGATCCGGAACGTATGACTTTCATGCGATTAATAATACCGGATCACGGGCCAAGAGTATAACGACGATCGCCTCATGTGATCATTCGTCATAAATCTATGCCGCTCATTGTTCAAGAATAGACGTCCTGCGGTAATAAGTTTCACTAGGAAATAACTAATGTCATTTTTGTTCTTAGAAAGATACATTATTAATAAAACCCAATTGTTATTATAATGCCATCCCGTGACCTAAAGGAAATCTACGTCCTGTTTTTTGACCTTTTTTATGTACTCACAGGGTTATTAATCCCTCATCTAACTCAGTAGTTATTTGGAATACAAAAAAAAATAATTTACTAAAGTTTGAAGATATTATTTAAAAAATTCACATCATTCTAGTGGAAAAGTGAAAACAAACTACAAGCTGCCAAATGGTAGACCCTGTATATTATTATATTTTTATAAAGACCTCAATGTGCTTTTTTTAAAAAAAAAAAGATAAAATTTCATCACATGTCGAACTCCATTTTTATACCACTTTCAAATACTTTTAACTGTCTGGGAAATAGCTTCACGATTAGGTACACAGAAAATTTGAAAGTATGGCGGTTCGATTCTCCGCTCTGGTGAAATTCTCTTTTCTTTTTGCTTTTAGTTTTTTTTCACATTTGTATAAATTAATCTGTGCTTCTAGCAACAGCGGTTAAAATAGGGGGACAATGAACATTCGGCCAGCCTCGGGAAATAAGTAGACATCCTCGCTGACTACAGACAATTATTTTTTCTCACTCTTTCAAGCTGTTTTTCCCATATTCCCCTTGTTGTAATAGTGTAAATTGTATAAGCTTTGTTAGAATCTGTATCTACATTATACCCCGTGCTCATTGGTATAATGATTCCGAGCTGTGATATGCTAGTACGCTGCCGGCTGTAAGAGCCCTATACGACGGTCTTCCTTGGTATGGTCATCCATCCAAGTACAAACCTTGTTCGATACTGCTTGACTGTGATTATCGCATCAAATGCGTCCCATTACAGTGCTACGTCGCCCTTTGATAGCATGTTCATGAACTATTATAATATTTTTCACATCAGTGAATAGTATAAGGTAAATGCATGGTGCTGACTATATCGTAGAGCTGAAGGCTTATGACTTAATGGGGCAAATTATTGAAGCAAATGCCATGAGATACAGCTTCAATAATTGGTCCCAAAATTAATATACTACATATAGGAAAGACTGCAAAAATAATGTAACCATTCAGGCTGCGGCAACCAGGTATACGAGCAGGTCCAACGCAGAAGTTGGTGTAGGAGCCGAAATTGTAGGGCTGAGGCAAAGGATAACGATAAGCCTATCCTAAGGACGTATTAACTTTCCAACTGGCAGTAGTGGTTGATATGTTAACAAGGCACTGTGAGCTTGACAGGCATGCAAAGCTGTGCAGAGTTTGTCACCTAGAAAAGAAAACTGCGGAGTACACCATAGAACTGCGAGTGCTTGGCAAATGTGCGGTATGTTGTAACAGGCTATGACAAACTATCGGCAAGAGATTACATGGAAGAATCAGTCTTAACTTTGATTGGCAACCTAAAAATAGTCGACCTATAGAATGTAATCTAGATTCACAGGACCACAATAGATCTAAGAAGGTTTTCGCTTGTTCGAGCATGATTTTAATCGATTTAGAATTTAAATTATCCATCATCGGATAGCAAGCTAAGCAAAATTACATCTACATCTGAGAAGGTTACATTAGGATGGTTATATCTATGGTTTGGAAATATAAATTGTCTTTTTTAAACAAAATTGTACTCACCGTAAGCCAAAATCAAAGCTGTTAAAAATAACGATAATTTTAGGATATACATTGTTATTATTACTATTATCACTAAGATGAATAATGGTACTACTGAAAAAAAATCGATTATTAACTACACTTTATATATGATAAAAGCCACTTGTTAAATGAACCTTGGTAGGTTGGATAAAAATCTCAAGTACCAAGTCCTTTAGACCTGTCCAAAGTACCTTCCTACAATTAAAGGGGAATCTTATTTTTTTTAAACTAATTTCAGAAGTTCTAAGTGTCATTTGAGATAAGGAGTTTTGTTTTATTCATAACATATAGATACCTATACTTATATTTTCCAAGTCATGATATAATTGGATTATGAAATTTAACTATTGTCAGATGCAGTCTTATCGTGCGGGTCATACGATTCAACAAAGACATACTCACAGCTTTTGTTTTCTTTTATTGTGTTTAATTATAACTTCCAAATAAAATCCGTTGAATAAATAAGACAGATTTATGCAATTTTTATGGGAAAAAGAAGGATACATAATATATGTATTTAGTTTTCAGCGATTCCAAAAAGTCTTAGACCAGCAGAGTTTTTATTTAAATATGTCGACACTTTGACAATTCAAAGTGACAATTTGAATAATATGAGTAGCAATTTTCAGTTTTTTTGTACTTAGTTCGATGGATTAGGTCGAGAATGAAAGAAGAAGTAGGAATTCGTCAATCTTCAGTGTGATCTCACATTCTGGTAACCTCTGTGTTTTCTGATTTCATACATATGGTTAGTGACCTTTGAAGTTTGAACCAGGGTAGGGGATCTCTGAAGGCGCACTGGTGCTGCCACATAAAAGTCCCGTCAGTACTAAAATTTGTAATTTGATGAAAACTGTAACGCCATTAGTGGTTTTTTTTTTTTCTTTTTTCCATTTTGGGAGCCGTTCAGATGCCGGGAGCACTGCAGCCTATTGGCTTATTGTACTCTGCTCCCATATTTAGTCCACCCATCCAGTTATCCCCGTACCTTCGAGTAGACGATATAGGTCCATTGGATGTGTGCCATATACTTCAGGTGGCACATTGGCTTCTCCGAAGATTGCCCGTCTCCTCGAGTTCAGTGCCTCACAGTCAGACAAGATATGGGTCACGGTCTCGATCTCCATGCCACATAGTCTGCAGCTGAGGTCCCCGTTGTATAACCCTATTTTATGCAGGTGATCTTTTTATGGGGTATGACCCGTTAGATAACCTGTAATAATTTTTAGCTTATTCCTGCTGATATTCAGTAGTTCTTTGGCCCGCTTTGCACATGTGTCACCTATGAAGGTTTTGCTGTGTACCTGTTTCGGAGTGTTCCTCCAATGAAGTCTATGTTGGCTTTGCACCCATTTTTGTATTTGCGCTCGGACTACCTTTTTTGTGGTCCCAAGAGCTGGTTCTGGTCCAACATATGCTGTTGCTGAACCTCTTTTTGCGAGTTCATCAGCTTGTTCATTTCCAGAAATACCATTATGTCCCGGCACCCACACCAATCTTACTTTAATGTGGTCTGCTAGTTCATTTAGTTCTTTCTGACATTCTTCTACTAGTCTGGATGTTACCTTGCGGCTATTTAAAGCCGCAAGGACTGCCTGGCTATCAGTTAGTATGTTTATCCTATGAGTGTCAGTCCTATATTTGTTAATTCTGACACATTCTAGGATGGCATAGATCTCTGCCTGAAATACAGAGGTATGTTTGCCTAGTGAGAAAGAGGCTTTTGTGTTTCTCTTTTCACTGTACACTCCTGCTCCTGTTCCTTCCCCTGTCTGTGATCCATCTGTGTACCAGGTCTCTCCTCGGGGAAATTTCAGTCTGCTTTGGTCTTGCCAGTCCTTTCTGTGAGGTATTTCTACCTCATATTTAGGGCTTGGGAGAAGTTTAGTGGCCATATAGTCTGTTTTCATATCTAAAATGGCTTCACTTATGATGTCTTTAACAGAAGTGTGTCCTGATCTAACTATTTTGTTACTCAGATTATCTTGCTGCCTAAATAGTCCCATCCTTGCTTCCCCCATTATCACGAAGTGTAGTGGAGGAAGGTCGAATAAGGCTTCTAGTGCTGCCGTTGGCGTGCTTCTCATGCACCCTGCAATGCTGAGACATGCAAGTCTTTGCACCTTGCCTAGTCTCGTCATTGCATTTTTTTGTGTCGTCTTTGTCCACCAAACCAAAGACGCATATGTTATTATGGGTTTAACCACTACACTGTATATCCAGTGTATCATTCGTGGACTCAACCCCCATGTTTTCCCACAAGTTCGTCTTGCCATCATTAGTGTGGTTTCCGATCTTGCTGCTACTTTTTCCATTTGTTTGGACCATGTTAATCTCGAGTCAATAATCACCCCGAGATATTTAACATCCATAACCATTGGAATTTCCGTACCTTGAAGGTATATTGGTCCCAAACCTGCCAAGTCCCTTCTCTTGGTGTAGGGTACTAAGTTTGATTTGGTGGGACTTATATTTAAACCCACCTCTGTCGTCCATTTCGTTACTATGTTCAGAGCCTGTTGCATGCGCTCTCTGACCGTAGTACTGAATTTGCCTTGTGATATGATGACTAGATCATCCGCATATCCTAAGACAGTATGGTGTTCCTTTTTGAGTCTCCTTATCAGTCCGTCCATTACAAGGTTCCATATTAGAGGAGACAGTACTCCTCCTTGAGGACATCCCCTTGAAACTCGGGCTGACAATGTTGTGCCCATTAAGGTTGAGAATATCATTCGGTCTTTCAGCATGCAGTCTATCCATCTGCAGCTTGTTTCGTCAATTTGCTTTTGACGAATTGCCCTAGTGATCACTTTGTGGGAGGTGTTGTCAAAGGCACCCTCTATATCCAGGAAGGCTGCTAATAATATTTCCTTATTTTCGAGAGCATACTCTATTCCTTGTACTAGGTGATGGAGTGCTGTCTCTGTGGATACTCCTGGTCTGTATGCATATTGATCCAGGTCGATCGGTCTTTCTACCAACGATCCTCCTCTAATGTGCATGTCCACCAGTTTTTCCAGTGTCTTCAGTACAAATGACATCAGACTTATGGGTCTCAGGGAGTTCGCTTTATTGTCACCTGTTTTACCAGGTTTAGGAATAAAGACCACCCTAACATTTCTCCAGACCTTTGGTATGTACCCTAGTCCCATACTTGCTCTAAGGATCGTACACAGTCTGCTGAGTATAATGCCGTCTGCCTTTTGCAGCATAATTGGATAGATCCCGTCCGGTCCCGGTGATTTATATGGCTCAAATGAGTTAATTGCCCATTTTATTTTGCTTTGATTAACCACTTCCCTAGATACTTTCCAACTTTCCTCGTTACCTCGATTTGGAGTCCTCGAGACCATTTGTTGTTCTGTATCTAATGGTTCATCACTTATTTTGCATTCTGGAAAATGTACTTCGAGAAGTTCTATCAGAGTTTCCTTCCCGCTTTGTGTATATCTCCCATCTCTTGTCTCTAATGAGTTAATTGTCCTCTGAGGATCTTTGGAGAGTATCTTTTGGAGTCTAGCACATTCAGAGGTCTGCTCTACCTCTTCACAGTGTTTCCTCCATGAGTCTCTCTTAGCGATTCTCAGAGCCTTGTTGTATGACGTCAGAGTTTTCCTATATGCGGTCCACTCTCCGTCTTTACTTGCCCTATTGAAGAGCTTTCGTACTTCCGCCCTTGAAACTTCAAGGTCGTTATTCCACCAGGGCACATTCCTGTTGGTTCTCCTTGTAGTTTCAGAGCAGTTGCGATTGAAGGTGGACACGATAGCTTCTTGGAATTGTTCCGCAGCTAGGTCTAGATCCATGCTATTTCTTACCGTCTCTCTCACCCTTTGGATTTCAAGGCCTAGGTCCGCCTGATAGGCCTCCCAGTTAGCTTTCCTTGGGTTCCGGTAAGTTTCAGTTTCAGTGCTAAAACCTGTTAATGTGTAGCTTATGTGTCTGTGGTCCGAACAACTCACCTCATCAGTCACATGCCATTTTTTAACAAAACTAGCTATAAAAGTAGTTGCAATTGTTATATCTAGAACCTCCTTTCTATTTATTGTTACAAAGGTAGGTTTGTTTCCCACATTTAATATGTCCAGATTATTTTCCATAATAAATTGTAGTAAAGACTCACCTCTTTGGTTGGTGTTTGTGCTTCCCCAGGTTGTGTGATGTGCATTCACATCTCCCCCAATGATCAGATGCGTTCCTTTGCCCCGACATCCTCTCACTAGTTCCTCCACTTCCCTGGATGGTGGTTGTTCAGAAGCATCTCCTGGTAGGTAGACCGATCCGAGAATAATCTCCCTCGGTCCCCCATCAGAGATGAATCTTACTTTGACCGTGGTCAGGTCTCTGAAACAGAAATGATTTAAAGGCAGTATCTTTATATTATTTCTTACTATTATACAAGTTCTAGGTACTTGGGAGGACCTATCGTAAATCAATTCCCCTCCTATCCCTGATAAACCCATAATTTTTCCCTTGTTCACCCAAGGTTCTTGTATGAGGGCCACATCGAATCCCCCCATTACTTTCGTAAGGACTGCAGATGCAGCCTTACTGTGCTGGAGGTTCGCTTGTACTACTCGTACCCCCGCCATCTGGTCCTCTTAAAACTCGGAAGACCACCCTTCCGAGACCGTAATATGCTCGGAAGCCCATCGTCTCCAGAGTCTTAAAAGAAGCCTCATCAATGGAGAAGGTCAGCGTTTGCCCCTTTCCATCGTCTTTTCTTCCTTTTAGAGTCCATTCCCCCGTTTTGAGGCTAGCATTTTGACTAGCCAGACGGTCCTTTAGAATGGACTCTTCCCTTATGGCACCTGGAACGTGCACGAGGACCAGGGGCCTTCTGGGGAGGTCTCCTGATCCAACAACTGTCAGATCAGCACCTTCCCAGAGCTCGCCCAGGCCTTCCACCGCGTTCCTGAGCCATTCCTTCGTGTATTCATTCCCACAGGTCATCCAGAGGACCCCTGAATGGAATGAAGTACGTTGGAATTGGAGTCGGTTTGCGCTACCTCCAGGGGTGTCAAACACGGCCTCCTCCAAGCGGTTTTGAATCAGTCCTGCCTGTTCCTGATTCAGGGTGTTTTCTGGATGGCGTCTGTGGATCACCGCCATCCCGAGATTTGCTGTTGCATCCTTATAGGAGACAGTCTGCACTTTCGTGCTCCTGTTTATTTTTTTTGCAACATGCATATCAGGTGGAGTTGAGTTTTCAGATCGAGGTCTTTCACCTTTACCTGTCCCTTCTTTTCCACCTGTATTGGAGTGTCCCGACGTTGTCGGACCTGAGCTTGTCTTCATCAGGACTTTTCCTGACTTGGACATGCTATTTCCCGATTTTGTCGGTTCATGCTCCTTTTTCTTTCCAGCTTTGTTTGGGTCTTTTTCCACCCATGTACCGGCTGCTTTTTTCTGTTCCCTAATGAGTTTCTTCCTCTGGGCGCCAGATAATTTTTTGGGCAAGGTCATGTTGGTTGCCTTACCCTTTTCTAAGGAGTCCTTCCCTCCTTGCTCTTTTGCCTTTGGAGTACAGACTACAGCTACTGTCTCCTGACAACTTGTGTCGTTACAGTCCATTCCTGTAACGTCTTGGTTTTCTTTAGAGGAGTCCTTGTCCTCCTCTGGTGCTTTCCTGCTTTGGTCCATATTGTTCCCACGAGCAGCTAGGGAATGTAGGTCCGCCCAGTCAGAGCCCCGCATGACTGGGTAAGGCTATATACAACAGGGTGCGCCAGTTGCCCTGAGGTCAGTGGTCTAAAAACCGAATAACCCACGGCCATCCATCCTTTCAGCGACCACTCAACCTTAGGATTTGGGAGGTTTTTTATAGTGGTCCCCATCCACGCAGGTCAGGCAATTAAGCCAAACCCCCCGAACCACATAGCTCGGCATACCTCTCACTGGCCTTACCCTAGCAAGGGGGTCTTTGCTCTGCTATATAGTTTTCGGTTTGCGTCACGAGCTTGTCAGCGATTGGTTATTCGGTCGGCAATGTTAGGCGTTTATAGCCCTCATCCTTCCTTATTTACCAATGGACCAGTTCTTTCATTTGCATGACGTCTCTGGCCTTCCCCTATCCGCAACCTGGGGACGCTTCCGATAGGTAGCTCAACCCATTACCCTCCTATGTCGCAGGGTAATGCACAAAAAGTTGACTCTTGGACAAGCCGCAGCGTGTCCTCGAAACTTAATGAGCACGGAGCCATTAGTGGTAGTTGCAGATTCTTCCACATACATATTAGCGCTGACATCCTAACCTGACAACTGCTTGACAACCACTAACAACTGCTTATTTGTGTGTGTGTTGAGTATTCGTATTTAGATTTTATTGTTCATAGTGGGACTTTTACTTGAAGAGACAATTTCAAGAATATGTTTTGTGAAAGACTGTAATGTGAGGTGCATACGGTAAGCTTTATCTCCATTTCAAAACATGTTCCATCAAATAGGAAGTAACAGAAGTAGCAGTTATTCTTCCACACAACTTTGAACTTCCCAGCATTATTGTTGAATTCCTAACATTTTTTTTACTGTTTGTCATTGAGATATGTTTCATTTATTGTATACTTTTTTAATTCAATAAAATATGTAAACTTGATGATTATTGCTTTATTTTTTCGCAATTTAGGCATTATATGATTCATTTTTTGACATTTCATTTAATTTTACTTGACTTTTCATTGTTATTATTATAATATCAATTTAATGTTGAGTAATTTTGAATGAAATATCTAAAAATGGATCGTGAATGTCATTTTGGAATAAAAGTAAAATTACAGTGATTTTGAATATACCGCAAAAAACTGTAAAATTACAGGAATCTTCTTTTTCGGCTGTTAGCGAAGTTCACAACCTGATTTGTGCCAGAGGTACTGACGGGACTCTCAAAGTAGCGCCACCCGTATGAATAGAGGGCGCCACGGGTCAGTTTCCCATCTATAAGTTGTTTTTTATCTATGGTTTGAACCCGCACGTTAAGAGTGCCTTTGACTATACCTATACTGGTACACGTGCAGACTATTTTTTTGAGAACAATTCAACGTATGTATACAAAATCGCATATGCCACAGTGGCATAAACAGCGGCAAAAGTAAGCTGAAACTGTCACAGCGATAAGTGCACTTGTGGTTTTTTCACTTATGAATTTGTTCATCAATTATCGCAGTGCTGGTTACCATAATGAATGGTTTGACATGTTTGTCAACAACTTATTGAATTTCTAAACACTAACAACAATGAGCCGATTCATTGAATTGTCATGCCGAATTACACTCGATGTTTGTATTGATATCGGGTAAATTTGTTGATCAACTTCTGAACTGTTTCGAAAAACTGTCAACCTAAAAACGCTCCACCTTCGGTGTCGCGTTTTTAATAGTTGACAGTTTTTCTCGTCTAATTGCTAGGCAACAGTTTCCCATTGGACAATCCAAATTTACCAGATAAAATACAAACCTCTCGTGCAAAATAGTTATTTTCCTAACAAGTACGTACTTCACGTGACTGCAGTTGACCCGAACGACGCAGAGCGGAGTTCGGGCAAGCGGTCAAGTGCGCACGCATTTATTACTAGTGCGGGAAAGTGACACGAATCTAAAATGCATGCGGGAAAGTGGGTTAAAGCGCACGGTAGTAGAAAATAGTTATTTTCCTAACAAGTGCGGAAAGTGATACTTTCCCGCATGCGACTGCAGTTGACTGCAGTGAACTATTTTGAGAATATTTATTCACCTATAGTCACAATAGTTATAACTTCCGAAGTAAAAAACTATTTCTCCTCCTACCCCTATAGAAAGTACACACTTTCCACCCTAAAATCAGGGAGGAGACTCATACTTGTTCTCCCTAGGGAGGAAAGTATTTTTACTCCCTCCCATTTCAAGTAAGTTGTAAACGAAAAAAAAAATTGTGAATTCATTATATTCATATTGTTTCCATCATTTCTAGAACATCCTGTATCCTGTTTTTTGGTGAAAATCAAACATTAATGGTACTTCAACGTAGTTCTTCAATACAAATTTCAACAGGAATATTAGATAAGTATACGTTTTTTGAGTTCAGAATAAGAAAAGCATAGTATGCTGTGGCTCACTGACAGTAAACACGGCGATTGACTTTTGAGGTGCAAAGTCGCTACATTCATTAAACTTAGTTGAATTTTTGAAAAATGGAGAGCGATTCAAGTGATTTTGAATTTCCAAATACACCACCTAATATTAAGGCACAATCTAACATAGCGTCATTAACCTTACTACAACAAAAATCTGAAGATAGGTATGAAAAACAATATACACAATATAAGCAATGGGCTGAATTATATTCGTTACCTATTTGTGTCGTAAATAAATTTTCAAAAAAAAGTGGGTAGGAGGAAAAATCATATGTATCACATGGGAGTAAAGTGCTTTTTCCTCCCTTGGATATTTACTGCGGGAGGAAAAGTGGCACTTTCCTTCCTAGTAATACAAATAGTTATAATAAGGTCAAAATTTGCATAATTTCAAAACTAAAATGCGTGCGGCAAAGTGGGTTAGAACGCTCGGTCGTAGAAAAATAACTATTTTTTACGACCGTGCGTTTTAATCCACTTTACCGCACGCATATTAGTTTTGAAAGTGTCACTTTCCCGCATAGTGCAGTAAAGTAAAATTAGTGCGAGAAAGTGAAATTATGCAAATTTTAACCTTATTAGATAGTTTTTTACTTCGGAAGTTATAACTATTGTGATTACAGGTAAATAAATATTCACGAAATAGTGGGTTGAAACGCACGGTAGTAGAAAAATATGTTTTGGTATCATTGGCATCATTAAGTGTTGTGTCTAATACTACCAAAGGTAGTAAATAATCAATACTCCGTCTAACTACTATTTTTCTACTACCTATGCTTTTCACAATTGATCGATACTAACCTGCTAAAATTTGAGATAATAAACATATTTATCAGTAAGTCTGTGCCCTATGGTACTCGTAAATAACTATACCCTGTTTTTAAACTAAGGGGAGTGATTTGAATTTAAGTTGGCATTTCTGCAGGCTAATCATTGGTCAGATAGCCGCCCGTTTCACACAGATCTTTTGATAGAACTGACAACGCTATTTGTCAGTTTTGACATTTATGTTTATTTACATAAAAGTATTCCATTCTTTACTACCACTTTTGCGCGTTTGCTGTTTATCATGCTGTTTGCGTTTGCTATTTCATATTGTGTTTGGACTTATTACCTCATATTATTGTATTTGTGCTGTTTACTTTTCATTTTGTTGTATTGCTTTGTTACTATTTGAATATGAACCAAAGATTGTACTCCAAGTACCAGTGGACTTCCTTGACCCCCGAAACGAAGGGAATTATCAAGTTTGGATCATTAATCGCTGACAGAGAAGCAAAGTTTATAAGTTAACATGTAAAATCTTATTTTTAATTACAGTTTTACAAAAATTACGGTACCTACAATATTATCGTATTTTTTCAAATCAAAACCTGCTTAGCTTTATTTTGTGCTAAACCTAAACTTCCAATGTAAATAAAGGATAATTCAACATATAAACTATTTGTATACTTTATACATACTATACTAATTTATACTCAAATTATCAAATGGTCATTCATAATATTTTACATAATATAACAATGTTTTCACAATAATGTATAATTTGATAGTTGTTTTCGCCATTGTTTGGCCTGATGTCCTGAGTCCAATTACGATTAGGTATTTACACATACCCTGGGGGTCAAGTTATGAAATAAAGTAAGAATCAATTCATATGCGAAATATTTCGATTATCAATTTACCAGTGGAATGCAATACCTAGTTTTCAATAAAAGTGAAATGAAATTTATAATGAAATGAAATAAATTCACTGCTTCGAATTCAATTGACTTTTTTGCTTTGGCAGCATCGCTTAGATATTACAAAATCTAGAAAAAGAAGAAAATGACTGTTTATTTATAAAGAACAGATCAGTTGGTTTTTAAAAGAAGAAGAACTTAGTTAGTTACAAACTTGAAATCACTTCAACTCAAGGTAAATTCACACAATTCTGAAGTTAGCTTATATTGTTGACAAACACCTAATGTCATTATTACAAATAATATTAAAATTTAAGAATAGTTCTAGAATTTAAATTTGGTTATATACATTTCCATTACCTCAGTAGCTTTGTCAATAGCTGATATTATTGTAGGAGCTGCCAAATGAGGTTCTAATAAATTTATTAGTTCACGAGCACCTTCCTTAGGAAATCTATAAATTTTAAGGAATTGGCGATCACTTAGGTTGAAAGGATCTTGCCTAAAAGAATGTAGTAGGTACTATTCTTGTTGATAATAAATCATCCTCCGCTAGGTGCACTACGTTGTTTAGGTACCACTATTTGCTGCAGTTCCTCGAAATTGGCCATTTCATTCAAAAAACGTTCTCGTGTCACTCTAAAATCTCTGATTAATTCGCATGTGAAAAGAGCATTTCGACAGCTAAACAGCGTCCGAATTATATTTGTGAAATATTTTCGAATTCAAATTTATTTCACAAATGAAATTAGTTCAAAACTTGGTTGATCGAAATATTAGCTAATTCACTTGAGAAATATTTCAAAACTTGACCCCCTGATCTCTCAATGGCCACGACAAATACGAGCAGTAGAATAGATATTTCACATGTGTCAATTAGTTCTACCGACCATTTCGGAACACTCTCCCAATCTAGTAACTTTTAGTGGTGTGTTCCAGGTTTCTTAAAATACTCCTCTTAGTTTAAAAACAAGGTATAGTAACCTGGAACGTAGATAAAAATGTTGAAGCTGTCAGTTTATTAGAATCTCCTAAGAACAAGTCAGATGATCTTGGAGTTTTGGGCATGGTTAAAGTTTTTTTTTTAATTTATTCCCAACTTGTCTTCCATTACGGATAATATAAGAAATCTTACTAAAAAAGATGTTTCTTTTGCTTGGAGTAAAGAGCATGAAGATGAGTTAACTCATTTGAAACATTTAATAACAAACTCTCCAACACTCAAAGTTTTTGATCCAAACTAGGAAATTATCATTCAATGCGATGCATCTGGTGAAGGCCTAGGTTGTTGCCTTCTACAAGATGGTCACTCAATTTCATTTGCCTCTAGATCTCTGACAATGTCAGATACAAGATATGCACAGATAGAAAAAGAACTGTTGTCAATTGTCTTTACATTTGAAAAATTCCATTATTTTGTTTATGGATATAAAGTGAAAGTTCAAACTGACCATAAACCTTTGCTAACTATTTTCAATAAAGACTTGGACAAAGTGAGTGCACGGTCGCAGAGAATGTTACTTAAGCTGCTGAAATATGAAATAAATCTTGTTTATCTGCCTGGTGAAGATATGGTGATAGCTGATACCTTATCTAGGGCATTCTTAAGAAACAAGGTTTCAGATGATCCAGAAATGGATCATGTTGTGCACTCCTTATCAAACAATATCCCAATGTCTGATGAAAAAACTTTTTCAGACAGAAATAGACAATGATGAAGTCCTAGCCCAAGTCAACAGTTTTTGCAATAATGCTTGGCCTACAACTGATAAAAAATTGAGTGAAGAATTGAAGTTCTATTATAGATTTAGAGAAAAAATATACTTTTCAAATAATTTATTATTTCTTGAATATAAAGTAATTGTCCCCAATGCCTTGCAGAATGAAATGCTCAAGTTGATTCATGAACCACATTTTGGTATTACCAAATCAAAATCTCGAGCTAGACAATCACTTTATTGGCCTCACTTAAATAAAGACATAAAATGTTATATCTAGGTGTGAAAAATGCCAGATATTTCAGAATGCTAATCAAAATCATCAATCAATTAGTCCTGAGATACCAAAAAGACCATGGCAATATGTCTTTTCCGATTTTTTTGAATTTAACAAATCAAACTGCTTGCTAATTGTTAATTCATACTCAAAGTGGGTTGGAGTGAAGCAAACCAAATAACAAGACTTCAGAAGAAGTTATTCAATTCTGCTTAGAAAAATTCACACAGTTCGGTGCCCCTGAAAAATTTTTTTGTGATAATATTCTTTATAAATCTGAGAGTTTTAGTAAATTTGCCAAACAGTGGGACTTTCAAATTATTCACAGTAGCCCACATCATCACCAGTCAAATGGACTGGCCAAGAAATATATGTGGGTATTATTAAGCAAATGCTACGTAAAGCAAATTCTGTAAATGATTCGCAATTACTTCTCATGGAATATCGTAACACTCCATTAACTAATATAGAATTTTCCCCATCTCAACTGTTCTTGAACAAAATCCTGAAGACCAAGTTACCAGCTTCTGCAGAGGAGAACCTGAAAACAAAATTATTCAAATTCAAATTAAATCTAGAAAATCAAAAATATTATTATGACCGCAATTCTAAAGAATTGGGAAAACTTGAAAAAAACTATAATGTATTGAAAATAAAAAATGGGTAACTGGTGAAGTGAAAGATAAAGTAAATGATAGGTCTTATGTTGTTGAAGATTCAAATGGAACTGAGTACAGAAAGAACAGGACATTTTTGAGTGAAACCAATTATACCTACCTTTTATCGATTATTCAGCAGTCTATGATTTTATTCATATTATGTTTGATGAAAATCCACCTATTGATCAAGGATCAATCGTTGAAGGCAATAAGTAATAGCAATGAGCATAACAATGAACCAAATGAATTGGACTTGGAAATAATTAATGAAAACCAATTGGTGGGCAATAACAATGAATTTGGTGAAAGCGATGAAAACAATACAATAGTATCCCATGAATTTGTTAATAAAAGACATTGTAAGCCACCAGCCTATTTAAAAAACTATGATCTTGATTATAATAGTGATAGCGCGATAGTTCATCTGTCATCGGCCACTTGTCACGTCCTTGGCGCAATCAATGGCGTCCCCGAACTTAACATTGTATGATGTATTTTCTTAAAGAACTTGATAATAAATAATGAACAGTGAAACCAAAGAACTTTATTATTTATACAGGGTGTCCCACGACGAGTGAAAACTATCTGTATATGGCAAAATACTTATAGTAAAATCATGAAAACTCTACGTTTGGGTTTTCGGATACGATCTTTTCAACTAAAATATTTTCAAAGATGGCCGACTTCCGGTTCTACCGGAAGTCGACTGTAACTTTGTTATTTTAAATGGAACACCCTGTATATCAATACATTTTTGAAATCTTCGTAATATTTTAGTATACTTTAGTCTAAAAACTTTTTTCGAAAAATGTACACTTCAAATTAAGTATTCTTTTAACAATGTGCGGTTTCGATCGCGGTCAATCTGGATATCTTACTGCAAATAAAGCACATGTTCTTGTAAAAACTTTGTCATATTTACCATGTATTCAAAGTAAATTCACATAATAATTTTTATTTCTCAGTGCTTGTATCAAAATTTAGACCACATCTGCATCTCTAAAATTTACAGAAAACATTTAATATCTGGATAACGGTAAGGTTTAGGTATAGGAAAGTATACATGAACTTGCCTTATTTTTTCCCCTCAATGCATTAAAATAGAAAAAACAGGGTGGTTCTATTTAAAAAAATGAAGAAATTTGATATTTATGAAGTTAAACTTTGAACACATTTTATACACACCCTGTATAAAATGAAAATTTTTTCAACATAGATTCGAATACGTTTGACCTTGCTTAAGGCAACCGAAGAGAAACCATTTTCATATCTTCAAGGGTCCCCTCGTAAAAAAATAATTTATAAGGGTCTTCAACGGTCAAATTTTCTACAAAAAAATCAATAACTCAAAAAGTGTACATTTTGCGAAAAAAGTTTTTAGACTAAAGTATACTAAAATATTACGAAGATTTCAAAAATGTATTGATATACAGGGTGTTCCATTTAAAATAACAAAGTTATAATCGACTTCCGGTAGAACCGGAAGTCGGCCATCTTTGAAAATATTTTAGTTGAAAAGATCGTATCCGAAAACCCAAACGTAAAAATTTTCATGATTTTACTATAAGTATTTTGCCATATACAGATAGTTTTCACTCGACGTGGGACACCCTGTATAGCTAAATACTAAGGTTAGGTATCATTCACAATATAGTTCAAATGCAATATTTTCAACAGGGGGCGTAGCTCAGATGGTAGAGCGCTCGCTTAGCATGCGAGAGGTACCGGGATCGATGCCCGGCGCCTCCAGTTTTTTATAAGGTTAATTTTTTTTTTCCAAATTAATTTTGTAATCTTATTAATTATAGTAGTTTACCCGCACGTGTTAGGTACACTATTTTTCCTACTAGCATCCGGAAAAAAAACCCAAAAGTTAACACAAAGATACATTTATCATTAAATACATATCAACAACTTAATTATTATTATTTAACATCCATTTGATGAGGCTTTTATCAAGGCAATGAAAAGTTGAAAAGAATGTTTCTTTTTATAGAAAAATTATAGCAGAATTCTAAAAAGTTTCTTAATTTTTAGGTCATTTGGTAAATTACAGCCATACAAATACATACTTTAAATATTTAAATGTCAGTATACACCCCAAAAACTACAAATTTACTTTCCGCACTAAAATGAGTGCCTAAAAGTTAATCTTTCCGCACGCTAGTAGAAAAAAGGATGAATAGGTAATGTTTGTGTGTTAGTTTGTGTTTTATTCTGTACCCTACTTGGTTGTATTTTTCTTGGCCTATTTGCCTAGTCAAATTTGATTTTGTTACTCCTATTGTGTAGAATTTACTGGCTTTTTCATGTTGAAAGAAAGCTTAGTGGGAAGGTCCATAAAGAACCAAATTTTGCATAAATTGAAGAAATATCACGATTGTTTCTATTTTAATATAAGAATTCGTTTGCGTGTAGCCCGGCTAGCTCAGTCGGTAGAGCATGAGACTCTTAATCTCAGGGTCGTGGGTTCGAGCCCCACGTTGGGCGACTTTTTAACTTTTTTGTTTCTTTATTAGAAATTCAATAATTTAGTTTACCCAAAATAAAGAATAATTTTGATTTGTGCATTCATTAAAAATATAATTAAACAATACATATCAGAAAGTGATAACTATAACAAAATAAAATACGTAATCGGAAGTGAATGAAAAATTAAAATAGCATAGGTAGTTTATAAGTATTTACTCCGTTTCTATCACGCACACCTTAAAATTTTCTAGACAGTTGAAATTTAAAGAATATAGGTGATAATATCTAACATTACTTCGTTTCTTTAACCAATAAAAAGTCCTCATCTTCAATTGTGAGTACATTAAGTTTCCCGAGTACATCTATAACTTCATCAGACCTTTTTGGTAGGGGTGGTTTTCGTCGGTTATTCTATACATATTTTCAAATGCAAGTCTATCACGAACTGATTATGTGCTGATTTCCCCAATGTGATTTTATACCGATTGTATTATTTTTGAAGGCTTTTCACTATCAGTTCTTCTGTAGATTTTTTTACATTGTTTTTCAATAAAATTGACGGTTTAATTTTTTTCAATCTATGGGATGATTATGTTGCAAATCACTGCGGGAAACAAGGTCTTCTACACCCATTGTAAAAATTTTAGCTTTGCAGGATCGAATAGCACATCCCGAATAAATTTCACTACTTTTCAAGACTTTGTCTTCGGTAAATTTCGCGAATTAGACAATCAGAACTTCCTTCCCACGTTCACTGATAACTTTCTTTATTTCCATAATGTCACTTTTTCACTCAACTTCTTTCAATTATTTCTTTCATCCAAATGAATTATTTTCCAACAAAATTTTAAATATTTAAACTATAGGTACCTACTTTATCTAAATCGAAATTCCCAAAAGCTGTTATCAAATATAAGTTTAATTCTTAAAGGACATAATACTTTCGGCAGCGTCCAATTTAAGTGTGTCTCTTGGAGGCAACAGGTAGTTAGCGTCCAATTTAAGGCCGCCCGGAATAGTATATTGTATAATTAGTAGGAAAAGTATAATATTCCCAAACGACTGTGATGATTACTAGACGAGAAGCGTAGCGACGAGTCGTTTCACAGGAGTTTGGGAATATGCTTTTCCCACGAATTATACATACTATATTTTCTTGGATCGTAAATTGAGATTTGGAAAATTAATTGAAAAATATTCCGTTCAAGATGTAATCAATATAGAAATATAGAAGTGGTGGTAACGAGATAAACCAAACAATCAGCCATGAAGCTTCAACGTATATAAATTCTCGTTGCCTTCCAGTACAATTTACAAATTGTACAGACTGTACAATAAATGTAAATATTAACAACAATAAATGTGTGTTCAAGAAATTCGTTATAAGTTAGATGTTTCTTTTATTTCTTTCATAACAACTTTATCAATATAAAAATTATAGCCATACTTTGTTACATTTTATTGTAATAATCCATTTGTTACATTACCGCACGCTACAGCAGTGTGGTAAGAATATTACCGCACTGCTATTTTCTAATTGCTTAGCAACTGCACACTATTCGGGAATGTTGAGCTTTGCGCATGGAAAACAGGTCAAAATAGTGTAACTTTTCTTACGATCGGGGAAATAGTTATTTGTTTAACTAGGCAGCAAAGTAGTAGATTGACTGCCGAAGCTGAATTCATAGCCGAGCGTATACAAAAAATGTATTTTTAATTATTTTTTTTATATTGTAACATAAAATTTAGTTGAAATTTCTTTAAGCTTACAGAAACACCTTCTCTCTACTTTTATAACACTACCATTTGGGTACTTTTAACGTTTGACGTTTAATGACAGGAGTCCAATCATTCTATAATCGAGGATTGTGTTGATTTTTTCTCTGACGTACCATGGCCCAAGCCGTGGGAAAGATTTTTTTCCACGGCTTGAGCAACTTTTCCCACGGCATAGGCAAAATGACACTTTGTAGTTTCGTAAATTGTGGGAAAAGGACTATTTTCCATAGCAGTCGTAGAAAAATTAATATTTGCTGCCAATCGGAGAAAAAAGTATATATTCTTCGTTTTCCAATATAAGTATTCAGTTTTGATTTACGCCAACATGATTTAAGACCAAAGAACACAATAGGTAGTCGTTAATCCGATTACAACGTAGTCGTTTATTCAAAAAGCATATACATTATTAGGTTACATATTTTCTGACTTGACTGTGCAATGGTCTTCACAAGATATTGGGAGGATGGGTTAATAACAATATAAACCCAACTGCTTTATAAAAGGATGAGAGTATGAATTAAGCTACCGCCCAGCGTGGGGCTCGAACCCACGATCCTCAGACTGCTCAAACGGCATCTCGTTCGAAAGGCCTTAACGTCTTAGGTAAATCATATACAGGGTACACCGTGCGTGTCAGGTGACATATCGTTGAAAACACATATACATCGTTAGAAAAAATCAGGTTACATCGCCTAACGTCAAAGGTCACGTCAGGGTGAAACAAACGTAACGCTGTCACGTCACGTAGTCAAACGTCACGTAGTCGAACGTCACGTTATCACGTCAAACGCTAAGTTGTCACGTCAAACGTCACGTTGTCACGTCAAACGCCACGCAGTCAAACGTCACGTTGTTACGTCAAACGTCTTGTTGTTACGTCAAACGTCACGTTGTTACGTCAAACGTCACGTTGTCACGTCAAACGCCACGCTGACATTTTAAACGTCACCTTGTCACGTCAAGCCTTTCGAACAAGATGTTTCGCGCAGGCGTATATGCTACTCACCCTGTTTATAGTAGACATTAAGGCCTTTCGGCGTTACTCACCCTGTATATAATAGTTAATGCCTTTCGGCGTAGTGATTTACCTCCACCACTATTAGAGTAAATTTTGACGTTTCCAGACCTTAGCTTTTTTGGTGATTTTCTTATGGAGATTCCCATGTTAGCGCCTCCGCCATGAGCCAGAACCGGTTCTGCCTATTTACTTACCGCGATCAGAAACGATCAAAAATACCTGTCATAGCAAACAAGGAGGTTTTCCTATCAATGATTGCACTGATCGTTCCTGATCACGGTTGGATCAGACCTAGTGAACCAAAAATATTTATTGGGACCTGTTGATGATGTTGACGCATCATCAGTTAAAGGCCTGGTTTCGCACGTGCGATGGATGATTGCGTCCGACGCTTGCAGCCGCTGCATGCGTTCATCGCATGCGTTTGAGTGGTTTTGCTTGTGCGTCTAGAAGTGACAGTCAGAACTTCGAAGTTCAGTTCGTGAATTCATCATGGAGTGTGTGTTAGCCCTTCTATTTGAAGAAGATGAAGATGATGAAGCGATCATTTCGTTGTTAATTCAAAGAAAACCCCATCATAACATATACTAGCATAGAAATGCCCACTTTTTTCCTCCATTTTCCCGCTATCTGTTTCCAGACATAATTTTTGATAATTAGATCTTTATATTTTTCACTTTAGGCATCATACAGGCATTTGTGAAAGGATATTAATTCGATTAATAGCATCTCGTCATCCCGGCTCCATTTTTCAACACTCATGTTGACGTTTCGTATTGCACAATCGCCTGCGTTCTCGCCGCTTGACTGGTCTCCGAAGCAGTCGTTGCGTTTTGACGTTGCATTCAGACGCAGGCGCTAGATATCGACGCACTAGTAAAACCACAAGCACGTGGTACCATATGACCAGTCCCTGCGATGAACGCATGCAGCGGCTGCAAGCGTCGGACGCATGCATCCATCGCACGTGCGAAACCAGGCCTTAACGCATTTCAGAACAGGATTGATAGACTTCTATTTAATAGTTAATAGTGCGCATTGCTGCATTTGCTATTTATTATTTATCTGAATTTGTTTTATTTATATCTTTCCTCGCTATAACCTTGATTCACATTATCAGACATGCAACGACACGATAAGGACCGACAAAGACAAGACAGTTTCGGCAGCAATTCACATTATACGACAGGTATATTCGACATCTCGGCGGTTTGTTTGTATTCTTGCCAAGAATGTCGGTCCGCTCCGTCGTTGCCTTTACGTGTCGTTGCCGCGTCGTTGTCGGTTAGTGTGTATATCAATATTTATTCATCTAAAAAGAATGGTTTGTCGTGTCGTTGTCGGTCCTTGTGTCGTTGCATGTCTGATAATGTGAATCAAGCTATATTGTTGTTGCGGTTATTCTTGAAAACTACGATTTTGTTAATTATTGTTAATTTGTCATTCATTATGTTTATAGCCGTTGAGCACTTATTTATGTTCTCAGGTCATGGGCTTCATAGGTTCTTACCTCAGCCCTTATTTCTATCGTAATAATAATAATAATAATAATAATAATAATAACCGTGGGGGTGCTGGTCCCCTATCGGGCGCTTCCCCAGGTGGTGGATAGGGGAAGGCCTTTTAGATATAAAAGGTATCGGGGAAATTAAATACCTCGGAGCGAACCAAAACCAGTAAGTTTCAGGACACGACGGACTCCATGTAAGGAGCGGTACTCCGACAGCGTCTGTTCTCCATGGAAGGAGCAGCTGAATCATCACCTGGCAGTAGGTCTAAAATGCAACAATCACGATGTCGAATTGTAAAACTAGATTACCCCAGGTGGGTAGAGCGAAATGCTCAGAATCCCACACTGCTAGTGTACCTAGTACATCGGCTGTCTGCTCCACAGATTCTGGGGGGAGCAATAGTTCGATTGTAAATTCCGGGACTTTAAATCTCAGGAATCGGCAGGTGAATCGACATTGCAACACCTTAAACTCTTGTCGCGTTCAAGCTGGTGCTAGAAGGGCTTCTTCGAAAAATGATGAATCAACTTCTTCCTCGGTTAGCGGTAGGCGCAGCGTGACACCGTGTAGGGCTACTGTGACCCACACTCATGAGGAAAACAACATCAATCCTCATCCACCGGCTTCTGCTGTTTCTGGAGTGACGCAAGTTGGCACATCCACGACCACAAAAGCCGGAAAGCCCAGGAAGCGCATGAAGTGGACTATTGAGCTGAACTCTTTTATTATGCGCTCCTATTTCAAAATCACCAAGATGGAAACTGATATGACAACGTACAGATACGCCCTCCACCGTGCATTCATTGAACATTTCCCAGAATTCCAGCATCTCACGGAACAACGTATTGCTGACCAGCGTCGAAGTATAGTGAAAAACAATCTACTACCCGATCCGACGTTGCAACAAATTCGAGGAGAAGTCCTTCTTGACCTACAAAATGAGGAGAATGACATAATTACTGATCATGATACACATGAACCGGAGAATGCACAAGAAGACAACAATGGCGTTGAGAAAACAAACATTGATTGCGACAAAACACCTGATAATGACTATAATACAGAGCTTTGTAAAGCACTAGCGGAATTTAATGGCACCAACCCAATACACCGGCCCAAACTACCCAAGCTGCGAACCAATAAGAGTACCAACAGCATAATAGCAGCAGTGAACTTACTATTGCAGAACCATGCCAAAGACTGCAAAGCACTGGAACAACTTCACACTCTCATCTATTGTGGAGCGGTGGCAGTGCTTCGAATTCATAATCAACGAATCCAGTTCCCTGGAAACAATCAGAGTAAGGACTACAAACAGCTCAAGCCCTGGTGGCAACGCAGGCTCGAAAGTTCCATTGATGACATCAGGAGGGAATTGGGGCAGTTGACAGAGTTTAAGAACAGCTTGAAACCGTCGAGGCGATTAACAAACAGAGTGAGAAAGATCTATCGAAAAATCAAAACATGGTCACCCACAACATGAACAACATGTATTTGAATATATGGATTCACTCAGACAAAAGTTGAAGGCAAAATCCAAACGTTTATCTCGATATGTCAAGTGCACGAAAAGGAAACAACAAAATTACTTATTCAATAACAATCAGAAGTTATTTTACAGGCAACTGAGCGGTACAGAAAACAATCAGAACCAAGGTCCTCCAAATAAAGATGAGCTGACGGAATACTGGTCTTCATTATGGTCGAAGCCTGTCGAACATAAATCCAACGCTCACTGGATAAGAACTGAGGAGGAAAAAATCAATATTGAACCGATGTCTTTCGTTGACTTGACAACAAGCGAGGTAACCGAAGCTATAAAGAGTACCAGTAATTGGAAGACACCAGGAGTTGACCACGTCCAAAACTTTTGGTATAAGAAGTTTGACAGTCTACATAAAGCAATGGCAACATCATTCTCACATATTTTGCAACATCCAGAAGATACACCACCATTTCTGACACTGGGCTCGACCCACTTGCTTCCCAAAACACATCAAACTCACGATCCTTCGCAGTATAGGCCCATAACCTGCCTACCAACTATATATAAAATATTAACGGCTTGCATCACTAACCGTATTTACAGACATGTGGACCAAAACAACATCCTGTCAGAAGAACAGAAAGGTTGCAGACGAGATCACCAAGGCTGCAAAGAACAACTTATCATTGATTCAGTTATACTGAAACAGGCGCAAAAGGAAAAGCGCAACATCCACACGGCTTTCGTAGATTACAGGAAAGCATTTGATAGCGTTCCACATTCCTGGCTTGTGAAAGTTCTGCAAATTTACAAAGTACATCCCACTGTTGTTACTTTTCTTGAATCAGCGATGAAGCACTGGCGAACGAACCTTCATTTACAAATAAATGGCCAATACCTCCAAACTGATGAAATTTCCATCCGTAGGGGGATCTTCCAGGGTGACTCCCTTAGTCCACTTTGGTTCTGTTTGGCAATGAACCCACTCTCCAATCTACTCAACGATACGGATTACGGCTATAAACTTAAAGCCAACAGGAACACTAGCTGCACTGTTTCCCACCTTCTATATATGGATGATATCAAAATATACGCATCCAACCAGCGTCAAATTCAACATTTACTCAATATCACTGAAAAATTCTCCAGTGATATACAAATGGGATTTGGATTAGACAAGTGCAAAACCTTAAATATCGAGAAGGGTAAAATAGTTAACGGAGATGTGTTACTACCCAATGGGAATATTATAACTGCCATGCAAAATGGCGAGACCTACAAATATCTAGGATTTCAGCAAGCTAAGCTATTAGACCAAAAGCAAGCAAAAATCAAAATTAGGAGCCAGTTCACTCAAAGGGTAACTACTTTATTGAAATCCCAGTTGAACGCAGGAAATCTAGCAAAAGCAATTAACACCTACGCCATACCGATCCTGACATACTCATTTGGAATTCTGAAGTGGACAAAGACAGAGCTGGAGGATATTCAAAGAACAACCCGTACCATGATGACCAAACACAAATGTCACCATCCGACATCATCAGTTATCAGGACAACACTACCAAGAAGAGAGGGAGGGAGAGGTCTAGTGGACATAGTTAATTTACATAACAAACAAATATCTAGACTCCAAGAATTCTTCATTGTCAAGGCTGAAACATCTGAATTGCATGAGATGGTCGCAAAAGCAGATAAAAACTATTCCCCCTTAAATCTTGTAAGCCCTGATATGAGACTTGAAATCGTTACCGATTCTGACAAACAGGTGGAGTGGGCTCAGAAAGCGCTTCATGGTCGACATCATCACGACCTCAATCAACCTCATATCGACAAGGAAGCATCAAATAAGTGGCTATCTGATGGAACATTATTTCCAGAAACAGAAGGATTTATGACGGCAATTCAAGACCAAGTAATTAATACCAACAATTACAAGAAATTTGTCATGAAAGATCCAAACATCGCTACGGACAAGTGCAGGAGGTGCCAACAAACAACAGAGACGATACAACACATCACGTCGGGATGTTCAGCCTTAGCTAACATTGATTACCTACGCAGGCACAATCAACTTTGCAACATCATCCATCAGAAGTTGGCCAACAAATTTGGATTAGTGAACACCTACACCCCATATTACAAGTACCATCCGAATTCGGTGCTAGAGAATGCTGATTTTAGACTATACTACGATAGGTCAATTATCACCGATAGACGGGTGACGAATAACCGGCCTGATATTGTAGTTGTGGATAAAAAAGCTAACTCGGTTTATCTGGTGGATGTTGCAGTACCCAATAATAACAATATTCTGGACAAATACAACGAGAAAATTGCAAAATACACCGATCTTGCAATTGAGGTAAGACAGATGTGGCATGCAGAGAAAATAGAGGTGGTACCGATCATCGTTTCATCTACGGGACTAATTCCCAAAACTCTACAAGATAGCCTTACCAAACTGGGTCTGCACAAAAATACTTACATCGATCTGCAGAAGGCTGCCATCCTAAATACCTGTCACACTGTCCGTAAATTTCTAAATATGTGACTTCCGAGCCTAATCCCATTCGCGTTTACACACGCTCGGGATAGGTGAACATTACCAGCAAGTGCTGAGCAAGTGCATACTTGGAATGATAATAATAATAATAATAATAATAAAAATAAAAAATATACGCATCCAACCAGCGTCAAATTCAACATTTACTAAATATCACTGAAAAATTCTCCAGTGATATACAAATGGGATTTGGATTAGACAAGTGCAAAACCTTAAATATCGAGAAGGGTAAAATCGTTAACGGAGATGTGTTACTACCCAATGGGAATATTATAACTGCCATGCAGAATGGCGAGACCTACAAATATCTAGGATTTCAGCAAGCTAAGCTAGTAGACCAAAAGCAAGCAAAAATCAAAATTAGGAGCCAGTTCACTCAAAGGTTAACTACTTTATTGAAATCCCAGTTGAACGCAGGAAACCTAGCGAAAGCAATTAACACCTACGCCATACCGATCCTGACATACTCATTTGGAATTCTGAAGTGGACAAAGACAGAGCTGGAGGATATTCAAAGAACAACCCGTACCATGATGACCAAACACAAATGTCACCATCCGACATCATCAGTTTTCAGGACAACACTACCAAGAAGAGAGGGAGGGAGAGGTCTAGTGGACATAGTTAATTTACATAACAAACAAATATCTAGACTCCAAGAATTCTTCATTGTCAAGGCTGAAACATCTGAATTGCATGAGATGGTCGCAAAAGCAGATAAAAACTATTCCCCCTTAAATCTTGTAAGCCCTGATATGAGACTTGATATCGTTACCGATTCTGACAAACAGGTGGAGTGGGCTCAGAAAGCGCTTCATGGTCGACATCATCACGACCTCAATCAACCTCATATCGACAAGGAAGCATCAAATAAGTGGCTATCTGATGGAACATTATTTCCAGAAACAGAAGGATTTATGACGGCAATTCAAGACCAAGTAATTAATACCAACAATTACAAGAAATTTGTCATGAAAGATCCAAACATCGCTACGGACAAGTGCAGAAGGTGCCAACAAACAACAGAGACGATACAACACATCACGTCGGGATGTTCAGCCTTAGCTAACATTGATTACCTACGCAGGCACAATCAACTTTGCAACATCATCCATCAGAAGTTGGCCAACAAATTTGGATTAGTGAACACCTACACCCCATATTACAAGTACCATCCGAATTCGGTGCTAGAGAATGCTGATTTTAGACTATACTACGATAGGTCAATTATCACCGATAGACGGGTGACGAATAACCGGCCTGATATTGTAGTTGTGGATAAAAAAGCTAACTCGGTTTATCTGGTGGATGTTGCAGTACCCAATAATAACAATATTCTGGACAAATACAACGAGAAAATTGCAAAATACACCGATCTTGCAATTGAGGTAAGACAGATGTGGCATGCAGAGAAAATAGAGGTGGTACCGATCATCGTTTCATCTACGGGACTAATTCCCAAAACTCTACAAGATAGCCTTACCAAACTGGGTCTTCACAAAAATACTTACATCGATCTGCAGAAGGCTGCCATCCTAAATACCTGTCACACTGTCCGTAAATTTCTAAATATGTGACTTCCGAGCCTAATCCCATTTGCGTTTACACACGCTCGGGATAGGTGAACATTACCAGCAAGTGCTGAGCAAGTGCATACTTGGAATGATAATAATAATAATAATAATAATTTTTCAAGTTGTCGCTCTTTGTATAGAATCGAGTGACGTAAATAATTGAAATGCATCTTTCCATAATTTTGAAAGTTATCGTTCGATATGCAAACAATTCATCGAATTACGGAAAATTGTTTTGACCCTCACGACAGACACGTCGTTTTCAAATATTTATAACACTCCGAATTTTCATGAAATTATTATTTCCAAGCAGTATTTCCTGAGTACTCCCAGTTTATAATTTCGGTATGCTGTCAACTGGAAATTGTATAGTATCAAGTCCCTCCGGGAGTCTGGCAGCTTTGGTTATTGTCTTAGTGCTGAGATATTCTTCACACATCTCCATGGAATCTCCGAAAATAAAGTTTGAATCATTTATATTCGTTATATACACTTTAATTCAATCTGCCAATTTTTATATTCAGCGAGGAGGACACATAAATTGTGTTCCAAAAAAATTATGTAATTTCTGAATTAATAAAGTATGATCATTGACATTAGGAAGAAGAGCTAGATTTCATGGAATATAAGATGATGTGTTATTTTGTAAAATTCATTATTATTATTGATATGATTAAATACGGAAAACGCCAGGACAATTGGGTTTTTTTGATAAATTGTACTTCAAGTGTACTCATCCTTGTTCCGTTTTTTCCAAATGATTTCCCTTCTTTCCGCCAGGCCTATTCTTAGTTTCACAAGGCTATCCCTGGACAAACTTTCCAATGAAAAGTCTTATGCCTGGATATATTTCTTTCTAAAAACTCTTCTGTCATACCTGGCCTTCATCTTATTGTTGACATATTTCCTTTTCTGGGATTTTCATGACATTCCACATTTCAATAGAGTGTACACCCTGTTGGTTTCAATGTGCTCTTGATATGTGAACCACCCTTTTTTATTATAAGAATGTACTCATTCAATTTTCCTTCCACTTTTCTAATATGTCTAAGCTATCAGTGTTCCAATTGGTTTTATTACTTTGAAACTAAATAGAAAGAAATGAAATGAAGCAGTTAAAGAGTTGTATCACGTACAAGACCAAAACCTTCTCCACTTTAAAAATACAAGATCATAATCCAGCAGTATGCATGAGAGACTTTTAGATGAATAAACCCCAACAACAGACTAAACTTTAAACTGAATTTGTATTGAACTAGGTTAGCGAACTAACACATTTAATAAGTGACACTACATTTGGCAAAGTCTATCTGGAACACAAAAATAAATTGGAATATAAGAGATAAACGCGCAGCTCATTCTCTTTTTTTAAAAGGAAATTCATTGAATGCAGACTTTTGAGATTTCGCGATAACATTAAGTATTGTTATTGTTATGGGTTTTGATAGTTCGGCCAACTGTCGAGTTTCATGTCGAAGCTATTCAAACTACAAACAGTATAATAAAGAGATTGGTGTTATGATACAACCGCGATCGCCGAGCAGTACCACAAGATCAAGTAGGTATAATCCTACCGTCGAGTTGTACTACCGAATTTCCTGGGAGGATTAACGATTTAAAAATAAAGTCGAATGACTAATGACCTTAACAATTTTATTAAAATTTCAAGTACTTGATATAAAATAAATAGATTTTCGGGTATAGTGTTACAGATTTTTGAGATAATATACAAATTTACATTTATTTTATACCTAGGTACTCATAATATAACTAATTTATAACTTATAATAAACTCTACTCTATAAATATGCGTACGGGCGACGACCCAGCACTGTAGTAGAACGCATTGGATGCGATAATTACAGTCAAGCTGAGTCGGACATGGTTGACATGGTTAGTACTTGGATGGGTGACCGTGCCATCGTATAGGGCTCGTACAGCCGGCAGCGGAGTAGCATGACAGCTCGCAGGCATTATACCAATGAGCACGAGGTATACATGTAGATTGTGGATATGCCGTCTGTCGGAGGAGACGTAAAACCGAGGTCCCGAGTCTATGGATGTTGGGCTCGTTGAAGAACGCGTCTACTGGTTGGAACACTCGTGAGTTCCCCAAAATCCTCAGTCGCAGATATAGAACGACGTTGAATAACCAAAAATATATATTTATACGTACTGGGTTGTAGGATTCGAGTTATGTAATGGTAGGTTAATTTGCGCCTAAATACAACTTATCATTAGTGGTATTGGTTATTTCCTCAATAAATACGGCGTATGTGTACCACTTCGATGGTCAGTATAATGGGCTTGTTATCAATGAAATAATTTCTCGGTTTTTTTCACGTTTTTTTGGAAAACTAAATCATCAAAATAACAAGTGAAATTTTCAGCTACTAAACTTTCTCCACTACTTATATATTAAAGGTTGAAAATGGAGCTATTTTAAGCGACAGAGCCAACTGTGACGTCATATTGCATATCGGAGTATGATATTCCGCATTAAAACGCTGCGTTTCATATGGAAAAGTTGGTTCCAGCTGCAATATCTTTCAAAAGTGTTAGTATTTCTGCTATTGAATATGTATTCAGTAGATACCGGATTTATTGAGGCAGATTTTGGAAATTTACCTGACATCGATATCTTTATGGCGATTGTCTACTTTAATAGAAACAAAGAGTTTACATTCGGTTTTTGAATTGAAATTTCAAAACAATCTACAATTGTACATTGTATATTTTCATAATATCTACCTCTGAAGGGAATATGAAGTTCTTAATTCCAGATAGGGGCATCTAATACACGAATAGCTAATAACGGTATACTTTTTTGTATATTGCTACATACTCTGGAAAGTGGCATCACAAAATCGTCTGCTAATATCCTATAAGGTGAGTTCAGTTTGATATTTTTCAATGTTGAAAAGATATCAAGCTTGTCCAGCTCACATATTTCTCAATTAACAAGTTCACAAGAAATAGTGGATGACTTGGAACTCCAGGATAAAGCTTTGGAATTTTTTCGTATCAATTGAAATGTTCAATATTGTATTACTTCTGACCTATTAATGTCTAGATAGAATAAGTTATTCGGATCTGACAAACTTAAATCTGACGGAGTAAATGTGAAAGAAGAACCTCCAGTGGATATTGAAACTCTTCATTGATGGGTTTTCATCTTTTTCCTAACGCAATTTCTTCAACTTCTCTTTTTAGCCATTTTTCGACTCCGCATTGAATCGCCTTGGAACGCACATAGGCCTTAATGCAAGTCTGAACCCTCATTTCCCGAGATACCTAGATAGGTTTCATTCGTGTGATATCCATTAGATTCCTTGATTTCTTCCAGGGTTTCTTTTTTCTAAGCTTAATGACAAATTACTGAGTTTGTAAAAACTGGGGTATGACTTTTAACTATGCGTTGTAACTTTTTTTTGACAGTCAAAAAATCTCGCTACTACTCCAGGCTTTAGTTAAACTTCTCCACTGTTCATTATTTTAATGTACATATATTTTTCTGGAGCATTCCTGGATGTGCTATGACAGTCTGAAGCCAAACAGTACTCATTTAACACTTTTTTTCTCACTTATTATATAATAAAATAAAGAAACAGCTCAATCAATAGTCCAGCGTTTTGTTCCTTACAAAACACAATATACATACAATGCAATATAGTACACTTCCACATAGCTCTCGACTCGCGGCGTTTCAAACATTAGATATAGCATATGCAGTATGACGTCATAGGTAACCACACCCCGTTCTCGTTCAATCCAATTTCTTCAATCAGTTTGAGGGCTTAAACGCCAAAAAATCTGAAATTTTGGGAATCCGTAAAATTAGTTCTTGTTCTATTTTTAAATTAAATTTTTTTTTCTTGAACAAGCCCGTTTCCATTAAAGGCGAAATGTATCAACTTAGGTTGTCGAGGTACAGCTCGGTAAGGTTAACGACTAAACTGAAATTTCGCTGAAATTTATCTGTACTTGGTCTACTTACCAAGAATAATCAAAACTTCATGGAGTTTAGAAAGTAAACTCCATTATGTATTTATATGGCCCATTTCGGTTTTCTTTATAACGTTTTATAAAACGTGGTTTTATGACAGAAACAAATGAGTTGAAAATTAAATTTCAGTTCAGCCGAGTGAATTATGGCCATAAATTGCGAGTTGAATGCTATACTTTGTCCACGACACTTAATTTCTCTCTTAAATAAAAGTCAGTAACGATTTGGCAAATTACTAACCTCAAAATGTTGTGGCAGCTACATCAAATAATTTGACATATATAGAGATAGGCGACACTGTAGAAAGTATCAATACAACGTACCGTCATAAATATATTGTTTTAAAATACTCAATATTAGAAAATATCGTTATGAAAAGTACCAATACTTAAAGTTACAATATTTTATCGATACGATATATTTCGGAAACAAATTTCCTGAACAAAATTCACAGATTTAATAGTTTATTTCATATTGGACTCCCATCTCTAGTCGTGAATTATGAACCATAATTCACGAGTAGAGTATGGGTACCATACACCTTTTGTTAGGAGGTGAAATATTGACTTATTATTAGGTGGTCGTGGACAAACTATCACCAGGGATATTGACATAGCTGTCAAGATACAGTCAACTAATTTTGTATTGTCACGATGAATAAAATCAATAGAAAAAACTATTAAAATAAGCTGTTTTCTTTAACTAACCAAAAGATAAATATTCTGATCAAAGAGAAGAAGAATCAAATTCACTTATTTTTCGATCGATTCGAGCCGGATTTCCATTCCATAATCAATTTCAGGAGCGTGACGGATGTCAAGCCTTCTAGTTTACCCAGTTGAATCCATATATTACAAGAAGCATTGTGCAGCAATCTTTTTATGAAATCTGGAGGACAAATTGACAAAGACAAGGTATCTAATCCAACCTAACCTAATCTAACTTTCAATTACCATCGCATCCATCTGAACCAATCCGAGCTGTTTTCTTGTCATTTCCGCGAAACGGCTAATCAAGCCATTTTTTAACATGCTTAAGTGATTTTAACCCCTATATCGATCCTTCCGATACGCTAGAAATGTGGCAATTTGACCCACCGTGGGTGTAACACTTTTATTTCTCAACTAATCCGTAATCTTTATCCCTCAAAGATGCTTGAATCAAATAGCGGTAACTATCAAGATGACAGTCGTCAAAAAATTGACATTTATCTGGATCTGGTAGCTCGTCGCGACGCTGTCACTAACGAAATAAATAGATTTTAAACCTTTTCGGAATTGAAATCTCATGATTTAAATAGTCCTATTTTGTTGATAGACCTGACCACTCGATTAAATAGGATTGAACCTTTGATTGATGAATTTAAGCATGTCCAAATTCAAATTGAGAAAGTCTGTTTAGATAATGAATATGGAGAAATAAAAGATCAGGATCGAGAATACGAGTCATTTGAAAATTTATATTTCACGAATATTTCAAACGCAAAATTGACTATAAACAAAATTAATGCCGCTCAGGCTGCACCAAATGCACTCTCTACTGGCTCTTCAGTGCAAGTAGCACTGCCATCGGCACATGGTCAGTACGGTTCACGTCTCTCCTAGCTAATTTCAGCGGATCCTATGATACTTGGACCAATTTTAAAGATACAGAGAATTGAAATTTTCCATTATCTACGATCCAGTTGACAGGGAGAAGCTGCTCAAATAATCAACTCTTTAGCCACAACCGAGAATAACTATGCTACTGCTTGGTCCCTTCTGCAGGAAAGATACGAAAACGAAAAGGCAATCATGCACTCGCACATCAAATTTATTCTTGAACTCAATCGAGTGAAAGATGATTCCCATTTCATATTTAGAAAACTGGGCAGTTTTCAAAATCATTTTAAATTGTTACAGACCAATAGAGCAGCATTTTAATTTATTTACTTACCTCAAAATTGGACTATAATAGTCGTAAAGAATGGGAACATTTCTCAAGAAATATTGATAATCCTCCTACTCAAGATTTTATAACTTTTTTATCCCAACGTTGTCGCTTTTTGGAATCTCTTGACTTGTATCTGATAAACCCCAAAAATACGAACGTAAAACATAACTTTTCCATAACAATATCACTATTTCATGCCCACTATGCAAAGACAGTCATTTTATATATCCAAGCCGAAAATTTATTGACTTACCTATGAATAGGTCTTCGGAGGCAAAAGGTGCAAACTTATGCGCCAATTGTCTGCGTCCAGGACACCGCCAAAGTGATTGCAAGTCTACTTATACTTGCAAGACCTGTCAAAACAAGCATCACTCATTACTACACATGCAACCAAATCATATGAAACCTCTCAATCGACCATGCCATGATAACACCCAAAAAAACGCTCATACTAATAAAACCACTCATTCACGATTCTCCATTTCAAACAATCCAACTACCTCTCAATCACATGATAATCATCGAATTCTACTCAATGTTAACAATGTAAATGCCGCCCTGACTTTCTCAAACCTGCCGATATAGATATACTTCTAGGCGCAGGCGTTTTTTACAACCTCCTCAATGCTAACTGGATTAAATTGGGCAAAAATAATCCTATCTCACAAGACAACAAACTAGGGTGGGTAGTAAGTGGCCCAGTTGATTTACTGACAACAAATAATCAACATACAAACTCCTTAAAATGTACAAACAACGATCTTCAAAATAGTTTGCAGCTTTTTTGGAATTGCGAAGAAACCATCGAACAAATATCTAAAAATAAATATTCCCAAGAAGAAATCGACTGTGAAAACCATTTTAGATTTATTTTAAGCCTTCCTCTCGGGCCCAATGTTTCTCAGCTTGGAGACTCTTTTCAAACCGCCTTGAAACGTTTTCTTGCAATTGAGTAAAAACTGAATAAGAATCCTCATATAAGAAATACTACTGCGACTTCATCTCAGGATATAAAATCCTTGGACATATGTCTGAAATAAACCTAGATATCTCCAGCCATAACTCTGTATATCCCTTTTATTATCTACCACACCATTGTGTGGAAAAGAGTGATAGCCTAACTACTCTCCTCAGAGTCGTCTTCTACGGATCTGCTACGTCGTCTTCAGGCCTAAAAGTCGGACCCACTGTCCAAAACCATTTATTTACCGTAATATTGCGTTTTCGACAACATAATTTTGTATTAACAGGGGACAATGCAAAAATGTGTCGCCAATTTTTGATCGAATCTCAGCAACGATGCCTCCAACGAGTTCTGTGGCGTGACAACTTTTAAGACAACATCGGACATTTTGAATTGAACACAGCCACTTATGGAATAGCAAGCAGTGCCTTTTCAGCCACGCGTTGTCTGAACCAAAACTCAGAAGACACCTTGGACTCTCATCGCACAGAAAGTGAAATCATAAGAAATTATGTCTATGTCGATGACGTCATCACCGGTGCATCTACTGAAGGAGCTCTTTTGAATATTCGCAAAAATCTCATAAAGATATTTGAAGCATACGGACTTGAATTAGGAAAATTTTGTTCCAATAGCCAATCTGTAATATCTGACATAACCGAGCCTTTTACTCAATCTAAATCCTCAACACTTGAGGAATCTCACCATAAAACCCTAGGCATATCTTGGAATTCCGAACAAGATATTTCCATCTACAACTCTAACATCGATCTTAACTATACACCTGTAACTAAACGTGTCATATTATCACTTATTTTACAGATTTTCGACCCTCTTGCCTTCTAGGACCTATGGTTTTACACAAGTCAAAATCCTTTTACAGAAATTATGGTAACTTAAAATCGCTTGGAATGATCCTGTACCCACAGACATTTTCTGAACATGGAAAAACTTTACCCATCACTTATCCTTAGTTGATTATTTCAAAATTTCCCGCCAAGTCACAATCAAAACCATTATTGCTTTTGAGCTTCAAGGATTCAGTGACTTTTCAATTAATGCTTCTGGAGCCTGCATATATTCACGTTCTATAGATTCTTATGGCAATATTTCTGTTCATCTACTAACTGCTAAGAGCCGCGTAGCTCCTTTAAAAGATGTAAGTTTACTACGTCTTGAACTATGTGGTTCCCTAGTCCTATCTCGATTGATGAATTGAGTCATAAAAGCTTCAAAATGTCAACCAAACAAGGTGTACTATTACACTGATTCTACTATTGTTCTCTGTTGGCTTTCTTTAGAGCCTAGACAATTGAAATCATACGTCTGTAATAGAATTTCAGAAATACAGCAAATTACTGATCCGAATACATGGTATCACATTTCGTCTGCTGAAAATCCAGCGGATATTCTATCTCGGGGCATGAGTCCTCAGGACCTCAAAACAACCTGCTCTATGGTCCAGCCTTTTTATCTAAGCCAAAGGAATTTTGGCCCAGTAATACTCATATATCTAACTACAAACGTAAAAAACTCGATTCTGAAACCCTAGAATTGAACCCTAAATATATTTTGCTCATTTCTCCAAGATCGAATTTTTCATTATTTGAAAAATTTTCTGACTACAATAAACTGATTAATGTGACTGCTTACTGCCTACGATTCATTCAAAAATTTGAAATTATCAAAACGTACCCGTCGAATAGGACAATTAACACTTCTTGAACGTGAACACGCATTAACTACCCTAGTTACCATAATTCAAGGTGAAACATTTTCTAAAGATTTAGTACAATTTGAAAAACAAAAATTACTCAAAGCCTCAAAGTAAATTGAAGTCCTTGAACCCATTCATTGACAAAACTGGATTTTCACGAGTCGGTGGTAGACTCCAACATTCCAATCTTGACTATCAAGCCAAACATCCTATACTTTTAAAATATGTTATTCATAGATGCATAACTTGCTATAAACAAAACCCTAAACCCCAAGATATAGTCCACTAATTTTGTATCGTCACGATAAATAAAATCAATAGAAGCTATTAAAATAAGCTGCTTTCTTTAACTAACCAAAGGTAAATATTCTGATCAAAGAGATGAATCAAATACACACAGAATTTATTTTCTTTGGTGACTCAAACGCTTCACCTTTTTTCTAATTTTCTTTGTTGGACAAAATTTGCTCACTGTTCTTACACTGATTTTAAAAGCAGTGTAACACCAGCGGCCGTTAGTCACCAATGTAATAACCGGTAAAAACCTATGTAAATAACCTGTAATAGAGAAACTAAAAAAAAACTGCTGATCCACCGTAAAAGCTGCTACTCCAGAGAACACCGTACCGAATTTCACGAGCCGGAACCTGAAAAAGTAAAATTCTCCAGGGTAGCTATTCTTGAAAATCATACGATCCGGTGCTTCTCTCGTACGATGGGATCTATCCCGTGCGATCTATCGAATCCCATAGAATCCCACGGTCGAAATCGACTAATTCTTGAACCTTCATGTGAACGTTCAAAATTATTGCGTTTTTGCCAGCATTATTCGATACGAAAGATCTACTTTTTAGTTATTTCTGGCCTTTTTTTTGTACAGCTGTCATAATTTTCTGTCATTAATAATTATCTCTTATATTTGTTATGATATATAACCCATAGATATATAACCAATGATAAAAAGTCTGTTTGGTAAATCAGTTAGTATTAAAATTGCATGGAAATGAGTAAGTCGAGCTACAATCATTCAAAAAAGAAATACTCCTACAAACGGCACACTTCCAAGCGATGAACATATAAAACCTGGAGCCCCTATCTTCGTCAACTCGTACTTCCTCCTCTGCCTCCCGTAAAATCTCATTTCGTACCAAAAATAATGGTTCTCCTTGTCCATGATTAAACACCGATTGAAAACACTGGAAACCAGTGAAACCACTCAAACTCACGACAAAGTATTTTTTCAAGTCTTTGCGCATAAAATCAAGATTCAAAAAAACAGAGAACTAACAGAATAATTACGGAATGCATAGAGATGTAGTAATTATATAGTACTTTTTCTCTAATAATTTTTCTATGACAGAATGAAAACAAATTTCCATAAAATAACCCCTTTATTGCCCAAATATCAATTCATTCGAGTCTGCTCCCCTATTTCGGACCATGCGATCCTGAACGTATGACTTTCTTGCGATTAATAATACCGGATCACGGGCCAAGGATATAACGACGATCGCCTCATGTGATCATTCGTCATAAATCTATGCCGCTCATTGTTCAAGAATAGACGTCCTGGTGTGTCCCTGAAAATAACAAGAAGGCAGCGTAGCTGGCTGTCTCCACCCACGGGTACGTGGGAAACAGGAATCAACGATTCCTGTAAAAAAAGTCCGAAAGGAAAGATCCGGCCTCCGCTGCTATCAGTTGTTGTTGATATTGAGAGGTCTTTGTGTGTAGGGTTACGTCTGGTATAAGGATCAGAATAAGGTATTACTACTAATTTATTAAGTAGTTTTTAGAGGATACCTGTGTACGAAAGCAAACTAAGCTTTATCGAATTTAAATAAGTTTTTTAAAAATAGAAAACCAAGAATAGTAAATAAATAATGAAATATAATAATAAATACTTAATAGAAATTAAATAATGAAATGATAATAATAATACTCATAAAAAAATTGATTATGATAATAACTTCAGTTAATTGAAAATGAACGAAAACCGCAATTAAAGGTTACGTGTATAAATTTAATAACTCACATTGATAAATTATTAATTCTCTCAGTTTTTTTGAGGATTACGTGATTACGACTGAATCCCTTATAGTAAATCGAATACGTGTAAAATTCGTAAATAAAATATAATAAACATTTTTTTATTGGTGTACCTTTTTACCTATTTAACGCACGCCCCAGCGTGTTTAAAACGAACTTTTTTAATGTCACCATCGCAAATCAACATACCGAGAAAGGAAGTGTAATGTCTAATGGTATAAATGACAATTTTTTTTTATTGATCTGACAGAAGTACTTTGTAACGTCAAAACCTTCATTTGAACAATATTCAACAATTTTAATTTTATGAATAAAAATGGTAAGTGCACGTGATACTGTTTGAAATATTAAAATTTCGATTTTTCAAATCGGAGAAACTGGTATTTGAGATACTATATTGAGGACACTATTAACATTTCCATGACAACGCAAGGTAAACTAATGTCATCACGAATTCAACCATTTTACATTGTCAGTTATTTCCATTTATTTTCCTTGTAGTAGTAATAGATATTAGCTATTTACGTAATTAGTGGGATATGGACATTATTAACGCACGCATGTGAAGTTTGCAGGACGAGGCCGTAGGCCGAGTCGTGTAATCACATAGGTGCGTTAATAATTCCTATCACACGTGTTACGTACAAAATTTTATCTACAACTGTTTATTAGTATTATCAACAGTACCTATATTATAAAATATAAAAAAAATTCCAATCCAACGTATTTTTAATAATATTGACTGCTAACATAAGGTACTGTGTATCATATTTTGTGACCATATCATCAAAGACAAACAAGGATGTGGAAATAAAATATATTAGTTATGTCATCAAATTTTCAAAAATGAATGAACAAAAATCTAAAAAAATGAGTTCAAGCGAAGACAATCTCCTTTCGGAAATTGAAAATGCAGCTTCCAGTGTTATTTTAAATATTTAATTCTGGTATTAATATGTTTCTAGATTATCATTACCGCACTAGTGCGGTAATGTAATAAAAAACGCACTAGTGCGGTAATATATGTCATTATGACACTAAAAATAGTGTCAAATCGTACTCGTTACATGACAGTTGTAGATAATAGTTATTTATGCAACAAGTGCAAAAAGTGAGTGTTTTTTGCACGCGACGTGAAATTGTCCAACGAGGTCTTTAGGCCGAGTTGGACAACACGTTTTGCAAGAGTTGCATACAATATTTTTCCTAAATTCATGCAAAAACTGGAAACTTAGAATATAATATGTCAATATGTCAACCTAACCTAATTAAACTCAGCCCGTTCTTCTTTTTTTGTATCTTCATGGCCTCCACCTTGTCAGTACTCAATCATAGCTGGTTCTCGCCTTGACCATTTAAATTTTAAATAATTAAAGATTTTTGCAATAATTGTAACTCGTTGAGACTAAGTAGTAAGATATATACATATATTATTGTTGTATTAAAGCAGGATCAGATACTTGCTATGGATTTTTATTCAATTTAAATGTTTATGTTTGTCATTAATCATCACTAGTGCAATAAAGTACCACTTTTTCCATTAAATGTGGTTCACAAAAGTGTTGTTTTTTGCATGAATGTAGAAAAAGTATATTTATGATTTCAAACAGCACTAATCAAAAAAGGAAAAATAGCGTAAAGTATTCGTGGATAACTGTATCTAAAACACTTGCTCTATTTCGTGCACATTCATACTTCAATATACTAATCTATATGCATGAGGTGGCAATAAAATACGGGCTAACCAAACTACAAAAATATTTGTTTCACAATTAGTACAAGATCAATCAGACTCACCAATGTGCAGGTAAGGCGCTCTCAAATGATGCTGAAGACTTCTTACCTGGCTTATTAATTGACACCAACACACGTATCGGATGGGGTAGACTTTTTATCGAACCTGTTTGCCTATAGCAAATCTTATTTGACCGTTCGCTACCCTCTTTAAGCGCTTATAGTAGACGCTCTCTCGAAGAAATCCTTCAAGTGTCGAAACGAAACTTATTTTGACTCCGCACTACTTCTGTCTTACAAGTCAAAATATAACTCTGCATTTTTCCAGATGACCGCTAACCGCGAACTCTATGGGGCAACCGCTCGCAACCGTGCTCGGCACCCAACTGCCTCGTCGTTTTTTCTATCTCGTCCAGCTTTGGGCAATTTTTGCCCAGTCAGATTTTTACCACTTTTTCATTTCTTGCCTTCTTATTGGACACACGTGTACTTTCTAACCCACAATCGCTTTGCTTCATCAGCCAACTCGTGTTTTCGAAACTAAGTTCCTTTTTGGTTACTTAGTAATTGTGTCATTGTGCATTATCAGCATTGTTTAGTCTGATTGAACTTTGCTACGCTACTTGAATCTAGGTTATATATTCATGAAATTAATTTTGTTTTGAATATATTCGAAATTTGTTATAAAGTTATAAAGTATGATGTTTTCCATAATTCCACCCTTGGTACTTATTACAGCAGCAGCTACACGCTAAAATAATAGAAATTTTCGTGAAGTAAAGTGAGGATATTTTATTCACGTACACCTACCTCTTGTACAGCATTTAAAGGCAACAAAGGACCATTATCATTCCTTTCTTCTTCAAAATAATTTACTAATAAAGCCAATAGCTCTTTGCATCGTCTATTCAGGTGTTTCGGCATTTTAACAATTACAAAAGAAAATACTCTGTTGTTTTGAAAAAAGAAAGTTTTGATTATAAATATTTGTCACCAACCACTTAACTATAACCTCAAAAATCGATGACAGTATACGAGTAGAAAAGTCACAAACAACGCGGCAACATGATGTTTTTTCCGGCACTGACTATTTTACCGTCAATACAATACAAGACAAATTTTTACATCGAGGGACGTCTAAGCCCTATAAATGAATGCATAAGTCAAAGCAAGACTGCGCTAAGAGTTTTAACAGGGATCCTAACGGGACATTGTCGCCTGAATGGGCACCTGAAACAGCTCAAATTAGTGGAGGAAAAAGAACGCAGATACTGTGGCATGGAAGAAGAGACCTCCATCCACATACTTTCCAACTGCACAGCACTCCAGAATCCTAGAGCACAGTACCTGGGAGATTACTGGATAGAAGAGGAACATTTACCTAAGTTGAAGCCTGCAGATATCCTAAAATTCCTCCGGGAAATAGGACTAAAGGAGCTACTAGTTTCAGAGACTCTCCTCAGAAACTAAGTAGAAGTAAGAGGGCACAATAGATCTTTTAGGTCTCAGTGAATGTTACCCCAAATATACATACATACATACATACAATCCCTATAAAGCTATATTGCTTATACCACCTTATACATTGTGTTGGTACAAAAGTTTTTCCATTTATTGGATTATCTTCAGTACCGATTAATCAACAAATTTGAGTATATGCACTTTTCGATAGAAATGTAGCCACACATGCGATAAAAATAGGTACAACCTTGGTGACGTGCACGCAACTTTGTTTGGTTTTTACTATATTTTCATATTATCGAAGGTGCTAAGGTTATCTATGGTGCCAAACACGATTTAATTTATTTGAACATGCTCAAAATTAACTTGCGAACCAAAATGCTGAAGAAAATACGAGTTTCGACGATTAATTTTTCGACTGATATATTGATCCCAATTTATCAATTTATTTTTTATTTATTCTTTCTAAGATAAATGATTTTTTAAGATAATTATTGGGAGGAAAAAGTGTAAGTGAGGCTGAAGATCGAGTACCAAGATATTATCAAATGATTATGAGTGACAGTTCAATTCAATTATGGGATATATCATAGTAAACATAGATAAGGTGAACTGTGATTTTGATATCAAAATCAGATAAAGCTTGCACAGCGTAATAATAATATTAGGTATAATGATTGATATCTGAAAATATAATTATCCAGCAGCTAATTATACATTGGAGGTCACACAATCGCAGAATCTACAATCGGTGATTGAGCGGAGTTTTCAGAAACAACTTTTTATTGAATAAATTATGGGCGTTATAAGTGGAAGGGAGGGATTGAGAAAGTTTTTTTTCTACGACCGTGCGCTTTAACCCACTTTCGCGCACGCATTTTAGTTTTGAAAGCTCGCACTAGTGCGTGAAAGTAATAAATGAGTGCGGGAAAGTAAAATGAGTGCGGGAAAGGGAAATTTTGCAAATTTTGACCTTATTACATAGTTTTTTACTTCGGAAGTTATAACTATTGTGACTACAGGGGTATAAATATTCACAAAATAATCAATAAAAATAAATATTTTTTTAGCTTTTTGTTGCATTTTTCATTTTTTGGAAATATAAAATAATGAAGATATTTTCATATAACCCTAACACCAAATAACTCCACTGGACCGGCAATTTCAAGTAATTTACAGATTGCAAAAAATTGTGTTTTAATATTAATATTTATAATAATTAGTAGTTTTTAGTAAAAGTTATGTATAAGTTTGTTGAAATGGAATAATTTTTGAAAAATGTGTTGGTATACTTTTTTGCAGGTATTTATATACGGTCGTAGAAAAAATAATGTTCCTAACTTATGCGTTAAGTGTCTTTCCCGCACTTGATCGCTCTGCATCGTTCGGGTCAACTGCAGTCGCGTGCGGAAAAGTATCATTTTCCGCACTTGTTAGGAAAATAACTAATTTTCTACGACCGTGCGTTTAAGCCCACTTTCTGGCACGCATTTTAGTTTTGAGAGTGTCACTTTCCCGCACTATGGCACGAAATTAGTGCGGTAAAGTGAAATTATGCAAATTTTAACCTTATTAGATAGATTTTTACTTCGGAAGTTATAACTGTTGTGACTATAGGTAAATAAATATACACGAAATAGTCCATCAAAAAAAGTGCAAAAGCAGCATGTCAAGTGCAAAAAACACGTTTTGCACGAGCTGCATACAATATTCTTCCTACATCCATGCAAAAACTGGAAAATTAGAATATAATAATGTTTGGAGCTCAAACTCAAACCGTTCTTCTTTTTTTGTATCTTTAAGGCCTCCATCTTGTCAGTACTCAATCATAGTTGGTTTCCGACTCGACCATTTAAATTTTAAATTATCAAAGATTTCTGCAATAATTGTAACTCGTTAAGACAAAGTAGTAAGATATACATATATTATTGCTGTATTAGAGCAGGATCAGACACTTGCTCTGGATTTTTATTTCATTTATATGTTTATGTTTGCCATAAATCATCACAAAACTGTCAAAAATGACAGATGAGTGCAACAAAATTTTTGTGCTGGAAAGAACCACTTTTTCCATTAAATGTGTTTCACAAACTGTTGTTTTTTGCATGAATGTAGAAAAATTGTGTAATAATTATATTTATAATAATTAGTAGTTTCAAGTTGAAGTTTTGTATATGTATGTTGAAATGAAATAATTTTTGAAAAATGGGTTGGTGTATTTTTTTGTAGGTATATACGGTCGTAGAGAAAATAATGAGCGGTAATAATATTACCGCACTGTTATTTTCTAATTGCTTAGCAACTGCCCACTATTTCAGAATGTTGAGGTTTGTGCATAGAAAACAGTTCAAAATAGTGTAACTTCTACCACGATCGGAGAAAAATAACTATATTTTGTCATATTGTTCATTGTTCAATATTATGGTATTGTTTTTGTATCAAGCAAAATGAATATGAAGTTTTTTATTTGAAAATTCGAAATACCTGAACCACGACATCGGTGAAAAGAGGACTCAAATGCTCAGCAATATTGGTAAAACAAGACTATGCTTGAAAGCTCCTCAGACTATGAAGGTAAAAGGTTTTCCTCCATTTTCTTTCATTTTCTGCTTCCTTTTTTTCGTTGCTTTGTTATGTGCAAGTCTCTCTATGTGCCCTAAGTATCTTATACGATACAGAGGGCTTCCATAGACTTCAATGAGCTCCTGATTTGTTTTTCTGATACAGATCTTCCACTCTTCTCTCCCCATATAGGTATTTTTGTGTTTTTTTTTCATATTTCTTTTCTTTTTTATTTATGATCCACAGCTCTGCTCCATATAAAACAATCAATCTGCCGTTTCAATTTAATTCAAGTGTCTCCTGCTTCTTTTTGTTTTCTCTTGTATTAGTTTCTTCAAACTTCAGACATTTCTTATCCCTATAGGAAACTTATTTTGTCTGTATTTTCATGTGTTCTCTCTATTGTCTAAAAGACTCTGAGACTCTAAATAAAAAAGATACTTCAGAAAGAGAACTTGCAACATTGTTTTCAGACAAACAGAAAAAGTTGAAAGTACGAATGGAAAAATGGAAAAACCGGAAATAAAACTTAGAGAAAATAGAGGGCAATAAATAACAATTAACAATACAATAAAAATGGAGCTGACTCAAAAAGTAATGTGATTGAAACAATCTGGATGTGATTGTTGGGTATTAACACCCAAGACTGGTAAAAAAGATCACAAAAGACATTAACTGAGTGATGTGAAATAGGAGAATAAGTGCTAAAATTTCATCTATGTCCAAGGTAATTAGAAATATACGATTTAATCGTTGGAGACGTACAAAAAAAGGGAAGGCAAAGACAGAAGCGAAAACAATAGTATATTGTTTTATTAGGAGTAAAAGTATAACTTTTTGTGGCGAGTCTGAATGTTTGATGGCCGAACGTTAGTGAGGCCGACAATTTCAGACGAGCCACAAAAAGTGCTTTTGCTCCGAATGAAACATGCTATTTTTTCCGCAAACGGCATCCAGAATATAGAACTAATTAATATTTAAATAATAATTCAAAACGATTGCAACGAAGTTGATAAATTCAGAGAATAATAATTATAAAACTGCGCACTACATTTCCGTGGTTACTGGTTTTGTGATTGCCAAGTCAAAAACAAATTTGACAGTTCAATAATATTTTTTTATAATGTCAGAAATATTGTAAGTGATTTAAAGCAACAATTGGACTGTGTATTTTTGGTAAGTACTTGAGCATCAAAATTTCGTTTGTTGTAGTAAATTGTACTGAAATTTTCTTTTAGATAATATTATGTCGGATTCAGAACCCAACTGTACACCGCTCGACGTTGTTGACATTTCTACTTTTTTGTCCGCTCACGGCCGTACAAAAAAGTGGCGTCTGTGAAATCATACTTCAACATTATGAATTGACGTTAATAATGTCTACTTTTTTTGACGTTTGCGGAAAATAGTATATTGTTTTATTAGGAGTAAAAGTATAACTTTTTGTGGCGAGTCTGAATGTTTGATGGCCGAACGTTAGTGAGTCCGACAATTTCAGACGAGCCACAAAAAGTGCTTTTGCTCCGAATGAAACATGCTATTTTTTCCGCAAACGGCATCCAGACTATAGAACTAATTAATATTTAAATAAAAATTCAAAACGATTGCAACGAAGTTGATAAATTCAGAGAATAATAATAATTATAAAACTGCGCACTACATTTCCGTGGTTACTGGTTTTGTGATTGCCAAGTCAAAAACAAATTTGACAGTTCAATATTATTTTATAATGTCAGAAATATTGTAAGTGATTTAAAGCAACAATTGGACTGTGCATTTTTGGTAAGTACTTGAGCATAAAAATTTCGTTTGTTATAGTAAAGTGTACTGAAATTTTCTTTCAGATAATATTATGTCGGATTCAGAACCCAACTGTACACCGCTCGACGTTGTTGACATTTCTACTTTTTTGTACGGCCGTCAGCGTACAAAAAAGTACTTTTTTGTCCGCTCACGGCCGTACAAAAAAGTGGCGTCTGTGAAATCATACTTCAACATTATGAATTGACGTTAATAATGTCTACTTTTTTTGACGTTTGCGGAAAATAGTATATTGTTTTATTAGGAGTAAAAGTATAACTTTTTGTGGCGAGTCTGAATGTTTGATGGCCGAACGTTAGTGAGGCCGACAATTTCAGACGAGCCACAAAAAGTGCTTTTGCTCCGAATGAAACATGCTATTTTTTCCGCAAACGGCATCCAGACTATAGAACTAATTAATATTTAAATAAAAATTCAAAACGATTGCAACGAAGTTGATAAATTCAGAGAATAATAATAATTATAAAACTGCGCACTACATTTCCGTGGTTACTGGTTTTGTGATTGCCAAGCATAGAGATAGAATATAAGGAAGGAGACGACATTCAGTGTTAGGTTCCATATGTACACGTGGAATCAGTGGGCGTGGCTAAGTGTGGTACGGAACGTACAGAGCCGGATTAAATTACTACAATAGTCTACAACTATTACTGTGTAAAAGATTCATGTTTAAAATATTTGTAATACACCCCTGCATACTATTTATCTCACCTGTGGTACGTTATTCCTGAAGATTTCTTAGTATCCACGCCGTCTCGACTTGTACAACTCCTCACAGCACAGGACACCATTTTAGTAAATCGGTTAAAAGAAAATTATTTAAAAAAATTCAATTCACGACACCGATAACAATTAAAAAAATTTATCAATCAATTTTGACATTACCGTGGTACGAAAATGGCTGACCGAGTACGCTTTAGATCACGTGATTTCGTCTCCTTCCTCTATACTATCTCTATGTTGCCAAGTCAAAAACAAATTTGACAGTTCAATATTATTTTATAATGTCAGAAATATTGTAAGTGATTTAAAGCAACAATTGGACTGTGCATTTTTGGTAAGTACTTGAGCATAAAAATTTCGTTTGTTATAGTAAAGTGTACTGAAATTTTCTTTCAGATAATATTATGTCGGATTCAGAACCCAACTGTACACCGCCCGACGTTGTTGACATTTCTACTTTTTTGTACGGCCGTCAGCGTACAAAAAAGTACTTTTTTGTCCGCTCACGGCCGTACAAAAAAGTGGCGTCTGTGAAATCATACTTCAACATCATGAATTGACGTTAATAATGTCTACTTTTTTTAACGTTTGCGGAAAAAAACTATTTTTTAACTATTAGCAGTTTGTGATAGCTAGACTTGAGCAGCGCTCGCATTACCCTCGTTATCTATGTACGCCATTGCCATTAGCAAAAAATGATAATGGGCTAATGTATTTATAATAATAAAAAGTATGAAAATAAACGGTTGAAGATGTTCGGTGTGTGGTGTATGCGACAGTAAAACTTGACATTCAACTCACGGTTTTGATGTTTGAATTAAATCCGTATACAATGCATTAGTTGTTTTGGAGCCTAGCCAAAGTAAATGCTAGAAGGTTTGTTTCCAAATGTATTTTGCATGTACACATCTACAAAAAACGGTGAATATGGTGTTATATAGAGCAAGTCATATTATAATAATAGTTCATGTAAGTTTGATTCGTATATTTACATACACAATTATAAACTGTGTTTATTTATAAGATGCGACATAGGGATTCCTGTACAAAACTGTCAAATGCGAGCTAATTCTTTCACTAAAAAGCGTTTATGACAAATAATAGGAGATTTGGAAAGGTCGTTGAAAAATAGGTTCCAATGCACTTTTGATTTTCTAAATTTCGCTCTGGTTCAATGTCGACGTCAGCTTCCCTGGCTAAAGAATCGGCAATGCGATTACCATTTCTCCGGTCGGGCCTTTATAACCCACTTCAGAATAATATGGTTATCTAACCAATTGATTTAAATAAAAATTCAAAACTTGCCTCTTACCGATAAATACCGTTAAGCGGACTTTTCAATCAATACATGTACCTACATTATAAACTACTTTGAATCAATTCGTTACAGCATACGAAAAATCTAAAAAATGACAATAAAGCCATTTCGATGAGGGAGATGACGCCATAATCGAAGAAAGTTAACTTTAAGCAAATGAAGTCGTTATTATCGTGTTGATTTGTCGGAAACAAAAAATGTGGTTGAAAATAATCGTGACTCGCGATAAAACATGATCTCATCGATTATATTTCAATTTGTTTTGTTGGTAGTGTGTGACCTGTGGTTTGGTCGGGTTTACCCAGTGGCGTAACCAAAATCATTGATTTAAAAGATTTTCTAGCTAAATTCTCAAATTACTAACCGTTACAGTTTCATTAATTAATTTGATCTCCTAGTATATCTATTTTTCTCGTATCTATCTTAGCTTACGAAATATATACTGGGATGAAGTTTTCACTATTTCATGTAGCGGATTGAACAGTATAAAGATTCCCAAAACAAAGAACATAGCAATTGTTGAATTTCCGCCACCTTATAGTGATCATTGAGACCACTGGAAGGAAGCAATAAACTAGCGATTGATTGTAGAAAGGCTCTCACCAATGGGAGTGTATATGTTATGGTAAAAGTACAGTTGGTTCGGTGGATCTTTTCCCATGCGTCATCATTAATATACAAACGCAATACATCAATACATTAAATAAGACGTAGGTCGTAGTTCAATCGTTTAATTGAGATGTGGCTAAAATTACGGTGTGCGTTATTTATTATCGAAGTTGGTGTGATAGATATTTGTGAATATTTTACAGCCATTTAGCAATGTGCTACCTAAACCTTTAGTTTGAAAAAACTGTTAGAATTCCATAGTTTTATGGGGTTGTTCTGCGAATTTACTTGCACAAGAGTGTCAAGAGTTAGTATTAATAACAATTTCCTGTGTTGAAACTTTGCAAATCAGAATTGCCTTTTTTTGGTTGTGGCTGCAACCATTACTATTGGGCCGTCCCACCCATACGGCTCAACAATGGAAAATAAAAATCTTCTCTGGGTTTTGAAAATAAAAAATAAATATTTTGAATATATATATTTGAGATTCATTTAAATATAGTTATAGTAGATATTTGCCGAATAATAATGTACAAGGACTGGAATATTGGGGAAATTAAATTATTGTTAAATGTATTTACCATTTAAAACAACCTGTAATACAATCTCTAATGCTATCCTTGAAAATGGAAATAAAGATATTCCAAAAGCTTGGAAAATAATGTAAAAAAGAGTAAATTTTTACAAATTTGCCGCTTCTCCAACATTCTTGTCCTTGTATAATATATATACAATAAATTTCATTTAATCCTCCTCATAGTCGGAATCAGAACTATCACCAGTATTTATGTCAATGGTAATTGGTTGAATGCTAATATCAACTATATTCTGCTCTTGGGCATACCACTTTTCTATAATTTATTGAATATGTCTAACACATTTTTCCCAAATTTGTTGATCACATTGTTCCAGTGCATCTTCCCAGAGGCACTTCATAACCATGTTCTCGTAGTAACTCATCAATTTTATATACATTTCCTTTTCTATTCATTTTTGCAGTTTGTAGCAATTCAGGTTTTGTACCAAATTTCATGTTGTTTGATGTCAACCATGTAACAATCTCATGTTTTGTCGAATTAGTAGAAGGTTGCTTTTCTAAAAGGACACTATGGTATGGAGCATTATCAATAACAATAAGAGCTCTTCTGAGTTGGGAATTAATTGAGTACTCATTCATTCCATAAAAGTTACATTGTTAATTTCTCCATGGTAATCAGATTCTTTAGATTTTGAACAGAATAATAAACTTGCTTCAGAGACAAACCCTCTGGTAGAGCCCAGCATGAACAATTATAAAATGTTTTCCATTATAACCATCTGGTTTACGTACACTTTTAGTGCTGTTGTCTTGCCAAGAATATTTTCTATTTCCTTTTGAATATATCCATGTTTCATCCAAACATACAAGTTCTTTTGGGTGAGTACTTGAAAGGTTTTCCATATATTCACACAGAAAATTGGCTCTTAAGGCTGCAATACTTGTCCGCTCCATTAAAGCTCTTCGATTGTCATCTTTGTTACATTTGAATCCCAATGTTTTCAACAAAATGCTCAGAGATGTTTTGCCAATAGATATACCATTTCTCTTTTCCTAATTCACAATTTAAGGTAGTCAAAGTAACATACTTCTCTAAAACAAAAACAAAAGTGATAGTAGATTCCATTTGAATAAATACTATACTTTCAATGATAATTTGATTGTTCATTTCATCAATGTTTCAATCCTGACTGTTAACTAAAATAAATTTAATAGTTGAATTGAATTGTAATGTCACAAAACTACTAAAATCTACAAAAATAACTTACTAAATTTTTCTTGAATATACCATGATTTGAATATACTCATTACAAAATACTTACACCTACACATTTTACCAAAAGATTTTAATTAAATAATAGATAAATATTTACCCTGTTGATTAACACATGAAAGTGATTCCAAAGATCCTCCATTTCTTTTTTCTAACTCAAAATATTCCAACACATTTAGGACCAGCTCCTGTGCTTGCGAATTCAACCTCTTTCATATTCTAAAAATAAAAATCATTCATAATTAGTTTTGGTCTTTCAGAAAATAAGGTAATTAACTAATTAATCATTATTTTCTACATTAGTGGAAGCAAAATATGTTTCATATAATTTAGTTTGATGGAATTCTATCCAGAATCATATTGAAATGTCAATTTAAGGTTAGTTTTCATTGCGAAGTAAATAATAAATAAATGGATTAATAATATTCACTTACCTCAATAATTCGAACACTCAGGTATAAGTTTGTCGTTATAGAAACTGTTTTTGAAATAAATTTATATGCAAATGGCGAAAAAATGAATAAAAATATAAAATAAAAATGTAAACAAAGTCTTTGGTCTGTCAACGACGTCAAGGTACAAATTCGCGTTAAACCTATCGCCGACATTCATCATATGGCTATCTCTGTTTGTTATATTACGCTGTAATGGAACAAACGGTTTCATTTCGGGGATTAAGATTCTGTGAGTAGGAAAGAGACGTAATACATAAAGTAGTATGTGAATTATTTCATACATGGGAAAAGATTCAGCGAACAGACTGTATATATTGCGGTAAATGTGCACATTTGCATCCTTGTCTGGATGATGGTGCATTCATCTAGCATTCAAAGAATGTGAGAAAAAGGGAAAGGAAATATAATCATCACATATTCCCTTCCCTTAAAAAGATATCCAATACTTTGTAATGAACATAGTTATTCAAGAAGGGGAAGTGCATTACAATGCATTCATCACTAAAGCAGGAGGAATTTACACATTTTACGGTGGAAGTGTACATTTCTCAGGAGTGATCCCACATTGGTGTGTTTTGCAGGGTATCTATTGAACTGGGAGAAAAGCACTTTAGATGTTATGACTCCTTTTTTGTCAAAGTAACGATAGCCAGATCAGAACAGGAGTATTCAAAAATATGTTAACATATACGCTATCTATGTCATATTAAGAATTTTTCTAAAGGATGAGTATAATTTGCACTAGTTCATCCACTGGTCTCCTGGAAAATCTATCAGCGAATCTTCCAGAAGGAAGGAGGAAATGACTTTCAAATACCTAGAAGCTGATATTTCCACTTAGGTCTACGGAATATGTGTTCTCCTGTGAGAATATCAACAAAGTTCTGTATCTTAGATCAATGATAAAGTAACAAGTAACAACTTAACAATGTTTGCATGGACATACTGTATACATTCGATCATAAAATGAAGTATTATACAGTAATAACTCCGATCAGTAGAGGATATCCCATAGAATTGACCGCACTAATTAACCATTTTCCCTTCATTACAATTTTCGTGAATTAATTGTGCACTTATAGTCGTAAACCACGCACAGAATTTACAAAATCTGCAGCTAACGCGTTCAGATTGAATCAATTAAATCATCCAAAATGCTCGTATTTTGACTGGGTGATCAAAATAGTAAGTCGAAGGGACGCTTGCATTATATTTTAACTGGAAGGGTCGTTTCAAACATTTTTCGTTAGATGGCAGAAATTATTCCTATCGGTACATCTTGTGAGATGTTAAGATCTTCTCACGAATATCGGTATCTTTTGTTGACATCGAAAAGCTGTAAAAGAATCTTATAGTGAAGTTCTGGATTTTTTTGTATCATAGCTATTTTGTTTCGTCAGGGAGGTTGATATCCCTCACACCAATCGTTACGGGACATTTTTTCAAAATTATTAAAAGACATGTTGGACATATAAGTTCCATATGACATTGAAGGATCTAACAAAGGAAGTGTGAACTCTGGAACACCGTGTAAAATGTTTAATGATGAAATACATTCAACGAACGCGCAACTATTGTATTTGCCATAATCAGTTGCTGACTCAGTAAATATTTACTTTTTTCAGGCTTCACATTGAGGAATAAGGAAAATTGAAATAACTTTATATTCTGAAATAATGTTTAAATAGACTTCACAAGTGTTCACCGTCGCTATAAATATACGACCTGTTGAAATTGATTCATCCTGTATATCAACTTTGACATAAACATCACTGTGACATATGAAATTCGAAATACATTTTTTCTAAGAGCGGGCGGAAAATTGAATTTTCCACACACATTTTTGTGTGGAAAATTGATTTTCCCGCACCGTGTGGAAAATATATTCTGCACCGTGTGGAGAAAATTTTCCACACCAATATGTCAAATTAATGATAAACTGGTATTGTCAGAGAGCTGTCAGTGCATTTCTAAAATTATTTTGCTCGTGAATAAGTGAATCTTCACGCTCGTAGATAAACTATTGTACCTAACACTTGCGACAAATGTTTTACGGCACTCGGCTGCTTCACCTAACTCCGCTACGCGTCGTTCGGTGAACGGCAGACTCGTACGGAAAAACTCATTTTCCGCACTTGTTCGGTAAATAGCTATTTTCTCAAAAATTGGACAAATATTTATCACCTTTTGTGAACATCTGTGTATTCAAATGTTATTTATAAAAGGTGATCAGGAACCAGAAAGGACTCTTACGAAATAGTAAAACGGATGCACTCATAAAATCCCTGGAAGAAAAATTTTTTAAAATTTTCGGCTTTATTTTGGTATTATTGTTCAATTCATAACAACTTCACTCGATGGACTATGCGAGGCCGAGGAAAAGAGAAGATCTGACTTTTGGGAACATTTACTAGGGCCTGCACAATCAAAGATTCTTCTGGGTGACAACAGCCTGTTAAGATCGAATAAATGCATAATACAAAGTGAAACTACGCTTAAATTTTCAACAGGGATCCTACTTTTCAGCTGCACAGCACTTCAGAGTCCTGAAACACAGCATCTGGAGGATTACTGGATAGAAGAGGAACATTCAACCGTGCTGAAGCCTGCAGATATCCTTAAATTCCTCAGGGAAATAGAACTAAAGACTCTCCTTAGAAACTAAGAAGAAGTAAAGAGCACAGTAGATCTCTTAGTTCCTAGTGAATGTCATCCATTCACAGAAATGATATCTAAGTTTTTCAATTTCATTGTATTATCTTCAAATATTTATGGGACTTTTACTGTATTTCATTATATAGGGTTGAATGATCACTATTCCACCATTGTTAGTTACTCTCCAAATATATGCACTCTATCCTGTTATGATTTCCATCCCTGTTAAATAGTTATAACATAATTTAAAAATTATTTCCCCGACTATTCGATAATTGTACGTGTGCTTCTTCAAATATAATGACGTATAATATTCACCAGTAATAGGTGTGAATAATGAAAATGTTATGATATGACATATAATTATATTGAAGATTATTCCTACAAACGTCACAATATTTTAGTATATTATTAAACGAGCAATTTATAATAGCCATTATATATGATGGGAGACGTTTTCGTTGCGAGTCACAGGCGAAGGGCGCAAGTCACCCGAGTGAATACTGGTCATAAATTGCGAGTAGAATACTATACTTTGTCCACGACCCTCAATTTCTTTTTTAAATAAAGGTCAGTATCGATTTGATATTACTAACATTAAAATGTTGTGGTAGCTACATCAAATAATTTGAAATATAGTGATGGGCGATACTGTGTTAAGTATCAATACAACGTACCGTTATAAATATATTGTTTTAAAATATTTAATATTAGAAAATAACGTTATGGAAAGTATCAACACTGAAAATTTCGATATTTTATTAACACGATATATTTCAGAAGCAAATTTCCTGAACAAAATAAACAGATTTAATAGTTTATTCCATACTGTACTCCCATTTCTAGTCAGTATATTATGAACCATGATACACTCCAGTGTATTATGAACCATAATTCACTCTAGTAGACACATGGGTTACCTTTTGCAAGGAAGTAAAATATTGACTTATTATTAGGTGGTCGTGGACAACTAAAATTTTTCATCGGGGCCCGGATTCGATCATGTGACTACAATTCCCCTCTTTTCCAAGGCAGAGCATCAAACCATCAGGCTATGAAGACATATATACCATAGTTTAAAGGCTTTGTATGTGTAGATCGTATTATATGCAGTTTTTTACCCAGCCTATGTCAAAAGCAGAAGTGACGTTTCGAATGATTAATTGCTGATTGCAAGAATATCAATAACTATACTGGTTTAAAAAATATCACTAGAAAATTAAATATTTTAAGTGAATCAGACGATGAATGCAGTACTTATTAAATTTACATTTTGCTCAATAACGTAAGAAGTGATGAACTATTTAAATGTAATAAACTATAGTGTATGTTATGAACACACCTTCATGAATAATAGCCATCATTATATGCTTGTGGAATAATATACTATTATCAACAAGTTTTCGATAGTTTTGAGGTTTTTCAAATTTGTTTGTCCATTGTATTTCCCAAACCACGCGAAAAACCAATCTTATCCTATGTAATTTTTTATAATCAATTGAAATGTTTAAGCTGACTGATTATTGATTCACTTCCCCACTTCAGGCAATTGTCAATTTTTTTATTTCATTCCAATTAACCAGATATCTAAGTGTTATTGATTCCATCCAATCTCAGCCTAAAAACTTAGGGGATTAAGTCCAGGGGGGTTATTTTCGTTTCAATCGAATTTGATTCGAATGCGACCCAACGTCAAATTTTCGAATGAAAAACAAAAAGTGTATTTTCGTGTAATAGAAATTGGTCCGTATGCGAAATATATCGATCGATTTATTTCGACTGGGTTGGAACCAATCGAATTCAAAATCCGTGCACGAATTTGAGTTTTGAGCATGCGCAAAAGCGATTCTCTGACTTTTCCGACTTTCAATTTTGACTTTTACTTTGGTAAGGTTATGATTGTTGTTTGTTGATATTATAATTTTGATATATGTTATATATTAATAATGGATGATGCGATGATTCATTCGGCGGCTATATAAACTTGGCACAACACGGTCGAGTATTAAACGAGCAAATTGACCCGTTTGAAAGTCTTGTAGAAAATAAATTCATACAAATTTATGGAATAAACAAGGCTACAGAATTTAGGGAATTGCTTAATTCTTCTCACAATGTTTGTGCCGTTTTGAATTTAAATTCTTTAGTAAATTTTCCACTTTTTAGTTCTGAGTGATCTAAGAGCAGCAAGATGTTCCTTTTTATTTACAGTGAAATGTATATTTTGCTAATTATTGAAACTGACACTTCCAAACTTCAAACTTTAAACACAAGGCAGGAATATTGCAGGGTTATTAGAACTCTACAGTTGTTACCGTATAAATTGCGATGTTGTCACGTATGGTCATTCGAATTTCAATTCCGCATACGAATTTTAATTCGATGACGTCTTGAAAATACGTTAGGCCAATATCAATCGAATTATCTCATTCGAAATCTTTCGAACACGAAATATTTCGACTGAGAACGAAAATACACCCCCTGGTTGTTTTAAAGTATTCCATTTTAAAGACAAAATATTAAACTCTTCTGTAATTTTTGGTATAAGGATCCTGTGTCGAGACGGATGAGGCTCATGGCTTCAAATCAGCATGATACAGGTGACAGGTCTGTTGAAGCTTTCTGTATGGCCTTGTTAGTACTGAATTTCGTTGTATAATAAACTAGGTTCCTAGCGACTAACATCCAGTAACATGATATGTACGGTCCTGTGGCGCAACGGATAACGCGTCTGACTACGAATCAGAAGATTCCAGGTTCGAATCTTGGTAGGATCAAACTTTCAAATTTCTGGGACAAACTTATCAAACTTATTCCATTGTAAAACGGGCTTCTCTTGTATTATCTTCCACAAACCCATATATTATAGGGACCATGTGGCGAGTCGGATAAGGCTCATAGATTCAAATCAGAATATTACAGGTCCAGTGCAATTTTTTATGGATTCATTAGTATTTAATTTCGACATATAATAAACTGGGTTTCTGTCGACTATCATCCAGTCATCTAGTTCTCACGGTCCTGTGCAACGGATAACGCGTCTGACCACGAATCAGAAGATTCCAGGTTCGAATCCTGGTAGGATCAAGTTTTTTCATTTCCAAGGCAAAGTATTGAAATTATTATTTCATCATAGAATGTGCTTCTGTCGTATGTCATGTAAATAGAACGGAGATTGACATACGAGTAATTGCAATAACCAAAACAACAGAGATAGAAATATAGGAGCTATTCGCAAGTAAGCATTTTCCATTTTACTTCAGCCTGCGACATGCGAGGTCTTGCTATTGTATGAAATCGATCATTTTGAATACTATGGTGCTGTAAACTCGAAATGGTACTTTTTTAATATATTGGAGTAACGGCGACGATATCTTCCAAAAACCTAATTAAGATCCTGTGGCTAAACGGGTCAGGTTTATGTAAGGTCAACTTTTTCAATACTCCATTGGTGTCTCGCTGTTATGATTAAATCATTAGCATATGCTATTATTTGTTTTTGTTTATTAATTCTGCTTTTTTGATATTACAAGGTCCATTTATTTCAAACTCTTCCGATGGACCTTCCCTTGTAATTACTCTTGCTCTAGATTCTGTCATCGTCATTCATACCAACCGTATTATCTGTCGTCGTACATTCAACTGCTCTATTTCCTCCACAATTGTTCGCCGTTTCAGACTGTCAAAAGCCTGTTCAATGTCAGCAAATAGCACTAGGAGTCCAGTATTGTGTTCATAACATTTTTCGATCACACGATTTATAGTATGTATGGCATCAAATGTTGATTTTCCTCCTCGAAATTCTTTCGGATATTCGCCTATTCCTGATTCCATTATCTTTCTTAGTCTTTTATTTATTATCATTGTTAATATTCCATATACGGAGTTGAGAGAGTTATGCCCGATTTCACCAACCAATTCCTAAAGTTAGGTAATACCTAAGCCAGAATTAAGAATTCCTAAGTGCAATTTGCGTTTCACCACGCTTAACGCGAGGCCTAAGGACAATAGGAAATACCTGACGTTAGGGTAGATTGTTAGGTCTGCTTTTGTGAAACGCAAATTGAATAAGAGCGCTTTTGACTATAACAATAAATTATTGCTATAAGTTATAAGTATTCATTAGTTTATATGTACCTACTTACTTTCCATTGTATTCGTACCCATATTAAAAATATACCACTTTCAAATGATTAAATTATTTATCAATTTGCAGTCGTAGGAAAAGTATAGTGTGCAACACGTGGGAAAAGCTTAATTTTTCTCACGAGTGTGCGTTTGTGGCACGAGCCTGAGAAGCGAGTGCCGCAGCACTGGTTGCACAATATACTATTTCCGCATGTTCACACGAGTTTGCCGTTCACCGAACAGCGCGTAGCGGAGCTCGGTGAAGTAACCGAGTGCGGAAAAACATTTTCCGCAAGTGTTAGGTACAATAGTTTTTCTACGAGCGTGAGGATTCACTTCACTTATTCACGAGCAAAATAATTTTAGAAATGCACTGACAGTTTTCTGACAATAAACAAACAAAAATGAAAGTAAATAGCTGATTAGTTACACACGGTAACTAAAGCTTTTCGATCCACCATAATATACCGGCTTAATATTAATTTGACATATTGGTGTGAAAAATTATTTCCACACGGTGCGGAAATTTTTTTCCACACGCTGCGGGATAATTCATTTTCCACACTAAAATGTGTGTGGAAAATTCAATTTTCCGCTAGCTCGTAGAAAAAATAGTTCGCACGTCTACCAGTATTATGTTGTTGAGTTTTATAAATCAACCAATTGTATCATTAAATGAAAAATATAAGTAGGTACCTACAGAGTTCGGCAAAAGACCGGGACCGGACAAATATCGAAGAAATTATAAATTTTTTGGAAAATTTTCTCATACCATAAACTTTACATCAACTTAAACTATAATTTGAAAATATATTATAATATACCAATAAAGTGTGGCGTATCAAATTTATATTTTTTCTCATGAGACACCCCATATTTCATCACATCTGATTGCCCCTAAGAAATTAAATACTGTTCCATGATGGTTCCCCATACCTTAATACAGAGGGTTCCGAGTTATGCTGACTTTTTTATAAATGTAACATTCCGAAAAAAATTAATAACTCATTGATATAACAAATTCTAGCAAAGTTTCTCTAAATATTTGGACATTCGTTGAATGTATTTCACGATTGAGTACTAAATATTTATTTCAGGGTGTTTCGACTCTTAAGTTTAATTATTAGATCATTCAATGTGTAATATTGTGCTTATTTTGAATGGAACACCCTGTATTTTTATAATTCATTATATTCACAAAAATGTCCCCTTTCGAATGGTATAAGGGTGATCTATACCTAGATATTATAATTTTCGTGCAATTTACAATTTTTTTAAATTGTATGCTAAATCGATTTTAAGATATCTGCTCTCTCTAAATTACAAACTAATGATCTTAAAATAGTAGGAAGCTGAATGGATCACGTTTCAAGCCCTCGGAAAATATAGGGTTTTGCTATCCTATACCGAGTGGTTGGAAAGATATAGCCATTCTCACGGAAAAATACAATTCACTACACACTATACACATTTTATAAAAATACAAAAAACAACAAATATCTTTTCAACATAAAAAATACATATCCAATATCAATTTCAATAACATACAAAGCCAACCTCATCTCTCAATAGTAGTAGGTAATTAGTAAAAAAAAAGAAAAATTATGTTTTTAACATAAGAAATACATATCCAGTATAAATTTCAAAAACATACAGAACCCTATCTCTCAATAGTAATAATTAGTTATTATTTATGTATATTGGTTTGTTTTTTGCTATTTCATGAAATGTTTCTGAGTGGATAGTGATTTTTCTGTGACACTTGGTATTGCAAAACCCCATATTTTCTGAGGGCTTAAAACGTGATCTATTCAGTTTCTTACAACAAAGAGTCCATGATCATTAGTTTGAAATTAAAAGAGATGCAGATGTCTTAAAATTGATTAAGCAAACAATATAAGAAAATTGTACGTATTCACTACTCAATCGTGGAATACATTCAACGAATGTCCAACTATTTGAATATAAGAGAAAATTTGCTAGAGTTTGTTATATCAATGAGCTATAAATTTTTTTCGAAATGTTCACATTTTTGGACAAGTCAACATAACTCGGAACCCTTTGTATTTAGGCTCAGGAAACCATTGTGAAACAGTATTTTATTTTTTAGGGGCAATCAGAAAATGTACTGAAATATGGGGTGTCCCATAAGAAAAAATATAACTTTGATACGCCACACTTTATTGGAACACCCTGTATATTTCAAAATATTTTCAAATTATGGTTCAAGCTGATTTGAAATTTGTGGAATGAAAAGACTTTCCAAAAAGTTCATATTTTCTTCGATATTTGTCCGGTCCCGGACTTTTGCCGAATTCTGTATATTATGTTATAGATAAAACAAAACTCATCTCAAATAATACTTATAGCTTTACTTGTAGGTAGGTAGGTACTTTGAACAGGTCAGTTACTTTAGATTTTTATCCAACCTACCAAGGTGCATTTGACAAGTGGCTTTTATCATAATGACAATTGTGACAGAAAACTGATATAAAACAAATCACTTAAATAAATGCTTGAAACAATTTTCTAGCACTTCCCAAATCATCAGGAAATGACAAAGAAACACTTCAATAGTTATTTTTGTATCTAGGGCGCGAAATGCTACTTTGGTAATCGAGAACTAATTTTTTTTAACGAGGCGCAGCGAGTCGAGAGTCTAATATAAGTAACATGCTTAGCTTGAGAAAAATAGTATTGAACTGGCTTAAACTGCTTTTCCAAATCAAGTTATTACTTAATTATTGTTATAAATTACCCAACTTTACCTTACATCAATGAATAAATGATTTCCTGGATTTTTGTTTGATTGAGGAACATAAAGGTTAAAATATAAAAATCCCATATGGTTTACATGCAGTGAGCGAAGTAAGTATTTCGCACACTACTTCTCGCACGGTGTCATGGTAACAAGGAGAATGAAAAAAAGGGTCACTTCGCGTACTGTTATTAATGCGCGAACCTTGTCATTTTTGACGTTTATTTGAAAAATGATTTTTTTTCAAATTAATATCAGATACAGTAACAATGCAAATTTTACTATAGTTACGTGTAATCTAGGATTCGCTGACAAACTAATGAATGAAAGCTAGAAATATTTGACAGTAACTGTCAGAACGCGCTGGAATTCTATGCAAATATGATAGCGTTATTAAGAAAATAGAAACAATATTAAACAAGCACAAAACCTATGTTTCCAATGTGAATGAATGAAATTTAATATTTGAACATGGTTTTCAAGTTTGATCAACTTTTTTGAAAATTTTTTTCGAGATATTCAAATTTAAAGGTATTTCACTCTCGAGCGATATTTTTTGACAAACCTCGTATTGGAAAATCGATATTAGAGGATTTCATTCAAGGTTTTGGAACATGCGGAACATGCTAACTTACGAGAACACACTGTATATTAAATATTCACTTATATTGAAGCAGTGTTTGATTTATCAATTGCAATAATAACCGAAATTGTCCTGAATCTTAAGATTTCTAGAACATACAGAGTGGAGAACTGAAAACAGTCTACCATAATTATTTGATAATGTTTCCCTGGAACAGCTAATAATATAAAAGACAGTATTTTCTCAAGAAAATCTAACCAGCCTTGAGTTTTGTTAAAAAAATATGCAACGTAAAGAGCGTCTTTATGCAGCAAATAAATGAAAATGCGATGGAATCATTCAAGAACTAGAAATTCAGAACTAGAGTTTAGGCATATGAAATGGAAAGCTAAATAATAATTACTCGATAAAATCCGAACTTTTGTGACAGTGGCATTTTTGTTCTAAGGATATTCTGTATGGAGATGTATTCCTATTACTAAATGCAATTTTCATCTCTTATTTCACGTTTGCGTATAAACGCTTTCAGTAAAATGCGCATGCTGAAGCTCCTCATTTTATTTCAATTCCTATTTGGTTCATTCGTTGTATAAACTATTCTACCTACCACTGCTAAAAATTTTCTGATATGTTTTCAATGACACCTCAAGTATTTATAATTTAATTTGATTTGAATAAAATGCCTTGCATTTGAATAACTGTACATTTTTTCAACAGCATATGACATTGTCTGATCCTTTATGGAGAGGATCTGTGGAAATTAGGAAACCATTTTTATCTGGTATTATTGAGGAGTTCAAAGTAGACTTCAATAGTGTTTCAAACGCGGAGGTAAGTCTCAATTTTCTCATCAATCCGTATAGGAATGATTTTTATATGATATATACCATATGGTATTAAGAGCTTATAACTTAAAGTAGCCTTAGGGTAGTCTGATTAGAAGCACTCAATCACGGCGAATTTTTGCTTATACAGGACACATTTTTGTAAACTTTTCAGCCTCGTTCAACTGAGTTTTTGCACTTTATCTGAACACATTATCACTATTAGTTTCTAGTTAGGAAGTGATAAACTAAGAGCGGCATTACTATATTGTCAAATGGTCAAATTCAGTGTTTAAATGAGATAATATAATGAACATCTGGAATTGTTATAAGAATTGTAGTACAAAGAGTTTCAAGTGAAAATGAAAAAATATTATACAGGGTGAATCACGACTAACGGGACGGAGGTTTATGGCGAAACGGTAAAAAATTTGAAAAGTTTGTCACCTTGGTAGTTTGTACATCCATATAGGCTACATTTTAAAATTATTTTGGAATATACAGGATGTTCCAATAAAGTGTTGCGTATCAAAGTTATATTTTTTCTCATGGAACACCCTATATTTGATTGCATTTTCTGATTGCACACAAAAAATAGAGTACTGTTTCATCATGGTTCGCTATACCTAAATACAGAGGGTTCCGAGTTATGCTGACTTTTTTTAAATTGTGAACATTTCGAAAAAATTAATAACTCATTGATATAATAAATTCTAGCGAATTTCCTCTCACAGCTCAATAGTCGGACATTCGTTGACTGTATTCCACGATTGAGTACTAAACATCTCTTTACAGGGTGTTCAGAATTATCAGTTGAATTGTTTGATCATTAAATGTGTTATAACGGGCTTATTTCAAATGGAACACCCTGTATTTCAATAATTCATCATATTCAAAAAAATTTCCCCTTTCGAATGATATAAGGGTGTCCTATACCTAGGTATAGGTAAATTGTATGGTAAATTGATTTGAAAACATCTGCAATTCTCTCTAAATTTTGTACTAATTATCTTGACAAAGCTATTGTGAAGAAAAACAGTGAAGCTGCTAATAAATATGCATACTTATTGTTTCTGAGGTACACCAACTCTTTTTTTTTTCACCGATAAGAATCTGAGTACATAAAACAAAAACACATTAGCTGTTTTCGCGGAGCACATCCTGAACGTATTCGGAGGGACTACGCATGCGCAATTAAAATTTGAGTGTTCGTGGAGTGCTTCAGAATGTGTTCAGGATAAAAAATCCCGTGTTCGAGGAAGACTGAGATTCAATTTCGAGCATGCTCGGAACGTGATCGATGAATCCCTGGATGATAGCTGGGATTTTTTGTTCCGAACAGATTATAACCTCAGAATTTTGGTTGTATGCGGTTGTATGACTTTATAGTGTTTTGATTACTTTTTAATTTGCGTTTAAAACTTAGAAAAACTTTTGGATTATATATATTTTGATGATAAACAGTGTTTGTTGAGTTGTTTGGTTTATTTTTATTTTTTATTTATTATAGACTTCGTTTTTAAGTTTTATTTTATAGACAAATTTGCTAAAAGGTAAGGTTTTTATTCATAATTAGCCTCCAATAAAGGGTTATTCTTCTTTTTTGCACATTTTGTGTTAACTCAACCGAGAACTCAACTTCATGTCACTTCAAATTCGCGTTCGCGCTACCTTTAAAATTCGGAATGAGTCTGTAGGCACGATTGCGCATTAAAGAAATCCAGTATGTACTCGGTTTGTGCTCTGGATGTGTTCAGGATTTGCTCCGCGAAAATAGCTAATATTAATAAAGCAAATACATAAATACTACGAACAAATTATCAAAAGCAAAAATTGGAAAATAATTATAATGGATGCCCGAAATGCTTGTCATCTTATGCAATGCAACACGTGATTCTGGCTTCAAACTATGTACCTACTTACATTATTCATACATACCGGGTGTTATAGACGCGAAAGCGTCCGCGATTATTAATTTCATATTGTAGGATATTTTTATTATAGCCCCATTCGAAAAAATCCATCTTGGACAGTTCTAGTGACCTAGCTGGCCAATTACAAGGACTTCCCCTACCTATCCATTTATGTCTTAATTTTCTATTGAGGTAATTCCTGACAGCACGAGAAAATTGAGTGGGAAAAGTGATCTGAAGCTACGCCTAATTGTAACCACATTTTCTTTCTGATTCCAAGTGGTAGGTTTTCGAAAAGGATCCAGAAGATATTTTCCAAAAAACTCAAAAATTTTCTTCTGTCCAGGTATCCGTCAAAAACATATGTTATCGGTCCATATGTTTTTGACGGATACCTGGTCAGAAGAAAATTATGAAATTAATAATCGCGGACGCTTTCGCGTCTATAACACCCGGTATGTATGAATAATGTAAGTAGGTACATAGTTTGAAGCCAGAATCACGTGTTGCATTGCATAAGATGACAAGCATTTCGGGCATCCATTATAGTTATTTTCCAATTTTTGCTTTTGATAATTTGTTCGTAGTATTTATGTATTTGCTTTATTGATATTAGCTATTTTCGCGGAGCAAATCCTGAACACATCCAGAGCACAAACCGAGTACATACTGGATTTCTTTAATGCGCAATCGTGCCTACAGACTCATTCCGAATTTCAAAGGTAGCGCGAACGCGAATTTGAAGTGACATGAAGTTGAGTTCTCGGTTGAGTTAACACAAAATGTGCAAAAAAGAAGAATAACCCTTCATTAGAGGCTAATTATGAATAAAAACCTCACCTTTTAACAAATTTGTTTATAAAATAAAACTTAAAAACGAAGTCTATAATAAATAAAAAATAAAAATAAACCAAACAACTCAACAAACACTGTTTATCATTAAAATATATATAATCCAAAAGTTTTTCTAAGTTTTAAACGCAAATTAAAAAGTAATCAAACCACTATAAAGTCATACAACCGCATACAACCAAAATTCTGAGGTTATAATCTGTTCGGAACAAAAAATCCCAGCTATCATCCAGGGATTCATCGATCACGTTCCGAGCATGCTCGAAATTGAATCTAAGTCTTCCTCGAACACGGAATTTTCTATCCTGAACACATTCTGAAGCACTCCACGAACACTCAAAATTTAATTGCGCATGCGTAGTCCCTCCGAATACGTTCAGGATGTGCTCCGCGAAAACAGCTAATGTGTTTTTGTTTTATGTACTCAGATTCTTATCGGTGAAAAAAGAGTTGGTGTACCTCAGAAACAATAAGTATGCATATTTATTAGCAGCTTCACTGTTTTTCTTCACAATAGCTTTGTCAAGATAATTAGTACAAAATTTAGAGAGAATTGCAGATGTTTTCAAATCAATTTACCATACAATTTACCTATACCTAGGTATAGGACACCCTTATATCATTCGAAAGGGGAAATTTTTTTGAATTTGATGAATTATTGAAATACAGGGTGTTCCATTTGAAATAAGCCCGTTTTAACACATTTAATGATCTAAGAATTCAACTGATAATTCTAAACAATCTGTAAAGAGATGTTTAGTACTCAATCATGGAATACATTCAAAGAATGTCCGACTATTGAGCTGTGAGAGGAAATTCGCTAGAATTTATTATATCAATAAGTTATTAATTTTTTTCGAAATGTTCACATTTTTATAAAAAGTCAGCATAACTCGGAACCCTCTGTATTTAGGTATAGGGAACCATTATGGAACAGTAATTTATTTTTTGTGTGCAATCAGAAAATGCAATCAAATATAGGGTGTTCCATAGGAAAAAATATAACTTCGATACGCCACACTTTATTGGGACATCCTGTATAATTCAAAATAATTTTAAAATGTAGCCTATATGGATGTACAAACTACCAAGGGACAAACATTCCAAATTTTTCACCTTTTCGCCATAAACCTCCGTCCCGTTAGTCGTGATTCACCCTGTATAATACGGTTTTGGATAAACACATAAAAGATGTATGTATAACTATTGTTTATTTCTGTTGTGAAGAATACCTAGTTTCTATTTTCAATAGCCTTGAAAATTATTATGTTATGAAATATTTTTCTCAAAGCTGTTCCAAATACCCTTTTTGGAAATAAGTTTTGAGTATACCTACATTAATGCAACAAATACTATTTGGATGTGTGATTTTTTAGGTTGGTGTAACCAATTTCGACGAGATTCAAACTTTCATCTTCAGTAATTTGTTCAAATATGTGTGGATGGGAATATTCGATAGTAGAATTTTTGGAGATTATCTTCAGCAAGCTCTCAAAGCCCATTTCCAGGATGAATGGTTGAGCCAACCGGTAAGGTTCGCTAAGCTTTTGGAAGGATGTACTATATAAGTTAAGCTGACTATCAATAAAAGTAAATTATCACATTGATTTTTTATTCAAACAACCTCCTGCAGTACAGTTATTAAATTGAGGTGATTAAATTCTACCGGAGCTGTTTCCGCGCAAAGGGTTCTTTCCACGATCTAAGAAACCAGCTTGATAAAAAACGGGATAAAATGCAACCTAACCTAGATCTTGACAAGAACTATACGTCAAACATAGAGATAGAATATAAGAAAGGAGACGACATCCAGTGTTAGGTTCCATATTTACACGTGGAATCAGCGGGCGTGGCTAAGTGTAGTACGCAACGTATTTTTGCACAAAGCCGGTTTAAATTAAACTACAATAGTCTACAACTATTATTGTGTAACAGATTCATCTTCAAAATATTTGTAATACACCCCTGCATATTATTTATCCTACCTGTGGTACGTTATTCCCGAAGATTTCTTAGTATCCACCCCGTTTCGACTGGTACAACTTCTAACAGCACAAGACACCATTTTAGTCAATCAATTAAAATAAAAGTATTTTCAAAAATGTAATTTACGACACCGATAACACTTAAAAACATTCATCAATCAACTTTGACATTAGCGTGGTACGAAAATCGCTGACAGTACGCTTTAGATCACGTGATTTCGTCTCCTCCCTTTCTACTATCTCTATGACGTCAAAGCAATTGGTCAATTGTATATTTCTATACCATTTGGGCAGCATGAATTCAAAATAGTACACAATCATTTGCTTACCAAATGTTATCACTTCGTTGTCCCCAACCTCCTCTCCTCATATTCCTTCAGAACGTCATTTATCATCTGTTTGGAGAATCAAATCTATTCCAGCTCTGATCTATCTCGCAGCATTATTCTTGGATATAGAGATTTACCTTTGCAGAAGTATTTGGTTGAAGAACGCTTTTCGAGAAAGTCTAAGTTGACGTGAAAAAAGTGTACCTGAAATTTTATCATGTAATATTCATCGAGCTCAATGGAAATTTCTAAATTCAGTTCCAATTCGTGTTGAATCTTGAATATCTTTATCCATATTCCACAGAAAACGCCTTCAGAACTAGTTAAACATTTAGATTGAGCCAGTAATTTATAAATGGTAACCGCACCTCTCGAATTGATTCGAAGTAACAACTGTAATTTCTTAACGTTGTCGTATCAGAGTCAACTTAAACTATAAAATTAGCATAAATGCTTTATTCTGGTACATAGAAGGAGTATTTTAATCAGCATTAAAATTAGAATCAGAAACGTGCATTGTTGAAACATACCGTGTTAAAGCTGAGAAAGGCTTTAATGAGACAACGATGCAATACAATGAAACTTCTACGCAAGGAACGTATATAAACTTGACAGGTTTTTTAAATCATATACAGGGAGTGAAGTTCCAAAGTTAACTTTTGATATTATATTAAACATAATAGGATCGGAAAGTCTTGAATTTTTTTATTGTGGTCTTGGTAAACTTAGCGATGTCATTCTAGAGGTAATGAATATTGAATCATAGGTGAGACCAGTCATTTATCGAATGTTTGTATTTTTTGTCATTCACCATTGCATATTTCCGCTCTTATACATAAATTGAAGCTATAAAAAATGTATATCTTAATTTCAAGCTATTCAGTGCCTTGGACACTATATTAACAAAGGATCAGTACTGGGGCTCTGCATACTAACCGATCACAGTAACCGATCACAGTAACCGATCGCAGTAACCGATCGCTTTCTAAAGTCAAAAAACTAAGAGTTCATACAACAGCCTTTTTGGTGTGCGTCATCGTTTGTTAATGTCTTTCTAACACATTACGTGGAAAGAAATGGAAAAAAGTCAGGTCTTCGTTAATCCCAATCAAAATATCGCAATAATGAACCGTTCAAATGTATTACAAACGTCAATACTAATCATTGACTTAACAAAATTTGATTAGTTGATGTTCAGATTAAGCGCAAGCGCGACCTATCAATCGGAAGAAATTTCTTTATTTAAAATAGGCATGCAGATATACCTTTCGTATTGTCAATGTGTCTGACATCTTTTTCTACTGTCCCACTGACAGTTCTTGTCAGGTCTGGACTTTGTTGATCACGGTCAATTATTATTTATGAAAAGTTAATATGAAAATTATTGTTATATTTATTCGAATAATACAAAAATATGCCTAGATACACGGAAAATATTAGCATTTTGAAAGTTCTCAAGTACCTATATTCAGTTAGAAAAAGAAGCTGGTAACTATTAATTTCATAACCTTGTCGAATTTTGCTGAATGCGATCCTGATGATTTTATTTTCAAATTAAGTGTTAGATATGTGTCAAAATAGCAAATAAAATAAACGACATACCCAAAACCCGAATATACGTCACAAACGATGACGCACACCAAAAAGGCTGTTGTATGAACTAAGTATTTTTGTATGGTTCATACAACAGCCTTTTTGGTGTGCGTCATCGTTTGTGACGTATATTCGGGTTTTGGGCATGTCGTTAATTTTATTTGCTATTTTGACACATATCTAACCCTAAATTTGATAAATAAAATTATCAGGATCGCATTCAGCAGAATTCGACAAGGTTACGAAATTAATAGTTACCAGCTTCTTTTTCTAACTGAAAATACTTGAGAACTTTCAAAATGCTAATGTTTTCCGTGTATCTAGGCATATTTTTCTATTATTCGAATAAATATAACAATAATATTCATATTAACTTTTATAAATAATAATTGACCGTCAACAACAAAGTACAGATCTGACAAGAACTGTCAGTGGGACAGTAGAAAAAGATGTCAGACACTTTGACAATACGAAAGGTATTTCCGCATGCCTATTTTAAATAAAGAAATTTCTCACGATTGATAGGTCGCGCTTGCGCTTGATCTAAACATCAACCAATCAAATTTTGGTAAGTCAATGATTAGGATTGACGTTTGTAATAAATTCAAACGAATCATTATTGCGATATTTTGATTAGGATTAATCAAAGACCTGACGTTTTTTGCATTTCTTTCCATGTAATGTGTTAGAAAGACATTAACAAACGATGACGCACACCAAAAAGGCTGTTGTATGAACCATATCTATGGTATGAACCACACATTCAACTGCAAACTTAGTTGGTGACAGACTTTTTATTTCATTTCAATATCTAACTGCATCAACCACTGAGGGTTATTAGTAGTGAGACAATTCAAGTAACAAGGTTTTAGTTTATAATGAAATACATACACTTATGTGGTGGGTATAGCTTAAATTCTGGAACAAAGATTAGTTTGGTTTAGGAATCCCAATATGTTTTCTATGTTGTGATTTTATTTTGTATGTTTTCTAACGGTCCTTTGATACAGTGAAGTTCTCGTTGTGATTTCAATTTAGGGCATTGCACTAATATAATATGTGGTACACTTATTTGCACATTACACATGTCATAATATATATATATAAGTCTATGTAATGTCTATGGAGAGTGAATGTTGTTGGGTGACTCGTGTGTGACCTATTCTTAGCCGTGTGAGAATCGTCTCTGCTCTTCTAGTTCTTGGCAGGTTAGTTCATGATAAAGTGGATTTCTTGATTTCTCCTGGCTTGGTTGAAGAATGTGTCCAAAGCTCTTTTCAGTGGTCGCCGATTTTTTTTCTGGAGGTTGTTGAATTGCTGAAAACTGAATACATATCTTTTACTCTATATCATTTATCTTACGGATATTATTCGGAAGTTATATTTGAACGACATTAAAGGAAACAAAAACTGTGAGTATGTCTTTGTTGAATCGTATGACCCGCATGATAAGACTGCATCTGACTATATTACTACCATTTTCCCAATTGACAACAGTCGATGCTCTCACCCTGTATACTGTCGACAAGTCTTGTTCCATTCCTTATTAGTTTCATGAATTATGTTGAGGTTTTTATGAAAAAATCGTCGACAAAAGACGTCTAAATGGAGTCGATAGTAGAGCTCTATACCTATAGTGTGCAGTATAGGTCCGAATAGGATTCCCAATAAATTCCACTCCACTTTGTCTCGTCTACTTTTTCGCATATTTTAAAACTGCTGGGGAACCTATTTGTAAATCGGGTGGAAAGTTTGACGTTAGAAATCATCGTCCAATACCATTCTAAAAGTATTTGAAAATATTATCACCGATCTCATCTGGTGAGTCAAGAGAATCGGGTTTACTAACATATTTAGACCGAGTAATATAGACCGAAAATGACTTTTCTTTTTTTATGTAAAAATCTTTCCGCCCTCTATTAGGGCATGGAATTATATATTCAAAAAAGTTTCTCCATATTATGTTTGTATGTATGTATATTTGGGGTAACATTCACTGAGACCTAAAAGATCTATTGTGCCCCCTTACTACTACTTAGTTTGTGAGGAGAGTCTCTGAAACTAGTAGCTCCTTTAGTCCTATTTCCCGGAGAAATTTTAGGATATCTGCAGGCTTCAACTTAGGTAAATGTCCCTCTTCTATCCAGTAATCTCCCAGGTACTGTGCTCTAGGATTCTGGAGGGCTGTGCAGTTGGAAAGTATGTGGATGGAGGTTTCTTCTTCCATGCCACAGTATCTGCCTCGACTAATTTGAGCTTTTTCAGGTGCCCACTCAGGCGGCAATGTCCCGTTAGGATCCCTGTTAAAACTCTTAGCGCAGTCTTGCTTTGACTTATGCATTCATTTGATCTCCGTAGGTTATAGTCACCCAGGAGAATCTTTGATTGTCTAAGCCCTACTAGATCTTTCCAATGGTCAGATCTTCTCTTTCTTTTGGCTTCACCTATTTCTTCCAGTATAACATTTGAGCTGATTCCGCAAAAAGGTTCAGGCCCCCAGAAGGATGTTTCAGACCCCCTCTTTGCTAGTTCATCTGCTATTTCGTTTCCTTCTATTCCAGTGTGTCCTGGAACCCATAGTAAGGTTGTTCTCGCCTAATTCATTTAGTTTGTCTAGGTATTCCCAAACCATTTTAGAACTAATTACGGAAGAGCTCAGTGCTTTGATGGCTGCTTGACTATCTGTCATGATAATCCTTTGTCCTCTGTATCCTTTATCGATATTGAACTGGGCGCACTTTCTTATGGCGTGGATTTCCGCTTGAAAGAAACTTGCGGTCTTTCCCAAGCTTTCGGAGTGTTTGGTTCCTGGTCCGAACACTCCTATCCCAGTTCCTCCTATTGCTTTTGAGCCATCTGTGTACCATTGAATGGCATTCTTTCCAATTCTGGTAATGGTATTCGGATCCCATTCCTTCTTGTTGCTGTTTTCTGTAACAAATTTCTTCGAAAAGTTGTATTTTCTCATCATACCGTCTTGTGTGATGTCCCAGGTTGTCTGATTTCTAAGAAGTGAAGAGATGATTTTTCTTTTAATGATTCTCTCTCTAGTTAGTCTGTATCTTGTTTTTTCTGCAACATTTTCCACCACCATATGTAGAGGGGTGAGGTTGAGAATTACTTCCATGGCTGCCGTTGGGCATGTTCTCATTGCTCCTGTAATGCAGATACAAGCTAGTCTTTGAATTTTTGAGAGGTTTTCTCTCGTTGTCAATAGACTAGTTCTGCTGCTCCATGCAATTGCTCCATAAGTGATAATTGGTCTCACTATGGCAGTGTTGGCAGTGTACATCCAGATTAGGATTTTTGGGTTGCAGCCCCAATTTCTTTCTTCCTACAGACCATTAGAGCCATTTTCGCCTTGTGAGTAATCTCCTTTTCGTGTTTGTTCCACAGGAGCTTACTATCTAAAATCAAACCTAGATACTTGACTTCTTGTTTCCATTCAATCTCGTTTCCATTAAGTTTTATGGTTTTGAGGTTGAGTTTTCTTTTCTTAGTGAAGGCTATCAAGATGGTTTTAGTGGGGTTGATGCTAAGTCCTACACCAGCTATTTGTATAGTTCAGACCCTGTTGTACAATATCACAAAGGGTGTTTTCGAATTTCCCCCTGGCTGTTATGACAATATCGTCGGCATATCCTTGGCAGGATATTCCTAGATTCGTCAAGCCACACAGGAGTTCGTCAACCGTCAGACTCCACATTAAAGGGGATGCTACTCCTCCCTGTGAGCATCCTCTGGTAGTGCAGATGGAGGCAATGTCTTAATTTTGTTTTGTTTATTATGAATCACTGTTCATTTTGTTTTCAAAATATTTGTTTTATTTATTGTAATTCACGCTTAATTTATTTTTTTTTTTATTATGAATTACTCTTCTTTTTGTTTGTTGTTTTGATATTTGTTTTGTTTATTATGAATTGATGTTCGATATTCCTTTTGTTTTAAGACTATTCATTTTATTTATTTTTGTTAGGTACTGCTTATTATGAATTACTCTTTTTTGCTTGTTTGTTGTGTTGATATTTGTTTTCTTTATTATGAATTGATGTTCGATGTTCCTTTTGTTTTAAGAATTTTTGTTTTATTTATTTTTGTTGGGTACTGCTTACAAATAAATTATTCTTGACTTGAAATATTAATTTATTGATCTTCAATGAAGTTTTACAAATGTTAGTTATTTCTTATAATTAAATTATTAATAATTCTTTGACGTTCAGCTTCACCTTCTATTTTTCCATTCAATATCAGCCTTCCTCTTCTTCTTGTCCTTAGTATTTGCTCAACAGGAATCATATCTCCTTTCATAATACATATATTGTGTGGCAATCAGATATTCTGGAATTTTTTCTAATGTTACCATTGGTAAAACATCAAGGATGCTGCGCCATCGACCTCTCCACAAACCAAAACATCTTTCAATGGAAATACGAGCAGAAGACAGACGAAAATTAAATTTTTTTTGCCTTGCACTAAGGTGACCATTATTTTTAAAGGGAACCATAAGATTTGGATGGATTCCATATGCAGCATCTCAAACTAAATGGGAGTCATTTGGGAAGAAAACTTCTGGTCTCTCGAAATATTCTTGGACTGGTGATAGTCGAAATACACGAGCATCATGTACACAACCAGCATTTCCAGCAAATACACTGGTGAATGATAAATTGTGTGTGCTGACAGCCTAGAATGATAATTCACCTAGTATAAATTCAGTAAAGAACTTGTGAAAACGAAATTTACCTGAACCTGGATGGGATGTGTTCCTTTACGATTTATATATGATTGTGAATCTTCTTGGGGAGCATTAATTGATATGTGAGTTCCATCTATGGCCCCAATTACTTGGAGGAAGGCGCTGAAGGTTTCAAATTCCCTCATGATCTGCATTGCTCTATCTACTGTTGGCCACTGTATAAAATTTGGAGCCACACAATAAAGTGCATATGAGACTCTTCGGACTGTTCGAATGGCGGTAGCTCTTCCCACATCGAATTTTTCGCAGACAGATCTGTAAAAAATGATAAATAGGATTTTGTATTCACCACCAGTTCTTTGTACTTCCAATTCACCGATTTTTCTTATTAATATTTATTACCTATATGAATCTAGAGTTGCCATAGCCCATAAGGTAAGGAGAAGTTGCTTTTTAGCTGGAATAGGCTTTCTTCCAGCAGTATATTTTGTGGTAGATATTGTCTCTCCTATAACGCTAAGAACAAACTCGGCTGTTTCTGGATTCATTCTAAAACAGAGCACTGCTGCTTGAAACCTTATTTTTCAAATGAAAGTTCGACAGTACTTTTAAAAGATCCAGTACCTACCTAAAATGCGATTTAAATTCCACCGCCAACAGTTCTAAGTGCGCTAATCAAATCGTATCACTTATAAGCAGTTCGAGCACTGACAGCGTTACAAGCACAATTCGGAATGCAGCCTAATCCATTTGTTGTCTGTTCTATAAATTAGGGATTTTGTTGTTATCCTCAATTTCGCACTGACATTGCCAATATTGTTCATTTTTCCAAAGAAAATCTCACGTGGTTCTAATTACATCACTGCAAATAAATTAACATATATACATAAATAACATAGCTTTTTACGATACTTGTTAAATTTACCATGATTGTTTCTTCGTGGGACTCTGATGAAGGACCGTTAGTGAAATAAACGTAACTATGTGTGTCGGTAAATCACTATTATAATTTTCAACTTTTATGAATACAAAGCCTAACCTAACCTAACCTAACCTAACCTAACAAAACATTATAGTACATTACGTAAGGAGTGCGAAAAGTGACATTTTCACACGATTGGGAGGTATTGTCTCACGAGCGCAATCCGATACAAACGTCAAATTAAAAATCAACGAACTGTTATCACTTGACAATATATCGAAACGTTGTTACCATAGAAACGAAATCGAAGTAGATTGTATTATAAAAGAGCGATTGGAAAAATAAACCATCAGGGACCGGAAATAGTTATTTGTTTAACTAGGCAGCAAAGTAGTAGATTGACTGCCAAGGCTGAATTCATAGCCGAGCGTAGCAAGGCTAGGAATTCAGCCAAGGCAGTCAATCTACTTTGCTGCCAAGTTGAACATATAATTTTTTTCTACGATTGCTCATGAGGATATTGTATTTGCAAATTATTACAAATCCCACAATCTCTTTATTTTGGTTGGTTGCTATGGAAATGTATAATAACAGGCAGCAAAGTAACCACTTTGCTGCTTGTTAGGCAGGAAAAGTAATACTTTGCTGATTGATATCAGTCAGCAAAATTAATATTTGCTGCGAATCGGAGAAAATAGTTATTTGTTTAACAAGGCAGCAGAGTAGTAGATTGACTGCCGAAGCTGAATTCATAGTCGAGCGTAGCGAGTCTAGGAATCCAACTAAGGCAGTCAATCTACTTTGCTGCCAAGTTGAACATATAATTTTTTCTCCGATTCTTCATAATGAGGATACTGTATTTGCAAATTATTACAATTCCGACAATCTCTATTTTGGTTGGTTGCTATGGAAATGTATAATCACAGGCAGCAAAGTAATCACTTTGCTGCCTAGGCAGGAAAAGTAATACTTTGCTGATTGATATCAGTCAGCAAAATTAATATTTGCTGCCAATCGGAGAAAATAGTTATTTGTTTAACTATACCTTGTTTTTAAACTAAGAGGAGTATTTTAAGAAACCTGAAACACACCACTAAAAGTTACTAGATTGGGAGAGTGTTCCGAAAAGGTCGTGTTCCGACTTATAGAACCAATTGACACTTATGTGAAATATCTATTGTACTGCTCGCATTTGTCGTGACCAATGAGAGATCAGGGTATGTCTAAATACCTAATCGTAATTGGACTCAGGACATAAGGCCAGACAATGGCGAACACAGCTACCAAATGTCACATTATTGTGAAAACATTGTGGTTATATTATGTAAAATTGTATGAATGACCATTTAATAATTTGAGTATAAATAAGTATAGTGTGTACAAAATATACAATTAGTTTATATGTTAAATTATCCTTTATTTACATTGGAAGTTTAGGTATAGAACAAAATAAAGCTAAACAGGTTTTGATTTAAAAAAATACGATAATATTGCAGGCACCGTAATTTGTGTCAAACTATTATTAAAAATAAGATTTTACTTGTTAACTTATAAGCTTCTCTGTCAGCGATAAATGATCCAAACTTAATAATTCCCTTGGTTTCGGGGGCTAACAATGTCCACTGGTACTTGGAATACAATCTTTGGTCCATATTCAAATAGTAACAAAGCGATACAATAAAACAACACAAAATAAGAAGTAAAAAACACAAATACAATAACACGAAGTATTAAGTTCAAACACAATATGAAATAGCAAACGTAAACAAAATAATAAACAGCAAAAGCGCCAAAGTGGTAGTAAAGAATGGAATACTTTTATGTAAATAAACATAATTGTCAAATCTGACAAATAGCGTTGTCAGTTCTTTCAAAAGATCTGTGTGAAACGGGCGGCTATCTGACCAATGATGAGCCTGCAGAAATGCCAACTTAAATTCAAATCACTCCTCTTAGTTTAAAAACAGAGTATAGGCAGTCAATTACTTCTACCGCAGGATGTAGTTTACTGTAGTATAATCGTTATATAACATACTGTCAAAACGCATGACAGAAGGTTGTCTCTGATAGAAGAGCATTTTGTACAATATAACGCGGGAAAAGTTTAGATTCAAGTGTACTTAATATAAGTACGCCTCCCAAAAACAACAAGGCCACAGTATGAGATGCTGTTGGAATTTTCAGAAAATCATCCTATTGTGATAAGAGGGAAGAACAAACCATGCGGGGTTTGAATAATTAATAATTTGGTTAAAAAAATGAAAAATCACCACGAATATATAGCAAAAACTAATTAGATTCTTGACATTTGTTCCACTTAACGATATCATTGAGACATAACAAGCTGTCAAAATGGTCCAGTTATTTAACAACAAACTTTTCAAAAATAACGATAATAAAATAACGATTCTCGTTAACATAACGATGCGCATGATGATACAGAATCGGTATTTTTTGTCATATCGTTATATAACATAAATTCACACTTAACGATAGTCGTTAAATAACATAAAGTGATACGGAATAGGGCCGTATATGAATATAATGAATTCACAAGTTTTATCGTTCACAACTTACTTGAAATGAGGGGGAGGAAAAAAAGTATGAGTTTCCTCCCTGATTCGAGGGAGTAAAGTGTGTACTTTCTATATAATCCGGTCAATTTAAGCCTAAAATAAGGAGGAAGGTTACATAAATTCCCAACAAGCTGAAAATTGGCATAGTTGTTCTGAATATCATTATAAAGAAAACCTCAAAAGTCCTCATCGTTCCGAGGTGTGCTAAAAACTTGGCATGGGTTCAAATGTCAAAAAAATTAGTTTTTTGCAATTTTTAGCAAAACGGTGAGTTTTTCCGCAAAATTACCCCAGTTTAAAATTGTAGATCACTAAATTCTATACAAAAAATATATTAACAATTTTTTTTCCAAAAGCCACCATTTTGGAGATATAACGCTTTGAAAAGTTGGATCAGTCGTAATCCCCTTATTTTGTACACGTACTCCACATATGAACGTCACTAAAGGTGTTATAGAACCAAAATAAGTTTGCTATTGGTGATTGTAACTTGCCTATGTAAAATATAAGTTAAATCATGAGAATCTCAGGTATAATGAAACCCTGTTCGTAAATTTGTACGTCAGTAACAAAAAACAAGTCAACTTAGCTGCTCTTCCTCCAACCTCAGTAGCTGCTCACCAACATCTGTTTCGGGTATATTATCAAGGTCAAGTGTGGCTTGGTAATCAGCTGGACCCTAAAGACTGGGGTTGGAAGTTGGTCGACAATACACTAGAGCTAGTTCAAACTTTACTTCCACCAGCACCTGAGAAACTTCTCCACACAATATTTTGCAACTGCAAAAAAGGATGTAGTGCAAAATATGGTTGCGAAAAAGTTGGACTGTTCTGTTCCCTGGCATGCACACACTGTCAAGGCCGATCATGCTCGAAGGTTGAGTCACCAACTCTCGAAGATTCATTTGATACCGATCAGGAATCGCTATCGGGACAGTTTACGTGTGAAATGGAAGAAAAAGAACAAGAGGACGAACAGGAAGAAGAACGAGAAGAAGATCAAGAAGAAGAAGAAACAGTAATCTAAGAAAATAATGAATCAAACGAGTTGCTTTTTATTTTAACTACTTTATTTTTTATTACACCGCCGTTATTTTTACCAACTATTATGTATTAGTTATTTACGTAGCTAGTTATGAAAAGTGCGATATTGTTCAATGAGCGTAATATTTGCCAAAACGAGCGCTAGCGAGTTTTGCAAATTACGCGAGTTGAACAATGTCGCTCTCTTCATAACGTGTTTACGTACAAAGTTTTATCTAATTCCGCGCTTTTATAATATTTAATAAAATTTTCAATTAGAATGAAAATATTAAGTTAGAATCAAAGTGTTACTATGGAAACAGTCAGAAACAGTTATGTAAAGTCTTTACATAACTGTTTTTACTACTTTTCATAAACGTTTTTTGAAGGTTATGAAAAATGTGACGTTACCTAACGTCAAAGAGTAACGTAAAGTGTCACATTTGATAGCGGAATTAGGTAAAATATTATTTTCCAATAGTTTTAAAACATACAAAATCTCAGCAGACCCGTGGAATAGGCCTACTGGGAAAACCATGTTGAAAAAAAGCGCTGAGTACACTACCTCACAGGTGGCGTGGAAACGTATGCAAAATAAGGGGATTACGACTGATCCAACTTTTCAAAGCGTTATATCTCCAAAATGGTGACTTTTGGAAAAAAAATTATGGATATATTTTTGGTAAAGAATTTTGTGATCTACAATTTTAAACTTTGGTAATTTTGCGAAAAAACTCACCGTTTTGCTAAAAATTGCAAAAAACTCATTTTTTTGACATTTGAACCCGTGCCAAATTTTTAGCACACCTCGGAACGATGAGGACTTTTGAGGTTTTCTTCATAATGATATTTAGAACAACTATGCCAATTTTCAGCTTGTTGGGGATTTATGTAACCTTGAATGTGTAAATAGACCGGATTAATAGGGGTAGGAGGAAAAAGCTTTTTTCTACACCCACATGTATATTATCCATTTTTTGCACAGTTTACAGAATGGAAATGTAGGCCATACCGGTTAACTGAACGTATATATTCATATACATCCTAGAACGTATATGAAATCCACCAATCAGCATTCGCGTTTAGAATTCGTCAACTCCCCTTTTTTGAATTTCAAAGAAACGTCAAAATAACTTATCGAAACAAAGGCTTCCCTAGAAGCACTGGATCAAGAATATCTATTTACAATAATAAACATAAATAAAATAATCCGTATAAATTAACAACAAATACTAAAAACAGAATAAAATGGGTATTAAAGAGGACTTCTGATAGACGTCAGCTTTTATAAAACTATGTAATTCATATGACGTTATAGATATCCGTTTTGAACATTCCTCGGTAGTCGAGTGGTATGGATACCAGGCTATCGCGCGCTAGGTCCAGGGTTCGATTCCCAACGAAGAAATTTTTTTATTGTTAATTTTATTTCTAAATAATTTCTCCGCTTGATATTGATTGGTAAAATTATGAAAATTGTTGAAATCTTTGAAATTGAAGTTATATTACTGTCAAGATTACAGTTTATTAAAATGTTTATTTTCTAGATTTTTTAAGTGGGTAGTAGAAAAAATATACTGTTTGACTCGTGTGGATTGTCCATATCGCACTCGAACGATTGAGCACTCCGCCTACGGCATCGTGCTCAAACTTCGTCCTCGTGCGATATGGCCATCATATCCACACTAGCTGCACAAACTACTATTGCCGGTCCCTTACGTCACTTTTCCGGTTTTAATCGGCAATACGTTATTTTCTGGACGAAAAATGATACAGAAATTGTATATAATCCGGTCGGTCTTGAAAAAAATAATTTTACGTGTTTACGTCATGAACAATGTTGTGTTAATGCCGCGCTTTTGTTTCTAACCTTCCCGCTCATGGTCAGTTATTCATGTAGGTGTTGCCAGGTCTAACCACTCAAAGGTTAAATAACTCAATCATAAACCGCCCCCTTGAAAGGATTAAATTTGAAAAAATATATATTATACAATCAAAACTAAACTAATACAAAATGTTGAAATTTTAGTAACTATAATAATGTAAGCAAAAACTTGAATAGTGTCGATAATGTAACTAGAAATTTGAGTTGTGTCTATCTCAAATGGCACACTTTGTGTACAGTTTTTTTCACAACACTTTTTAATGGTAATTTCACTGATACCACTCTAACTACAGAATCAGCTCCAGGGTGAAGCTCTGTCAATCTTCCCGTGGGCCACTTCAAAGTAGGGCTATTATCCTCAATCAGCAAGACAAGATCACCCACTTTAGGTGTTATAAATGGAGAGGATCTGGTCCACTTCTGGCGTTTCTGCAGCTGGGTAAGGTAATCTTCTGACCAACGAGACCAGAAACCTTGATGTAAATGGGTTATCAGCTGATACCGCTTAAGTCGATTTGTGGATAAGTGCTGCATATCTAATTCTGGCAGTGCTGCTAGTGATGTCCCAATTAAAAAGTGCGCAGGTGTGAGTGGAAGATGATCGTTAGGGTCGGAGGATATGGGTAGAATAGGTATGGAGTTTAAGCATGCCTCGACCTGGACCGGTATTCTCAGGCCCTCGCTTGGAGCGATATCGATGTCGTTGACTGCGAGGGGATCGTAATTCATTGCTCTCTCGACTCTCATGCCCTCTCTTCGCAATCGGAACGCTCCCGCGAAGAGGAGTGCTTCATTTCACTCGCATTCTCATCATTGACATAGTATATATAGTATAGTATATGTCAATGATTCGCATGTAAAATAGACAATTCTAACCTTTAATTTTGTTTGGAGCGATGTTGAAAACCATAATTGTATATAAATCATTTATAATTGTAGTAATGGATTATCTTATGTATATTGGACTACTAGAGGGCCTAGAAGAAGCAGAAGAAAATGTTGCATTTCTAACCTTTATCATTTAAATTCAAAACATAGAGCTAAAAACTATCTTGACATTAATGTCAAAGTACGTTGAAATCGTGGTGCTGCCGTAACTAGTCGCTCGTGATACAGATTTGCAAGGGCACTGGTACATGAGAATCTACAAATACTACAAATACTAGATCGTTCGCTTGTGAAAGGAGCGAGTTGAGAATACCGGCCCTGAGTCAGAATTGTCTACATTTCTACATGGTTCAAATAAGCGTTACCTACTGTCATTACTGTCCTTTGCAAGTGAAATTTTGCAGCTTTAACTGCGGATTCCCAGATCCCCCTCATGTGCGAAGAGTGTTCGGGAATTCGTTTGAAATTTATGCTGTCAGAGGCTAGATGATCAGTGATTGTCTGATTAAACGTAGAATTGTGTAGTTCCAAATAGTTATTTATGCAACAAGTGCAAAAACACGTTTGGCAAGAGTTCCGTACAATATTTTTTCTACATTCATGCAAAAACTGGAAAATTAGAATATAATATGCTGGGAACCTAACATTACCTAATCAAACTCAAACCGTTCTTCTTTTTTGTATCTTTATGGCCTCCACCTTGTCAGTACTCAATCATAGCTGGTTTTCGCCTTAACCATTTAAATTTTAGATAATTGAAGATTTTTACAGTAATTGTAATTTGTTGAGACCAAGTAGTAAGATATACATATTATATTATTGTTGTATTAAAAATATTTTTTCTAAATTCATGCAAAAACTGGAAAATTAGAACATAAATATGTCAAAAAGCTAATCTAACCTAATAAAACTCAACTCGTTCTTCTTTTTTGTATCTTTATGGCCTCCACCTTGTCAGTACTCAATCATAGCTGGTTTTCGCCTTGACCATTTAAATTTTAAATAATTAAAGATTTTTGCAATAATTTTAACTCGTTGAGACTAAGTAGTAAGATATACATATATTATTGTTGTATTAAAGCAGGATCAGACACTTGCTCTGGATTTTTATTTTATTTAAATGTTCATGTTTGTCATAAATCATCACAAAACTGACACAATAATGACATATGAGTGCAATAAAAATTTTATTGCACTAGTGCAAAAAAAAACCACTGTTTCCATTAAATGTGTTTCACAAAAGTGTTGTTTTTTGCATGGTTGTAGAAAAAAATAATTACTGTCCCCGGGAAAATGGTTCCCACTGTCTAAATGAATTTCTACTGGTTTCCCTCGTCTGAAAACAAATCATTTGAGCCCGTTTGAACTTTTGGTATTTAAATCATGAGCTGAATCTAAATGTACAGCACGACTAGCAAGACAAACAAAGATACAAATATTATATGTTTTTACTGGCGATGGTTTACGAATTGATACAGTTTTTATGATTATGCTAAATGGCTGAGATTGTTTAACCCTACAGGAAGGTAAGTCTCCCATAAGAGTAGTAGAACGTTTGGGATTGACGTGAAAACACGTTACACAAGTGTTTTGGTCATAAAATAGTTGAGAAGATGGTTTGATGTAATGTAATATAATGTATAACAATTGCTGGATAGTATACCAAAACTTAAATTCTTTTGACTACATTTTGATTATCAAGAATTCGGAAAATTTAAATGCAGCACTGCAAACAGCATTGATACAAAGAATAATAGTATATTATTAAACGAGCAATTTATGATAGCCATAATTTACGATGGGTGACGTTTGCGTGAATCCAAGTGAATTATGGCCATAACTTGCGAGTAGAATACTATACTTTGTCCACGACACTTGATTTATTTATTAATAAATAAAAGTCAGTAACGATTTGGCATATTACTAACCTCAAAATGTTCTGGCAGCTACATCAAATAATTTGATATATATAGAGATGGGAGATACTGTAGAAAGTATCAATACAACGTACCGTTATAAATATATTGTTTTAAAATACTTAATATTAGAAAATATCGTTATAAAAAGTATCAATACTATAAATTACAATATTTTATCGATACGATATATGTCAGAATTAAATTTCCTGAACAAAATACACATATTTAATAGTTTATTTCATATTGTAGGTACCCCCATCTCTAGTTCATAATACACTGTAGTGTATTATGGTTCATAATTCACGACAGTTGATATATGGGTACCATATACCTTTTGTTAGGAGGTAAAATATTGACTTATTATTAGGTGGTCGTGGACAAAAATTATAATTCTTTTTTTACTGATACATTTGACGCATTTTGCAGTCTTAAATTGTTAAACAACACACGATCGCCCTGTATAATCATTCATTGTTAATAATCATTCATTGTTAATAGGAATCCAGTCATCTGTTAAGAGAGATGCCACTGGTTGATTTCCTTAATGCTTAATGAGCTAGTCGATGGTACGATGATCAGATGGCCATCGAGATAACTTTGATGGAGCGACCATACTTCACCGGCATCCAAATTTAATTAGATCGATTAATTCATGTCATTTCTGCTGTCACAAGTGATCCTTGTCGATAGAGACATTTCATACAATCAGAAATAATTTGGAAATCTCAGTCACAATATACCTAAGGTTATTCATTCTAATCGGAGTTAAGATTAGATAATAATAAATGTATTGATCTAATTGAGTTAACAATATACCTAATGCTATTTATCCTAATCGGGATTAAGATTCAATAGTAACGGATGTATTGATGTGATTGAATTGATATTAGAGAAATGATATGTCGCGTTCACAAATAAAATTTTAAACTCCAGTGCTGCATTTCTTGAATTTGTGAGAATGAAAATTAAGAGGGAAAATGATCAAAAGTGGGCGTGGTTCCCTCTAATTTTAAAATGCTGTATTGTTGAAAAATTTCTATCGAAAAATGGAGAAAGTTATCACCTCCTAGGAAAATTAAAGTCTATTGGTCATGACTAAGAGAAAAAGCTGAAATAAAGTGGAAATATTCAGACTGAATCTCGAAGCTTATCGTTGGCTTGTTTTTTTGTCAATATAAAGATATTTCATTCTTCGCTTTTCTAGACTTTTTAACTGTTTTTCGGTGAATTAATGCATTATGGATAAAAATAACCAACTTTTCCATTGGCATAATTCCATGATTCTCTTTGTGAAACCCTATCATAATATTCTTTTGTTCGATAGTTACTTTTTTTACTACTTATACCCATTTTTTAATGGACACAATATAAAAAACAAAACCAAAAATTCCCAGAATTCAAGAATACTGCTTTTTGAAATCGAGGGAAGTTTTCTGGGTTAAAATAGCTTAACAAAAATGCCTCTTGACATCCACTTTTCAGTTGCTTCGGAATTACACTAACTACACACTGCAGATTTTCCTCAGTAATTATTTATGAAAATGACTGTTTTTCTAATATTAAAGAAACAATGAATTCAAAAGCACCAAAAAAGCTGTAAGAATTAGACGATTTTTGAATGTCAATAAACGTCAAAACAAACTTGGGAATTTAACCAGTTGATTTGACAACGTCTTGAAGTTTTGCCAATCCGTTAGCTGTAAATTGCTCTGGCATTTGACGGTATATTGTTTTTACGGTTGGTAAATTAATATTTATTCTGATAAGCAGGAAAGTAACTGAAATGATATAATCGTCTTTTCATCGAGAAAATCCTATAATCTTTAAAACATGAACGGAAGAAGCTTAATTTTGACCGATACATCTTAAAATTCATACCCTACTAGGTATAGACTAAGACTTAAAATATTTTTGATACAAAATTTCAACAAATATCTACAACCGAATCGATATTAATTCAAGTGGATGATAGAAATAGTTTTGATATTTGATAATTAATGTATAAAGAAATTTGAATTCATAGGAACGCACTCAAGATAGTTAATTTTGGGGGAGGAACTTAAGAGATAATTCAAATCCTGTCTATTTACCTAAAAAAACATTCACTATAAGCTTATCAGACTTGATAAAAACTTGCCAATCTGTCATACTTTCAATATCTGATCCTAACCGTCTTTATCTCTGCATATGCGTAATAGTCAAAGACTTGGTCCTAAACATCTCCGCATACTATGTACTTTGCTGTCATTTCAGTAGATTAGAGGTTAGAAATGGTGATCATTGATCTATTCTTACAGAATTGACTCTCTTGTCAGTATTTCAAAAAAAAGAAGCAATAAGAAACTGATTTTCCACGAAAATATTAGACGTCTCACCTGGCACAACTTTTTATACACAAAAACCTAAGTTTTGCAATATTATTTTAAAAAGCAGGATGGTGAAAACGAAGGCCACGAACTTATCACATCAATAAAAATAGTATACTCTACACTACACGACGTTCGATGGCAATTTTCATAATTCCAATTTTAATGTTTGTTTTCATCGGTTCTCACTGATAAGGCTGTACAGTAGGATTGAAGTGAAGGTATAATTTTGAATTTTAGTCACAAATATTGCCGCTGCTTTTTGGGAATTTTTAACTTAAAAAATAATTCCTATTTAATTAATGGAGATACAAAAAAAAAATTCTATTTAGCTTCTTGACCTTCAACAAAGTAAACAAAAAATTTTTTCATCCTAACAATAAGACACTTGTTGACTCAGCTTTAAATGAGATTATAAAACTGAATTTCAAAAGTATTGTGGTCTTGTTTACAAAATAAATTCACACGAACTTCATAGTTGGATTTGACAAATACCTGTCAAGTGGTTCATTTCCGGTTCGTCTACCTGAAAATTCTATTGCCTTAAAATTTATGATTTTTATACCGCCCAGAATCAAGACAGCTCTTGATAAAGACCGAGTGAGTATTATAAAATTGAATTTTATTTCTTTTTAATCACTTCTTTGTCTAAATTCGTTAGTTATTTCTTTTGAGTTAATTTTAAAATACGTAACATCAGTTGAAGGTATACTTTAAGGACTGTGTTCTTTTTTTTCTTTTGATATTAACCAAGTAAATATAACAAAAGCTTCTTGCTCCATTTTCTTGCCGACGTGAAATAACTTTGAAAAAAAATCATTTTGTAAGTATCACATACTTCCACAATCAAACGTCTTACCGACTCGGATCTTATTCTGCCGACACTCAACAACAAAGATCGAAATGGGAAATAATATTGACAAACACCACAAATCAACTTTTCTGACTTTAGATCTGTCCGACAATAAAGAATAAGGTCGGTGTCCTTTATCATGGTTTCCTATGATCCCTTATACCTTTGTTCAGGCGACAATAAGAGTGCGGCTTTTATAAAAACTTCTCAAAGGTGGTTTTTGTTCTGGAAATGTCTACCGTTCGACACCTAGAAAAACATGTGAGTTGACAAAATTTCATTTCGCTTGACGAAATATTAAAAGAAATGAGTTTCACAGTTTTGAAAAATATACTCCGTGAGGATCAAGACAAGACATTTTCAAGACCCTCTGTATATACAGAGTGTGGCCAAATTATGTAACAAATTCATTATAGTCAAAAGCGCTCTTATCGTGCGAGTTCAAAGGTCACCATCTATATGTATCAGAAAACACAATACGCAATAAAAGAAAACAAAAACTGAGAGCATGTCTTTGTTGAATCGTATGACCCGCATGATAAGACAACATCTGACTATACTTGCAAATAATTCACTTTTTATAAAAAGCCTGAAATAGGTTGATTTCTTATAATGCCGATTTTTTAAATAGTATGCGAACTAGATTTGACGTGGTGACATAATTATTATAGTATATTTTTTTGAATGACCTAATAATATATAGGCACATCACTTCTTTTAGCAGACAGGTGCTAGCCCCTTTTCCTTTTTGCGATATTGCAAACGGCTCCAGCTTGTAACAAATGGTTAGAAAGCTTGATATTTTCTGTATTGAAACTAGACGCTTTGGCTTGGAAAACCAGTCCTCCATTTGATTATTGTATTTCGTCCAATGGGAATAACTTTATACCAATTTGTACTCAACTTCCAAGCGGAATTTACAGTGAGAAAAAGTCGTTTGGTTTTCACACAGAATTGTGAATGATCCTGTCTGTTTTTTCTTGTTCTACAAAGTACGAAATTGATCACTCGTGGCCTTCTCCTCCACGACAAGCTAATAGTCTAAGAACTAGTGGCTGTAGACTGTGTGTATTTTACCAAAGATGAGATTTCTCTCAGTCACTATCCTATACTTGACATAATTATACAACAAGAAGAATAGCATTCTTTGTTTTTCTCTCTATTCTGTTGTAGATGGATATGATAATCTCGAACGTGATATACCACTGGAGGAAGAGGTTGATGTACTTTTTGGATTAATAGTAGCAATTGGGAGCAGAAGAGCTTGGTTAGACCGGAAATTTGGTGAGGTGAACTACTCCTTGACGCAGGTGCTCACTGGGCATAGGTCGAGAGTTACCTCCACAATATTGGGGAAAGAGAGACTGGAGTGTGCGAGAGGTGCGAAGTGGAGGATGATAAGGAGCATGTTGTATGCTGAACATTGAAATTGTAAAATAAACTAGAGAGCATTGCATTAAAGAACTTGAAATAAAGTCGATTCATACACAAGCTAGATTATGTCCCGAAACAATACAAATACTGGAATAGTTATTTGTTTAACTAGGCAGCAAAGTAGTAGATTGACTGCCGAGGCTAGGAATTCAGCCAAGGCAGTCAATCTACTTTGCTGCCAAGTTGAACATATAATTTTTTCTCCGATTGTTCATTAGGATATTGTATTCGCAAATTATTACAATTCCCATAATCTCTTTATTTTAGTTGGTTGCTATGGAAATGTATAATCACAGGCAGCAAAGTAATCACTTTCGTGCCCAGGCAGCAAAGTGAACACTTTGGTCCTTAGGCAGGAAAAGTAATACTTTGCTGATTGATATGTCAGCAAAATTAATATTTGCTGCCAATCGGAGAAAAGAGATATTTTCCTAATATCACATAGAAAAGTTTCATATATCGCACTGTGTAGTTCTATGGAAAGTGGCCTTCACTCATACGCGTGCGAAAAAAAAACTCATTCGTACGTGTACGGATAAAAAAGCTGTCAAATTGAATATTGAAATGCTAGTCTATTTATGTATATGTCAAATGCGCGGGGTATTTCCTAAGTTGATTTGTCCATATAATATAATCTATTACTTTTAATTTTTACAATGATTCAAATAAATAATTAATTCTGAATCGCAATATTTATGTAACAAAAACAGTTTTATTTCTGATGTTCTGTTTCTAATTGTTAGGCCAAGCATTTGGTAGATATTTTTGACAAAAATCCTAGTAGAAAACGGATGATGCCATCGTAAAGAAGACATTACGCAGTATCATTTGTTAGTTGTTAAAATAAATGTTCGTACTATTTTGTGTACCAATATTTATTCTAACTTTTTTTTAAAGGCACTCTGCTTCATCGCATAAAAATCACAATTTTCTTGTTCACTTTCAAAGGTGAGTAATCAAAACTATAATTACTGTAATTACATGTACACATATGTAAAACCACTCACATCTACATAAAAATGCAAGATTGTACATGCCTCATTTGGTTAAAGTATATCGCGTGGTCGTAGGAAAAATAGTGTACATAACTTGTGCTAAAGTAATTTTTCACACTCGTGGGATTGTCTCACTCGGCTTGAGCTCGTGAGACATACTTCCCACTCGTGTGAAAAATGTCACTTTCCGCACTCGTTACGTAATATACTATTCCTCCTACCCCTATAGAAAGTACACACTTTCCTCCCTCAAATCAGGGAGAAAACTCATACTTTTCCTCCCTATTGAGGAGAGTATTTTTCCTCCCACTCATTTCAAGTAAGTTGTAAGCGATGGAACTTGTGAATTCATTATATTCATATTGTTTCCATAATTTCTAGAACATCCTGTATATCCTGTTTTTTGGTGAAAATCAAACATTGATGTTACTTCAACGTGGTTCTTCAATACAAATTTCAGCTTCAGGAATCTTAGATAGGTATACGCTTTTTGAGTTCAGAATAAGAAAAGCATAGTATGCTGACAGTAAACTCGGCGATTGACTTTTGGGGTGCAAAGTCGCTACATTAAATTCATTAAACTTAGTTGAATTTTTGAAAAATTGAGAGCGATTCAAGTTATTTTGAAGATAATGAAGAATTACAGCAGATTTCTACAAATAAACGCCGAAAGTAATTTCAAGCTATTGGCATACAATTTCCTTTTCACGCCAAAAAATCCGAAATGACTAGTGGATTTTAACCAGAAATTGCTCAAGATATTGAAGAAAATAATGAGTCATGTAAGCTAGAAACGATTCTAAAGAGGTCCAAGATAGAAATCAAAACTTCAATATTCTCATGAGATAATTTTATAATATTGATTATTATTCCACAAATGACCAATTTTACCTCCCATTACTATAAAACAATAAGTAGAATTAATTAATTTTTCTTCATATTATATATAGACTTTGATATTATATCCAGTTTCATAAAAATATTTTATGAATATTCTATTCATTACAATAGATTCATATATTCTCACTGAAGATAAGATTTCGTGGTCTACCGGTATGTTACAGCTGGCAAAAACATCTGCAGTCTAATAAAATAAGCTTTTAATACTATCACAAATAACATAGGTATATAAAGCTCATCAGATTTGTTATAATACTTTTTAACTTTATCTAATTTTTATACCTGTCCTTCCGTGACGCTATAGCGCAGGTATCAGTAACTTCCCATACTATGTATGCCATGTATAAGACAGTCATTGGAAGAAATTTTATCAACAGTAAAAACACAAGAGCTTTTTTATCGGATAAATTTCTCTTTGCAACGAAACAGTTTTGCCAATCACTAATTTTACGAGAAAAACTGACATGATAAAATTGCGACACCGAAGGTGGAGCGATTTTATCTGATGTCAGTTTTTCGAGCCAATTTAGTGATTGACAAAACTTTGAGTTGAAGAGAAATTTATCTGATAAAAGAAAAGCTCGAGTGTTTTTTGGCAAGATAAATTAACGACAGAATATATCGATGAACAACAACAATAATTATCTCATTGTCATTGTGTAAAAGTGACGTCCGTTCACTAGAATTGAGGAAGAGAGGTTTTTAATCGCGATAAAAAAAGGATGCACCTTTTTTTATCGATGTCAAAGTGACAATAACATTTCCAGGTATATGACATTTTAACATTGAAGTTAATTTATCAACAGTAAAAACACAAGAGTTTTTTTATCGGATAAATTTCTCTTTGCAACGAAACAGTTTTGCCAATCACTAATTTTATCTGATGTCAGTTTTTCGAGCCAAATTAGTGATTGGCAAAACTTTGAGCTGAAGAGAAATTTATCTGATGAAAGAAAAGCTCGAATGTTTTTTGGCAAGATAAATTAACGACAGAATATATCGATGAACAACAACAATAATTATCTCATTGTCATTGTGTAAAAGTGACGTCCGCCTACTAGATATTGAGGAAGAGAAGTTTTTATCAGCGATCTTCGATAAATTAACTCCAATGTTAAAATGTCATATACCTGGAAATGTTATTGTCACTTTGACATCGATAAAAAAGGTGCACATTTTTTTATCGCGATAAAAACCTCTCTTCCTCAATATCTAGTAAGCGGACGTCACTTTTACACAATGACAATGAGATAATAATTGTTGTTGTTCATCGATATATTCTGTCGTTGATTTATCTTGCCAAAAAACACACGAGCTTTTCTTTCCTCGGATAAATTTCTCTTCAACTCAAAGTTTTGCCAATCACTAAATTGGCTCGAAAAACTGTTTCGTTGCAAAGAGAAATTTATCCGATGAAAAAAAAGCTCTTGTGTTTTCACTGTTGATAAATTAACTCCAATGTTAAAATGTCATATACCTGGAAATGTTATTGTCACTTTGACATCGATAAAAAAGGTGCATCCTTTTTTATCGCGATAAAAACCTCTCTTCCTCAATTCTAGTAAGCGGACGTCACTTTTACACAATGACAATGAGATAATAATTGTTGTTGTTCATCGATATATTCTGTCGTTGATTTATCTTGCCAAAAAACACACGAGCTTTTCTTTCCTCGGATAAATTTCTCTTCAACTCAAAGTTTTGCCAATCACTAAATTGGCTCGAAAAACTGTTTCGTTGCAAAGAGAAATTTATCCGATGAAAAAAAAGCTCTTGTGTTTTCACTGTTGATAAATTAACTCCAATGTTAAAATGTCATATACCTGGAAATGTTATTGTCACTTTGACATCGATAAAAAAGGTGCATCCTTTTTTATCGCGATAAAAACCTCTCTTCCTCAATTCTAGTAAGCGGACGTCACTTTTACACAATGACAATGAAATAATTATTGTTGTTGTTCATCGATATATTCTGTCGTTAATTTATCTTGCCAAAAAACACTCGAGCTTTTCTTTTATCAGATAAATTTCTCTTCAACTCGAAAGTTTTGCCAATCACTAAATTGGCTCGAAAAACTGACATTAGATAAAATCGCTTCACCTTCGGTGTCGCGATTTTATCATGTCAGTTTTTCTCGTAAAATTAGTGATTGGCAAAACTGTTTCGTTGCAAAGAGAAATTTATCCGAAAAAAGAAAGCTCTTGTGTTTTTACTGTTGATAAAATACATTCAGTCTGTCGGATACTGGCGCTTACGCTATATTTCAAAAGCAGAAATGAAAAATACCTTCTTCTCCAAACAATCTAGGGTGTTTTTGTCACAATCATGAACAATCTTTTGGAATTCATCGTATTTCAGAAAAGCTGCAATTTTCTTTTTTGTATGGATCTATTCATAGTTGTTTCCCTTGGCTTTTTTCGCACATTTGGTTGCTTTGTACCTACTTATCAGTGGAAGAGTTACATTCAGTAAAATATTCTAATATTAATAGTTTAGCGCTCACTTTCCAAATCGATTTAACAGCAAATTATCTATACCTATCGCCATTCTGCTCACATATATTACTGATTCCACATGTATTTTATTTTCTGTGGTTGAGGTTAATTTCAGTGTTTTTTTCTTCTTCCGACACATACCTATCTAACGATATCTGTTAGTTTGCGTTTTTGTATAGTTTCTAGCTAATGCTGTAATCTCTTGTTCTGATGATCTTTATTATTCGTCTCTGCTTCGTCTTCACTATCGTTATGTTCATCCAAAGTGAGCCTTGTCTTTGAAGACGAATTTTCTTTTTGTGGTTTGGCTTTTATGAAAAGCGTCATGAGCTACATGACGTCTTTAAAGTAATTATCTTTCCATTTCCTTACTGTTGTGTTTCTATGCTTCTAGTCAACGCCGTTCAAATATTATTCCACTTACTTTGCATTAAGAAGCCAGAAAAGAAATCTGATCATAGAGCTTTGACGATGGTTTCAAATCTAAAGGCTTATATATTTATGATAGTCTCGGCTGACTAGTTAATACATTGTTGGAAAAAAATCATAAATATCGACTGACAAATATCCTTCATTCAAAATACATATTATAACTTAGTACCTATTATATTAAGAAAGTTTCAAAATTTTTTTATAATTCAGAAACTAACCAGTTCAAAAGCCTTCTATCTCAAAGAAGGTCAATTAATATTCCACAACTAATACATAAATATGTCTTCATTTTATTAATAATAGAGTAGCTTTTAAAAATTATAACATTTTCATGTGAACATAGATAAAAAAATACCTTTGAATATAAAACAGACTGTCTGTTTTATATTCAAAGAAAAATACTTATAGATGGGAAACTGACCCGTGGCGCCCTCTATTCATACGGGTGGCGCTACCTTGAGAGTCTCGTCAGTACCTCTGGCACAAATCAGGTTGTGAACTTCGCTTACAGCCGAAAAAGAAGATTCCTGTAATTTTACAGTTTTTTGCGGTATATTCAAAATTACTGTAATTTTACTTTTATTGCAAAATGGCATTTACGATCCATTTTTTGATATTTCATCAAAAATTACTCAACATTAGATCGATATTACAATAATAACAATGGAAAGTCAAGTAATAGTATATTACATACCGAGGAGGGAAGTGTTTCATTACTGTCGAGAGATTAACTATAATCTTGAGACATTAATGAAAACTTTCCTTCTAGGTATGTATACTATTTTATTTACAACCACATCGTTTGTTGAAAATTTTATTTCACATTTTTCAAATGTAGTAAAAATTAAATTGAAAATTAAGTTGAATGTTATTTGACACCATTCAAAAATATGATAGTGACAGTAATGAAATTTCAAATCATCAAGGAGGTTGAATATCTCGGTTAAATCCTATAATAAGTCAAATATTACCATTAATTTTATCAATAATATATGATAAGTTATTTAAATGTTGTTGTTAATTAATTGCCCTGTTGTTTCTATGTAAGAATTTGTTCAATAATAGTTATTTATGCAACAAGTGCAAAAAACACGTTTTGCAAGAGTTGCATACAATATTTTTTCTAAATTCATGCAAAAACTGGAAAATTAGAACATAAATATGTCAAAAAGCTAATCTAACCTAATAAAACTCAACTCGTTCTTCTTTTTTGTATCTTTATGGCCTCCACCTTGTCAGTACTCAATCATAGCTGGTTTTCGCCTTGACCATTTAAATTTTAAATAATTAAAGATTTTTGCAATAATTTTAACTCGTTGAGACTAAGTAGTAAGATATACATATATTATTGTTGTATTAAAGCAGGATCAGATACTTGCTATGGATTTTTATTTAATTTAAATGTTTATGTTTGTCATTAATCATCACAAAACTGACACAAGAATGACAGATGAGTGCAATAAAGTACCACTTTTTCCGTTAAATGTGGTGCACAAAAGTGTTGTTTTTTGCATGAATGTAGAAAAAATATATTACTCAAATAAATATTTTGCTTTATTGAACGAGTGAGGGAAATCAGTGAGGGAAATGGAAGAGGGAAGTAGACGTAGGTAATGTGACACTTTCAAACCTTCAATGACATTAGTAATGTCAAAATTACAGGTTTATGCTGCTTTCGTTTATTTGGGCTTCAAGCATTTGTGCGTGACGCCTCAGTCGTCAAGACTTTTGAGAAAAACGAACACGATTTTTGGGATCCTCAAAGCCACTTGTCATATCATGTCATCATCCAAACTATCATCTGATATTATCAATGAATTTCCTGTGTTTTTAGAAGAACAGTTTTCGACTATGATGTTATTGATAGTATAATTTTGCATATTTAAATATTTCCAGTAAGATTTAAATCATAATCGGCACAATTTTAACCTTGAAATAAACGTCAAACCTGACAAACGTCAAACAATTAATGTCCATGGCTTGAAGCCCATACTTTTCGGTATGTGCTCAAGGGGCAAAGGGAAGGTAAGATTAGGCGTCACGCCCGGTAATAAACGAACGAAATTCAGTCACTACGAGCTACTACTAGCAGCCAAAAGTAAATAATCGAAAACGCCTATGGTTGTAAATAAAATTGAATTATATGTCAAAAAATGGATCATATTATGTCTGAATTGTGAAAAATAAAACAATAATTATCAAGTTTATATATTTTATTGAATGAAAAAAGTATGCAATGAATGAAACATATTTCAATGACAAATATGAAAAAAAAATGTTAGGAATTCAACAATAGTGCTGGGAAGCTCAAAGTTGTATGGAAGAATAAGTACTACTTCTGTCACTTTCTATTTAATGAAACATGTTTTTTAATGAAGATAAAGCTTACCGTATGCACCTCACATTACAGTCTTTCACAAAACATATTCTTGACATTGTCTCTTGGAGTAAAAGTCCCACTATAAACAATAAAATCTAAATACGAATACTCAACACACACACACACACACAAATAAGCAGTTGTAGGCAATGAAATAGAATTCATTAGGAGGGTGTATATGTCGATAGAATCAAAATTCAGATGTGCTGCAGCCAGGTGCCTAAACAGGAACACTCCTTGTCCAAAAATTCTTGGAGATGCTTATCAATGGTTACACATCGGATACTGGATAATAAGGAAGCGGATGCAAGCATGTGTATATATGTATAAGAAGGAACCTAGCTATGCATAGATGAAGAAGAAACAGCCATACCTATAATATTCGAGTCCGAAGCACTGCCTGCAACCTGAGACTAAGAAAACAATGTAAACTGCTAGTAAAACACAAAGCACAAGGCAAGAGCCTGAAGTTTTCGAGAATCCGTTACATCAACTGGATAAGCTGTCAATTAATCATGATCCAATTATAACTAAGATCATGCATAAGATTCCTTTATTTTGACATATACGCATGCGTATTTGACTTCTTTTATTGAAGGATCTTTAAAAAAATAGAGGCAGTCTGTATTTAAATAAAATACAGGAAAACTTAACTTTAATTATGGGATCAGTAATTTTGACGTTTTTGACAATTAAATTGAGAAAAAAAGGAATACTTTCCGAAATTAGCTGCGACATTAAATTTAACCTTACATTATTGATTTGATTGCGTTTCCAGTGTTTCCAGGTAATTAATAGAAAAAAAAATGTGCGAAGAATCTAAAAGGTTGCGATTTAAATACCTGTTATGTGTTTCCTTCTTTTTTGGTTCGGAACGTAACTCACGTTCTGAACCATAGAGATAGTATAAAGGAAGGAGACGAAATCACGTGATCTAAAGCGTATTCGGTCAGCCATTTTCGTACCACACTAATGTCAAAGTTGATTGATGAATGTTTTTAAGTGTTATCTGTGTCGAAAATTACATTTTTGACAATACTTTTCTTTTAATTGATTGACTAAAATGGTGTCTTGTGCTGTTAAAAGTTGTACCAGTCGAGACGGCGTGGATACTAAGAAATCTTCTGGAATAACGTACCACAGGTGAAATAAATAATGTGCAGAAGTGTATTACAAATATTTCAAACATGAATCTGTTACACAGTAATAGTTGTAGACTATTGTAGTAATTTAATCCGGCTCTGTACGTTGCGTACCACACTTAGCCACGCCCACTGATTCCACGTGTACATATGGAACCTAACACTGGATGTCGTCTCCTTCCTTATATTCTATCTCTATGTTCTGAACCGAGAGAGAAAAAAATAAATCAGTTAGAATAATTATATTTTACATACCTTTACTTTCATCCTTTATTACAGGCTCCTTTGATAAAAAAAACGTTTATTTCTGTTTCACATAACTCTCTATTATTGCAGCCTTTTGGGTCAACTAGATACAAAAATTAATACGGAAAGACTATACTAGGTGCAGGTAAGAACACTCCATCAAACGAATTCGTTAGGTATACTGACAGCTCCTTTAAACGTCGGAAAACGGAAAAATTCGACTTCGTTGGCAGTTTGCTTGTTTTTGGATTGTCTTTTTCCTCTAATGGTTAATCAAAATAACCATCTTTCATTAAACAACAATGCACTTCCAAATACGATGTATGTACAAGCGTTTTAATGTGTATAATAATTCAAAAATTTAAATTCATTTGAACAAAATCGATATCGATTGTTCTTACAGCACATATACAACATTTTGCTGATATGTACCTTAGACAAAGGGACTTTCCAATTCTAAAAGAAATAAAGCCATCCGGAGAAAAGAGATAAATATTTACCTATACAAAGCTGCAAGTTGGAATACAACCAAATCAGCAAATAAGACTTGCTCGGGGCCCGAACCGTCCCATTCAAATGTATATCAAGTATTATGCAGTGAGAATCTAATTTCGTATCAAGTGTTACAGTGGTAACTCGTCTACTAGGAATGAAAAGGGAATCAATAAGTGGTTTTTTGATAGAAATATAAAATTGGTGTCTTGGGAGGTATTGTTATTTCTGTAATTTTTAGAATAACTTTATTTCTACCTTGGAAATGAGAGTTTGGTTTTCCCCTCGGTTTTCCCATTTGCTTTGAAAGGAGAATATTATCATCATTTCGATCATTTTTTATTATAAGAATAAGTTATGGTTTAATATTGAATGGAATATTCTGGAATCCCTATTCCTCAGTGGTAACTAGTTTTGTGGATTTTTTGGTCGGAAACTTAGAGTGAAGTCGCCCATTAGGAAGAAGTAGACTGTAAGAGATATCAAAATCCTCTGAATAATTAAAATTACAAGATGTTGCATGTAGTCCTCCCTCAATTCGCGGGGATACAAAAAAAACTACCCGGTAAATTATAGCCAAGCTTATGAGGTATGGTTCTCTAATGCTTTTTTCCAAATCTTGTGAACCCTTTTTCATCCCTTGGTATTCTGAAATATCTGCTTCATTTCTCACATTCGATGAAACATTAACCAAGAAACGCAATAATTTTCCTGGAAAATCTGTGGAATTTTATGTCGTTATCTTTGATTCAATTCCATGGTATAACATTAATTTGTATAGGTACCAAACAACCAAAAATGTTATCCAGGAAGATGAAGAGAATCTCCTACTGAGAGATAAATTATTTTTTTCTCGACACTCTATAAATGATATTATATGTCTTAATATCAATTAATAGTGGTAAAACTGAACGCAGATCAAACCAAAAAGTGCGAAATAAATCTTTATTTTTATAATTTTATCCACCAGCAATAGAAAGTCAATTACTAAGTCGATAAGATTGCAATCGTTTTCAGGAAAGTTCTTTTACTTAGTTATAGAGAGGTGTTCAAGAAAGAGAAGAAAATTTCGTTATACAAAATGTGGGATGCTTTGTTACATATTTGTATTCTCAAGTGCTAGAAATACGTATCATGTCTTGAGAAATTTATTGAAAATAAATAATTTATCTATCGTCAAAGTCAATTTTGAAGTACGATTGAAAATTCGGGTAGGTATAATAGTCCAACTATAGGTGATAATGATTAAAGCTTGATAAATATAGTTTCACCTTTTGAAAAATGATAAAGTCGCGCTAATGGAACGCATAGGCCTTCTTTCCCTCCGCTCCCTGAATGAACTACAAATAAATGTAAATCCCTTACAAATGTCGCATAAGGAACCCATCTTTTTGTCACCGAAAGTACTCTACAATGCTTGTAAACATGTCGCTTTCGTTTATATTCCTTCGAAGTGATCGCTAAATTAAACAATCATAAAACGAATAACGCGTTAGTTGAAGTTAGGCAATTCATCTGGAATGATACGGGACCGAACCTCGACCGAACCACGGTAGGCATTTCGCAGAAAGATTTACGTCCTTAATTCCTTTTTTAAACGTAGTCAAGGAAATCACGGCCACCGAGTTTCATGCTTTGGTGAACAAATAATCTTAAAGAATACCGCAACAGGACAGATGTTTGATGACATTTTCAAACGGTAGATTGGGAAAAAACGGGTTTGCTTAAAGAAGACATGTGCTACCGATGAAATATTTATGGATGTTAAAAAACACGGTATCATTATACATTATAAATGGAACACAAAAACAGTTCGAGGTATTATTTTTTTTTTAAGTCATCTTGGTAGGTATAGATCTGATTTTCCAAAAAATTGTTAATATATAAATTATTGGAATTTGGGTGGAGAATTATAAAAATTTTTTATTTCCGTTTCGTTGGCATCACTTCATTTATGTACACAATATTAAAATTGAGTTTAAAGCGTCAGGTTAAATTATTGAAACTTTGCAAACTCATCAATATCCCCAATACCCGTACATGGTTCATTAGTATATCAATTAATTTATTATTTTTTTTTCAACAGTAAAAACACAAGAGCTTTTTTTTTATCGGATAAATTTCTCTTTACAACGAAACAGTTTTGCCAATCACTAATTTTCCGAGAAAAACTGACATGATAAAATCGCGACACCGAAGGTGGAGCGATTTTATCTAATGTCAGTTTTTCGAGCAAATTTAGTGATTGGCAAAAGTTTGAGTTGAAGAGAAATTTATCTGGATAAAAGAAAAGCTCGAGTATTTTTTGGCAAGATAAATTAACGACAGAATATATCGATGAACAACAATAATTATCTCATTGTCATTGTGTAAAAGTGACGTCAGCATACTAGAAATTGAGGAAGAGAGGTTTTTATCGCGATTATTTTTTTCACTTGTCAAAATCTGACATTTTGGTGGTTTTAACCAATAGCAATACATTATTCTAGCCAATCATTCGGTATTATACTGATAATTATGCTTCCTCATCGATAAAACCTTGTTTACATCGAAACGTCAAAATTTTACTTTGAATTTGTCATTATTGACAACTTAAAGCGCTTTCAAAAATCCTTTTAAATTGTTGAAAAAAATAATCTTCCCAAATACAACTCGCTCTTCAAATTTTATCACATAATTTTTTATTTTCATCACTCAAACTTGTTTATTTGAGGCAAAAACATTCAAACAAACCGAATTTAGATAAAATCACTCCTCCTAACGGAGTCGTGATTTTATCAAATCGGTTTGTTTTCATATTTTTGCCAAATAAACAAGTTTTCGTGGAAAAGAAAAAATTATCGATAAAATTTGAAGCACTCGTGGTATTACCTTTGATAAAAAAGGATGCACCTTTTTTATCGATGTCAAAGTGACAATAACATTTCCAGGTATATGACATTCTAATATTGAAGTTAATTTATCAACAGTAAAAACACAAGAGCTTTTTTTTTATCGGATAAATTTCTCCTTGCAACGAAACAGTTTTGCCAATCACTAATTTTACGAGAAAAACTGACATGATAAAATCGCGACACCGAAGGTGGAGCGATTTTATCTAATGTCAGTTTTTCGAGCAAATTTAGTGATTGACAAAATTTTGAGCTGAAGAGAAATTTATCTGGATAAAAGAAAAGCTCGAGTGTTTTTTGGCAAGATAAATTAACGACAGAATATATCGATGAACAACAACAATAATGATCTCATTGTCATTGTGTGAAAGTGACGTCCGCTTACTAGAATTGAGGAAGAGAGGTTTTTATCGCGATAAAAAAGGATGCACCTTTTTTATCGATGTCAAAGTGACAATAACATTTCCAGGTATATGACATTTTAACATTGAAGTTAATTTATCACAGTAAAATATTAGCTTCACGAGAATAAGGATAAAAAATTCTGACAGTTTAAGAAAAATTAAGATCATTTGAAATGCCTGAGGAAAACTTCAAATGTGGGTACTTAATCGAATGGGTTTAGATCATCTAACAGCATACATTCAACAGAAATTTGGTGCTGTGAATAAGGAATGGAACAATAATTACATAAATTAATAAAATCTAATATTCCGGGTTATATTTATCAAAATTGCTTCCAAATTGCAAAGCCTTTACAATGTTATTTTGACCCTATAATACGCGCCGGGAGTAAACGTACCTAACATGAAACGGTCAATGAAAAGATAAATCTAGGCAACTCTCCACTATTAAGCAGTTTCATCTAGTAGTGATTATGAAGATTGGAAGAAATAGGTTTCATTGCAATGTTATACTTATCTTAAATTAGAAAAGAGATATCCGTGATCTCCCCATAGTGCTAATAATACAGAACCTTCAACATTTGTTATATAACATCTCTTTTTTTCTACTCATAATATATAATAGTAACGAGTGCGGAAAGTGACATTTTACACACTAGTGGGAAGTATTGCGCAAGACGAGTGGGACAATCACAATGAAAAATCACTTTTGCACAAGTTATGTACACTATTTTTCCTACGACCACGCGATATACTTTTACCGAATCAAGCATGTACAATCTTGCGTTTCTATGTAGATGTAAGAGGTTTTACATATGTGTATTTTGTAATTACTTTATATAGTTTTGATCACTTACCTTTGAAAGTGGCCCAGAAAATTGTGATTTTTATGCGATGATAATTAGTGCCCTCATAAAAAAGTTAGAATAAATATTAGATCACATTTATTTTAACAACTAACAACAATTGGGAACAGAACATCAGGGATAAAACTGTTTTTGTTACATAAATATTGCGATTCAGATTCAATTATTTATTTGAATCATTATAAAAATTGAAAGTAATAATGGTATATTACGTAACGAGTGCGGAAAGTGACATTTTTCGCACGAGTGTGAAGTATTGTCTCACGAGCGCTAGCCAAGTGAGACAATCCCACGAGTATAGTTTGGTATAGTAACCGATCATATACTTAGAGTATTTGTGTAATTTTAGAAATATATGATTTACAAATGTCTGTCACTTGTTTCCCAATCACTGATTTCAGGGTTTGCTGTACTGATAAGCATACAGATCAATGATTGATTTTTCTAAATAATTGATGGAAAAAATAATGTACACATCACAAGGAATATACAGGATATAATGTTTCCCTTGTTGAAGTATTCGTTTAACCTTCCACTTTCAGACCCCCTTTCTTAAAATGGAGTAGTGTACAAATCAATTAGAAGCCTCCCTTTTGTTTGCTCATGTTTGAAATGGAATTGAAGATAATATAATTTTTCTGAACTTGAGACTCCATACTGAAAGATCTTACTTGGAGTGTACATCCTTCACACTACACATGCAAATCTTATATCCTTCTAACGAAAACTTCCAGAATGTTTCTTTTGTTTAGTTCACGGAATATGATTTTCCCTCGAGTTTCAGTATCTCCTTGTTTGGGAATTGTTCTCTGCTTTGAACGGATGCGGAAATGGAAAGTTTTAAGCTGATTGTGATGAGACTTGACGTTCTCTTATAAATTAATTCAGTCAACCAAAGAGACTTTGGCATATACAGGGTGTATATAAATAATAATTTCAAGCTCCGTTATAACATCTACTGAACGAACCCCATTTAAATCAAATATACTATTTTGAAAATTCTTTATTTTCCGTTTTACAACACAAAAATAATTTTGATGGAAAAATTCCAATTATAAAGTTATTTAAAAAAAGTGCCAAGCATTTCACAAACATTTTTCATACCATAAAAGTATATTTTTGGAATTCTATTAAAATTCTCGTCTCCCGGAGGGATATGCAACTGGTAAAGCTTTATAAACATTACATTCTTTGGCGAACCTTTCAATTCAAATCATTAATCATTCATCGGTTGTGTATGCCCGTCGAAAATTCGAAGAGAAACTAACACACAGATTTGAAGGTACGAAGAAGCGACATTGATGGAATGGTTCTTTGAGTGGCATTGTCACATGTCAAGTCGTGTACGAGGGTTGTGGGGACTACTAATTTTTTCATAAGATGAGATTAGTGCGTCGTTTAGAGTTTGTTCAGTTGGTTGGTTTATTGAAAACTAAGTTTAAGAGATCAATTCACTAAATTACTGTTATTTTGAATAACAGAATAAATTTTCCAGTGGAAACAACATAAGATACTTAGTGCTCATTGAAAAAATAATTCAGAAGTTGACAGTAATACTTTAACCTATGTAATAAGTATCACAGAATTATCACTTATATCGCAAAAAAAGTAATAAATACTCGCGATAAAAGGTTTGGCAGCGATATCTGTTAAACCATAATCAGTTATTGGGACCACAAAGTAGTTCGGGACAAATACGAAAATGGGTATGAAGCCAACATGCATAGACTAGGTACAGTGGTTCATTTAAGATAAAAAGATTATGTCATGTTGACCTGTATATCGAAATAAATATAGATTTACCAGCCCTGAATACAATTTATACTTATTGGCCAGGACAATTTTCAGCTTATGAGTGGTCAAAACATTAAACAAGACGTTGTCAGATCAATTGGAGAAATGGCTATGAAAAGGCTATGGAATTAATAATTACCTTCCAGCTTTTTTTTTTCAACTGAAAGTACTTGAGATTTTTCAAAATGCTTTATGTTTTTCTGTGCATATTGGCAAACTTTTGTATTATTTAAATAAATATAATAATAAGATTGATAGATTAATACACTTTTAATGAATAAAAATTGACCGTAAACAACGGGAACTGTCAGTGGGACATAAGAAAAAGACGTGAGACACTGCCACTACGGAAGTTACGTCCGCATCCTATTTTAAATAATGTGATTTCTCCCAAGTGGTAGGTCGAGCATGCGCGTACTCTAAACATCAACTAATCCAATTTCTTAATCCAAAGACTAGGATTAACGTTTGTAATACATTCAAGAGGTTCATGATTGTGTAGCACCTTTATAGTTCGAATAACCCTCAAAATCCAGCTTAAAATCAATTAATACTTTGCAATAACTCTTTTCATTTGCTTCAAATATTATGTGTGATACAGAGGATTGATAGACTCTGTATGAAAGCAATTGATTTTTTCTTAAGATATTGAATTAACTTTCTCGACGTAGCGACTTGAGATTTCAATATCATCCAATAGATATAATTCTGATGGTATTCTTTTTTGTGAAATTTCCTGAAAAATTCCATCTGCATTTCAATTTAATGTATTCACAATGTATTGAACTGTACTGCTCTGAATTAAAATGCCGCATTCACAAACTTCTCCAAGAATTCCGGAATTAAATGATCTCTATTATGCGCTATAGGCTCACCAACCTGTTAGACCTAATTTATCCAAAATCCACTTAGAATCTGTCTCAACATAACATACAGCTTCCCGATAAGAGCATAGAGAAATCTCACATCGAAGCGGAGAAAAATACCCCTAATAGATTGATAAATACCTACAAATTAACGTCAATTAACTTGGATTAGGGAAGCTGACCTTTCTCCGAAACCATTGACAGGCCAAGATGGATGAGAAGGATTTTCATCCATCAAGTGGACAGGACATTTTCTCAACGATTTTTTGTCGAGCACGTAATTCGATTTACTTGAAGAGCTACAACGTAGCAAGGCGTGAGGTAAGTCTACAGGCAGAGGCGGCCCACATACATTCTCTTGAAAAAATCTCGAAATCAATTATTTAAATGTCCATCTGTAGAAATTTTTTGAATTATTTTTTATTCAACTTAGCACAACTGTCCTCCAAATGAATGCGGAGTTTACACGCTATTTGTCATTTAGTATACAGTACGTGCTGTAGATCGAAATATCCAACAAATAATATGTCTACAAATTTAAATGGAATAGTTTTGAGACCTGCGAGAGTTTATTGTGGCTCACACATATTTATATCCCACCAAATAAATTCAGCTTTTGAACAAACCCGTTTCAATTTTTTGGTAAATAATATTCCAGGTCTCAGTGCAAGAGATAGAGTCTTTGTCAAACATCAGATATATGATTAAAGCAAGCAGGCACAAAGTATATGCTCTTCTGTTCCATCAACTTCAAGACAAAGACGGCACTTGCTTTGTATTTCCAAGGCTCCAACAAAGTTATACTTTTCCATGTAAGCGATTGGCTCTCTTCTGTTTCTTCTCTTTCTTCTGTTGACACATAAATTAGATAAGATTAGAATTGGAGTGGCTTTTTTTGTCCTAACCCACTGCGACCTTTACAGATCTATTATGGTCCTCCCTATATTTAGAGTTCGATATCTAGCTTTATTCTTTTTATTAAACTCAAAAGTCTGGATACCTCCTCCCCTGCGTAGCTCTGCCCTAGGTTTTTCTTCTCCGAGTGAGTGGAATCGCACCCTTACTTGGCCTTCGTATGTGCTCCATGATTTCGTCTTCTTCTTGGTGTAACGGCTACTTATAGCGTTTTCTGCTTCACCAGTGCAAGCGCGCACTAAGTGCAGCATGTGACGTCATGCACTTTTGTGTGTTATCCGAGGAATTGAAATTTTGACATATCAAGCAGAAAACGAAAGCTCTATTCAGTGTACTTGCAGAGATATCTGACAGCTACATTTCGCTCACAATAAAAGTAACCTCTACAAAAGCAATAAATAGAAACTGTCTTAGTTCCTAATCTATGGAAAATAGGATATAAAATGATCATATTACAATATTTAATGTTAATGGAAACTTGAATTAATAATGGAAACCGAAGATATTATTTTTTACAATGAGTTCCACATAACCAGCAATTCGTGGTTTATTTTCGACAATGTCTTTGGCCAAAAATTGTTTTCCATCATCACTAGCAGATGAAGAGGATTTTAAAAACTCTTCACAATAAGTAAATAAACATCAGTTGTAATCAGCCATATTCGCACTGGAACCAATGCACCGAATCCCGGAGCCAGTGCCGATAAAGTTACCCTAGGTGCGCACTGAGAGCAAAGTAGATGTGAGCAGAAAATGCCAACATTGAAAAAGTTCGCACCAAAAAGGTAACCAGAAAACGATACACCCGAGAGATGCAGCAATAGTGCGCACCAGTGCAACAAGCAGAAACCGCTATTAGATAAAGAGCTACTCAGGCGTGGATTTTTGGACTATTAGTGACTCAAGGAGTAGATCTCACCGGTTCTCGGGTAATCCTACTCATATTTACGTCACGTTAAGCAAAAATAAGTGGGCGCTACCTTTTTTTTCCTTGTTTATTTAACGTCGGCCTATTTCTGCGACTAAGGCTAATCACCGACGCCGGGAGCACTCTACCCCTAACCTGAAATTTTGACGAACCCACTGGTGTTCCAACCAGTGGTAGCGTTCTTTAACGAGCCCAACATCCATGGACTCGGGACTTCGGTATTACGTCTCCTCCGAAAGACGGCATATCTACATTATACCTCGTGCTCATTGGTATAATGCCTGCGAGCTGTGATATGCTACTACGCTGCCGGCTGTACGGGCCCTATACTATGGTTTTCCCTGACGGTCACCCATCCAAGTACTAACCAAAATAGGGCGCCACCTTGAATCAACAATCTATCATATAAGTTTTCTATTAACGACGGTACATTCCTGTATGTTGTTTATCTTTGGTGTGTTGTTCAGGTCTGGCCGGCCATGTCGTGCCAAAAGATCAGTTATTCATCCTTGGAATGAAGTTTTATCCTCGGAATAAAGTGCTAGAAAGAACACTGGAATCAGATATACATATATTATGTGAAGATTGAAACATGAAAGTAGTAGTGGTTGTAATATGAAGTACAAATTGAAAAGAAAAATTATATTTAAAAACGTTCATACAAAAAAGCAAGCCAAACTACTTAATTTTAACTATTATCATTTGAACATTTTTGTCTCATAAAAAACAAAATCTCTGGTGCTTCTCTTTAAATATAAAACACGAGATCATGTGGATTATAATGTAGGTACACCTACGTCGCATATTTCTTTCAAGCTCATCCGTTTGGACTGGTAATTCAATTTTTTTTTTTAATTTCAAGTTATTTCAATTCCTTTAGTGGATTCTTCATTCATTTTCACTGAAATTAAAAGCAGAATGACTCACAGTAAACCGAAGTGACTATTTTCCCCACAGACGGTATCGACGACCCACAAATATACTTAAAATTTTGCCTTATTCCATCGACTATGATTACATTCAAACTCGATACATCTCTCAGCGCTTGGCATAGGAAAGGACTGGCTAATCACCGCTCATACGATAGTTTAGTGACTGTTAAATATATGGAAAGTGTACAGAATTAACGTTACTCTGGCAGAACCTGCATAGGCTGTCATCTGCTACTGACATTGATACCAAAGAGAATTCTGTATGACAGAATATGAAAACTGAATGAGGCTAACCCGCACTCCCCAAAGTATGACACTTTCAACATCAGATTTTCAATCACAAAAAATTTAAATGTTTCGCAAGCCACATTTTGTCTCATTCAGTGTGTGTTCTAATACAATTTCACGCCTTTACGAACCAAAAGGGACCGTTCAAGGCGACGCTTCGTTTAAATTGTGTTAGGTAGGTACTTATACACTAAAAACTTCTGGATAGACCTGCAGCAATTAATTTCTTCACCGCATACCGTTGTCAACGAGGGACACTCTTGACCCCCTAGGGTTAAATCCTCAGAAGGGTTGGGGTGAATGATAGGCCTGCATTTAATTATACATCTAGATGCTAGTATGAAACCAAATACAGAGACGGTTTCAACCATATGCTTCGCGTTCTATAAGAAGCAGAATGTTTTTGCATCTCGTATGAATTGAGCGATTTAATTTTGACAACAAATTGATTTTTTAATGAAAATGGTTATCCTGTGTTTTTTAACAGACGATTTTTTCTATTGTTATAACACTGTTTCAATTGTTGTGAATTTTCAAACGAAAAAGCAAGGAATTTCATTGAAATAATTTTTTCGTGCTCCTGCAAATAATTTATTCTAAAATAATTGATTGAATGATGAGAAAAATCTAAGCTTAGCTATACGATCTTCCACGTAAGGATTCCTTCTAATTTCTGAATTCAAAGGGGTTAGTAGGGTTTGAAATAGAGGAGTTCAGTATTAGGTCAGTGTGGTCAACAAAAAGTGATTTTTCTGACAAGAATTACAGTTGAGGTTTACCATTCAAAACAGGATTTTTGCATGTTTTATGTCATTGCGAACATCTATATTGCTTTATACAAATAATGAATACACTCCTGAGGTGTAAATATTGAAATTAAAAATGACTTTTCAGCTGAATTCTCGTAATATCGATGGCCAATAATTTTAGGAACTCTTGGCATGTTACCATTTCGTTTCTGTTTCATTAGTTATGTCAGATATCATTGGAAAAAGTAATTGGAATAATAGATATACAACTAACTAGAGCTTCTACAAAAATCTAATGGAACATGGACATACACAATTGCATGAATATCAACAGAAATAAATATAACTGACATTTAACATGGCTATAAAAAAACCTTGTTTTTAAACTAGGAGGAGTATTTTAAGAAACCTGAAACACACCACTAAAAGTTACTAGATTGGGAGAGTGTTCCTAAAAGGTCGTGTTCCGACTTATAGAACCAATTGACACTTATTGGAAATATCTATTGTACTGCTCGCATTTGTCGTGACCAATGAGAGATCAGGGTATGTGTAAATACCTAATCGTAATTGGACTCAGGACATGAGGCCAGACAATGGCAAACACAGCTACCAAATGTCACATTATTGTGGAAACATTGTGGTTATATTATGTGAAATTTTATGAATGACCATTTAATAATTTGAGTATAAATTAGTATAATATGTAAAAAAATATACAATTAGTTTATATGTTAAATTATCCTTTATTTACATTGGAAGTTTAGGTATAGCACAAAATAAAGCACAGGTTTTGATTTGAAAAAATTCGAAGATATTGTAGATACCGTAATTTGTGTAAAACTATTATCAAAAATAAGATTTTACTTGTTAACTTATAAACTTTGCTTCTCTGTCAGCGATAAATGATCCAAACTTAATAATTTCCTTCGTTTCGGGGGCGAAGAAAGTCCACTGGAGTACAATATTCGTCCATATTCAAAAAGTAACAAACCAATACAACAAAACAACAAAAATACAATAATATGAGGTAATAAGTCCAAGCACAATATGAAATAGCAAACTCAAACAGAATGATAAACAGCAAACGTGCAAAAGTGGTAGTAAAGAATGGAATACTTTTATGTAAATAAACATAAATGTCAAAACTGATAAATAGGTAGTGTTGTCAGTTATATCAAAAGATCTGTGTGAAACGGGCGGCTATCTGACCAATAATTAGCCTGCAGAAATGCCAACTTAAATTCAAATCACTCCTCTTAGTTTAAAAACAGGGTTATAATGACAAAATAACAGGAATGAAATGGTGACTTGCCAAAAGTTCCTAGAGTCATTGGCCCCCGATGCGTTGAAGATTCAGCTGAAACGTTATTTCAAATTTCAGGATTTACGCTCCGGGTTGTACAGTACACATTGTTTCAATAAACATTGTAGATGTTCGCAATGATAACATGTAACAAAGCTTTATGTCGAACAACCGAATTCACCGATTTTTGCGGCTTGTGGCTTGCAACGATCGATGGTGAACGATGATGAGGTTAGATTGTCCTAGGCTACACTAGGTTAGTGTAAGATATGACGTTTCTTAGAAACATCAAGGAATGGAAAAAACTCTACCGTTTAGTATAATTTGTGATTAATAGCATATTTTTTCAGAAAAAACAGTATTTTCCATTTCCACATCAGTTCTTCATAAATAAAAACCGGCTCTGTGCGAAAATTACGTCTGTAAACACTACAGTTGACAATGGGTACAAATTACCCGTACTTAATTCCGAAGTATTTGTCACAAAATTCCTTACATTGAACCTAAGCTACTTAGATTATATGTCTGCAAAAGTGGCAAGCAAGTTTAAAATATCGAATCATTATTTTTTTTGTGTGTAGAAAACAATTTTGGACTTCATACATTACCAGAAACATTTTTTCAAATGCTTCTATTATTTGAGTTTACTGTTTCGATCCTTTTTGTGAAATCTACTCATTTTTATATTTCAGTAAAACTAAAAATGTCCCAATAATTTCACTTTAATTATAAAAAATTTATGAAAACTCAATTGATATTCATTTCGATATGTGAAATACCATCGCCAGATTATTTACTTTATTCACAGTTTTCTGCAAATAATAATGTATAATACTATTATAACGAATTGAAGAGAAAATTTAAGATCAAAGACCGTTCACTAAGAAGCAGCAACCACTTTCCTGGTTATATGCCACGGAGGACATTGAATTACACTTCAAAGTTGGAGGGGGTTAGTATATCTGCGAAATAGAACCAACCAACCAACTTAAATTCAAATCACTCCTCTTAGTTTAAAAACAGGGTTATAATGACAAAATAACAGGAATGAAATGGTGACTTGCCAAAAGTTCCTAGAGTCATTGGCCCCCGATGCGTTGAAGATTCAGCTGAAACGTTATTTCAAATTTCAGGATTTACGCTCCGGGTTGTACAGTACACATTGTTTCAATAAACATTGTAGATGTTCGCAATGATAACATGTAACAAAGCTTTATGTCGAACAACCGAATTCACCGATTTTTGCGGCTTGTGGCTTGCAACGATCGATGGTGAACGATGATGAGGTTAGATTGTCCTAGGCTACACTAGGTTAGTGTAAGATATGACGTTTCTTAGAAACATCAAGGAATGGAAAAAACTCTACCGTTTAGTATAATTTGTGATTAATAGCATATTTTTTCAGAAAAAACAGTATTTTCCATTTCCACATCAGTTCTTCATAAATAAAAACCGGCTCTGTGCGAAAATTACGTCTGTAAACACTACAGTTGACAATGGGTACAAATTACCCGTACTTAATTCCGAAGTATTTGTCACAAAATTCCTTACATTGAACCTAAGCTACTTAGATTATATGTCTGCAAAAGTGGCAAGCAAGTTTAAAATATCGAATCATTATTTTTTTTGTGTGTAGAAAACAATTTTGGACTTCATACATTACCAGAAACATTTTTTCAAATGCTTCTATTATTTGAGTTTACTGTTTCGATCCTTTTTGTGAAATCTACTCATTTTTATATTTCAGTAAAACTAAAAATGTCCCAATAATTTCACTTTAATTATAAAAAATTTATGAAAACTCAATTGATATTCATTTCGATATGTGAAATACCATCGCCAGATTATTTACTTTATTCACAGTTTTCTGCAAATAATAATGTATAATACTATTATAACGAATTGAAGAGAAAATTTAAGATCAAAGACCGTTCACTAAGAAGCAGCAACCACTTTCCTGGTTATATGCCACGGAGGACATTGAATTACACTTCAAAGTTGGAGGGGGTTAGTATATCTGCGAAATAGAACCAACCATTTTTGTTTGCAATTCGAAGGAAACGTCTGGAGTCGAACTATACAATGGAACACCTACTTACATACTCTGCTTCTGTGAGAACTTATAGGACTCAGACTCAGTCGACTTTGGAGTGGAAATAACACAACTATCACAACTATTGAAAATATCTCTAAATACATTTGTTTCCTATATAAAATACACGAATCTTCTGGAATGGAAGTAGGGAGATAACATGGGTTATGGTAATGTCTCAGTTTAAGTGCCTGTGCTGTTGAGCCCAACCCAAACGTATGAATGAATGAATGAGTGGTAGAACCCAGTACATTATAAATAAAGATAGACGCCACCAGAAGAAAATGGATTTTATATTCGTTGTGAGCGATCACAATGCTGCTGCTTTGGAGTTCCCAAGTGAGGAACCAAAAAGTTGACGCTATACGGAATACAGATCCTTTGAATTTACCTAATATATCTAATACCAACTGACATAAACAGGACTAGAGGCTCTTAAACAGAATTTGAAATACTTGTAGGAACATAATTTATATGTTACGGAGCAATTCAAAGGGATTGATAAACGGCTCTAGCAGCTACATAACTGGTAACATTTGGCCTCAGTTTCGTTGAATGCAAATGTACCTACAAATACAACAATCATTACCCTATTTCACCCAGTGTATCTGAAGTTCTAAGCTACACATCCAAGACATTGCAGCCTGATTCGTATCTTGTGATTTCTCCGTTCCATTGCGTACTATCAGTGCTCTAATATGGCTAACGTGCAGTATATATCTAACTATATTGAATGTATGTATGTATGTAGTTTTGGGGTCACATTCACTGAAATCTGAATGATCTATTGTGCTCCCTTACTCCTACTCAGCTTCTGAGGAGAGTCTCTGAAACTAGTAGCTCCTTTAGTACTATTTCCCGGAGAAATTTCAAGATATCTGTAGGCTTCAACTTAGGTAAATGTTCCTCTTCTATCCAGTAATCTCCCAAGTGCTGTTATCTAGGATTCTGGAGTGCTGTGCAGTTGGAAAGTATGTAGATGGAGGCTTCTTTCATGCCACAAAATCAACATTCTTCCCCCACTATTTTGAGCTTTTTCTTCCTCCACTATTTTGAGCTTTTTCAGGTGCCCGCATTCAGTCGACCGTTAGGATCCTGTTAAAATTCTTAGCGCAGTTTTACTTTGACTTATGCATTCATTCGATCCCAACAGGTTGTAGTCACCCTAGTCACCCAGAAGATTCTTTGATTGTATAAGCCCTACTAGATCTTTCCAATGGTCAGATCTTTTCTTTTTCTCGGCTTTACCTATTTACTATATTGGATGTTGGTTTTCCTCTATTGTCTGTAGTCTATTGAAGTTAGTTCAAAGCATTTCAACAGTTTTTTTCCGAATCGTGTGAATACTTTCATCGATTTTTAGAATTTTTCAGACGAACTTGAGTGGGTATATTAAAAACTCAGTTCACCGGCTCGCTGGATTAGAATGGAATACATTAATTAACGTAGTGAGACGTAATTAAGGAATCCTTGTTATTTGTATAATTAAATCTAATTAAAATGATTAACAAGGCATTGAAAAACATACTCGGCTTTTATAAACGAGTAGATGTGTGTGAGTGATTATTTTGCCCGCTGAAAAATTATGAACAAAACTATTCCGTCATATAGTTGACCTATTTAGAAATAAATCAATAGTTGAAGGGACTTTGCAGGAGAGTTGCTTGAACTAGTATTTTCCAATCGACGTCGGGTTCGTGTTTTCCAGCCACAATTATATTTTGTATACTACTGGTCTTAGAATATATTTTTATCATATTGATATCACGATTTCAGCTAAGAGGCACTAAAACGGAAATAAACCATGGGGGATATTGGAATTTAGGCAGAATAAAATTAATCAATTGAAGAAAGCTCTGGATGATTATGATTGTTCTAACACTTTAAAAGTTATGAAAAACATTTTTCAAAAACAATGACCTTCAACTAAGAAGCAACAACCACTTCACGAGCTATAGACCCGACAGCTATAAATTGCTCCTTTCTCTCAAATACATAGTATACATAGATAATGGTATTACCTGTTATCATATGAAAATTGATACACATTAAGAGTTACAAATTAAAACTAGTATAATATTATATAGTTTCCATTATTTATGTATGTATTTTTGGGGTAATATTTACTGAGAACTGCCCCCTTACTTCTACTTAGTCTCTGAGGAGAGTCTCTGAAACTAGTAGCTCCTTTAGTCCTATTTCCCGGAGAAATTTCAGTTTCCATTAAATTATGCGTCTTTTTGATTGCTATGGCTTTCAATACAACAGAAATGTAGAAAAAAATAATATGTACCTATATACTGGGACCTAGAAGATATGGAGGAGATATATTTTTGTGAACTGTAGCCTATGAAATCTCACATACTTGTAACACTTGTTCTCTCCTTAAGAGACAGATCCCGGCTAGAGACTCTCTCAAGGGTGGATCGACTCCATGTTGATGCCACACTAGGTATGCCAGAGGGTTGACAGACTATAAGAACTTTAGGGCGCCACTACCTTTTTAGACGAAAAAATAATTTAATTGCACAAAAGAGAACTAAGGTGAGAAAGGTAGAAACACCTTGTAGAATTTACTGAACGTTAAAAATAAAGATACAAAATTTACATGAATCCGGACAGTCCCTACAGCTCTTACAGCCGGGTATAAGAAATAAAAAAAAAAGATATTCAAATATTAAATTTATTCTGCCCAAAAAGGAAAGTAAAAAAGTGAAAGGTAGAAAACCTGTACTTCTTAGAGGTACTTAGCTTTTCAGTGGTAGAATCAGCTGTCGAAGTTGAAGAAGATGTCTGGAAGTTGAAGTAGATGTCTGGAAGTTGAAGTAGATGTCTGGAAGTTGAAGTAGAAGTCTAGAAGTTGAAGTAGAAGTCTAGAAGTTGAAGTAGAAGTCTAGAAGTTGAAGTAGAAGTCTAGAAGTTGAAGTCTAGCAGTAAACCTGTCAGGGATATCCTGGCAGTGAAAAACTTGTAACGGTAACCTGGCTGTAACTTGCAGGGGTATCCTGGCCGTAACTTGCAGAGGTAACCTGACCGTAACTTGCCGGGGTAACCTGGCTGCTGTGCTTACCTAGAAGTTCAGGTGGATTAGGGATATATAGGAATTTGAATGTAATGGGGCACATAATGTTGGTTTAGCTTTTCAGGTAAAAAAGGAAGGCAGTTGTTTAAAATAATGAAATTTCACTTTACTGAAAGCTTTCCAACATATATGTCCCATTTAAAACAGTAAAAATTATGAGCCAAAACAAATAAAAAAAAAGTGCTAATGACCTTGAAATATTAATTAAAGTAAAAGTTATGAATAAACAATTTCTAAATGAGTAAAATGTTTAATGAAATGTAAAACCAGCACTGGCAGAATATTTGAAAAGGTTAAATATAAAAGTTATCTATTTTTGAAAATAATTAGGTATTTTACAACAGAGAATCTAGCAAATATTTGCATTAAAAAAGGTAACAGCTATTAACGATAAAAGATTAAGTTTAAAACTAATGTACAAGCATAAAATGAAAAGAAATGTAGTTGACCACGTGGTATGTGTATATTCGTCTATCTATTTCTGTAAAAACATAAGAAATGCACAAAAAAATTATATCAGCCACTACTTTAGAAAAAGCTTGATAAATATAAATTATAATTTTGGACTTACCACAGCAATTTAAGATAAAAACTGTTAAAAATTAAGAGACAGAAAGAGATAGGTCCTTGCTTCTCAAGGGTGGGTAACGAAAAGAAGGAAAATCGAGAATAAGAATCGAGCGTTGACATCATATGTCAATTGTCGCAACGATCAACGATCAGAGAAATTTACATCACAGAACTAAATTGGAAGTGGTTACTATGACGGCAGGCGGTAAAATTGAAATTATTTCGTTAAAATCGAAACAGGTCGATAGACATGTTACACCCCCTCTCCTCCGGGAAAAAAAATGATTCGAAGAATTATTTTTTTATTTAAAAAAGGGTTAATAAGATGAAGGAGGGGTGAAGTATCAATGCAAAATCTATGTATAGTAGGTAGGGAAGGTAATTGTCAAAGGTAAGGTAGTTTTGTCATCTTGTGATTATTGTGTCGTTATGTCATCGGATAAGGCAAAGCATACACTGAGAACGAAAGGTAACGATAGGGTGCGATAATTTCTCAGTGTATATAACGATAAGGTAAGGTAAGGTACGGTAGGTAGTGTTTTGATAAAACGCTGGGATCTCAGTCGTCAGATACGCAATTCCAGCAAATATCCAAACAAATGTCTCCGTGGAGACACAAAAATAAACACGGGAAGTGATGTCAGCCTAAAATTGATTCAGAATATAATTCCGTCGGAATTCTAATTATTTCATAAATCAGCCTAATTTTCACCGAGCAAAGAGTAAAGATTTGTCATAAAGACGTCACCCAAGGTGAAATACTACTTAACCTAGCAAAAATTTTGGCATGGCGACAACACTAGTGTTCCATAAGGAACGGTTCTAAAATATCCGATAACGGTAGGTAGTTCACAAATTTCACAATATGGCAACGCAAAAGGTATGTTGAGGAAGAGAGAAAAAAAAAATACATAGATATTTACTTCGAATGGGTAACGGTAAAAAGGAATTGACGATATATGTGGTAATTCTGGAAGATAAATCAAAGGTTGAGATAAGGGCGTTTGTGGCAAGAATAGAATGTGGCGACATAATGAAAACATAAAATTGATAGACTTATCACATAATTAAACTAAAATAGGTACTAATTAAAAGACAGCAAGCACAAATAGAGGCCAGAAATAATAGCGCCCAATCGACAATCGGTGAGGTTGCCAGTTAGCGTCCACAGTAGCCATTGGTCATCGATCCGAAAGTCGATCCAGCTCTATATATTTCGTCCTCTGATATGCCTTCTTCTTAAATTGAAAAGATAATAAAAATAAAATTACACCCATGATCCTGTCAGGAAATACGGTACATATAAAAATGTGGCCAACCTGATGAAACAATAAAAAAAAACGACTAAAAACTAAGGAAGTATTGCCATTGAAGACAAGAGAAAGGGAAGAGATTGCTGTGAAGAAATAGAGAGACTAAGCAGTCATTTTTTTTTCAAACCTATTGTATTTGTATACCGAGCGCAATCCGCCACTCAGCAAAGGCAAACCCGGTTCAATTGGGGCCTAACGTCTTACGGTACGTCAATCGAGACTCTACGTTAAGTTAAAAAAGCAAAAGTATCATTTTATTGTTGAGAAATGATACGAAAAACTCGGGGCAACAAAAAGATATACAACAAAAAGGGGGACCAAAAATTTGAATGACGTAAAATCCATTTCCGCAATGGAGAGCTTTCAGGGTGTCTAGCCGGTATTTTTATTTTTTGTAACAGAATTAATGAGATGCGGGGTAAGAAAAGGAGCCGTTTTGTTCGGAGAACGGTATAAACTCCTACGTAGCTTGGTCTACTTCCTTTTCTACGCGGGGGGTAAAATAATTGTGAACCAAGTTGAGTATGGAATCGGGACGGTAAGTAACACGGTTGTCTAGAAGACAGAAAACGGAAAGAAAGAAGAAAAAACGAAGAAAACTAAAATAATAATAATGGTAAACTAAAACACAATTGTACCGTTTTTTTAGGAGAACGATATCGAAACTCCAGGTAAGACACGGTTTCTGAGATACGGGACTCTACGTTGAGTTAAAAAAGCAAAAAGGAACAATTTGCAATGTCAGCGTTATTGTCTTGTTCATCTAAGTCATCCGGAAGGTTTTCGTCAACGTCAATAAATTGGTTTTTCAGATAAAGGAGAGAAAGATAATAAGAAACGGTATCTAAATCAGCAGTACCAACCAAATAGCACTAACAAAAGCAAAGAATCTAAAATCCAAATGAACGTAAAAGCCTGGTAACGAGATATAGCTAAAGAAACTGAATGTAAGCGGATGACTATAGATATAAAAACAACATATACACACTACCGATAAATGTCATTTAAAATAAACAATACTGTACGATACTTTCAACAAATTATACGATATTTTCAAAAATTTATATTCAGTAATGTAAATGTTGCATAATAACTAAATATATAACCAATCAAGATAAAAAATATGGATCATAGATTGTAACACATCACAACTCTCATGCTATTCAAAAAAATTGGAATGAAAAATGTTCATTTCTAAAGATAAATAGTTAACTTGGCAACACTGCACTTGATTAACAATATTAAAGAATAGGTAAGTAACAGAAAGTTCAAAGATAAATTGTTACTCTGGCAACACTGCACTTGAATAACAATATTGAAAATAGATAAGATGTTTCAGTTTGTGTAACTCGACACAATTCAACTGAACGAGATAAAGAAAGTAAGATATTTCAGTTTGTGTAACAAGACACAATTCAACTGAACGAGATAAAGAAAGTAAGATATTTCAGTTTGTGTAACTAGACACAATTCAACTGAACGAGATAAAGAAAGTGAGATATTTCAGTTTGTGTAACAAGACACAATTCAACTGAACGAGATAAAGAAAGTGAGATATTTCAGTTTGTGTAACAAGACACAATTCAACTGAACGATATAAAGAAAGTAAGATATTTCAGTTTGTGTAACTAGACACAATTCAACTGAACGAGATAAGGAAAGTAAGATATTTCAGTTTGTGTAACAAGACACAATTCAACTGAACGAGATAAAGAAAGTAAGATATTTCAGTTTGTGTAACTAGACACAATTCAACTGAACGAGATAAAGAAAAGAGATTAAATCTGACATTAAAAAATGAACATCTTAAAAAATTGCTTTACAGGTGACAACACTGCCAAGAAATCAGATGTTATACACCATCTATAAATAATCGATAAAAGAAAATGTAATTCTTTTCAACAACATAAGATTGTGTTAAATGTTACTTGTAGACCCAAAAAATATCAAAACTGAATTTAAAATATATATTAGATAAGGCAGATAATGTAGGTAAAATGTGAATGCAGGGACGTTACGACATTTAATCAAAAGAGTGAGAAGGTAAAAAAATTAATTATTAAAAGTTAGCAAAAAAGTTTTAAAGAGATAAAAAAATTCAACGTTGAAGACAAAAAAATTCAAAAAAGCAAAAAAACTATAGCCCGTTTCAACCCAACTGTCATACAGTGCAACAAAAACAAGGGGCGCCAATTTGTAACACTTGTTCTCTCCTTAAGAGACAGATCCCGGCTAGAGACTCTCTCAAGGGTGGATCGACTCCATGTTGATGCCACACTAGGTATGCCAGAGGGTTGACAGACTATAAGAACTTTAGGGCGCCACTACCTTTTTAGACGAAAAAATAATTTAATTGCACAAAAGAGAACTAAGGTGAGAAAGGTAGAAACACCTTGTAGAATTTACTGAACGTTAAAAATAAAGATACAAAATTTACATGAATCCGGACAGTCCCTACAGCTCTTACAGCCGGGTATAAGAAATAAAAAAAAAAGATATTCAAATATTAAATTTATTCTGCCCAAAAAGGAAAGTAAAAAAGTGAAAGGTAGAAAACCTGTACTTCTTAGAGGTACTTAGCTTTTCAGTGGTAGAATCAGCTGTCGAAGTTGAAGAAGATGTCTGGAAGTTGAAGTAGAAGTCTAGAAGTTGAAGTAGAAGTCTAGAAGTTGAAGTAGAAGTCTAGAAGTTGAAGTAGAAGTCTAGAAGTTGAAGTAGAAGTCTAGAAGTTGAAGTAGAAGTCTAGCAGTAAACCTGTCAGGGATATCCTGGCAGTGAAAAACTTGTAACGGTAACCTGGCTGTAACTTGCAGGGGTATCCTGGCCGTAACTTGCAGAGGTAACCTGACCGTAACTTGCCGGGGTAACCTGGCTGCTGTGCTTACCTAGAAGTTCAGGTGGATTAGGGATATATAGGAATTTGAATGTAATGGGGCACATAATGTTGGTTTAGCTTTTCAGGTAAAAAAGGAAGGCAGTTGTTTAAAATAATGAAATTTCACTTTACTGAAAGCTTTCCAACATATATGTCCCATTTAAAACAGTAAAAATTATGAGCCAAAACAAATAAAAAAAAGTGCTAATGACCTTGAAATATTAATTAAAGTAAAAGTTATGAATAAACAATTTCTAAATGAGTAAAATGTTTAATGAAATGTAAAACCAGCACTGGCAGAATATTTGAAAAGGTTAAATATAAAAGTTATCTATTTTTGAAAATAATTAGGTATTTTACAACAGAGAATCTAGCAAATATTTGCATTAAAAAAGGTAACAGCTATTAACGATAAAAGATTAAGTTTAAAACTAATGTACAAGCATAAAATGAAAAGAAATGTAGTTGACCACGTGGTATGTGTATATTCGTCTATCTATTTCTGTAAAAACATAAGAAATGCACAAAAAAATTATATCAGCCACTACTTTAGAAAAAGCTTGATAAATATAAATTATAATTTTGGACTTACCACAGCAATTTAAGATAAAAACTGTTAAAAATTAAGAGACAGTAAAGAGATAGGTCCTTGCTTCTCAAGGGTGGGTAACGAAAAGAAGGAAAATCGAGAATAAGAATCGAGCGTTGACATCATATGTCAATTGTCGCAACGATCAACGATCAGAGAAATTTACATCACAGAACTAAATTGGAAGTGGTTACTATGACGGCAGGCGGTAAAATTGAAATTATTTCGTTAAAATCGAAACAGGTCGATAGACATGTTACATACTATATGAAATGGGTATATCAAACTAAATTCACATCACGATCTTTTCAACATTATAGGTGACCTACCTAATACTACATCCGTTAAATGTTGCTGGAGCACCACAGGCACCACTACCCTTTCATCAATTATTGTCTTAGGAAATATTAACAAATTTTTTTAAAGGTTCATTATATTCACAATTTGGAAAATTCATGCTTCTCAGAATTTTGAAAATTCATTGAAAAATATCATTGCTATAAGTTAAGTCTCCAGTATATATTTTATAGTGGAAATTGATGCTATACATATTTCGAGAAAAAATTAAATTAGGAGCATACCTATCTTGAGTACTTACCAAAGCAAAATGTGATAATATCATCACATGAATTTATGTTCCTAGACGTAAAAATGCCACCCAAATTTATCACAATATGGCAACAATTCAGACACTGGATAACACACTACGAAGTTAAAAGATCTAGTTTTACCTTGGCCATATAAGTGTCTACCCCTTGAATACAAAGAATACACCAACAGACAAGAATCGACACTTGAGAAAAACGAATCTGCGAAAGTCATATTTTAAATTAGTCGTCATGCGGCATAGAATCACATATCTTTCTTATAGTCTTCACAGGACCAAATTAAATAGAAATTTGCTTGTAGGCTTTAATTATTTTTTTTTGATGATCTATTTCAAGTGCATATTTCTCAGAAATATCTACTGATGGAAAAATATTTATGATTAGGATTCGAGTAAAGCTGTTATTTATTATGATTCTCATTGTATGCCAGAGCTAGTTGTCATCTTCAAGGTTAGTTTTTTTCCCTACAACATCGAAGGATTTGTACCGAGCTTCACTTCTTGTTTTTGTTCTTTTGTGGTGAAGTAAAAGAATACACCAGATCAACCTGAAGCCAAGCTTCCGGTTCTTTTTTATATACGCATATTTGAAACAATCCATTTTTATGATAGGATACTTGTTATACTCCACTTTGTCGACCAATTATATCGCCGATATTTGAAAATTGGATGATTTTCTTAGTGTTTTCACTAAGTTATCTGTCAAAGCTGATCTCTCAAGGTCGAACATTTTTGTTACCAAAGCATTGAAGATATTGCGTCGGGCTTCGCTTCTTATTAAGCTGGTGTATTATTTAGTATAGTTTACTCTACGAACACATTGGCACATACACAAGGCCAAAAATCCGAAGCAGATTGCGTTTTAGAAGGAGGCATTGGTTGGTCAAATTTTGGTTATTGCAACTTTTCTGGCCGATGAAATATAACTCTCTAATATTTATCTGAATAACTTATGTAAATTAAGAATTGAGATATATAAGTGAAGCACATCAATTTTTTCAAGCTCTAAAATGTAATTCATAGCTATGATCGGCGTCTGGCGATACTGGATACCACATTTAAAGTGATGTGTTACGGAATATATTGTATATAAAAATCATATTTAATTTGAGTGATCATTATTATTATTATTTTGGAATTTTGTAATACACTGTAGGTAAGTCAAAAACAAACTTGACGAATGACGGTTAAGCTACTCGTTAATATATTTGATGAAAAAAACGTCAATTCCTTGGATAATCGATTCCCAGCTCTTTTCTGATATAATGTATGTAATACTATCGACATAGTCTCATATGAGAGGGATAAAAGCAATACAGAAACTTTGTTCTCAGCAAACAATTCCCATTTCACTCAACGTAATTCGAGATAGAACAGATACGACATAAAAAAAAACGGATAATAAAATTTGCGACATTTGATATTTCTAGTGTATTTCCATTCGCAGTCGTAAACCAACGATATTACGGGAACTGAAAAGGTGTACAGACACTCAAAGATATAGAGCGGAAGTCATTATTTCAGCAGCGTCTGCATTTTCTCCAAAACGATTGTCGGTATGTGAGTTGGAAGGTATCATACAAGTACATAGCACAAAAAGCAACATTTTTTGTTATAATAGAGTTTTTCACTTACTCCATTCTGTTTTCGTTGCTGAAGTTTGTAGGAGAATGGTAATTTATCCACTATATAGTTGTGAGTATCTTTTCAAATGGAATTTTTGTGGGTGAAACTTGTGATGGTGACAGAAATGAGTACTGGGCAAAGTCTATAAGACTAGCAGATTCTTGAGTCCCATTATTTTCCAAGCAGAAGGTCGTAATAACATTTTGCATGTTTTTGGCTTGACGAGTTTCTTCTGGAAGTTCTTCTTTCCTTATTATAAATTCTTCCACGATGCGACTTTTTAGTTACCACAGAATTGATCGGCTCTGATGAAAGGTACAAGCTACCTTTTGCGAAACCATCAGCAATCTCATTTCCGACATTTTTTTAAAAGACTACTTTTGTAGGCTCAATTAGTTATCGCTTCCCGAAATTGTCTCTATCTTTTCCTCTGAGACGTCCTGATCTCTCCATTACATTCCGTTAAAGCCTTGCGAATTAGCACCTTCAACTTGCCGCTCCCTATTTCACCACTACTTCAATTGTTTTGGACTTGATAGGACATACTCCCTATTATTAGTTAATTATAGTAGCGGGTAAATCATTAAGTGATGCGACTAGCCGTATCTTGCAAACCGTAAGTTCTAGAATTTGAAAAAAACAAATTACATGAGAAAGTCAATCCTAAGAAAAAATAATTGAAAATGTTTCAGGGTCTATAATTTTACCATATTATATATTCTAAAGTGGTAGAAGTATTCTTTCTTTGACATGAAAAGTCTGTTGCCTCAGCAGATTTTCCAAAATTTTTCATGCATCAAAGTAGATTCCAGATACAAATGTACTTGTTAAATCAACAACTAAAGCGCGTTATATAAATCCTACCTCTATTTATTTTTTTAGAGAAATTTTAAAAATAATGCTATAGCTTTAACCAGCTTTCGATTCGCCATGTCGCTGGAGAGCTGAAACATTTGCTAATAAAGTGGCTCACGTGTTTTTCCCGATATGCTGGCTTAAGCTCTTTCCATTTTGATACTGTTTGAATGAGCGAGAATTGAAATTAGTTATGTGGGATCTTATTACAATGTTATTTCAAACTATTTTTGAATTAATCGCTGTTAAGTCAAGTGCTATACCGTTTTTGAAATCAGGACAATTATAACATCATGTGCAACAGCCCCAGGCTAGAGCACTCCACTTCAGGCGAGTGAAATTTGGCACCGATTGAAATATTGTATGCACTATCACTGTAATAAACGAGGCGAACACGTTTATCCAATTCAATAATCATTACAGAGGATTGAAATAATAATTATCCATTGACATATTTGAAAATCAAGATAAATTGAATATTCTAAAAACCAAACAAAGGGGATATCAAATTGTGATAATGAGCACGACAAATACAAATCCCACTTATGCTAAAGATAAGACGGAGGAACCTATCTTAAAGGGCTGAGGATGATTGTTACTTATAGTGCAATGAGTCCACTCGTGCACGGAGCGGGAACAGGAACGGAGGTGGCTGAATCTTATCTGTATTTAAAACTTCATTGGAACTTGTAGTCGACTTGCCGTGAACTTGCCGGCCGCAGAGCAAAGAGACAATTAAAAATTGTTAACCAAAAAGGAATTAAAAATGTATAGTTGTATTCCCTTATTAAAAGCAGCTATAGGCAAAAAAAAGTCCGAATCGAACATGGAAATTTCTAACATCTAAAGACAAAAATGGAAGGAAATTCGATGAAAATTTACTTTGGAGTAACTATTGCGACAAGGAAACTTGGGAAGGGAGAAAATACTTTTTGAACGTTGCACAAAGTTCTCTAGTACAGCACGCTCCAGTAACTCTCCCCATCATAAAGAACATATCATCGGGAGTTCCTGGCAGAACTTTGGTCACATATTCCCTAGGTTCATAACCGTTATTCGTTCTGTTTAAAAATTCGAATTCGGGATTTTTGGAAATATCTACCTATATCTTCCTTGATGGAAAAAGAGTTAATTAAATATTTTCACCATAAGATTGATGAAGACTTAAATAAAGCAGAGTTTTCGTGTGCCAAAAGGACGGTTTCTAAAACGTTGCTTCATACCTCCTCAATTTTTCTAGCATCAGCGACAGACGAGATATTCACTGATTCTTTTATATATCCATTTTGGTTGTAATGCAAATCAATAATTGATTTTTTTAAATTTTTTATAATGAACTAACAGATTGACGTAGTTGATATGCTTATGACTCTACAGAAATCGATCAAAGCTGACCATAATTTCATGTGGAAAGTATCGAATCGAATTAATGAAAATCCAAAAATAAATTCTGCAGAGAGGAGGATAGTATATTATACACCAAGCGACTAAAGTGACCCATTTTGATCCCGCGAGTGGTGTTTGATTCCTTATGGCGGAGCACAGTGGAGCCCGAGGGAAGCAATCCACCTAAGGGATTAATGTCACTTCAGTCGAGATGTGTATACGCTATTTTCCGCAATTACGGTAATTCTATATAATTTTTAAATAAAACTTAATAATTCTGTGGCAATGATTAACAAAGTCACTGTGAAAACGGCGCCATTGTAAGCGTAAAGGAATTCAGTGAAAATGGATTAAAGTGAAGAATTCAACGTAGATGGGGCTACTGAAAGGTACTCAAAAACTAATACCTCAAAAATCGAGGAAACTATATAAATTATTTGTAAGGAACAAATAATGAAGAATAATGTTACTATGTTAAATACTTTGTGATTTTAATTATCCCTTACGTTTCAACGGGAACTAAAGTTTCGATATGTGTTTTCTAGGGAACCTCATAACGACATTACTTTCGCAAACAACTCGCTTTGAACTTCTTTAATTGACGGAGTTTCCATTACTCGTGAAAAATCCGCTGTAAAGTTTATATTTGTGAAAATTATATAAATATTATGTTGGCATGCCAACATAATTTATATATATATATATATATATATATATATGTATGTCGATTGGCAGTTTTGAGGACTTACTGCAACCCCTATTATACAAACGTATACATTTGTATACATTATACAATCATATTTATCCAACTTTTGTTGAAAAATATACAAAATTGAGTTATATACAGATATTTTAATAAGTATTGGTATATATAGGGACATTGATTTTGTATATACAGTGTGACCCATTTTTAATGGAAACACCCCCCTAAAATTTGTAAGTTGTAAACATATTTGAATAATAATTTTTTTCGTAATGTCAAGTACTAAAAGATATACCTTGGGACAAAATTTGGAATATCTATTCCAATTTTCAGGTCATACTACGATATTTTTTCCTAGTCGAAAATCGAGATTATTCATTAGCGATTTTTTTATTGAAAAAATCACTACGCCACTGGATTCAGAATGCTTTTTGTGACTGTGTGAGTTTTCGAATTTTTGAGTTGTCATAATTTTGTTACTAATGAATATTTTTCATGAAATCTTGGTCACACCTGTTTAAAGGCACTCTGAATCCAGTGGTATAGTGATTTTTTCAATAAAAAAATCGCTAATAAAAAATCTCAATTTTCGACTAAGAAAAAATATCGTTGTAAGTATGTCCTGAAAATTGGAAAAGACATTCCAAATTTTCTCCCAAGGTATACCTTTCAGTACATGACATTTCAAAAAAAAGTTATAAAAATCTGTTCATATCTTTAAATTTTAGGGGGGTGTTTCCATTAAAAATGGGTCACACTGTATATAGGGTGCATTGGAATACGCATTATGGAGGATTTTTCAACTTTAATACCATGTATATCGGAAACTAGTCATGGTCCCATGGACACTTTTGTCCAAGAAGTCGAGTACAAAATCACATCCAAAATTTATAACATTTTTCGGAACGCCAATTTGTCATAAGAAAAGCGCAGGATCCTTTGTTTTCAATTAATCCGTCCATTTAATAGTTGTGTTCTTTATTACTAAAAGTTTGCCGATTGGGTTGAACTCTGTTTGGATAGGTACATTTGTTGATATCTTTGAGCATGTTAATATTATTTTAAAGATTTTTGTCAATAAATTTCAATACCTTCATTTACGGATCAGAGTTTCATTTACGTATTAAATACAATTTAATGGTCCAAAACATCGACATATTTATTACACATCAAAATTGTGCAGCTTCATGTTTAACTTAAAATATCTCGAAAAATATTGACTCCATCGTTATGAGTAAAAAGTACTTTATTCACGTTATAAGTATTGAAGAATCGAAAAATGGTGCTCAAATTTTTATTCCGCCAGTGGCGTAGAATTTGGGAACGATTAACCTGTCACTTGCCCCTGTCGTACGCCTTTGGTAATACCAGAGATGTTTGTTAAACATAATTTAGTAATTTCTACTGTGTCTCTGCCAAATATGAAATGAATAATGTAAAACAGTTTTAAAGTAACCAGCACAAATAGTTTTTAAATTTTCAAACAAAACACCCTGTAACTAAGTACCTAAGCAGTTGATTTTATTAGGTGTTTTGGATTAAATCTTCATAATTTGAAGTCAGGATTCTACTGTTAAAAGATTTCAAATTAGTTGTGAATCACCCTATATATACAGGGTGTTTTCAAATGACAGTTACAATGTTTGCATGTAGATACCTCTCGTAAAATTGGACAAAATGATATATGGATAGAGTGGTACAGCTTATTTACTTTTCGAAATACTGAGTGTTACAGTTATAGAAAATTAAATGTTTTTATTTGATAAATTTAAAATGGATTGATACATTGATTCGGCATTTGGCAGGTTGTTTTCAAACGTGAAAAGGCATAACCATTACATATCAAAAAACTTGTTGTTTTCAAGATATTCAATCTTTTTTGTAGTCTGCAAAATCACTGCTTAATAATGAAATAAAAAAATATTTTTGCTCAATTTTTTTATAATTACCAAACTACTGATGGTTAGAATATCTAACAGGAACTAATTTATGAAATAGCAATGCATCTAAACCATTGAGAGATAAGATAATTCTTATAAAGTTGAATAATATCGCATCCACATACCTACAATAATCCATATCTTGTAATTTGTTAGCTGCTTAGTGAAAAATCATGTTTGAATGGGATATTATTTAACTTTGCAATTATCTATTTTTCATTCGTCATTAATTCTTTCGCTAATAAAATCATAAGTCAGGAAAAGTTTTTCCAACTACCTTCTCTAAATGTTTTAGATGCATTGCTGTTTCAGAAATTAGTTCCTATCACATATTCTAACCATTAGTAGTTTGGTAATTGATAAGAAAAATCATGAAAAATATTTTTCTTATTTCATTATTAAAAAGTAATCTTGCAAACTTCATATTAACGTTAAATATGTTGAAGTTTATGCGTTTTTCATGTGAAAACCATTGAATAACACGAAATAAAATAAAAAAAGCTTGAAATGCCAGAGACGTAAGAAATAGGAGGGGAAAGGTGACATATTCTCCCAAATGTACTCCACTGGATCAAGAATTCATACATGTTGCTCCATCAAAATATGCCCTTCCATATTTTAAAACAGCCTACCGAATGTCAAATCAATATGCCTATCCATTAGTTATCGAATTGAGACATTTGATTTTTCGTAACTTTAACACCCTGTATTTCGAAAAGTAAATAGGCTGGACCCCTCAATCCTCATATCATTTTGTCAAATTTCACGAGAGGTATCTACATGCAATCGTTGTAAGTGTCATTTGGAAACATCCTGTACCTATATACAGGGTGAAAACATTGTTCCCAGTCGAATGTTTGTTTAGTCATCAAAAGCACCTTTTCACAGTTATATATTATTCAATAATTGCATCTTTGATGACAATGATTATTTATATGATTTCAAAATATATAGGGTGCGGCATTACTGCGAGGAAGTCGAATAACTCATTTGTCGTGAGAGATATAAAAAACTTTACCAAGATAAAAATTAAGCCATTGAAAATATTTCCAAATATACAGGGCCATCCATATTGGTAGGATGAACCCAACTTATCTATTTTAAATAGAACACCCTGTATATTTCCACATTTTTTCATTCCCCTGTGATATGAGATATTGCAATGTTATACGAGGTATTTCAGAAGATTTATTAATATACAGGGTGAAAACATTGTTTGTTGAGTCCTCAAAAGCACCTTTTCACAGTTATATATTATTCAATAATTGCATCTTTGATTACATTGATATGTTATATCTTTTCAAAATATACAGGGTGCGGCATACTGCCAGGAAGTCGAATAACTCACTTGTCGTGAGAGAAATGAAAAAACTTTATCAAGATAAAAGTTGAGCCATTGAAAATATTTCCAAATATACAGTGCCATCCATATTGGTACCATGAACCTTACTTATCTATTTTAAAAAGAGCACCCTGTATTTCTCCACATTTTTTCAATCCCCTATGATATGAGATATTGCAATGTTATACGAGGTATTTCAAAAGATTTATTAATTTCCCAGTATAACATCAACACCATGTACCATTGTACTTATAAAGTTGATCAAGGAATCTATTTACATTTAAAAGATTTTTGATACAGTTTATTATTGTCCAAAATCATTCACATAGCGCGATATTAGTTTTTTATATACAGAGTCGTTCATAGATCGGAATGATCATTTACTGGGTTTTCTTGAATGGAATACCCTGTATTTTAGTATTGTAATGAAATGGTATTGAATGATACATTATTATTTCTCAAGAAATCCCTATACCTAATTGCCTTAATTTGTGAGTAATTGATAATACTTTCGGCCAAACATTATTTGAAACAAATATTTAACCAAAAATAATTTTCCCAAAAAAATAACAAAATAATCTAGTCTGATCCATAATTGATTAATATTAGATGACTTACCAAAATACTTGAGTACTTTAGATTGTTGGTGTATAAGACATTAATAGAATCACACAATATTTTATTTGGCTATGAAAATAATAGGTTATGGTTATTGTATCAGAAGCATAAGCATCGTTATACCAAATCCAAATAACGATTACTCGCAAACTTGTTACCCATTATCAAATAAAAAAAGGGAAGTAACGTTCAAATATAGTTACCTAACAAATATAACAAGAAAATCGTTGAATTTACAATAGATGTTTAAAATGACCTCCATCGACGTCGATACATAATTGCGAGAGATCTTTGGAGGAGCTACTCACACTTGTTAACACATTTCTGTACAAGTGAAATTCATTTCAAATTATTTCCTTCATATCTTCTTTAGTTGTATGGGGTGTTTTATAGAACTCATCTTTCATTCACCTAATATTAATCAATTATAGATCAGACTAGATTATTTCGTTTTTTTTTTGAAAAATTATTATTGATTAAATATTTCCACCGCCAAACTAAAAAAATTTCACCTAATATTTGTTTCAAATAATGTTTGGTCGAAAGTATCATCGAAAACTCACAGATTAACGCAATTAGGTATAGAGAATGCTTGAGGAATAGAAAAGTGCCATACAATAACATTTCATTACGATACTAAAATACAGGGCGTTCAATTTAAGAAAACCCAGTAAATGATCTTTCCGATTTATGACCGACTCTGTATATAAAGAACAAATATTGCGCTATGTTAATGATTTTGTTCAGTAGTAAACTATATCAAAAACGTTGGAACGTATTAGAACCAAGTAGAAGCTTAATCCCTATTATATTTTAATCAAACATATTTATTTAAAGTCCTCAAAAACACCAAACAGTGTAAGACCCCAGAGCAGAGATCTTCGAAGGAGCTACTCACACTTGTTAACACATTTCTGTACAAGTTAAATTCATTTCAAATTATTTCCTTCATATCTTCTTAAGTTGTAGGAGGTGTTTTATAGAACTCATCTTTCATTCACTATATCAAAAACATTGGAACGTATCAGAACTAAGTGGAAGCTCAATCCCTATTATATTTTAATCGAACATTTTTATTTAATGTCCTCAAAAACACCAAACAGTGCTAGACCCCAAAGCAGAGATCTTCGAAGGAGCTACTCACACTTGTTAACACATTTCTGTACAAGTTAAATTCATATCAAATTATTTCCTTCATATCTTTTCTAGTTGTAGGAGGTGTTTTATAGAACTCATATTTCATTTACTATATCAAAAACGTTGGAACGTATTAGAACCAAGTGAAAGCTCAATCCCCATTATATTTTAATCAAACATATTTATTTAATGTCCTCAAAAACACCAAACAGTGTAAGATCCCAAAGCAGAGATCTTCGAAGGAGCTACTCACACTTGTTAACACATTTCTGTACAAGTTAAATTCATTTCAAATTATTCCCTTCATATCTTTTCTAGTTGTAGGAGGTGTTTTATAGTACTCATCTTTCATTTACTATATCAAAAACGTTGGAACGTATTAGAACCAAGTGGAAGCTCAATCCCTATTATATTTTAATCAAACATATTTATTTAATGTCCTCAAAAACACCAAACAGTGCTAGACCCCAAAGCAGAGATCTTCGAAGGAGCTACTCACACTTGTTAACACATTTCTGTACAAGTTAAATTCATATCAAATTATTTCCTTCATATCTTTTCTAGTTGTAGGAGGTGTTTTATAGAACTCATATTTCATTTACTATATCAAAAACGTTGGAACGTATTAGAACCAAGTGAAAGCTCAATCCCCATTATATTTTAATCAAACATATTTATTTAATGTCCTCAAAAACACCAAACAGTGTAAGATCCCAAAGCAGAGATCTTCGAAGGAGCTACTCACACTTGTTAACACATTTCTGTACAAGTTAAATTCATTTCAAATTATTCCCTTCATATCTTTTTTAGTTGTAGGAGGTGTTTTATAGAACTCATCTTTCATTTACTATATCAAAAACGTTGGAACGTATTAGAACCAAGTGGAAGCTCAATCCCTATTATATTTTAATCAAACATATTTATTTAATGTCCTCAAAAACACCAAACAGTGTAAGAACCCAAAGCAGAGATCTTCGAAGGAGCTACTTACACTTGTTAACACATTTCTGTACAAGTTAAATTCACTTCAAATTATATCTTTCATATCTTCTTCAGTTGTAGGAGGTGTTTTATCGAGTGTCTCATAGAACTCATCTTTCATTCACTATATCAAAAACGTTGGAAAGTATTAGAACTAAGTGGAAGCTCAATCCCTATTATATTTTAATCTAAAAAAATGTCACCTAATATTTGTTTCAAATAATGTTCGTTCGAAAGTATCATCGATAACTCACAAATTAACGCAATTAGGTATAGGGAATGCTTGAAAAATAATCAAGTGCCATACAATACCATTTCATCACGATACTAAAATACAGGGCGTTCAATTTAACAAAACCCAGTAAATGATAATTCCGATTTATGACCGACTCTGTATATAAAGAACGGATATTGCGCTATGTTAATGAGTTTGGTCAGTAGTAAACCATATAAAAAAACGTTGGAACGTGAATGGATTTTTTGATATCAAATCTTCACAATGGTAAGAATATCAGTGGTAATGTACTTAATTGTTCCATCGTACTATTTACAGAGTCTACACCTGGAGTCTACTTTTTCTCTGTGAATCTCCTTTTGTAAGTAGTTGGTTGGAATGTCCTGGTCTTGTGCTGCTATTATCAATGATTCAGTTTCAGCTCTCAAAATTGCTGTCAGCCCAACTAAAAGTCTGTTTCTTGTCTACGTCATTTTCGTCGCATTTCCTTTCTTTTCCATTTTGGTTCTCCTCCCCTGTTAATTTTTTTTCCACATCGCTGTTTCAGTTTTTGCATTTTTTCTGTTAATGTTGTTCCGTTCATTTCATTTACCGATTTATTTCCATATTTTTCTGTTAGGTTATTATTATCATTGTTATTTCAGTGTTTTTATTATTACTCTAAGTGGAAGCTTAATCCCTATTATATTTTAATCAAACATATTCATGTATTGTCCTCAAAAACACCAAACAGTGTAAGTCCCCAAAGCATCCTTTCCATTTATAAAATTATGAGGACAGTCCTGAAATCTGCCAAACTACATAAATTCTTATGAGGACCGACCTCGTAAGCACCAATTGTCCCTAAAACTGCCATTATTTATCAGGTTTCGTCCTCAAAACTGCCTTTTGACAACATTTAAGTATAAATGTATGATGTTTATTCCTGGCTGTAACAGTCCAATGCGTATACTTCAGCCTGAAAGACGGTAGCATACCTGCCCAGGAGGGTTTCCTGTTTCCTATATCCCATTGGTCTCTCGTGTAAATAAGGACCTTAAAGGGCTTGTCTAAGTCAAGTTTTGTGACAGGAAAATCCAAGGGCATCTCAGGAATGTGGCGATTTTGTATTACTCCCATAATTCCCGACTGATCCCTCAGAATCTCTACATTGATTTGCCTCTCCACTGAGAGCATTTTATGAACCGCTCTCCTGGCTTCCTTCTCCGAATGAATGTGAAGAGGAATAAGCTGTTAGCCTTGCAGCTTTTCACTAGCTGTCTTTTGCAGACATTTCGTTCAACAGACTGCTGAGCCATACGTGACCATTGGCATCACCATTGTTTGGTGAATCTAGTAAATCTATTTGGTGTTCATACTCCAAGATTTTCCAATACCCTTCGGAGATTCCAGAGTGATAATCTGGCTTTGTCTATAACTCTTTCCAGATGTTTATCTAAGATTACCACTAGATATTTAACCTCCGTCATTTCAATAGTGCGTAATTTTGGATCTCGGTTGATGGTAATGCTAGTAACTATTTGTTTGATAAAGCTATGTGTATGTATGTGTGTGTGTTTGGGGTAACAATCACTGAGACCTAAAAGATCTATTGTGCCCCCTTACTTCTACTTAGTTTCTGAGGAGAGTCTCTGAAACTAGTAGCTCCTTTAGTCCTATTTCCCGGAGGAATTTTAGGCTTCTGCAGGCTTCAGCTTAGGTAAATGTTCCTCTTCTATCCAGTAATCTCCCAGGTACTGTGCTCTAGGATTCTGGAGTGCTGTGCAGTTGGAAAGTAGGTGGATGGAGGCTTCTTCTTCCATGCCACAGTATCTGCATTCTTCTTCCTTCACTAATTTGAGCTTTTTCAGGTGCCCATTCAGGCGACAATGTCCCGTTAGGATCCCTGTTAAAACTCTTAGTGCAGTCCTGCTTTGACTTATGCATTCATTTGATCTCCTTTGGTTGTAGTCACCCAGGAGAATCTTTGATTGTCTAAGCCCTACTAGATCTTTCCAATGGTCAGATCTTCTCTATCTTTCGGCTTCGCCTATTTCTTCCAATATTACATTGGGGCTGATTCCGCAAAAAGGTTCAGGCCCCCAGAAGGGTATTTCCGACCCCCTCTTTGCTAGTTCATCTGCTATTTCATTTCCTTCTATTCCAGTGTGTCCTGGAATCCATAGTAGGGTAACTATATTGTTCTCGCCTAATTCATTTAGTTTGTCTAGGCATTCCCAAACCATCTTAGAACTGATTACGCAAGAGCTCAGTGCTTTGATGGCTGCTTGACTATCTGTCATTATGATAATCCTTTGTCCTCTGTATCCTTTATTAAGATTGAACTGGGCGCACTTTCTTATGGCGTGGATTTCCGCTTGAAAGATACTTGGGGTTTTTCCCAAGCTTTCGGAGTATTTGGTTCCTGGCCCGAACACTCCTATCCCAGTTCCTTCTATTGCTTTTGAGCCATCTGTGTACCATTGAATGGCATTCTTTCCAATTCTGGTAATGGTATTCGGATCCCATTCCTTCTTGTTGCTCAATTCTGTAACGAATTTCTTCGAAACGTTGTACTTTCTCATCATACCGTCTTGTGGCATGTCCCAGGTTGTCTGATTTCTAAGAAGTGAAGAGGTGATTTTTCTTTTTATGATTCCCTCTCTACTTAGTCTGTATCTTGTTTTTTCTGCAACACTCTCCACCACCATATGTAGAGGGGTGAGGTTGAGAATTACTTCCATTGCTGCCGTTGGGCATGTTCTCATTGCTCCTGTAATGCATATACAAGCTAGTCTTTGAATTTTGGAGAGGTTTTCTCTCGTTGTCAATAGACTAGCTCTGCTTCTCCATGCAATGGCTCCATAAGTGATAAAGCTATGAAAGAGCTCCTTCTTGTTACTCCCGCATACTCTTATGTGAGGCCGGATTTCCTAATACGGTGAAGATAGGAACTGAATACCGAAATAAATTGGACTTACCAAACTCACTGCGATTATAAGTAACTCAAATTAAAGTTAATGTCAAATCTGTAATAGCCAAACATAAGAAATATTGGTGTATTTATTTGATTAAGCAATGAAAAATCGTAATAAAACTTTTTTTGTTATTTGAAAAGTCCTTTATTTATATTGGTAACGGTTAAAATCCCCAGAAATGGGTCACTGATTTGTGAAATTGTATTTGATGGGTCGTAGCCCAGACAATTTTGGGAACTACTGGAATAGAGTGAACCTATCATCTGAAAAACAGACGTAATATTTTTATTTTGCAAAAACATAGATTTATGTTAATTTTCATATGGTTTATTTTTTGAAATTTTTCCTAGGATTACTAGTACAATCATTATGATGTACATTTAACCTTTTTACCTTCCATGTATTTTTGAAATAATAAAAGAAAATATCTATTATTATTTTTATTATACAGGGTGATTCATTAAGAATGTCCAATCTCTGAACTGTAGATTCTAGACCTCAAAATATGATGATTCTGCTCAACATGCCTTTTGCAAATATTGCTAGTTTCCGAGATACTGGGTGTTCAAAGTTTAAATTTAAATTTTGATTTTCGCAATAATTTTTTATGTTTTCACAATTTCTCTTTGAAAATTGACAATTTTACGTTTTTTGGCATGAGGAATCATAATTTGCACTCTAATTTAACATTGCTAATATGAGGGCGCTAGTTACACTTGTGTTAATTAAATCGAAGTAAACTTTTTTTGGGCTAAGCTTACAACTAAAATAATGAAAAAATATGAAAAAGCGTTAAATGCTACAAAAAAAGTTACTCTCCTTTGATTCGTGTAACTCAATCTGTTATCGAGCTTCTAGAAAGTTCAATAAATTTTAATTTTTTCATAAAAAATTTCATTATTCCTTAAATATGTAGCAATAACAAATTTGTAAACAAAAATAAAAAACTTCAAAGCAAATGCTCAAAATGCCCACCATTTACTTCAATACACTTTATGATCCGCTTTCGTAAAGATCTCTTAATATCAAATTATCAGAACACCCCGTATCTCGGAAACTAGCAATATTTGCATAAGGCATGCTGAGCAGAATCATCATATTTTGAGGTCTGGAATCTACAGTTCAGAGATTGGACATTCTTAATGAACCACCCTGTATAATGACATATTTTAATTACTGTACTGATGAATAAAATTAAAATATTTCCTCAAATTAGATAATATAATACGTTGACATAATATTTGTTGATACCGACGTGCAACCTAATTAGACTCTCGAAATCTGCCGCTGTCGGTAAACCTGAGATTCAACACACATACCAGCCTCCACTGTTTGAAGTATTGAGGATAATTACCGTCGGACATAGCAGCTCGTTAGTAGTTATGTGAAGCATGTCCGTGAATGTGATATAGTCAAACATATGCCATATTCTATTAACTTAACTACACCCTACGACAAAGGTAGATAAAAAAAACGGTTTGGAGTTTCAGCAAAAAAATCAACCTTAATACTAATTAATACTATAATAATTGAAAAAATACTAGCGAGCACAATGGTCAAATTTTAGAGAAACTTGCAGAACCTTCTATATAGAAAAAAAATGATGAAACAGTAGATGCTTTTACTTCAGTATCAATAAATCTCGTTACACGGGAAACGTTTTTCTTATTGTCTGATTGACAAGTACACTGTCTGATTTCGCTCCATAGATTATGAACGTAGTCCTCATGTCATTCTTGGTTGATCGCGAATTTAAAATTAATGGCATTTTCATTCGAATAATTTTATCTAGACAGATAATTTCAAGCAGCAAATATTATGTTGAGAGACAATCTTCTGGGTATAAAAAATTATGTAGATACCACAAGTTTAGGTTGATTGAAGAAAAAAATTATTAACCTTTAATAAAGAATCCAGCTTCTCAGATGGCTAGAAAAAGCAAAACCTAATTGTCAACTTCACACTCTTTACAGCTAGTAGTAGAACAACCTTACAATAATTTTCAGTACCAGCCATAGTTTAAGATCGACATTATCACTACCACGTTTTCAGATGTCATTGTTGTTTTTGGTTTTCTCACTGATGTGGAATTGTCTACATAATACGAAAATTTTTAGCAAGGATTAAATAACAATGGAAGAGTCAAAACAAAATGATTGAAAAGAGATTCACCAGAACTTTTAAATGAGGTATAACTTAATACCTTATACCATTTGGAAAAATTCAAGGGATATTTTCAGTAGTGTGAGGGTGGATAAGGCGCTTAAAACATTAGCGCTAAAAAGTGCTCTTGAAGGGGCATGACATGACGACATTTCGGCATTTGTTTCTAATATGTCGTGGAGTGAGTTTTTTTTTTTTAAATGAACACAGTGTATACGAATATAGTAACCAGGATTTTTTGAATATTTTATTAGTTTATGGAAAATGTTATAGAATTGCAACCAGAACACGTTGAGCTTCTTCTGAACGGTATCCAAAATATGATTCCAAGAACACAAGAAATTTTGAATATTGGAGGTATGGTGCTAAAAAGTGGCAAAATCAGCTTTAAATTCCATTCTTCAAAACAGTTCACATGGCATTGGTATATGCGCAATTTAATTTGTCAAATCACCGTTTCCGAATCAAATTAGTTTTTTTTTTCCTTATATATCATTTCAAAATTCGAGCACCGTATAATCCGCATTTTCTCTGTAAATACAGTTCAAAGCAACGCGTAAAAACTCACACTTCCTATCACAAATATGACGTGTGATCTCGAAGGAGATTCGAATATCAAAAAGCACCGTTTTCACAAAGGCTTTTTGCATCCTACTATATTAAAATGTCGCCATATCATCTACGTACGAGAGATAAAAGGGATTTCTTATTTATCATATGGATGACAGAGAAATTTATGAATGCTTTTCTTGTATTCCCTGCATAACCCATAAAACTTTTTTTGGAATTAGTTTATTGGGTTTGGGAATTTTTGTCATGAATGGAATATTGTTTTCTCCGATCATGAGAAAAGTTACACTATTTTGACCTGTTTTCAATGCGCAAAGTTCAACATTCCAGAATAGTAGGCAGTTGCTTAGCAATTAGAAAATAATAGCGTGCGGTAATGTTACAAATGGATTATTACAATAAATTGAAACAAAGTATGGTTTTAATTTTTTTATTGATAAAGTTGTTATAGGAGAAATGGAATAAATATCTAATTTATAACGATATTCTTCAACACAAACTAATTGTTATTAATATTTACATTCATTGTACAATTTGTAAATTGTACTGGAGGGCAACATGAATTTATAGAAGTTGAAGCTACGTGGCTAATTGTTTGGTTTTTCTCGTTACCACTTCTATATTTCAATATGAACATAGAGAAACCTATCTAAACTTAATTGATTACATTTTGAATGGAATATTTTTCAATTAATTTTTTTAATGTAAATCAACGATCGGAGAAAAAATAGTATGTACAATTCGTTGGAAAAGCATATTCCCAAACTCCTGTGTTACCAGACTCGTCGCTACGCTCCTCGTCTCGTAATCATCACAGTCGTTTGGGAATATGATGCTTTTCCCACTAATTATACAATATACTGTAACGTTTATTTTAATTTATATTTACAACTAATTAATTTATATTTACAAATTTATATGTACGGTCCTTAATTTACTAATTTATATTAAACACTTAACTAACTAACTACACTAATTTATATGAACGTCACTGATTAACACTTTATTGATCGGTTTGTCTTTAGTATAAGCACTACAGTGTCCATCTATGCGACTACGTCTCAACTATCTGATTATTGTTGACTGTTCACTGTTACGTGTAACTGTAACTGTTAACTGTTCTTCTTCGCCCTGTGCGGCGATGCTATTTATATCCGAAATGTAGGTCTCTGGAATGTTCTAGTCTTTCTGGTGGAGACGCTAAATAGACTAGATTTCTCTAGGCGAATGGGAGGGGTAAGAGATAGGCGGTCACTCGAAGTCTCTGGAATGTTTTCGTCGGCTAGTAGCGTGGAGGGGCATGAGAAGGGACGTAGGGCAGGTAATCTTGAAATGCTCGATTACGTCATAAGCGTCTCATACAGGAATTTCGCTGGGGCACTCGCGTAACATTGCCCCCTCCTTAAGAGACAGTTCCTCCTGGAACTAACTAGGAAATTGAGACGAGATGACTGTATCGGCAACTGGTTCCCTTGTTACATTTTCCAGTTGCATGGAAGTAACATGCGACCGTCTTCTCCGTTGACTGTGCCTCCTGAGAATGTCCGCAGACAAGTACCTGCACTTCGGTGTCTCGGAAGATTACTTCTACCATGTTACGGATTATTCGCCAATCTAAATGCCTACATTCAATCTTGGGCATGGCTAGCCTATGAACGTTAAGTTCAAGCACATGCTCTCTCAAGTTTAGTAAAGCTTCCCAGACATTCTCGTACGTTGGTCTTTCGTCGAAGGTGTTTCTCGTCACTAGGTGGAAATTGTGACGGGTGCCATCTTGTACCTTCAAAGCTTTACCTGGTACTGGTAACTGGTTTTCCAAACTTCGTGCGCCACTCTTCTTTATTAACGGAGATGGCAATCCACGCGCATCGGTTATGCTGGCAGGGATGTTCATTGCCAGTGAGTATTCCTCCGGCACGGTGAGCAGATCTTGTCGTTTCTCCGTGGTGACACCGTATCTTGCTTTTCCGGTACCACCATAAGCACCCATGAACTCTACAAAAGCAGGATCGGCTTCTTCTTGGAGTTGTCTTATTTCCTCATCGTGGTCACCCTCGAATGGCGCTAATCGATTACGGTGTACCACCTTTGGCTTTCCGTTTGGGATCTTGGTGATGCGATAAATGACGTCGTTGATTCTTTTATTTACAAGGTACGGACCGTCCCAAGCTTTCTGCAACTTTGGAGAAAAACCCTTTTGTCTTCTTGGGTTATGCAGCCAGACTTTGTCTCCTTCGTGGAAACCTCCTTCTGTAGCTTGCGTATCGTACCTTTTTTTCATCCTATCGCTAGCGATCTGGAGATTCGATCGAACCAACTCGTGTATGTCGTCCATTCGTTTTCTCAGCTGGGTTACGTAATCTTCACCAGCTATGTCTTCTCCGGGTCGGCATCCAAATTCAAGGTCGCAGGGTAATCTCATTTCGCGTCCGAACAGAACTTTTGCTGGTGTTTGGCCGGTAGACTCATTGATGGCGGATCTGTAGGCCATCGCAAATAGCGAGAGATACTGGTTCCAATCTCGCTGATGGTTAGATACTACTTTGGACAAGTATTTGCCAAGAGTTCTGTTCATTCGCTCAACCATTCCGTCCGACTGTGGATGTAGAGCAGTAGTTCTCGTTTTCTTCATGCCGAGCTTATCACAAACTTCCTGAAACAGCTGGCTTTCGAAGTTTCTGCCCTGGTCGCTGTGTATTTCCAGGGGCACTCCATATCGGCAAATGAACTCCTTAACAAGCACGTCGGCAACAGTTGCGGCTTCTTGGTTTGGAATGGCATACGCTTCCACCCATTTTGTGAAATAGTCCATCACCACCAAAATGTACCTGCTGCCATCTGCTGTCGGTGGAAACGGTCCGGCAATATCCAGGGCAATGCGTTCAAAAGGGCTTCCGACATTGTACTGCTTCATAGGAGCCTTTCTTCTCCCGTGCGGTGCGGTCGTGCGGTAGTGCATTTCTTACACCAGTCCTTCACATCTTCGGAACTGTGCATCCAGTAAAACCGTTCTCGCACCCTTTGGAGGGTCTTCGATCTTCACACCTGGATGTCCTCCTGATGGACTGTCGTGTAATTTCTGCAGTACTGCTACTATCCTTGATCTTGGAATCACCAACTGTCTTCTACTTTCGGAGCCCTCATCATTCTCGATTACTCGCTGTAGCAAACCGTTTTCCAGAACTAGCCCAATACGATTTCATCATTGGCGAGTATCTTGAAATCTCCTGCCAAGTAGGTCGACAGTTTTCCTCTTTCCAATGTCGGATTTTCTTCAAGTCGGGATCGTTCTCTTGTGCCTCTTCCAGCTTTTCTGGTGTCCATTCGTCGCTGGTCACCGTGGTTCTTCGAATCGCAGCTTCTTTAGCTTCTGTTTTACTGCAATGGGAGCATTCTGCAGGACATGGTCTTCTTGATAGGGTGTCTGCATTTCGGTGGCTTATTCCGGCTCTATGCTCAATAGTGAAATTATATTCTTGGAGCCGCTCTATCCATCTGGCGATTTGTCCTTCAGGGTTCTTAAATTGCATAAGCCACTTAAGTGCTGCATGATCGGTTCTAATTACAAATTTCTTCCCATACAGATACTGATAGAAGTGCTCCACGGACTTCACTACTGCCAGGAGCTCTCTTCTTGTGACGCAGTAGTTTTGTTCCGGTTTGGAAAGGACTTTGCTAAAATATCCCAGAACTTTCTCTTGTCCTCCTTGAACTTGTGATAGCACTCCTCCAATTCCAACATTGCTAGCATCAGTATCTAATATGAATTCTCCATCTGGTAGTGGATAGCCGAGTATGGGTGCAGTAGTCAAATGTTTCTTTAAGGTTTCGAACGAAGTTTGGCAATCTTCGTCCCAGCGAAACTCCCTTGCTTCCTCTGTAAGTCGTGTCAAAGGCTTAGCGATATCTGCAAACTTCTTTATAAATCGCCTGTAGTATGTACAGAGTCCAAGGAAGCTTCTAACTTGGTGCTTGTCGGTAGGTCTTGGCCACTTTCGTACAGCAGCAACTTTTTCTTCGTCTACAGCTACACCATCCTTGCTGACTACATGGCCTAGGTAATTGACTTTGTTTTGAAATAGTTGACATTTCTTGGGGTTGAGCATCAGTTGGGCAGCTTGCAGCCTTTTGAAGACATCTTCCAAATTCCTTCGATGTTCTTCGAATGTCCTTCCCAAGACAATGATGTCATCAAGGTACACTAAGCAGGTTTTCCAGGACAACCCTCGCAATACGTTTTCCATCAGTCTTTCGAACGTTGCGGGGGCATTGCACAGCCCAAATGGCATAACGGTGAAATGCCATAATCCAGATCCGGTGGTAAACGCTGTCTTTTCTTTATCGGCTGGATCCATTTCTACCTGCCAATATCCAGACTTCAAGTCCAAGGTAGAAAACAACTTGCTACCGACCAGCGTATCCAGAGTGTCGTCGATTCTTGGCAGCGGATAACTATCTTTCTTGGTAACATTGTTCAACTGCCGGTAGTCCACGCAGAACCTCGTGGTTCCATCCTTCTTCTTTACCAGAACTACCGGAGAGACCCAAGGACTGGTAGAAGGTTCTATTACCTTTTCCTCTTCCATCTCGCGAACAATTCTCTCCGCTTCCTCTCTTTTCTACTGTGGTAGCCGTCGTGCCGATTGTCTTATCGGTTTAGCGTCGCCGGTGTCAATTTTATGTTTGACAGCAGATGTTCTTCCTGTCTTCCCTTCTTTTGGTACAAAAAGAGAACGATATTGCAGCAAGAGTTCCCTGATTTTCTTCTTCTCTTGTCGGCTAAGGGATTGTCCAGCCACTGCTATCATTTGTTCAAATTTATTATTGGCGTCGTTAGAGGTTGTAGTTTAATGAATTACTGACGCCACTGGTACGCAAGTTCCAATTTTGGTCTCTTTTTTTATAGTTACGGGATGGTCATTAACATTTATAATGCGTACAGGTATCTCTTCAGCAGCCATGATTAACCCTTTTCCAACCAGGATTCCTCGACCGACCTCTTTATCGTGATTCCATGGTTCCATCATGACCGGTGTTCCTTCTTCGACGGTTCCTTGTAGCCTTGCCACAGTTAAAAATTCACTCCTTGCGGGTACAACCGTATCCTCCTGTACGGCTACCTGAACACTCTTATCCTCGTGTGGGTGAAGGAATACTTCTTCAGAACCTACTCTAATCACTCGGTTCTTGAAATCTAGCTGAAAGCCATGTAGGTTCATAACGTCCATTCCGAGTATTATATCCTCTTCGATATCAGCGACAACCACAGTGTGGGTGAACTTCTCTGTGCCAATTCCCAATTGCACTGGTAGTTCTCCATGGACGTTGGCGCTTTCACCTGTAGCAGTCTTGAGTCGCAGTCTGGTCGGTAACAGTCGTTTTCGGGAGTTGACAGTCTCGGGACGAATAATAGTCCTCGTTGCTCCAGTGTCCACTAATAGTGTATACTTCCTTCCATTAATTTCACCATCCACGTATACACTATCATCGCGACATTTCAGAGAGGCTATTAGGATGAGAGGGTCTTTGGAAGGTCTTCGGGTCGAAGCTGCCCTCTGATGGCCGACCCTTTCTAGTTTTCCTGCTGGTCGTCTTTGTTTGTAGCAGTTCTTGGTCGCTTGCACGAACTGCGTACGTGTCCCATTTCTCCACAATTCCAGCATCTCACAGATTTCGGCTTTCCATTTGAGATGTTTTTCATCATATTGACAAGCTGGTCGAGCTTGTTCTCCACTTCCTCGTCTGCTACAGCCCTCACCTTACTGTACACTCCGGAAGCTTGTGTAGCAGCTTCGTACTCAAGGGCTGCAGAGAGTACGTCGACCAGTGTCTTATGTCGAGCCAAGCGTAGAGTTCTCTGCATTTCGTTGTCACGAACTCCGTCGATGAATGCCTGTACCCCTAAACATTCCATGACATTCTCCGGTGCCGATGGATAGGCAAACCGCACCAACCTAGCAATATCCGCTTCGAACTCTTGCAGAGTTTCGTCGCGTTTTTGTTTGCGGTTTTTCAGCTGCGACTGGTACAGATGCTCCAGGTGTTCCAGGCCATATCTCATATTTAGTCGCTTTTTGAGTTGTTCGAAATCATCGGTCTCTTCCACTGGAATGGTCTGAAGGATATCCATGGCTTCTCCTCTCAGGGCAAGAGTTAAATTTAACGCTTTTTCCTTCTCACTCCAACTGTTAGCCTTTGATGCCGCCTCGAATTGCTTAAGATAGTTCGGCCATGACGTTTTTCCATCGAAAGTGGGCAGTTTCACTCGACTGTTGATATCGCTTTCTATTTTCGGTTTCAACTCCACTTTCTCTGGCAGTTCGCCGTTGTTATGAGCTTGCCTAGTTGTAATATCCGAACTATTACTAGTCTTTTTTTCGATTTCTTCGATTTTCTGTTTCATTTCTTGCTCCATTCTTTTAATCTTTCCTTCCATGTCCGACATTTTATTTTCCATGTCTGCCGAAAGTTTACTTTCCATGTCCAAAATTTTATTCTTTATATCTGCCATTTTATTTTCTATATCCGCCGAAAGTTTACTTTCCATGCATGAAATTTCGTTTTTCATATCCGTCATTTCGTTTTTTATATCCGTCGAAATTTTACTTTCCATGTTCGACATTTTATTTTCCATTGAAGACAATTCGTTTTTCATCGACGAGAATTCATTTTTTATTGAGGAGGTTATAGAGGCGGACGCTTCGTCGGTGAATTCAAACGTTTCCGGGTCCAATCCATTATTAATCATAGCATTTTTCAGTCTATCCACTAACACCGACTTGGTCCCACTTGTGTCCAATTCGTAATCCTCCAATTCTCTTCGAAGTTCTGAAACTTTTAATTCACAGAGTTTCTTTGCCATCTTCCTGTACATTTATTTTTTGATCCCACTTCTGACACCAATGTAACGTTTATTTTAATTTATATTTACAACTAATTAATTTATATTTACAAATTTATATGTACGGTCCTTAATTTACTAATTTATATTAAACACTTAACTAACTAACTACACTAATTTATATGAACGTCACTGATTAACACTTTATTGATCGGTTTGTCTTTAGTATAAGCACTACAGTGTCCATCTATGCGACTACGTCTCAACTATCTGATTATTGTTGACTGTTCACTGTTACGTGTAACTGTAACTGTTAACTGTTCTTCTTCGCCCTGTGCGGCGATGCTATTTATATCCGAAATGTAGGTCTCTGGAATGTTCTAGTCTTTCTGGTGGAGGCGCTAAATAGACTAGATTTCTCTAGGCGAATGGGAGGGGTAAGAGATAGGCGGTCACTCGAAGTCTCTGGAATGTTTTCGTCGGCTAGTAGCGTGGAGGGGCATGAGAAGGGACGTAGGGCAGGTAATCTTGAAATGCTCGATTACGTCATAAGCGTCTCATACAGGAATTTCGCTGGGGCACTCGCGTAACAATACTATTGCAATTCTTTTGTATGCAACAGTTTTATATACCGTAATGTATAGTATTGAGAGATTGGAATGTAATAATTTCATTATAGGTACACCAAGGTGGTGGAGATTATAATTATTCACCGGTCTATGAATGTCTCCACCACCATGGTGTTGATACATTTTCACAACCAGCCAAATTTAAGCTGAAAATCCACAAACGCACTATGGGAAGCGCTCACCCCGTCGTCTAACTAACAAGTACACTGTCAGTTTCCGATATATTGTGAACGTACCCGTTATGTCATTAGTCATTTTTGGTTAAGCGCGAATTTTATCTTGACAGGTGATTCCAGAGATGAAGAAGGTTATATATACATTTTCACTACTAGTCAAATTATGCTGCACACGTTTTTATTTAACTACTATCCCCAAATTTTCAAAATATTTGAATTTGTCCATATTGTCAAATGCACAGCATTGATTGATTGAAAAATTATGGGTTGCTATTGATCAAAAATCTGTATCGTAATGGGTATCATTATAAAACGGATTATTGGCATATGAGTGCGCATTGTTATAACACGGATGTAGAAAAATTTTACTATGACATCACTTGTGAAAATAACTTTGTTGATAGTTCCACTGTATTTTCAATTTTCAATCAACATTTTACTTATTGTAACATTCTTTCCCAGAAGATGTCTTGAATAACTCCGTCTTTATATGTTTTCTTATGTACCTTTACTATTATTTCGTAGCTGAGTACATACTTTCATGTACCCTCTTTATCTGCTTTGTCCCTGTACCCCCATCCACCATATAATCTTCCTCTCTAGTCTGAAATTTTCTTCGTCTCAATCTTGTACTTGCTGTATGATCTAAATTAATATGAAATGAAACTGCTCTTTCTGTGGCTTTAGTTTTAACCCTATTTTCCTATTTATTTTTTTGATTAGCTACTGTCCCGTCCCTGTTTGACGAAATTTTATTATTAGCCGAAATACAGGGTCCCAGACAATCCAAACTTCTACTGAGGGGATAGACTGATATACACGCTAGGACAGCTACTGAACTAGCAAGGAGTAGGCTAAGGGCACTGCTGTGATGAAACACCTCCACAACTTAGGAGTAGAGGAAAGTTCACTATGTAGGGGTTGCGGCATGACTGACGAAACGTCAGTCCATGTTCTCTTAGAGTGTCCACACTGGGTTGTACTACGCAGGCGAATCTTCAGAGTCCCTGTTATGGCCCCTGGAGACACAAGCATCAGGCATCCATTGAAAAAGGTTGTGGCCTTCATAGGAGGGCTCGGCTTCATGGATGTCTAGGTAGCAGGAATAGCACAATGGGCCCGCCAGTGGCCTCAGTGCCGGAACCTTGGCTTGAGTTTGTCCAGGACAAGGCTCGCCTGCAAACTTAGTAGTAGTAGTATTAGCCAAAATACGTATGAATAATTAAGCTGCTTGTCTCAATGAAGCTAATATCAATAAAATTGCTGTTCTTCTTGCACTATTTCCGTTTTCAAAAACAAATCTCAATTTTCTAAAAGCGGATAAATATGGACAATACATTTTATAATATTTATCAAACACTGATAAAATGAAAGTGCAGGCTCTCAACAAACTAGCCCAGGCCTTTCCATGGCTATAAATCATTCTTATGATAAAACTTACTTATTAGGTAATTGAATCGAAAAATCTAGGATGCTATCTGCGGCTCATTATACAGGAAGAATCTAGCGAAAGTTGCTAACTGAACACTTATTCACATGAAGAAACGCTTACAATTCTGGTTAATTCTTTGAATCACTCCGAAGTGTTTCAGACTCGTTTTTGAATTTATAATCATCTCTTTAGCTATCAATATAATAAAAATACACTATAGTATATTAACCTTACAACGTAATGTTTTCTGATTGAAAAATACAGATTTGAAAAAGTTTTTAAAAGGAAAAGCTTTTTTAAAATACTCCAATTAATAAGGAAAACCTCAACGTTGGAAGTATACTTCAGAGATCAGAATATTTTTTCCTTTCACAGATCCTCATACTAGATACTTACCCTGCTTCCACCAAAGCACACGTTCTTTATATTTAAATCTTCACTGAAATAGCAAGGTGCATTCCTTTAACAAATAGAAATGCTACTATTCACACTTTACTCCGCTAGAGAAGTGACCTGTTTGAAATTACACCTTTTTCATACTTTTTCTACGAACATTTATCAACGTTGAGACTATTTGCACGCTCTAAAAGGTGGCTTTCTCCGAGTACTGGGAAATGTGTAAACATTTAGGAAGATTAACATCAGATCCGACAAAGGACGTATGAAATGTAAAAAAAAAATAAAAATAAGGATGAAACATTTCTCTGTATTTCAGTTTTTCTAGTTTTGAGTGTGCGAATTCATAAAAAACAATTTTGTCGCCCATGCATGTTTACTGTCTTTCAAGATATTTCTTGAATCAATTATGTCAATAGGATTGATGTAAGTTCAAAAATCAACAGCAGGTAGTCGTTAATCTAATAAGAATAGCACAGAATCGTACTTGTTTCATTCTGAAAGCGAAAAAATAATTACCTACTAATAATAGTATAATGATTTCACAACTGAAATATTTGGTTGGCGACATGATATTTGGGACTGATTCAATTACTCTATTGATGTCAAAGATAATAAAGCCTTACAGAATCTTTGAAAATCAAAGAACAGAGACCGTCAACTGAGAAGCAGCTATATACCAACCACGAAAGTTGAATTACATTTCATAGGAAAACGGGGCTGGTATATCTGCAAGATAGAAACAACTATTTTAGTATGAGAGCATAATTCTGGACTGGACTTCCGGTTAATGCTTGTGTATTGATAACCATTACATGAGAATTGCATACACAATTTTTTCCACGAACAGAAAATTTTATTTGAATTCAACAACATTGCTTTTTCATACAAAGTATGGAAGAAAAATATAACTTAATTTATATTCCAACAAAATAACCGCTATAACAACTATGAATTTAATTCAACTATTAACATTAAACATGAGCGAATTCATTTGTAACATTAAACAAGATGAGTTTATCTACTCATAGCTATCTGAATGTATTATTTTAACTTCGACGAAGATAATATAATTCTAGCTGTAACTCCGAAATTATGGTGGCTATGTATAAAGAATTTCACCTAAAAAATATTCAGTATTTGTTGAAGATTTTAGATGGCAAACCATACAGGGTGATCCATTTGAAATAACAAAGTCCATTATTATTTCGGAAAAAGGAAAGATATGACAATAACTTAATTACCGGCTGTCCCATGAGATCTTCATACCACAAAATCTTGAAAAATCATACAAAGCATTCCCAAAATAATTGAGACGTACTGTATTTAAAACTCTGTATATTTACACTGAACACCGTCCGTCCATTTCGCAGATCAAGCCACTCGGGAGATTATCAGGAAAAAGTCTCATACCTACAAAAGTGGCAGGACAGCTTCTTATATTTTATTCAGTAGGTTTACAGATTCGCAGCATCTTTGCCATAAAAAAGGAGAACGTTAGAGGTGGATGACAGAATTTTATAACGAGCAGAAGTTGAGAAAAAAATGTTCCAAATACCCTAGGAAGAAAAATATAAATAAAAGGCGAATAATAATTTCTTACACATACAGAAAGATTTTAAAATCTACCCAAATTGTGATTAATGTCCTATTCTGCTACAGTGAAAAAAACTCAATAATCTTGAAATTGGGAATATTCAGTTTGAGAACAATATACCTACTTACCTACAGCAATTCGAGAAGCAATAGAGGCCTATGTGTTAAAAATATAACTTCACATAACTGGCTTAGATATACAGTGTGACCAATTTTGTTTGGAAGCACTTCTATAAAATCCGCATTTTCCAACCGATTTTTATTTACCCAATCTTTTTTGTAGATTCAGTATTGAAAACAGTATTTCAACACAAATTTTCATTGCTTAATTACCATTTTCAAGGCCCTTTATATTATGTTAATTTTTGTGTGTATAAAAAACGAGAGTTTATTAGTCATGTTTTTTCTTCACTGGATTCAGAATCATCACACCCAACCAACCACGACCAAGTTATCATAATATGAATTTGGAGAAAGTTGTATTTTGATTAATTTCTACGTAGAATGTAGACATATTTAAAAAATGGCAGCATGGTGAGCAAAAACGATTCAAACATTTTTAACGGTGTAAACACGGCGCATCTTCATCTTCTGGCAGTTTTCTAAAATCACAGATTGAAAATAGGTCTGCTGTCACGTGAAATCGAGTCAGAATCACCTAATTAGACGGAATAAGTTAACTAAATAAAAAAAATTGAATAAAATCTACCTACGATAAAATTACTTAAAAATTTGGGGTAATGTTATTTTAATATGAAAATGTCAATTCTGGTCCCAGGCTTTGAACCTGTACTATTTAAATCCAGCAAAACAGTCAGTATAAACACTGATGTTTTAAACTAAATAAGTCCACGATTTGGCACTCGGACCAAATTGCTCCACACGGTGTAAACTAACCTTGATATAGATTTTTTTAAATACGTTTGGTCTCTGCTTGTCTCAATAAGGGTTACACTGTACAATGAAAAAAATTTTATGATCATAAAATATAACTTTCGACCTAAGATTAATAAATAAGAAATAAAGATGAGCATAATATACTGTTCGATATAATAGGTCTTGTCAGTAATACAATCGGTAACTAAAAGGGCGGGTACTGCTCGTGGCATTAAAAGGAAGTCGAGACAAGTGACAACGAACTGAAAGCTACTAATATCTATAACGAAAGTTGAAAGTGAAAGACATATGGAACCTGATTTGAAATAATCACCCTCTAAAAAAAATTTGATCATGAGAATTTAGAACGAAAAAAGAAACAGTATGTATTTATTTATAAGTACATTATTTATTGTTGCATCATGTGATGTAACAAAAATAGTTATTTATGGAACAAGTGCAAAAAGTGAGTGTTTTTTGCACGCGACAAAACGTCGAGTGCAAAAAACACATTTCCCACGAGCTGCACACAATATTTTTTTTACATTCTTGAAAAAAACTGGAAAATTAGAATATAATAAGATAGGAACTCGAACTCAAACCGTTGTTCTATTTTTTGTATCTTCATGGCCTCCATCTTTATCATAGCTGGTTTTCGCAAAAAAAAAAACAATAATAGTTATTTTTGTATCTAGTGCGCGAAATGCTACTTTGGTGATCGAGAACTAATTTGTGTTCTAGGATATCGTTATTAATAAGATATTTCTTCCACATCAAATTTATCAATATAAAAATTAAAACCATACTTTGTTCAATTGTAACATTAGCGCACGCTACAGCAGTGCGGGCATTTTTATTTTCTAATTGCTTAGCCCACTATTCTGGAATGTTGAGCTTTGCGCATAGAAAACAGGTCAAAATAGTGTCACTTCTCCCAAGATCGGAGAAAAGGTACATTACGTAACGAGTGCGGAGAGTGACATCGAAAAATCACTTCCGCACAATATTTCTCCTACGACCACGCGGTATAGGTACTTCTACCGAATCAGGCATGTATCTACAATCTTACGTTTTTATGTAGATGTGAGAGGTTTTACATAATATGTGTATTTGTTATTACTTTATATAGTTTTGATTACTTACCGTTGAAAGTAGCCAAGAAAATTGTGACTTTTATGCGATGAAAAAGAGTGCCTCCATAAAAAAGTAAGAACAAATATTGGTAACATTTACATTTTATTACGAACATTTATTTTAACAAACTAACAACAATTGGAAACAAAACATCAGAAATAAAACTGTTTTTCACGAAAATATTGCGATTTCAATTAATTATTTATTTAAATCAGAATCACTGTAAAAATTATAGTATATTATTAAAGGAGCAATTTATGATAGCCATTATTCACGCTGGGTCCATGACGTCGCCCTAGTGAATACTATACTTTGTCCACGACCCTTGATTTCTTCATTAAATAGGAGTCAACTGAATAATGCGATAGTCGTTAATTTCGCCGCTTCTTTTATACAACCAGTTGGTGTACAAGGAACGTTCATTTTAACTATCCGAATTCAATGAATTCATCATTACAGTAATATAATATAAAGACTATCGGCAAGTTCGTAACAATTTGGAGTTACTAGCCTCAAAATTGATAAATTTCTGCAGAGATCAAATTATTTGACATATTATATTATATAAAGATATAGGGTGACACTGTGTGAAGTATCAATACAACGTACCGTTTTAAATATATTGTTTTAAAATACTCAGTATTAGAATATTTTTTCAAAGTATAAGTGGATATTAAGGTCTCCAAAACACGCGCGATTTTTCACGATCGGAGAAAAACGTTTTTTGTTCATTTCAGCATAAGTAAAACTAAATTTCCAGACAAATTGCGAGCACGTCATTTGCCATTGCACAGCAGATAAAACGGATGGCTATTTAATAGGAAAGTGTGGAACTGTCGGTCCAAACGTTTTATTTGATGTTTCTGCATTAGACTTATCCATCTCATGTATAGTAAATGGTGTTTGGATGATGTGAAGTTGATTAAATAAAAATGTTTGGGTGACCTTTGGGAGTTTTAGAGATGGAATGAATTAATAAATAATCTTTAAATAATAAATAAGCACTGGTGAGGACATTTTTTGACCATAATATACCGCTACATCTCTAGTGGTAACCAGAGAGCAACAAAACACGATTGAGATTCCATTTACACGGTGGCTGATCCCCAATGGAGAAGCCTATCTGAACTCTCTACTAGCGGTTATTCATGAGATGGTCGAATAGTCGCTTCGCATTTAGTAAGTGCAATGACGAGACCATCTGTCAAAACTTGAACGGAATTGGCTGGAAAGTTTGATATCGACATATTGATTTGCAGTTTCCGGTACAAAGCTGTGATGAACGGTCGATTGGAAATAATTCAAGGATGTATATACAATAAAAATGCAATATTTTTCACTGAAAACGAGAATACAATGAGAAGCAAGATGGAAAACAGTTGTCGCGCAGGCTGTATACACAAATTCTCCGCTAAGTAGCTATGTAACTGAGAATTCGAAAAAGTTTTCAAATGAATGCTATAATTTGAAAGTGATCGAACCAGTAGAAACTCAGGGGAGTTGTAATTATATTTTTTATCGTGCTTCTTTTTGATACAAACATTCAATGGAGCTGTTTTTATTTTATTTTACAGCTTTTAATGGGACGCTTACTATCTTGACTTATTGTTAGTACAAAAACACAAGAGTTAACATCCTTTGTACATGAAAACAAGCGGAGATGCCAGAGCGGCTTGCTGTTTGTCCATTTTAGGTTGAGTATATCGTGTTGGCTACGTGGAAACTGCAGACGCATGGAGAAATAAGTTGTATAGAAAAAAGTGTCCAGTGGAGTAGTTTACAGATTGAAAGACAGAGTAAAGTATGTCGACCAAGTTAACCTAACAAAAGTGTTTATATCTATAAACATGGAATAAATAAATATAATGGTGAGAAATGTGTGATAAAAAGTTGTCCAGCTAGACGTGAGATGATGAGAAATAATATATTCCTCTGTCTGTCTCTTTTTCCCAACCAGCACTTTGTGAAATAATTTCAATACAGAAACAAACCTCTCGTGAAATTGTAAAAAATGATATGAGGATTGGAGGGTCCAGCCCATTTACTTTTCGAAATACGAGGTGTTGAAGTTATAAAAATTTCAATATTTCAATTTGATAACTTTAAAATGGATATATAAATTGATTTGACATTCGACAGTTTGTTTTTGAATTTAAAAGGGCATATTTTAATTGAAAAAAATGTTTCAATTATTGATCTAGTGGTGAACATGTAACCTTTCTTCTCCAATTTTCTACGCCAGAAAGAATGCACTCAGTCAGTCTTTCCAAGGTATGCGATTTTCAATGAGAAAACGTTGCAAATTGTGTATAAATGTAAATGGACAAAATTTTTAACATCTTTCGTAATTTGTTAATTCTTTTGTCGATAAAATCACAAGTTTGGACAAGTATTTTCAACAATGTTCTCCGAATATTCTAGATGCATTGATGTTTCATAAATTAGTTCCTGTTGCATTCTAACCATCAGTGGTTTGGTTGTTATTAAAAAAATACAAGAAAAATATTTTTTCTCCGATTGGCAGCAAATATTAATTTTGCTGACTGATATCAATCAGCAAAGTATTACTTTTCCTGCCTAGGCAGCAAAGTGGTTACTTTGCTGCCTAGGCACGAAAGTGATTACTTTGCTGCCTGTGATTATACATTTCCATAGCAACCAACTAAAATAAAGAGATTTTGGGAATTGTAATGATTTGCAAATACAATATCCTCATGAACAATCGGAGAAAAAATTATATGTTCAACTTGGCACCAAAGTAGATTGACTGCCTTGTTAAACAAATAACTATTTCTTATTTAATTATTGAAAACTGATCTTTATGGAATCATAAAATATTTTGGAAACTTAAAATTTTTTCTACTAGCGTGCGGAAAGATTCACTTTTCCGCACCTAGAAGCGTGCGAAAAGAGTCACTTCGTAAGTTAAATTGTTTTTGGGGGGATTATACTGACATTTGAATATTTAAAATATGTATTTGTATGGTTGTAGTTTACCAAATCACTTAAAAACCAATGAATTTATTAGAATTCTGCTATAATTTTTTATAAAAGGAAACAATTTTTTTCAATAATTTTTTATGGCCCTGGTAAAAGCCTTATCAATATTATGGATGTCAAATAATAATAATTTAGTTGTTGATATGTATTTAATAATGAATGTTTCTTTATGTTAACTTTTGGGTTTTTTTCCCAGATGCTAGTAGAAAAAATAGTGTACCTAGCACGTGCGTAAGGTGACTTTACCGCAGGCTTCATCAAAATATACCCTTTTACATTCAAAAACAACCTACCAAATGTCAAATCACCTTATTTATCCATTTTAAAGTTAATCAAATTAAAACATTCAAATTTTTATAACTTTCACCCAGTATCTCAAAAAATAAATAGGCTGGACCCCTTTATCCTTATATTATTTTGTATAATTTAACTAGAGGAATCTACATGGAAACATTGTGAGTGTGTCAGTTGAAAACACACTGTATATTAAAGTACTTATCTATTTCTTACTCTCATTATTATTTTTTTCTACATTTATGCAAAAAACTTTTGTGAAACACATTTAATGAAAAAAGTGGTTCTTTTTTGCACTAGTGCAACAAATTTTTTGTTGCACTCATCTGTCATTATTGTGTCAGTTTTGTGATGATTTATTACAAACATAAACATTTAAATAAAATGAAAATCCGCAGCAAGTGTCTGATCCTGCTTTAATACAACAATAATAGATGTATCTTACTACTTAGTCTCAACGAGTTAAAATTATCGCAAAAATCTTCAATTATTTGAAATTCAAATGATCAAGGCGAAAACTAGCTGATTGAATACTGACAAGGTGGTTATAAAGATACGAAAAAAAAGAAGAATGGTTTGAGTTTGATTAGGTTAGGTTAGATTCTCAACATATTATATTCTAATTTTCCAGTTTTTGCATGAATGTAGAAAAAATATTGTATATACCTCTTGCAAAACGTGTTTTTTGCACTCGACCTGTTGTCCAACTCGGTCTAAAGACCTCCTTGGACAATTTTACGTCTCGTGCGAAAAAAACTAACCTTTTGCACTTGTTGCATGAATAACTATTGTCACACTCTTTTTTATAAGAAAAGAGAAAATTTAATGTCTTAAATGGTGTTTAGGTCAACTAAATTCAATAATTATAGCTATATATAGTTTTTGTTAGCATACTGTATAATGAAGGTTCAATGTTCCTTCCGGTTATAAATAAAATGAGACGAAACGAAAATTTAAGTTATGTACATTTAGTTTGCCCAAACGGATGCTTTATTAATTAAAGCTAATATTTTCAAAACACCTGTTGTTAATAGATCTATTAGGAGGAATTTGTTTTGCTTCCTTATAAATATAAGATTTTGGTATTCATCTGTAACGGAAGATGTTTTTAAAATATGTGGATACACGTGTTTATGTATCGGATGGATATAATGCAGTAGACGTTTGTAAATGAGAGTGATGTTTCCGAATAGGTGTTAATTTCTAGTCGGCTTTAGGGGACACATACCATGGTGGAAGTTATTAGAAAATACTGTTTTTTCTTTGACGGGAAAAAAAATTTGACATTTTATCTCTGTTGGCAGGTAACAAAATATAACTTTTTCTCCGATTGGCAGCAAATATTAATGCTGACACATATCAATCAGCAAAGTATTACTTTTCCTGCCTAGGCAGCAAAGTGATTAGGTATAATCAATTGGAATAAAACATTTGACGTGAACATTTATTAGCAATTATGACATAATACTTTCAACAAGAATTTAAAAACATATGTTCAGTTGTTATTAACATTGATGGTGAAATTACTACACTGTCCATCATATAATAATTCAAATAAACCGATATTTTTCCGCACAACTGTCAGAAATTTCATGAATTGTCAAACTATAATTATTATGGACATTTCCATAGCAACCAATAATTCCAACAACAGCGATTTCTAACAAATTTTATTCTAATTGAACACTACAGAAAAAATAAAAATATTGTGGGAATTGTAATAATTTGCGAATACAATATTCTGACTCCAATATATTGTAGTTCAATATGTTCCTTCACTATTAAATCTTCGTCTTTTCTGTCACAGAAAAAAATAGTTGGTTATACACGGGAAAAATATTAGATTTCACCTCTTGGTTTTTAGTATCGAGCTGAAATATAATAATTTTTCGCCTTGTACCTATAATAAATAACTATTTTCCACTACTAGTTGTGAAGTTGACGATTATTGCAATACAATATACAGTGATGGGCAAATGTGTGGAACCAAGTAGATATCTCTGGAATTATCAGAGATATCAAACTTGAATTTGGAAGGTCAACACTACAGTAGATTGCCTATTTGTTTTCATTTTTCTTAACAATTTTGAACTTCCGGTTTAACCGGAAGTAATGTCGATTTCAAAATTTGAAATAAAACACCCTGTATATTATTTCAGTTTCTGATGAAACATTTTATTACGAATACAAAAATATAGGGTTCGATATTTTTTATTTCAATACCTACCGAGATATTAACAGAAAAGTAACTAAGCGAAAGGAAAAATCTAATACCAATTGAAGAAATTAATCATGATTATTAACTAAAACTAAGTGATATACAAAACATTGGAACTTAACTAAACTAAAATTAATGTATCAGATGTTCAAACTTAACACCGTCTACTTCTTGACAATAGCCAAGTCGGTTTGCGAATTTCTATTCTTTCTCTTTCACTCAATTCGGCCATTTCATGATCAAATTGAGACAATATAATCTTTTCACGTTCAAATACAAACACTGATAACTTATTTGGACAACTACTGTCACTTCTATAATGAACTTCGTGAACTACTAGCTACCATCAAATTTTTCCTTTACTCAGTTACTTTTCTGTTAATATCTCGGTAGGTATTGAAATAAAAAATATCTAACCCGATAATTTTGTATTCGTAATAAAATGTTCCATCAGAAACAAAAATAATATACAGGGTGTTCCATTGTAAATTCCAAAATCGACATTACTTCCGGTGAAACCGGAAATTCAAAATTGTTGAAAAATATGAAAAAAGTTAGCCAATCCACTGTAGTATCCACCTTCCAAATTTCATTTTGATATCTCTAGTAATACCAGAGATATTCACTTGGTTCCACACATTTGCCCATCACTGTATACAATATTTTGAATATATGTATAATAATAAAAATAGTCCACCACTATTAAATCAAGATCCTACAATTCTTCAAAATTAGATACAATGGGAAAGCTAGAAATATGAGTATGTTTGAGTAGATCAATTTCTGAAAAGTGAAAAAATATATGTATCTCATACCGCTGGAAAAAATTATATGGGCTAAGAGTAAAACGTGCTACTCTAAACTCACTTTCCCAAAATGATGTTTGATTGAGGTCGTTACGTGAAAGAGATAAAATGAAAGGATAAAATGGTGAAACATCGATCAGATATTCCAGATTTGGTATCAGGTATCAACAACTTATTTTAAGAAAAAGGTTTTGCGACACCTGCAAAGGCAGTTAAAAATTAAATGTTTATCCATATTCAAGTGATCGATTGAGAGAATTGACTTTAATGGAATATATATAGAGAAGGAATAAAACGATATTTTGTTTTCGTATAAATGACATAAAAATCGACATTGTTTCCGTACGTCCTATTCTCAACCGAAATATTTAAGCAGACGTAGATTTTGAATAAAAAAAAAGTGGAATGAGAATTGGTATTGGCTAATGCAGACGACATAGTATTAGTGATAAAGAATGGTACAGGAGACTGGTGAATGTAAATAAAACTGAGAAAATCAGAATTGACAAAATAAAATAACAAATAATTCACAGTGAGTAGGTAGTACAAAAATTTTATGATGATGAACAGAGTAGAAATGGGATAGTGGGAATGAGATCAAAAAAAGAATAATGGCATTAAAACGAGGGTAACAAACAAACAAAAATTTGTTGAGAAGTAGAATCTTCACTCAGCAATCCAAATTGAATATACAGGGTGATTCATTAGTGCGATAAAGTCCAATATCTTGTGAATGGTTGGGGATATTTGAATAAAATTTCGACTGATTGTAGCCAGCCTAGAGGTCCATATTTAAAAATTAGTCCCAATTGTACAGCGTGTTCCAGAACACCGTGCTAGATCAAAAATATATATTTTTTCAAGGGACACCCTGTATTTTACTTCATATTCAAGTTCTGCTTGACTTTGCTATCACAATGATGCAACATTGTGATGGGTTATACAGCGTATCTAAAAAGTTCTGACCACTTGTTTCTGTAAATCGTGATGATTTCAAAGCCCTGTATACTTTAAACTGCACAATTTGATGTTAATCTTTCATAGTCACATGTCTATGATAGTCGACTAGTACTACAATTCAATCCAAATGTTTCGATATCCAAGAAACCGTATACAGGGCGAGCCCAAACTCGAAAACTTTGTTTTTCAAATGAATCACCCTGTTTTTTATATAGGTGAATGAAAGTTACTTAGCTATACTCCAAAATTCATTGAGTATTCCCTATACTCAAACTGAATAGTTTTTATGATATTTCTATTTTATGGTGGAAAGCCAACAATAATAAATTTACTTATACTCATTTATTATTTATTAACAGCTATACTGACATTTATAAGAAATCAATAACAAAGTTATAAAAGATGCTCAAAATGACCACCCTCGACATTTATACTGTCTTGGAAACGGTCTTAGAAAGATCGACTTACATTTCTAATTACTAAGAACGCTGATGGTGATATGGTTCTAATTTCTGATGTAAAACAATATAACAATTATCTGACACGGCGTTCTGGAACACGCTGTACAATTGCAACCAATTTAAAAATATGAGACTCTAAGCTGGCTACAATCGGTGAAAATTTTATACAAATATCTCTAACCATTCACAAGATATTGGACTTTATCGCACTAATGAATCACCCTGTATATCATACAGAGCAATGACGAGACCCCTATGGAGCACAAACAATAACGCAAAAGATTAGGGGAGAGGGATAAACGAGAGAGATACCAAAAAAAATTGGGTCCAGTAAAGATCGGACAGCAGGGATATAGGTAGAAAACGGATTGAGGAATACCAGAAGAGCTGAATTAAGATTATATAATAGAGAAAATTAAATGCATGAATTTGAGATTTTTGGGAATACGTGATTTGTGAGTATGGTTATGGATATGAAGTTGTTACAATATATATTGACTGTAAGACTTATTATTACTATGTATGTTCAATTCGGTTAAAGTTAGCTTAGTCATGCGTCTTCCACCCCAGTGAAAATTATATCAAAGAACAATATCGATTTTAAAATAATATAATCAGCAGCAACATCGGCTTAAATTTCCCCCGGGAAATTATGACAACTAATTTTGGGCTCGAGTTTAAATATAGAGGACATTAATACTTGTATTAAAATTGATAAGCCTAGCATCTTTTATGTGCTTTTTATAAATAATGGTTAGAAAGCAACATTACCCGACCTGTTGATTCAACAACATATATATTATCAGATGAATGTTGTTTTTCATTTATTGGCTATCTTATTTCTCAGTTATTGTTAATTCAATTCTTCTCTTCCAATTATATTATAATTGTAGTAATGCTACCATTATATATTTGATTCATAATAATATAATAATAATAATAATAATAATAATAATACTTTATTCATCCTTTTTGATCATAGTACATGATATAGGACAGGTCAAACAGAAAAGAGGATATTACATTAAATACGACTTACTTACTTATTAAACAGTTAAATTAAAATCGTTTGTTCAAAAACTCTGATATAATATCATGAAAACATTCGACAATTAAAAAATTTTTAAGTTTTTGTTTGAAAACATTGAAATTGTTCTCATCTCTTATACAGATGGGCAAATGATTCAGGAATTGGTTTCCTTTATAGACAGGACTTTTTTCAAATAGTGACGTTTCATGTTTTGGTGGCCGTATAAGTTTGCCAGATCTGGTTGGGTAATCATGGTAATCAGAATTAAGACTAAAATCACTGGAATTACTTTTCGCATATAATATGCATTTGTAGATGTAATTGAATAAAAAGTTAGAATACCGAAATCTTTAAAATGATTTTTGCATGTTTCTCTATAATCTAGATTGAAAATTAGACGAACAATCCTTTTTTGAGAAGTAAAAATCCTTGAGGCATTTACCGCACCCCCCCCCCCCACAGAATGAGATTATAGGAAATATGGGAGTATACTATTGCATAATATACATTGATCAATTGACTAGTTGTAAATATATTTTTTAGCTGTAATATTGCAAAGTAACTGCTATTTAATTTTTTACAAATGTGGTTGATATTGGTATTCCAGCTCATATTCTTATCAAGGTAGGTTCCTAGAAATTTCGTATAACTCGAAAAATAAACATCAGTACCCTTAACTGAGATACAGCTATTTTCAAGAATATCTATTCTTGTAGAGAAATGCATGCATGTCGAGTTTACTATCAAGGAATTTCTTTCACACCAACTGATAAATTCCTTTGATAAAATATTCATCTTTGAAAGCAGTTCATCTGGAGACTCAGAATCAATTGCTAATGTTGTGTCATCTGCATATAGTATCAAGTTATTTGTGCTAACATATTTAGAAAGATCGTTAACGTATAATAAAAATATCAGAGGACCTAAGATTGACCCTTGAGGTACGCCAATTTCCACAGGTTGGGGGAGGGACTTCTGATCTTCAATTTTAACAATAAGTTCTCTGGCTTCTAAGTATGATTTCAGCCACGATAGAAATTTGCCCCGAAATCCTGAATCTCGTAGTTTATTTATTGTTTTATTAGTACTAACCAAATCAAACGCCTTTGAAAGATCAAAGAAGAGTGCTCCTACATATCTCTTCCTTTCCAATGAGGTGTGGATAAAATTAAGCAGAGCTATGGATGCACTCTCCGTCGATCTGCCAGGCAAGAAACCATGCTGATGGTCTGATATAACATTATACTTTTTGAGGAAAGATAAACCAGCAAAATAGGCTATTTTTACATTCCTAAAAATGGAACTTCGATCAGCAGTCAGAGTATTCTTGTTGTGCTATGTTGTTCTCTGTTATTAGTGTTATTAATAATAATTTGATAAAAATCGCACAAACCTTTCAGGAAAAGTTCAGTATTAACCCGATTGCAGCGACATTTAAGTACTAAGACCAATTGTGAATCTGAACCTTCCAGCTACATAATCAAACCAACATAAAATTCCATCAAAATGGTCCCATCCGTTAAAGAACTGTATAAAACTACTACTTGTGGGAAGCTTCTTTATTAATCAAGAATGATACATTCGATATTTTCGAATAGACCTTAAGTATTCTTCTTTCCAGCAAAGAATATTCGGGTCATCAGTGAGAAAATATTTTCAGTTCTGTTTTTCCCACCGAAAGTTCATTCCATGAAGAGTTCTCCATACTCCAGTTTCGATGGTTGTGGTAGGTCTTCGTCATTTTGGGCGGCAATCTTGTCGGATATGGTTTTTTTTGCGAAATTCATACCATACACTATTCTACTAACACTGTTCTTAACATCACGGTCAATTTCTTATATCTCCTTCCCCGCGTGAGGAATAGGTTCTCCGAGATTCCGACATTTTCTCTTGCGTCAAAATCTATGAATCGTTGACTCTCATACCTCTATAATATTGGCACAGTTCGTAATTATGTCGCGAACAAAACTTGTGGGATTCTGGCGCACAAGAGCATCATGAACGTTTAGGATTAATGATTTTCCCGGAAAAATATGCTCTTTTGCTAACTCGTTGTATAGGAATTGAAGAAAAACTGAACTTGAGCTTAAAGCCATCCCAATTGAACAAAAAGTCGTTAATTTCCAATTGCCGAATACTAACTATTTCAAATTTCATTTCATTCAGGTACTTTGATTTAAATATCACCAGGCATTTGGGTTGTGCCTGTCTAGATTATGGGACAGGTAATTCCACCGCGCCTATGGCTTACAGCTATTTTATGGACCGAACCTTGAATCCGTGCTATCAACTCCATTGGGACATATTTTAACAGACAAGTTTCTTCAATACATAGATGTGAGAAAATAATTATTGATTGTATATACGAAAGCAGTTATTTCATCTGCAGCACCGCTACTGTCTATAAATAGAGCTATTGAGCTTTGAGTTTGTATATTGAGCTAATAAGTTTGTTCATGACAGCCAGCCAAATACTCATCGAAAATTGAAAAAAGGATTCTTTAAATCTCTTCCATCCGGCTCTTTCTTCAGGCTTTAAATCGGTGAATTAACGCTGGATATTTAAAAGGATTAGTTTATGTTACAGCTCCTAATGATGTGGATGATTTAAAAAACAGAATCAAAGCAGCTTGCCAATATGTTACACCAGAATAATATATTGAAGCAGCATGCACAAGAAATTTACTCAGAAGATTCAAATGCTGCATTTATGAATGTGGACATTAATTTTAGCATCAACTGTAGTTAAAGTGTTACTATATTTTAATTCTTCTTGCTTTTCAGCTCTTGTTTTCAATGAGAAACTTCAAAAAAATTAGTTTGTCGTTTTTATAAAGTACCTTACACAAAAAAAGTATCGCTGAATTAGTATAAGAAAGTCCTTCAAAGCAGTGGAACAATATACAGGTTGTCTCATTGATATTTCTAAAAATGATATCACGTGACCCGAAATGTGACAATGTAGCAAAGTAGCTGATTGCATAATTACTATAATTCTACCTACGGTTGATAACTGCCAAATTTCAATATTGTAGTTCAAATAGTTTTCGAGATATATTCAATATTATACCTATATATAATTTCTTGAATTTTTCCTGAAATTTTTGCATTTTTCATCAATTTTCGATGCATTCGAATGTACCTACATATTTTTGGCTTTTTCGGTTGCATTTTTTCCGTGCCTTAATTATTATACACAAACTCAACGACTAAGATTGCTTTAAAGTTGGCAGAAGTTTATCAAAAGATTGCAAGGGATTGGAGCAGAGTGATATTTCAAAGCTACTACTCACGAAATTCTAAAGATCTTTGACTCATTAAATTAAATAGCGTTGTATTCCCATATAAATTTTGTCGTTCTTGGAATTATAATTGCAGCATTATTTGAAAGCTACATTCATTGGATAATTATAACTATCGAAATTATAAATAGGCTGCTTAGACACTGTAGCAGAATAGCTTAAGTCAAGATAGCACTAGGTTAAAGCAGCAGAGGACAAAATAGCGCTTGATGAAAACAGCGCAGGACAAAATAGCCCTCGACAAAATAGCACTACGACTAAATAAGACCAGTTGGAATATCGTTACAAAATTCACTAGAGTAATTCACTTTTTTTAGTGTAAATGTTGCAATATGATGAAAATGTAATGATAATGAACATTGCATTATTCCGCCTTTAATGGTTTCTACACTTTGATCTCTGTCTGCTGGTCGGGAAGCGATGTTGAATTGATTCATAAAAACAAAAAACTATATTTTTATGACTATTATTTACGAAAAATATTTTATTCCTTATTATGGTTATTCGGCTCTATAGTCTATTTTTATGAATGAGATTGAAGTAAAATAATGAAGTAATTTCGACCCTTGCTGTTTTTGTTCTACTTTATTTTGATTGACGCTCTTCTGCCACAGATCGGCTGCTTAACCTAATTTCTTTCCAATGTTAGTTGAGAACTTAAAAAACTATTGTGTATATTAAAGGTATGTCAAACTTGCGTGTAATATATTTATCTTTCTCCTTTTTTCCATAACTAAATTCATACATCTGAATTGGGTTTCTCTGCATACACGATATTTGCCCAATGAATATACTCATGTCATAGATTTGCATAATTAAACAAAATAATTCAAATATTCGAGTGAAGTATCCTTCGCTATTTCTCTAAGACAATGCAATATAATACTGTGTGTCTGATAATTAGGATATAAGCAATAAAATATAAACCCCAGATGCAAATTTGACGTGTAACCGTGTTCTGTTCTGAACAATATTATTCCCCAGAGTATTATTTCTACGGGAAAACTTCAAATAACGTTCGCAGTTGGCGAAAACTTGGATTTCGAAGACAAGTGTTTGTCTCTGGCAAATATCTTCCAACGGCTTTAGCATTAAATTGGGAACAAGTTATTATTTGAGAAAAGGTTTCAATAAAACTCTTTTTTTTCAGTAACTATTGCTTACTTTTTATGACCATTATTATTCTTAAAAATTGATAAAATCGACTCCATCAAGCAATGTCTTAAACTCCCTTTATTACAATTGCAGGCAGGCACTATTTGGAATGTTCAATATACCCTGTTCAATATATAGCAGTCTGATTCTTACGGTTGAAGTACAATAATTAGTGAGGTGAAATTATGAAGGATATACAGGGTGTACCAATCTTACAACAAACTTCGGTATATGGGATATTTTTAAGAAATATTGGAAAAATCAAATCAACAAAAATAGTCCGTCCATTTATTTCAAAATTATCCCTTAAAATAAATACAGAGTGTCACGTAACCCCTATATATTATAACTAATTTGAATTTCCCAAATTCTGTTGTTTCTGAATTCATGCGACAAATTCAGAAAGTGATCGCTCGTATGAAATTAAGATGGGTACTTACTATAACGAAATTTTCAAAGATATCACTCTCAAGGGGTGGTGACCGAAAGTTCAGAAAAATAATAAGAACTCAATTTTTTCCACCACTTCTGAAGGGTGATATCTGGTGAAGAAATGGACTGGTTGTTTCAGGAAAGACCTATTTTTCGCATGAATTTAGAGTCCTCAAAAAGGTATGGATTCGCTTATATGAAAATTTTTCAGAATACGATTTTCAAGTAAATTCATATGAAAAATTTTTGGGTATATTTCAGTGAAATGAGATGCAATAAAACCGTGTTTACACGAAGTCAGTAGGTGGGTGGGCTTCTTGGAGCAGGTGTCCACACGACGTCAGTTGTGAGCGAGCCATTGTTTAAGTGAGTTGTAATAAAAATGGCAAAAAGAACATCTTCTGGGTTATGGTGACGCGTACATTCTTGTTCTTGTACAGTTCGGAAACTGGTCCCATAAGCAAGACCGCTTCTTGTAAAGTTCCAAGAACTTAATTGTCATTTATTCGGTCCAACATGGAGCTATTGTATTGGTACAGTATTACACGAAATATATAAAATCTTAACAATCCAAACAATACGCATCCAATAAAGGACGGTTTGTCACCAATTTGCTCAGTTTCTCGTCGTGAGATGTCCACACGGCGTCAATGCCAGGCAGGATGTGTGGTACCGTTTTCGATTGGGAGGGGCAGACTGTCTACACCTCGTGCAAGTCGACCTGCCAGGCAGGCTGCCAGGCAGGTTGACAGGCAGCTTGCCTGGGATTTACAAGCGTAGTCGTCCACACGGGGCAGGTTACCTGCTCCAAGTAACCCGCTCACCTACTGGCCTCGTGTAAACGCGGCATACGGCTGAATATTGAATCAAGATTGGAGTCAATCCTTAAAATAAAAACAAACTACAACTGAATTTTCTTACTCCAGAACATAGCGTGATTAGAATACTTACAGAACCAACCTTCTAGCAAGACTGTTCAATATAAAAATAGCCATCATGCGAATTAAGTTATTTTGTTATATCGAATATAGAAAGGTGAATAAAAATGGAAAAAAAAACGTTGTATTGTATAATTTAAAACCGAAACCTTCCGTCACATAGAAACTTTTTTATTGGATAACCAAAGTAAGAAAATTTCACCCCGAAATTCTAGCTTGTTAGCTGCTTTGTTCATAATACGGGAATCCACTTTGAGGTTATCTGCTTCGACGCATTCTCGCAAAATAAATTGTTCAATACAGAATGAGGGAAAATATCCCTTGCGGTTACTTTTTCCCCTCCTCCCGAACCTGTCGTGATAGTTTAAAAAGATACGCCAGTGGCGGGTGTGATGGTAAATTGATGGTAACAGATATTTCAATAGTATTTTATGCAACGATCATGTAATGATGGCCATTAAGACACGAGCATATTGTAGGATACGAAACGAGCCGCAGGCGAGTTTCATATAGATATAATATGCGAGTGTATAATGGCCATTACATGAAAGTTCCATACAATATTTTTTCTACTCAGATTAATGAGAATTATTCAATTATTAATTATCATTTATAATAAAAAAGAAAAGAACAATGAAAGGAACTTCAACAAATAAATTTCACAAATTGTACAACAAATAAATAAATTATTTGACAGCTGTCAAATTAAGTGTCACTTTAATAGGTCTGTTCGCCTGCAATAAAAGTGTAGCACTGAGCTATATAACTTTGAAAAATTCAGGTCTATCTGTAAAAAAATGCGTGTAAAATTGCTAAATTTGGGACTATTTATGTATATTGCATTTGAATACTGCAAGAAGCATTGTAACATAATCAAAATCGTATAGCTCAGTGCTACACTTTTAGTGCAGGGAGCAGACCTAATATAATTCATTTCAGAAATGTCAACCAGGTATCCATGGCTATATTAAATATTGTTCGAATGTCGCATTCCTATTGGCTTAAAAATCTGTATCATAATGCAAATCTGTATTTTAATAGATATCATTATGATACAGATTTTAGTCTTTTAATAAGTATATTATAAAACAGGAGTAGAAAAAATCTTTTTCCTACGATCACTACCCAAAGTAGGCTTTTGCTCACTCAAATCTAACTGCAAAGTTGATGTTTTCCGTGATCTGTCATAATTTGACATTATTGGCACTTGTAAGCAGAAATTAACTGGCGCACGCCTAATTTTATTTATAGAAAAACAAGCTAGTAGTTATTTTAATTTAAATTGTGGAATAAATGAATATTTTAGTTGATTTACCAATAGGTATGTTAAAGGATCCAACAAATTTAATGAGAAAGGGAAATCTAAAAAATATCTGACATCAATGTAATAAGTGTTGTACACAAAATTGCTATCTCGAAACTGGTAAGTAAAAACTAATTTTATTTTGGTGTGATCGTGGAAAAACTTTTGTATGTATTTCAAGCAGAAAGTCCTTGGTAGTCTCGACAGATTGCCAACTTTATGTCTCGACTGCCAAAGTACTACTTTCTGCTCTTGATACACAAATCGCAATTTCCCACAACCACTATGCAATACACGCTTCTCTATACAAATTTTCACACGCAAAGCAGGCCTTTTCGTAATTCTTTTGATAACCGTTGGAGAAGTAATGCGAAAAGTACACGCTTTGGCACTATCACCTGTCCACTTTTTTGGTGTGTGTGTACCATTTTTAAATTTAAGCCAAACGTAGTTGTACAAACTGCTATTACCGTTGTCCACGGAATCGAGAACACTTCTAGAAGTGAAATGGTTCAGGAATATATCGAATTATTTTGGTAACCACTCATGATCAAATAGTTTTTTGGGATTAGCCATTTACATAAAACGTTTCAATAAATATTACCACGTCGATATCGGAGCTATACAAAATGATTTATTCAATAACAGATATTATTATCAAGAAGCAGTGACAGCTCGTACCATTCAAAAAAGTGATAAGTTGAAGATAATATTTCCATTTGAGATTCACTCAACGCTTACGATGCTTTGAAATTTTGGATTATACCTACACCACTGATATTTTGAGATTTGCATACAAATTCAACTCACAAGGAAGGTTTCCTGGATAAAATTTCATTTTAAAAGCAAAAAATCGGAAAATAATGTCCTATGAGTATAAACATATAATAGTATATTATTAAACGAGCAATTTATGATAGCCATAATTCACGAAGGGTGAGGTTTGCGTCACGAGCCGTAGGCGAGGGGCGCAAATCACCCAAGTGAATTATGGCCATAAATTGCGAGGAGAATACTATACTTTGTCCACGACCATTAATTTCTTTTATTAAATAAAAGATTGAAACGATTTGGTATTACTAACCTCAAAATGTTCTGACAGCTACATAAAAATATAATTTGACATAATAGAGATGGGTGATACTGTGTAAAGTATCAACACAACGTACCGTTATAAATATATTGTTTTAAAATACTTAATATTAGAAAATATCGTTATGAAAAGTATCAATACTAAAAATTACAATATTTTATCGATACGATATATGTCAGAAACAAATTTCCTGAACAAAATACACAGATTTAATAGTTCATTTCATATTGTAGGTACCCCCATCTCTAGTCCATAATTCACTACAGGGTATTATGAACCATAATTCACGACAGTTGATATATGGGTACCATATACCTTTTGTTAGGAGGTAAAATATGGACTTATTATTAGGTGGTCGTGGACAAATTATTATAGTATTCATATGTACCAAAATTTATGCAAAATGGGAATGAAGTAGAACACACAGTTTTTTTTATTGCAACTTTTTTTCTATTAAAAATAAACAAGAACCAACAAACAATTTTCACTCTGGTTACAGACGCTTGCGTTACATACAGGGCTCGGCTCCGAAAACGAAACAGATCGCCTATCTTGAAGACAATTTTTTTTGGAGAAACTGCAAAAAGAAGTCGATTTTCATTTCAAGGGAGACATGTATCGATCATATCCTCAACAATCTTACATCTCTTCTCTCCGTTCTGTTACTATTACTAATAAAGTTGAAATAGGGAAAGTACTAAGTATGACACATAATTGAAAAAGTGATGTTATGAGGAATTTGACTGTGTAGCAGTTTATTATGTAACTTTTGAATTTGGCGCCATCTTGCGGAAAAAGTTATGATACTTAATTTGAAAGCAGAACTCAATTATGAAATAATTCATAATAAAAAGTATAATTGCAATTTTTCGATGAAGTTTTTCAACAATAGGGCATTCCACGACAGTTGACACTTGACAATAATCAGGTGGTGAAACGATAAACATGAACACGATCAATAATTGTCCAACAACAAAAGATTATTAATCTATATTATATGTATATTATTAAATATGCAAGCTCAAGAATTGAAATAACTTAAAAAAAAAACTTATTCAAAACCAACCAAGCCACAGATTATAAAAGAGAACAGATGCGAAAGCTTGACAGAGAACAGTAAAAAAGAGAGAGATGGGTGGACATACCCATTTAAAGGTCCATCGTCGTATGCATAGATATCGTATGTCGACTCCGTTAGGGCTGCTTCGCGAAACTTTCCAACAGGGTTATCAATTTGCATAATATTTCCCTAATTCATGATCATAGGTAGAATATTTCATAAGCATTATTTTTAGTGTGATAGTTATACAGATACAAATATTCGACAATTACTTGTTTCAAATCAATTTCATTAACATTAAAAGAATTCTACAATTTCGAAGATTATAATGTATAAAAGTCATACCATAAATATATACTTTCTTTCACAAACCATCTTTGGCAACGATGCACAATAACCGTGACGGCTTGGCTCAAAAATCAAAATACAAAACGCCATTTCTGACACTTCAGTTTGAAGGTTGTCAATCCGCGGTATCATTTGTGTTATTTGACTAATCGATTATAGGTTGAGATAATATTAACTGAAAATAGTGTACATTAGTATATTATTTTAATAAAATGAATAAACATCACGGGGGATTATATTGTTTATACAGAGACTGTCCAAATACATTTCATTCGGAAAGGAAAGTATAGAACCGGCACTGGAAACTGTTATTGTCCCCAAGTCAACATTGCAATTTGGTGAGAAATTCTGAAAATATTTTAAACTGACAACATCGCGGCCATACCGAGTTAAAGGTCCAAGGTCATTGAAGTCGGAATTGAAAATCCTTTGATGTTTTGCCGGGATTCGTATCTGTTCTCTTTTATAATCTGTGACCAAACTCAAATGCGATCTATCATCATAAATCAGCATAACCTCACTATTAAGTACAACGTAGTCGGAACGCTTTATTCATTGTTTGACCATCCGGTTGTCAAAATAGTTTATGACGTCACGTGGACATGTCCAATAAAGACAATTCAAGCCATGATTTAAGCGGTAAGCAAGTGGAACAGAAATAAACGTTTGTTTTATTAAAGGAGCCTATAATAAAGGTTAAAAGTAGAGGTATGTAAGATATAATAAAATTATTGTAACTGTTTCAACACCAAGATATTTTGTTTTCTTCGGTTCGAAACGTAAGTTACGTTCCACCTCCACTTCCACTTACCTCAATGTAATTACACATTTTTTTCTATTAAATACCTACAGAATGGAAACGCAAACACAACTGGAATCAATATAATGTAAGGTTGAATTCAATTGTCGCTATCGATTTCAGGAAGTATTTCTTCTTTTCTCAATTCAATAAGCTGAAACGTCAAAATTTTATTAATGTTCAGTCTACCTGTATTTTTTTTAAATGCAGGCTGCCTTTATTTCATAAAAGATCCTTATTCAATAAAGGAAATCTTTATTAATGGGCAAAGAAAAAATAGTTACAATGATTCTCTACTTTTAATACTACTTTAAAACGTATTCGAAGTATCTTGACAGAAGCCTCAAAACCGGTTTTATGATAACCTTAAGACTTCTTTTGAAACCAATATTTTCCATCTACAGATTCATTTTATTGGGAAAAGTAGAATTCGATAGATGGCGCTCCGAAATGTCAATGTCATCTTAGCAACGAGTAAAACAAATCAGCTGTCGTATAAGCCCTTTCATATTTAAGTGGTTTTATTTTGCTGTTTTAGTTATTTTCAGTGTGTGTTTCGTGAGACTTCTGCTTTTTCTTTGATTGTGCTTTAGTATTTTGTGTTCTCAAACTAAATTTTGACTCCTAATATTTTTATTTTTGGAAAAATAGGTATGGTTGATATTTGTCAAAAATAAAACAAGTTTAGGTCTGATCTCGTGCTTTTATTTTATTTTTGATATAGCCATATCTACAAAATTTACAGGGAAGGTACGTTTGTATTGAGTATTGAGTAATCTTCAATACCGACTTATTTTGTTTTTGTTTTTGTAACTATAGATCCAGTATATATGTACACTGACAATTCAAGGTTTATTTCAATTTGTAAATGCTGAGCCTTCTTCTAGGTGCATAAATGAGGGTCAGGCAGTTTTAAATGCTGGCCATATATTTTTGCATGGTACCTATAGAGGAAATAAGTGACACTTTCATAAAAGTGCAATGAAAACGAAAAATATAATAACATAATTTTTTACATAATATCTCTGATTATATAAGAATATAACCTCAGAAATGCTGACAGTTGAGTAATTACGTTGACTTGAAACAATGCCAAACGAATTATCTTACTCCTTGCGACAATTACAATTTTTTCCGCCAGAGGTCTCATTGAATTCTACTCCGCCCAATAGTTTCAAACATGGAGTTGTAAATAGAAGAGAGATGTTAAACGTGTAGCATTTTGTGGCACAAAGTTACCAGTAGCGCTCACTTTGGTTACCGGTATGAACTAGCATTCAAGGCGCGCGCTTTTTGAATTCGCAAGCTTCCAGCATACGCCTAATAGGTATTGTACAATATTTGCAATTAAATGATTTTGCGCTCCAATATTTGTTACATAGTCTTCCAGTCAAGTCTTCAAAGACTGAAAAATTATTGTGCTAAATCATTCAGCTGCAAATATTGAAGTAGAATGATATTATGGGGAATTACGGTGGGAGAATTAAAAATCCCTTTGCAAGTGAGAAAATATTATTCATTCAACATTTTTCATACAATTAAATATCCAAAATAACACGAATACAGTCAATATCTAAATCTAGATGGGATGGAGATTGGATTAAGTTTAAAAAAGTACAAATTTTGTCAATTTAAATGAATTAGTGAAAGTATTTTCAAGGAAGTAATCACGCAAATAACACCTTTTATTTTTAATAAGTAAGGTTCATTGTTTTAAACCATTTATTAATTTTGCTTAATATCTAGACCATGAAACTTCAAACTTCCTATATGTATAGGTAATTCTCTAAGCAATTCGGCATCTTGAAGCACACAACAATATTACAGAGCAAGCACTCAAATACAGTATTCAGAATATTAAAGCCCTTTTTTTCACATAAGCAGTACTACGTACCTACCTACAATTACGTACTAAATTACATTAATATATATTATTTCTGTGTGGGTCACAAATTTTTGGTAATCCTTCGTTCTTGTCTGATGAGAAATACTGTGATAATAGTAGGTACCAATGATAAAAATAATTAATTCATTTGCTGGAAGGACAATGAGTAGATTAAATGAAAATAATTGCAAAAATGACAACGACTAACCTCAAATTGATTTGTTAGTTCAGCTGGCTGCTGTAAAGCGCCATACGCAGTTGGCTGCGCACAAACTTTGTTCCATTTCCTTCCATATGATTTAAAGCCTGTCTCATATTACTCTATGGTTCTAAAACATCCTTGTACTACTCTATAAAACCGTTGTGTGCTAACTGAGTATGAAGTATACAAGTCAACAAATATTTCTTGGCTCCTAACGATGTGCGAACGAAAAGACACGAGAGATGTGGATTCCGAAATTCACGCACCAAACAATGACATTTCCAAGATACTACGAATTAATATTTTTTAATATTTGAGAATGAAACCTGGAAAGCAAAGCAGTGATGTTGGGAAAGCATTGCCACTGAGCTAAAAGGTTCCGGCATTCATAGCAGAAGGTCTACCACACAACTACAGAATGAATGGAGTTTGCCTTAAAAAACGGCACGATGAGAATATGGCAAAGAAAAACAAAACATTATGGTCACAGTTCTACATTGAATATCTCCTCGAATCGTTTCCAACAAAATTTGCACAGTTTCTTTCTTCAGACGGAACGTCATGAAAAACTAATCTTCACTGAGAATTTCATAGTAATTTACCATTTTTCGGATTTATTTTGGTTTTCGAGGATGAGCTATCATTATTTTTATTGTGATACTTTATAGGATTTATATAAAGCGCTAACGTCTTTCATTCACAAATAATCAATTGAAAATGGATATATTCATTCATTTAGAATTGTCCCCAATGGTTTTATTCAATACCCAAATTATCATTCGAATAAAATAATTGACAAGAAACTTCCTAATCTATCATCTGATTTAATTATCTAACAATGTTCAGGTTATTTTATCGACACATTTTCATAAAAAGATCAATCTTATCTAATAATGCATATCTATAAAGTATACGTTAATTAGAAACTTTCAATTTAATCACGTCATTCACTGTCCTATAAATTCCGCTTTCAAACGCTTTGTTGCACGTGGCAGATCCAAACCAAAGTTTGGACGACTTTAATGTTGGAAAGCCAATAATCGGAAAATAGCGAATGAATATTTTTCTCCCATCTCCACTGAAACTGTCGCCTGGATAACGTTCATATACGAGTATATAGAGACTTCGACTAGGTTTGCTCTGTGAACACATGATAGTAATAACTATTTTCATAATTCCAAAGGATTGTATAGTTGAAAATGCGTCAGCAACTATCGATAATACTGGAACGGCATCACAAATGACTATTGTGTAAACTAATGAACTACCATCACATGAAAGCGGTTTTGAACTATTATTGCTCCAGTATCAAGTAACAATTCAGCACTATACATCACCAATTAGAGAACAAAGCTAAACGTGTATTACTGTGGGATTTCAGGTAGAGGGAGACGAGAATTGACACTGAGTAACTTCATTTTCCACTGCAACAATAATATGATAAATTGTAAATTAATTGGAAAGCGGTGCCACTGGTAGTGTGGGTAAATAGAACGCAATTTAATTTGAATTCTCTAAATAGACCTTGTTACGTACTCAATACGCTTCATTTATTACTGCTAGATGAAAATAACTAAGTCAACCATGCCAGTGATGTAGAGCAATACAATATGGAAATCTATAGATTAATTCAGCCCTTCGGTGTATAATACTATATGAATCAAGTAATAACTCGAAGCAACATTTTACAACGTATGCTTACTTACATCTATTCGTACATACAATAGCATCAGTATTATGACGGAAGAATTGTAAGTATTGGAACTTGAGTAATAATAATAATTATGATTGACAGGATTCATTGTTCACGCGTATTGTAATGTAAAAGAAGCTTTGAATATAATGAAAGAAAGAAGAAGTTATAAAGGAATAAACAAAATCACAAACATAAGCATAAGTGAATAAAATATACACTTAACTATGGTAATTTTACAGAAAACAGATTGCTTATAAGTATCTATATTGGATAGTAGAATGGATAAAAAAAAGGAAATTATCAAATAAATATAGTCAGCGCTTCACACGGCTGAAAATGATAACAACAATGCTTGATAATGAAGAACTATCTACCAGTCCAGCGGTTATAATCCTCTACTACTTCTTGTGCCTAGGATAACGAAAGTGAAATAACCAATCAAAAACACCCAAAAGTCACGAGGAAAATGGTGATTCCAATAACTGACAAATAGGTCTCTTCACCAAATTCATTGAATGAAAATGTAACATGTTGTTTATGGAAATTATTGTTGAGAATGTGTAATAAAAATCTCTTGTTTTAAGAAATATCGAATTGTTCTATTTGTACTCCCAGTGTATTTATAGATGTTCAAAACAATGTACTTATTACCCTGAATGATGACATGACTGTTGCCAGAAACATCCTTGGGATATTTCAAGGAAAATGGGGATAATGTATGTGAAGTGAAGTGAAGAAGAAACTCAATTTTAGTCAGCACTTTTTAATGGCGATATTTCAGAAAGGGACAGGAAAATTTTGTTATAGGAAAGACCCATCTTAATTTCATACGAAGAATCACCTCCTGAATTTTGTCTCATGGATTTAGAAACAACCTGTATAATAATTATGTGATGTATATTGTGTATACTACATCAATCATTATTTTGTATTTTGTTTGAGTAGGTAACTCGGTAGGTGATAATTTTCTTTTCTATTTTCTTCGATACTCACGAAATCTCAATATAAGTTCCTGAAATTCTTGGTATGGAAATTCAACTTTCACCTATAATATTCTCAGTATTCCATAACACCAATTTAATTTTTGGGTGACATACCTTTGGTACCCTCATTCACTTTTCGCCATTATGTACATCAGTAGGTATAATTTCAACTTTAAAGACATTTCCGTATGAATAAGTGCTGCTAAACATTTCTAAAAAGGATTTGCACGCCCAAAGGACACACTAAAGGCATTATCCTTATTCGTTTTCGAGTAATGAGCATAACAGAGATTAGTCACGGGGACAGACATTCATTTTATCCCATCGCACATCCATCCAGTGGCTATCAAAATGTTAAATAAAATTCATCACGAGATTGGAAGAACTTGTATATTTTTGACAAAGATTATTAAATTGAGAAACAACATACAGAGCGAGTCCAAACTCAAAAACCCCGTTTCACAATTTTTTCATTGAATTTTATCGGTGAATGGAAATTATTTTTTATATTTTTTTTCCTAAAAAGAAGCTGTCCCGTCAAAACCTCAGCCCCCCTGGGCTTACTGTGGATCCTCCTGGTGTTCTGGCAACAGCCCATTTAGCTAATCCATTCCCTGTATTAGCTTATACAGGTTCTTAGCTGGCTGGTTGTAGAAGTCTGGAGTCATTTGGAGTCTATCATACAGTTTCTGCCTCCAATGGTCCAGCGTCACAAAGTTGCATAGTATATGCAGAGCTGTTTCGGTGTCCTTCTTGCATCTTCTGTATCTTTTCCATTATACAGCCCTATTTTGTTCAGGTACCCATTGTGGGAAAGTGTCCCGTAAGTAGCCCCGTTATGGTGCGTAGTTTGCTTCTGCTTATCGAGAGCAATTCTTTCGTTACTTTTTTTAATAGTTCTTTTAATAATTTCTTCCCATGCGTTTGCCTGGGAATAGTTATTTGTTTAACTAGGCAGCAAAGTAGTAGATTGACTGCCGAAGCTGAATTCATAGCCGAGCGTAGCGAGGCTAGGAATCCAGCTAAGGCAGTCAATCTACTTTGCTGCCCAGTTGAACATATAATTTTTTTCTCCGATTCTTCATAATGAGGATACTGTATTTGCAAATTATTACAATTCCGACAATCTCTATTTTGGTTGGTTGCTATGGAAATGTACAATCACAGGCAGCAAAGTAATCACTTTGCTGCCTAGGCAGGAAAGTAACCACTTTGTTGCTTAGGCTGGAAAAGTAATACTTTGCTGATTGATATCAGTCAGCAAAATTAATATTTGCTGCCAATCGGAGAAAAAGTTATTTACTATACTTTGAATGAGATCAAGTATTTCCTATACAAAATGTTTTTTTTTTCGATTTTATGATTAGAAAAGACCAAAAATAAAAAAATTTGTTCACATCAATTAACATACAAATATACTGAAATGTCTTACAAATTGACAATAAAGTTACAAGAGATACTTGAAGTGACATAAATACAGGATTGAAGATGGACTTACATATCTAAATATGGCTCAAAAATATTTAGGAAAACCTTCCCCATTTTATTTTCCTCATAATCTGTAGTACTTTGTACCACTGATCTCAACATCCAAAATATGCTCTTTAATTAAGCACAATACTACCTTCCCAATTACGAATTCAACCAGAGTTCATATTTGAAGTAAAATAAAAGGGGTACTATTTGATAAAAAGCTTCAATTTTGCACGGCATTCTGGATCACGCTGTACGTACTGTACCATATTTCAATATGGGCCTTCGCGCTAAATACAACACAAAGTTTCATCCGATTATCTTATGTACAAGATAAGCAATATATTGAACTTTATCAAAATACTTAATTCCTCTGTTGAGGCGAGAATTCTATTTTTTGAGCTACAGATTGTCGAGTACCAAATAAATGTGAATAGAATGTAAAGGAGTACTAATACAGAAAAGTATTTGAGGAAAACAATTGGTTGGATAAAATACTAAATTAAAACTAAATACATTTTATGAGCAAATTGGGAGAAACCGGAACAATCCTGTATGAAGTTTAAAAATATAAAAGGTTGGTTAGGAAATAAAGAGGTGTTTATATTCAGTGAAACTAAATAATCAATTAGTAGCTTGTGGAACACTTTATAGGTAACCTCCAAAGTCTATAAAACAAACATTGGTGCGTTCACAGTAACCATTCTTACAGTGTATACTTTGAAATATATTGATCGTTTGAGAACCTCTTGTTAAAAACTAGTCCAACCAAAAACATCCCATAACGAAACCGCCTTTACTAAGACCCCCCAAATACGCGTTAGACTAATCAGCGTAAACAGCCAGTGTTTGCCCCCGTTAAAGAAATTCAAAGCCATGCCTAATGATCAGCTGTTCATCACTTTTCACACGAATTTAACAATGATACATCTGGAGTAATGGATGAGGAATACACAAAGTGTGTGTATCTGTTTTCAAACCGTATTTCAAGAAACAACTAAGTTGAAATTAAACGGTTTATAATTTAAAAAGAGGGAAGCTGTTATTTTTACATGTTATTGAAACGTCAAAAAGGGGATGAGTTAATAGAGGTATTTTGATCAAAAAAAAAACTTATTATTCGTATGAAAAAAAAAAATGCAGTTATTTGAATTTTTTCATTGATATTTCAAGTCTATTAGCAAGTAAAACATAAAAATTGTTTATTCCATTCAGGAGAGAGTAAACATTGTTAAATGTTATTTAAAAAATAGGGAGTGGAGTGAGCTAACACTTCCTGTACAATTTCCAATAAGCAAGACCCAAACCCGGTTAAGCGTGAGTTCTGGAACTTATTTCAAAATTTCGACAATCAGGATCTGTTCAAAATTAAAAACAACAGATTTAAAATCCAGTATGAAACGGAGCGGTAGATGAGGTAGGACAAGTTGTTGCAGATCATTCTAACTCTTAGTAGTCCAGTCGGGTTAGCCCAAAAACTGTCAAAACATGGATGCGAGAGCAGTAAAAAGAATATAGTTGATGATAATCCGTTGCCTCAACCGGTTTTTAGGTTGTGCTAATCGAACTAGTTTATAGCCAAAACAACCAGAAATGGGCCTTTTTTCGACATGTCTTCGAATTTTACTTGAAAAGTATCCAGTTTATCGTGCATATGTATGAAAACAAAGTTATAGAGCGTGAAATTTCCCCAAAGAGTCTGTGGATCAAAATGTGAAAATTCCATTCTCTGCAGCCACAGCTGAAGAATAAGTGAAAAAAATTGAAAAAACAGCTGTTTTTCGTGCACAAGATGCTAATGGAATTTATAGAGCAATTTGAATAACTTTTTTTCCACACAAAACGTTATTTACTTACGATTCGACTACAACAAACGCAGTTTCGATTTATTATTTAGTTGCCGAGTGATCTAATTGTTAATTAATATTAGATAAAAGAAAAAGACATTCTTAGAATAAAGACATATGCCACAATTTTTTTTTTAAACTTACAATAATGTTCCTACGTATACTTAAAGGTTACAGCTATCATATGCAATGATTTAATCAAAAAGTTTTCCGGTTCAACTGACTCGGATGTCAGTTTAAAAAAGTGGTTGAAATTTCACTTTAGTAACAATCAAAATATCTGTGGGTATCTTATTTTAATTGAAATCTGAAAGTACCCATCTAAAGTACATAGAAAACACAAATTTTGGCGTTTTGATCGTTCCATTCGGTTCCTAAACTTGATCAACGATTCTAGGCAGACGACAGCATACATTTAGTAGAAAATAATCCTATAACTGACCAGTTGTCCAAATTGTTTGCACTGGATGGCTATATTAGGTCTAGTGTTCTGGATTACCTGAAAGATATATTATATTCCACTCCGAACAATAGGCAACTTCATATCATTTTTTTTGCTCATTGTACGATATGTACTATGTTTTTAGATGGTAGGTAAGTGAAACATAAATACATTACTTTAAGGTAAAACTGTATTTTCAATCTAGCTTAGTACCTTTTAGAATCAACAATAAGAGCTGCTCCTTAACTGCGTTTTTATTAAAAGAAAAGAAGATAAAATGAGCAAATATTTTTTTACTCTTATATTTAATACAAACATTCCATCCTGAACAAACCAAGTTTATTTACACGGACCGAACCTTTGTCTCCTTCATACTAGTAAAACCAGTACGATCCCAAAAGTACAAAACGTTTACATTATTCTCGAATATATATAATAATTAAGTATTCGAAAACTGCAAAAACCATAACCCGCTGATCAATACAGATCTTTGCACGTGAGGCATAGATTATTCAAAATGCGGGGGACCTATAGGAATACCAAACGTCCTTTTCATATTTCAACTATGTTCTATTTACCCGGTCTGGCCTTAGGTTATTTGGAAATGACGATCGATCCAATTGTGAAATACCGACTGGACGAGAATAACTAACCCATACATACTTGCAGTACATATCAGTTGTGTTCTGCAGTGGTTTGTCAACAGTTTGTATTGATCTGTTTCTAAACGAGTCTTTAATTAAACTCAGTGAAAAGTGGATTTTCAACCAAAAACGAATACTTGACGAGGTATGGAACAGAGGTATGCAATAAGTAACACAAAAATGTTTGTCTCAATATTAGCCACAAAATAGATAATATTTTTACATTTCAAATTTCATCAATTGAAAATTAGTATATTGTTTTACGAGTGACGAGAGTAACATTTTTTGAAGCGAGTAGAACAGTAGCCGAGGCTTTTTAAATATCTTAAAGTGTCTTTGGATGTGCTACTGATGTTTTCTTTTTTTCCTTTTCTTCGGTTATTTGCGGATAACGATCAAAGATTGGCCCAACATACTTTTTGAAAACGTTTGTGAGAACATTTTACTGGCTTAGATTAAAATATTCAAAAAAATATGTCAGAGACTCCTCTGACATATTTAAATTTAATCAACTCTGGAAAAGCCTGCCAGAAATTGAATCACATTATTGTATAAGATCATCAGCAGATCTTACCTATAGAATGAAAGGTATTTTGCGAGATCCACTAAACATTATAGCAGAATCGATTGAAAAAGCAGCTCACGAAAACTTTTGCATCACATTCATTCAAGAAACATCTGCTGGATCGGATGATATACTAATGGTATTCTCAAAAAGACTTCCAAGTTGAGCCAAAGAAATTTTATTACAAATTTACCAAAGAAAATGGAAAAGCCACAGTTGTCCGCTGATCGGGCTTAAATCTATTGTTATTCCATTGAACAGACAAGGTAAACCTATATCACTTGCTAATTCAGCGCAACTTCACTCACGTGTGCAATGGGTAAAATGCTGGACAAAATAATCAAAGACAGGATACTGTCGACTGTAGAAAGTCAAAAACTTCCAATTCCCAAACAAAGTGTATTCATAAAAATTAGATCTGCAGTGAATGACCTAGTAGACCTTGAATCGGAGATAGGTACCTACACGAAGCTTTCACCAGCAAACAATATACTTAGGTGCTTTTCTTGATATATCATGGGCATATGATACAGTTTGGTGTCACAAGATTTTACAAACGTTGGATAGCTGGTTAATAAGAGGTAATACGCTGATTTCTATCCACAATTTTTAGAAAAAAAACCGATCGCTTATGGTAAGAGCTAGTGGCATATACTCTACCTTGAAAACTCAAAATGGGATACCACAGGGATGTTCCTTGAGTGTCATTTTTAGTAGCAATAAATGATATCAAAAATTGTAATTCTAATATCAACGCTGGACTTTATCAGGTGACTTGGTGATATATTTTAGAGGACAGAACATAATTCCATTGCAGAACCAATTACAAGCATTTTTAGTCAACTTGGAGAATCATTCAGAAACTTTGCAATTTTCAGTTCAAAAAGCTATTCGTTAAATGCATCCCGAGTGTCGTACTTGCCAAGTTTACATTGCTCGGTCAAATTTAGAATTTGCTGAAATGTTTTCCGATAATAAACCTGGTTGAAATACATTCGAAATCTAAAAGATATTAATCTAATGCGAAATATATCATCAAAAACATAGGGAGCATATAGCATTGTATTAACCAAAATATATGGAGCATTAATTAGAACAAAGCTTGATTATGGTGCCATCATTCACCATTTTACTGAACAACACATCTTTCAACATTTGAATACAACTCAAAACAACGAAGTGAGAATTGCTCTGGAGGAATTCTGTTCAAGTACAGTCAAAAGTATACTGTGTGAATTAGTAGAACCGAATTTATACCAAAGACGAAAGTATTTAATTCTCTGCTATGCAGCATCTGTCGCAGCTTACCCAGAGAACTCCGTTTACCGAAACATATTTTCAAATCGTTTTGGGGAGGTGTTCCAACTGCACCCAAGATTGAACCCTTCATTCCATGTCAGACTACACTCCTACCAAAATATACCTCTTCAACCTCCCTCCAACTCTGTTGGAGTCTTACATACAAACACCACCATAATTAATCCTTGCCTTCTTGGAATCTCACCATCCCCTACTGTGACTGGCTCAGGTAATTAATTTAGCATATCGACAGTGCTATGATTACTGCATCTGCTCCAATTTCAGAGATTGAAAATAGGACCCCTCTAACAGATCTCAAACAATATTATGAAATTATCATTACTTTGTTGGCAGCTTAAATGGAACACTTCAACATCAAAACTCTCCGAAGTTAAAAGGTTCGTAGTTAACTGGAAGACTACCTCCACGAATCGTCGGTTCCAAGTGATTTCATACAGTTTGAGAATCGGGCATACGTTCATCACCCACTCACACTTCATAACAAAAAAGAAATCAACCTGTGTGCGAATCGTGTCGAACAGAAATGTGAGTAAAACATTTCCTTGTGGAGTTCAAGTTCAGCACGAGAGATCGCAATCGTCAATAAGATCGATGTGATGTTGGCGACTTGTGTGCAATCCTAAAGGCAATTCACATGTATACAAAAATCTAAATTTTAACTTTTTTCTGTAAAATCCCTATTAATTATTTATAATTATGTATATTTATCTCTGAACAATAAATTAGTCATCGCTAAGGGTCGCTGAGTTGATGCGAATTGACTGAAAAAAAACTCTACGCTTCCTCTTTAAATAGCCCAATAGACTGCAAGAAGCGGAAAAATTTATTTTTCTCAACTTTCTCCTCCTCTTGATAGGAGTTAAATATAGTACAAGACATTATATTGTTGAATACGCGCAGCCTGCAAAAAAACTATTAGGCAAAAAAAAAGGAATCTAGTCTATTTTCTTTTTAGGACATATATCAATTTCACTTGATATTAATATTCGTGTACGTCGTACAAAAACGTTAAAAAACGACGTCGAACCATTCGTTTAAAAGAACGTTTAAGTGGTGATGATGGCACTTCTTTTAACTAAGAAACCGCAGATGTCTGCATTCGAATATTTCATACTAACGATTGTAATAAATTTCAAATACTTTTTAGAGCTCTTAAATTAACATAAAAACCGTTGTCGGTACACATGTTGACATGCCATGAGATGCCATGATTTGTTGTAGATGATATCTGTGACGGCTGGAAAAAAATATTTCAGAAGTTATCAACGGTAATTATAATTTTAATGACATTATTGTGAGGGAGAAAATAACCGTAGGGAAATAAAAATATTCGTACTTAGTTCCGCATTTCTGGTTAAAATAGAAAGCAGTGACGGAGATGTTATTTGAAAAAAATAAATCAGTAATAATAGTGAACAGAAGATTGAGCAGTTATATGAGAAAGTGGAAATAGAAGAGTTAACATTATAGCGGTATATACGAAGAGATTAGAAAGAAAGTCTCATCACCTAATATTTCCAAGTGTAGTTTCTTCTCTCCGTTGCCGACAACATTTCCATTATGAACCTGTTTGAAAATGTCTTTGAATATTTCGTTGAAATAGACATACCTATATAGGAACGAAATGGCTTCCGGCTTTCGCTACAGAGTATCAAGAAACTGTGCAGTAGTTCTAGTACCTATCGTAAGTTGAATTTTCTTAAAAATTTGTGGTGTCGATTCTTTGGAATTTAGTAAGATAACTGCACAATACCTGTAATAAACCATTTCTGGGCGAGTAGTGACAAACAAAGCAAGAACCAATACAGACTTGGTAATGATCTGTATTGCTTGTACGCTCTTAGTATTACTTCCAATCTTAGTCTTCTGTACTCATTCATGGTTTATTGGTCTTGATCTTGTTGGAAAAATGTTTGTTACTCAAGTTCACTTAATTTTGGAGAGTTCTCGAGTCTTTTGATGGGTATTAATTTAAAATGATCAACAACATATGATATTGATGTTAAGATCAATATTCTCATATATCATATATCCCATTTAAAATAAAAAATGTGGATGTGGTTAACTCTTGTGCTTTGGCCTTGCATTTTCGGTACTGCAAAACCAATTTAGGAAAGGAAAATAGGCGTATGACCAAGTTTTCATGAACTGAGACTTGATTGGTGAGAAATATTCAGATTTACTGGATAACTAAATCAATCCCGCACTTGAACAGAATGGGCATTGCCACAAAATTTGGTATCAGCAATACAGAGCACCACCCTATTATATTTGATGGGTGAGGGACATTTTTTAAAAGGGAATTTTCCTGATCGATATATTGGACGTAGAGTGTCCTGCTCGTTCTCCGAATCTTATCCCTTCAAATGTTTAGGTTTGAAATCACATTTTCACGTTAAACGACTGGCATGCTTGCAGATATTATTAAATTGAATTGTTGATGAATGTGAACAAATAGGTAGGTGTAAAAGCCTTTAAAAGATTTACTTAATAATTTGTTAATAAGCTGGCACAATGCTAGGTTATAAACGGCGAGTATTTTGAACATTTTTATTCATCCATGATAAGGGTATTTCTAGTTGAATAAACCCAATGAAAGGAGTAAAGAGATTCACTTGATTCCATACTTTATCGCAACCCTGTATACGAGTATACATCCGTAGGTGTAGCATGCTTATGATGATGCCTAATCTTCGCAACAACTTTTTCTTATTTTTGGTCATTTTCACTATCGCTGGCAAAATCTTCTTCATGTGAAGCTAGAGCTTACCTCTGTATTCTATGTCTTTCTAGGTTTTTTTTCTGCTGTACTCTGTGTGTACTTCTGTGTACTTTTCTGCGGTACTCTTTCATCCCATACTCGTTTTCTTGTCTTTTCGGCTCCATTTTTTCTTTGCCTGGAGTCAATTTTGTTCTCCTGTTTATTTTTTTTTTCTTATAACCGATCTTCTCAGGCTGTAGTATACCTACTTCCGATGCATTAGTATACTGGATATTTCATTCCTTCTCTCAGTTCTATTAATTTTTTTGATAATTTTCATGTGTATTTGCTTCTGGTGTTCCTCAATTATTATCAATTTTGTCTCATCATTATTGATTTTCGAGTTTTTTTTGTTCAATCCTTCGTGACACATATATTTAGTGAAACAAATGTCACCCTGTTATCCGAGTTACGTTCCTGTACACAATAGAAGCCCACATAGAAAAATGCAAGCTCAGCAGTCAAAAGATTATAAATAGAAGAAGACACCTTTGTTCTTGGCAATTGGCATTAGTTTCTATCCAAAGTAGTTCATTAATATTATATTGTTAATCATTATATTTTAATTATTTTATACAGTGTCATTTAAAAGTAAATAAATTTTTTAAAATAGTTTTTGAGTGTTACGAAAGTTAACTGGCGCAGTTGCAGTAGGATATTACCAAAATTGTACGAACTTTTTAGCATCTTCGAATATCGTACAGTGTCCGTCTCAACGGTTAATAGGTAGAAGCCTATTAAAAACATTTCAAGTTAAGAAGAATTCAATTGACCAGGGGATCGGAACAAGCATCGTCCACAACCCTATTGGTGAGGCCCAAGGAACAGCATCGTCCGAAGACCATAGTTAAGAAGAATTCAATCGACCAGGGGATCGGAACAAGCATCGTCCACAACCCTATTGGTGAGGCCCAAGGAACAGCATCGTCCGAAGACCATAATTAAGAAGAATGAAAATAACAATTTTTATGTAAGTGCATCCTTTTATCATTTTCAATTGTTAATATTGTTGTGGTTCTGATTTTTCAAACTGGATCAAATAATTGAAGAATTAATAAATAATATAGATAATTTAGCAGTAAACGAAATGGCTCAACCAAATTTTCAATTAATTAAATATCAAGCAGACAATATTCCGCCTTTTGACGGAAATCCGAAGCAAATTAATCGATTTATTAGATCGTGTGAGCATTTCTTAAGTAACCATCAAGATAGGAATAATGCCAATGCCCCTATAAACATTTGTTTATTTGATACTATTTTAAGTAAATTAATAGGAAGAGCTGCTGATTTAATTGCTTCACGAACAGAACTAGATTCTTGGTTAAAAATAAAAGACTCTTTATTAGTAACATTTCTGATCAAAGATCTATAGATTGCATAGTTCAAGATATAATTTCATTGAAACCAGAAAGAAATGAATGTATTCAAAATTTTGGCTTAAAAATCCAGGACGCTAGAAGTATTCTGTGTTCCAAAATAAATATGTAGAATGAACCAAATGAATTAAAGTTACTTAAAATACAACAATACGAAGATTTGTGTCTAAAAACCTTTATAAATGGTCTTAATTATCATATGCAGTTAGTTGTTAGACTCAAAAACCCAAATTCAATAGAACAAGCTATGGGATTTGTTACAGAAGAAGAAAATTTTCTTAACTATAAAACGCGTAATAATAATAATAATCATTTTAATAATTCTAGACAAACGAATTATAATATTCAATCAAGACCCAGAAATAATAATGTTAATAACCAATCACATTTTTATGATTATAGATATCCGAATAATAATCAAAATTTCTCAAATTAACGACCACATTTTAACAATAAAAATTTTTCAAACCAACGAACTAATTTCAATAATCAAAATTTCTCAAACCAACGACAAAACTTCAATAATCAAAATTTCCCACAGCTAAGATCAAATTTCAATAATCAAAATTTTTCCAACCAAAGACCGAATTTCTATAACTTTAGACCAAACAATAATAATTTTAATCCCAATAATAATTATCGACCACAATTTCAACATAATTTTAACCAAAACCAAAACATACAAAATAAAAACAATTAAGTGACCAGACCAGAACCAATGGACATTTCCTCTAGTAATACGCGTAGAACGAATAACAGACCCAATTATTTTCAGAATACTGTAAGACAAAATCCAAATTTTCGTTCTGAAGAACTTTTTACTCAAAACGTAGAATTTGAAGACAATGACAATAACAGTGGTATTATAATTAACCATGGAAGTATTGAAAACAAAGACCAAAATTTTTATCAAACAGCCTCGACGTCCAACCACAAACGATAAGTGTTAATGCTATATACTCCAATTTACCAAAAATATTTATTCCAGAAATTAACGCCACTTTCTTAGTAGATACTGGCTCCGGTCAAAGTTTCATTAAACCTGAATTAGCTCATAAAATTTATCAAAAATATATAAAAAAGGAAAAATTCTCTGTGCGATCTGCTCATGCTACCTCTTTCCATGAAGAAACAATAACTATTCCTATTTTCCCTTCTTTTCAAATTAAAAACTCCCATAAATTTTATTTATTTGATTTCTCCCCGAATTTCGACGGATTGTTGGGTTACGATTTTTTAAAACATATTAAAGCAAGCATAAACTTCGAGGAATTTATTCTTCAAACCCCATATGTCAAGCTACAGTTATACAATGCTTCACAAAAACCAAAAATGCACAAAAATTCTAACGAAATACTAATTCCTCCAAGAACTTCCTTAAAAGTAAAGATACCCGTAGATGAACCTTCTGGTATGGGAATATTCAATTATACAAATTTTGGTAAAGCTGAAATGCCCGAATGCTTAGTAGATATAACAGATTCGTATGCATTATCAATAATAACTAATTCTAGTGAAAATCCGGTAAAAATCACTTTTACTGATCCTTTTCATATAGAATTAATAAACGAAGATATTCTAGATAACCAAACAGACCTTAATTGTTTTGAAAAAATGGACATAGATGATAATGAATTAGATGATTTACAAAAAGAAAATCTGAATAAATTAAGATTAAGTCATTGTAATGAAGAAGAATATGAATCTATTTATAAATTATGCCACGAATACGAATACAGAGATATATTCTATGTAGACGGTAACCCCTTAACGTTTACAAACCAAATTAAACATAAAATAAATTTTACTGATGAAACTCCTGTATATACTCGAAATTATCGATATCCGGAAATATATAAAAAAGAAGCACAAAGTCGAATAGATAGTATGTTGAAAAATGGTATTATACGCGAATCAAATTCACCTTTTAATTCACCTTTGTGGATAATAGAAAAAGGGCTAGATGCAAGTAAAAAGAAAAAATACAGAATTGTCATTGATTACCGTAAATTAAATGAAAAAACAATAGATGATAAATTTCCATTACCCTTGATAGATCAAATCTTAGATAGTTTAGGTAAAGCGTGTTATTTTACCACTTTAGATTTAGCAAATGGATACCATCAAATAGAAATGGATCCGCTAGATGTTCCTAAAACAGCATTCTCAACGGAAATGGGACATTTTGAGTTCCTTCGTATGAGTTTTGGACTTAAAAATGCACCGGCGACTTTTCAGAGAGTCATGAATAATGTTTTACGCGGTTTTCAAAATGAAATTTGTTATGTATATCTTGACGATATAATTGTTTTCTCGTCTCCACTACAAGAACACATCGAAAGACTTAGAAAAATATTTGAACGATTACGTCAATCTAATTTGAAAGTACAACTTGATAAGTCAGAATTTTTACACACAGAAGTAGCTTATTTAGGCCACGTTATAACTAAAGATGGAGTTTTACCAAATCCTGATAAAATTCAAGCGGTAAAGAATTTTCCACTACCAGTAAATCAAAAACAAATAAAATCATTCCTTGGCTTAGCAGGATATTATAGAAGATTTATTAACAATTTTGCTAAAATTGCGAAACCTTTAACTAATTGTTTGAAAAAGAATTCCAAAGTTATTCATTCAACAGAATTTTTAAAATCTTTCAACCATCTCAAAGATTTATTAATTAACGCCCCAATTTTAAAATACCCAGATTTTTCTAAACCATTTTTATTAACCACTGATGCATCCAATGTAGCTCTAGGTGCAGTACTTTCTCAATGTACACCTCCTAATGATCACCCTGTAGCTTATGCATCCCGTACCTTGAATGAAACAGAACAAAAATATTCTACCATTGAAAAAGAATTGCTAGCAATTGTTTGGGCATGTAAAATATATAGACCATACCTTTACGGACGTAAATTTGAAATTCAAACAGATCATAGACCTCTTGTTTGGTTATTCAATTTAAAAGAACCTAATTCAAAATTATTAAGATGGCGGTTGAAATTGGAAGAATTTGACTATACAATACGTTATAAGCCCGGAAAAACTAATATTGCAGACCCCTTTAGCAGAATTAATATTAATGCCTTTGATACAGAACCGAATATAAATAACCCCGGTAATATAGATTTCGACATTGAAGAATTTTTCGCAGAACTTAACGAAATTCAAAATACCGGTCAAGCAAATGAGAACAACAATGATAACGAAAATGATAACAATAATAGTTACAAATGAACCTCAAACAAGTGGATTATCAAATATTGCGAATCCAAATCCGAAGAATGATAATAATTATGAAACTGATACAGCTCATAGTGCAGAATCATCACCAGAACAAAGTTTTGCTTTGGTAGACGAAATAATTAACAATAAAGCCTATCAAGTCATAGTAAAGAAAGCTCCTTATAATTCTTATCTTGAACGCGACTTAGAAGTATTTGATGGCAATACAATAATAAAAGCTATTATTCCAGACAATAAAGACGCTATAATACAGTTTTTAAAAGAAAACGCTGGTAAAAACACTTTGTATATTTATTTCTTATCACCCGAATTACGAAAAACTTTTCAAGGAGTATGGAATAAGCATTTCACGAGATTAAAAATAGTAGAGTGTACTAAATCAGTTAATAATGTGCTACCGGAAGAACGTGAACAATTAATTAAATATAAGCATGAAGGAAAAACGAATCATAGAGGTATTGACGAAACATTAAGAGCATTAAAATTAAATTATTATTGGAAATCAATGGAAAAAGATATTAGTAAATATATTAATAATTGTGAAATTTGTCAAAGAACAAAATATAATAGGAATCCTCCTAATGAACCTTTAGTGTTAACTAACACCCCCTCTAGACCATTCGAAATATTACATATTGATACGTTTAAAATAGGAAATAATAGATTTTTGACAATTATAGATAAATTTTCGAAATTTGGACAAGCGTTGTCATATTTTGGAACGTCCATATCGGCTTGTCAACAATTAGTACATTTTTTCACATTTTTCGGAATTCCTAAGCAAATCATAGCTGACTGTGGAGGAGAATTTAACAATGACGAACTATTGAAAACTCACAAAATTGACATACATTTCACGACACCCTACCATCATGAATCAAACTCCCCTGTGGAAAGATTTCATTCCACTCTAAATGAACATATAAGAATTTTGAAAGCCCAAGATAAAAATTCAGACTTAGTTACAATAATGCCCTATGCCGTTATTGCATATAATAATACAATTCATTCATCAACAGGCTTTACACCTTTTGAACTAACATTAGGACACACAGATAGTAGAAACGCAATGTCATTAATACCAACTCAAGCTTATACCCAATATGTGAATGCCCATAAAAATAATACACAAGCCTTATATCAATCTATTCAAGAAAAGTCTCTAAAACATAAACAGAAAATTATCAGTAGACAAAATGAAAAGCGAACTTCAAAAATCCCTCAGTTAGGTGCTCAAGTATATATAGAAAAATTGAAACTCGAGCTGGAAAACAAAAGAATAAATTTACTGGACCGTACATATTAACAAAAATATTAGAAAACGGAAAAATTGAAACTGAAAATTCGAAAACAAAAAATAAAATTATAGTGCACATAAACGAAACTAAAATTATTTCAAAAATTTCAGATTCCTCGTCGGAATCCTCGTCGTCAATCTTATCCGAACAAATCCAGTCAAATTCCACGACCTAAACAAATATCCTGGTATTTTACCGTATAAATTAGGCACAGCTAAACTCATTCTTTCACACTGGTCATTTATCCAAATTTATAATTTAACTTTCATCAAGTAAAATTAATTTCGTTCATATGGAACTTCCTAAAATAAAATTTAACTCTAACTTTAAAACTTTGCCAAATAACAATACTTATTTTTCTCCAATACATCCAAATTCTATCAATTTAAAAACCACACAAGAAATTCAAAATAAATTAGAAATTCAATAACAAAGTTTAGAGAAAATTAAAATTCCTGTATATTATAATCGCTCCAGTATTTGGACCATAATTATCTATATCACAATTCTTTGTTTCTGTCTATATTGGCTATGGAAATTCATAAAAAGACGTCACCAAAGAAGACATCCCCCAGTACAAGACATTCAAGATGAATTCGTCATTTAAGAAGCACACCCTTGCAGGCTATACTTCTTTCTAGGGATGGAGGAGTTACGTTCCTGTACACAATAGAAGCCCACATAGAAAAATGCAAGCTCAGCAGTCAAAAGATTATAAATAGAAGAAGACACCTTTGTTCTTGGCAATTGGCATTAGTTTCTATCCAAAGTAGTTCATTAATATTATATTGTTAATCATTATATTTTAATTATTTTATACAGTGTCATTTAAAAGTAAATAAATTTTTAAAAATAGTTTTTAAGTGTTACGAAAGTTCTTACGAAACTTCCGCAAGTGCTAATTCTGACAGATTCTGAATTATTGAATTTTGGAATTTGGCAAATATACACAAAAAATAATAGAAACCAGATATTTTAAATTTATTTTTAATAATAGATATTGCAGAATAATGAATATTCCAACGCTTTGTAAGAAAATATTTCTAAAGACAGTGACCGTTCAACTAAAAAGAAACAATTACTTCCTGCATGGGCTATGGGTACCGACGGATATTGGATTACACTTCAAAGTCAAACTAGGTTGGCATATCTACAAGATATTTTATACCAACCATTTTGGTTTCCATAACATAATTTGTAGACCTTATTTGCGCCTCATCAGTACAAGGTATATGTTATCCGTCCGCAAACTTGAACCCTAATCACGGACTGAAGACTACCCTGAAATCACAATCAATATGTCTTCCAGTAACGGAAGTGTATAAGATGTGACAGTAGCGACATCCTCACCTTCCCACCGCAGTTGAACGGTCACTGTCTTTGAAAAATATTCTTCAAAACCAATAAAGCCTTGAAATAATAATTATTTTGCGATATCTATTAATGACGCGCTTTATTAAATACGACAATATTACAGGAAAGTTTAATAATACTAATTATATTCAATAATTTATTATAACACGAATACCTTCAGGACACACCAAAATCACTCATCTATTTTTCGTATTCAATTATTACAAAAGACGATCTTTCTTTACATCACCTTCTAACCCATTGCCCTATGTATGATATACAACGTAAAACCCATAAGATTCCAGAAAATATTTGCGATGCCATTCCAAGTTTATTATAATATTCACTAAAGTTAGCTTGAATATTTATTTGTAAATTTTTTTTAAATGTAACATATTTTACTGTGTAACCTCTAATTTTGTAGGTCAATGCCCTGAATGAAAAAAAATAGCTATTGTTCTTAGATTGACCTTCTTAGTTTGTCTTAAAATTATCGTATATTTATCAAAAAAGTAAGCATACCTTTCCCTCTGTCTCACCACCAACAATCGGAGTATGTTATACACATTATCAATCCTCATTGGATTAAGAAATCGTACTCACCACGTGCTTATCCATTATCAACCCACTAAAACGACCACGCCTCATATTAAGATTGGAGCAAATGCCGTAATTTAAATTTGTACCATATTACGCTGCAAACCAAATTTTGTAATTAAAAGAAAGATATTATTCATAATATCACTGGAGGCTCAAAAAGAAATATTACACCATCTTCTCATTAAATGGAGCATAACCTGGAGGCTCTCATTTTACAATATTTATAGAATAATAAAATTTAAATAGCAATTGGATAACTGTGAAACAAATTGGGTCTGAAAAAAACTTTCATCAATTTATCATTAATGTTGAATTATTAATCTTTAGAAAAATTATAATAATTTTTATTATTTTCCTTGCATGGACCAATTGAAATCAGAGCCTCGTCCCCAACTTGTTCAATTCTTCATGGATGTGCTATTTTTTTTTTCATCAGATCAGTTGACTCCTGTCGTTTTGAGAGCATTATTCGGGCCAGCTTTCCAATTAAAAAAACACGCCTAAATAATTAGACCGTGAGCCCTTGACAAGTGTAAATAATTAATGTTCATATTCCCTTTTAGGGAACAACACTCATTTCGACCTATTAACCACGGAAGTAAGGAATTTCCGGTGGTGGAAGACAATGATCGAGGAAAGTATGCCATTTGCTGGAGCATCACTAAGTGACTGGACTAACCTATAAAAAGTCGGTTATTCAAGTGCGTATGATAATCTCGGTGCCAGACATTCACGGATTAAATATTAAATTATTTTCAGTCAAACTGCATTTCAGGTGGTTGGTACCAAGAGGACTTGGCCCATGCTAGGGAGGAGTCCCTGGTGATGAAAGGAATTTATCCTGAACACATGAGAATTTCCCGAAATGCGAAACTTGATACTTAGAGTTTTCGGGGTCTCTGAATCCAAGCTTATCGATTATTATACTGAAAAAACTGGCACCAATATTTTTAACGGTTTAGGAACTCCATCATCATTTGTCAACTCCAAATTATCAATATAAACAGGTGGCTTTTCAGCCAACTTCCTTTTTTTGCAGCAATATAATTGATATTTTTTGTTTGATTGTCTGATTTTGAGCAGAGCTGTATAAATCAAATTCATCAAAAAAGCGGGTTCCGGAAAACTGTGGTCCCTAGGGGAGAAATATTTCCGTTTTTTAACTTAAAATAATCTTTGATTAACAATAGTAGCGATACCTTCATAGTGAAGTAATTGGTATATTGTGGTTCAGCGAGCCAAAAATATTGGTCACATAACGATCTTCGTTGGATACATAAATCCATGATTTCTTGCCAATAAACCGAATATATTCGGGTTCTCTTTTTTTCCGAAAAATATGCCATAATTTTCTCCATCAATCTTATCTGCATCAAAAACTGAAAGTACTTCCAGATGAGACACTTTGTGGTCGGCTACTAGTGTCTGAAAAGAGTCGCGTGGCTAAAAATTCGTTAAACATCATGTACTCCCTATCTGTGTCTCGTGTAAATGCGTCTATTTATATTAATGTATTTTTACCGCGCGATTCTTTCCAGACACTTTGTTGTCTGCTATCAGTGTTTACCTGATACGTGTGTAAGGTGTAAACACGAGAAGGAGATTACCTACAAGGCGAAAATGGCTCTAAGGGTGTGTAGGAATCTGGCAGGGAGAAATTGGGGTTGTTGCCCAAAAACTGTGAGCTGAATGAACACTGCCATAATGAAACCAATTATCACTTCAGGAGTCATTGCGTGAAGTAGTAGAACTAGCCAATTGACGATGAGAGTAAACCTCTCCAAAATCCAAAGACTAGCCTGTACATGCATTACAGGGCGATGAGAACATGCCCAACGGCATCCATGATAGTGATTCTCAACCTTACCCCTCTACATATGGTGGTGGAAAGTGTTGCAGAAAGAACAAGATAAAGACTAAGTAGAGAAGAAATCGTCAAGAGGAAAACCACCTCCTCACTTCCTAGAAACCTGAGACACGCCACAAGACGGTATGATGAAAAAATATAACTTTTCGCTATGGAATTCAGCAACAAGAAGGACTTGGAGCCAAATACCATTACCAGACTTGGAAAGAATGCCATCCAATGGTACACAGATGGCTCAAAAGCAATTGGAGGAACTGGGATAGGAATGTTCGGGCCAGGAACCAAACACTCTGGAAGCTTGGAGAAACCCCCAAGTATTTGTCAAGCGAAAATCCACGCCACAAGAAAGTGCGACCAGTTCAATATTGATGAAGAATACAGAGGCAGAGGGTTATCATGATGACAGGACGTATTCAAGCAGCCATTAAAGCACTGAGCACTGTGTAATCAGTTACAAAATGGTGTGTGTATGACAAGACAATCTCAATGAACTGGGCGAGAACAATATTATATTTATGGATTCCAGGACACGCTGGTATGGAAGGAAATGAAATCGCAGATGAACTGGCAAAGAGGGGGACTCAAGTTCGTTTGAAAAATTCTTCAATCGATGGAAGTATTCACACAATTCGAAACACACTGTCAAATTGCCCTCAACTAACCTCAATAGACGACAGACAATAGAGGACAACCGACAGATGACTACATCCAATTTAGTAAATAGATCTGATCATTGGAAAGATCTAGTAGGGCTCAGAAAATCAAGGATTCTAAGATCAAATAAATGCATAGGTCAAAGTAAAACTGCGCTAGGGAAGTGGTGGAAGAAGAATACTGATATTGTGGCATGAAAGGAGAAATCTCCATCCACATAGTTTCCAACTGCACAGCACTTTAGAGCACAGTACCTGGGAGATTGCTGTATGTAAGGGGAACTCAATGTAGGAGAATGAAAGTGATATTTCGTGAGATATTTTGTATTGTTGTGATACATTGCTATTGTTTTTGGAAGGAGAAAAAAAAAATTAGCTTCTTTAAGATACGTCATTGGACATAAATTTGCCATTTCTAAAAATTCAAGATGGGGTCCGTACGCTGAACAAGTGTCGAAAAATGCGACATTTGCTTTAAATCTGTTTTCTAATACTTGTACTAATATTTTATGGCACTGTACTCAGTTTTTAGATAAATATTCGTTTTTGAGCCGTGCTCCACCCAGCAAGCAACAAGCCGCAGTTGAACTCTGTAAAGTGGAAATATAATCCAACTCATGTTTATTATCAATAGTATGATTAATAATCAGCAACCAACAGTCCCAACAGACTCGTGATTTTATCTAAATTCGGTTTGTTTGAATTTTTTTGCCTCAAATAAACAAGTTTAATTAATGAAAATAACAAATTTGAAGAGCGAGTTGTATTTGGGAAGAACAATTTGAAACGAATTTTGGATTAAATGTCCAATATTATCTTGGGTGATGGCACTGAATCGGTTTGTGTTCATTTTTCAACAAACTTCGAAGCACTTTTAGTTGTCAATAATGACAAATCAAAGTAAAATTCTGACGTTTCAATGTAAACAAGGGGTATTATCGATGAGGAAGCAGATTATCAAAGGTAATACCACGAGTGCTTCAAATTTTATCGATAATTTTTTCTTTTCCACGAAAACTTGTTTATTTGGCAAAAATATGAAAACAAACCGATTTGATAAAATCACGACTCCGTTAGGAGGAGTGATTTTATCTAAATTCGGTTTGTTTGAATGTTTTTGCCTCAAATAAACAAGTTTGAGTGATGAAAATAAAAAATTATGTGATAAAATTTGAAGAGCGAGTTGTATTTGGGAAGATTATTTTTTTCAACAATTTAAAAGGATTTTTGAAAGCGCTTTTAGTTGTCAATAATGACAAATTCAAAGTAAAATTTTGACGTTTCGATGTAAACAAGGTTTTATCGATGAGGAAGCATAATTATCAGTATAATACCGAATGATTGGCTAGAATAATGTATTGCTATTGGTTAAAACCACCAAAATGTCAGATTTTGACAAGTGAAAAAAATAATCAAAGGTAATACCACGAGTGCTTCAAATTTTATCGATAATTTTTTCTTTTCCACGAAAACTTGTTTATTTGGCAAAAATATGAAAACAAACCGATTTGATAAAATCACGACTCCGTTAGGAGGAGTGATTTTATCTAAATTCGGTTTGTTTGAATGTTTTTGCCTCAAATAAACAAGTTTGAGTGATGAAAATAAAAAATTATGTGATAAAATTTGAAGAGCGAGTTGTATTTGGGAAGATTATTTTTTTCAACAATTTAAAAGGATTTTTGAAAGCGCTTTTAGTTGTCAATAATGACAAATTCAAAGTAAAATTTTGACGTTTCGATGTAAACAAGGTTTTATCGATGAGGAAGCATAATTATCAGTATAATACCGAATGATTGGCTAGAATAATGTATTGCTATTGGTTAAAACCACCAAAATGTCAGATTTTGACAAGTGAAAAAAATAATCACTAGTATTACCACTAGAAGTCAAATTATTTCCGGAAATTGTTTAAAAATATTCATGAGCGAGAAAAAATCTCCTCAATTAATTTGACCTCGTGTGGTATTCGGTAAGAAAATTCCACACCAAATGTGTGTGTCGTCTTCTTCAAGTACTTACTTGTATAACATAGTATATAATAATTGCGTTTTAATAACATTAATTATGATGGTCCAAAGAATTTGGAAAATATCTAACCTTGTAGTTGGGATGAATTAAAATTATCATGTGAACAAATAAAAATTAGATTGCCAAAAAAGATATTCTAACATTATGAAAGTCAAAAAAAACTTCCATTCGCTGTTGGGCACCACGAAAAAATTTCCGATAAAATTCATCGGTTACTATGGCAGAAATACACGTTCTGATTGGTTGAAAATCACTATGTATTGAACTGACTTAAACTGTGAAAAAATAGATAGTCTTCCAGCTCCCAAAACTACGATATCACGAGCTGAATCTGAGTTATCTGGTTTAGGAATAAATATTGGTTCGTGCACTGGCTGCACCATTAATGTTAACATTGTAAATAAGGAATAAAATTAGATAGTGTTGAATTTTTTCGTAATTTGAAAGCCTCAATTATTGTTATACATTGATAAATAAATGATTCCTTGATTGAGGAATATAAAGGTTGAAATATAAAACTATACAGTTTACATGCGAAGTATTTCGCACACACTTCCGGAATCGATATAAAAATCAAAAATTGAAATAGACAAACCTTAAAAATGTGGGCTAAGCATCAGTGAATGCAATCAACAAATCCTACAAAACCGGTCTAGTCCCTTATCAAATACTACAACTGCCATAAATATTACTTCAATGAGCATCCTATCTACAGATCTGTTTATTCAGTAAACGCCGTAGAGACTATCCGGCGTATAACTTAGACGAAGGGTTAATTCACTAGACAGTTATAACCCCCAAAGTTATATAGAGATGATAAGTTATCGTGTGGGAGATTTCAGGAAAGGGAAGTCGTCTGAGGGGTGTCTTCTTTGAAACCGGATTATTTGGGATCTCATTATTACTATAATCATCTAGAATAAGTAATTGGGGAGAGATTAATACCAATTAGCCGTTGAGAGGTATTGTGTGTGACAGATTCATTCCTAAAATGATTGATTCACTTTTAGTGACAGTTTCTAAGGGAGTTGAAGCTCCATGACTGCGGGGCCTAAATTAATACTATGGGAAAACTTTCCAGAAATATGATCAAGTATCTTTTATGTGAATTTATTCTCTCAACGTCATTCTCAGTTAGGGAGACAAAAAAACTCCAGCTTAGAGTACGATATTTTTTGCATGAGAACATTTCATAACATTTAGGGCCGAACACCAAGTATTGTTTGTTCCGATAGGTTGGAAAATAATGATACTTTGATGAACATTACTTAAAAATACATAACAGCGTAGTAATGAATATGTTTGTTTCTCGGTGTAAGTACAATTTAATTCCCAAGTAGAAGTTCATATTTATTTGACGTTAAATTTCCTCAGATAAAGAATGGCTTAATTAACATAATCACAGCATTCTACATTAAAATTTCTTCAAATCTACATATTTTGCTCTGTTTTATGTATTTACAACATATTCCAAATAAAATCGTGAGTGTAACATATTATAATATTGAATGGGAGAATCCACTAATTACTGAATATACAGGGTGATGAATTTGAAAAACCGAAGTTACCAATAATATAAAAGAGACAGCAAATCTGGCAACATTTCAAATATCAAACCTAGTATCTACGTATCCCACAGTTAAAACTAGCAGTTTACGAGATAATTGGCCGTTCCCAGACTTTTTTTGGCCACTTTGTGTAGGAGCCACAGTGAGCACTGTAAATCAATTATATACAGATTGCGAAAATCCTTTCGGAAGCCTCGTCGTACACAAGTGCGAAAAGGAAAATATGAGAAAAAAGCTTGGAAGAGAGATAAAGAATAATTGTGCGCGGTCATCAAGGCGTGTACTTAATTCTAGAAGCCAGTGGCCGAATGTTGATTGCCCCCCTATTTCAACCGCTGTTGCCAGAAACGCATATTAATTTGTACAAATGATATTTTTGACTCGTTATCGTTGACTTTTTTCGAAGTCATGCATAATAGGTGAAACTAAACACTTCCATCATTCTCTCTGTAAAGTACACTGTTACCGGATGAAAGTGTTAAAATCCAAAAGAAACATTCATCAGTATAAATACTTATCAACAACTCAATTACTATTATTTGACATCGATTTGGTGAGGCTTTTATCAGGGCTATGAAAAGTTATTGAAAAAAAAATTTCTTTTTATGAAACAATCATGGCAGAATTCTAATACATTTCTTAATTTTTCAGCGCGGCAACTTTCTGTCTCGACTGCCAAAGTACTACTTTCTGCTTATGATACACAAAAAGCTATTGTGGAATCTGTATATAAAATAGCTTATAGCTCAAATGTGGGAAACAGCACGACAAAATTATAAATAATGTTCAAACTAGAAAAACAATTCCATCGCTGCTGCATTGAGGTTGATTATTACACGAATTTATTATACATTTCTGTTGGTGATTGGGTTGAATGTATGAAATTTAATTCATCTGCAGCTGATGTGGATTTAAACAGAAACGATAATTAATTGTATATTCCCGTTGCAGTTGCTACAATGAAAATTCAATAAAATTGAAAAACATTTCCATAGTTATATAAACATTTTGTTGAAAATTCAACCAGATTTAATGTAAATGAATGAATTAGAATTAAGCTCTTAACAGTAAAATGTGTTTAGATATAAAGAGACGTAGAGGGTACTTCTGATTTCTAGGAAAAACAATTTTCAAATAGAGCAGTGGATAATTTTGTGTAAAGCACAACACGTTTTTGGTGGAAATAATCTAAGTACTGTGCTTCGATATGCAACATGTTACAAGTATAATATGTTATATTAGGCGAGCGGCAACCACCCCTAAAATGACATGGTAGTGACCAGATCACTTCTAATCGCTAAAAACCATGTTACTTTATGTTTTCGAGGGTGCTGGATACGAACATGACGTTTGTTTTTTTCTAAAACTGGGGGAACATTGTTAAAATCTACAATTAAGTGAAAAATTAGAAGAAAAAATTTTCGCGAATATCGAACTTCAACTCGCTGCCATTCACGGAATAATCTATATTTTTTCATACAAATTTAATCACACATTTTTGAATTCATTTGCAAGGCAGTAAAACATACTCGAAATTTCCAAAGCAATTTCCAACCGATGGGGAAATTTCGGAAAATTTTTTACTACTCTTTCTGACTTTGTGCATACTTTTGCAAAAGTTGAGTGACAAAGTTTTTAATTTCTACATATCTAGTCTCAAAGTGTATTATATAAGGAAGTTTTTCAGAAAATATCAAATGTTTGCAAAAATAAAAATTATACAGCGTCTTAAACCTCAGCGTTCTAGTCGCTCGACGCTTGCACTGGGCGCGTTTCTCTTGGATTTCATGCAGTAAGCGAATAATGGATATAACATTTTCTATTGATAATTTTTTTCATAAACAATGATCGAATAAATAAGAATCAAATTCAATATTTTCAAAATCTGAATATTCATAAGATCAATATCATTGGTGTCCAATTGTTTTAATTGTAATTATTGGATTGTTAATTTCATCTAAAATATAAATCAATCGTAATGAAGGGATTGCAATAAAAATTAAAGTAGGTAATTGTTGGTAAATTGTTCAAATAATTTCAATTAATTGGCCTTCAAGTAAATAGTGGTGTGAAAATTTATTAAAAAATAAACAATTGGCCAACAAGTACTGTAATAAAAACTGAAATTATAAGTGTATTGTCATGAAAGTAAGATAATTGTTCTATTAGAGGGGATGCCCTATCTTGTAATATAAAATATTTTCAAGTTGAAATTTCTAAAAAAAGGGTGATCTTTATGTTTGGGGTTTAAGTCAAATGCTCTAATCTGCCATATTAGAAATTAGCAGATGATATAGGTAATTCAGAATAACTGTGTTCTGCAGAATACGACGTCATAGCTCTTTTTTATCGGTAAGAAGACTGCATACGTAGCGTTAAAAAAAATGTATGATGAAGAATTTAGTGATCTTGCCAATCTATGCAACGTTCCTGTTGAAAAGGCCATCGAGATTGTTAGTAATTTTCTATCTGTTTTGTACGGTTCACGTAACAAATCTAAAGCTATTCGCACAGATATTAACTCATTAAAGTATAATTTAGCTTTATTGAAAAATTCATGTATTGATAAGCCTGCATTAGAAAAACACGTATTGAGATGCATTTGGCAAATCAACGGATGGAATCAGGCGACATTTTCCACAATTTTGACAGAAAACTTGGAATAATATGGATGGTTGATCGACGAGGGGAATGTGTTACCTGATTTTTACAATGGATTATCAGCAATGGAATATTCACAAAATTTCTTCTGTTCTTGTGCTCAAAAATCTTCTTGCTCTACCGACGTGTGAAAATTTTAGATTCATTATTCGCTCACTGCATGAAATCCAAGAGAAACGCGACCAGTACAAGAGTCGAGCGACTAGAACGCTGAGGTTTAAGACACTGTATTATTTTTAATTTTGCAAATAGGTAAACATTTGGAATTTTCTGAAAAACTTCCTTGTATATTACACTTGGAGACTACATTATGTAGAAATTGAAAATCAAAAACTTTGTCACTCAACTTTTGCAAAAGTATGCACAAAGTCAGAAAGAGTAGTAAAAATTTTTCCGAAATTTCCCGATCGGAGGGAAATTGCTTTGGAAATTTCGGGTATATTTTACTGCCTTGCAAATGTGTTCAAAAATGTGTGATTGAATTTTCATGCAAAAATATTGATTAGTCCGTGAATGGCAGCGAGTTGAAGTTCGATATTCGCGAAAAATTTTTTTTCTAATTTTTCACTTAATTGTAGATTTTAACAATGTTCCCCCAATTTTAGAAAAAAAACAAACGTCATATTCGTATCCAGCACCCTCGAAAACATAAAGTAACATGATTTTTTGCGATTAGAAGTGATCTGGTCACTTTTTCGTTTTCTAAACGACTTTTTGGGGGTGTGCCGCTCGCCTATATGAACTCTAGTTTCGAATTGATTTCCATATGACATTTCGAAACAGCACCCTTATTACCAATACATTTAGTGCGTGTTGTAATTATAACAATAATAGTAATTTGAAAGGGCTGCTATTTGATTCTATAAGTAATATAAAAACGACTACTTCTTGATATTACAGCAGCACAAGTCTCCAACTCCATCAATCAGCAAGTATGTGTACGAGATTTGAATAATTAACTTTTTCTACATTCATGCAAAAAACAACACTTTTGTGCACCACATTTAATGGAAAAAGTGGTACTTTATTGCACTAGTGCAATAATAGTTATTTACGTAATTAGTGGGATATGGACATTATTAACGCACGCATGTGAAGTTTGCAAGACGAGGCCGTAGGCCGAGTCGTGTAATCACATAAGTGCGTTAATAATTCCTATCACACGTGTTACGTACAAAATCTTATCTACAACTGTTTATTAGTATTATCAACAGTACCTATATTATAAAATTTAAGAAAAATTCCAATCCAACGTATTTTTAATAATATTGACTGCAAACATAAGGTACTGTGTATCGTACTTTGTGACCATATCATCAAATACAAACAAGGATGTGGAAATAAAATAAATTAGTAATGTCATCAAATTTTCAAATTTGAATGAATAAAAATCTATAAAAATGAGTTCAAGCGAAGACAATCTCCTTTCGGAAATAGAAAATGCAGCTTCCAGTGTTATTTTAAATATTTAGTTCTGGTATTAATATGTTTCTAGACTCTCATTACCGCACTAGTGCGGTAATGTAATCAAAAACGCACTAGTGCGGTAATATACGTCATTATGACACTAAAAGGAGTGTCAAATCGTACTCGTTACATGACAGTTGTAGATAAAATATTTTATTGCACTCAGCTGTCATTCTTGTGTCAGTTTTGTGATGATTAATGACAAACATAAACATTTAAATTAAATAAAAATCCATAGCAAGTATCTGATCCTGCTTTAATACAACAATAATATATGTATATCTTACTACTTAGTCTCAACGAGTTACAATTATTTCAAAAATCTCTAATTATTTAAAATTTAAATGGTCAAGGCGAAAACCAGCTATGATTGAGTACTGACAAGGTGGAGGCCATAAAGATACAAAAAAGAAGAACGGGTTGAGTTTTATTAGGTTAGATTAGGTTTTTGACATATTTATATTGTAATTTTCCAGTTTTTGCATGAATTTAGAAAAAATATTGTATGCAACTCTTGCAAAACGTGTTTTTTGCACTTGTTGCATAAATAACTATTATACTTATACATATGTTAATGTTATGATATTTATAATTTTACATATGTCTGTCAATAATTGTCAATGAAAGTTATAATAGTAAAAGGTTGAATCTGGCGAGTATTAATAGTTATTTATGCAACAAGAGCAAAAAACACGTTTTGCACGAGTTGCATACAATATTTTTTCTAAATTCATGCAAAAACTGGAAAATTAGAATATAATATGTCAAGAACCTAACCTAATCAAACTCAACCCGTTCTCCTTTTTTTGTATCTTTATGGCCTCCACCTTGTCAGTACTCAATCATAGCTGGTTCTTGCCTTGACCATTTAAATTTTAAATAATTAAAGATTTTGGCAATAATTGTAACTCGTTGAGACTAAGTAGTAAGATATATAACATATATTATTGTTGTATTAAAGCAGGATCAGATACTTGCTATGGATTTTTATTCAATTTAAATGTTTATGTTTGTCATTAATCATCACAAAACTGACACAAGAATGACAGATGAGTGCAATAAAATATTTTTTCTACTACTGTTTTATAATATACTTATTAAAAGACTAAAATCTGTATCATAATGAAATTCATTATGATACAGATTTTCATTATGATACAGATTTTTAAGCCAATAGGAATGCGACATTCCCACAATATTTAGTATATAGCCATGGATACCTGGTTGACATTTCTGAAATTAATCATATTAGGTCTGTTCCCTGCAATAAAAGTGTAGCACTGAGCTATCCGATTTTATTTATTTTAATTATGTTTTAATGCTTCTTGTAGTTTACAAATGCAATATACCTAGATATTCCAAAATTTAGTAATTTTATACGTATTTTTTCACAGATAGACCTGAATTCTTCAAAATTATATAGCTCAGTGCTAAATTTTTATTGCAGGCGAACAGACATATTAAGTGACACTTAATTTGATAGCTGTCAAATAATTTTGATTTTCAAAAGTAACTATATTTAAAATTGATTTAACTAATAATTATTGAGTAAATAATTTTTATTAACCGGAGTAGAAAAAATATTGTATGCCACTTTCATGTAATGGCCATTAATACACTCGCATATTATATACGAAACTCGCCTGCGGCTCGTTTCGTATCCTACAATATGCTCGTGTCTTAATGGCTATCATTACATGTTCGTTGCATAAAATACTATTATTGCACTAGTGCAATAAAGTACCACTTTTTCCATTAAATGTGGTTCACAAAAGTGTTGTTTTTTGCATGAATGTAGAAAAATATTATTAAACAACAGGTTATGAGCCCAGGCATCGTAATTGCGTAATTGAGAGAAAAGTAAATTAAATTAATTATTAAATGCTGAAAATTAAATGCTGAAAACTATCACTTATGGAGTTATCTAGTGAAAATGCTACTGATAAATGCAGATCTATGAAATGTTGTGTCAGAGAAGTTACCATCCGAAGCAGATCGGGATAATGCTTGGAAAAAGAAAAATGATAAAGCATTGTCAATAATAGCATTGCTTATTGAGACTAATCATCTTGTACACAATAGAAATTCAGATTTTGCATGTGAAGTATGGGAATCCCTAAAGGAATACCATCAAAAATCAAGCTTGTCCAGTATGGTAATTTTTTTTTTTATTTAATACAAACATGCCCGCATCAACTACTAAGAGTTATTAGCAGGAGGACTTACACAAGTAGTATGTGTTGTATAATATGTGTTATAAATAATTTTTTAAATTTTGTTATACAAATTAATGTCTTTGAAATATTTAATTAAAGCACTTGTGTCTTTGGTCAGCACATTTTTGAATACCGCACTTAAATTATTCAGTCTTCTATATCGGGAATATTTGGGACACTCTAGGATGATATGTTTTATGGAAAGAGGAACATGGCAATGTATACAGTCTGGTGCTGGTTCTTTGTTGAGGAGATGTTGATGTGTAAGGAGTGTGTGACCTATTCGCAGGCGGGTTAAGACAACTTGATCTCTTCGTTTTTCTGGAATTGAAAGAGTTGATTCGACTTGTGGCTTAACTTCTTTCAGTTTGGATGTCGTACGATTCCATATCCTTTGCCAGGAATTAAATATATGTTTTTTTATTTGATTTATGTGGTCAGTGTAGGGTATTTTTTTAATGTAAGGTGTTTCTTGATTAGATGTTGTATCTACTGCTAATTTATCGACTTCTTTGTTTCCTTTAATGCCAGAGTGAGATGGAACCCACAGAAATGATATGTTCTTTTGAGTAAGACGTATTATTTCCATTTCGCTTTTGATTCGTATGAGAATAGGATGTGAAGGGTAAAGTTGTTTCAAGCCAAGTAACGCACTCAGTGAATCTGTTATGATAAGAAACTTGGTTCCTGTAGAGTCCTTGCACATTTTTATAGCTTCCAGAATTGCAGTTGTTTCTCCCGTGAATATACTACATTGATTCGGTAGTCGGATGGCAGATTTCTTATTTCCACAGATGAGAGCTGCTGCAATTCCATTGATATTTTTTGAAGCATCTGTATAGATTTGCAGGGTATGGGGATATTTTGATAAAATTTCCTTATAGAGGTTTTGTAAGAGACATTGGTTGGTGGAATTTTTTGGATTTTGAGTGAGGGACGTATTAACATCTGGCTTCTGGGACATCCAGGGGGGAAAGTTAGAGTTTTGTTTGAGTGATAATTTAAATTGCTCAAATTCATAGTTAGCTCGTCCCACTCTTTCTCTAAAAGGGAGATTTTTTGTTGGTTTGGAGTCGTATATTTCGTCAGGTGGGGCGTTTTTTGGGAAAACGACTTGGTATGCATTATTGTTGGGGTAAGCAGAAATTTTTGCAGTATAGTTTAAGGAAAGGAGTTGTCGACGTAAGTACAGTGGAGGTTCGTTTGCAATGACTAGGAGACTGCTGGTTGGGCTGGTTCTGAAAGCGCCTAGTACACATCTAAGTGAAGAAGTTTGAATGACATCTAATTTTTTTAATAATGCTTTCTTAGCGGTATCGTAGCAAATGGAACCATAATCTAATTTACTTCTTATCAGTGATTTGTATAGGTTCAGTAAGGTGATGGTATCGCTCCCCATGTTCGGTTTGATAAAAATTTTAACAGATTTATTTGGGATTGGCATGCCTGTTGAAGGACTTCTATATGTGTTTTCCATTTGAGAGAACAATCTAAAGTAAAACCAAGAAAATTTACTTCTTCTACCCGTGTAAGTGGAGTTCTATATAAAAACAGATTAAGATTATGGGTATCTTTTAGTTTGTCAAAAATCACATAGTGTGTCTTTTCGCTTGAAAATTGGAATCCTGTTTTTTGTGACCATTTTTCAATTTGATGGAGGCAATCTTGAAGTAAAGAGTAGGCGAATTTTGTGCTTCTACTTCTTGTATATATGATGAGGTCATCTGCATAAAGGCAAATTTTGATGGGAGGTTTTATCGTTTCGGTGATGCTGTTAATTGCAGTGAGAAAAAGAGTGGGACTCAAAATAGATCCTTGTGGAATGCCATTTTCGAGAGGTCTTGTAGTTGAGATGAGGCCATTTGATCTAACTTGAATAGTTCTGTTCTTGAGAAAATTATTTATGAACGCTAGCATGTTTCCTTGTACTTCCCATGTCTGCAGAGTTTTTAAAATATTATATTTCCAGGTTGTATCAAAAGCCTTATTTAAATCGGAGAATATGGCGATTAGTTTTTGGTCACCCAAAAATGCATTGTGTACTTCACTTTCAAAAGATATTAGATTATCAATTGTCGATCTGCATTTTCTGAATCCACTCTGATAGGGTGTTAAAAAATTCAGGAGGGAGACAAAAAACCGAAAGCTGAAGTCTAGTATTTTTTTCCCAAACTTGTGATTTCCGTACCAATTGAACACTCAATATCGCCTGAACCCATTCCTTGAACTTTGGAATATTGTCCTTTTTCCGCCAGCCGCACGATACCATTTCTACTTCCGTCCAGGATCTTGAAAAAATCTTTTAAATTTACCATATGACGCTCCCGAATCTATGAACCACGAAGTAGATTGACCGTGTACGTCTCTTAAGCTCAAGCATGATTCACAACCATAAAACATGCATCTTTTTCTTCAGTGTTTCCCTCGGTGATAACATTCGCTTTTTCCTTGCTATTTCTCAATGCTTTATATTTTAAACATTCCCTTTTGAAGTGACCCTTCTTTTTACAAAAATAGCAATGTTTTGACTGCTGGAAGCTGAAATCTAGTATTTTTCCCGTGTTTAATACACAATTTTTTTCTGTGACACACCGGATTTGAGACCAAGTACATCAACGGGAGTTGTGATGACAGAAAAAAATATAATTTCAACACAAGAAAATTCGTCTGTTGCACCGAATGGTTTAAGGAACGTGGCTTTCATGCAATGCACATTTAATAATTGTACTTTTGATATAAGGGAAATGCAACTTTATTGTATAATAAAATATTCTAAAATTAAATTATTATGTGTTTATATCCGGGAAAAAAGTACTCATTTTTTTCCCGTGGGAAAAAAATAATTTCATAAAAAGTGACATTTTGTGACCTGTCAACAGATATAAAATGTCAAACTTTTTTCCCGTCACAGTAAAAAAATTATTTAATCAATAATTATTAGTTTATAGTTATTTATGCAACAAGTGCAAAAAGTGAGTGTTTTTTGCACGCGACGTGAAATTGTCCAACGAGGTCTTTAGGCCGAGTTGGACAACACGTCGAGTGCAAAAAACACGTTTTGCAAGAGTTGCATACAATATTTTTTCTAAATTCATGCAAAAACTAGAAAATTACAATATAAATATGTCAAAAACCTAATCTAACCTAATAAAACTCAACCCGTTCTTCTTTTTTGTATCTTTATGGCCTCCACCTTGTCAGTACTCAATCATAGCTGGTTTTCGCCTTGACCATTTAAATTTTAAATAATTAGAGATTTTTGAAATAATTGTAACTCGTTGAGACTAAGTAGTAAGATATAGATATATTATTGTTGTATTAAAGCAGGATCAGGTACTTGCTATGGATTTTTATTTAATTTAAATGTTTATGTTTGTCATTAATCAACACAAAACTGACACAAGAATGACAGATGAGTGCAATAAAATATTTTATTGCACTAGTGCAATAAAGTACCACTTTTTCCGTTAAATGTAGTGCACAAAAGTGTTGTTTTTTGCATGAATGTAGAAAAATTAATTTTAAATATAGTTATTTCTGAAAATCAAAATTATTTGACAGCTATCAAATTAAGTGTTACTTCATAGGTCTGTTCGCCTGCAATAAAAGTGTAGCACTGAGCTATATAATCTTGAAATATTCAGGTCTATCTGTGAAAAAATACATGTAAAATTACTAAATTTGGGACTATCTATGGATATTGCATTTGTATACTGCAAGAAGCATCAAAACATAATTAAAATAAATAGAATCGTTCAGCTCAGTGCTACACTTTTATTGCAGGGAACAGACCTAATATAATTAATTTCAGAAATGTCACTCAGGTATCCATGGCTATATTAAATATTGTGCGAATGTCGCATTCCTATTGGTTTAAAAATCTGTATCATAATGAATATCATTACGATACAGATTTCAGTCTTTCAATAAGTATATTATAAAACAGGAGCAGAAAAATTATTTAATATAATATGTCTGTCAATAATTGTCAATAAAAGTTATATAGTAAAAGGTTGATCTATCGCGAGTATTAAATATTATGAAGCAACAGTGCGATTACCAATCAATGTGACAACACTATCGAGACAAGTTCTCAATTTTGTACTTTTTAGAAAAAATAAAAACTGCTAAGTCGACTGAAGGGGGAAATCTATTATTCCTGATTTATGTCCAATTTGACAGTGAAAAAAATTTCTGGAAAAGCTGGCTGCGATGCAATCAAATGACTCACCTCCACTTCAATTTCCGCATTGTATAATATCAATATATTATACACCTAAGTGGTGGTATTATTACCAACCAAGCACAAACAAAGAGGTGCGAGGCTTATAAATGTCTGAATATTTTCTGTATATTCCTTGTGGCATATTATTTATTTTCCTTCCTTCTATTTTTTTGGGGAATCAAACCGTAATAATGTCTATGTATTTTCCATTTCGACGTTCCGTTAGCGTTCGAGCTATAGTTGTCAGGATCGATTAGTTATTAAACTCAAAAAATGTTGGGTCCCTATCTGACACATCGGAAAAAAATACAAAATATTATTGTGGTTTGATTCACAAAAAAATTGGAGAGAAAACAAGCTTATAAATGTATTCACCGCCATGGTATATGAGAAGCGTTCACCTCTTTGTCTGACTGACAGGTACACTGTCTGTTTTCGCTCCATAGATTATGAACGTACTCTTTATGTCATCCGACATTTTTGGTTACGCGCGAATTTCAAACTAATGGCATTCAAATTCAAATAATTTTATCTCGATGAATAATTTCAAGCAGTAAATACGTCAAAGACAATCTCATGGGTATACAAAATTATGTTGCACAAGCTTTTGCTGAACTACTATCTTTGGATTCTCAAAATATTTGAACTTTATATATATTTTTATTTATATATTTGGTACATTATTCACCTGGTGATAAAAAAAATTATCAACCACCAAAATAGGAATTCAACTAGTAGTGGAAAATATTTTCCTATTGGGTCGAATACATTGAGCAAATGGACTGTCCGACAATCCTGGCTTAAACATAGAGAATATCAAGTTTACTGACTATTCGCTACGAGCTAAGACCGTCTGGAATCTAGCAAAAATGTGTAAGTTAGCAGCAACTTTTGAAAATTGCAGCTTTTTGACAACATCCTGTCATACAAAATTATCGATAATTTGATGCTCTTGTGCAAAGACAAAATTTCATTTATATGGCACATCTGGAAAAAATAAACCTAAGAAATTATTTATAATACAAAAATTATTATTATTCGGAACTTGTGGGCAACGGAAGTTTTCTATTGATTCATTATACTACAATTACGAATAAATTTTATTTATTAAAGGAAATAGTGATAGCTCAGTCCATTTGCTCTTTTATATTATGACATAATTAAAAAAATTGATAGCAGTTTCCCATTCTCGAAATAATAAAGATAAAAAAGTCTATCAAAAATTGCATTATAGGGATCATTACTTTTTACGATCTAAACAAAGAGTTTGATTAAATCCACGCTAACAGCACTGTAAACCGACTCTCCCCCTAATAAAATGCAGAGGGATAGAAAATTAAATGGCAACAACTGGCCTTTCTAAAAAACCATTAAAATACCATAGATCTTTGATTCCCCTACATACTTCACTTGATGGAACTCATAAGTTACATGGCTACTGTAATATCTTTCCTGTCGGTAACGCCAAAAAAGATCGTACATAAGCAAGTGTGTCCCTAAGGATAACGTGAATATACCTCACCCTACTTTGTTACCAACATTAATAAATCTCTACAGTACTTCAAACAGAATGTGACTTTTGGATTAATGTTTGTTATGAATCGGGGAATGGAGAATATTTGTTTTATCATTATAAATAGGTGAAGTTTGATTTCTTCTGGGGGACTGATGCTGCTGCCACCACACGATAACGAAATTTTCGATAATATGTTGGGGATTTTGCATCTGCTCCACCGAACTTCCATCAGATATTTTAGAATTATTTACATTTCTAATATTGTATGAATACAACACCAATGATCGACACAACACTACCTCTACTCAAAAATCAAGAAACTCAAAACATAATTTTAAGAAAAAGATTCACCAAACGTAATAACCAACACTTCCAAAAACAACGAAGGAGTGGGATGCGCGGTCACCTCATCAAACAAAACCCTTCACACAACCGCTCTTGATGAAGTATATTCACTTCAGAAAGTTCTGCCATTTTCCTGGCATTCAAAATAATGGACTTAAGGAATAAAAAAGTCAGTATCCGTACAGACTCCCTCTCCTCAATCCCAGAAAGCCAGTTCAAAACACTCTCTCATACAAGAAATCCTCGGAAAATACGAAATACTATTTTCTCACAACACCACTGTCACGATAACTTGGACCCCATCACATATTGGAATCACTGGAAATGAAACAGCTGACAACGCCGCTTAGCTTGCCACAACTAAAACCCAAAAAACATTTCTACAAATCCATGAAGAACTGAAAAACATCTTAGAGACTCCTGGCAATCACACTGGCACACAAGACACTCCGCCCTATATGCAATACAACCCAGTCTAAATTGTATCACAATGACTCCAGACTCTCCAGAAAAGAAGAAGTGAATATGAAGATTGCGCATTGGACATACGCTACACCCTACTTGATGACAAAAGAAGATCGCCCACTGTGCCACTTTTGTTCTGTTTATCTTAAACCTACCAGCAGAAACACAATATAAAAGAGCTACTCAGCAATATCTTGGAATTTGGTAAAGTGGATATAATGCTATCCTACCCAAAAGACATAAATTTGATGAACCATATTCAACATGTTCTACCTAAAATGTATTATATGTCACAACTGTTTTACCCTAAATGCATAAAATACTGTCACTGACTGTGTCAATGATCTCAGCACAAGTTAATTTAAATTGAAAAAATGAAGGAAATTATTGCAAAAACAGTAACTGAAAATTGAATGTTCTCCTTATTGCTTCAATAATCATAACTTTTTTCACAACAGGACAAAAACGGAAATGGTTTTCAAAAACGATCAATTGTGTCAGTTTTCAAGACGTTTCCAATTGTGCGTGAGATTATTGAGGATCAATAGTCAAACACCCCATGCTAAATGGTAACAATTTTGTTGCCTAAAAACAAAAATACCAAGATATAGTTTGTGTGTTCGTTATTTTACTTTGGCATGTGCTGAAAATCAGTTTGCGATTTGTGGTTGAAGCACACCTATAAGAGAACACAAATTGGAGGACTTCACAGTTTGTTAGTGTAACAACTGTAAAGTTATCTGATTTCGATCAAAAAGATTCCAATACCAATGACACAACAAAATGTTTGTGAATTTTTGAATGTTTACCTTAAATATGTGCCAGCATAGCCATACAATCCCATTTGTTACCTAATCTATTGAGGAAAGAACAAGAATTCAATTTAACTGAAGAATGTTGAAGATCTTTCGCTGATATGGAACAAAATTCATGCACACAGCCTTTATTAATAACTTTGACCTCGAATCGACCGATATAAAAATAAGAGATCTAGTCTTCAAGAAGCTGGAGGTGTCCAGAAGAGTCCAGAGAAGCTATATTCCTAGAATGCTTGACTGAGAAAAAGTATACAATTCATATTCACGCATCTCAGATTCTCCTTCCTCTAACGACTGAATGGAACACCAGTTTATAAAATCAGGTTTAAGTCAATGGAAAGAAACAGAAAATAGCTTGGTCAACTATAGCACACGGATGTGTGGGAAAATACAATAATACATAACGCTAACCGGATACGCACCATCATACTCAATGATTGGTACTGAAGTATCGGTATTACCGAGAGAGCTAAGTAAAATAACAACGGAACGGGATTTTGAGAGAAACAAAGGAATCGCATATGTCTACTTCTCCAGGGTGCCTATTCTTGAATTTCAGGGAGTAGAACTTTGCGAGAGAAGTAAGTGTGGTTCTCTTAAAAAGATTAAATGTGTATTCTTGAAATAAATTTGAGGGAGGGAGCATCTCCCAAGAGAACTCGAAGTTCCCCTACAAGGTAGTGAGAGAATTGCAAAAGTGAGTATTTGACCTAACCTCTATAATTGTTTCGTTTTGATTGACTGTGGTTCAAAATAAATGTTGAAGATTTCAATTTAATGCTGTGGAATAATAGCTATTTGTATTACTAGGGAGGAAAGTGTCACTTTTCCTCCCGCAGGATGTAGTTTACTGCACGACGCGAAGCGGAGGGCAGTAAACATCCAAGGGAGGAAAAGGCACTTTACTCCCATGTGATACATATGATTTTTCCTCCTACCCACTTTTTTTTTAAATTTATTCACGACACAAATAGGTAACGAATATAATTCAGCCCATTGCTTATATTGTGTATATTGTTTTTCATACCTATCTTTAGATTTTTGTGGTAGTAAGGTAAATGACGCTATGTTAGCATGTGCCTTAATATTAGGTGGTGTATTAGAAAATTCAAAATCACTTGAATCGCTCTCCATTTTTCAAAAATTCAACCAAGTTTAATTAATGTAGCAACTTTGCACCACAAAAGTCAATCGCCGTGTTTACTGTCAGTGAGCCACAGCATACTATGCTTTTCTTATTCTGAACTCAAAAAACGTATACCTATCTAAGATTCCTGAAGTTGAAATTTGTATTGAAGAACTACGTTGAAGTACCATTAATGTTTGATTTTTACCAAAAAACAGGATATACAGGATGTTCTAGAAATTATGGAAACAATATGAATATAATGAATTCACAAGTTTCATCGTTTACAACTTACTTGAAATGAGAGGGAGGAAAAATACTTTCCTCCCTAGGGAGGAAAGTACTTTTCCTCCCTGGGAGAAAAAGTATGAGTTTCCTCCCTGATTTGAGGGAGGAAAGTGTGTACTTTCTATAAGGGTAGGAGGAAAAATAATTAACAAGAATGCAGTTGAGGAGGCGTTAGAAGAAGTGGGTATTGGTAGGGATGTTTTGAGACAAAACATTTGTGCAGTTATTTAGAGTTGATAAAGACCTCTGTCATAACATAATAGACATTGTCACCCCTTTTCTATTTCAACCCACAAGAACCTCTGCTCTATACATACAAACCGCGCGTAAACAAAGTTTCTTTTTGTTTAGGACTCAACTGTTTACTTTTAACATCCATATTTTGTTCAATTATATCAACCAAACAAATATAGTAAATAGTGAGGTTATCGATGAATTAAAAGTCTGTCAAAATTTCTACAAGTTCATTGGTCAAGGCAACTGGCAACGCTGTTCCCCGATCTTGCTTCCTCATCGCTACTCTCCGGTACTTTTCATTTTTCAAAAATATAACGTTTTTTTATTGGGGAGTTGAAATGAGGGAGCTCTCCCTGGGAGCACTCCCTTCTCGTTATTTCAAGAATAGGCGTCCAGGAGAGGATGAGAAGAAAATACATTTTATTTTTTTTTAATAACTGCGCATTTTTGCGTCGGCATAGTGTCAGCGTCATACTCGGTCTAATGGAAAGGTCTGACATTGATGAGTATTGATATGTGGTTAGTTATCATTCTACTAATTTAGTGATGATGTGATGGGTAACTATTTATAACAATATGATCCATGGAGTAATGTCATTTCTCTCATTGAATGTAGGTAAGGTTTTGTGAACAATAATTTTAAGATTTGCAAATAACGGAAAATATTTCTCCCATATTACAGAAACTCAGTTTTTTTCTCTTCGTTAGTGCCATACCTTCTAATGCCCAAAATATCCACTATATACGTCATTAACGATAATGTTAAATGGCAGATCTCAAAATAAGAATATCAATTTATTGTGAAAACCCTAAGTCGTTATAAAACATCAAATTTTTTTCCTCAAAAGACAAAAACCACGAAATATCAACTCTTCGCGCTATCTTATAACATAATATATCAACCTGTCAGTGGGCAAATTGAATCCTCAGCTAAAAAATCGCGGAAGGCTTTTACAGAGTTTCAATTATAGGAAACTATTGGAGCCATTGAAATTGATGGATACGTATGGAGTGTCGCTCAGATCCTAGGTGAACGCCACTCCTGTCTGGAAAGCGAATATCCAGAAAGAATTTTGATTTGATTCCGGACTGCATCCGAGAAAAAGAAAAATGTAGTTTTCTTCCGCCGAGAAAAATATTTACACCGTAGGAGAGGATCATGAGAGAAGAGGATTTGAAAAATATGCTGAAAATGTTGCTTACATTTTATATAAAATATAATTTAGCGAGCAAAGCAATTTCAAATTTTATTTCGAAATATTTTTGTAAGGTTATCGAAAACGATTATACGAAAGTTATTGTGAACTTTAACATCAGTTGGTATATTAACTAACTATCAACTGACGGAATATATGTTTCCAGTAATACAAAACATCTAAGCTGTTCCCAAAAATAATCAATACTATTCTTCACATGTTGCTTGCAGCAGTTTTTGAAATACCTTCCCCAACACACACAAAATTTATAATATTCCAATGAGAAAAACAGAGTACACTCATAAAATATTTCGTTTTTAAATAGAGTTCAGATTTTTTGTTTCGTTTTTTAAATTTGAAATAGTGGCTTATAAAACCGTTGGAAGTAATGCATTCATCAACATGTTCATATTCATAGTATCGTGATAATAAGCCGAAAATAAGAGATTCGCCCCATTAACAAAATAGTTATTTTGACCCGGTGTTGTCTTTTCGAGATCAGTATCCGATTCAATTTGAATGAAAAAATCGCACACGATTCGAAGATCACATTTTGTTTGTTATATTATGTTGTAATGGAACAAACGGTTTCGTTTCGGGGGCTTAGATTCTGTGAGTAGAAAAGAGACTACAGAAACCCACTACTTATAATTCGAAATAAAAAATACTTAAGACAATACATCGACCAATAGTTACTTATGGATGTGAAATATGGGTGTTAAGTACAACAAAAAAGTGAAATACAGGCGACAGAGTTGAAATATTCAAGACGTGTCAGAAAAGGATAGAATGTAGTGCATATACATATGATAAAGGATTTAGGCATATAATGCACCATTAGGATTTATAGAAAGACTACTGCAATAGTGGGGACATATACATTGTATAGATGACAAAAGACAGTATGGAAAACAAAAATTGAGAAAAGTAAAAAGAGAACAGCCCCTGTGATGAAAGAAAAAAACAGGAAAGAAGCGAAACTTAGCTTAGAAAATTTTTGACTTTTAATCAATTTTAGATTCAGTTTTTCGATGATAACTTTATTTAAAAAAACTTCGCTGAAATTAATTATTATGTCCACTCTTTCAAAAAAAGGAAAACGTTATTCTGGAAAAACCAAATTTGAATTCAAACCAAATGAAGATTTTAACTGTTAATATGAATGATTTTTGTAATCTAGAATGTCTGAATTTTTTCCAAAAATAGTCAATACAATACTTCACATGCTGTTTGGAACAGAGAATTGTTACATTTTCCCAAAAAAAAATAAAAGGTGAAAATCTTTTTTGGGAAAAAACAAATTTAGATTTGGGCCGAATAAAGAGTTCTACTATTACTTCTACTATTCACAATTCCAGTATTTCAAGCCACACGTTCTAGTTATAAAAGAATTAAACGAAATTTTCAATCAAATTATACACAAACCGAATGCGTTAATCACCATATGCAGTTTACCCGAATATTTTCCCTGCTGCTAAAATTGAAACTATATCAGAATGGAGTATGAACACATTTCACCTGATGTCAAAAGTTGCTCCTTTGCAAGTGGAGGCATTGGATTATAGCTCAAACTTCCCTTTAATTAAGTTCAACAACTGAAACAAGACCTTAATGGCCTAAAGTTTAATTTGTTCTGGCTCAACTAATCTCACTTATATCGAATATTTTATTTTATCATTGACCGCTTCAACCCCTTTGTAGTCGTAACGTTAATGATGTAGGACTCAGGTTAAATTTGTAATTGCTTAGCCGAATGGGGAAGGGTAAAACTTGAATGAAAGGGGAGAACTTTCTTTGTATGAAAATTGTAATTTGAATATTCAATTACACTTATTCCAGAAAAAGTAATAAATACAGTAGACTGGTTCACAAGTGCCATTTCACTCCAAGCCTGGACACCGAAAATTATGATTATGCTATGATTCGATTCAAAGTGGAATTTAAAAAAAGCAGAAATTCATTAATGTTGACGTTAAAATTTATCAATAATACCGAATACAGTGTCTACACTCGCATTATTAACTTTTGTATAATAGAGAAATCAAGGGTCGTGTACAAAGTAGTAGGAGTAGTATTCAACTCGCAATTTATGGTCATTATTCAATCAAGTGAACGTAGTCCTGTTTGATAATATACTATTATGCTCCAACGCATTACATCGTTGATAAAAAAAAAAAGAATTTGAATTTCTCAATTTTTCCAAAAGGTATAAATATTATGTTCCGTTGTTAGATAAAGGTAACAAGGTATGGAAGCGTTTCTGATGCAATATTTCATAAGTTTATAATTTTAGACTGGTAGTTTGGTGCTAAAACTACAGTAACAAATGTGTATTGAAATGCTGCAAATTAGATAAATCTCTTGAAACCATATCTAGGAATTATAGGGATAATCGTTTCAAGCGAAGATATCCCGGGAAACAACAAATTCAATATTTACATTAGTGTTATTATCATCCCCTTGTGAACTCAAACTGATAGTTGCTTGTGATTTTTGGAGCTGTTTTCAATCTTCATTTGAGTTTGGTTTTTTGTTGATAGTAGTTTAGTTAGTGGAAGCAAATTTTAATATTTTCCTGATAAGGACATGTTTCAATTGTATTCAAACAAAATTGTACAAAACCATAACTTTTTCAATGTTTTTACAGTATTATTAGTATTATTATTCCAGTCGAAAGTCCCACTCTGTATACCATCTCTATACTGTCGACAAGTATCAATTTATATCTGAATTTATAAAATGAAATATAATTGAAGTTTTTATTCAAGAAATCGTCGACAGAAGACGAATTAATAGACTCGATAGGAGAATTCTATAGTGTGCTGAGTCCCGGAACAGTAGCGGGACGTGTTCACATTTTGTAGGTAAACACAAAATTAGAATACTGAACATGTATAATTTGAATTAAACATATTTTGGAATTTCCTAAACCTTTTTGAGACATTTTCACATACCATGAAAATAATTGGTATCATAAACATTTATACTTTCAATTAACGATTGGTGATGTTCGATGGTAACGGCCAAAAATTAAGACTCAATTGCGTTCTTATATTATAAAAGGATTCATTATGCTAAAAACTGGAATAGATACTTATATTGAAATAAATATGAAATTATATTATATGTGAATTAAAATATATGTATAAATTATATTCAATTATAATAAACTCATTCCTACATCACCCAGAAGGTAGAGCTAGTAGCGCGCTTCTTTTATAGTGATGAATTAAATGGGAGCACGAAAAGTAGTACCTACCTATCTAAATTAATAATAGCGGTTCTTTATTTCGCCTACTTTCATAAAACAGTTCCAGCATAAAAATGATATATAGTAGCAGCACTCGTCTCTAAATTGATTAAGACATCAGTTCATCATTTTTCTACACTGACTACTATTTAATGAATCTTTTTTCAAATTAAAAAAACTCCATTTTGTTTTTTATACAGGGTGTTTCATAGTTGAGCCACCATAACTGCAAGTAGAGCACACTTTGATGGTTCCAAATAGACCTGGTTAATTGGTCTAACATAATTATTGACAGAGATACAGGGTGTTTTCTTTATTTAGTTCAATGCTTTTGAAGGCCATAACTCTAGAACCACCTCATATATCTTTTTTATTTTTGGTAAGGATATATTACATTGATAACACAATGGGATAATGTAATAAAAATTACAATTATCCAGGTCAGGTTTGAGAAAAATTTGCAAAATTCAATAATATCTAGAACAACATCTTGTTTATCAAAATTTTCAAAATCCAATGAAATATTCAAAGGGAACAAGAAAAAATAGAGCGCTATCAAAATATTTTTCGAAGTGCACATCCCGTTTAACTGCTTAACTTTTAATGTCAAAGTTATTTAAATGTATCATTGTCATTTTCGTACGTAATAACTTTAGAAACAGTCTATAGATTCCTTTAAATTTTTGGTAAGTGTGAGTTACATAAGCATAAAAATTTTATCATGTGAGAAATCACGTGAAAAAACTGTTCTCTTCGATTGTATGTACCTATGTATGTATGTTTTTTGAACCATACCTAGATTATATTATTTTCATTACACTATCTTATTGTGTTATCAATGCAATATATTCCAACAAATAATGGAAAAAATTTATAGGGTGGTTCTAATGTTATGACATTCAAAAGAATTGGACTAAATGGATGAAACACCCTGTATAATTATGTTACACCAATTAACCAAGTTTATTTGGAACCACCAAGTATCCTCTACTTGCAGTTAATCTATGGTGGTTTAACTATGAAAAACTCTGTATAATTACAAAAATCTAACAATATTTTTCAACCTTATGTTTATAAAATTTTGCAGTATTTTCCGGATCCAGTTTAGGCATTTTTAAGTATTTTTGAATACAATATGCTCTAAATCAAAACGTTCAGTGTGGTCCTGGTCTGGTGGCACTTGCGAACCAGTACTAAGTGATTATAGGCTTTATTGGGTATTGTAAAAAGATGAAAGTTTGTTCAAGTTTTTGTATAAAAATATATACACTTTCATATGTATGTTTCGGATTGTACCCCCCCCCCCAATGGTGTCGCTTATGTTTCCTGGAGTTGCTTCAATTACGAACATATATTTATTTCAGTAACAATATAATCAAAGACTGGGATCCTTAGAGAAATACGGTGTACTTCAGCTCGTCATCTTTCCATTGTAAGAGTTAGTTCTGTCGAAGTGAAGTGCCCAAATTAGGGTAATTAGAAAGCGGCATGTTTTGTACAAGAGCAAATTGAAATTTATTGTTCTATGAACCAATCTCGTCTCGTGCTCGAGGACGAGTTTGTGTCTTTTCAACGTTATATTGTAGCATTAGATAAATTCTCATTTAGTTGGGTTTAAGAGAACTTTGTGCTAAAAATAAGTAGGCGGAAATTTGAGAGGTTCATTTTCAAGGTGAATTACGTTGTTTCTCAGAGGATGAATTTTGAGAAACGTACAAATAAGTTTTGAATTTGGGTGTACTTTCTTCTGGAATTCATATTTCATGATTATTTGTTTATGGTAATATAAGTTGAATTAAACAAGCTTTATATGACAGAGAATTGGGAAAATATTTCCAGAATTTTTAAAACAACACATTTCCATATGATTATTAGGATAAAGTGAAATGGAATTTGAAAAATTCTAAATAACACACCATGAGAACTACACCAACTGTTGCGATGGAACTGATCCTTGGTCTTTGGCCTCTTCACTATGTGATCGAGGCTGAGGCGGGGAGGGCTTTCCTGCAGCTGCAATACGTGTGAAGGGGGGAAGAGTGCAGGCACGTCAAGAAGCTCCGGCTTCTGGGAGATATTCCAGTTCCGGCTCAAGCGACTGACCAATGCCTGCGTAAGTACTACTTTACTATCCCTTACAGGCCATGATCCGGGATAGGGAGTCCTGGGAAAAAGAGAGGAATAGAGAGGAATACACATCCTAATGGGACCGTCTGGTACACAGATGGCTCATGCTCCGGTGATAGAGCAGGGTCTGGAATTCACTCCAGGAACCCAAGATAGCAGGATTCCTAACAGGGCACTGCTGTATGAGGAAACACCTCCACAGGGGTTGCGGCATGACTGACGAAACGTCAGTCCATGTTCTCTTGTCCACACTGGGCTGTACTACGCAGGGGAATCTTTGGAGTCCCTGTTATGGACCCTGGAGACACAAGCAGGCATCAATTGAAAAAGGTTGTGGCCTTAATTGAAGGGCTCGGCTTCATGGATGTCTAGGTAGCAGGAATGGCACAATGAGCCCGCCAGTGGCCGCAGTGCCAGAACCTTTGCTTGAGTTTGTCCAGGACAAGGCTTGCTTGCACACTTAGTAGTAGTAGTAGTAACTTATTCTTCATTGGATTTGCAAAAATTGAATCTACCCTGTTTTAGGATTAAGTGCTCTTCGGGGTTTGTTTGGATTTAATTTAATGCAAATGAAGTTTAAGGTCGCGGTAGGAACAGCTGTGGCTGTACACTAAAACATGGCCACGAATAAGATTTGCTTAGTCGGTGTTTAGTCAATTGGCTGAAAATACTTTGAATGAATTATATAATATTCACTTTCCATAAACTTTTTTTTTCATAAATTGAAATTGAATATTCAAATGTTTCAGTGTGATTACTTTCAAATGGACCTCCACTTTTCACGCCACTGGCTGAAGTTATTTTCATTTTATTCTGTAGTCTTTAATAGTTTTCACGTGAAAAAAGCATAACCTTCACAAATCAAAAAATTTGTGGTTTTCAAGGTATTTAATGATTTCCATTCGTCCAACTCGCAACCGACCTGAAGAATCACTTCAAAAATTTCACACTAGATTCCTGGCGACACCTATGGCGCAATAGCACGACAGCACTTCACGATATCCATCCAACCACTTCTCCTCTCTCCCTTGACTTCTCAACCCGGAGAGAGGCTACTATAAGAAGAAGAATCAGAATCAGCCATACTAATCTGACACACGGATATTTGATGTCTTCTGGAAATCGTCCCGTTTGCCACAGCTGTAATCACATTATGACTGTCAAACACTCACTGACGGACTGCAAACAATTTTCTGCCGCACATCAGCTATTCAACCTAAGGCCTAACCTCAAGGAAATGCTCCACTGCCCTACAGAAATCAAGAAAATCATACAGTTCCTGATAGCCAGTAATCTATACTACAAAATCTAATTTCAAAATATAAATATTTGTATTTGTTTTTCCTGTGCCAATGACCAGCGCTGTCGAGGCACGTTGAGCTAAAATAAAAAAAATAAATAAAAATGATTTCATGTCTATAAGATAACTTTTTGATAATAACTTTTCGGGTACAACATGGGAAGTGAAGGGACTCGAAACATATAAGAAAGACTAAAAATTGATTGGAATACCACTTTCTTATGCGACTAACCTTTTTCAGTATTTTTTTGTTCGTTGCGTTGGTAGCAAACCCACATAGCAATTTGACATACTTAGCATGTGCGTGGAATATTTTCAAAAAAACTTGGATGTGCAAAGCATGTTCTCAAATAATACCAAAACAAGTGCTAAAAATAGATTGTGTTGCGTCCTGGTCACATGCTGGTCAGGTTTTCAGAATGTTGTGAAAGATGTTCTTATAAGATGCTGAGTATGAACCCAGCACTAAAAAGCTCAATGCCAACAAGCATGTGATAAGGATGTAATTAGGTACAATCTATTCTCATCCTTAGCATGTGCACTAAAAGGATACAACGCCACCTTCTAAAAATAGGAACTGTGTCCTGCCCTTGTCACATGAGATTCAGGTTCGTAGAATATACCAAAGATACACTCGTCAGATACTGAGCATGCAGTCAGCACTAATATCGTAAGTGCCAATAATTGTTACTGCAGGTTCTTATCAAATCCTAGTTAACTTTTTAGCATGTTATTAAATACTTTCTTGTAATATGTGTTAAGGATATCCTAGGTTCTCATACCCTGCATGGATAAAGCTGCAACATTACCCATTTAGCAGGTCACGTGAAAATAACGACAAAATATGGTCATGAACTGACTAGAAATGACCAGTTCAATGACGTGAATTGCTTTATTATAAAAAGAGACTTAAAAAGTATAAAGGTAAGGGAACATACCTATAAAAATAAAACAATGTATATTATTATTATCAAATTTATTTATCCTTAGCATCCTGAATAAAGTGGCTATACATTAAACAGAAGTACCTAGTCATAATAACCGTTAACAGATATTTTCATATACCCAGCTATAATAATTTTAGTATACTTACCACAATTAAACAAACGGAAAGAGTAAAATAAAACACTGTTAAAACAGCAAATCAAAAATACACGGGAACGACAAGTCATCAACAATCACAGCACGAGGCTGTGATCTCAATAATGTCTGTCAGTCTGTTCGTTGTTCGTTGTTGACCGGTCGAATAACGGCGCAATCGCAGATGTAGAGCCATGCGCAGAACCTTCAAAGTATGAAACTTCATTTCATGGTATATGCGTAGCATTTGTGTTAATTGTACCACATAATATTCCTTGTTTTATATTAAGCACATGCTTAGGATTGGCTTTTGATATCAGCAGATGCTGAATATTTAAAATTAATAGGTACAACACCAATGATGGCTTTGAATGTACCTATTCAATAAAAATAGTAAATACCTATGTATTTATATAAAACGAATAAAACGTGCTAAAAATCTGATGTAAAGTTACCTGACCTGATTGATAATCCTTATCACATGCTTAGGATATCTGTAAAATGAGATACTACTGATATTCTTCAAGGTATATACTTAGCATATGCGCTGAAAGTACTGAAAAGTACCTTAATTAATGGTAAATCATTATTATATGCTAAATATATAATTAAAAAAACAAACTTTCGGTGACCTTTTATGGTATGTGCGAATCATATGCGAAAGATCTACGAAAAAGAACAAGCTTTAATCTAAAATTCTCAGCACTTGCTATGGATGTATGTACAGGGATGTGCTCAAATAGTATGTGGTCAGAATATGCTTATCATGTACCGAAACGAACATCTTTTACGGGACGTTGGAGGCATATTCTTGGCATATGAATCTTCTTTCAATGCTATGTGGGAATTCCCTTGTATAGAACTCGTCCATTGAATGAATGTAGTTTACTCGAGCTATTGTGGTAACTTGGCCTACCGACACCGTAGAAAGTTGAAGAAATATTGTTGCCAATGCCAACATAATGAGGAAGAAACCGTGAAATCAGAAGAAGAGAGAAAATATAATTCTGATGATGATGTAGAATTTTATCGATAACTAAACTTGAATTTAACATAAAATTTGTATCAACCTTTATTTATCAAGTAATCGACCTAAATGGAGATTTTCCCATATTTTCTTCATCTCATATCAATCTGTACTTATATAGCTCAAAATGTAAGGAAGTAGCCAGAAGAGGAAGAAACACATGACTCTAAAAGAAATGTCTCGAATGAAGTTAAATTCATGATTTAATCTCATAATCAAATCTGATAATTTTTAATTTTCCATTATGTAAACGCGTGAAATGAAGAGGGAAAAAAGTTTTCCGTGATAACGGATACATTACAACCACTTTAACACACCATTCAAATATGTATGCGTGACCTTTCCAGCTAAAATTGCCCGGTTTTTTTCTAGTGAATATATAACTACGCACAAAAGCGTATATAAGATTGATTGAAAAATACAATAATGGTAAAAGATATAGGTGGCATCATTTTGTCGTATTTCACGTACCGATCTCACAGCATTCAGTATTTCCTGATTAGTGGAACCGAACTAACAATTAAGTTAATTTGTTTGACTTTTCCATTTTGGGGTTGAGAAAAATGTAAATAAATGACTAATAAGAAACATGTGTTACAACAATGTATTCACGAGGTGTTTGGAAGTCTGAGACCTATTCAGATACTGACTGCTGAGAAATCCGTACGTGGAAGAGGAGCATCCCGAGATATCAGGTATATTTTCTTCAACTTAATGTGTTTTCCATTCGGTCTTTGATTTGCATATTCAACAATTGCTTCATTTTATTTGGCTGCTTAAAATATACAGCATATTACATAAAAAAAACAGTTTTTCTCTGATTGGCAGCAAATATTAATCAGCAAAGTATTACTTTTCCTGCCTAGGCAGCAAAGTGGTTACTTTGCTGCCTAGGCACGAAAGTGATTACTTTGCTACCTGTGATTATACATTTCCATGGCAACCAACTAAAATAAAGAGATTGTGGGAATTGTAATAATTTGCAAATAAAATATCCTCATGAACTATCGGAGAAAAAATTATATGTTCAACTTGGCAGCAAAGTAGATTGACTGCCTTGGTTGAATTCCTAGCCTCTACTACTTTGCTGCCTAGTTAAACAAATAACTATTATCAATATATCTTGACAGCAGCATTTTATGTAACCATGTTAAGGAAATTGTGAGAAATAGACATATAATATGTCAAATCAGTTGAAAAAATCCTGAGATATAAAAAATGTATCATTGAAGAATAATCACAATAATGTTTTATCTACTAGCCTGAACCCTAAATCAAGTACAGCACTGAACTTTCCTCTAATCATTTCATCAGAAGTTCCTCTGCACATTTTTCACATCTAGTAAGATAAAGGGAGCCATCTACGTCGATTTTGGAAAAACGCCACATATTATTATTTCGAAAATGGGACAACTGAACAGCAACTGAAAATCGCATTGGATCATTGCTTGTTTACTACTCTGTTTATTTCCTCTAATTTTTGAAATGCCGTCCAGTTTACAGCACACTCGGTACATAAACCGCGAAATATGAAGAGTAGCTTTCTTCCAACTAAGTTATACATATTTGAATTTTTTTAAACAGAAGAAATAAATTCCAATTGAAAGTGAAAATTTGAATTAATAGAGCATTCCCAAAAATAAAGTCGTACGTCTGAAAACTCTAAAAACAATTTTCTGTAAAGAAAAAGATAAATTGAAGGTACACGCAATTTATTTTTTTTTCATTTTCTGAGTCTCAAAACAAGAATTTTTCATGTCATAAAATTCTCTAGAGGAACACCAAATTACAGTTTTAGTTCTACTATGAAAGTAGCTAAAAAAAGAAAAAGTATTTTCTCACAGGTCATTTCCACTGTGTGTAGCAGTGATGGCCCCATTTTCTTTATAATCAGTTTTTGGATTGAAACATCACGCTTCTGCACTTTATGGTACTTTGGTGAAACAACTTCATTGGAACATGTTTTTACTAACAAAAATAATTATTTCACACAATAATATTATTCCGAGAGAATAATCCATACGGGGGAATGACTATTATTCAAAAATATGCAGGAAAATGTCTTTAGATCCTGGTAATAATAATTGACAGCTTACATCAGGTGAATAATTGATAAGTTATTGCATTACCTTCACCACAAATTCATATCTAACACCAGGTGATGACTAACTCTTTGCAGCTATCATGAAGTTACTTAAAGTAGGGAGAATTTGGCTCAAATGCGAAGTGGCTGTCGAAGCTAACCCATATTCTGAGAGCAAAGATGAATCTGCTAGAAAAGCTTCAAAATATTGGACTTCATAACTGGTTGTATTATAAATAGTTATATTACTATATATATTGAAATATTTGTTTTTCTACAAACGTCAAAAAATGACAAGGTTTCCGCATTGACAACAATATGCGAAGTGACCCTTTTTTCATCCTCCTTCGTTACCATGACACCGTGCGCGAAGTAGTGTGCGAAATGCTTACTTCGTACACTGCATGTAAACTCAATCGGATTTTTATATTCCAACCTTCATGTTCCTCAATCAAGCAAAAATCCAAGAAATATTTTATTCATTAATGTATAACAATAATTATCATTTTATTTCCATAGTTACAGTAATTACTTGATTTGGAAAAACAGTTTAAGCCAGTCTTATAATATTTTTCATATTAAGGGCCAGTTTCATAATCAACTTAAAGTGCCTTTAAATATTAAAGTTGGCTTAAAGTTGAAAAAGTGGTCCCATAAACGTACTTTAAGATAAAGTAGTGCCTAAAGTTTCCTTTAACTTAAAGTGCGAATTTCTAAACTTTACAGAAGATAAAGTGGCTTTAAAGCAGATATAACCTAGTTTTCTCCATATTTTTTGACAACCAGGCTGAATACTTCACGAAAAAATGATGAACATGCTTGATAGTTCTTCCAGCTCTAGTTCATCATCCGATGACGAAGTAATTTATTTGAAAAAAAATAAAAAATTATTCAAAGAGATAGTGTCACTTTGAAAGATATGATGATGCTGACTTTTTTGATCGCCAAAGCAATAATTTTAGGTTAGATAACTAAATTAAATAGTGTCAAAGGTATCGAAAAACAAATTTCAGGGCTGCCAACTCAGCTAAATGCTACTTTTATTAAAAAAAGGTGCTACTTTCATTATGAAACGCAATTATTTTAAAGTCGTCTTAAAAGATACTTTAAGATAAAGTCTACTTTTACTGAAGGCACTTTAACTATCGAATAATGAAACCGGCCCTAAGCTAAGCATGCTACTTATTTTAGAACAATATTTTTGAGGTTTGTGAAAAAAATTTTGTTTGCATCTGATGAGCGAAATACTTCGGTTTTCATGACAATTTTTCTCAGTTCTCGATCACCAAAGTAGCATTTCGCGCACTAGATACAAAAATAACTATTTGAAAGACGCCAAACAAGTACGTATTCATGATAATGATTATACCTGGAAGAAATTATTATAAAGTGGAATGGAATGAAAATTCAATCTTGTTACCTTCGCATCGTTTCCACATGGTTTTCACAGTCAGCACATTAAGTATCAGTTATCAATTCTCCTATACTATTTTCTATTCCTGTTTTATAATATACTCATTAAAAGACTAAAATCTGTATTCTGTATCATAATGATATTCACTAGGATACAAATTTTCATTATGATACAGATGATACAATATTTAATATAGCCATTTTTTTTTTTTTTTTTTTTTTTTTTTCCATTTTGGGAGCCGTTCAGATGCCGGGAGCACTGCAGCCTATTGGCTTATTGTACTCTGCTCCCATATTTAGTCCACCCATCCAGTTATCCCCGTACCTTCGAGTAGACGATATAGTTCCATTGGATGTGTGCCATATACTTCAGGTGGCACATTGGCTTCTCCGAAGATTGCCCGTCTCCTCGAGTTCAGTGCCTCACAGTCAGACAAGATATGGGTCACGGTCTCGATCTCCATGCCACATAGTCTGCAGCTGAGGTCCCCGTTGTATAACCCTATTTTATGCAGGTGATCTTTTAATGGGGTATGACCCGTTAGATAACCTGTAATAATTTTTAGCTTATTCCTGCTGATATTCAGTAGTTCTTTGGCCCGCTTTGCACATGTGTCACCTATGAAGGTTTTGCTGTGTACCTGTTTCGGAGTGTTCCTCCAATGAAGTCTATGTTGGCTTTGCACCCATTTTTGTATTTGCGCTCGGACTACCTTTTTTGTGGTCCCAAGAGCTGGTTCTGGTCCAACATATGCTGTTGCTGAACCTCTTTTTGCGAGTTCATCAGCTTGTTCATTTCCAGAAATACCATTATGTCCCGGCACCCACACCAATCTTACTTTAATGTGGTCTGCTAGTTCATTTAGTTCTTTCTGACATTCTTCTACTAGTCTGGATGTTACCTTGCGGCTATTTAAAGCCGCAAGGACTGCCTGGCTATCAGTTAGTATGTTTATCCTATGAGTGTCAGTCCTATATTTGTTAATTCTGACACATTCTAGGATGGCATAGATCTCTGCCTGAAATACAGAGGTATGTTTGCCTAGTGAGAAAGAGGCTTTTGTGTTTCTCTTTTCACTGTACACTCCTGCTCCTGTTCCTTCCCCTGTCTGTGATCCATCTGTGTACCAGGTCTCTCCTCGGGGAAATTTCAGTCTGCTTTGGTCTTGCCAGTCCTTTCTGTGAGGTATTTCTACCTCATATTTAGGGCTTGGGAGAAGTTTAGTGGCCATATAGTCTGTTTTCATATCTAAAATGGCTTCACTTATGATGTTTTTAACAGAAGTGTGTCCTTATCTAACTATTTTGTTACTCAGATTATCTTGCTGCCTAAATAGTCCCATCCTTGCTTCCCCCATTATCACGAAGTGTAGTGGAGGAAGGTCGAATAGGGCTTCTAGTGCTGCCGTTGGCGTGCTTCTCATGCACCCTGCAATGCTGAGACATGCAAGTCTTTGCACCTTGCCTAGTCTCGTCATTGCATTTTTTTGTGTCGTCTTTGTCCACCAAACCAAAGACGCATATGGTTATAATATAGCCATGGATACCTGGTTGACATTTCTGAAATAAATTATATTAGGTCTGTTCCCTGCAATAAAAGTGTAGCACTGAGCTATTATACGATTTTATTTATTTTAATTATGTTTCAATGCTTCTCTCAGTATACAAATGCAATATACATAGATAGTCCCAAATTTAGCAGTTTCACACGCATTTTTTCACAGATAGACCTGAATTTTCCAAAATTATATAGCTCAGTGCTACACTTTTATTGCAGGCGAACAGACCTATTAAGTGACACTTAATTTGACAGTTATCAAAGAATTTTGATTTTCAAAAGTAACTATATTTAAAATTTATTAAACTAAATAATTAAATTGTGTTGAAATAATGAGTGATAAAGAAGAATTTTTTCTGACGCCTCCAGAAATTAGAGAAAGCCGAAAATGCAGTTACCAGAAAAATCCAAGAAAACTTATGGAAAATTATACAAACAATTTATGGATTGGAGAAATGATAATTTTCATAAATCGGAGTAGAAAAAATATTGTATGCAACTTTCATGTAATGGCCATTAATACACTCGCATATTATACATATACAATACAACATGCTCGTGTCTTAATGGCTATCATTACATGATTATTGCATAATAGTATATTACGTAACGTGTGTGGTAAGAAGCATTTTACGCACGAATGGGAAAGTTACGCAATTCCGTGAGTGCGTAAAATGCTTTACAGCACGAGTTACGTACTATACTTTACCTACGACCTACTTCTACTTGTATTTATACTCTTATTATTGATAATACTTGAACAACATCAACAATATTTGGCTATTTCTTCGATTTCCGTGATGATATTAAATACATCTCACTTTCACTCGACATTTTTTAATTGTATAAAACTTTCCACAAAATACACAAACCAGTTATAAGGATAATAAAAAAGTGTTTTGGAAGTTTCTTGACAGTTCGTACGCAAATCGCTATTGCGGCCTACTTAAGTTTGATGTTTTGACGGCTTATGTCATATTTTTGAATAAAATGGCGACGTCTATTGACAGTTGCTAAGATGCTGCTAGGGAAGCCGTGTGATTTACTTTACAGCTGTGCGTTTTTTTAACCGTGCGTAATAGAGGTCATTACATTATCGCCGACTGTGTGTTGACTGAATACAGGGGGAGTCGTAGGTAAAATACTATTATATATCATGCATTCCAGTCCTGGAAGCCTGCGAGTCCCGTAAAATCACTTTCGCGTAGCGTTACGTACATTATTTTTTCCGCAACTGTTTATTAGATAAAATATTTAAAAGTTATAGAGATAGATACTATAAATATTACTTATGTACATTGAATATACAATTAGCAGCTTGCACTGATTTCATGTGGAACAATCATTTCCTTGTCACTTCCTGGTCGATTTCCATTTCTGGATCGGAAAATTGAAAATACAGTAGAACTATCAGCAAATTTATTTTGACAAGCGATATCATAATAAAATTTCCGTAAATGTCATGTCATAAATGTCACGAACTGCTAGGGATGCCTACATAGATATTAGAGAGATTTTAAGCCACATAAAATTTTTACATACGTTAACGCTAAACGTTAAACTGAGCAAGCGCAGTCTTTTTAAAATAGCGGATGTCATTTTTAATTATTTTATTTTTTGAAGCCATAACCTGTGAACGACGTTATACGTTTAACGTTATTTTTTTGGTGTTACTAACGTAAAATTTTCTATTTGTTCAATTTGATTATTACACATTAAAGCTGGATTTATAAACTTGGCGTTTGCGTTCGAGCTAGCGTCCCTAATTAAAAGTACAAAAACCCCTAAGACCATTTATATCTACCGTTGGCGTTGCCGTCCGCCGTTGGCTGCCGTTCGACAAGTTTCGCCGTCGGCCGTTCGTAGCACCGTTCGTAGCAAGTCTAAAGAGCCAATCAAAACGATTTTTAGCTGTCACCTGGTGTACGTCATATGTGAAATGCCTTTTATTGGCATTTGATTGTTTTTGTTTGAACAAGTAGTTTGTTAGTTTTATATGTACATGACACATTAAATTGAGGTTATGATAGTTTTCGTAACGGCCAACGGCAAGTTTATAAATGGCTAATGTCGTTGCTACGAACTGCCGACGGCGGACGCCAGCGCGAACGCCAAGTTTATAAATCCAGCTTAATCCATGACATTAATTGTGGATAATATAGAAAATATAATTAGACGTAGAGAAGATGAAGGACTAATAGACCAACACTTAATAAGCGGCGTTATTCTTCAAATTAGAATATTTTGATAGCATACATCTTGCAAAATTGACGTTAAAAATCGGCGTTGACAAGTTAAGACATTCAAAGATGTTTATTGTACATTTTGGAAGCCAAAATATAATTGAGTGTTGAAATACCTATATCATTTTAAATTATTTGTGCAAAGTTTCAATACTTTTGGATGGTTTTTCATATTTTCTCTTTCATTTATCGAAATAAACATAATACACTTGGCAATTATGCTAAACCTTACCGCTTAATAAAGTTTCGGTTATTTCCACGTTATAGGCGTTATAGCTTATTAAGGTGATCGGTTATTTTTTTACTACTGCGCATGAGCAGAATAACCGATAACGTATAACGTTGACCAAATAAGTGGCTTAAAATCTCTCTATTGAAAATCATCCCGAAGGTAGAAAAATCGTCCCGAAAGTGGAACAAAACATTCCGAAAAACTACTGTGGGTAAAATTCGTATGAAGTTTCTTCTTCGATTTAATAAATTATAACGAAAGTTCTATTTTCCGGATAGGTATAGAAAAATTATTAACCACTGATATAGAAATTCAACTTCTCATTTGACTAGAAGAAGCAATAATTGTCAACTCCATAGCTGGTAGTGGAAAAACAATATTGATTTCCTGTGCTGAACATTCGATGTCATTTTATCTACATATATTCATTTATTAATATTGCCATTTCATTTGGTTTTTTGGCTGTGGCTAATTAGTTATATTCATTTATTATTGATAATGATGTGTTGATAATTAATATTCTACATTTGTTAAATGCATTTTATTGTTTAGGGTAATGTCAGCTTCACAAGAACTTATTAAGCTTTGTTAATTTTTTTTCAAAAATTAAATTTACATTTACACATGGGAATTAATTTAATTGAAACAGGAGCAGCTTTTATCAACACATCCACTATTGCCAATACTAATATGAGGTTCCTGTATTGTATTATAAAGTACATCATCATACGTAATATATAACAAGTGATATGATTATTATCGATGATATTTTCGAGTGAAACCGAGCTGCAGATTTAACGAGTCCGAAGGACGAGTTAAATGTGCTGCTTCGGTTTTACGAGATATATCTTCGATTATTAATCATATCACGAGCTTATATTTAATGAGAGAATATAATGAATTTATAGAATTATATTATATGAAATGATTAGAACACATTTTTATACTTTCAATATGAACTGTCAATGTGACAAATTACCCTTAGCAACGAACCAAAATAAGGTGATAATTTCTTTGTTTTTTATCATCGCTGTGATAGACATGTATCTAGGGAGATTCTCAATATTGATTGGTGGAAAACATGTCACGTGACATATGAATTATATTCTCATGCAGATATTATTTAATTGCTACACAATCTTCTATAATGGGATAACAAAGCTTCTCCACGTCACTCAGCGTAACAACATTGAAACGCTTTAACCGTTAATATTCTTCTGGGATTCTCCCCTTTGTTTCCATTTTGGCTGCTATGGAGAGTTTCACAAGTTCAATGTTTTTATTTTGAATTGAAAACTCATGAACATTTCATTATCAGAATTACTCTCTATAACAGTAAAGTTTACCGAATGAAATATTGAAAGCAAGATTATATCAGAGTGATTTGCCCAATTTAATGAGGACATTGCTTAAACTCATCGCGAAATATTGTAATATGATATATTGTAATATTGTAATATTTCTTGAACTATCAAAACCCATTAACATTTCCATTAACACTCATTTTCAGATGGTATAGATTTTGTACCGTCCCAAAAAAACGCGAAAGAAATACAGTAGTTTTGCGAACGATACCTAGAACTGTACTATCATCAGCTGGAACAAACCTTGTGTTGGAGACAATATCCGCACACCACAATACCCCTAGTGGCGCAATTTTGAATAATCAATTGTTAATAGGTTGCTTTTTCATTATTCGTTCATTTAACGTCGTTCTTTTGCTGCGACTGAGGCTAATCACCGACGCTGGGAGCACTCTACCCCTAGCTGGAAATTTTGACGAACCAAATAGTATTCCAGCCAGTAGTAGCGTTCTTTAACGAGCCCAACATCCATGGACGTCTCCTCCGAAAGACGGCATATCTTCATTATACCTCGTGCTCATTGGTATAATGTTTTGTAATACGCTACTCTGCTGCCAGCTGTATGGGCCCTATACGACGATCTTCCTTGGTATGGGAACCCATCCAAGTTTTAACCATGTTCGACACTGCTTAACTTTAAATATCGCATCAAAGACCTTCCATTACAGTACTGGGTCGTCGCCCAATAGGTTTGTTCCAGCAACAAAGTGGTCCAAAAGTCTGAAAACGGCCAATTATCTCGTAAACTGCTAGTCCTAATTGTGAAAAATATGGGGTACACCTATCTTGGGATACGCAAATTCTGGATTTGATATTTGCAATGCTGCCAAATTTGCTGTTTCTTCTTTATTATTAGTAGATTTGGTTTTCAAAATTCATCACCCTGTATATTCAGACATCATTAGAATCTACTATACGAGTTCAACCATATGTAACACAATTTCATTCAGAAAAGAAGGTCTTAAATACATAAAACATTGCAAAATATGTAGATTTGAAGAAATTTCAATGTAGAATGCTGTGCTTTTGTTAATTGGGACATTCTTCATCGAAGGAAATTTAACATCAGATAAATATGAACTTCTACTCAGAAATTGAATTGTACCTTCACTGAGAAACTTGCTTAAAGCCAATTTTAATCAGATATAATTTCAGCAAGCGGAGCTAGAGCTCATTTTGGTGTAAATTTCGGCATTATTCAGATGATATATTTCCCGGACAATGAATTGGTGGATGAGGTAGAATTAAATGGCCTTCACGTTCACCTTAATAGAGGGTGATGGATTTGGTAAGCCAAAGTGTTTAATAATACAAGATAAACAGCAAATCTAGCAGCTTTGCAAAGATGGAATATGGAATCTCCATATCCCAAAATTATTTTACCTACATCAAATTTTGTACAATTCGGACTAGCAATCCACGAGATAATTGGCCGTTTGCAGACTTTCGGGCCACTCTGTCTAAATATAATGCAAACTAGTAAGCTTCTTTTTTCAGTTTTCTCCACTTTGGTATATTTACTCCAAATTTAATCAATTATAAAAAGGTTCAGTACTTTCCCAATACTAGCTCTACCTCTAGCGACGATGATGAGCAGATTCTGAATATATTGATTATTAATATCCAAATTTCTCCAGCTATGTACAAATGCGTGGCAGCACCAACAAATTCCAAACTAGATCGACCTATTGTCAAATCATGTACTAGAAATATCCCACAGCTCATTGCTGGAACAAACCTAATAATAACTACAGTAGTGTTTTCTGTAGTATGTTCATTGCTTATTGCTTATACTACAGAGTTAGCCTCTGGACTTAATAAGAATAATAGAGAATAATTTCAATTTATTCATCAACAGTTTGCCTGGAATTGATTTTTTGAGTAACTGCAACTTTTTCTGTTTATTTTTTACAAGTTTTCAATACTAGCAAAAATGTATTTGTGCGCGTCAAAATGTTTATGAATGAAATCTAATTATTCTTTATTATTATCCTTATTAAGACCAGAGACTAACTTTTTAGTATGAACACTAAGCAATGAACATACTACAGAAAATACTACTGTAGTTAACAATAAGAAAAATACAATGTTTTGGTAATTTGAATAAACTAATCATGCACAACGTTTTCGACATGGTGTTCTTTTCATGTTCTTATTGATTAATTCCACCCTATTTAGATATCTCCGCTGGTAAGAAATATTCAAACAGTCGATCTTTAAAACACAATCACGAATTCCACGGATAATCAAACACCAAAAGCATGTAGAACATCGAGTAAATAGGTCCCATCAAATGTGTACCTGTGTGGTGTGTGTCTAACTCATCAACCCACTCGTGACGGTGTTTGTGTATTTTTTTCCATTTAAAATTTCAATAGACACGCATATTCATTCACATGACAGTTATTTATCGAGTAGAAACTTAATTTACATAATTAATCAAGTGATATTTTAATTATTTACAAGTACAGTCAATTATAAAATGGAAATTGTTTGGTTCTAAGCGTGAACCGTATAATTTATATGATGTGAATTATCAACCACAGTACACCAATTGACCCAAATATATGTTTTTTTGATGAGATACAAGCGGAATCTTTTTATATTGGTGTTCCCTCTAAGAAATGAGGTGTTTTGTATACTAACAATACGTTTACTTATATTAAATAAGAATTGCAGATGTGTTCATGGACGAAGAATTGTATGAACACTGCAATTTTACTTATTATTTTTTTTAAGAAATTAAAATCAGTGCAGTTATTGCAGTCGTTTCAAACGTAACACATACTTTCTCAAAATTGAGTATTTTTATGGAAAATATCTCTATATTGATCCAAAAATAAGTGGCGCAGTCAGTAGGATTGTCCGACGGAAAACAACAGAAATCATCATTTTCTTATTGAAGATTATACTGTGAGTCATTTTATTTTGCATTCTATTCCCATTCAATATCATATCTAATTATACCATATACTTGGTACCAAGTTTCCACAAATCAATAATAATCGTACACCGAATAAGAAAACCCTGAGCAATTGTGAAGATTGCTAAGTCGAGACACAAGCCGAAATCAAAATAAAACCCTATTTCTTAGTATTCGTCATACACTTAGAATTCGTATAGTTGCGAAAGTTTGATAAATAAATTCAAATAGTACGAATCATCGATTGAATAGTTATATATCACGATCAATAATTTGTTTACTCACAGGTAAAGCCTTAATACTAATAATAGATTCTAGAATTGTGAAAGGAAGCTGTTCCTCAATGAAATATTTTTTGCGAATATACTTTTTTGATTGGATGATTTTAAACTGGTCAAGATAAATTCACGCGTTGTTTTCATGGAAAGGAAGCTGAGTACAAGCATAGCTATAGCATCGAAAATCAATTTCCTCAATTTTTCACCAGAAGAAGGAGGTATTCGACTCAAAGGTTATACTTTGAAGACTTCAATTTACGGATTAACATGAATTCACAAAATAATATTAGGTGCCAGGGTTGTGAGAAAGACACTTCCTGATACAGTTGAAACCGTAGCTGGACAATTTTAGGTCTTTTCAAATGATAGTTCTATCTATCAATCAGACTTTCAGATACGCTCACAATCAGACTTGAATTATTAATATTTAAATACTTATCATTGCGTAAACAAGCTAATTTTGATAACTTTCACAATCAAAACTTTATGAACACATTCAACCCTAGAAATGGTAAACCACAGTTTCTAAAACATAGTTTATCACCCCTCCAAAATAGATATTTACCCCCAAGCTGTCGAAATAATATCAGAAAACTTTTCTCGGATAACTTCCATTCAATCAAAAAGATTTGCACAACAAAATACTACAATTTCAAAAAGCTCATATGTGTTAGAACCAATGGATACTTCTCCATCCGATACTTGGAAACGACCACAAACTAATTATTTTTTGACAGAGCTCTACTAGTATAATCAAGCTGCAGAGTAATTTGAAAATACATTTCGCCAATCAAGTTACAATCATGGACGAGCAATACTCATACATACATGTTAAGAACGTGATTATTTTTCTCAGAATAATCAATGCGCAAGCCCAATCTGATCCAAACTCTGGAAATTATATTCAATACGAAAATATATCTTCTATGTTAATGAAGATTCTCGACAGGATCCGCGTCACCGTGATTCAATTGAGTTAATCAAGATGAAATATACCCTACATTTTTATACCCTTCCTAAAGGCAAACTTTTCGAGATCGCCGAGCTGTACCACAAGATATCAGGCAAGTATAATCCTACCGTTGAGTTGTACCACCGAACTTCCTAAGAGGAATGACGATTTAAAAATGAATTCTAATGACTTATGATCTCAACAATTTAATATAAATTTAATATACCTAATATAAAATAAATAGACGTTAGCAAAACTAGAAATGGATAGTAACCACCTTCCACAAAGATCGATTGAGCAAATCAAAACAAATATGCGCCTGAATACAATTTATTTTATTAGTGGTACTGGGTATTCCCTCAATAAATACGGCTTATGTGTAATTTCGTAATGATCCACCTCGATGATCAGTATAATTCCCAATAAAGGCGGAAATGGACTAGATCAGGTGACAGGTAGTCGCGGTATTCCCCAAACTTTTAGATCGAAACCGGTAGCACCCGTGGTTTAACGAGTCCAAATTTAGCTGACAGTCATTAATTTCCATTTTTTCATTCTTCAGTTTTCAAATGGTCTGTCCTAATAACAGCTCATCAAAATGGCACGTGAGATTTTACTCGGTGTGGATAAATAGTTTGAAAATTCATTAAAGCTCCAGTGGAAGTGAATTATACTCGTGTATATTATTTAGAAGGAATATAATCATGATAATTAATTGTTAAATATATTATTTATGATACCTAATGCACTAGTTATTATGTAAAATGAGATCGATCGCCTTTAAATTAATATTTCTTTCGATAAAGTGATATCATGAATAAATAACTAGTTATAAGAATTGAACAGTTGTGTATGAATGTTTTTTTCAATAATCCCAGATGTCTGGAATTACACATAGGAGGTCACACCTTACTTCGTTTTCAGGTGCGGTTTTTAGATTTTTAAGTTTGGTTTCCTATACGAACGGAATTATCGTGGATAAAATATATGACAGGCAAAAGGCATCTGGGTAGAATGAGAAAGCAGACACCCACAATGCTCATATGCATAATGATACAAGCACGCACGCAGGATAACACTAACACGGACACGCTGATTCCATATGTATGAGAGAATGGTCCACTGACTCGACCCGGCATGATGCCACACAGAGAATAATGGACCCGACGCGTCAATATCCATTACGTTGAAATCGCTATTTCACGAACAGATAAAAAGTAGATGCTGCTCCATTATGTTGGTTTAATGAACAAATCGGACAGGACTTCGAATAACGCTTGAAAAGGAAATCAGTTTTTTCCGTATTTTTGTTTTCACCCAAATTACTAGATGTATGTTAATTTTTAAAGGCAAAAAATAAATGGAATTATTATGCATAGAAAGTGAGAAAAATGAATAGTTGAGAAATAGTTATATTCCTAACAAGTACGGAAAGTGATACTTTCCCGCACGCGACTGCAGTTGACCCGAACGACGCAGAGCGGAAATCGGGCAAGCGGTTAAGTGCGGGAAAGACACTTTACGCATGAGTTACGAACATTATTTTTTCTACGACCGTATATACCTACAAAAAAGTATACCAACCCATTTTTCAAAAATTATTCAATTTCAACATACACATACAAAACTTGTACTAAAAACTACTAATTATTATAAATATTAATATTAAAACACAATATTTTGCATTCTGTAAATTACTTGAAATTGTCGGTCTAGTGCACTGATTTGGTGTTAGGATTATATAAAAATATCTTCATTATTTCATATTTCCAAAAAATGAAAAATGCAACAAAAAGCTAGAAAAGATTTTTTCTGAAGGACCATTTTGTGAATATTTATTCACCTGTAGTCACAATAGTTATAACTTCCGAAGTGAAAAACTATCTAATAAGGTCAAAATTTGCATAATTTCACTTTCCCGCACTCATTTTACTTTCCCGCACTCATTTATTACTTTCCCGCACTAGAGCGGGAAAGTGACACTTTCAAAACTAAATTGCTTGCGGGAAAGTGGGTTAAAACGCACGGTCGTAGAAAAAAAGTTTTTCCTACAACCACTATGCAAAACACGCTTTTCTACACAAATTTTCATATGCAAAGCAGGCCTTTTCTCAATTCTTTTGATAACCGTTGTAAAAGTAATGCGAAAAGTACAGTCTATGGCACTTTTCCGCACCAAAATGTCAAACAAAGCTACCTATGACCTGTCAACTTTTTTTGACATTTCATCTTAATTGAATTTCTTATTGGTGTTCAATTTTTAAGTTTAAACTAAAAGTAAGTGAACTATCTATTTTATTATTTATTTTAATTTATTAATTATTGAAACATTAACCTATCAAGCATTATTTTAGGAGTCATGAACCAGGATGAAAATAATTTATCTTTTGAGTTGTCCAATTCGGACATTGAAAATACTCCTCCAGAATTCATGAAAACGTATCCAAAAAAGATACACCAGACATAACAAAATTGTTCAAATTCTCCAATCAATTATATATTAAAATAATTTTTCTATTCATTTCCATATTTTAAGTTCTTTCTGTTCAAAGTTTAAATGAAATAACCAATTACTGTATTTCTTTCATTAATAAATGTGGTTGTAGGAAAAATATTGTGTACAATTTGTGCGAAAATCACTTTTCCCACTCGCAAGATTTGCGGCACTCGCCTTACGGTTCGTGCCACAAACTTCTGCGCTCGTGGGAAAAGTGACGCTTTGCGCACTAGTTGTACAAACTACTATTATAGTATATGCAGAATTAAGTGAACTATTTTCAAGCACTTGTTTGGAAAATTAATAAAATGATAAAATGCAATAAATAAACTAAATAAGACAGATAAATGAAGTGGTTGAAAATACACAAAAAAACTCAGTAAAAACACTCAGGGAGTCAAGGGAGTATTGATATTGAAGAATATTGAATGCGTTTTCTTGGTTCTTTTAACAGAAATTTTTCCAAGAGTTTGCCAACCAAGTGCTGTCATACTCTGTCTGTCATTCAAAATATATCATTTTCACGCCTACCGAGTAGTTCGTTTGTCCTCCCAACCATAAAGAAAGTAACCACAGATTAAATCCACAAAATAAGCCCAGGAGGCTGAGGTGGTACCGGCGAAGGGACGGCTCCGAAGGAAAGAAAAAAAAAACACAGATTATCACAGAATATTTTACCCACCCACTTACCGCGAACGAGAAGTCGGGAGTATCGTCCAGCACCTCACTATTGAGCGGGAGAATATTTATCTAAAAAGTCACGTACAGAAGTTGCATAGTTTGGTAGAACGCCATCCTGTCGTAAAAAAATTATTTCCTGGGATATGATCATCGTTTTCCATTATTTCCAAAATTTGAGGGTAGATGAGGTGGCCCTCAAATTATATTCCACTGGACCCCCTATGCCATTGAAGATTCTCGAAGGGGGAGTCACTTCTTTCAGGGGGAAAACCGTACAACCATAAGTTAACTATCAGAAGCTGTCCTCCTCGATAACAAAATCGACGTGTCTCGGGGTTTGCCACAAAAACCTCCCCCACCAACAATATTTTAGGCGGACTGTTTCTAATGCAACACCCTGTACGTTATTATGCTGAAGGAAAAAAGATTTTCAGAAGTAGCCATACATGAGATTTTCATATGATTAAATAGTTCAAGTGCACTACTTAAATATGAAGTTTTTCTTTGGAAATAGCGCAAAATATAGCTAGCTACTGAGGAAAAACTGAAACAAAAAAATAAAGAGCTCAGCGAATTGATTAAGGAGGTTTTTAATAGCAATAAGGCAAGCTATTTTCCAAAAATTACAAAAGTTCACAATAGGAAGTCTTAAAACTAATGGGTGGAAGAGGAAAGAGAATGAATCGTCTACTGTTTGTGATGAAAAAAAAAACCTGAAGTTATATCGAAATCTCACGACGACCACGACCCCTGTGCTATGGTAAATGTAAGAAAATAATCTATTTCAGAATCAGATGAGGAAGTGGAGTTCATGTATCACAAGGTACTTCATTGTGTTATCGACTGTGGTTGATGGTTAATTTCAAGCAGCAAATACGTTAAAGACAATTTTCTGGGTATACACTATTATGTTGCACCAGTTTTTGTTGACCTACTATCACTGAATTCTCAAAATATTCCTATTTAACCATTATTCGCCTAGATTGATGATAAAAAAGAATTATTAACCACTAATCGAGAATTTCAATTTCTCAGTTGGCTAGAAAAAGCAATAATAATTGTGAACTTTACAGCTAGTATTGGAATATAATGTATTATATTATATGGAAAAGTAGATATTGACTTTTTCATTGAATAAAAAAAATTTCCGGCCTGTAATTTTTCACCAATGGTAATTTCCCATTCCATGCATAGGGTTCAAGCACAACCCTTCTTACGTTTCTCGTATTATTTTTAAATTTATTGCATGATGAAAACAATCAGAATAGTTACAATTTCGTGCCCAGTTCAAATTGTAATATAATTTCCAATGTCGTGGTGGAAACCCATTTACACACACCCAACACGAATACTCTAATTACGTACTAGTCAAACCTTATTAAAACGAGTAACTATAAAAATGATCACGGAAGTATTATAGGGTTGTGTTCTGCTTCGAATAGTACATAATTTTTACAAATATGCTAATAATTCTGATAAAATTTAAAGATAACACTGTTTTGTTCTTTTGGACACCATCGGACTGGCCCATTTAATTATAATCCCTATATTCCTGGTGTGTAGTTGTAGAATAGTTTCCAATGGCAACCACGTCTGATACAAGTTGTAGACTGGGGGAGATTAAGCCAGCGTTACACTAGCTTGCTGAGTATAGTATCAAATAAAATAACAGAGTTGCATGTAGGTGAGATCATTAAGACGTACGGGGCTCATCTTGTTTCTAATCTCATTTGAAACACGTAGTAATGTTGAGAATAATCTTTCACCACTGCAGTTGTTAAATTATGAGAAAGAAATAATTGAAGCTCGAGGTAATTTCAACGTTTGGGAAACAAAATTAACAGTAGAGTTCATATAATAACCTTTTAAATGTGTCATCGATTGTTAATGACCATCACCGTTTCTGTGATCAATCCTTATCAAAATATCAGAATAACGAACCGTTTAAATGTTTTACAAACGTTATCCCCAATCATTGACTTGAAACGTTCGATTAGTTGATGTTTAGACTACGCGCAAGAGCGACCTATTAATCAAAAGAGATTACGAAATTATATCATTCAAAATAGAATGCAGACGTACCTTTCGTAGTGGCAATGTCTTTCCACTGACAGTTCTCGTCATATCTGTTGTTTACGGTCAATTAATATTCATGGACAGTGAATATTAATCTTATTATCATATTTATTTGGATAATACAAGAATATAATAAGAAACACGGGAAGACATTAGCATTTTGGAAGTTCTCAAGTATTTACAGTAAGAAAGAAAAACTTACTTAATTATTGATTTCATAGCCTTTTCGAATTTGGCTGGATACGATTCTGATGATTCTATATTTAAATAATGGTTAGCTATAGGTACTCAACCGACATACCAAAAACACCAATATACGTCACAAACGATGACGCACACCAAGAAGTTCGTCGTTTGCGTGAACACTCACACTGATTGCTGATTTTTTCCACTCACTTTTAAAAATGCAGTAGGATTTTAAATTATTTCAATACCAACTTTTTCGTGATGAGTATTGTATGTACCTACATTGATTTGAATGCCTATTGAGTTATTCATCAAATGCATAAACTTCATCAATAAAAAAATGGAAGAAAGATACTCCATGCATATAATGCAAACCATACTTTTCCTACATCTGTATCAAATAATAAACTTATCCTTTTTTTTCGAACTCCTGCAGAAGTTGAACAGAAAAAGATATACAGTCAGGTGTATGAAAATAATCTGACAATACTTGTACAATCAAAATATCTTAGGATCTGATGCAACAAGCTCCAGAAACAGAAGAGATACGGTAGAAGTAGGGCGAAACCATCAGAAACTGCGTTTTCCTTGCCGAAAAATAGTAAACATGAGAGATTAGTGCTGCCAAACCTTGGCAAAATTAACCCATAATTAACAAGTATATGACATGACCAGTAAAAATAAAATGGTTGCCAAACGGACGATAGGGTACACATGAGGCTAAATCTACGGATCACTGGCTGTAGTGAGACTTATGGAACCTCAGTTTGGTGTCCCAAAAAATATCATAGACAAATCACAGAGGTTTGCCAGTATGTGTATAAGTCATTCTTAATATTCCGCCTTCCGCGTGCATGTTAAGGTGGAAGAGGGAATCGGTGCATACAGTCTGGATCAAGGTATGGAGTGAGATGAGAATCGGCACGAAGGAACGAAAACCAATAGTCTCCCTGAAATGAGAAGCAATCACATGTTGACTGCAAATACCGACAACCAACCATACCATATCCAGCTGAACTGGGAAGAAAAAAATGTATGCTATTGACAAGTGTTTGCAAATGAACATAGAAAGGGTGTATGGAGGTCAAAAGATACGTACACTCTCAGATAGTTAAGTATCACTGAGTGCTTGGAGTTCGAGATGGCGATGTTTCGAAGCCTCTGACTGGTGGTACCAAGCCCATCAATAATTCAAACGTTAACTCTTCCACTCGTATGACAGCTAGAATAAGTTCTCTAAGTATGAATACTATCGATATATACCTTTCGAGGTAGATACTAATAAAAAAGATTACTGTGATAATGATTAGATTTTTATTTTAACAAGATATAATTTGGCATCGTCACAATTTTTTTTGCAGCTTCATCTTCTTATCAACGTTAATCCATATCACTTAACCGAAGATGTATAGAATACAAAAATTCCCAAGTCCGCCGCTGCCATGAAATATAAATATATAGCTGAAATGAAGACAATGGTTCCGCCTTTATTTATAATACAACCTAGTACTCAATTACAGGTGTTCAACAGTTGAATTTTTTCATTATGTTTTATTTTTCACGATATCTATACCCACAGTTAAAAACGATAAGATCGAAAAGTGTGATATATCAATTGAGTACTGCGTTCGAGAGAAATAATCGTGAAGTTTAATTAAATTGTGGATAGTTGATTCTAGATTTTATCAGGACAGCTGAGAAATTTATCGAAATTTTCAATGCAGATTGTCCGATGATCGGCATTTTTTCCACTTAAAGACCTCAAAGATAATAGAAGAAGCCCCAAATTGAATAGTTTTCTGGAGGAAGTAAAACAATATAAGTTCACAGATATATTTTACTGATTTTTTAAATTTAAATTTGAGCTATTTGATGGAAAGTAAGGAGCATGTACCTAAGTGAAAATTAGCATTTTAAATATTTATTAAGTTTTTTCGGTTTCCTGTAATTTGTCCAATAATGTCAAAACATGAAAAATGACGGGAAACATCAAAATTGCGGTTAGATTTAAGTGTGCGAAAGCCTACTTAGCTCTGGTAAAACTTTGAAACGAGATATAATATGACGACAAGTTAGTACGTTGCTGCGGGCTGCATTTGGGAGTTTATAAAGATTCTCTCATGTTAATATCTAACAAGGTACATACTGCTATTAAAAATTCGAGAAAAATCTAGATTAAGGGAATGCCCACACTGGCGCGAATAATTCGGCGCGACGGCGAAATTTTCGCCTCGCGAAATATTCGTCGACTCGAGGTCTTCGGCGTATAACGAGGAGCAACAAACCGGCGCGAAAATTTCGCTTGACGACAACGAAACTGCAGCGAATTTTATTTATTTCGCGACCAGCAGCGTTTTCTATCGTTTTCGTTGCGAAACAAAGATGTCTGCCACTGAAATATTAATAGAGTTTCTAAAGAAATATCCGATTTTATACGATTTAGCCCATGAAGATTACAAAAATATAAGAAAGAAAAATAAGTTATGGGATGAAATTGGGCAAGAGATGCATATTAAAGGTAGGTATTTAATTTTGAAACCTCTAAGGCAGCCAATAAGAGTAATGCTTCTTCTTCAGAACTTGAAGAATCCATTTTTTTAGATATCAAAAAAATATATCTTATGAAATTTTCGCGAAAATGTTGTAGGAGATAGGAGAAAGACGAATTTTGTTACTGGCTATGTCGCGAATATTCGCACAAATTTGATAGGAGAGACGAATTTCGATACCGCCTATGTCGCGAAATATTCGCTTCGTTATCGCGGCGTATTAATTCGCGTCAATGTGTGCAAGCCTTAAAGATCCACCGATCCACACTTGTGCTATTGTGCGGAATAAGGATTGTAACTGATAATGGATGTAAGGGAAGCACACATAATACAATAAGGTAGAACGCACACTGATACACATAAGACGCAACCCTTGCAGCAAACACCACGTTTTTGTATCGTGTAGCGAGCATTTCGCGCTCGCATATTAAGACGTACCTAAAAGCTCGAAACATTGCTATGGAAAATTCTTTGGATGAAGCAATATTATTCGGTATGAATTTAAAACTTCCCACTTCGGACAATTTGCTCTTGCCAGGGTACATTACCATCCGTGTTAAAATATGTGTAAACTATAGTGAATTCTGTAGATCGGAAAGCTCCTTTTGGAGAACTTTTGGGCTTCCAGAGAAGAAAGCTCAGGAAAATTAGGAACAACGTATTGATACCAGGAAAAAGGTGATGTCGGTTTCCTCAGAATCCAATCAGGCTGGAAGCAACAGTCAAAGAAAATTGAGCGAACTACTGCGTTCTACTGGCACTGCTTAGAAGTCTAGTATTGCCTTCAAAAGTTTTGTTCTATAGTAAAAGGACATATCCTTGTAATACTAAATAACATGCTACTTGGGATGTTTTTGAAAGGACTTCAAGACCGTATATACTCCACCACCACAAGCTGTGTTCGGGAATGCAATGATTCTCAAAGGAATGTAAGTATAATTTAGTCACGTCCACCAACTGACAAGTTGGCACTAATGACAGTCGCCCTGATAATGAACAATTACTTAGTTATATTCTTGTTCCACTATTTAGTGGTTTTCTATTGATTTATTGATTATTTTTATTAAAAAAAGTCATTTAAAGCAATCAAAATACGTAAGCAATAAAAACAACGTCGACCAAAGCAGTGAATCAAAATAAAATGAACTACAGAACGATAATAGTATATTAAAGTATAAGTGGATATTAAGGTCTTCAAAACACGCGCGAAATAGAGCAAGTGTTTTAGAGACCAGTTATCCACGAATACTTTACGCTATTTTTCTTATTGGTGCACTTTGAGATCATAAATACTGGTATCTAACTACTACAAGGAAAAGAAATGGAAATAAGAACTGACAATGTAAAATGGTTGAATTCGTGATGACATTAGTTTACCTTGCGTTGTAATGGAAATGTTAATAGTATCAAATTAAATACTATTTCCTGGTTAAGTTGCTATGGAAATGTATAATCACAGGTAGCAAAGTAACCACTTTGCTGCCTAGGCAGAAAAAGTAATACTTTGCTGATTGATATCAGTCAGCAAAATTAATATTTGCTGTCAATCGGAGAAAAAAATATTCTTTTGAATATAACCATAACATATCATCTATTCATTCGGAAATTTGGAAACAAACAAGTAAATAATTTCAAGCAAATATCTAAAGCTCTTGCTTAAGTTTAATTTAATTCCATCGAATATTGAACATATTATTATTTCTCCAATAGAAAGTGTATATTTTCCAATACAGTACGGATTGAAACGTTTCTTGGAGGGGTTGATTCTATCCTCAATTTCCTACTGGTTTGTACTAAGAAATAAAATAGATTTCTGCGAGTCTTTCATTTTGAACCTGGTTATGGTCCAGAAAAAAATATTGAGAGATATAACAGGAAATATATAAATGTACCAGTCGATATCCTAAGATATTTCTATAAATGTACTTTTTCAATATATTGGCTGTATCGTTTTATTTGTATCTTCAATACACAGGCCTGTTCAAACCTTTTTCTATTGTTCAGCTTTCTATTGTACAGCTTATATAAATGACCAATGAAATACTAGGTACATTTATGATAATCTTATGAAATATTTTGTTTTTTTTTTTGTGATATTTGAAATGACCGTACTCAGTCTTGCATAAAAATAAACTATAAATAGCTGTCTTTTACTCAACTTTGTTTGGAGGAGGTCGGAAAGTTATTTCCCAATTTTACTTACCTAACATACGATTTCTATTTTGAGTTATCAATTGATAGATGTTTTGTTCATATTACCGCGTCCCTTCCGTATTTTTTTGTACAACTAACTGCCACTACTTTTTTTAAGTTTTAAGACAAAAAAACAAAGAAGACACCTTTAGTTGATAATAGCCGACACTCAATCCAACACCTTGCTTCATATTTTCACTTTCAATTAACCATACTATTTCCATTACTTTGAAAAGGTGTCTACAAGAAAAAAAGAACGTTCAAATATTAGTATCCAAAAACAATAATTCGATTAAAAAGTTGCACGTCATATCCTTTTATGAGCGGCCGCTCTTTACAAAATCGGATCCTTTGAGAGACTACTCATTAAGTCATTATCTTCTCACCTGTCTCATAGACTTCGAAAATCATCCGAAAATTACATTTCATTCAACGGATAGCAGAATTGCCACAGCTCGGGTTTTTTCAAACTACTGTCAATGCAAAAGTAATGTTTTTTCCACTACTAGTGATAAAGTTGACAATTAATGCTTCTTCTAGCCAACTGATGAGAAGTTGAATTTCTCCATTAGTTATGAAATCAAACAATTTCAATTTGTTAAATCTACATTATATTTAAGTTGTGACGCGTTTCGCTTACACAGTAGCTTTTTTTTAAACGAATGGAGGTTTAATGAGAAATTTTCAATTTATACAGTGCCTTAAATACTGAATTATACGGATATTTAACAATAACAATCTATTTACAAGAAAATGGAATAAAAGAGAAAAAAGAATTTGTCTAAATATGGGATTAACTGAAGTTTAAAATTCACTCTCAACCAAAAATGACATATGGAGTGGGTTTACAATCTATGGAGCAGAAACAGACAGTGTATTTGTCAGTCAGACGACGTGGCGAACGCTTCTCGTGTTGCGTTTGTGAGTGCTGTTGTGTATAAGTATAGCTCTTTTACACTCAAGGTGTTGTGTTGTGACCCCAATACCGCTAAAATATTTCAGCATTGAAATAGTGTATAATGTCAATTGTTTTTTAGTTTTGTCTCAAATTTGGCTAGTAGTAGGAAAAAATTAATATACACCATGGGTCATGATCATGGACAATAATAATAGTCTCCACCACCTTGGTTCATAATACACTATTATTTGTTTCAATAATAAAGGTTTATAATTACTGCCAACCAATTTACAACATTCGGTATATGACAATATGGATCTGCCTATTACAGCTTAAGTATTAAATTCACCTAGGCAAATATCCCAAATATTTGGACTCTTTGTATATATAAGGTTAGTCAAAATGGGAAATGAAAAGTTTTACAAGCTGCAATAGGTGACATATCGAATGAAAGTAATTACATAAATGTATTTGAGAAAATAAAACGATAAATTCTTCTCATTTTCTGAAGCTACCAATCTCAAAATTTTCAAAGAAATCTGGATTGAGGGAAAACCTGTGAGAAGTTGAAATGACATGGTTAGATTCCAAACGGTTCAATTAATTCACACTTGCCTTTTTTGTAGTCTTCGAACTGATGGATGATTCCAGTAGTCTATTTAGTATTACCAGACATTTTCTAAGCTATTCCGGGTACGATTCAATGATTTGAGTGGAGTCAGAAATAATTTTCGATTTAGGAGATTTCTAGATGTTCCCCAATATCTGGGATGGGCTATTGATGTAGTTACTGGAACAACTACGCGTTTGCTGCCTGGACGAAACCTGTTTATTCCGTGTTACAATTTATCTTGTTCTCAACATTTGAAAACAACGACAATCAACCACTAAATATATTAGATTAGATCTCAAATTACTCTGAACTACTCACTCAAATTAGATGCACGTTCGAGAAACAGAAGTTATGGTGCGTTTACACTTGCATGGATTTAGTGGCGCCAATTCTATTTGCACGCCAGTTATAGTAAAGGTTTACACTACTGTTCAGGAACTAACATTAGTGGCATGACATTTTTATTGTTGAAGTGTTTCTCTCTATGTCGAGTAAACTTTCTGATGCCCGTAAAAAAGTCGCTTAACTTTTAGTAGAAAAAAAAAAGGATTCAGAAAAAAAGCGACGAGAGAAACACTATATCGTATGATTTTCAAGAATAGCTACCCAGGAGAACTCACAGCAAAGGTTTCTGCAAGCTGTGGAAACTATCTTCGGATTATAAAGCAGCATTTTGATACCCTTCTTGATAAGATCGAACTAAAACTGGCGAGCAGCCTCTGACAAGCAAGCACTTGTTTACATTTGCAGGTTTTTATTTCCGTAGGAATTTTTCCGACTGGCGCCAGTGATTTTAGAAGGATGCAAAATTTTCAATCTAAATAAAATTGTATGCATGTCGATGTTTACACTTGCTAACTTAATTCACTGGGAGCACCAATTCTTATTGGCGCCTTTAAATACATGCCTTGTATGAACGCACCATTAATCAAAAACAAGACATGTTTCGTCCATACGGCGAAAGTAAAAATTCAAGTCCTTTGGGTTCTTATTTTTTCAATAACATCATTAATATTCCTGTTCAGATATTCGTGAATATTTCTAAATCTTCTGAATCAAAAATTATTCTTGTCTTTACTTTGGAACGTACCCAAAAAGGCCAAGAAAATGTCAGTCGTTTTATTCGAAAATTTTGTAGTGCCAATATTGAATGGACTACTGGAATCATCCATTTCCAGCTTTTGGGGCTGAGCCTAAATTTCCAAAACTATATTTTATCAATTAATTGTACTCAAAAATTTCATCACAAACACAATACAATCTTAATCGGTTTGTTTTTTCCCAAACTACACTTGTTACATCATTATTTTCATTGCTTTCTCAACTCCTGCAATATTTCATAAGTAACGATCTCACGAACAGTAATGTTTAAAATTTCATAAAGAAGTTTAACTTACTAGCTTTATCTTGTGAGCAATAGTGAGACAAAAATTTCACAAAGTAACTGACTTGCTCATACATCATAACGTCATGTGAAACTACCTACAGTTAATATGATTTATGACTGATGGCAGTTTATGATTTATTTTCAGGTACATGCAGCTTACATAAAGAGCTTCTCCAGTTTATATACTCAGTGTTAAGTTTATTATATTCACTTTACGAATATTTGCATTTGCAAAATTATAATTTTACATACCTTCAACTACACAACATAACTTTTTTCGTTTGATAACTTCCTACATATTATAAATTTTGACAGGACAGAATATTGTATACAAGTGATTATAATATAAACTTTGGGTTTTAAACAGTTTTTACCTTTTCCTTCTCAAAGGTGTTCACTTCCCAGTAGGTGGCCTTCTGTATCTTTTGAAGTCTCAGGTTAACAAGTTTTTTAATTATGTTCATAATAAATTTGACTATTTCTTTGAAGCTTGAATAAAGTGGAGATGATTCTTCGAAAATTGTCTTTACTTTGGAACGTACCCAAAAAGGCCAAGAAAATGTCAGTCGTTTTATTCGAAAATTTTGTAGTGCCAATATTGAATGGACTACTGGAATCATCCATTTCCAGCTTTTGGGGCTGAGCCTAAATTTCCAAAACTATATTTTATCAATTAATTGTACTCAAAAATTTCATCACAAACACAATACAATCTTAATCGGTTTGTTTTTTCCCAAACTACACTTGTTACATCATTATTTTCATTGCTTTCTCAACTCCTGCAATATTTCATAAGTAACGATCTCACGAACAGTAATGTTTAAAATTTCATAAAGAAGTTTAACTTACTAGCTTTATCTTGTGAGCAATAGTGAGACAAAAATTTCACAAAGTAACTGACTTGCTCATACATCATAACGTCATGTGAAACTACCTACAGTTAATATGATTTATGACTGATGGCAGTTTATGATTTATTTTCAGGTACATGCAGCTTACATAAAGAGCTTCTCCAGTTTATATACTCAGTGTTAAGTTTATTATATTCACTTTACGAATATTTGCATTTGCAAAATTATAATTTTACATACCTTCAACTACACAACATAACTTTTTTCGTTTGATAACTTCCTACATATTATAAATTTTGACAGGACAGAATATTGTATACAAGTGATTATAATATAAACTTTGGGTTTTAAACAGTTTTTACCTTTTCCTTCTCAAAGGTGTTCACTTCCCAGTAGGTGGCCTTCTGTATCTTTTGAAGTCTCAGGTTAACAAGTTTTTTAATTATGTTCATAATAAATTTGACTATTTCTTTGAAGCTTGAATAAAGTGGAGATGATTCTTCGAAAATTGCCAAGCTAGTGTGTGTGGTCAGTTTTGGAGATGAAGATCGTATATTACCATTTTCAAATGGTTATTCCACTCAATGTGACCAGTTTGGGATTTATTTAGGATAAAAAACTCGTTGAAACTCATCTACTTGTAATTGTGTCTCTATAATTGAAGAAATTTATCAAAAAATTGGGAGAATATGAACAAAAACAACTCTAAGGAATGAAACCTTACACCACCGCTATAGCGGTAACATGCTGCAAGTTCTCTCTGGCGGAGAGCGTGAAAAAGATAATAGGGCATGTCCATTTGACGTCACAAACTATTTTGACAACAAGCGGGTGGTAAAACAATGAACAAAGCGTTTAGAGCACGTGGTACTTAATAGCGAGGTTATGCTGATTTATAATGATGTGTTTGAGTTTAGTTGATTTTGCCTATGTGTTTTCTGAAGTTATTTCAATTCTTGAGCTTGCATATTTAATAATGGATAATATAGATTAATTTGTTTGTTGTTTACAAAATCAACCCTACTTAAAATGAAGCATGAAACTCAATACTTATTTCGTTTTATTTTGAGCAAGTGAAGGTGGATGGGAGGATATGCGACGTTTTTGCAGAGATAAAACAACATTATCTCTGTGAGAATGTGGATGGGTTAAGCGGATTGATTGCAAATCATGAACATCATAATAACGGATTTTATAATTTGACAAGGAGCCGTGAAAAGGGACGAAATAGAAAAATTTGAAAGGAACGCTGCCAGAAAAACGGCAGGGTAGTATTCACCACGACTATTGACTTCTTATTTTGAAATGTACCGAAATTTTTTACTAATAAAGTTATTCCTTTGCTCACAAGAGAGGTGGAGAAGAGTGAGGGAATTCTTATGGAAAGACGACCCTAGGTCTGGTTCTGCTTGATCGTTTGTTGCAAGGTCAGTGCTGGAGAACACAATTTTTTTCAACAACCTGAAATTAGTTATTTCAACCTTACCTAATAAGTAACATCCCCACTGGTCTGCGCAAACCAGTCCTTAAGGACCTGGCAAAAGGGTATAATTCCACAACTGAAGCCCTGGGGGGAGCAGGTCTCGCTCAAAACTGACATACTTCTTTCGTGGACCCCAAAAGACTCTTTGGAGGAGAAAAAACCCTTCAGGATCCTTAAACTTCTGGAAAAGAATCATGGTTTGAAAACGGAGAATTGGAGGATCCTTTGAACCATTATTGTGTTAGGGGTTTAAGGTATACCTCGGTCTGTCACAACTAACCTTCAGGGTTTCAAACCGTAAATGCTGCAGGTACTTTGAGTAAACCTGCAGAATAATGAAGTGGCCACTGTTGCAACTCTGAATCTAGGAATGGCATGTGAAAGAACTTGGGGAATCTAAGGGTAAGTTGTTCCATTTCTTCGCAGAAAATTCCAGAACCTGCATTTTTGTGAGGAAAGAAATGAAAATACAGATGGCTGGATCCTGGAATGACCAACTCTACCCCAATCATACCAGCCGGTGAACTACTGCAGGCCTGAAAAACTGCAGGCCATGATTAAATATCGCAACCTTTACGGAAATACAACGCTAGGTTTCTTAAAAGGCCGGAAATCATACAAAACGCATAACAAACAATATTCGAATTTATAAAAAAAATTTTACACGCCATTGGGCGGCTTTCTCCTTCAAAGGTTATAAAAATATCGGTCATCACATCAACATTAGTTATATATAAATTTAGATCACTGTAATCCACGGTGAATTAATGAAGATCAAATTTCTCCGCCCTCTGAAAAAAATTGCTCATTTTCAATTTGTCACTAGGATATATCAAATCGTATAATTCAAAAGTGTATTATTAGCTAAATGTGATTCGTCTGTTACTTGAGGTTAGATTATTTCCTCACCGTTAGCCACCCTGAAAGACCCGAAATGTCCTACAAAAAAACAAATTTTGACGCGCCAAGTCTCCTATTTCATGGCTACTAAACAAGTCAAAACGAGTAGTGTGGATGCTAATCATATCCCCATTATATTTTTGGCTGCAGGATACCCGGCATCCTCGCGTGTGAATGATCCAATATGAATTAATACCAACCACCGGATACCCGGTTCCGGTTAATCTGAAAGGAGCCTAACTGAGCATAGTTTGATTTGGTCTATGAGTTTGAGGTGTAGAATAACATTATCGATTTTATTAACTACCATGTCGGTGAATATGGATTTTAGTTAGTATTCAACAAAAAAGAATGTCAAAAGTTTGATCGAGACAAAATTATAGAAAATACATTTAATTGTAACCAGTGTTTTTCTATACGTCGGTCTAGCCAAAGTTGAAAATAACGCTCGCTTCTGAGATGTTTCACTGATTCCGGAGAATATCGTGATTATTCTTGTGTAACAACTTAATCAAGATAAATACTAGTGTTGTGGTGCCTGGCGGTATATTATTTTTAAGTCAAACCACATTCACACGTAGATATTATACCTGTAATTTTGAAACTTGAGTTTGGGTATAAACACAGTCATAAATTTTTTTTATGGACTTGATGGATTGGGAAGAAAAAAGGTTTCAGTCTAGTTTTATGGGAAAAGTGTATAATAAACACTTCAAAATAACAAGATAATTAAGTAAGGTATCGGAAGTCAAAATAATCATCAAAATTGACCCGTTACTTTTACTTTTAAATATTTATGAACAGGTTAGTTTCTCTGATCTTTTTATGTTTTATTATTAAAATATAAAATCAAAAAGGAAGTCGTGTCTCTATCTCACGAACTGATTAACTAATTTGATATGGAGAGACAAAATGCTGGAGGTTTTTAAATACTTTAAAACTACATTGGAAATAATCACATTTACAATAACTCTAAGAGCTCATCCATACCTCAAATGTGGTTAGAATCCAAATAAAGGGTTCAATGAAACTCAAAGTCAAACCACAATATATTTAATGTCCGTTGGGACTCAAAACCTGCAACTAGTTTCGGTAACAATTACCATCATCAGGCTACAACAAATAGAAAATGGTACCTCATTGTAAAGATCTAAAGAGGCAATAAAATTGATGTAACAAAGCTGTGATCGAATAACATTTCACAATTAAGTTAAAAATTAATATAAAATAATGAATCTCTGCTATAATATAACGTTATGAAATTTTTTTTAAATATTTTAAATGTTTCTAAATATAACAAATTATAAGAAATTATAAAAATTACTTTACCTGTATGAAATTTCACAATTGGAAGGGTGAGAACACCATTATCATTAGTCCATCAAGTAGTACTTTTAACGAAGTTTTTGATATAAACATCAATCATAATGGTCCAAAAAAATTAGAATACATGTAATATAGTTGAAATGAATCAAAATTATTATGTCAAGAAATAAAAATTAGATAGTCGAAAAAAATATTATGTCAGAAATTTTCAGTATAACTCGCTGTTGGGTACCCACCAGGAAAACATTTCCACTAAAATTCATCCGTTGCGATGGCCATCTGTCAAAAATACACGTTCTGAGTAGTTAATGGCCGTTTGTACCAATAAAAGCATAAGCTTGGAATAGCTATGGTGAGTTTAAAATTTAAGGGTAGCTTAGTTAAAATTCAGTTGCACCAATGTTTTTGCTCTGCTTCTTAGCTAAGTGCTTAATACATTTGTCAACCCCGCTATTTGAGTTGAGTTTTATTAATTTGTGGTTTGAAGTAACGGAGTCAATTATTTGAAAATCGTAAGATTTTATTCTTGTTAATTTAATAAGAAAATTGTTTATAATGGAAAACACAGTAAAAAATCAGATCGGCAAATTATACAGTTCAGGAAAAAGAATTGCTAATATTTTCATCCAATTCTTTATAATAGTTTTTACGGTTGTACCGTCTTCTTGGAAATCGATTTCCGAGAATATCCAATACTTCCAAATCATCTTCCATAAACATTCTTTTTCAAAAATTGAAACAAACACACCTGAAATTGGAAGACAGAAAACGAAAACCCGAAAAGTGGAAAAACATTGACATATATCAATGAAAACACAAGAATGTTAGATTAGAAATCCCCACTTTGAGGATAAGTGAAGAATGAGCAAGCGATTTTCCAAGCTTAGCTAGGTGCAGCTGAAAATGACAAGTTGTACATGGTGCAAAGCAAAACTTTCTCAAAGCGCCACTTAACTTTAAGTCGACTTAAATATCAATTGGTCCAAACGGCCATAAATATCACATATGTGGAACTTTCAACAGTAACTACACAAGTAGTTGCAATTTTTTTAAATAATTTTAACTAGATGCACGAATCTTTGTTGCTATGGAAATCTCACAAGTGGACAAGGTACACGAGTGGGCTTTCCTATTGGTCGATTTTTTCTCATTACGATTGGCTGACAGACAGGATCGTTTTAAAAATAACCAGTCAAACTCGCCGGTGTCACCGAGTTCCTCCACTTCACCTGCGATAATAATCCATCTTGGGTTTCTAGGGATTATTTCCATAGCCGTGTTCCTCCACCAGGGGCCTGTACTAATGGGGGTTTTAAAACCCTAATTGCCATCAACAGGTAGGTGGAGGAACTCTATAAAACTTAAATTATTTACTAATAATTCAGTTGAAGTGGTAATTTATAAAGATGGAAGTCAAATTTATGTTGAGTGAAAAAGGCTGTTGGTGGGAATGTTTGCAGAAAAGCGGTAAGCAACTATTTAAAGAGAAAAGCTACGATAGATGTAAATGAAAAACCTGCGAAACTTATACATGCACAACTTAAATGCAACGAGTTTGCAGGTAGTCTTAATACCAATGATATTGACTTCTTCAGAAAGAATGTGTATGCTGCCCGACGAAAAATTCTTCCACCTTTGCCAACAAGTCAAGAAAAAGTTTTTAAAGTTGTTCAAGGTAATGCAAACACATTTTGAGTTTAACTTATTTGTAATATATATTTTGTAATATATATTAGAAATAGAAAATGACTGTTATTATCTTCCTATAATCCCTTACCCTTCGATACCGTGAAGGAACTCGGTTGCCGGATTACGATTACCGCAGGTAGGTGGAGGAACCCGGCGACGCCCAAACTCGCAGTTGGGTACCCCAGAACAAAAAAAATTTCTACCAAAATTCATTCTACGCAGAGCCTAACCTTGTAGCAGATCTAACTCAAAAACGAATGGAAGGCTTCCTTAGCAGCTTATATCTCTGTTTACTTGTTACTGGAAATATAGATATATGCTAACATGGAAGATTTGATAAGTAGTAGTGCCAATCTACCCCTTTGTAATCTAGAATCTCCAAACATCACATGAAAATTCATACGAAGTTCAGATTTATCTTCTTCATGTTATTTGTGGCATTACTTATCCTTTTTTCTCATTTTTTAAAGATCAAACCACAATATTATACTTTCATATTTTTATTACGACATTTCGGTAACGTTCCAGCTACCGTTGTCAAGATTAATTAGTATTCAAACAGTTTTTGGGTCCTATCTAATACAACGGAAAAATTTGACAACTAGATGCTTTAAACGACGTAGTTAAATTAAAACAGTCGTGTTAGTTTACAAATCCAGTAACACATTCCACATTCTACACATTGTAATCCAGCGCATGAACAATTTATTTATTAATATTCAACAATTTCAATGGAAACAATAGTCTCAAGCTATTTTGTGGTTGATATCAAAAATAAATATGATCAATTTGCAACAGGGAACTGTACCTTTGCATTTGCATTGCATTCGACAGCTATAAAACCACAAATTGCCCCATCACCAACTTGGAATATGATAAACATCAATAGGGTAAGACTTTATCTCGGTTTTATTAACCATAAAATGCAATTATAGCTTACTAGCAGAATGCAATGTGCCAACGTGTCACAAGCAGACATTACAATTCAACAATATTAACGATGTAAACTGACAAACCACAATGTTCATTCTCGTTTCCATTTCCACTATGCTTTGAACAGAATAATAATCTTTCTAGTCTGGAATTCTATTTTGTTTTTTCGAATTTTGCATAAAAAAGTAGAGATAAAAAATGAAAGTTATAAGGTGGTAAACGTTTACCGCAGCCATTAAAAGTATAGGCAAAAATATCTAAAAGCACTACGTGACTAAAATGGAAATATATGTAGGTACAAAGAGGTGCCGATATCGGTTGAAATAATTAGATTATAAATTTGGAAATGATTATGAAAATAAGCTTGATTTAAGAAAAAAATTATGTGATCAATCTGATTAAAATTGTTTCGTTCGAATCGTTGTTTGTTGACTATATACCTACCTGTTTGTTTTACAAGATAAACACACCAGGCACAAATAGCAGATGATTTGAGAGCATCAAATGATTCGTCAACACTTGATATCTCTCTTGTTGACTGACTGTGTTACTGTCTGAGGAGAAAATTCCGACACAACGGCGGCGCCCCAGGTACTCACGATCTACTATCGTTGGGTTATTTACGACCTCGATTTTGGAATTTGACCGATACTTATTATTTTAAAATGCCACCTTAAAAATAACAGCTTCGTAGGTCATAATTTTCCAAAAAAGGTAACAATAAAAACGTAAATAATTGAAATTGAAAAAAAAATTTAATAAGAAAATGAGTTTATTGATTTAATTGAAAACGTTAAAAATCAAAGTCGTGAACAAAAATGAGAAAAATTATATTCTGTTGAGATACCTATTATTCACTTCGAATATGGAAAAAAAAAAACAGCGCGAGCTGTACTATTGCTCTCAAGAATTTTGGGGATTTCGAGAATTATGGGTTATTATTTGGGGATGTTTATAACTTTCTTGCTCGTAGAGCGCTTAAGTTCCTAGAAATCATAAAATCCCAAAGTAAATATCGCAAATTAGTAGATATTTCCTATCATGAAGATATCTGAGCCGGTTATGTAGGAATCTGAGAAGTTAGAAGTTTCTTCGGTTTGGAAGCACCAGTTTTGAACAATTGGTTGATATGTACGCATTTACAGCTTAACATTGTTTTACAATTTTACTTTAATACTACGGTATCCGCCAAAATAAACAGTACCTAAACAGAGAGTGCTGTGGAGTTATTTATGTAATATGGATTTGTCATATTTGACTTAATTGTCATTAGTTGATATATTAATAGTACGCTGCAGTTAAATTTGATTTAAAAATGGTTCTAACACCGGAGGAAAAAGTTTTTTTCGTAAAGCATTATTTTCGTTCATACGGAAAAGGTCGTAATGATGGTCCAAGCTTAGAACAGGTGTCAATGAAATATCAACAAAAACTTAATAAAGCAGCTCCTAGTAAAAGTGTGATGTTAGCTGTTGTTGAAAATTTCGTCGCACTGGTAGTGTATTGTGTCAACGTAAAGGTTCTTCAGGTCGTCGAAAAACAGTATGCACTAACGAAAATGAAGGACGTGTTTTTAACCAAGTTGTGCAATCACCTCAAAGAAGTCTTGTAAGAACTGCATGTAAACTCAACATTAGTGAAACGTCTTTACGTCGCATGTTCAAATCAATTGGTGGTTATCCATACCGTATTCAAGTTGGACAACGACTAAATGCTGCGGACAAACGTGCAAGAGAAATTTACTGTGATCGCAGGTTGAGTTTAATTTACGAGGATCCCGAATTTTTGAAAAACATATGGTTTTCAGATGAGAGTCACGTTCATCTTAGCGGCTATATTAATCGACAAACAACCAGATTCCTTGGATTTGAACGTCCTGATGTCATTGCAGAGAAACCACTCCACAGTCTTCGAGTTACCGTTTGGTGCGCGGTATCTGGTCATGTAATGATTGGTCCATATTTCGTTGAAAATGATAATCAGAATCCACTTACTGTCAACCAAGAGCGTTATAGAGAGAAAATTATCATACCTTTCGTGAGAGATCTAAATAACTTCAGCCGTGCACGAAATCTACAGTTTCGCACACAATGGTTCCAACAAGATGGTGCAACGAGCCATACAGCTGGGCACACCTTAGACTTACTCCGTCAGCATTTCGATAATAGAATAATTTCTCGGGGAACAGACATCGAATATCCTTCTCATTCACCTGATCTGACGCCACCTGACGCATACATTTGGGGCATAATGAAGGACAAAATATTTCACTCGGAAAATCCGCCGGCGAATATTGCCGAACTACGGGAAGGAATACAAAATATTTTTCGGCAGTTACATCAACCACTTTTTATAAATATGTTTATTGACTTATTAAATCGATATGAAGCTTGTTTGCGTCGAAATGGTGAACATTTTGAGCACTTACATTACAGAAATTAAAAATTAATTTTTATTTCGGTACTGTTTATTTTGGCGGATACTGTACTATATCATATTATATTTTCCTTGTCCCAATTCATTCTTCAAAACTCATCTACAATTGTGAATAAATAGTTTGGTTACATATTTTGCGAACATCAAGAATCCCTTTAAGGGTGGATTTTTGCATGAATCCATCTATCGTGATAGTGCAACTGTGATTAATGCGGTGGTTATCAGTGGTGTGGATTGAAGCTGATTTCTGAAGAAAAATCGAAATGGTATATTACATACCGACGTGGGAAGAGTTTCATTACTGTCGAGAGATTAGTTAGTTAACCGAAACGCGAAGTGTCGAGGTTAGCTTTTATCTTGAGACTGGAATGAAACTTCCTACCGAGGTTTATGAACTATTTTATTTGTCCACGACCCTGTGATAATAAGTCAATATTTCATCTCCTTACAAAAGCTATATGGTACAAATATATCTACTATAGAGTGAATTATGGTTCATAATACAATGGAGTGTATCATATGAATTTTTTTTCTGAAATATATCGTATCAATAATAGTAAACGAGCAATTTATGATAGCCATTATTCACAATAGGTGACGTTTGCGTCACGAGCCGCAGACTATGGGCATAAGTCCCCAAGTGAATATTGGCCATAAATTGCGGGTAGAAAACTATACTTTGTCCACGACACTTAATTTCTTTATTAAATAAAAGTCAGTAACGATTTGACGTATTACTAACCTCAAAATGCTGTGGTAGCTACATAAAATAATTTGACATATATAGAGATGGGCGAAACTGTGTAAAGTATCAATTCAACTTACCGTTATGAACATATTGTTTTAAAATACTCAATATTAGAAAATATTGTTATGAAAAATATCAATACTAAAAATATTTTATCGATACGATATATTTCAGAAACAAATCTCCTGAACAAAATACACAAATTTAATAGTTTATTTCATATTGTACCCACATCTCTAGTCAGTGTATTATGAACAATAATATACTGGAGTGTATTATAAACCATTATTCACGACAGTAGATATATGGGTACCATATACCTTTTGTAAGGAGGTGAAATATTGACTTATTATTAGGTGGTCGTGGACTTTTCTATAACGATATTTCCTAATATTAAGTATTTCAAAACAATATATTTACAGCGGTACGTTGTATTGATACTTTTTCACATTATCGCCCATCTCTATATATGTCAAATTTTTTCATGTTGCCAACATTTTGAGGTTAGTAATACCAAATCGTTACTGACTTTCATTTAATAAAGAAATTAGGGGTCGTGGACAAAGTAGGTATAGTATTCTACTCGCAATTTATGACCAATTTACTTGCGCTCCTTGCCTGCTGCTCGGGACGCAAACATCACCCATTGTGAATAATGGCTATCATAAATTGCTTGTTTGATAATATACTATTATAACCATCATATTCCGATCATAATCAATAAATCTCTGCCTTGTTCTGAACACACATAAAATATTACATTTGACAACTGTCACCAATATAAATAAGTTTCAGACAAAATCGGATGAATATAAAGTTCGCGCATAATAAATTAAGAAAAATGTCTTGCGATAAAGAAATGATGGAGAGTACCCCTCCAGAAACAGGTATTATAATATTTATCAATCTAAAATGGATAATATCAGCGATAACAATATTTTAGAGGGCGGGAAGTAAAGGTGTGTAATATGACACATTCTAACCCTTAATGATAGAATTGCATATATGGTTGTGAGTAAACAAAGCTACCCGAACAAAAATGTGGAAGACAATTTCAATCAAGCGCTCGAAACAAGTACTCCTAGCAACTTCAGTTTATTAATTTTTAAACACATGTTTTCTGGAAAGAGGCAAAGTTTTTACCTAGAAAACTTTCGAAAACACATTGGTTAGGCTAATGGAACCGCAAGGATCCGCAGCCAATATCACAACCTCACACACACACAACTTTCGAAAACACAATTATAAATAGTTTCCATAATAATTGTAAGACGTGACTTATTTAAATACCTATATTGTTGTTTGGTTTTATTGTTATTTTATGTTTAGTTAGTTCAAATATCATGTATTATTAAATTCATGAATAAAAAGATCTGATACTTATTGTAAATTTTTGTTGTATAATCATCAAGTGTCGCTCCCACTCCCTATCATAGTGAAATAACGAATATTTTCGAATATTCAATTTTCAATTATTATAATATTCATCATTTCTTGCATTTTTTGTCAATTTTATGAGCATATTTTTTGCTTTTTCGGTTGCATATTTTCCGTGCTTTATTAATCAGTTTAATATTCCATACCTCGCCTCAACATCTTGCAAAAAAAAATGAATTGTATATTTTGAAACTTTTATTCAATAACCATAAGTGGAATCAGATAAAGCTTATCAAGATTCAGGAAACTGAAAACTTCGTAAGCATGTTTTCCATTTTATTATCAAGATTGTAAAAGAAATGCGATTGAGGGTTTGGTATATTGTGAAACCGGACACGTCCCTTCCTATCATGGCACTATTTTAAAGCTTTGCAGCTAGACAGAGGTGGAATACATACAAACTAGTACACTAGGCCAGACAAGATAAGTCTTATTAAGCCTTCATGTCAATTCCATACACAATAATTTATTACACATAGAATAAAACAAAATAATAGCTTTCACATTGACAAAAATAATACAAAGCAAATTGTAGAAATGCAACATTAAATCTAATATTTAATTGTCAAAGGATTGGGATAAGTGTTTCGAATAGTCGTACTACTACATATAACGATTCTTGACATCTTTTCTCAGGATTTTATTTAAGTCACCTTAATCACAATTTTTCAATTATTTATTTTTATGATTCAATACTTATATGAAAAAGTTAAATTAAATTTTTGTTTTTTATGTTAAGCAGATGTCGTCAAATATACAAGCTAGAACTGCTAGAGATTACCATGGTTTTCGTCGGACAATTATATTTTCCCATTTGCATTTACGGTATATTTTTTATCGATTTTAGTGAAATTTGCTAGTAATGAAATTTTCATATTTCAGTTGTCGGCACCATTGTATAACCAAGATTTTAACGTTTATAATCTTTTGTCAACCTACGTTCCAATCATAATTTTGAAAAATATTAGCATCACCATACAGTGCTTTTCCACACAGAACAAACTTTCATTTGCAAGATTTTTCACATATGAAAAGTTTGTTCCACTTGTAACTCTTGAGCTATATGCAACATTGTATTCCAGCTGACTCCTTTTTGTGCTTGCCAATGCTGTTCTAGTCCATCCAACGTATGGGGTCTGTACAAACTGTTCTTCCAAAGGCACCAAGGAACAAACTAGATTCGATTTGAAAAGTGATGTAGAGCCCGTCCTTATTTTTGTCATGATATCATGGTAAGTCAAATAAACTTTTTTGTAATCTCATGTATTTTTGAGTTCCTTGTTAAGGATTCGCATATTCCAGTTGATTTTATTGATCATTTGTGAGGAAACTGACTACTGCTACCCTTTGAGATACTTTTCTGATATATGTGTTAACCGTAGAAATCTTCATCTTCCCCCTCCTGTCCACATTTTGGTGTATATTGATGGTATCCAGCTAATGTCAATAGCACGATTGATTTGATGACTCTGTGGAAAGAAAATTGATTCAAAAGAGAAAGCACTATCAGAATTTTGTAAAGTAAAATAATGCAACCGTCTCGATAAAAATATCTAAATATGTTTTGGACGGGCCTATAAAACCAACTATATCACTAACGCAAGTACATAGAGCAAAAGAAATTCTTTCGTTCGATTTTATCGCTTTTATTCTATAAATTTTTACTTTATATTGGTGCTAAGGGGTAAGATCTTCAAAATATAAACGATTTTTGCTTTGTCTTTCCTTTGAAACAAAAGGTTCATTGTGAAACATGAGTCGTGTAAAAATCACAAGTACTTCTTTATTTATTACCAGACAAATTGTGAAATTGGTGAAGTCCTGGAAATTAAGTGATAGAGTTTGTTCAACCATCCTTTGTTGTTACGTCATACATTGTCCATCTAAGTAATCAATATTAAATGCGATTTGACCTTAATAGAATCTAGTGGCCTTAGCACGTCTTGTATATCTGAAAAGTGGGCAATTTAACGGTATGTTTACTAATACTTATTAACTTCTACTGCACATTGGTGAGTTGTTACTACTTCCACTGGATCATTTTGTGGGATCACTGGGAAAGCTTCCCGGCATGGATATTTTGTATTCATTCTCGAAGCCATATCTTGAACTTATTTTTTGTACTATACTTCCCATGTTTCGTGTCTTCTATCACTGAAGGGATTTCAGTAGTTGTAATGGATGAATTATTTCTTTTCCAAAATGCTTTCGTCTGAGTAAGTTCTCGCAGAAGCAGAGTATGAAAGTTTCATCATAGAGTTTATATTTTTGCACATGGATTCACCAATTTTGGTCATTTTGTTTTCAGAGGGTGCAGTGTCCAGTCACCAGCTCGGTAATTGTCTCCAAATGTCTTACGTTAGTATCAACAGCCTGATTGAGAGTTCGTTGCTTACCTTGTTCAGTAAACTCTTTTTGTCGATCACTGTTTGAGTTGGTGTTCCCTTCCTAGCCATTTCTCGATATTCAAGAAAACATATTCGTATTCTGTGTAAATATTAATTTATTAAAATCGCAGAGCGCTTTCAGCTATTAAGCCATCTTCAGTGCTTACCTGCAAGTAAGTAAAAAAGTTGGAAAATATAAAAGAAGTAGATAAAGAATTACTTACTCGTCAGGTAATTTATACAAGAAACTTTGACAACACATTGCCGTCATAAATTAAAATAACATTAAAATTAAAATGGTCCCCTGTTTAGGGTTTGTTGAATCTAGATATTAAACATTATTAAAAAAATTTTTTTTATTTTTTCATTTTTTGTTAAAAATTATTTTAGACACGTGTTCGTCTAACGGATGTTGAAGTGACACTCTTTCAATTTTAAAAAATTAGCATATGACAAATGACAGTGAACATAGAACTCAATCATTCTAACAAGAATTTAAAATTGACATTGTAGAAATCTTTTTCAAATGTCCCAAAACAGATATGTAAACTTCCTAAATGAAATTATAAATAAATAATTTGATATTAAGGTCTAATGAGAACCTATCCAATTATAAAATACTGAAAAAGATTAAGGGTCTAATGAGAACCCATTACTAAATCTAATTCAAAATAGAAAATTCACATATAATGTCAAGAGAGATCCAAAAGTAAACAAATCAATTTAAACAATTAAAATGTTAATGCAAATAATAGTGAAATGAATTTTCTGAGAATGATTCCAAAAAACATAATTAAATAAACATTGTAGTCTGGTAGTCATCAATAACAAAACACATCTAATAAGGGAAAATAAATTTGATTAAAGTCTAATGAGAACTCAATACTCAAATCTAATTCCAAAAACGAATAAGATTAAGGGTCTAATGAGAACCCCTTTCCAAATATAATTCAAACTAGATAGTTAATTAATAGTCAAAGGTAACTCCAAATACAATAACCATTCGAACAATGAAGTATGTAAAAAAAAATTACAGAAGTTATTGAAAACTGTTCAAATCCACAGAAAATAATAGTTTTTGTCCACGACCACCTAATAATAAGTCAATATTTTACCTCCTAACAAAAGGTATATGGTACCCTTATATCAACTGTCGTGAATTATGGTTCATAATACACTGTAGTGAATTATGGACTAGAGATGGGGCTACCTACAATATGAAATAAACCATTAAATCTGTGTATTTTGTTCCGGAAATTTGTCTCTGACATATATCGTATCGATAAAATATTGTAATTTTTAGTATTGATACTTTTCATAACGATATTTCTAATATTAAGTATTTTAAAACAATATATTTATAACGGTACGTTGTATTGATACTTTACACAGTATCACCCATCTCTATATATGTCAAATTATATTTTTATGTAGCTGTCAGAACATTTTGAGATTAGTAATACCAAATCGTTTCAATCTTTCATTTAATAAAATAAATTAATGGTCGTGGACAAAGTATAGTATTCTACTCGCAATTTATGGCCATAATTCACTTGGGTGACTTGCGCCCCTCGCCTGCGGCTCGTGAAGCAAACGTCACCCATCGTGAATTATGGCTATCATAAATTGCTCGTTTAATAATATACTATTAATAACTTCTGTAATTTGTTTTTACATTCTTCATTGTTCGAATGGTTATTGTAAGTATGTAAAAACAAATTACAGAAGTTATTAAGAACTGTTCAAATCCACAAAAAATAATAGTTGTTAGAATGATTGAGTTCTATGTTCACTGTCATTTGTCATATGCTAATTTTTTAAAATTGAAAGAGTGTCACTTCAACATCCGTTAGACGAACACGTGTCTAAAATAATTTTTAACAAAAAATGAAAAAATAAAAAAAATTTTTTTAATAATGTTTAATATCTAGATTCAACAAACCCTAAACAGGGGACCATTTTAATTTTAATGTTATTTTAATTTATGACGGCAATGTGTTGTCAAAGTTTCTTGTATAAATTACCTGACGAGTAAGTAATTCTTTATCTACTTCTTTTATATTTTCCAACTTTTTTACTTACTTGCAGGTAAGCACTGAAGATGGCTTAATAGCCGAAAGCGCTCTGCGATTTTAATAAATCAATATTTACACAGAATACGAATATGTTTTCTTGACTTTCGAGTCATGTGTACTCATCTATAAAGTATTCACATTCCTCGATATCCCTTCTCATGCAATATTTTGTGATTTCAAAAACCGGTCCCGAGCATATTAAGTTTCCTTTAGACTTTTCTTTAGCTAACTGGTCCATCATTTGCAACCCACTTATGTGCTGGCATCCATATTAGAAACACTTGCCAGCCCGTTAAAAGATTCTCCACGGCCAGTCACAATATTTGAGGAAAGTATATGAATGCAAGGTACAATTCTGAATGATCCATCAACGACTAAGCACTGGGTAATCTCAACAGGCTATTAACAAAGTCCCTAGAGGACAAAGTGATAGCAATAATAACTTTTCTAGGCATTAAGGGTGCTTTTAATGATGCATCTTCATTGTCCATTACCAAAGCTATAGCTATAGCTTCATCACCACTTCTTGTGGCTATTCTAGTGGACGAACTACTGAAGAGGCTAAAATCATAAGGCATGTATTGCTTAAAGTATGCCAATGATCTTGCAATTATCGCAAAAGATAAAGCTGCAGATCTCGGAGCAGAGACACTGCCTTGAACATAATCAACAAATAGTGTGAAGAGGAGGAACTAGCTAGCACCATAGCTCTTTCCACCAAAAACAAAGTACTGAGAGGACTGAAGCCACCACTTTCTAGCGGGGTGGAATTTCCAATTGCACAAGAAGAAAAGGGGAAACAAGAAAAAACTTCGAATTCATATTTGAACATAAGCTTGAACGTTATATCTCAGTCTCTCGGGACTTGGTAACTTTACAGAACAGAATGGTAAACGTTCAACAGCTTTTTTGAATCCCGCAAATATCCTGAAATTCCTCCGGAAAATAGGACTGAAGGAGCTAATAGTTTCAGAGACTCTCCTCAGAAAATAAGTAGAAGTAAGGGGGCACAATTTATGGATCTTTCAGGTCTCAGTGAATGTTACCCCAAAAATACATACACACATACATATAAGTAAAAACCAAATAAAGTTGCGTGCAAGTCAGCAACGTCGTATTTCTATCGCATGTGTGCCTACATTTCTATCGAAAAGTGCATATTATACTTAAATTTGTTGCCCCTAAATGCTGTACAAGAGGTAGGTAATACGTGAAAAAAATATCCCTAATTATGAAATCAAACAATTTTAATTTGTTAATCTACATTATATTTAAACTTAAAGTGACGCGTTTCGTTAACACAGTAGCTTTTTTAAATGAATGGAGGTATAAAGAGAACTTTTCAATTTATACAGTGCCTTAATACTTGATTATACGGATATTTAACAATAAAATTATAATCTAGTTACAAGGAAATGGAATTAAAAAGGGAAAGGATTCGTCTAAATATGGGATTAACTAAAGTATTTAACAAGTTTACCTGGAAACTCATTAACAACCATCCTACAGGAACCTTTATAGTGTTTGATTTCATAATTTAGTATGGATCTACATCAAGTAAAAGCCTCATCTATTCAAAATATCCTTACTTTACTTTACAAAAATTTCTATTATTTTAGCGTGTAGCTGCTGCTTTAAAAATCAGTGTAAGAACAGTGAGAAAAATTTGTCAAACAAAGAAAAAAGATGAAAAGTTTGAGTCACCAAAGAAAAAACGTTGCGCTCATAAACGAGTAACAAATACAGGAACTTCAAGTATAACAAGCTCTATTCGTGATACCATTTACAACATATTTCGTGAACAGTCTGACAACGCTGCAAATGTTCACAATGATGACGTGCACGCAACTTTGTTTGATTTTCACACATACAACAGCTCTCTTAATTGCCTGATTACAGTTTCCTGTAACAATTGTCATAGGTATTTACCTGAAACGTGTTGTCAATAGATGTCAATATAATAATATAATACTATTATAATTTGAAAATCACTTTTCGAAGAGTAGACTGCTCACCAAAAACAAACATCCACTTTTTGAGATATATATGCCTTGGCAGACAATGAGTTATAGTTCGAAGTTGAACGAGTTGGTATATCTTCCCAATAAAACTAACCATTTTGGTGATATAATTACCAAGTACTGATGAGGACCGAATGTATGTTTTATCTCTGGCGCAAATACGCCGAAACCGGTATATACATGTGATAATGTCCGCTCTAATTACAAACCAGAATTTATATCTATTTCTCCATAAACAAAACTATAATTGTTAACGAATTTCCGGGTAAAACTTCACAAATTATTTTCCAAAACTGATATAATCACTTAGAATTCCGATCGTGGACTGAAGTCGATTACTGAAAAGCCGCTCAAAAAATGGTCGAAATGACGGAATAATATGGAGGCGATAGAATACATTTTGATAAATAATTCATATTTTGTGTTTTATCGATTAATTTCCGGTAATATTTCAAGATAGTTAGTCTACGATATTTATTTGCCGGGTATCATTTAGCAGATTTACTCGAAAAAAGGTTAAAATATTCACTAACATAATATAATATATAAGTAATATCAAACAGACGTTCACTACTATGGAATTTTTATTACTTTTCTAAATGGGAAATGATATGAAAACAAGGTTTTTTCATTATCTGTTACTGGTATGAGGGATTTTAATTTTTCCAGCAGGAATTGAAATTATGACCCAAGCACATGTGTTAGAGTTAATTAAATTTCTGGCAGAGTCTGCAATACAAATTAAAATCCGAAACTGTCTTTGTTTTACACTAATGTTTAATGCATATTCGAATAAGTAAATTTCGCTGTTTTTAATGAAATGGTCCGCAATGACGACACCCTATTAGTTCAGTGGTAAAAAAAACAGCAATAGAGTTTTTTTCACGGTAGAGAGTGGAAACAAGTTTCTATGACAGTAATTCACACCATAATGATGTGGGAATGCCTAGGCAAACTCAATAAGCCAGGCAAGAACAAAATAATTATCTAACTGTGGACAGGACACACTGGAATTGAAGAACATGAAATAGCAGATGAACTAACAAAGCGGATGACTGAAACATTCTTTTGGCGGCCGGAACCTTTTTGCGGAATCAAATTTAATGTAATATTAGGATAAATAGGTAAACCCGTGAAAAAGCTTACACAATCAAATACTCTCACGGGTGACTACAACCTGTTGAGATTAAATGAATGCATAAGTCAAAGTTTAACTCCACTAAAAGTTTTAACAGGGATCCTAATGGGATATTGTCGCCCAAATGGGAACCTGCAATAGCTTGAAATAGTGAGGGAATAAGGATGGCAAATTCTATAGCAATTCAGAATTCTGAGCAAAGCACCTAGGAGATTACTGGATAGAAGAGGGATATTCACCTAAGATCTGCAGATATCCTAGAATTTCCACTGGGAAAAAGGATTGAAGAAGCTCCTAGACTCTGAGATTTTCATTAGGAACCAAGAAAAAGTGAGGGGGCATAATAAATCATTTAGGTCTCAGTTAATTGTCTCCCAATATACGAGTACATACTTACAAAAATACAAGTGTAACACTTGAAAAAGTTATACGCAACAAATTTGTACTACTAATGCACCTTTTCACCAGCCTGTACAGTTCCAATATTTAAGTACTATCAAATCATGCATTGAAGTCTCATTTAATATCACCAATTTGTTATATAATGTATTTCACTACCACACCAATACTACAGTATACCAAATACTGTGCCAATACTACTGATCACAATTCCTGTGACGAGAAGTGAATGTTCTCATAATAATTTCAATGTTGTGGAAGCTGTTATGTTTTTATAGTGGAAACTCATGCACATTTTGGAGGAGTTACTTTTTTAAAGCAAGGTATTTAGTGAGGTTGACTAGATTTATTTTAATTAACAACTGTTTATTTAATATTACATGAATTTTTTCTACATTCATGCAAAAAACAACACTTTTGTGAAACACATTAAATGGAAAAAGTGGTTCTTTTATTGCACTCATCTGTCATTCTTGTGTCAGTTTTGTGATGATTTATGACAAACATGAACATTTAAATAAAATAAAAATCCAGAGCAAGTGTCATGATCCTGCTTTAATATAACAATAATATATGTATATCTTACTACTTAGTCTCAACGAATTTGAATGGTCAAGGCGAAAACCAGCTATGATTGAGTACTGACAAGGCATGGAGGCCATAAATATACAAAAAAGAAGAACGGTTTGAGTTTGATTAGGTTAGGTCAGATTCCCAATATATTATATTCTAATTTTCCAACTTTTCCATGAATGTAGAAAAAATATTGTATGCAACAATTTCATGTCGTGTGCAAAAAACACTCACTTTTTGCACTTGTTGCATAAATAACTATTATAAAAGAGGCAACACATTGTGTTACTTGAGTTTTTATTTAAACAAAAACGACAAATCAGCATAAAAAATGCAAAAGAAAACATCAAATAAAACTTAAGTCAACATTAATCAATATTGGATTTATTATAAATGAAAAAGAATTAGAAAATCCAAACGACCGATATAGTCAGTCACCTTATCTCCGGATTTAAATTAATGGAGATAAATTGGTGTCTTTTAAGTAAAATAAAACGATGTTCTACACATCGCTGACTCCAAAACTCAACATATAAATAGTATACGATAATAAATTGTTGGAAGGTGCAAGATAAAACTCCACTTAAAATAAATAATGTGCAACAATTTTTAAAACGAAGAATATTTAACCAGCACTGACCGTTACCCATTAAATTAAGGTAAGTGGTGACATGTCTGTTGTTTACCGACAAAGTTAATAATAAAATGCGATATTAATCACGCAGACACAGCTTGTTTCTTTCTCTGTATTGCTTTTATTTTGGATATTACGCCTACTATAAATACTAATCTCAACATGATTGTTAATGTGCTTTCATTATAGTATGTAGTGATTTCGAAATTACCTATCTACATAATATTATAGGATTTTCTTAAACGCTTTCCCAACGTTATGCGATAACATCTGTTCACAGATCACTGTATCACAACTGAGCACTTAAGCATTGTGCATTTTTACCACAAAATTTGGATTTGACACCTACATAATAGTTGTTAGACTTTGAAAAATATAATTTTGGTTTTCATCTCATAAAATTCCACTATTTCACATAATAATTTTCAAGCTGACTATTTTTCTCACAAAATATAAAGATACAGAGTGTACATTATAAAATTTAATAACCTTTGACGAGCAATTCTTTAAAGGAGGGCAGCTGTGCTGTTCGTGATTTATAACCACAACTTCTCATAAGTCTACTATCTCTTTCTCTTATCAGTCTCTTCCTATCAAACAAATTGATTATGAAGTAGGTTCAAGTTATTTATTGTGTATACTTTTCTTAGTCTTTATTGTTTTTATTTTGCAGATAAATATTACAGGGGGAAAAACTTCTTTCACTTGTGCAAAATACAGTATATTGATTGAAACGCATGTGAAAATGAAGATACCTAATCCAATAAAGTCCAATGAAATTACGTAATAAATTTGAAAGTCCAAAAATACTCCTATTATTAATAGGTAGTGATAGGTAGATATCAAACCTGATATGTTTGTATTTCCGCTCGCTACACATTCACGTAAAATCCTTGAAATCAACATGAAGACCAGGAACCGTATTCTCGACAAGTGAACGTTTGATGCGTATGCGTACTTCCAGAAATTCGTACGTTTTGGTTCGTCAACAATAGAGAGATTAAACACGTACATTTTCACGTCAAGTTTCACGAACACGTAAACGTGGATTTATGTACGTACCAGTAACGTAAACTACCACAGTTTAAACACAAAAATACGTGAGAGAAAACGTATCTCAGCAGCTGCGCAGACTGTGCTTGTTGTTTGTTTGAATTTTCTAGGGTTATGGTTGCTTATTCAACTATCAATTCAAAAATGGAAGATCTACTCTTAGCAGCCGCTATTGGAGAACTTGATGATGATATGGGTGATGACATGGATGATGCTGTACTACTTCACATCCTGGGAAATGAAGGTCAGGAAAACAATTTACGAAATGTTGACTTCAACCTCAACGATTTCAGTGAAGAAGAATCCAGAGAATTATTTCGTTTTGGAAAAAATGTTATCCCTCGAATAGCTGCTGCCCTCCAAATACCGAATCAAATTGTTACTGATGGTCGGGATGCAGTGGAAGGTGGGTGTATGGCTTGCGTTAGATTATAAATTATAAACTAAAAAAGAAAACCTAAAATCAATCATCCTTATTTGATTCTGTCTATCAAAATAAAAAATAAAGGAAATCAAATGACTACTTAATAAAAAAGTAAAGAAGTAGGTACTGTCAATTTGATAAACACCTTTTTTGTAGGAATTGAAGGAATCAGTATTTTATTAAGAAGGCTTGCATATCCAAATCGCCTAAGTGACCTTAAATACATATTCGGACGTACAGAGCCTGCTTTGTCAAGAATAATTCAAAAAGTGGTGAACATAATCTATGAAAATAAAGGGCACATTTTGGAAAACCTTAATAATGTACAGTGGCTCAACTATGAAAGATTAAGGGTATATGCTGAGGTACTTTTTTACTGCAGAAAATTACACATTCAGTAATTTATATATCTTATGTTCAATTCATTTTAGGCTGTAAGTAATAAAGGAGCTCCTGTTAGGAATTGTTGGGGCTTTATTGATGGTACTATACGCCCAATCTGCAGACCAATTAGAAACCAGGAAGAATATTACTCTGGACACAAAAAAGTTCATTGTGTGAAATATCAATCCCTACTGTGCCCTGATGGGATGATAATAAATTTAAAAGGAGCATATCCTGGTAGAAGGCACGATGCAGGAATTTTCAGACATTCTGGTCTTTATGAGTGTAGTATACCCATTGTGGTACGCCATTGATTTAATGATGGTTCTGGTTTTTGTATGTTTAGTTTAAAAACAAAAATAGTTGTATGGGAAGTAAGGAACATTCATTAAAAGTCTTAAGGTCAAGTTGGTCGATATTTTTATTCTACATCCTATCAAATTATAGGGCCAGTGAATGTGCATTCCGCCATTTGTAGCATAAGATATCGCAGTGGCGACGAGGATTTTGTTTTTCTGCAATTAAATCGCAGTTAGTGTGAAATTCCACGTGCAGTTTTTTTTTTGAGTTCACCCAAAATGGCCGAAACTCGTGAAATTATTGGACATTTGAGGGAATTTGACCCATCATTGTCAGATTGGTCTATATTTAGTAGACGGTTAGAAAATTATTTTCTGGCAAATGCCATTGAAGAAGATAAGCGCAAAGCCGCTATCTTGCTAAATGCGCTTAGCGAAGAAGCCTACAAACTTGTGCAAAATTTGTGCTTACCAGTGCAACCAGAAAAAAAGAAATATTCGGAATTGATAACATCCTTAACAGAACATTTTCAACCAAGTTTAGGTGTGTTTCCGGCTCGATTAAAGTTTTACAATTCGCGTAAATTGCCTAGTGAAACAGCGCGGGAATGGTCGGCTCGGTTAAGAAGCTTAGCAGTGTTGTGCGATTTTGAAAATACAGAGTTAGATTTAGTGCTTCGTGATCATTTTGTAATTGGGTACAATCCAGGTGCGGTTCAAGATCGATTGTTGGAGGAAAAAAAGAATGTTTCCTTAAAAAAAGTTGTTGAAATTGCAACGGCTAAAGCAGCTGCTCATGGTACCTCGCCAGAATTTAACCACGCTGCTGTAAAACGAGAATTGGACATCCAGTATGCGCAGGCGAAACCAAGTTCGTCGCGCAATTTCCAGAAGCAATCTACGTCAGCAGGTTCAACTACAACGCGCAGTAACTACCACGAACAAGTAAGACATCAACAACAAAAAACACTACCGGCAAAGGACAAATGCAAGGTCTGTGGAAGGAAGAACCACAAATCAGATAAGTGTTCTTTTAGAAATTGTTTTTGTCACATTTGCAACATTAAAGGTCATTTGGCTCCCATGTGTAATAAAAAAAATAATAACAAATCTTCTAATCATTCTTATCAAAATTACTTAGAATCTGATTCAAATCAAAATTATTTAGAATCTGATTTTTCTCTGTACAATTTAGATTCAAAAACTGATCCAATAATTATTGATCTGCAAATTGATTCCAATAAGTATGCTTTCAATTTAGATACAGGATCAAGTTTTACAGTTATTCCAGAAAATTTCTTTGAACAAAATTTCAAGGCTAAAACATTGTATAAAACGGACAAAATTTTCAATTTATACAACGGAGAGCAAATAGTACCTAAAGGGTACATAGTTTGTAACATTGTTTATAATAATGTAAGCAATGAATTAAATATTTATGTTATACCAGCAGCATCTGGTCCACCTTTGCTAGGACGTGATTTTTTTAATCTGTTCAATCTCAATATTTCAAATAATTTTTATTTGGGCTTACCTGATGATTTGAAATTTCTACTAAATAAGTTTAACGAAGTTTTTGCAACAAGCCTGGGTACTTTTAACAAAGGAGTAATTTCAATAAATTTAAAAAATAAAGAAGTTTCTCCGAAATTCATTAAAGCTCGTCCGCTCCCATTCGCGATCAAGGAGAAGGTTGAAAAGGAGCTGGAACGACTTCAAAAATTGGGAGTTATTGAACCCATAGATTACAACCCCTGGGGAACTCCAATAGTGCCAATTCTCAAGAGTGATGGTACAGTTCGAATTTGCGGCGATTTTAAAGTGACGGTTAATTCATTTATAGAAATAGATCAGTATCCACTACCGCGAATAGAGGAATTATTTGTAAAATTACAAGGTGGAGTACATTTTACGAAATTGGATTTAGCTAACGCTTATACTCAAGTTTGTTTAGATGAAAAATCGAAAACTCTAGTAGCAATATCCACTCATAAGGGATTATTTAAATATAATAGAGCCCCTTTTGGGATAGCGAGCATTCCAGCTAAATTTCAAAAATTAATGGAATCACTTTTAGGGGGAGTACCGGGTGTGGCTATATTTTTGGACGACATATTAATTACGGGTCGAAATAGACAGGAGCATTTGTCACGGTTAAATCAAGTCTTGTCAAAATTACAAGATGTTGGTCTAAAAATATCTTTAAAAAAATGCGATTTTTTTAAAAATAAAATTTCTTATTTAGGGTTTGTCATTGACCACGAGGGGCTACACACGTCGGAAGAAAAAACTTCCGCTATAAATAATGCTCCGGTACCAGAGAATGTTACCCAACTTAAGTCGTGGTTAGGTTTAATTAATTACTATGGGAAATTTTTGCCAAATTTATCATCGTTATTGTATCCTTTGTATGAGCTACTTAAGGCCGATGTAAAATGGTTCTGGTCAGCAGAGTGTGCAAAGGTATTTACCAAAGTAAAAAAATTATTGACATCCGCCCCGGTTTTAGTACATTATGATCCGAATATGCCATTGAAACTTATCACTGATGCCTCACCGTATGGAGTTGCGGGTTTGATAGCTCATGTCATGTCTGATGGTACACAAAAACCTATCGCGTATGCGTCAAGGACATTGACGAAGGCTGAGAAAAACTATTCTCAAATCGAAAAAGAAGGGCTAGCGATTATATTCGGTATCTGTAAATTCAATCAGTATATTTACGGCCGCGAGTTCACTTTAGTAACCGATAATAAACCCCTTACTACTATCTTTCACCCAGAGAAAGGAATACCCCAATTTTCCGCAAACCGGCTCCGCCGCTGGGCTGTAATTTTATCAAATTACAACTATAAAATCGAATTTGTTAAATCCGAGAAAAATTTAGCAGATTCATTATCACGTTTACCGGAACAATTCAATGAACACTCATGGGAAAATGTGGACATAGATTTTATACATTTTTTTGAAAAAAATGAACACTTTCCTTTAAATTTTAAAAACATAAAATCGGAAACTGAAGTAGATAAAACTTTAATTACTGTTCGAAAATACGTTAAGGAAGGTTGGCCCACAAAAGTTTTTAAGTTAGATTCAGAAATGAAATCTTTTTACAGAATACGGGATGAGTTAAGCATCGAAGATAATTGTTTATTGTGGAACAATAGAATTATAATTCCTACGACACTTCGGAAGGTGATATTAGAAGATCTTCATTCCTCTCATTTGGGTATCGTGAAATCAAAAAGTATGGCTAGATCATATTTTTGGTGGCCAAATTTGAATAGAGAGATAGAAAAAATTTGTTCTACTTGTGAGAATTGTATTTTGCATAAAAAAACACCTAATAAATCAGTTTTAAACTGTTGGCCTTATCCGGAGGAAGTGTGGTCACGCTTACACTTAGATTATTTAGGTCCTTTTTTACAAAAGAATTTCTTAATTTTAGTTGATTCTTTCAGTAAATGGATAGAGGTCTTTGCAGTTCATAATATAACTTCTAAGACCACTATAGATATTTTAAGGACTACTTTTGCAAGATTTGGTCTTCCAAAACTTTTAGTTACAGATAATGCAACAAATTTTTGTTCTAATGAATTTGAATTTTTTTTAAAGCAAAATAATATTAAACACATAACGTCACCTCCTTATCAACCTTCATCCAATGGGGCGGCCGAAAATGTCGTAAAAACCGTGAAAAATGCTTTAAAAAATGCTTTGGGCAAAAGTATATCTTTAGATTTGAATAAGGTATTAAATAATTTCTTGTTTGACTACAGAAATGTAGCACACTGCACAACAGGAAAGAGTCCGGCTAACCTTATGTTTGGGCGTAATTTACGAACACGATTTGATTCACTTTTGCCAAATAGCTCTAAAGGTGACCCAAGTAACAAAGATCTAACAAATCACATCTTAGCAAAGCAAGAATTGCAAAAAATTTATCATGGTGGATCTAGAAATATAGTTTTTGAGATTAATGATAAAGTTATTGTAAAAAACTATGAAAATGTTAGTAAACCTACTTGGTGTAAGGGTGTAATTAAAAAAAAATTAGGAAAGTGTGTTTACTTGGTAAACATTCCTGAATTTAATGTTGTATGGAAGCGCCACCTGAATCAAATTAAATTAATTAATCATGTAGAAGCTTCACTTCCCAACAATACAAATTCAGATGTCGCTACCAAAGAAATTACTGTGAGTGATAGAAGTGAGAACGAAAATGTTAATTTGTGCGCGAATACCGATCAAACAGTTAAAGGTGAACTCTTACGACCAAAAAGGAACATTAAGCCGATTGAGCGGCTAAATTATGAATAATATTATATTTGTTAAAATAATAACATTTTCTTTTGCGGGGGGGAATATTGTAGTATACCCATTGTGGTACGCCATTGATTTAATGATGGTTCTGGTTTTTGTATGTTTAGTTTAAAAACAAAAATAGTTGTATGGGAAGTAAGGAACATTCATTAAAAGTCTTAAGGTCAAGTTGGTCGATATTTTTATTCTACATCCTATCAAATTATAGGGCCAGTGAATGTGCATTCCGCCATTTGTAGCATAAGATATCGCAATGAGGAACTGCGGCAAACGACTACATTTCCACATGAAAATTTTGTGATTTATGGAGACCAGGCTTATGGATTAAGGGAGCTGTTGTTGAGGCCTTACACCGAACATGAAATAGCAGGGAATATTGATAGACAAAATTTCAACACGACTATGTCCTTAATGAGGGTATCAGTGGAGTGGGGATTCCAAAAAGTCATCCAAGAATTTGCATTTTTGGATTTCAAAAAAAATCTTAAACTGCTCTTGCAGGAGGTGGGACAATTATATTTTACAGGTGTGCTACTCACTAACTGCCATACATGCATATATGGAAGCCAAACATCTGCTTATTTTCACGTTCAACCTCCTGACTTAGAGGTATATCTTGCTAATTAAATTAAATTTTGGAAATAAAAAATCGAATGAAAAATAACACCTGTTTTTCATTATAGGTATAGAACATAAATATATTCAAATTCAAAAAGAGTAAGTAACTAACAAAATAGGAAAAAAAAGATTCCCAAGAAAAACAATAAATAGAAAGCTTAATCCTGTACATTAATAAAACTAAAAAAAAAAATTCTTTGGTTACAATAGCAAAAATACTCATCCAACAAAAGTGCTTTTTACCTTATAATAAAAAAAGTGTTATATAGGAAAGTTGTTGGGATTTCAGTGACAAAAAACAATTGAAGGTCAATTTAAAAAATATCGCAAAAGTTGTATCATACAACACATATTCAAGGAAAGCTCATTCCATTTAAACAAGAAATGCGCAATTATTGCTTTATTTTTTAAATCGACTATCAATTGATGTTTTTTTTAGATAAAAATCCCAACAATTTTTTTATTCAACACTTTTTTGTATCACTTTATTTATTATCAGGTAAAAAGCACTTTTGTTGCCATGCTCTGTACAAATAACAACAACAAAAAATAGGCTTAATTAGTAAATACATTTCCCCAAAAAATTGGAGGGAAAATAGTTAAGACAACGGTTGCATTTTTGTAAAAACTAATTCTAGAAGTTTTTGCTGGTTCCTGAAAATTTCCATTTCAGCCTGAAATCTCACACCCTCCATTTCCATTTGTGCTTTTGCTTTAATTCCTTCTAACTGAAATTTTTTCTGTTCTAAATCTTGCTGCCTTTCTTGTAGGGATAGTTCACGTTTTCGTATTTCAAGAAATTTGTCATTTTTGTTGCTCAAAAACTCCAAGGTGTTTGAACGTAACCCCACATTTTTTCGTTTTTTAACAGGACCTAAAAATAGATTATAAAGTAAATAGTATTTTAATTTTTCAGTAATTGAATTCACATTTTGGACCCTTACTGACTACTTACTTATTGTTTCAAACGAAACTAACTGTTTTTAATTAATTTTACAATATATTAAAGAAATGCGAAAATTTTATGATATTTAACAATTGTTTCCATATATAAAGTCATCATCAGAATGACAGTTACAGTCTGTTCGCTGAATCTTTTCCCATGTATGAAATGATTCACATACTACTTTTTGTATTATGTCTCTTTCCTACTCACAGAATCTTAACCCCCGAAATGAAACCGGTTGTTCCATTACAGCGTAATATAACAAACAGAGATAGCCATATGATGAATGTCGGCGATAGGTTAAACGCGAATCTCTACGTTGACAGACCAAAGACTTTGTTTACAACTACGACCTACGTGTTTTTTAATGTATTGATGTATTGCGTTTGTATATTAATGATGACGCATGGGAAAAGATCCAACGAACCAACTGTATATTCAATTTCATATATGGAAACAATTATCAAATATCTTAAAATTTTCACATTTTTTAAATATTGTGGAATTAATTAGAAACAGTTAGTTTTATTTATAACAATTATTCAATAAGTAAATGAATATTAGTAACCCACCTGCAATATTACTCTGTGGCCATTTCCTTTTTACACTATGAATATTTTCTTTCTCAGTACTGTTTGGTTGTTTTCTTTGAGTACTCAGTTCATTATTATTGATGTTTGAATGGTCTGCATTATTTACATTATTATCTTCAGTTACATGTATTTCTAAAAATTAACAAGCATATACTATATAAATACCATCTGTATATAACTAGAATTATGTATGTACTAAGTTACAATGCTCTTGTATACCTTGCAAAAATTCATCTTGTAAAAGAAATTCGGGTTCAGACGTTGTAGAGTTAAAGGATGTATTGTTTAAAGAAGTTACTGCCTGTTCCCTTATGGTATATCCTTGCTGGTATTCACTAGTGATGTTTGTTTTTTCTTAAAAGTTTCTATAATATCTGCAATTTGTCTTAGAAGGTCATCTAATTCAGTGACTTCTTCCTCAATACCTGATCTATGAAAAATAAATATTGGTATACCTAGGTAGGTATTGAAATACAGAAAAAACCCTCTCTCATACCACACGTCAAGTCAATTTTCAACAAAAAGACCTGTCATTTAAAAATATTCACACCAGCTGTCTGTTAACAAATTACAACATTAGAATGCAGTTTTCTTCGTCTTTTGGTAACAGTAATTTGCCCTTGGTTCTAGAAACTGAAACTTAAATGAATCAAAATTCTTTTTGATGAAAATTGGCTTGATACCTATCCTATATATTAAAACAAAAATCGAAAAATAAGTAGGTAGGTACTTACTTGTAACGGTTTTTTTCTGCATTTGCCAGGAATTTTTTTACTAAGTTTGCCACTCTGTCCCTTAGTGTTCTCACGGAAATGTTCTTGCCGGTAATTTGCAGCATATGAATCTGAATAATTTGCCATCTCCTTGAATCTTCGTATGGATTTTGTCCATACACTTCCCGTAACAACTGTAAGTCATCTTCTGGCGAAAATCTTATTTTATTTTTATGCAGAGCCATAATTATTTCATTTGATTTAAACCAAGGAAATAGTATTGTATTGATTTATTTGGTTATGTCGATTATTTGTTTTGTTATTGTTACTTGGTAGGTTATCTATGTGACAGTTACCTTTCCGATCCTATATATCTATGATCCCGATTAGTCCCGATTGGCGTATTCGGCTCGATACGGATAACGTTTAGTCTGTACGCAAAGATACGTAAGCTTACGGAGCACGTGCGTACATGAACGCAAATTTGCCATTGCTGCGCATGCGCAAAGCTCGAAACCTACGTTCACGTATACGCATAAGGACGTGTTTAATCTCTCTATTGATGCGTATACGTTTTCAAAATGAGTGCTTACAGCGAGCGCTTTGTATCGTTCGTTTTAAAATTTTGTTGACGTCCATTGATAATATTATATTTGTTGTCAACAGGACAAGTTTTTTTTCGAAAAATTGGAGACAAAGTGGATACGGTTAATGTTGATCGATGCAATGGAAGATTCTCCAGTTTGTAGTATATTCGAAAGATATTCCTAAAAACTATTAAATTCATTCGGCATCTTAGAATGTAAGTTATTTGAGAATTTACCAGATCTGAGATCCGATTTTTCTCAGATACTCGCTAAGGTAATTTCTCTGGCAGACGGTCATTTGTCTTTTTTATCTCGATGATACATAAAATTAGGTTTTTTTGTAAATCACAAAATGTGGACAATCTTCCACTTTGACACTTAACAGTTTTTGAATTCAAGTTCCCAAAACGTTAATTTACGAACCAATTTCTGTAATTAGTGAGGTGTTGCGGGTTGTTATGATTGCACATCAACAAGCGTATACGTTCCAAAAAACGAATGGTCTTCAAGAAAGTACTCGCACATTCTTTTTGATGCGTATACCTCAAATACCTGACTTGTTAAGAGTACAGCCCCAGATGTCATGAGCTCATCAATTTTGATTGCTGATTTTTTCCATTCCAGGCACTGGAAAAAGATCAAAGTGTTGGAAAATTTTGATAATATGATCAAAATTCACTAGTTTCAGATTCATTCCATTGTATTTATTCAATTATATATCTGAATGCCAAAGTTGAAGTTTTTAAATCATCGGGAACTGGGATAGTTTTGATTGATATGTCAGTCAATGGGAAAAATGTAGATTTTTTTACGTTAATTTGATATGTTCATGTGAAATAATTTTTGGATTATGAGGGGGAATCTGTATCTGTAAAGCAGGAAGGGTGAGTGTAGGCTTACAGCACTTAAGCCACATGTGACCCATTGTACATCCTCCCGAAGAGTTATCCTTCTAGGTCATCGTCCACCCTATCCTTCCCAGGAAGGTGGACAGGTCGCTAAGAGACATCTCCTTTATATCGGCAGATGTAGGCCTAGACTCACCAAACGGCTAACACACACTCTCTTATTGACGATAACTCCAAACAATCGCATAAGACTTGCCTGACAGTTCCATCTTCCTGTTCACACATTCTGCATAGAGGTGTGTCCACTAGCCCCATAGTATGGAGGTGCTTCCTTAGTTGACAGTGGCCAGTCAGAAATCCTACTGTTAAACGTTGGTTTTTACTGGTCATCGCCAAATATATCTGCCACGCAGGCTTCCCAGGTCGCCCAGGGTTATCCTGGCAAGACTGCATACCTTGATTCCATCCCATCTCTTGAGGGATTGGGCATGGGTTAACGTTCGGTAAGTTCCGTAATTTTTTAAGTCGTCAGGCCATAGGTGCCACTAAGTCCTGAAATTTTCAGTCCAGCCGCTTCTTCTGAGGGAGTAGCTTCAAAAAGTTCCTATAATATTACACACGGTGATGCTAGCCAATTATAAATAATACGTTTATATAAACAAAGAACAACAAAATTAGGTACTGTATAACATGAAACGAAGGATCACGGGCTTCAAATACCGGAAACGGTTTTGGTTTAAAATTTATATATCACAGTTTTGTCATCCTATGAGAAATCGTAGGTAAAAAATATTTATTCATTGAACTGGAACTTAGACTTAATCATAAAATAGAAAACACCACTTGCACTCCATGAAACACTAAGTAAGGTTTAGCACCAATGAAACAATATGGTTGGATGTAAAAAAATTGATTTTATGATGTAATGTAGGTTCTTTCCTAACTAACCACTTAAATTTGGTAGCAACTAAGCCAGTTCGCAGGACTTAGTTACTTATTGATCTTATACAAGAAAAAATTAGAAAAAAAAGAAAAGGCAGTTTTAGGGCGCCACTAATTTTCTTTCCTAAAAGAAAATTAGAAACAAAATCAAATTTAACCCGTAACCCGTACAGAGCCACTTTCAGGACATAAGTCGTACAGTGGGGTCTGTGAGACAACTAGCTATATATACATATATATATTTTGGAAAGTGTGTGAAAATGGTTCGACTATAAATATAAATATATTATGAGATGCCCTATGTGGAAACTTTATGAAATTAAGTCATATTTTCACGAAAATATTCAATTTATTCTTGAAAAGTCAAAATTTTAAAATATTTTGAATTTACATGTTTTTTTTTCTCAAAATGTAATAAAAACATACCAGACCGCTTTTATCTGTAAAGAAGCTTGATAAACAAGAGTATAACAAAAAGATATTCTTTAATTTTTATCAAAAATTACAAAAATAACAAGCTTAATTTTAGAGGTCAATTATACACTCTTTACATATTTTAAAGGTGCACTCAAAACATACTGGGCTCTTATACATCAGACATAAGTACTGGGTCTTACGTTTAAGTCTTTTAGGACATGTATAACACACTTTTCTTATTTCTAAACGTTCTTCCTGATTCATATTTCATATTTCACGATTTCTTAAAAAGTTACTTAACCCGTACCAAGGGGTCTCACAGACAATTTTGTACTTTAACTCGAAATAATTTACGCGTACGTTCACCTATATCGCTCAAAATCTACAAGCGCACTGCTGTTGGCCCAACTTAAAAGTAGATGGAACGGCAGGATGATATAGGAAGAAGTATGGGAGCAGGAATGCGTGACTTGTTGACAAGTGTCTCACAGACCCCATGATACGGGTTACGGGTTAAAGGCTAGCTAACTTTAATCTGTTGAGAGAAAAATTAAAAAGTACGTTTCTGTATAATAAATAAAACTAAAGAAGTAAAATAATGTATATATTAACTTACAATTATATAAAAAGGGTTAGTAAATTATAATTTATAAAAAAAATACTTAAAGTCGACTTTGGTATGTGATGTCGATGGATAGATGTTGATGGAGATATTATCCAATACAACTGAAATCTGCAGCTTAGCCTGGGACGGTGGTCTCCCACTATTGAGTTTATTTAGTTTCTCCATGAAACCGCTTCTGGCAGGTATAAGGAAGCTCTCCCTGTCTACCAGGCACTGCTAGTTTTACAGTTCTGTATTTTTTTTTTCAGGTATTCTAGGTACTATCAATTTACCAGTTACTATCAGCTACTAAGCCCCAGAAACTGTTCTCCAGAAACTGTATCCCAGCAACTGTGCTATAAAACATACCGGTATATAAGAAAAAGGTGAAAAAAAAAATATGAAGCTAACAAGGATATCTGTCCAGTGCAAAATATTACAATTTACTGATTGAACTTAAGGATTCATCCTGGACAAATATCTGAATTATACAAAAAAACAATTTTATGAAAGTAAAAATATCCTTGGCTGAATAGGAAAGAAAATGTGACTTCCAAAATGGGTAGCCATTTTGTAAAAAAAACAATTACTTATTGGTTGATAGAGAAATACAGAGAAAAAATTGAAATATAAAGGTAACAAGTCAATAAAAAAAACATACCAGTAATCCAGATATTGATGAAATAATGCTGCAGCTATAAGTTATTCTTATTTAAAATTTTTGTTGTAAAGTTATATGGATTACTGCACAGTTGTAGTAGTATTGTCGACAGACGATGAGAGAAGACCTGCCGGAACCTTCCTCATTCTTATTTATAGATATTCCAAAATTTTGAATTTAGCGGTAAAAGACATTAGGAATCTTGATTTTAGGCCTAGTAGTTTATTCCACCACGAAACAGAAAAGAGAAATAATTTCTTAATTATTTGCATGAAATATTTTTAGGAAATATTTATAAACTATTCCACCAAAAATCAAAAATTCTGAAGAAAATCTTCAATAAAAATATGAACTGGAACAATGAACGCAAAGTTCATGTTTCATCCATTTTTATATCAATTTATAATTTGGAGGAAACCTTTATCATGTTTTCTCGAGCTAAAAAGGAGAATTGACACGTAATTGGAGCGACTGGGACAGTTACAGTTCTTTTTTTAACACAATTTCACTTGATTGGAAATACTTATAGCGTAAATATAACTATCTGCAAACTGGAATTAAGATATACCCTCAAAAATAGTTGGAATTTTCTATTGTCTTCCCCATTTGTTTGTTGTACATAAATTAAATGCAATTATCTTTTTTGTTAAAAAACCCAATGAAACGTTTATGTGTTGTGCATCCGCTGATTTTAATTCGAGATAGTTCCTAATTATATTTTATTTAGATAATTAGCCGGGTCCCTTTCAAAAGTTGATGTCTCAATTGTGAGGCGGTTATCAGCTGCCATCTATGTTCGTGACGTTAACCAAAACACCGAAATTACCTCATTGCTGCGGCTTTTCTAATTAAACGGCTATTCGCAGAGAAGTAAAGTCATTAAAGATTCAGTTGGCCATCATACTGAGATGTCGAGATGGGAACGTTATTTATTTTATTGAAATATTCATAACGCAAACCAAGAATTTATAATTGAATGCTTTATCCTTAAGTCGAAGAGTTAGAAAACCCCTTTATATTAAAGTTAAATACCCTCGGGATACTTTTAACCAGCTCAGGTTTTCTGTTTAAAGTGTACTTTATCTTGGAAGTAGTATACATCCAAATTCACTGATTCACCTGCAATATATAGGCTTTTTTCCTCTACTAGCTGTGAAGTCGACAATGATTGCTTCTTTCAGCCAACTGAGAAGTGAAACTTCCTTACTAGTGGTTAATCATTCTCCCCACTATGCACCTATAATAATAATAAATAAATATTTATTATCAAATATTTTGATAGTTCAGGGATGGAAGTTCAACAAAAACTTGAGCAAGATAATTGTGTATAACCAGAAGATTGTCTTAACATATTTGCAGCTGGAAATTACCTATCCAGATAAAATAATTTGAATACAAATGACAGCTTAAAATTTGCGCTCAACCAAAAATGACTGATGACATAAGGAGTGCGCTCATAATAAATCTAAAACTGACAGTGTACTTGTCAGTCAGACGACAGGTAAGAGCTCCTCAGAACTATTTTTGTCTTCAATTTGGCTAGTAAGGAAAAAGAATAGATATACGCCATGGTGGTGGAGACGTTAATAAGCCTCGCACCTTAATTCGCTCGTAGCGAAGCCCTCTCGAAATAATTTTGGGGCTCGTTCAATAATAATAGCCTTCACCACTTCGGTGTATAATATACTATTACTGATATAATATAATATAATATTATTTTCACCAAGATCTCTGCTCACTTCAGTTAATGTGATCTAAGATGGAGTGATGTGAGTGAACTCAAAAAAAAACGACACACTTAAATGAAACAAGCGATCTGCAGACGCATCAAAATTCCAAAAAAGACACATTTGTATTCGCCTCTAATGAAGTTATTTTTTTCATAATCGCATAGATACTCGAAACCAGTGAACATTGGATTGTGTTTCATGCTGCTTAAAACCCGAACAAATTACATATAAAATATATCTTCATCTTCTCTACTTCTTTGATTCAAGCAGATGCAGCATTGGTAAGAGTAAGGATCAATCATAGCTCACTCCGAAGTGAGAATTGGAAAATAACTCCTACATTACTGATGTAATCTGAAATTAACCTAGATCTCAGTCAAAAAGAACGCATCTTATACACTCACACCAACTTATTAACTGAGATTATTCAATTGTATTTTCAGAAATCATCATAAGTGCTTGTTGTGAATTCTCTTTTATACCGGAATGATAATTGGAGTTTACGAAAAATGAAAAAACGGCCGGAGTCGTAGCTGTTCAATAAGCTCTATTGAGTTTTCAACCAGAAATTCGTCAACGATGAGAAACTTTTAATACGATCTTGTAAGATGATGTGCACTTATCTTTCACGAATAACTTGATATCCGCATGGCGTCAGATGATATTATCATCGGAAATATGCTTTATGAAAGTGTAGTTGGAATTGTCTCCCTCTAGAATATTTGTTCCAAAAGACGATCGCATCTCTATTCAAATGAGAATTCGTGGTGGCGTAGCTCTTTCAATTTCTTCAATTTTATTGTTTCTACGTTTTTAGTCTGCGTGTCAGAGGAAATGGATGTCAGAATAAGGGTTTTGAATTGTAAATTGGTCATTAAAAGCTCTTTCTCCCAATGAACGATAATTGAGCTGTAACAACTTGTATTTTGTAGTAATTAAAAAAATTAAACATGTCACGATGTGATCTGTTCATTTTTACTCACGCTTTATCATTTCACATTCATACTATTGACAAAAATGTTGAAGACAACGCTAACTACGTACTTCTTGATTTAACATAAGACATAAACTATTACATAATTAAACACCATCCTTTCTTGTGTCTCTTTGCACCACGTCTTCCAGGCCGATATGTAGAAAATAACTAGTGAGCTTGAATATCGCTATCCGAGACGCAGCCAAGGATTATAACAACCTAATTTACGAAACAAGATTTATAGCCTGCATGCCAGATGACTCCAAGGGAATGTATCTCCTCTTATTTGGTACCCTGTTATTGACGGACTGATGAGGAGACTTGAAGAGAAAGAAGACACTCTACGACCCAACCGTAAAACACAATGTACCTTATTTTGTTTATATTGAACGAGCTAACCTCGAAGGTATCAAAAATGGCTACCATTGTTTAATCAGACCGTTTCAATGTGGGGATTGTCTCAGCTTTTCAACTGATTCCCACAGCGCAACTGATTCCCACATGCTCAAACATTTAAAACTCTTCGCTTCATTTGACATTTTCATAATAACGTTTTGTCCAACCACTGTTTCATTTATATCACTGCTTCTATACTTCTAGTTCTATTTCTAGTTCCATCTTCTAGTTCATTCCGTCTTAACGCTACTTAAGTGACCTGATTTTTGAATACTCCATCGAAATATTATATTTGATATACTTTATTTTGGTTCCATAACCCGAAGAACATTTTTTTGTTTATTCTTGACACTTGACACTAAAATAAGGAAAAATTAAAAATAAACTCTTTTAAATGCGAGTAATGACGACAGTTTTCTTCCGCTAAATTAGACATACATTGTACACAGCAAAAAAGTACTTACTGTATAACCAAAACACATACATCCATTAGATACATTGTTTCAAATCGAAACGACCCAACCGGAAAACACAATGTACCTTATTTTGTTTAGATTGAACGAGCTAACCTCGAAGGTATCAAAAATGGCTACCATTGTTTAATCAGACCGTTTCAATGTGGGGATTGTTCAGCTTTGATAATATAAATTATATGGCGTATTCGAGCGATCAAAAATTGCTTTCCACCTGCCTGGATACCCAACAATAAAATAGACTAGGAATATCGAACCAATCAAATGCGAAGTAGTTCACCATTAACGTTTGTATTGTTTGAAATGTTAAACTGTGACGGATTATATAATTATCTAACGCCCAAATCTAGCGGTTCATATAAATATACTTCATAAACTAACCAATTTCACAGTTTATTGGTTTTATTTGAAGAAATTCAGTTGGAATATTATATTTCACACCAATAGAAGGTAAATATACTGTAATATTTATAGGATGCGACGTAGGGATTCCTATGCAAAACTGTCAAACGCGGATCATAATGTTATTGTTAATATCCGTATAATTGATTTAGTATTACGGCACTGTATAAATTCAAAATTTCTCATTATAGCTCCATTCGTTTGATAAAGCTACTGTGTTAGCGAAATGCGTCACAACTTTAAGTTTTAATATTATGTAGATTATAACAAATTAAAATTGTTTTATTTCATAATTTAGTATGGATCTACATCATGTAAAAGCCTTATCTTTTCAATATCATATTTTCAATAAATTTAGTGAATTTTATCCATAATATTCCACTGTTTGCCACTATTTAAAACAAACATAAAGTAATAACACAACGTATGTTATATTGGTCCAGATTTATGTTGACGTCTGGTCACTCTTGTTGTTTCAATACAATTAACGCCTGTGTAGCAATTTCCTCAACTTTTTTCTTTTTTGACAAAAATAATACTTCAATATCATTATTTTTATCATTTTCATAAAATATTGATCTTTCCAATCTCCTTTTTCATTTTATTTATGAATCTGCTCTGTAAATTCCATAGTGTCATATTCATTTCGTGATTCGACGTCAGATTCGGACAAACCAGACCACTAGCTTAACTTCCTCAACCAATCAATTTGACGGATCTAGTGTTTCGGATTTCTTTATTACTCCAAGTTCGGGAGTGCCTATTTGAAAAAATGTTTATTTTCGATTAGACTATGACTATTGTACCTTTTCGTACTTCCTGGCCTAAAGTGACAACTTCACTCCCTTGTGACAGGTACTAAAGTGTCACATTTAATCCCTCCGGGATTAAATATTGACGAAACTCCCGGAACGATTAAATCACATTTCAGTAGGTTGTCTCACATTTTTTAAGCGGCACCACTTTTTAAAAGCATCGTACTGCTGCTCGTATAGTTTTCTAGATTTCGGTGGTAACAATTCTTCACCTACTTCGGCTGCTCTTTTATCAATATCAGATACACCTTCTTCCCTCATGATACCAATAATTATCAATAACAATGTTTCTTTACAATGACACTAGTAATGACAATGTTTCTAAATTATAACTGTCACAACGCAATGTTACTATGGTAACTTATTTTAAAGACAGTTTATTAAATGAGTTGAAGAGAGAAAAAACTGGTTGAAATTATTGAAATAATTAATAAATTCATACCGGAAGTACGAAAAGTATCGTATATACCTTGCGACTGAAGTACATTCAATCCTTCAGGTAAATTAATTACCTTCAGGATTAAATGTACTACTTCAGTCCCGCGGTATATAATATACTATTTTTTAGCACTTGTTTCCCTGAAAACTGGCTCACTGCATCATTCTGCAATGACTTGCGATTCACGTGAGACAGTTTTTGTAGCAGTTTCAACGAGATTGAATATACTGCTGCCATTTACTAATGATGGGTGCTTCTGCAATATCTTCTCCAAATTAGTCAATAACAATAACACATTGTGCTAGTTAAACGAAGTGGTATAAGCAGCACCACTCCGCCAACCTCAAGGATACATTTTTATGTCTGTGCATAAATCCCGCCTCCCATTCAACTCATATAATTTCCGTTTCCTTACATTTCTCGGGGCATTTTATTTTATTTATTAACGACATTTCATGAGCTATGTTCTTTACTTCTATACCATGGATAGGCCATAGAACATTTTGGAAGAAGTCAATACAATCTGCAAGACTATCTCCGTGTCAGTTAAAAATAATTCTTTTGAATTCTACACAGATTTTTTGTTGCTTTTGAACATATCTATCCAAAGTAGCTGGAGCAAGCTTCTTTTCCTTTGCTACTGATCGAATTGATTTTCCTTCGGTGACTAATAAGTTAACAGCTTTCCGCATTTCATCTTCAGAAAAAGAACCCCTTAGTGCTGATTTTCCTTATGGGCATTGTAACCGGAAAATTATTATCATTATCATTAAAATATAAAGGAGCAACGCACTTATACACAGGGGAACAATGAAACATGTCTCATTGTTACCCTCTTAAGAATTTTTCATTGTTACCCATACGTATATAGGTACATATAGGAATAGAACAGTATCTTTTACACAGACCCAATATTCGTAAATAACAGCCAACTCACCATCTATGGATTTGACCTTCACCCAAAAAAAAGCAAGAATCACTGTCCAAAATGATGTCTCACTTTTCACCTACAATGGTTTTTTTGCTACTACTGCAGTACTGCGACAAATTGCACGTGGTTCACTGATGTATGTACGAACAATTTGCCAGGATTATAAATAGCAGACAATAAAAAGCATATGTTTGATAACGGTGTCAAAAGATGTCGCCAGTATACATTCTATAATAACGTAAAGATTTGAACTGTCCCATTGTTACACGTTCTCTCCCACAACAGCTCGAACATTTGGTTCAAACATTGACAAATTAATAAAATAGTGGCAGTAGTTATATTCGGCAAGTAGGTATACCAATACTCATGACCCTTTGGACAAATAATTGTACAAGTGAACCACTCACACGACATAGCAATCACAAAATAATATTTGTCGAGTACACTAATAGGTTGAGCCTTACCTAAAGATATGATTTGAGAATATCGGATGAGTTTGATGACGGTGAATAAGGTATTTCAGATGGAAATTTGGAAATAATAAAAGTTGTAGTTGACAGGAATATAGGTTCATTTGAAGTTGCGCAGGAAATTGAGAAAGTCACTGAAGGTTATCCAACCATTGTATTATTTGTATTAGTTTTACCACCGATCATTTTTTGTGAAATATTCAATTTTAGTAACTTGTATACGTTTTAGCCAATCAATAATGGAATGGAATAAGGTGAAATGGAATAATCTACTTATATTATTCCAGCGAGAATTATTCACTGTACATTGTTTTATCGATGTCAATCACATAAGAATGCATTTTCTTGGTGTCACTTGCTGTGTCATGAATCAAGAAATTCGTTTAATAGATTCCAAACGTTCGGTTAAGTGAATCATAAAATAAGTAATATAGATAATCATTGAATATCCCTGTAAGAATGCCATATAATAAGCAGCGCGTCGATTTGGAAACAATTCCAATTATTTTGCGATGATGAGAGAAGCTATAACTAATTGGAAAAAAATACAACAATAAAACTAGTCGTTATTTTGAAGAACTACGGTTTCAATATTATAGGAACGAAATGTATTAAAATTACTCATTTTGTCTTATAAAGTCGAGTTGTAATAGGTACATTCGATGAAATGGAAAAATAAAATCTTAAAAGTGATTTGCAATTGAAAAATAATAATTCTTCGGATAACACACGAGAGTACGATAATGGTTATTCAACCAACAAGTGTATTAATGAGGGTCATTAACAATTGAGATCATTTAATGTTAATGTTTGATATAGTTAATTGTCCTTTTAATACTCGTGTTAGTAACAAAGCTTTTCCGTCGACTGTATCAGTTGTATTAGTTTTCCTCAATAATTAAAAACTAATAGTATATTATCAAACGAAGGCAAACCACCTCAGAGAATATTGGCCATAATTTGCGAGTAGAATACTACACTTTGTCCACGACCCTTGATTTCTTTATTGAATAAAAGTCAATAAAATAATGCGAGTGTTTAACGGAAAGTTTTTATTGAACATCATTAGGAGCCTATTACTTATTTATAAAGATTCATTTGAATAGAATTATCTTGGTTTCATTGAACACCGTTATTGCTGAATTCAATGAATTCATCGTTGTAGTAATATAATATGAGGACTATCAGAAATTCGTAAGAATTTGGTATTACTAACCACAAAATCAATAAATAAATTTCTGAAGTAGGTTGTGGTAGAGTTCATACAACAGCTTTTTTGGTGTGCGTCATCGTTTGTGACGTATAACCGGGTTTTCGGTATGTCGTTTAGGTTAGGTTATGTTAGGTTAGGTTTATTAGGTTTTTTCCGTATCTAGGCATATTTTTGTATTATTTAAACAAATATAACAATAAGATTCATATTCCCTTTTCATAAATAACAATTGACCATGAACAACAAATAATTTTCACATGAAAATATTAAATTCGGTATTCTCCACTGAATCACGTGAATATTTTCACACAAAAAGTCCACGAATATTTTCACATGGTAAATGACTATGTGAATGTAATTTCTAATGGAACTACTGAATGTAATTTCTAATGGAACTACTGTCATACAACATAACCAATAACAGAGACAACCCTGTCAATAACCAAATAATATTCATACACGTAAGGATTCAAACTGACTTTCTCAGCAGCAGCACATTCTGTGTTTGGTGTTTTGTATTGTTTTAAAACTACCAATGGAGGAAGCTATTCTACTGCATCATTTGGAAGAGGTGGAAATGCTAGAAAATAATCCACCTAGAGATTTTTGGTCAAGGTGGAAGGACATAGTAGGAGATCCTTCTATAAACCTTAGTGATAATCAGTTTTCAAAATTTTCATTTTCAATAAAAGTGTATTCAGTAAAAGTAACATGTTTTTTGTGTATCGGAGACATATCCAGTTTTCCTTCTATTTTTTTGGAACTGAAACCTCATCTGCCATAATGATTCTCAATTCTTCAGTTTCAGACGTTTCAGTGAATTTATTTTATTTATTTTGATGTCAATAGCCCAAGGATCTCAACACAACAAATCCAAAATGATGAAACAGGATTGGTCAATATCTATCTAATATTAGACATACGTATCAAGATCATATCCATTGGAGAATATAATTCATAAGTCACGTGACATGTTTTCCACCAATCAATATTGAGAATCTCCCTAGATACATGTCTATCACAGCGATGATAAAAAACAAAAGAAATTATCACCTTATTCTGGTTCGTTGCTAAGGCTAATTTTTCATATTGACAGTTCATATTGAAAATATAAAAATGTGTCACTATAAATTCATTATATTCTCTCATTAAATATAAGCTCGTGATATGATTAATAATCGAAGATATATTTCGTAAAACCGAAGCAGCACATTTAACTCGTCCTTCGGACTCGTTAAATCTGCAGCTCGGTTTCACTCGAAAATATCATCGATGATAATCATATCACTTGTTATATTACGTATGAAAATACATTCCACTATCACCGAGAATACCGTTTCAAACAAGCATGTGAAAATAAGTAGTGGAATAATTTCACATGTGAATCTTTTCACATGGGGTCGAGAATCGAGCCCCTGACAAGAACTGTCAGTGGGACAGTAGAAAAAGATGTAAGACACATTGGCAATACGATGTTTGCATCCTATTTTGAAAAAATAAAATTCTCCCGATTGATAGGTCGCACTTGCGCTTAATCTAAACATCAACCAATCAAATTTTGATAAGTCAAGGATTAGGGTTGACGTTTGTAATACATTTTACCTACGATCCCCCCTGTAATCAGTCAATAACACACAGTCGGCGCTAATGTAATGACGTCTATTACGCACGGTAAAAAAAACGCACAGCTGTGAAGTAAATCGCACGGCTTCCCTAGCAACTGTCAATAGACGTCACCATTTCATTCAAAAATATGACATAAAAGCCGTGAAAACATCAAACTTAAGTAGGCCGCAATAGTGATTGGCGTAAGAACTGTCAAGAAACTTTCAAAACACTTTTTTATTATCCTTATAACTTATTACTGGTTTGTGTATTTTGTGGAAAGTTTCATTCAATTAAAAAATGTCGAGTGAAAGTGAGATGGATTTAATATTATCACGGAAATCGCAGAAATAGCCAAATATTGTTGATGTTGTTCAAGTATTATCAATAATAAGAGTATAAATACCAGTAGAAGTGGGTCGTAGGTAAAGTATAGTACGTAACTCCTGCTGTAAAGCATTTTACGCACTCACGGAATTACGCACTTGCCGCTATGCGGCATCGTGCGTAACTTTTCCATTCGTGCGTAAAATGCTTCTTACCACACACGTTACGTAATATACTATAAACGGTTCATTATTGTGATATTTTGATTAGGATCAATCAAAGACCTGACTTTTTTCCATTTCTTTCCACGTAATGTGTTAGAAAGACATTAACAAACGATGACGCACACCAAAAAGGCTGTATGAACCAAATGGTTTATTCATTAGCCTTTTTGGTGTGCGTCATAGTTTGTGACGTATAAATGGGGTTTGAGTATGTCGTTTATTTTATTTGCTATTTTTACACATATCTAACCTTAAATTTGATAAATAAAATCATCAGTATCGCATTCAGCGAAATTCGAAAATGCTACCAGCTCCTTTTTCTAACTGAAAATACTTGAGAACTTTCAAAATGCTGATCTTTTTCCGTGTATCTAGGTATATTTTCGTATTATTCAAATAAATATAACAATAAGATCCATATTCCCTTTTCATAAATAATCATTGAACGTAAGCAACAAAGTACAGACTGACAAGAACTGTCAGTGGGACAGTAGAAAAAGATGTAAGACACATTGACAATACGAAAAGTATCTTTGCATCCTATTTTATACAAAGAAATTTCTCGCAATTAATAGGTCACGCTTGCGCTTAATCTAGACATCAACCAATCAAAATTTGGTCAATGATTAGGATTGACGTTTGTAATACATTTTAACGGTTCATTAATGTGATATTTTGATTAGGATTAATCACAGACCTGCCCTTTTGTCCATTTCTTTCGACGCAATGTGCTAGAGAGACATTGACAATCGATGACGCACACCAAAAAAGCTAGTGAATGAACCATAGCCGTGGTAGCTACATAAAATAATTTGGCATTTATAGAAATGTGTAGAAATTAGAGATACTGTGTAAAGAGTCAATACAATGTAGGTATAAGATTAAGTATATTGTTTTAATAGTTATTTATGCAACAAGTGCAAAAAACACGTTTTGCAAGAGTTTCATACAATAATTTTTCTACTCCGATTAATAAAAATTATGGAATCAATAATTATTAGTTTAATTAATTTCCAAATATAGTTACTTTTGGAAATCAAAATTATTTGACAGCTATCAAATTAAGTGTCACTTCATAGGTCTGTTCGCCTGCAATAAAAGTGTATCACTGAGCTATATAATTTTGAAAAATTCAGGTCTATCTGTGAAAAAATGCGTGTAAAATTACTAAATTTGGGAATATCTATGTATATTGCATTTGTATACTACAAGAAGCATTAAAACATAATTAAAATAAATAAAATCGTATAGCTCAGTGCTACACTTTTATTGCAGGACCACAGACCTAATATAATTAATTTAAGAAATGTCAATGTCATGTATCCATGGCTATATTAAATATTGTCCGAATGTCGCATTCCTATTGGTTTAAAAATCTGTATCATAATGAAAATCTGTATCATAATGAATTTCATTATGATACAGATTTTAGTCTTCTAATAAGTATATTATAAAACGGGAGTAGAAAAAATATTTTATTGCACTAGTGCAATGAAGTACCACTTTTTCCATTAAATGTGGTTCACAAAAGTGTTGTTTTTTGCATGAATGTAGAAAAAATACTTTATATTAGAGAATATCGTTATGAAAAGAATCAATACTAAAAATTACGATATTTTATCGATACGATATATTTCAGAAACAAATTTCCTGAACAAAATACATACAAACTTTTTGTTTACAACATTTTTCGATATTGACAAATTTAATAGTTATTTTTGTATCTAGAGCGCGAAATGCTCGAGATCACCAAAATATTTCGCGCATGAGATGCAAACAAAATTTTTTCTACAAACCTCAAAATTATTGTTCTAAAATAAGTAACATGCTTAGCTTAATATGAAATATTGAACTGGCTTAAACTGTTTTTTCAAATCAAGTAATAACTTAATTATTGTTATAAGTTACCCAACTTCACCTTATATTAATAAATAAATGATTTCTTGGATTTTTGCTTGATTGAGGAACATAAAGGTTAAAATATAAAAATCCCATATGGTTTACATGCAGTGCGCGAAGTAAGTATTTCGCACACTACTTCGCGCACGGTGTCATGGTAACAAGGAGAATGAAAAAAAGGGTTACTTTGCATATTGTTCTCAATGCGCGAACCTTGTCATTTTTTGACGTTTGTAGAAAAAAGTACTTTGTTACTCTTGAGTAAAATTCATATTTTTTGACATACCTCGTACACGACTAAAAAAATGGATATCTGTTGATTGTATTTTAGACTTTAGAACATGCAGAACTTTTTATGAAGAATACATTTTTTCCTAAAATTAATAATTAAAAAGTTTTCCATATGGTTCCAACTTACTGAGTCATTTGTATAGGTACCTTTCGTTAGGAGGTGAAATATTGACTGGTCGTGGACAAAGTACAATAAGTTTTATAAAATCTGTCAAATTATTTTTCATTCCCACTGTTATATTACTGAAGGATTATTTTTCAAAGTTTCTTGAACACACTTCAAATTTAAAGTATAAATTGACATTGACATACCTTTTATCCCATTCGAACGACAGATATAGCCCCCAATTTTTTAAAAGGGATGCATAGGCTTGTGATAGTATATCGTTTATATTCAAAATTGTTTATTACAACAATAAAATTGGTAGTGGTAGAATAGTGCACGAATTATTCACATAATCGTTGGTGAAGTGTGTAACAGAACGATCACTATTAGGTTATGCAACTCTATCTACTGCAACGCATTTACATTAATCACCCTTAAGCCGCGCGCGCTACGGCGCTTTATATCGTTATATTTTAATTAGTTATTATACTTTTATTTCAATATATAATATTTTTGTTTCAAAATACATCAAAATTATTATTACAATAAAAAAAACATGTGGATAGGTATTTGTTATTAACACTTGATATCATTGAGCAAAATACTTGTACTTCTAAGCTACTGGCCTACTCAAACCATAATATCCACACACTAATCTCAATTGCGATAAATGGAATTTCTCCCCTAGAAATGTATAAACAATTCGAAGTTAGCAAACAATGTACATTATCAAAAAATACGTTTTATACAGCCTGCGCCATCTACTTTTCAGAATCTTAAGTTTTTCAATACAGCAACAGAAATCGCAGTTATTTCGCATAGCGTTATTCACCTTACAAGCAGATGGTACGCATATAATATACATTAAAATCAATTAAAATGTTTAATTATATTCAACAATTCATCTTTAAACTGCACTGAAACCCTAATGGGATCATTTAGGCGATCGAATATTCACTATATTTCCAGAAAGACTTGATATTATACCTACTTTTAAATATAAATTTCATACCTTCAAATAGTGATAGCAATGGATAGATGTGGCAGGAGAACCATTGTACAAAGATAGGCATATCTTATTGGTGGGGGTTATTATCAGAGATAATATATTATTATAATTTATACCTTCAAAAACATTATTTTGTTCTGCAAGTAGATTTATTTGGCACAAAATACAAATACAAAGTGTCGTCAGTAGCATCTAGCGTTTAATAACACTCAAAATAAATGGACAATATGGACATCCTTCCTAATTCGAAGTGAAATATAGTATTCAGCGCCAACTAAACGTTTAGTCCAGCTTTCACAATACGCCATATATACGTTTAGTCCAAAATTACGAAAAATTGTCAAATTATTAACCAACAAGGTTGCCAGACTATTCCTTTTTATAGACAATGGTATTATTTTGAACTAAACTATAGCTATAAGATGAATTTACTTCAGTAAATTTGAAAACAAACTATCCATTTCATGCCCAGTCTATATTGAATATGTTTGGATCAATTGTAAATTTATTGTTTTAAAAATTATTATTTCGAAAAGTGAGCTCACCTCGATCAAAAGCAGTAGCTGGGGATGAACAGAAATGTCCACCCCAAAATACTGCACAGAACGAGGCTGGACATGGAAGGTCACCTCGTGATAAAACACAAAGGCAGCAAGGGTGACAGCAACTACAAGTGCACCCCCCTCCTCTTATGCCTCTTATGCCGCACCTGGTTGAAGTTTTCAGAGCCTCTTTGGCTCTGAGGTATATTCCCCGTAAGTGGAGAAAAGTACGAGTAGAATTTATACCCAAACCAGGTAGGATGGATTACACCTTACCAAAAGCATTCCGACCAATTAGTCTCTCATCGTTCTTTTTAAAAACAATGGAGAGGTTATGCAAGCGGTACATAAGAGATGAAGTGCTAGTTCACCACCCACTTCATCCAAATCAGCATGCATATATACTTCGGGAAGGTCCACTGATTCGGCCCTTCACCAAGTGGTTGGCAGAATCGAAAGATCATTGGACAGCAAAGATTCCACCCTGGGTATATTCATAGATATTGAGGGAGCGTTTAATAAAACAACCTTTCCAACAATTACCCAGCAACTCAACTCCAGGAATGTACCTCTGGTAGTAGGAGAATGGATACTCAAGATGCTCCCCAGTAGAGCAATAAGTATCAATGTAGAAGACATCACAGTAAGAGGACTGGTCATGAGGGGATGTCCCCAAGGAGAAGTCTTATCACCCCTTTTGTGAAACATAGTCCTAGACACCCTGATTAATCACCTCAACAACAATGGAATCTACACAATTGCACACGCAGATGACATACCTAGTTATTTTTCAGACAGGCAAATTTGTGAACACACTGATAGAGCGCAGGATGGGCTCAAATTAATTGAAACATGGTGTAAAGAACACTCACTGTCGATCAATCCCAGAAAGACTGAGATGGTCCTTTTTACCAGGAAAAGAAGTTTATCGGGTTTGAAATCTTCCGAAATCTTCAAAAGCAAACTAAACTTTCCGGAAGAGGTGGAATACAATACCAAGGTATTGACAGGAAACTAACATGGAACACTCATCTACACAGCAGAGCAAAAAGAGCATATGTGGCTTAAGAGCAGTATCGGAGAACAGTGGGACGCACATGGGGTCTGTCACCCCGTGTGGTCACCTGGATCTACACTGCAATAATAAGACCTATGTTAACGTATGGAGCAATTGCATGGGGACCGAAAATTCTACAAGCAGCGGCCGTTCAAAAATTATATCAAATACAGCGAATGGCTTGCTTCAACATCACAGGAGCCATGAGAACAACACCAACCGCAGCAATGGAACTAATTACTGGTCTGACCCCTCTGGACCTGTAAGTCAAGGAGGTTGCGTTAATGGCCATGGTACGATTGCGCACGGCTGGTGTAAACCCTGAAGTAGGAGTGGGCCAATTGCGGTTAAGCGCTTACTGCGCTACCTCTGCTGCAGGCAGCCAATGATGCAACTAAACCTAGGTTTTTGTTAAATAAACACTACCAAATACAAATAAAACACAACACAGAGCCAAATGCTGCAGATGCATAATAATCTGCACTGATAGTAGACAAGCCCTATTAGCCTTGAACAGACAACGTGTTATATCGAGGCCAGTACTAGAGTGCCACCAAGATTTAGCTAACGCCTGGGCAGATAACAATATTATCCTGAGGTGGGTTAAAGGGCACGACAGGAGTAAAGGAAATCGCATTGCCGATTCTTTAGCCAGGGAAGCCGCTGGACTAAAAATTCTTGGACCCAGTGACACCTACGGCCTGACGACTTCGACAATTGCGGAACTAGCCAAACGTTACACCCATGCTCAATCCCTTGAGAGATGGGAGGAAATCAAAGGTTGCAGTTTTGTCAGGATCACCCTGGGCAACCCTGGGAAGATGACGCCGAAGAAATACTTGGCGATGACCAGGAAAAACCTACATATAACAGTTTGATTTCTGAATGGCCTCTGTCACCTAGGGAAACACCTCCATACTAGGGGGCTAGTGGACACACCTCTATGCAGGATTTGTGAACAGGATGATGAAACTGTTAGGCATCTCCTATGCGAGTGTCCGGGGTTATCGTCAATAAGAGAGTGTGTGTTCGGTGAGTCTTGGCCTACAGCTGCCGATATAAAGGAGATGTCTCCTGGTGACCTGTCCACCTTCCTGAGAAGGACAGGATGGACGATGACCTAGGAGGACAACTCCTCGGGAGGTTGTACAATGGGTCATATGTGGCCTAAGTGCTGTGAGCCTACACTCACCCTCCCTACTCTACAGATACAGAGATAGAAGTGCTTGTTCAAACAATTACTGCGTTAGTTACTTATATTGTAGAAAGAGAAAGTAAGTCCTTAAAAAAAGAGGAAATAGTTATTCATGCAACAAGTGCAAAAAGTAAGTGTTTTTTGCACGCGAAGTGAAATTGTCCAACGAGGTCTTTAGGCCGAGTTGGAAAATACGTCGAGTGAAAAAACACGTTTTGCAAGAGTTGCATACAATATTTTTTCTACATTCATGCAAAAACTGGAGAATTAGAATATAATATGTTGGGAACCTAACCTAACCGAATAAAACTCAAACCGTTCTTCTTTCCATTAAATCTTTATGGCCTCTACCTTGTCAGTACTCAATCATAGCTGGTTTACTCCTTGACCATTGTCAATGATTGTAACTTGTTGAGACTAAGTAGTAAGATATACATATATTATTGTTGTATTAGAGCAGGATCAGTCACTTGCTCTGGATTTTTATTTTATTTAAATGTTTATGTTTGTCATAAATCATCACAAAACTTACAAAAGAAAGACAGATGAGTGCAACAAAAATTTTGTTGCACTAGTGCAAAAAAGAAACACTTTTTCCATCAAATGTGTTTCACAAAAGTGTTGTTTTTTGCATGAATGTAGAAAAATTATATTTCATCAGTATTTAAAGTCTAGTAATACATGAAAAAAATTTTATACTATGTTATGTTATGTGTTATGTTATTTCGATTGTTAAGACCCATATTTGAAAAACTGAAAAAGGGAATTGAACAGAACCAAAATCTTCCGTCCTCCCAGACATAATACAAAGGGGATTGAACTATACAAATAGCTGGTATGGGCAAGTTGGACTCAACATCAACCTCACCAAAATCATCTTAATAGCGTCGCCTTAGAAAATGAGACTAAAAAATGCTAGAGCTTGATGGGAACGAGGTTGAATAGAGACAAGAAATCAAGTAGAACAAGCACGAAAAAGAGATAGCAAACAAAGCAGAAATGGCTTTAATTGTTTACAGAAAACTGGAAGGGGATCATTGGATTATTTGGAAGCATGATGTAAAGTAGATATACACAGCAATAGTATGTATTCATTGCGTGGAACTTATTGACGACTAGAAACCGCCTCTGCAGAATTAAAAGACCAACCTATACGTCACAGTACTTGGACCAATTGCGTATATAAACCATTCATGGTCCAGAACGTAAGACGCAAATGTAAGAAGTTTTCCCATTCGTAGGAATACGAGTAGTTATATCAAGTGATATCTATTTATTCAATACAAAAGTGAACTAGATTTGTTTGTTACAATATCGAATTCGTTAATTACAAAAACTTGTTTGAATAGGAAAAATATGTGTAATTTACGCAATTACATGCTTCCAATTATTTTTTTTAATCCAACAAATTGTTCCTAAAATATCACACCATTAAAATGAACTAATTAATTAATTTCTGCAATATGAAGCCAAAGTTTATCAATTATCTAATGAGAAAGTAAGTGATGTAATCAGTAAGTGCAATTCTACGTAATTGTTTATTCCTATCAACATTATAAAACTACATTTAATATTTGCAAAAAAAAAATTTAGCATGAATATGTAATTGCATAGTACAACATATTTTTTTCCAATACTATCTATGAAGTTGTGTTCTATCGAACTGAGAAGTTGAATTTCTCTATTAGTGATTAATAATTTTTTTATTGTTAACATAAGTCAATAATGGACAATTTCAATAGTCTTGTGAATCTAGTAGTAACATAATTTTGTATATATAGCTTTCAACGGGCCTTTTGGGCACATAGCTTAGTAATTTTTTTCCATATATAATTTCTATCTCTGGCCTTTTCTCTCCATCGATTCACATTCTTCTTTTTCAGGTCTTCCTAGTACCACCTCCCTAACTCTTTTCCTTGGTCTGCCTCTTTTTTTCTTGCCTTCCGAAACTCTTCATGCTATTTGATTCACTATTCTTCCTTCTTCCATCCTTTCTATGTACCCTAATCACTTAAGTCTTCTTGATAGTAGTAATATTTGCATCTATTTTGGGTTCACGATAAATGTTATATAATTCTTCCTCAGTCCTCCTCATATACAGCCCTTCTACTTTTTTTCCTCCCAGAATTATTTTCAACATTCTCCTTTACCTTCTAATTACACTTTCTCTTTGATTTTTGTCTCACAACTATACAATATCGTAAGCTTCAATATAGTATTGTACAATCTTAGTTTTGATTCCATTGACAGATGCTTTGACCAGACAGGGTGATTTATTGTTTTTTTTTTATTTTACATTTTTATATTTTTGTTGAGTAAAATGGGGACAATATTAAACAATCCATTGCTGCTGGAACAGGATGAAAATGACTTATTTTTGATGCATATTGAAGCAAACCAATATCAAAGAAGAAGAATACCTGTGAAATAGCACCAACAGCACGAAATACTGACTTTGGTCGGAATACAGATACATTCAAGTATACGGAGTAGGGTAAATCAGCGTATATACATTTCTTTCAACCACTAACCAAATTTGTGACAAAAATTAAAAATAATTGACATACACTATTTCAATGCTAAAATATTACAGTGGTATTGCGTTCACAACACCTTGAGTGTAAAAGAGCTATACTTATACACCACAGCACTCGCAAATGCAACACGAGAAGCGTTTACTAAGTATTTTTTTATCTACGGCGTTAACCTCGTCATCTGACTGACAAGTACACTCTCTGTTCCGCTTCTTATGTCATCAGTCACTTTTGGTTGAGGGCAAATTTTGAGGCATTAAGAATTGGATAATTTTATCTTGATAGGTTATTAAAGACAATCTCCTGGGTATACAAATTATGCTGCACAAGTTTTTGTTGAATTACTATCACTGGATTCTCAAAATATTGAAATTAACCAAATATTGGCCTAGGTTGATATTGGAAAAACTCAACTTCTCAGTTAGCTAGAAGAAGCTATAATTGTCAATTTGACAGCTAGTAGTGGAAAATGGTATATTATGCCTACACCAAGGTGGTGGCGGCAATTATTATTTAACGACAAAGCCGTAATGGGTAGCTAGTTTAAAACATACTTTATTTTTTCTACTCTTGTTTTATAATATACTTATTAAAAGACTAAAATCTGTTTCATAATGAAATTCATTATTGAAATTCATTATGATACAAATTTTTAAGCCAATAGGAATGCGACATTCGCACAATATTTAATAATATAGCCTGGTTTGACATTTCAGAAATTGATTATATTAGGTCTGTTCCCTGCAATAAAAGTGTAGCACTGTGCTATACGATTTTATTTATTTTAATTATGTATACAAATGCAATATTATACACGCATTTTTTCCAGATAGACCTGAATTTTTCAAAATTATATAGCCCAGTGCTACACTTTTATTGCATGCGAACAGGTCAAGTGACACCTAATTTGACAGCTGCCAAATAATTTTGATTTTCAAAAGTAACTATATTTAAAATTAATTAAACTAAATAATTATTAATTGAACAATTTTTATTAAGCGGAGTAGAAAAATTATTTTATGAAACTTTCATGTAATGGCCATTGATACACTCGAATATTATATACGAAACTCGCCTGCGGCTCTTTTCGTATCCTACAATATGCTCGTGTCTTAAGGGCTATCATTACATGAGAGTTGCATAATAGTATTTTGTCCACGACCACCTAATAATAAGCCGATATTTTACCTCCTAACAAAAGGTATATGGTACCCATCTGGATCTGTATCTGTAGAGTAGGGAGGGTGAGTGTAGGCTCACAGCACTTAGGCCACATATGACCCATTGTACATCCTCCCGAGGAGTTGTTCTCCTAGGTCATCGTCCATCCTGTCCTTCTCAGGAAGGTGAACAAGTCACCAGGAGACATCTCCTTTATATCGGCAGGTGTAGGCCAAGACTCACCGAACACACACTCTCTTATTGACGATAACTCCGGACACTCGCATAGGACATGCCTGACAGTCTCATCTTCTTGTTCACACATCCTGCATAGTGGTGTGTCCACTAGCCCCCCAGGTGCTTCCTTAGTTGACAGTGGCCAGTCAGAAATCCCACTGTTATACGTAGGTTTTTCCTAGTCATCGCCAAGTATTTCTTCGGCGCTATCTTCCCAGGATCGCCCAGGGTGATCCTGGCAAAACTGCATCCTTTGATTCCCTCCCATCTCTCAAGGGATTGAGCATGGGTGTACCGTTTGGTTAGTTCCGCAATTGTCGAAGTCGTTAGGCCGTAGGTGTCACTGGGTCCAAGAATTTTTAGTCCAGCGGCTTCCCTGGCTAAAGAATCGGCAATGCGATTTCCTTTACTCCTGTCGTGTCCTTTAACCCACCTCAGGATAATATTGTTATCTGCCGAGGCGTTAGCTAAATCTTGGTGGCACTCTAGTACTAGCCTCGATATAACACGTTGTCTGTTCAAGGCTAATAGGGCTTGTCTACTATCGGTGCCGATTATTATGTTCTTGTCAGAAATTCCTTTTCTAGTTAGTTCTTTTGTGGCAATTGAGATACCAGCCAGTTCTGTTTGAACCACGCTGGTATTTTTTCCCATTCACCACTTGATCCTTAGGCTTAGTGCTCTCGAGTAAACTCCACATCCTGAGCCTTCATTCATTTTTGAACCATCTGTATAAATGCGTATTGCATCTGCAGTATCTGGCTCTGTGTTGTGTTTTATTTGTATTTTGTAGGGTTTATTAAACAAAAACCTGGGTTTAATTGCATCATTGGCTGCCTGCAGCAGGGGTAGCGCCGTAAGCGCTTCCTGCCATAGGCTTAACCGCAATTGGCCCACTCCTACTTCGGGGTTTACACCAGCCGTGCGCTATCGTACCATGGCCATTAACGCAACCTCCTTGACGTACAGGTCCAGAGGGGTCAGACCAGTAATTAGCTCCATTGCTGCGGTTGGTGTTGTTCTCATGGCTCCTGTGATGTTTAAACAAGCCATCCGCTGTATTTGATATAATTTTTGAATGGCCGTTGCTTGTAGAACCTTCGGTCCCCATGCAATTGCTCCATACGTTAACATAGGTCTTATTATTGCAGTGGAGATCCAAGTGACCACACGGGGTGACAGACCCCATGTGCGTCCCACTGTTTTCCTACACTGTTCATAAGCCACATATGCTCTTTTTGCTCTGCTGTGTAGATGAGAGTTCCATGTTAGTTTCCTGTCGTGGGTAATACCAAGGTATTTCACCTCTTCCGAAAAGTTTAGTTTGCTTTCGGGGGATTTTAAACCCGATAAACTCCTTTCCCTGGTAAAAAGGACCATCTCAGTCTTCCTGGGATTGATCGACAGTGAGTGTTCCTTACACCATGCTTCAATTAATTTGAGCCCATCCTGCGCTCTATCGCACAGTGTGTTCACAAATTTGCCTGTCTGCAGGATAACTATGTCATCTGCGTATGCAATAGTGTAGATTCCATTGTTGTTGAGGTGATTAATCAAGGTGTCCAGAACTATGTTCCACAGAAGGGGTGATAAGACTCCTCCTTGGGGACATCCCCTCATGACCAGTCCTCTTACTGTGATGTCTTCTACATTTATACTTATTGCTCTACTAGAGAGCATCTTGAGTATCCATTCTCGTACTACCAGAGGTACATTCCTGGAGTTGAGTTGCTGGGTAATTGTTGGAAAGGTTGTTTTATCAAACGCTCCCTCAATGTCTATGAATATACCCAGGGTGGATTCTTTGTTGTCCAATGATCTTTCGATTCTGCCAACCACTTGGTGAAGGGCCGAATCAGTGGACCTTCCCGGAGTATATGCATGCTGATTTGGATGAAGTGGGTGGTGAACTAGTACTTCATCTCTTATGTACCGCTCGCATAACCTCTCCATTGTTTTTAAAAAGAACGATGTGAGACTAATTGGTCGGAATGCTTTTGGTAAGGTGTAATCCATCCTACCTGGTTTGGGTATAAATACCACTCGTACTTCTCTCCACTTACGGGGAATATACCTCAGAGCCAAAGAGGCTCTGAAAATTCCAACCAGGTGCGGCATAAGAATATCCATTCCCCACTGAAGTAGGGCTGGTCTTATTCCGTCAGGTCCTGGTGACTTGAAGGGGGAAAAGCCCGATATGGCCCACCTTATCTTGTCCTCATCAATTACTGCACTAGCAGATTGCCAGTCGTATTGTGAGGGTGTTGCTGGTACTTTCATCCAGTTTGACGTTCCAGGAAAGACAGAACCTGGGAAGTGAGTTTCCATAAGAATCTCAGCGCTCTCTTGGAGGTTGGCGGCCTTGTCGCCATTTTCCCTTGTAAGGATGCCGATACTCTTATGTTGGTCGTTTGAGAGCGCCTTCTGTAGCCTAGAAACTTGTGGAAAGTCTTCGACTGCTTCACAATGGGCTCTCCAGGCTTCTCTTTGTTTTTGTCTGCAGACTTTTTTGAACTCTTTGAGGTTGGCTTTGTATATTCCCCAGTCCTCTATGAGTGTTGTTCGTTTTGCCTTGTTAAAGGTCGTTCTCGCTGTCTTTCTGAGGTGTTCCAGTTCAGGGCACCACCAGCTATTGGTCGTGCCACCTGTCTGAACCATCCTCATCGGACAGGATTCCTTATAGGCAATGTCCATTTTGTTTTGGATAGATACTGTGTACCTTTCCAGTTCCTCATTATTGCTAGGAGTCAGGACCTCTGTTTCCCGCAGAGCACCTTTTAAGAGTCGATTGTAGAGAGCTACATCCGTCCTCTTCGGGTCGCGAGATTTTACAGTGGTCCTGAGATCCTGGCTTACCGTGTAGGTCAGCCAGCGGTGGTCTGACATAGAAATATGATCCGACACTTGCCAGTCCTTAATTTTGTTTGATATTTTGGCTGTCGCCAGCGTAATATCTATTAATGTTTGGCTACGGGCGTTAATGAATGTCGGCTCCGTGCCTCTGTTTAAGATTGTTAGATCTTTCTTAATTATATATTCATAAAGAGCGTTGATATCCTTGCTGCCCCAGCTCAAGTGGTGGGAGTTTGAGTCACAACCCAATATCAGCTCCACTCCCTGGTTGTGGCAGTCATCCACTAGTACCTCCGTCTCTCTAGTCGGTGGTAGGGTGGCTGTATCTGAAGGTAGGTACACCGATGCTAGTACCAACGCCGTATATTTGCCTCTTCCATCTGGACATTCCACTTTAACCGCAGTAAGGTCTGAGGTAACAAATATAGGACTGACACTCATAGGATAAACATACTAACTGATAGCCAGGCAGTCCTTGCGGCTTTAAATAGCCGCAAGGTAACATCCAGACTAGTAGAAGAATGTCAGAAAGAACTAAATGAACTAGCAGACCACTTTAAAGTAAGATTGGTGTGGGTGCCGGGACATAATGGTATTTCTGGAAATGAACAAGCTGATGAACTCGCAAAAACAGGTTCAGCAACAGCATATGTTGGACCAGAACCAGCTCTTGGGACCACAAAAAAGGTAGCCGAGCGCAAATACAAAAATGGGTACAAAGCCAACATAGACTTCATTGGAGGAACACTCCGAAACAGGTACACAGCAAAACCTTCATAGGTGACACATGTGCAAAGCGGGCCAAAGAACTACTGAATATCAGCAGGAATAAGCTAAGAATTATTACAGGTTATCTAACGGGTCATACCCCGTTAAAAGATCACCTGCATAAAATAGGGTTATATAACGGGGACCTCAGCTGCAGACTATGTGGCATGGAGATCGAGACCGTGACCCATATCTTGTCTGACTGTGAGGCACTGCACTCGAGGAGACGGGCAATCTTCGGAGAGGCCAATGTGCCACCTGAAGTATATGGCACACATCCAATGGATCTATACCGTCTACTCGAAGGTACGGGGATAACTGGGGATAACTGGATGGGTGGACTAAATATGGGAGCAGAGTACAATAAGCCAATAGGCTGCAGTGCTCCCGGCATCTGAACGGCTCGCAAAATGGAAAAAAAAAGGTCTGAGGTGCAGAATTGTGCCATCGAAGAGGCTCTATATTTCCTTGGGACGTAAACAGCTGTCCTAGGCTGCTGATTGCTTGGTAGGCTGAAAATTTTACCCTAAAACCAGTAACTTTGGTCTTCATTATCCAGGGCTCCTGGATCAAAGCTATTGCATCCTCCAATACATCAAGGTGCCGACATAGTGTTGCCGTTGCTGCCTTCTTGTGTTGGAGGTTGCATTGTATGATATTTACCTTTTTTCCAACGTCCTTGCCCATGAGTAGGTTGGATGGAGTTGGATTATCTTTAGAGGTCCATCCGCTCCTCCGCTAGGGGAGAGGTGTCCTCGCTATTTTCGGGTACCTCCTCCGTCAGGTCATCGACTGCTTCGACGTCCTTTCCGGAACCCATGGTTGCCTTGGAGTCAATATCCACTTTAGGTGGCTCGACTGCCAAGGACCTCGTGTCTTCAGAGGTACCCCCTGCTTCTTTCTTCGAAACCCTGATGGTCAATGAGGTGAACGCATAGCTCATCTTCATCGCCTTCTTCTTGAGGACAGCCATATCCTTGTCTCCGATCCCGAAGACGAAGAGGTGTCCTCCAGGGTTCACCTTAACCTCATGGTGGAAAGTGCACCATCTTGCCACCGTCAGATCAGGGTTCTGCGCCCTAAGCCGATCAAGCACCTTCTCTTTTTCACCGGATGTCATCTTGTGGACGTCTTCCGGGATCCAGAGCGAGGCCTTGGTCAGCCTAGGGAGCCCATCCACGCTGACGACCGCCAGTGATGCTTTCTCCCACGGCTTGAGGTTTTTTGTGGCTTTTTTCAGCCACTCTAGCGTCCCGTCGTCATCGCAGACCACTCTGATGATTTCACCAGAGTATGTCCACGACTTAAACGTGGGCGTTTTACTGTTGGTGCTGGAAGCGGAGAAGATGACCTTGTCCAGTTCCTCTAGCAGTTGGCTTTTGATGATTCTCTCCCGTTCTTCGGTAACCTTACCGTACGGGTTAGTCTCATCTATAATAGCAACCTTGAGATGTCTCAAGGCGGCATCCGCAAAGGTTTTAGGAGGAGCGGCGACATTTCTATCGGTGCGCGGCTTCTTCAGCCTTCGCGGAGTCCCCTCCGTGGAGGTGCTCTGGTGAAGGCGCTTTCCTGCAGGGGCAGCCGGTTCCTTGCCTTTATTCAAGGCGGAGCTCTTGGCGCCCGCCACAGGAAGTGCCTTTGCTTTTGGAGGTGGAGTGACGGAGGAGGGGGGTGCACTTGTAGTTGCTGCTACCCCTGATTCCCTCGCTCTCTTCCTCCTTTTGGCTTCGGTGCCGCAAATGCGCTTCCGCCTTTGTGTTTTATCACGAGGTGAACTTCCGTGTCCAGCCTCGTTCTGTGCAGTATTTTGGGGTGATCATTTCTGTTCATCCCCAGTTACTGCTTTTGATCGAGGTGAGCACTTCTGTCCAGCCTCGGGATTTGTTTTTGTTTTCGTGTTTGTGTGCATGTGTGTTCCCACGAGTAGCAAGGGAAGGGTTGGTCACCTCTGGCAGAGCCCCGCATTACCAGAGGAAGGCTAATTACAATGGGGTTCTGCCCGGTTCCCCAAAGGGATCGTTCGTGACCGCATATCACCCTGCAGCCATTCAGCTGTCGGCACGATTCCTTACACCTTAGCTTGGGTAGGCTGGTCCGCGGTGGCATGTTCAGCAAAGGCTTTTGAGGAGGTTTAGCCCCCCTCACCTTACTTATTCTGCCACTGACCAAGGGACCGGCGACAGTCCCTTGGCCGTTCCCCTATCCGCCACCTGGGGACGCGCCCGATAGATAGCCCAGTCCACGGGATATGGTACCCATATATCAACTGTCGTGAATTATGAACCATAATACACTACAGTGTATTATGAACTAGAGATGGGGTACCTACAATATGAAATAAACTATTAAATCTGTGTATTTTGTTCAGGAAATTTGTTTCTGACATACAGGGTGTCCCACGACGTTTTGACAGTCCAATTTCTCGAAAACTGTTCATATGACATGTATGAAATTTGACAGATATAAACAGTCGAAACTGATGCTTATATTTATTATAAATTGACTTCCGTTTTTCCTGTCATTTCGGGTCACGTGACCTCAACATAACTTTTTTAAATCGGACAACCGGTATAATATTACAATTTTGGATATATAATTCGAAAACAAATTCAACAATACCACACTTGTCATCACTGTATTGTGCAGTAATGATAATAGGAGCTATTTATTTTTATTGAATATATCAAAGTAATATTTTGTACTCAAAAATTTAGGTGGCTTTGAAACAATAGTATCAATAACATAGGCTGTCATTCATTATTGTTAGGTGAATTTCTTTAATTACTTGTACTTTTTAATTCCCTATGTTACGTTTTTTAATAAAATAATTCATACAGATGTTCATTTAAATGTCAATATTATCATTACTGCACAATACAGTGATGACAAGTGTGGTATCGTTGAATTTGTTTTCGAATTATATATCCAAAATTGTAATATTATACCGGTTGTCCCATTTAAAAAAGTTATGTTGAGGTCACGTGACCCGAAATGACAGGAAAAACGGAAGTCATTTTATGATAAATATAAGCATCAGTTTCGACTGTTTATATCTGCCAAATTTCATACATGTCATATGAACAGTTTTCGAGAAATTGGACTGTCAAAACGTCGTGGGACACCCTGTATATCGTATTGATAAAATATTGTAATTTTTAGTATTGATACTTTTCATAGCGATATTTTCTAATATTAAGTATTTTAAAACAATATATTTATAACGGTACGTTGTATTGATACTTTCTACAGTATCGCCCATCTCTATACAGGGTGGCGCACCGAAAACGAAACAGATGCATTTACTGGCAGATGATTCCTTTTTAAAAAAATCCCTCGGACCCGTCGATTTTGTTTTCGAGGGGGACACAAAATTGGCATAAAATCACAGTAACATTTGCAGCCCCCTAAGCGGGGGTGGCACCATCCCATCCCATCTTTCAACTCCCTTTATAATGATGTAAAATTCATCCGGGTCCGAGGGATTTTTTTAAAAAGGAATCATCTGCCAGTAAATGCATCTGTTTCGTTTTCGGTGCGCCACCCTGTATATGTCAAATTATATTTTTATGTAGCTGTCAGAACATTTAGAGATTAGTATAATACCAAATCGTTACTGACTTTTATTTAATAAAGAAATCAAGTGTTGTGGACAAAGTATAGTATTCTACTCGAAATTTATGGCCATAATTCACTTGGGTGACTTGCGCCTCTCGCCTGCGGCTCGTGACGCAAACGTTACCCATCGTGAATTATGGCTATAATAAATTGCTCGTTTAATAATATACTATTATGCAACGAACATGTAATGATAGCCATTAAGACACGAGCATATTGTAGGATACGAAACGAGCCGCAGGCGAGTTTCGTGTATAATATTCGAGTGTATTAATGGCCATCACATGAAAGCTGCATACAATATTTTTTCTACTCCGATTAATAAAAATTATTCAATCAATAATTATTAGTTTAATTAGTTTTAATTATAGGTAGTTACTTTTGAGAATAAAAATTATTTGACAGCTATCAAATTAAGTGTCACTTAATAGGTCTGTTCGCCTGCAATGAAAGTGTAGCACTGAGCTATATAATTCTGAAGAATTCAGGTCTATCTGTGAAAAAATACCGTGTAAAATTAAAATTTGGGAATATCTATGTATATTGCATTTTTATACTGCAAGAAGCATTAAAACATAATTAAAATAAATAAAATCGTATAGCACAGTGCTACACTTTTATTGCAGGGAACAGACCTAATATAATTAGTTTCAGAAATGTCAACCAGGTATCCATGGCTATATTAAATATTGTGCGAATGTCGCATTCCTGTTGGTTTAAAAATCTGTATCATAATGATATTCATCATAATGATATTCATCAATAAGTATATTATAGAACAGGAGTAGAAAAAATACTATTTTTCAATCAGCTCAACGTGCTTTGTGACAGCCTTGGTCATTAGCACTAGGTACAATACATACAATATGTTACATCGGTTTTATATGTAGGATTAGACATTAGACAATAAATGAATGGAAAGTAATTAAATTTTGCTTAGTGGATTTTCTCTTTTCAGAAATTTGATGACTATAGTTATTTGGCTCGGGCAAGACATAATTTCGTTTTTCATTCAATGGTGTGAATATGGCAAAACAGATAACATAATATCTCTTAACAACATATCTCTTAACAATTTCCTTCATATCTTACAAATGAGATATTTTGTCTTTTGCAAGTGAACTTTGGAACTTCCTTTAAACTAGATTTATCAGGGAATTACGCTTCAGCAAGCATGTAGTTGCCGCGAATTTCTGAAATAAATTATCGAATTTGAGGACATCTCCCAGAAACTTTGCAGTTGGTGAAAGCTAGAATATGTGCTTCTAACTCGAAAGCGCAACATATCTGCTGGTTATAAATTTTGAAACAATTGTGTTCTAAGTTTAAGCTAGTTTGGATTAGTGGATTGTATAATACAAATACCCAGTTATGTATCTATCATATTTTGATACAGCGGTGTATCAGTGTATCATGGATTTGCATGAATCCATAATTACATTAGTATCTACAATGCAGATAGGACACTATAGAGTGTTTACGATTTTTGAACAGCCTGAGCTTTTTTGAAATACTCACCAATTTTTGTTATCAACCAATGCAAAAAAATCTACACAAAATAATAGCACAGCTCAGAATAGCGTACCATACTAATCAAAAGAAGGCTGAGATACACTGGGGGGCGTCTTTCCCATGACATTGGAATTTATAACACTATTTTATGGAATAGAATGCCACAATTCTTTCACTTGGAGTTCCATTTTATCAATCGATTTCAATTAATGGTAGCCATTGTACGAAACATAAAATCATACTTCTCATGCACAAATGGATATTTCAACATTATAAACAAAAGTATTATTTAAAATGTACCCATATTACAGGGTATATAAGTTCTTATATAAACGGTATGTTAACACTTCAATTGTACATATTTGAGGTCCTTTAATAATACCTTCATATGAAAAGGAAGGGAGAATGGAGTATAATACATATACAGAGGGGTCCTTAAGTAATTGTTTATAGGAGTACAGTACAATCTTCACTTCAAAATATTGCGATTTAAACCAACTAGCCTTAATAAAATGTTGATATTAAAACAGATACAGGGTGCTGAACATGAAATTTTAATTCTCGTTTTTTACAATAGATTTAACGCTTTTCGACGTATATGCACAAAAATTTTAAGTTGGCGGTTTTTGGATATGAAAAATCATAATTTTTTACCAATTTCGATGAATTTTGTAGAGGGCCCCACTTAGGCCACGTATGCGGCATAAATGTACGCAAAACTTTTTTGCCCTTTACATCAGTGCTACTTTTGTGAAAAATGATTAAGGCCACATCATTACAGCAACAAAAAAGTTATATATGCTAGTATCCCTAAATCTCAACGGTTTTAGAGATAATAATAATTAAGTGATTAGCTACATGATTTTATTATTTGATGAAATTACGTTCAAAAAATGTAGTGCACAAGTTGGTTTAAATCGCAATTTTTTGGAGTGAAGTTTGTACTGAACCTCTATGAGCAATTACTCAAGGACCACCCTCTATGCTAAATTTCTTGGAATTTATTCATTATGATACTACAGATAAAGATTCATTCAAATTATAACAGCGATAGTGAATATATACCAAAACAAATCCAACAAAATTATATAACACGATATCGCTAAAAACTTATTAGAATCCTCCAGCGATTCTGAGGCAACCAGAACAATAACAAACAATGAATTAGTCATCGATTAAAGCAGTGACTGAAAAGATAAAAACAAAGTCACGAATGTTTGGATGCCAGATGAAAAACTGTCGGGCAGTATTAGGCAGTAAGGAGCGTGGTCGACCCTCTGAACATTATATTGTACTTATTATGTAGATGTACTCCGATAACTGTTAAGTACAAACCATACCAATGAAAGTCAGGTCTGAAAGGGTTTTGTCGTTATAAAAGCATCTAGACGACAGCCTCAAAATAAGTTGCTCAAGATATTATGAAATTATGGAGGCTTATATTTGTGGTTCCAATCACCTATTCCAGGGTAAACAATTTCATGCTAAAGACGGTTTTTAACGGTATATCACACTTGTTTCATCCTTCACCTTCAGTAACAATAAGAATATCAATTTACATTCTAGGGGTTAATTTGCTCGCAAATGCCAGGTGAACTATACCTTGTTTTCAAACTAAGAGGAGTATTTCAAGAAACCTCAAACACATCACTAAAAGTTACTAGATTGGGAGAGTGAACAGACTTATTGAACTTATGTGAAATATGTATTATACTGCTCGCATTTGTCGTGGCAAATGAGAGATCGAGGCATGTCTAAATACAAAATCGTGATTGGACCACCGAATAATAATCAACCCCAGGACGAGGCCAGACGAGGCTAACAAATGTCACATTATTGTGAAAAAGTTGTGGTTATAATATAAGTGGAATATTATGAATGAATCAGTATAGTGTGTATAAAATGCAATTGAATATTTTCAATGTTGATTTGTTGAATTATTCTTTATTCATATTGGAAGTTTAGGTATAGCACAAAATAAAACTAAACAAGTTTTGATATCGAAAAATACGATAATATTGTAGGTACCGTCGAGGGTATTACCCTCGACAGAAAACTAACATGGAACTCTCTTCTACACAGCAGAGCAACAAAAGCATATGTGGCTTATGAGCAGTGTCTGAGGACAGTGGGTCGCATATGGGGTCTGTTACTCCGTGTAGTCACCTGGATCTACACTGCAATAATAAGACCCATGTTAACATATGGAGCAATTGCAAAGGGACCGAAGGTTCTACAAGCTACGGCCATTCAAATTTATATCACATACAGCGAATGTCTTGTTTAAACATTACAGGAGCTATGAGAACAACACCAACCGCGGCAATGAAACTAATTTATACTGGTCTGAACCCTCTGGACCTGTATACGTCAAGGAGGTTGCGCTAATGACCAGGGTACGATTGCGCACAACTGGTGTGAATCCCGAAGTAGGAGTGGGCCAAATGCGGTTAAACCTAGGACAGGAAGCGCTACCTCTGCAGTAGGCAGCCAATGAAGCAATTAAACTCAGGTTTTTGTTCAATAAATCCTACGAAATACAAATAAAACAGAACATAGAGCTAGATGCTGCAGATGCAATACGCATACTAACAGATGGTTCAAAAATGAATGAAGGCTCAGTATGTGGAGCTTACTCGAGAGCACTAAGCGTAAGGATTAAGTGGGGAATGGGAAACAAAACCAGCGTGTTTCAAACAGAACTGGCTGGTATCTCGATTGCTACAAAAGAACTAACCAGAAAAGAAATTTCTGACAAAAACATAATAGTCTGCACTGATGTAGACAAGCCCTATTAGCCTTGAACAGAAAACGTGTTATATCGAGGCCAGTACTAGAGTGCCACCAAGATTTAGCTAACGCCTCGGCAGATAACAATATTATCCTGAGGTGGGTTAAAGGGCACGACAGGAGTAAAGGAAATCGCATTGCCGATTCTTTAGCCAGGGAAGCCGCTGGACTAAAAATTTTTGGACCCAGTGACACCTACGGCCTGATGACGACTTCGACAATTGCGGAACTAGCCAAACGTTACACTCATGCTCAGTCCCTTGAGAGATGGGAGGGAATCAAAGGATGCAGTTTTGCCAGGGTCACCTTGGGCGACCCTGCGAAGATGGCGCCGAAAAAATATTTGGCGATGACCAGGAAAAACCCACGTATAACAGTGGGATTTCTGACTGGCCAATATCAACTAAGGAAACACCTCCGCACGGGGCTAGTTGACACACCTCTATGCAGGATTTGTGAACAGGATGATGAAACTGTTAGGCATGTCTTATGCGAGTTTCCGGAGTTTCGTCAATAAGAGAGTGTGTGCTCGGTGAGTCTTGGCCTACACCTGCCGATATAAAGAAGATGTCTCCTAGTGATCTGTCCACCTTCCTGAGAAGGACAGAATGTACGATGACCTAGGATGACAACTCCTCGGGAGAAGGTACAATGGGTTACAGGTGGCCTAAGTGCTGTGAGCCTACACTCACCCTCCCTACTCTACAGATACAGATACAGATACAGATACAGATACAGATACAGATACAGATACAGATTGTAGGTACCATGATGCGAGTAAAAATATTATTAAAAACAAGGTTTTACTCAACTTACTTAACTTTGCTTCTCTGTCTGCGATAGATAACCCAAAATAAGTTCTTTAGCTTCGGGTGCGAAGGAAGTCTACTGGTACTTGGAGTAGGTACTATCTTGGTCCATATTCAAAAAGTTTATTATAACGTAACAAAGCAATACAACACAATAATAAGTAAAAAACACAAACAGGTAATAAACCCAAACTTAATATGATATAGCAAACGCAAACAGAACGATAAACAGCAAACGGGACAAAGTGTTGATAAAGATTGGAATATTTCATGTAAATAAATACAAAACTGACAAATGCTGTTGTTAGTTTTATCAAAAGAGCTTTGTGAGGAGTTCAGCTCTGACAGAACAAGTGATTAGTCTAATTTTGGTACAGTTCCCGAAATCTTACAAATTTAGATAGTCTATACCTTTTTTAAATTAGTTTTGATCAGTGAAAAGTGCTTTTATGAACCGTAAGTTCACTTTACGTATTTTGCTCTTCCAAATTATCAAAACTAAGCAAATTCCACATCACAAACACAGTCAACTCAAATAGTATATCACCTTCAAGAAGCAATAAACTGGTTTCGCATGCCACTATTTACTAATAGCGGCCAGGGACGCATTCAAAAATTCCGGCCAAATAAAATCAAATTAAAATGATGTCTTCTACCAATGATTCACCCTCAAATGCTCCTACTACAGTTGTCAAAAGTTATTCATCGGCAGTTATCCAAGCTGTTTTTCCAAGCAATTGTTTTTTGCGCTATCAACAATGCCACATTACAGGATTACCTTATACCATTGGGATCAATCATTCAACCAAAAAATATTATCTTCTCATCAAGGCTTTCGAACAATCGCGTTTGTATGTATTTAGCAAACAAATTAGTAGTTGATAATTTCATGAACAACTATGGCTCCATAACCGTCAACGGCGAAAAACTAGTGGCTCGACGATTCATAACTCCGGCTGATAGAATCATACTTTCCAATGTATGCCCAACCATCCCACATCAACTGCTAACAGATGAATTATCAAAAATAGGCCTAAATCCAGTTTCTCCCATGACGTTTCTAAGAATAGGTGCAACATTACCTGAGTATAGTCACATTCTGAGTTTCAGAAGACAGATTTACGTAAGCCCCTATACTCAACAGCTTCCAGACTCCATATTGATTGAATTCGAACAAACCAGCTACCGAATTTTCCTCCAAAAAGATGGACTAACATGCTACAAATGCAAAGCTGATGGCCATATAGCCTCGCAATGTAACAATAGCTCCAACCAATCAGAATCTAACACATCTAACCTAACAACAAACAATCAACCGCTCACGATTTCCCAAGCTCTCCCTACAACCCCAATCCAAACTCTCCCTTTATCTTCTCCATCTTCAACCGCAAAAAAATCGTCAACAAATAACACTAAAACACAAAATTTGACTTCCGATCCCACAACAGAAGACTCTTCACTTATTCAAAATACGTCCACAACATCAATGAATGTGGAAGCGGAATTGGAAGCAACCGATATCTCCAATATGGCCAAAGTCACAAACAAAAGGCCAATGGAAGATACCCCCACACCCGATAGCGATATCAACATAACGCCCGAAAAATTAATCCCTAAACCAAAACCAACCCTAAAAAAGAACAAATTGAGCAAGAAACAATCATACATCTCCTGCAAAGAGTTCATCGAAAAACATTCGCCACCTTTTATCCTGGGCTACGATCAATTATTTGTTTTGTTAGATAACGTAACTGGCTCACCCCAACCTGTAAATATAGCTCAAGATTTCACATCTGATCTCCTAGCACTAACTAATATGTTAACCGAAGTATATCCCCACATAAATGACAAGTCAACAAAAACTAGAATCACCAAACTTGAAAAAAAGATATTCGCTCATCTTGGACAAGACATAATTGATTCAGAATCGGATTCATCTACTAACAATTAACTATTAAATTACTTCAAAATTCAATTCTATTCTTCAGTGGAACATAGATGGTTTCTACCATCGACTAGGTATGCTACAAATTATAATTAAAGAATACTCTCCGGACATCATATGCCTTCAAGAATCCAATCTCAAACCAGATAGCAGTTATTCAAACAACCAATTCCACTTTTTCTCCAAAACTCGTAACAACACCAAACGTGCCAGTGGATGAGTAGTAACTTTAATAAATAAATTTTTTCAAGCAGACTACTTCCATGTAAACTCTTGTTGTAAAATTGACTAGCTATAAAACCTTTTACATTTGTAATATATATATTGCTCCCGATTCCATAATAGAATACAATAAAGAATTAGAAAACTTACTAAATCAGATACCAAATCCAAGAATTATCGTTGGAGATTTCAATGCACATAACTTAATCTGGGGCAGTAAATCGACAAACCCAAGAGGATATATACTAGAGAAACTCATCGCCGACATTCCACTGAATTTTCTGAATGATGGAAGCCATACTAGATTTAACATATCTACCGGAGAAACCTCTGCTATCGACCTAAGCCTCTGTGACCCAGCACTATCTGCCAATTCATCATGGGAGGTTCTCTCGTACACCTACGGAAGTGACCACTTTCCAATTATGATCGAGAATCGTACATCACCAAAAAAAATTTCACCAAAATTCTTGCCAAAATGGAGAATTAATTCTGCAGATTGGACGTCCTTCAGAAATCAGATTAAGCTAAATATGGATAATTGAAATCATCCTGGAAAGCGCCAGTCAGCACATTGGCCAAACAAAAACCATAAAAGGCCATACTCCTGTCCCCTGGTGGAATCAAGAATGTGAAAACGCTATCAGGGAAGCTAAAGCAGCTTTAAACAGATACGAGTAGAGCTGAAGAAATACAAGGCAAAGGCACAACCTGTAATCAAACAATCCAAGAAGAAATCATGGCAGGAATACGTTTCTGGGATAAACTCCACCACTCCAATAAGCCAAGTCTGGGCCAAAATAAGAAAAATCAATGGACTCCAGTCAAAAAGCAACATTCGTAGCATTAAACACAATGACCATTACTACTCATCCGCAATAGATATAGCCAATATTTTGGGCCAAACCTATCAAGAACATTCATCAACTTCACACATGACTTTCTTACTTATGAAGCTCAAATAGAACAGACTCCCATCAGTTTTGAAGATACACTCGATAATCCATTAAATCTACCTATCACCATAGAAGAACCTGATAGCACTTTAGACAAAATGAAAAATTCGAGTCCAGGTCCAGACAATATTCCAGTTATATTTCTCAAGTATCTCCCACCATCAGCAAAATGGCATTTATTGAAACTGTTCAATAAAATATGGGAAGACAAAGTTTTTCCTTCCCTATGGTCTGAAGCTATTACTCTACCTTTTTTGGAAAGTAATAAACCCAAACAAGAAGCTAACTCGTACAGACCAATATCTCTAACTTGCTCAATGGGAAAATTGCTAGAGAAAATTGTCAATCAAAGACTCATGTGGTATCTAGAAACTAATAAACTCTTAATTAAAGAACAAACTGGATTTAGACCAAACTGCTCAACTCTAGACAATATTGTTGATTTGGAAAGTGAGATCAATGAGGCTTTTGCCACCAAACAGGTATGCGTGGCCATATTCTTCGATATATCAAAAGCTTTTGATACCTGCTGGACTCGAAACATCTTGATGCAACTGCAAAGATGGAAAATCTCCGGAAATTTCCTAGCTTATATAAACAACTTTCTTGCCAATAGAACATTCAAAGTTCGGATCGATGACAAACTATCAGATACCTATCGTCAAGCAAATGGAACCCCACAAGGCTCAGTTATCAGTCCAACTTTATTTTTGATTGCAATCAACAGCATTCTTGATAATTTGATAAAACCACTGAAAGCGAGAATTTTCGCAGATGACCTAGTGGTATACATAAAGGGCAAAAATATAAAGACAATATCACCACTTATACAACAATTTATCTCAAACTTGGAAATATGGTCACGCCAATCCGGCTTCAAATTTTCTGTCACCAAAACAACAGGTGTAGTATTCAACAGGAAACGTTCATACACTACTCCAAAACTGAAGCTTTACAACCAAAATATTAACTTTAAATCATCAGCAAAATTTCTAGGTATGATCTTCGATCACAAGCTCACCTGGAAAGATCACATAGAGAAGTTGGTAAACATGTACAAAGCGTCTTAATTTGATGAAAAGCTTGGGAAATATAAACTGGGGATCAGACCAAGCAACGCTACTGCTTATATATAAAACGCTCATCAGATCAAAAATAGATTACGGCTCCATAGCTTACGCATCTGCCAGAGAATCTGTACTTCGCAAACTTGATGTTATCCACAACACAGCATTAAGAATTACTTCAGGCTCGTTTAGAACATTCCCCAACACCAGTATCCATAGTCTTCTAGGCGAACCACCGTTAAGCTACAGACGTTCTATACTGAGCTTGAATTATGCGGCTGCTATATCCACCAATGTCGAAAAACCAGTTTACAATAACACATTCAACAATAAATACAAGGACCTTTTTGATAAAAAACCGCATCTATCTAAGCCGTTTTTTGCTCGAGCTAGAGACTTTTTTCAAAAATTCAATTTGGAGCTCCCGACAACATTTCCATCCACTGTTGATCATCCAGCTCCTTGGACAATCTCCATTCCGCACTGCCATACTAACCTGACTGGACTTGATAGGGATATAAATCGCTTTGAAATCGTCACAGAACTCAACAGAACACTGCATGATTACAGCGATTTTAATTTAGTCTACACGGATGCTTCGAAATCACAGGCTGGAGTGGGTGCAGCGATAGTGACTCCAACCGAACATTACAGCATAAAATTCTCCCCTCTCACTAGCATTTTTACGGCAGAACTATATGCTATCTTCCACGCTCTCAAATTAATTACTCCCTTTCCAAATCCCAAGACCCAAATTTTAACTGATTCCTTAAGTAGTATATATTCCTTGAAACATATTTATCCCAAGCACCCAATACTACAATCAATTAAGTCACAGTTTCATAAAATCCAGAACGACAAAAAATCAGTCGACTTCATATGGATTCCTGCTCACATTGGTATCAGAGGCAACGAAGAAGCGGATTTACGTGCGCGTAACGCGATAGATAATGTTAATGCCGAACTTATACAGGTGTGCGTGATGAGTGACTTGAGAATGCTTATTCGGGAAAAAGTTCGCAACAACTGGCAACAAATCTGGCAGCGATCGCAAGACAAACTTCGCGAAGTTAAGTCAACAGTGACATTGTGGAAGCATCCAATCACTACGCGCAAAGAACAAGTGATTCTTACTAGACTTAGGATAGGGCATTGCAAATTTACTCATTCTTATCATTTCAATAAAGACAGTGTTCCCCTTTGTAATGTATGTTAAAAACATTTAACAGTGAAACATGTCCTGATTAATTGCACCAAGTATGACACACACCGGCTAAAACATAGGCTACCTACAGATTTAAACTTACTCCTAGGTGAAAACTGCCAAGTTGAAAAGCTGATGGAGTTCTTAAAGGACATTAATCTACTGAACAAAATTTAATATTAAACTGCTATAATTATGTACACCTTTTATTCTTATACAATGAAATTATAAAACTGTAAATTACTATAAAATTGTGTTGTCTCCCCCGCTAATAACTCATAGAAGTTGATGCGGGGTAAATAAATGTTTCTTGAAATAAAAAAAAATAAAAAAAATTTAATATTGTACATTGTTATACACCGCTAATCACCTTGAGTGGAAGAGCTTTGTGAAACGAGCGACAAAGTCCAATCACTAGTTTGCAGATATGTCAACCTAAATTTAAATCGCTCCTCTTAGTTTAAACAAGGTATAGCATAAGATCTTGATGAGGCTTACGTCCAGTGATGTAATCTCAAAAACCTTATACTAGGTCTATTGGCCATTTTTTCAGTCTTTTTGTATTTCTAGGTCCTTACAATTCCTCCAGTAGTGGATTTGGATAGTTTTCTTCAATTTTATGATGTTTTATTATTCTTTCCTGGATAACCTCTTGTACTGCGGGTACTCCCAGATCTACGTGAATGGTGTAATTTGATACATACTATGGAGCATCTACTATTTGACGGAGTATCTTCGATTGAGATCTCTGGATAATATTTACGTTCAATTTCAAAGAGCACCTACACAGTTCGACTCCATTATGTCCATATAGGCTTCATGACAGTTTTATAGATAATGACCCCCAATTATTTCAAATTTTTTTCTTCGGAATTGTCTCAATTCATTTTGTTCATTTTTTGTACTGTAGATATAGTACTTGATTAATTGAATATCTTCCATTTTATACATATTTCCTCATTTCATATTTCTGGAATTTCCAGAAACATTAAAAAAAACAGAATCTGTTTTCTTATCAATGTATTTTCTTAAATTTTCTGATGTAACATAGTAACCTGTTAAATCAGCAAAGATCACTAAAAAGAGATTTGTAGATAATCGCTTTGACATTTGATCCCTTCCAAGGATATGTTTTTCCAAGTGTCTCCTTTATACAATTTTAATTAATTGAACAATAAATATGTTCGTAGCGAGAATGAAAATATTTACCCCAATATTAAAAATTGTGCCTTTTTTAATCTCATACGTTATATGTGTTGACATAATTAGCCATTTGGAATTTTTAGTTTTTTTTGTACATACATGAAAGTTAGACGGGCGTTGTTATACCACCTCGCCTAAAAGTATTTAATTTGGCGATAAGAAATTATTATCCGTACTTTTGCATGTTAGTTGATGTTTATGTTTTTCTTTATCATTAATAATTACAGAATGGATATTTTAGCGGAACATAATAACGCATTCAAGTATTCGTTGTTTTTCTTTTTCTGGTTTCTGTGATTATTCATCCAGGAGTGATGTGTCCCCATTTTTTGAGAAAAAGCTTCCACCAAAGTCTGGAACTTCAACGAATTTTCTCGTTGTTGATGCCGCAGCCAAGCTAGACTCTTTCCAGTTACAAGCTTGGATCCTCTCTTCCTCCGGTGTAGTCACATTTAGAATGCCAGAGCATGCTTGCAGCCCCCTCAGACGCAGGCCAATCGTGGCCTAACCTACTCCACACAATTTTGAATCGTATGAATTTTACACGAAACATTATAATATTCAGATTTCACTTTATGTTCTGGAGTGATGTTTGCTCCAACAAAACAATAAGATTGGCCTTGTTTCACTTGAATATACCCAATGGCGCTATCACCATAAGTCGTTCATGCAGATTCGCCTTTAAAAAATCCTTTTTCTAACGAGCCATATCGGATGATTAGATTTGAGTACAAAGTCGTTCTATAAATTTATTATTACACTAGTCTCTACGCCTGGAACCTCGATAGTGCCGAGCTCCACGGTCGATGTGACGTCACGTTGGCGCCTTTGGTTCAAGGGACAGAGCTAACTTTACATTTTAATTCCTCGGATAGTTTTGATTCAATCGATTTAATTTTTTCAGGGTAACCATGAATGGAACGGATTTATTGGAATTCCAACCAATAATTTGAAGATTTAATTGAACTAAATGTTCCCATTGTCGGTGTTGATTGTTTGTCCCTTTTTGAGATGGTTAATGAAAATGATTTCTTGCACATTCCAAAATTCTGAGGCCATAACCTTGCCAGTAAACTGCCGATTGGAATCTGGAGGGTAATGATGGTGCCATGTTTCATCTGTTGTTACATATTGACGCAAAAATTTGAATATTATGCGCTTGAACAGCTACAAACTTTTCTCATAATCCTTGACACGTTGTTGTTTTTGATTGATTGTGAGCTCTCGATGAGCCAACTTGACAAAGTATTCGTGAATGGTTTGATGCACACGTTGAGATGATATCCCCATAATATCAGCTATCTCCTTCACCTCCACTTTACGGTTATTGACGGTTATTATTTTGTGAATTTTTTTGCTGTCGTCGTGACAAATTCAGAGGAACGATATATGGGCTTTCTTTCATAACCAAGTTACCACTCCCTTTCCCCTCATTATTTGAGTGGATAGACTGAAACTTGTAGGTAATATCAAATATACTCAGTATTGTCTTGAAAATGCCTTGGTCGTTATTGTTGTGCCTGTTAATCAGGTTACCTAATTTAGTAAAATGGGACGTTTTAAATTAACCAAAAAATAACTTGATCAAAATTTTTTTCCGTAGCTGTTTTATGGATGGTTTCTGATGTATGGCCAATAATCATTCTTATTGGAGCACCCGGTACAAAATATACTAGATATAAGAAGGAAGAAGTATATAATTTCATTCAGTACGGATAATTGCATATTATTGTTTTGTAGTATTGTAAAAGAATTGAGTGAAATACCAGACGTAAGCTGATAATGGTTATATTTCTTATCAACATAAATTAGTATATTACTTCAACTAAATTGTTGTTAAAAGCCTCGTTTAAAGCTAATTATTTTTAATTACTTCGGAAATAACAGATAAGTTTTAAAATTGAGGAAACATTTCAAAATAACATAATTTTTGTGCTCCTCCAATTTCCAAAAAATTTAGCGCAAAAAATATCGTAATGAATATTTTTTCATACACCCTTTATCGACCACCAAGAGAAACAACACTATCTTTTATTTAAATGCCTCCTTTTCGAAACCAAAAACTATTTAATCTTAATGATTATAACTAGTGGAAAAAAAAGTTATAACTTCTCAATACAACGGTATGAAAAGAATTGTAACAACGAAAGCTAGTATTAAGTGAAACATAATATTTCAGTTAGTGGTAGAAAAATTTGGAATAGGTACCTTTTCACATGAAAATTTACCGGTACCAAATTTTATAAGAATATGTACCCTCCACAAGTGAAGACAACTAATTTTCAAGACGCCCTTCATCCATATTTGGACTCTCCTCGATTGGACTATTCAATGAAATAGCTACAGTTCTTTGTAAAAAGGCTAAACAGGCTGTAGCAGTTATACTTTCCATATTTGCTGAGGTTAAAATGCATTCTTGGTATTTACCTGATAACTAGACTGTTTGAATTCTTGACTTTTAGTACCAGTGTTTCTGTTTGAGGACTCGAATATCTAGAAATTCTTGAAAGTGTACATATGAACTTTCAAAAAAGGATACTTTCAATACACTTGATATTGTTCGAGTAGAAACAGAAAGAGTCAAGGTAGCTTACTGTTTTTTTAAATTTTCACTCAACTGGCTGCATAAACTGTCTCAAAGGAAAAATGAGCGTTATACAAAGTTGTGCTATAACCAACAATTAAAACTAATTAATTCGTGAGATATTAAGTACAGCTAGTCAATGCAAATAAGACAGTTTTTCCCCGCACCCTAGCCCATCTACATAAGTATGGCTAATAATTGTAAGCTTGAATTTATGTTATTCTGCTTACTTGCAGATGATGGGTGTGTTGTAACTCAATAGGTCAAACCATTGTTATAGTTAACCATTGGTTAACTTCAAAAGGTTGTTACACGAGAATATAGACGTTCACAAACTGTTTAACCTTCAAAAAGTTTACCATGATCTCAGGGAGTTAACCCATGGTCAAACACGGAACAATACAATTTAACCTGTAGTTTTAAGTCAAATTATGTTAATTTCATTTGAAGCTGTAATATTTACGGTAGTTCAACCTTCCTGCAGGCTCCCACAATCCTTATCTGGGGAACAGATTTATTTAATAATAAATTATAAACAAGTCTGGATAATCGATATCAGTCAATAGTGAAAGTGACAGAATAGAGCACACGCAAGCGCTTGCCAATAGCAAGTCAGGTAGTTGCATAGCAAGGGACTGTTCGTAGCATAGATAATGTTCGTGGCTTTTGCCGACTTGAAGGAAACCAATAATACATTTGGGCTTTTTTATAGCTAAACGCGGCAATATCGGATGTGTTCACCTGCATTTACTTTATAGCTCCAGCCAACCTATAGGTACATGCAGATGGTATAGAGCCCACGGGTGTTTAACCAGGAAACCATTGAGGCATGTGATTTTCTGAAAAGCTGGTCAGAAGAATACCCTTGGCTAGGAACAGCTTGGAACAGATATTCTGAATGATAAATTGCGTATCAATACCTATTTTTAATTTTTCTCAATTTCCAAAATAAATTATATTTAAATTAAAATTAATCAATCTAACAATCTAAAGCATATTGAAGTAAGTCGCAAATATTTATTTCAAAATAAAAACTTTATTTCACTTTAGTGATTAATTCGTTAAAAAAACATAACATCGCTTTTAATCAAAACAGTTTAATAATGTTGCATTAGGAATTACTATCAGTTGTTTAATTCCAAACATATTGCAAAATTAATTATACGCTTCCTAATTGAATTCAGTAGTATCTAATATTGATCTTAGCATGAAACGCAAATTGTGAAGGCTACAAAAATATAAATAATTTTTAGACTTCCAAAACTTAAACAGAGAGTATAATAACCATATTCAGTTGAAATTGTAGTATTTTTTTGTAATAAAACTAGGGTGATTTGTATTGTAAACAGATTAAATATTGGAACAATGGGGGCATGGCAGGTGTTCATAAACGAGAAAAAACTTCAGGTAATTTAGTTTACGGAAGGGGGGAAAATGGCTCCTAAGCTTTGGAAAATGGGTTCCCCGCCAATATCTGGCTGAATATGCGAATAAGAGAATTTATCTTAAAAAAAAAGATTGTCTTATTATATACAAAAATGGTAATAATCTTTTTTTTTTCGAAAATTCGATAGTTTTCGAGATAATGAGACCCAACAGTTCCCTCATTTTAGCCTGCTGCTCTGCCTGTAGGAATTCTGCTGTCTGCAATAACTATTATTGTTCACTTCTCTCAGTATTTCATGATTCATACGTTGGCTGTATTCATTGTAGTCAGTTTTTATTGGCCCTGAAATTATTCTCATTATTTTTCGTTCTACTATCCTCAACTCCTCTTCATCTCTTTTTGTCATTGTTATCGTTTCCGCTTCATACATTATCACATTTCATGGATAAAAAATAGTTTCCGATTGTTTGATGTATTATTTTTTCACCCTATTAACAAATTGACATAATACACTGCAGCTCTGCTGGCGAAGTTCACAAAATATAATACAAAGGAATAATTTTCCTCTGAACTCAAGTATTCGGAAATGAGTAGTACTTTAACAAATGTATGCAGAAAAAGTTCCTCAAGTGAAAGTTGCAAAGAAAGCCTTACCAGACAATAGCTCTTAGTTGAAAAAAGTGTATGAATTGAAGAAATTGACATTTTCATAAACGACAATAACACTCGACGAATTGAAGAATTGAACAGGAATATCATCTCTACCGATTACGACTTACGAACAAAGGCCTCAATCAAACTCCATCTTGGACACTGAAACCTTCACTCTGCAATATTCAACACCTTCGCTACAAAAAATTAGAAGAATAACTCCACAATCGAAAATAAATTTCTGAAAATAACTGATTGCTGTTTTGAAGGTTGATCTCATATTTATTCAGACGCTTCTGAATCCAACGACGGCGCAGGATATTTTTTTTATTTACAAAAAAGTCGAATCTACCTCTGGGGTGATTAGCGCCATATAAATATATATATATATATATTATATTCACATACATATTTAAATAAACATAAAAATTACTCATAACTTTGTAATTGAGTTAATTTCTTTGATACATTTAAAAAGAATCTCATAATTAGATTTTACACTAAGTACTAGTTCTATCGTGTTGCTTATGTTATTGTCTCGTCTTGATTGCTCAAACTTTGGGCATTCGATTAGTAAAATATGTTTCACACTGAGTTGTGTGCTGCATATTTGGCACTGAGTGGGTTCATAAATAACTATGGGTAAGTTTAGTGTGTCCTATTCTCAGCCTAGTTAAGATAACTTGTAGTGCGGAGTAGGATTTGCTTTTATTAAATCAAGGAATCAGTTTTTGTTTCAGCTCCCAATAACCTCTAGTATACTCTCCGCAGAGTTTTATGCACTATTTGAATCCCTTAAACATATAAACAACAACTACTTACAGCTCACGGATTCTTCAAGTAACGCGGATACAGTCTGGGTACAGTTATAAAATGTGCCAGTCTCCGGTATGTGGCAAAACGAGTGGCATCGCAGTGATACAACTGATTCATGGGACATGTAAAATCGGTCCTTACGTCTTGAAGGGGTAATCATTTAAGTCGAGTCAATCAGGTGACTCAACACATGATATCACTATTGATCTGAAAGAGTTGCTTAGTGAACCTTTCCCAACAAAACAGTTAATCAACTTTCTTAAGGATATCGTTGTTTTCAATAGTATTTAGTTCGATACAATTCATATTTGGTTTTAATACTTGCACTTGCTTAATTTTTCAGTTGCAATTATTGTTCAGTCGCTAATAACCTTCTGGTAAATGCGACTGATTTTAAGTAAAAAAGTTATCAATATTATACTCATAGTTGATGCTTTAAAAAAGTTTCCCCTGTACATAAAGTGAATAATTCAAATTTTTATCTAAATTTCAATATCTCCATCTATTAGTTAATTAAATATTTCCACCGGATTTCTCGATATCCAGTTGATAGACGTGGAAATTGTTTGATAAATGTATAAAACAAATATTTAGCAAATTTTTAACACAACATATTTTTCTACATTCATGCAAAAACAACACTTCTGTGAAACACATTTAATGGAAAAAGTGGTTTTTTTTTGGAACAAAATTTTTGCTGCACTCATCTGTCATTCTTGTGTCAGTTTTGTGATAATGACAAACTTAAACATTTAAATAAAAGAAAAATTCAGAGCAAATGTCTGATCCTGATTCAAATGGTCAAGGCGAATACTAGCTATGATTGAGTACTGACAAGGTGGAGGCCATAAAGATACAAAAAAAAAGAAGAACGGTTGAAGTTTGAGTTCCCAACATATTATATTCTAATTTTCCAGTTTTTGCATGAATCTAGAAAAAATATTGTATGCAACTCTTGCAAAACGTGTTGTCCACGTCCCGTGCAAAAAACACTCACTTTTTACACTTGTTGCATAAATAACTATTTTATTATGTTCACATTTTTAAAAAAGTCAACATAACTCGGAATCCTCTGTATTCACTTACAGGGAACCAATATAAAGGAATATTATATTTTTTAGGGGCAATCAGAAGATGCAATGAAATAGAGGGTGAAAAAAATTAACATTGATACGCCACTTTATTGCACCATCCTGCAAATTTCAAAATATTTCCAAATTATAGTTTAAGTAGGAGTGAAACATGTGATTTGAAAAAAAATTTAATTTATAATTCTCTCGATATTTGTCCTGTCCCGAACTTTTGCCGAACTCTGTATGTGGATATGGAAAAAATAAAATTTCATAAACAATATCTGATGTAGTGTTTGAAAATATAACATCATACAAATTGGAATATTCCAAATGTAACTATATCTGGAACTATTAACCTAAGTTTAAACTCCTTGCTCCCATCTCTATTAACTCGTATTTATATGCTGGTAAATCAACCGACCCACTACAAAATAAATTGCAAAGTGAACGATAGTAGACAAATTTTCTCAAAAACGGTCTTTCATTAAGAACTATGTCGAATGAAATAGTGGTCACTACAGAAGTCGGAAGAATTCGCGGTAAATCGCAAAAGGATTATCATGATGGAACGTTTTACAGTTTCAGTGGAATACCGTACGCCAAACCTCCAGTAGGAGATTTAAGATTTAAGGTATGTTTTTCAATGTCACGCTTTCTATTTTCGGCATTGTAAAAGTGGTTCATGTAATTATTCAATGAACTTGAATTTGTAATTTCTGTTTATTCTGAATATTAATTCAGTTCAATTTTATTAAATTTAAAATTTTAATATTAATGATATCCTTTGCACTTTAGTAATTTTTCCATCTAAGTCTTCTTTTGAAATTTTTTTAGTTTCAAATTCCTTTAAACCAGACCAATTTCATCACAAATTTGTCCACAAATGACAACTTCAAGAGATCACAATTTATTCAACACAAGCACCCTTTCAAATATTCTACTATTTTAAATAAATTATAATGTCCCCAATAATTTCAAATTCCAAAATATTTGGTCGAAGAAAAAGCTTTTTAAAATATTGTCACTTAGAAGAAACAAGTACTTCCCGGGCTTTATGTTCCGACAGACATTAAATTACATTTCTCAGTTAAGCGGGGTCGGTATGATCTACAAGATTCAACCAACCATTCTGGTTTCAAATTAGAAGGGACAATATCACTATATAGTAGAACGGTTTTGGCGAATTTGCACCTCATAAAAATACAAACTAATATTTCTGTAGTTATTTGACTAAAGAATAAATATTATCAAACGTGTTACAAGAGTTATTCCCAACTCCAAGATTTATATTCATTCATGTAAAACATTATCAATGAATAATTGCATATAATAATGCTGAAATTATTATTATTTTGTTGTTTTTAGGCATTTAAGTGATAATTTTTTTTATAGTCGTCATGATGTAAAAGCAACACACAAGTTTATAAACAGTGGCTTATCGAAGTTGCATACAAGTTTAACCCAGATATGAAATAAATAGGACTGAGAAAGTTTGATATTTTTAGAACGAAATTTAATTCATAGATAATACGTTCGCACGCTTTTGTCTTTGATGTCACTTATAAATTTTCATGTTCATCATTATTTACAGTATTTTTGGTGTTTTTTATTTTATCGAGTCGAAGAAAAAGTGGTCATGCATGGATTTGCTATTTCATTCATTAAAATTCAAATACAAATTGAGTTCTTTTAAATTTCAAAAAATAGGTATCCCCTGTTATTGTGAGTTTGAGAATGAATATTCAATATATTCAGCTTTTTATAACTTCATTGCGTAGCTCAGTATTTTTCCCCTCGATATTTAAAAAACCGTATGCAAAAAAAGACACGTATGAAAATTATCCATTTCTTTACACATATTTTGAAATGAGTGACCGTTCTAAAGGCAGGGACCAATAGGCCCCTTGCAGATAATTTTTTTATTGCATTAAAATGATCAATTATACGTAAATATCATCCCACAGGAATATTTTCAAATTTTGTTTGATATTAAAGTCGTAATAAATAATTGAAATTCAAACGACTAAAATGCCGCCAAAAACACATTTCATGCAACAGTGACGTCACAAGGTACTTATGCCAAGTTTTGACGTCTATCAAAGTTAATTATGACGTTGTTTTTGGTGATTTTTTGAGAAAAAATGGTTTATCGGTATTGTATCGTGCGGAGTGTGCTGTGTATCGTGCCAGGTTGTGGAAGTACAACAATCTCCACTCTTGAAAAAAATACATTCATTAAGCTACCCATTGAAGAAAAACTCCGAAAAAGGACCCAGAGGTAAATTATCAGATTGTGCCTTTAAAAATCCTTCAGACATCTTAATATTTAAAATTAACGATAAACAAAGAAACACAACAGTAAACACTATTAAACAATAAATTGATGCTACATATTTCAAGTAAAAATGCTTTTAAAATGGATAAACCGGAAACCAGATTTAAAGTTTACATTTAGCGGACGACAGGTGTGCCTTGTGACGTCACGACCAATTTCATTGTGTTTTCGTGTGACGTCAAATTTAAAGGGATTCGTGAAACTTTCTTAGGGAATTCATGAGATAATTTTGAGTACTTCTTGGAAAAAAAATGTACTAGAAGATAATATAATATTTTCCTCAACTTCTTGTAACAACTCTAGTTGGTGGAAATGAAAGTTATTATATTTGTTGTTGTTTTTTTGACCATTTTCTGTATTTAAATTCAATATCTCCCAATAACAACGTTCATTTTTCTAAAGTATATTATGACAAATTATGAAATAAAACAATTCAATTTGTTAAAATCTACATAATATTTAATATTTGTTAGCGAAACGCGTCACAATTTCAAAGTTTGAATATTATGTAGATTTTAACAAATTAAAATTATTGTTTTATTCCATCATTCAGTATGGATCTACATCAAGTAAAATCCTCATCGATTCAATATAGGACAAATCCTGACTCTACAATTGAAATGGCCAGCACCATGACAATGAAATATAAGTGGTACAGACTGAGGGGCTCGATAATTGAGCTAACTGACCAACAATGAAGCATTAATAGATTGATTAGACTACTATTAATTCCTTAATATGATAACCATGTGTGGCTGTATGCCTTTTTTCTTCATTCTTTAAATTAATATGTAGCTACTGTGCAAAGTCCACCAAAATGTATTTAAATCTTCTAATATATAAAATTCTTGTGTCACGAGGTGCGTAATTGAGCTACTCCGAAACGGGTTGACAGATTTTCGTTAATCTTCGCGAGCATATCGGCTGAGGTGGAGAATCGTACAACATATGTTTTTCATCCCTCTGAATGTTAAATAGATATTTTCCTAATTTTTTTGGACAAAATTTTCTGTTCTTATTTTTCTCATGATACATCATACAAAATAAATGCAACCTTTGTTTGAACATCACAGGAGCCATGAGAACAACACCAACCGCATCAATGGAACTAATTACTAGTCTGACCCCTCTGGACCTGTTCGTCAAGAAGGTTGCGTTAATGGCCATGGTACGATTGCGCACGGCTGGTGTAAACCCCGAAGTAAGAGTGGGCCAATTGAGGTTATGTCTATGGCAGGAAGCGCTTACTGCGCTACCTCTGCTGCAGGCAGCCAATGATGCAATTAAACCCAGCTAGTCCTCACCATGTGCACCTAACATATTTATGTATATTTGTATATTTTTCAAGCTAGAGTCGATTCTGATATAACAAGACATTTATCTTTATTGACCAATTATAAAATTTATACTCCAAATTTAATAATGTACTTCTCCGCCTTACAAGTGAAGGTACTTTTTCTATCATCATAAGCATAACTGTAAGCATCTGGACACTTCGATTTGAAGTATGCTGGATAATTAACTGGCCATTCTGATGATTTACAAGTGTCTGGAGTTCCGTACGCATTTCTACAACAATATTGATCGGTGTTAAATGCCAAACATGCTGATTTGCACCCTATAACGCCGTGTTCGCTGTTTAATCTCAAAGCTTCAGGGCATTCATCATTCAAATGTTGTTCGCAACCAGCTTTTTTACAACTGTAGTAGCTTCCATCACCATTTCCGTTCACTGGTTCTATGGAAGCAGCTATATTATAACCATCCACCAAGGAAACGTCATAAAAATCTTTCCCATCGGCACCTTTTAAAGTTATTTCGAGCAATGAAACTGGGGGAGCTCCACCATTACCTAAAATACGAGCAAAAGTTAGAAAAACAGTTTGTATGTGGTATCTGTCACGAAAAATTGATGCTATAATCCACCGAAACAAAAAACATAAGGGAACGGGACTGAATTTATATGAATTCAGGTCAAAGTAACGAGAATAATTATGAAAACTTCAAAGAATTCATGATATACGAAATAACTGTTTCCACTTGGACTCAATCCCATGGGAATATAAAGGCTGTCGGAAAGAAGAGAGCCAAATGTGTAGTTCATTTTGAAAATCACCTCATACATTTCATGTATGTTAAATTCTATGCTATTCAGGAATTTATAAAAAGGTATTGAAACCGGATAGTGAGAAATTCAATAATGAAATATTGAATCAAATAGCCTCGTGTATCAAATCAAGCAGAAATCTGATTGTTTTTTTTTCATCTTCAACGTGCTTATTATTATTACGAAACAGTGAGCTCAAAAAAAATTATGTAATTTAAATTTAATTGGAATTTATATTTTGTATTATATTTCAAGTTTTATATTGACCTTGGCATTCGATTTTCCTTCCGCAATCTCCTGTTAGACAATAGTTAGTGTTGTAGTCACACCAAGTTCTAGCCCAAAATCGGCCAGCCCAATTTTCTTCAGTCTCTACTGTCCTTGTTGCTCCTGCTTCCAAAATAAATCCTCCATTGGCGGGAGCGGTCTTACCTATTGAAATAAGATTGAATCAATAATAAGTTCAAGTATCAAAATATGACAATGATAAACTTATATTCCTAAGGAATATACAGCGCGAACCAACGAGAGCTTTGAAATAAAAACCTTAAAGCAGATAATTTTCCAATATTTGAAAAAGTTTGTATTGCCTATTTTCGCAAAGTACAACTATATTCCTTCTCATTGATGAAGGCTCAATTCTCAGTTGATAAATACTCTATTGTGAAAATGTATAATACGACCAAACTGATCTAAATACATACCAGAGTTTCCTTGAGTTCCTACCCATATTGCGCCTATTTCTTTATTAGTGAATTCGAATTGCACAGCTTTGACAGCAGTGAGTAGCACCGTAAAAAATAACAACTTAATCATCTTTGTTTGTGTTTCAATAAGTTCTTTTATGTGGATTTATATTTATATATCTTTGAATCTTACTCCCACTTTTCATAAAAAACACTAGAAATTTTTTTACAAGATACTGCATTTTTACAAGATTCTGCATTCTTACATTTAATAGCTTTTTCTGGAAGAGAGACAATTGATCAGTTTCAAAAAGAAGAATTCCTTTATTCACTTCAACCTTTCCATTGTTAAATCCTTTTGAATCTTTTCAGCTGTCAGTGTGCGATGCTATGAATATTTCTTGACTCAAAAATTAAGCTTTATGTAAACTGGACCCTGTATACAGTTTAAGTAGACTCTTGTAGATAAAACTCTATGGATAAATAACTCAATCAATCAATATTAATCTAATCCAATGACATCGATTGACATCCATTTTTAAAATTGATCAGCACTATTTTTGTTTGTCTGTAGACAATAAATATGTATATATTAGATTCACTTGTGGAAAAACGGTTATTCACAGTTTGGGAAAAAGACAGTAGAATGCAACTTCGCTGGATGCCAGTACATGAGGGGATTGCAGGTAATGAAATGGTGGACCAGATAGCTGAAGAAGGTTGTGAAGAGGACTTTATAGGTTTGGAGCCGTTTCGTGGAATCACAAAAGATTTCAGAGATCCGAAACTTGCTAAAAAGAAAACAACAACTCAAATGGAGTCGATCCAAGGGCACCTCCATAAAAATAGAGAAAGATGCATTTTCGCTTCATCCACTTAATTTATAGGGTATAATAATATTCAATTCTGTCGTTTTTAACTTTTTTTTTATTAAATACACAAAGACAGGAGTCTCTTTTGCATTTATCATGACGGTTTACTATATCACTAATAATAACGCGAGCAGCGAACTCGCGTTTCGCTTCTACTATGTGAATAAATCAAGGTTCGCTCGTATCAAGGTGAGTTTATTAAGCGCAATTTAATTGCATTACCGAACGCCATAGGCTTAGGGCGAGTTGTACCAAACGCCTAAACTCGGTTTAATGTTAACTGATGATTAGACTGATGTAATTGTTGATAATAAATACATCAATCAGACACAGTCTAAACATCAGTTATCATTAAACCGAGTTTAGGTGTTTGGTACAACTCGCCATTAGTCTCAATTGACCCACTACCTTATCAAATCGCAGAAAATAAACAAAATTATCTGAAACAACCAACATAAATAATATGTAGAAGGTTGAAAACAGATTTTATCTCAATATTGATTACAAGATTTCTCCGGCACATGTGCACAATTTCTAAATATTTTTGTTTTCATAAAGATAACTAACTGTTAACGTCATAATATTTTAATATCAGTGTTTGGATTAAAATCCAATGATTATACTTATGGAGTTTGATCAAGTTTGGTTTGTAATTATTTAAACTCCGGAAATAGGAAACAGAAATGTATGATTGTCATTATAGTCCAGCAAATAATGGAAAAAAGCTCCTGAAAAGTCCCTGAAGACCTCTCTTTGGGCTCAATTTGTAGGTCCTGGAAGGTGTTTTTAAACGAGAAAAAACTTGAGTTTACGAAAGGGGGGAAATGGCCCCTAAACCCTGGAAAATGGGCTTTTCGCTAATATCTGGCTAATTATACGAATTAAAGAAAATTTTTTCCGACAAAAGATGAAGATCAGTTATTTTTCTACAAAATGGTCGATAGTTTTCAATATAATGACACTCGAAAGTTCATCGCAATGGGAAGACCCGTAGCATAGCATTTCATGTGACTTGCTCGTTCGTACTTGGCAAAAATATTCTAAAAAGTTTTTTTACACAAGATTTTGAGACTACTTAATTATTTTGTTGATATATATTTTCTTATAAAGTCTTTTATCCTAATTTCTTTTATATTGTGAGGTCTTGAATGATCTCAGAATTTTTTTCATTATCTACCTTGGGTTTTAATAAAAAAATTTATTCGTTTATTCACATTTTCAGCTGTTTTCAGAGTTCTGTAAAATTTGTGGAACAAAAACTTATCATTCTATATCATTCGAATGTACTTTTCGATTTTCGATAAAGTCCAAATATTTTCCAGAAATCAGGAAAATTAATCACAACGGTGAAAATCGAGCTTTTTTTAGATACTTCTTGTTGCCTGCTCTTCATTTTTTGAGAATTATTGAAGCTTGTTCTCTGACCTTTCCATTGATATAAGCTAATCCCTATATCCGATCTTATTTATTGAAAGTTTGTTACAATTTACAATTACATACCTACTCCATATTTACGCTCCCCGCCCGAGACCAATACTATTGTATATGTATATTGTATAATAACCTAAACTCGTGTTCCCACGCTACCCACGCGGCCACAGTGGTCGTCTGCATTTGTATACAATCTGTTTTGGGAGTCGTCGGCTTGCCCAGATTATTGATATATTGATGATATTTTTCCCTAATCTATTTTGAATTATTTATTTAAAATGAAATTAATATTCCTCATTATATTAATTCAGCTATAAAAGAAACAAGAAGTGTAAAGTCAAAAATTTTCACGTTATTCTTAACTACAATAGAATTTCTTTGTTTCTAGTAGAAAATAAGGTTTGGTTTATTTTGCATCAACTTTATTAACTTGGTAATTCGCAAGAAACTACTATTTGTATTAGGTATAAAAATTATGGATTTTTCAAAGTCAGCTAGAGCAAAAGATATTGGTATTGCGAAAAAATTGGTCGGGATCATTTTTGTAGATATTCATTTTTTGTCTGAGAAGAAGATTCTCTAATTCGCATATTTAGCCAGATATTAGGGGACTATTCTGCCTTCCTTTCGTGAATTCTATCAAGTTAAGTTTTTTCTCGTTTAAAAATACTTATGTACCATGACCTACAAATTGAGTCTAATGTGAGGTATTCAGCGACTTTTTAGAAACTTTCGATATTTTCAGGTATTCAGTTACTGGACTATTGAAAATAATTTTCGAAATATCGTCTATAAAAATTGATAAAATCTTGTAGGTTCTTGAACCAATTCCTACAGTAGTTTTTTCATTATGAATGTTGGCTATATAACGAATGCCGACTAATCGTACCTTTTGATATGCCTATAAGAAATTTCACTAAAATGATATGTTAACTGTAACGATATTAACCAGTTTATTTATTACAGGCTCCAGAACCCGCAGAAGCATGGGAAGGTGTGAGAGATGGAACAAAAGAAGGTCCAGAGTCACCTTCCTTAGATCTGTTCTTTAAACATCATGTTGGCCAAGAAGATAGTTGTTTGAATTTAAATGTTTATACCAAAAATGTAAGTCACTTCAACTAATACCATCAAGTATTATTGTCATTACATTGAAGATCTTAACGGCCTATTTGTATAATTGTTGCACCTGGAATTTAGATTTGTCATATGGATGTTTTGTATTTTTATAATTTTTTCAAATATTAACAGTCATGTATATCTGAGCAATTAGAACAACGAAAAAAAAAACACTTAATCAAATAACTATGGAAATCACTTTTTGTGTGAAGAACGCTTATTCAGATTCATCAGGGATTGAAAACACGTGGACTTGCACTATATTGATTCTAGGACCAGTACGGCCTAACTATAACAATTTCATGGTCCAGGTCACTCCGGTAGCAGCTACACCATTTATGTACTGATATTTGCTTAAATTTCGTTGTCTTGTACATGGAGAACTATTTTTTAAAACTTGAGTAACAATGTGACAATTGTTCCTGTTGAATTTTTAGACTTTCAATAAGATTGCATTTTTTCTTTTCGTATTTTCATTACATTTTTTTGATCTGATTCTGGGTGCCTCAATTCATTGTAGGTAGTGGAATGTAGATTGTGATGGTGGGAGAATATTACTTATGATAGTATTTGATTTTTGACCTTGAAATTTTAGTTCCAAAGAAGAAATACGGAGCCCATCACTAAGAAACCTGTTATGGTGTTTATTCATGGTGGAGGTTTCATGTATGGCTCAAATAAAGTCGAGCATTTTGGTCCAAATTATTTGATGACAGAAGATATTGTTTTGGTTACAATCAACTATCGCCTTGGAGTATTGGGTAAGTTGTGATTTGAAAAGAATTACATCTCATTTCACATGTAGATCTCCTTAGTTTGTATTTTATATCATATATAAATAGCAATAAACAATTAAATTCAATAGGAAACTGGAAATTGTTGATTGAATGAATAATTATAAAAAAATGACAATTTAATTGTATATAATTTATGTGAATAATGACTTGTTTTTCCTTGAATTTTTCTTTTGTATATAACCTGTGTAGACATTTACTGAGACTCAAACCTTTTATTCTGTTTTTTTTCTTCAATTTAGTTAAATCAGAGGAACCAGTCGTTGCTTTGGCATATACTCAATAATGTTTGAATTCAACGATAAATTTTGATATTGTTATGTTTGTACGAAGCAGTTTTATATAATTTCAAAGGAAATTATTTTGTTTGTTTCCAATTTCAAGAAAATAAGCCTTTTCAGTACCTAGATGTAGGTACTCTTTGAACATTTTTGAAAATAGAAAAACAAAACAGATGAAATCTCAAAAATTCAAAAACCAACACTACAAATCCAAATAACGGTATGTTATTTTCAAGGTCGTAGGCTCTTTGATGTCACTTTGGGAAAAATACTGACATCATGTTCAAATATTGTGCTCGCTCTGCGCCTTTTTATATTATATTAGGATAAAATTCCATCTCAAAAGAATAAAACAATACGGAGACATTTTTTTATAAAATACCGAATCTAATTTCAAATAGAAAATTCTACTAAAAAGGACCATTAAAAGTTAATTTTGAGGTTTTGAACAATAAACATTATCAACAAAGCATTCAATTCACCCATTTCAAATAATTTTGAAGCTATAAGTTGAAGATTGTTATTACAGGATTCCTTAGTATGTCCGACCAATCCTTGGGAGTACCTGGTAATGCGGGCATGAAAGATCAAGTTCTAGCACTTAAATGGGTACAAAAACATATAGAAAATTTTGGAGGAGATCCTAACAACGTTACAATTTTTGGAGAAAGCGCTGGTAGTGCTTCAGTTCATTATCTACTACTTTCTCCCCTTTCAAAAGGTAAATTATTTGGTTTTTCACTCCTACCGTTTCACTAGGAAATGATTTATAGCAAGTCACACTGTTTCTATGCATGGAAAATTTTTAGTCCAGGGCACTTAGAAGAACATCTCCCGAATATTTGAGCACAACAGATATCGAGATATGGTTTTATGCATTGTGCTCGAGAAGGTCCCAGAAAAGACACTTTTTTGAAAAACGCCTTCTGGGCCAGAAAATGCATATTCCAATTACTTGCACCATCATGGGAACGATTGGAAACACGGAAAAATTGCTCGGAAATCGTTACCCAGGGGTTTTCGGGGATGCCGAACTCGATTCTGACATTAGAATTTCCCGGGAGTATACGATAGTGGCACTGTGGGGGTACGCGGGTGGCGTGGAAATCACTCCAAACTCGTTACTCGGGGGGTTTTTGAAGATGCTGAATTTAATTCTGGCATTGGAATGACCCGGGGGCGCTCATTAAATATCATATAAAAATAAACTAATATTACACATATTGTGAATAAAAAAGCGTTAGGAATTTTTTGTGCATCGAAACTGGGTTTGAACGACAAGAAAAGGAACAAGAGTTTGAACAAGATGTTTAGTATATAAACTTCTATTTATTATTTGAATAAAAAGTATAATGTTCATAATTTGTGATTTTCCACTTTCTGCTTTACCATTTCTTACCGAGCCAGCCCCGAGAGCTCTTGAGGAAGTGTAATGCCAGAATGCCGAAAACCCCCGAGTCATCACATTTTTTGAGTCATTCACGTGGACTTAGCAATTTCTTCCTCAGAATAAGCCCCAGATACCCCCGCAGAGGCGTTTCAAAGCGTCCCCGGATAATTCCAATGTCAGATTTGTATTCAGCGCCCCCAAAAATCCCTAGTAACGAGTTTAGTGCGATTTCAATGCACCCTGCCATTCCTCCCCCAATACACCCACCGCGCACCACCACAGAGCCACCGCGGAGTTCGGCACACTCGAAACCCCCGAGTAACAATTTTCAAGCGATTTTTCCGAGTTTTCAATTGTTCCCATAATGGTGCAAGTTATTGATGCAATTGGAATATGCATTTTTCAGCCCAGAAGGTGTTTCTCAAAAAAGTATCCTAACCCACATTTTTCCCGGTCTATTTTGGGACCTTCCCGAACACAATGTAGAAAACTGCATCTCGATATCTGTTGTGCTCCAAAATTTCTTTTATTTCAACTTAATGCCCTGGGACTATTTAGTTTGGATAAAATTAATGAGAAGCATACAAATTAACGATGTTATTTTCATTTGCTTAGTGTGATGGATGTTAAGTATTACATCAAACGTAACTTGTTTGGTAGGTTTCCCAATGAAATTTGTGTTAATAGATTTAAATATAATTTAAAAATATGAATGATAACGCTTTTTTAATACGACACAATTTTGTTGGTTCCTGACTGCTATTTGTATTACTGCTTCAGGCCTGTTCCATAAAGCTATCATGCAGAGTGGATGTGCATTGAATCCATGGGCTAAAGGCACGAAGAACTTCACAGCTATTGCCAAAGCTATGGGATACAAAGATGTTGATGAAAAAGCTCTCTTCCAAAAACTTTGCAAAGCAAGCGCGAAAACCTTAGTTTCAGCCCAATGTAAAATAGAAGATGTGAGTGTGAAGCTTAACTTTCCATCGACATATTAAACCTTGGTTAATTTCAGGCGATGTTTGCAAGTGTTCAAAGACCTTTCGTACCAGTTGTGGAGTATCCTCATGAAGGGGCATTTCTTTCAGAAGATCCAGAAGTAATTATGAAATCTGGAAGACACCATCAAGTTCCGGTAATCATTGGATATACTTCAATGGAAGGTCTTTTGTTTGAGCTACTGAGAAAAACCAGAACTGACGCTAGGCTTCCAGAAACTTTGGAAAAAGATGTTCCATATGATCTTAACACTGATAAAGTTAAAGAGATTTCACAAAGAATTCAAAAGTTTTATTATGAGGATAGGGATTTATCGGAAAAAAATATCACCGACAGATATGTGGTAAGAAAAGAGTCATTAACAGAAAAACTTCATTTTAATTTAGAAATATTCATTGGTTTCTGTGCTTATTCTTGAATATATTTGTATGCCTCTGCTGACGCCCTGCTACGCTTGAGATACAACTTGAGTCTCTCCTTCGCCGGGAATTTACGGAGACTGGACTATTATATGCGTCTAATCTCGAGTCCTGAGTACGGCTTGGCAAAGCACGTCTCAAGTCCATCTCAAGTCGGAGGTTGACTATCGACTATAAATACGGGCATTAGTTCCTACCGTTAAACTTCGAAATTGATATAAGACTGCTAAAAAAGACTCGTCCCGATGGAGGAAAATGAGTAGTCTGTTAATTATAAAAGAAATTTCATGTCACCTCCTACAAACATTATTATAGAAATAACTTCTTCAAACTCGTAAGTATGAATATCGGGAACTTCAAATAAAGTTGTTTTATATTGATACGAGTACCTGTTGTCTAATTAGGTAACAATTTTCTACAAAGCTCTACCATAGACGGTGACTGAATTAACTAATTTGGTAGTCAAATCAATCTCACAAATTTTTGATGTAGAACTGCGTTGCGAGGATTCACTCACAGTGACCTCGATGAAAATCGTGAAACATAAGTGAAACATAAGTTTTTATCCAATATTTTGCTGATAGTAGTTAAATTTTTGTTTCAGATGATGGGCGACGTACAATTCCTTCACGGTATTCAAAAAACAATAAAATTTATAAAACGACACAGCACAGCACCCGTTTATGTCTACAGAATGAGTTTAGTGAGCTCCTTGAATTTCTTAAAAAAATTCTGCGAAGTTAAGTATCTCAAGACGATGCTCGCTCTGTCCATCCTCACCAAACTTTCCGGAGAATCTGGTTTGAAAAACTTTTTCCACAACCTGCGTGAAAAGCTTCCTGTTAAATATATTCAAGGGGTTTCACACGCCGACGATCTTTTCTATTTATTCAGCACTTTCCTTTCTCCTACTATCACTAGAGGTAGTGAAGAAGATATAAACATTCAGAAGTTTGTTAAGCCTTGGACTAATTTCGCCAAGTGCAGCAATCCAACACCAGAACCATTAGCACTTTTAAACAACATTCTCTGGAGCTCATTGCACGATGATCGTATTACAAATATTTTCGACATTAATAAAAAGATCACAATTACTGATAATCTTGAAAGGGAAAGAGTGAAGTTTTGGGAAGACTTATACAAGGAATGTGAAGTTTAACTAGATTATATGATGATTTCAATTTTAAAACAAATTGTGTGATTGAAGATTGGGTTCTGCATTTAATGCAAGAATTTCTTCACTTAATGATTAAATAGTATAGTATAATATAGTATTATTAGTTGTACAAATGTATTATACTTATTTATAAGTTATTATAGTTCTATTTTTGATAAAAATAAAGTCTTTCAAAACAGGTTATTATTAACTTTCACCTTATTTTTATCATTATTGGAGTTGCCTCTAGTTGAATGGTAATAGTATCATAATGGGAATATAATTCATATATCACGTGGCATGTTTTCCACCAATCAATATTGAGAATCTCCCTAGATACATGTCTATCACAGCGATGATAAAAAACAAAGAAATTATCACCTTATTTTGGTTCGTTGCTAAGGGTAATTTGTCATATTGACATTTCATATTGAAAGTATAAAAATGTGTTCTAATCGTTTCATATAATATAATTCTATAAATTCATTATATTCTCTCATTAAATATAAGCCCGTGATATGATTAATAATCGAAGATAAATCTCGTAAAACCGAAGCAGCACATTTAACTCGTCCTTCGTTAAATCTGCAGCTCGGTTTCACTCGAAAATATCATCGATGATAATCATATCACTTTTTATATTACGTATGATAATTATTTTAGTCTGCATGGAGCAATGGCGACATAATTTTCACATATTCTGCAGCATCCAGTAAATACACTACCATTTCTGACACAGGGTTTGACCCACTTATTACTCCCCAAACTAACATCTATTTCATTTCTAACGGTATTCACAGACATGTAGATCAAAACAACATCCTGTCGGATGAACAGAAAGGGTGCAGATGTGATCACCAGTGCTGCAAAGAATAATAACTTATCATCGATTCAGTAATACTAAAAAAGTCGCAAAAAGAACATGGCAGCATTTACACGGCTTTCGTAAATTACAGGAAATCATTTGGCATTGTTTCACATTCCTGGCTTTTCGAAAATAATGCATATTTGAAAAGTATATCCCACTCTAGCTACTTTTCTTAAATCATCGATTAAGCACTTGAACCCCCGTTAGATTCTTGCAGTTTCAATTATGTTGAATCACGGACTTATCTTAGTCCGGATGAGTTAGGTCGTTAAAGTTGTCGTGAGATGGAAGAGATTTCCACCAGAGATTTCACTTTTTTAAACGAAAGTACATGTAGTATAGACTACTTTCCTAGATTTGTGAGAAGGTTCCGCTCGAGCTTGCAATGCAGCTTGTAAGCAAAGCTTGGAGTACATGAAATGCAACAGTGCCACTGAGAAGAAAATATTAAAAAATTTGAGTTCCTGATCGACGATCAAAACATTGAATATTATATTTTTTTATTGTTTCTAATTCACTCTTAGTTAGCAACAAGAAAGCTAATTGGATTTTTCTACAATCTGTTGCTGTACACAATAACAACAATATTTAATAATAATATTTAAATCAGGAGAAATCATCGGATTCACCGATGGATCCAAAACAAACCATGGTACTGGGGCTGGTATGAGTGTACCTAATGAGAAACTGTTCCTTAGCCTTGGTTAATACACAACTGTGTTTCAAGCAGAGACAATTGCCGCTATAGCCTGCATTGATGAAAACGTCAGAAGAGAATGTACCGGACAAAAAATTAAAATATTCACTGACAGCCAGGCTCTGCTTAAAGCAATCAGCAATCCAACAACTAGGTCAAAGCTGGTGGAAAACTGTAAGAAAATCTCTCAACATCCGAGACACAACAAAGTGTCTCTAGCATGGGTGCCGGCACATGAGGGGATTGCATAAAGGATATGAGATTAAAAAAATTTCACTATCCTCTAAGTGATTATCTTGGCTTTTTTATAACTCAAATTATTCAAAGTAATCAAAACAGGTGACTTTTGCGGAATCTCACAAATCTAGGAAAGAAATATATACTACAAATATTCTTTCGTTCAAAAAAGTGAAATCTTTGTTGTAAATCTTTTCCATTGTATACATCCCCGGACTATTATTATTTTTTAAATTGTGGTGATCATTTTATTTTTATATTCTATAGACATTACTTTGACAGTAGTTGGTATTCTGCTAGTTTCTCATTCCAAAGTTTTTGTTCCTGTTTTTAGTTCTCATTCAAAGACTTGAATAACGTAGTATAAAGGATTTGTAAAAACTTATTTCGAATGTTATGTTTTTTCTTTCCATTAACTATCCTTGGATGTTGCACTAGTATCAAAAAATAGGAAAATTGTGGGAGTAATACTGCAAGAAAGAATGAGAGAAGGTGAAAAATTGGTCTTAAAATGAGTGAGGATCAAACAAAGCTATTGAGATCCAAAAAAATGTTTTAATACAGGTATATTAAGTTTGGAGACTATAGATTTCAAGAGATATAAAAAATAAACTACTGGGATAGATCTAATGACGGAGAAAAAGAAACCGAAGTAAGAGAAAGAATAGCGGCCACAAAAAGAGCATTCCATACCAATAAAAAACTGTTGAGAAGCAAACTAATAAGTGAGAAGACGAAATTGAGGGCATACAAAACAATTATAAGACCTGTACTCATGTATGGATCAGAACAATAACTAAAAACATTAGAAAGATTTGAGAATACAAGAGCGTAAGATTAAGAATGATGTAAGGACTGAAAAAATTGGCCCATGAAATAGGACAAGATATAGTGCAAAAAATTGAGGACCATAGAATAAAATGAACACATATAGAGGACAGGTACAAATTCAACAATATTTGCAATGGAGGAATGGAAACCTTGTGATAAGCGAAAGAGAGGAAGACCCAAAACTACGTGGTTACAGGAGTTTGTAAGTGACCCCAATAATATAGGAATAAGGCAGTGGGAAGAAAAAACAGAAGATATAAATAAATCACGTCAGATCGCCGAAAAAATATGAAAGGAAGAAAGGGAGATTGATCCACCCCAAAAAAAAATTATTAAGGAAGCTTTTTAAGCCAAAAAAATATATATCTTTGGAGCGATTAACCTCAGATTAAATTCCCTGCTCCCATCTCTATTAAATCGTATTATTTATATAGGTACTGATAAATTAGCCGACCCACTACAAAATAAATTGCAAAGCGAACGATAGTAGACGTAGTAGACGAGGTTTCTCAAAAACGGTCTTTCATTAAAAACTATGTCGAATGAAATAGTGGTTACTACAGAAGTTGGAAGGATACGCGGTAAATCGCAAAAAGATTATCATGGTGGAACGTTTTATAGTTTCAGTGGAATACCATACGGCAAACCTCCAATAGGTGATTTGAGATTTAAGGTTTGTTATTCAATGTCACGTTTACTATATTCGGCATTAGAATATTAATGAAGTGGTTCATGTAGTTATTTCATAAGCTTGAACTTTTTTACGATAAAATACATTAAATTAGATATTCAGTTTATGGAATTTCCGTTTATTTTGAATATAACATATATTCAGTTCAATTTTATGAAATTTTAAATTGGGAAAAATATATTTTATAAATTTTTGGAAAAAAGTACTTTTTATCCATTGATCAAAATTAAATGACCTATAAACATTGTTTTCTTTGCACTTTCGTATTTTTTTAATAACAGCTCTTCTTTTGAAAATTTTGATTGAATTATATTATAGCATTCAAATTCTCCACAGCTCATTCAGCACAAGTAACCTTTCAAATATTCAACTATTTCATTGATAAGAAACAACTACTTCTCGTGCTTCTGACCCGACAGACATTTAATTACATTAAGTTAAGCCGTTGAGTGATAAATATATAAATATGTTAAATGAAGTCGGTGTGATCTACAAGAATTACCAAACCATTCTGGTGTGCAATTAGAAGGAATAACTTGTAAATTGGTCTCGGCGTATTTCCGCCTGATAAATACAAACTAATATTTTTGTATACTTAGTTATTTAGATGATTTTAGAATAAATATTACCAAACTGCTTTCCATAGTTATTTCCAGCTCTAATGTTTATTTTTATTCATGTTAAATCATTATTTATAAGTAATATTGCTTATCATTTTGTTGATTTAACAGCTGTAGCTGATAATTTTTTTTTTAAATTAGTCATGATGTAAAAGCAAAACACAAGTTTGGCTAGTCTTTACCTTTCATTTCATTTGAATAAAAATAAACAGCTGCTTATCAAAGTATCATACAACTCTAATTAAAATACGAGATAAATAGTACTGAGAAAGTTTGACATCTTTGGAACGAAACTTATTTTATAGATTATAGGTACATTCGCACCAATTTGATTTTGATATATTCAACTGATACATTTTTATGTTGAGGATTATTTACAGTATTTCAATGATTTTATTGTATCAATTCTAGTTGCTTCGATTGCCTCAAAAATATTGCACAATGTATAGTTTTGCTTCATTGATTTGACCAACTCCTACAGATTTTACACCAGCCATCTGCAATCGTATCAAAGCCATCAACGCAGTCGACAATAATTAAAGTGTGTGAAATCGGAAGTAATTGAATATTTTTATACCCTGCTGCTTCAAAATCAATTCGATAACCTCTAATGATTATTTTCATATTTCATGTGATAAAGTAAATCCAAAAAATTATGTGTTCACAAAAACCTTATCAAATCGCGGAAAATAAATAAAGCATTATTGTTTATTTTTAAATAACAAAAATAATGTGTAGAAGGTTAAAATCTGAATGCTGATTTCTCTCAGCTACAATTTCAAAATGTTTTTGTTTTCATAAAGATACTGTTAACGTCATATTTTGACGTCAGTCCTTAGATTAAAATCAAAAATCCAATTATTATACTTTTTTTTAAGTATGGTTTGTAGTTATTTAAACTCCGGAAATAGGAAACATGAATGAATGATTGTCATTAAAAATAATTTTCGAAATAGCCTCCATGAAAAACAATACAATCTTGCAGGTTCCTGAAAAAATTTCCACAGTAGGTAGATATTTCTTTCAATTCCGAATGTTGGCTATATATAACGAATGCCGATCAATCGCACCTTTTGATAGGTCGATATGAAATATTACTAAGATAATATGGTAACTTTATAAATATTAACCACTCAAAATATTGATTTATTACAGGCTCCCCAACCCGCAGACGCATGGGAAGGTGTAAGAGATGGGATAAAAGAAGGACCAGAGTGTCCTTCCTTAGATATGGTGTTCAAATGTCACACTGGTCAAGAAGATGGCTTAAATTTGAATGTTTATACAAAAAGTGTAAGAAACCTCAACTAATACCATCAAGTATTATTATCATTACATAAAAGGTATAAACAACCTATTTGCATAATTGAGGCACCTAGAATTGGAATTTGTAGTTTGGTCTTTTTGATCCAATGATCCTTTTTACTATCAACAGTCATATACAGCGTTGCTGAAAAGTCTGGAACCAAGGGATTATCTTTGAAATGTATGAAGGGAAAGTTATGGAATTCTAGGACGATGAATGAGACTCTATTCTGCATATTTAAGAGCAAATGTCAAATGTTTTTGACGTCAACGTTTAGGGTACGGCCGGTATCTTGAATTTTTTACAATGACAACCTAGGTCATGTGACTCATCACAAAAAAGCTTATTTTTTCTTTTTTTTTTCCAAAAAAAATAACAATGTCTTGATTCGAATATTACGATAAAAATTTAACAAAAATATTGAAATTATAATTTTAATCAAAACGGCGTTACAGAAATTAAAGAAACTAAAGAATTATTTTACTTGCAAATACTTCATTACACATTCGTTTGTTGACAATGATACAATCTTTCTTCGAAGCTACGAATAGAATCGTTGATCATTTGTGGAGTAATTCCCTGCATTTCGAGACGTATGAGATCCTTTAAATCGTTAGTTAGTTGGTCTGTTTACATAAACGCGATCTTTCAGGTAACCCAGAGAAAAAAATCGAGTGGTGTCAAGTCGAGTGATCTTGCCAACCACTCAATTGCACCTCTGCGACCAATCCATATCTGAATGGAAATTGTATTTAAATATCGCCTAACGTCTCTCATAATGTGGAGGTTTAATTTAATTTTGGAGTAAGTCAAGATATTGAGCACCGGCCAGCGTACCTTCAATAAAAAAAGGATCGATCAAATGGTTTTCCACCAAAACCGCCCACACATTTACTTTTTGTGGACGCTGTGTATGAACCTCCTCCATCCAGTGCGGATTATAATTTGACCAGCACCGACAATTATGTCTGTTAACAGAACCGTTCAAGCAAAAAGTAGCTTCATCACTGAATACCAAAAAATCTGAGAAATTGTTTTGAATATTAATTTTCTCTTTAACTATTTCACAAAATTGTAATCGCCTATCAAAATCATCTTCGCCCAATTGCTGGAGATTTTGAACTTTGTGAGGATGAAAGTTATTTTTATGCAGAATAGTTTATATAAACTGTCTAAAAATGCCGTGTTCTCTTGCCAATATACTTGTAGAAGTTTTAGGGTTGTCTTGAACATATAATAGAACATCTAATAGAACAGTTTTACCTTCATTATTTGCACTATTCGGTCTACTAGACCTAGGAATATCTTTTATACTACCCGTTTCATTAAGTATATTCACTAGTCTCGTCACTCGTCACTCGTCTGATAAATGTGCAATTATTCCTAATTTACTTTCAAATTTCGTGCTAATTTAAAATTAGAATCAGTTTTGACAATTTGTACATAAATAATGAAATGTGGTTTACGTTTTCAATGCCTACTATTGTTTTTTGTTTTATTTCAAAAACCTACAAGTCCAAATAATTAGTAGGTAGGTACTTTAATTCAGGAAATTGAAAACCATATTTTATAGGACACTTTGTAGTAAAGTGATACATTGGAATTAATTTTGGAAAAAGAAAAAAATTAGCTTTTTTGTGATGTGTCACACAACCTAGATTGTCATTAAAAAAAATTCAAGATAGCGGCTGTACCACCAGATACGAATGCCGGCAAAACATCAAAGGATTTTCAGATCCGATTTCAATGACCTTGGACCTTTAACTCGGTATGGCCGCGAGGTTGCCAGTTTAAAATATTTTCAGAATTTCTTACCAAATTGCAATGTTGACTTGGAGACAATAACAATTTCCAGTGCCGGTTCTCTACTTTTCTTTCCGAATGAAATTTATTTGGACAGTCTATGTATGAACAATACACTCCCCCGTGATGTTTATTCATTTTATAAAAATAATATACTAATGTACACTATTTATAGTTAATATTACCACAACCTACAATCAATTAGTCAAATAACACAAATAATATCGCATATTGACAACCTTCAAAATGAAGTGTCACAACTGACGTTTTGTATTTTAATTTTTGAGACAGGCCGTCACGGTTATTGTGCATGTTTGCCAAAGATGGTTTGTGAAAAAAAGTATATATTTATGGTATGATTTTTATACATTATAATCTTTTAAATTGTAGAATTCTTTTAATGTTAATGAAATTGATTTAAAACAAGTAATTGTCGAATATTTGTATCTGTATAAGTAACTATCACACTAAAAATAATGCTTATAAAATATTCGACGCATGATCGTGAATTGAGGGAAATATTATGCAAATTGATAACCCTGTTAAAAAATTTCGCGAAGAGGCCCGAACGGAGTCGACACACGACGATGGACCTTTAAATGGGTATGTCCACCCATCTCTCTCTTTTTTACTGTTCTCTGTCAAGCTTTCGCATCTGTTCTCTTTATAATCTGTGGCTGTACGCTAAGCGCTGACGTCGAAAACATTTGACATTTGATCCAAAATATGCAGACTAGAATCTTATTTATCGTTCTAGAATTTCATAACTTTCCCTTCATCCGTTTCAAAGATAATCCCTTGGTGCGACACTTTCCAGCAACGTGGTATATAGCTTTAAGGATGCCTAAGCAAATGAAACAAAGTCGAAAAAGCACCAAATCAAAATGAAATAACTACTTAACTTGTTGTGGACAATGTTTGGACTATACTCAATCTAGGATCGGTACGGCCTAACCAATAATTTTTTGGGCTAGGTCATTCTGGCACCAACTACACCTTGTAGGTGCATGTGTATATTTATGCTGTAACATTTACTCAATTTTCGTTTTTTTGTTCATAAAGAACTATTTCACAAAGCGGTTGGGAGTTTCGACTTGAAAAATTACAAGTGTGATTAAAAAGAAAGTAGCCAGCTATTATGCTTTCCCTATTGATAAACGCGAAAAGCTCAAAAAATCAAGCATGGAAAAAGTGAGGTTAATATATAGGAAAGTTTTCCGCATAATCACATCACACATTTCACATTAATGAGAATAAATAAATTCCTCCCACCAAGTTTTGTTTATATTGAAGCCTATGAAATGTATAAACAAGAAGGCAGCTTACAATCAGATTCCAATCAGATTTCCACTGAATTATTTGAATAAACAATTCAACTTACATTTCCATACACCCTTTATAGATTCATGTGTGCGATATGATTAAAATGAATTTAAAATCACTTGAAAATTCTGAGGAGTTTTAAAATAATAGAGTAGAATGACTAAGAATGAATAAGAAAAGCTAACTAACTGAAAACTTTATGTGGAATACAAATTATTTGGCCGCCGCACGCTGGTATTTTAAATAAGTCTCTACGACTAGAGTCATCGCAGCGACTAGTTATAGTGACTGGTTATGGTCAAACATTCAAGAATTTATAGCTTCAAATGACAATTTCGATACTGTCAAAAGCGCTCTTCTTCTCGTGCGGTTTCAAAGGTCACTAGCTATATGTATCAACATCAGAAAACATAGAGATTACCAAAATGTGAGATTACACAGATTGACAAATTTCCACTTTTTCTTCCATTCTCGAAATAATCTATCCAAGTACCTTTTTTTGATATAGGATACAAAATACCGGAAAACTGCTGCTTATTGCTCATATTGTCACTTTGAATTGTCAAAGTGACAAAAGTGACATATTAAAATGAAAACTTAGCTGGTAAAATACCCTAGAATCGCTGAAAACTAAATACATATCCTTTTTTTTTTCCCCGTCAAAATTGCATAAGTCTTATTCATTTCAACCCTGATTTATAGATTCCGTAACGTGATGTAAGGTAACACTTTACGTTCTGCAAGCATTACCGTGAAACAAGAAGAATATAACTTGTGTTTAGATTTTTTAGTTCCAAATTAGTTGACTTGCCCAAAAAAGGAAGGAAAAAGAAGAACTCAGTTTACTTGTTTCTTTAGGTTATTTTTTCTTAAAAATTTAAAAATGGATGATTATGATTATTTGGCAATTGCTGCAATTCTTTCATGCGCAGCATCAATCAGAAAATTACCTTACTTCTGTCATCGTACCACAACGCAACTTCAAAAAGATGAAGATGGGTATCTCTCGCGTTACAGCCGCGACTAGCGTCATGCGTAAGGGCAATCTATGAACGGTAGTGAAGTCGTCCTATGATTTATCTTTTATCGTCTCACGGAAATCCTTACGTTCTGCTACGTTACGGAATCTATAAATCGGGGGTCACGGATTTTATTTAGAAGTTATAATTGAACGCAATAAAAGAAAACAAAAACTTTAGTATGACCCGCATGTATGATGTATGTGTGTGTGTGTTTGGGGTAACATTCACTGAGACCTAAAAGATCTATTGTGCCCCCTTACTTCTACTTAGTTTCTGAGGAGAGTCTCTGAAACTAGTAGCTCCTTTAGTCCTATTTCCCGGAGGAATTTTAGGATATCTGCAGGCTTCAGCTTAGGTAAATGTTCCTCTTCTATCCAGTAATCTCCCAGGTACTGTGCTCTAGGATTCTGGAGTGCTGTGCAGTTGGAAAGTAGGTGGATGGAGGTTTCTTCTTCCATGCCACAGTATCTGCATTCTTCTTCCTCCACTAATTTGAGCTTTTTCAGGTGCCCATTCAGGCGACAATGTCCCGTTAGGATCCCTGTTAAAACTCTTAGTGCAGTCCTGCTTTGACTTATGCATTCATTTGATCTCCTTTGGTTGTAGTCACCCAGGAGAATCTTTGATTGTCTAAGCCCTACTAGACCTTTCCAATGGTCAGATCTTCTCTTTCTTTCGGCTTCGCCTATTTCTTCTAATATTACATTGGGGCTGATTCCGCAAAAAGGTTCAGGCCCCCAGAAGGGTATTTCCGACCCCCTAGTTCATCTGCTATTTCATTTCCTTCTATTCCAGTGTGTCCTGGAATCCATAGTAGGGTAACTATATTGTTCTCGCCTAATTCATTTAGTTTGTCTAGGCATTCCCAAACCATCTTAGAACTGATTACGCAAGAGCTCAGTGCTTTGATGGCTGCTTGACTATCTGTCATTATGATAATCCTTTGTCCTCTGTATCCTTTATTAAGATTGAACTGGGCGCACTTTCTTATGGCGTGGATTTCCGCTTGAAAGATACTTGGGGTTTTTCCCAAGCTTTCGGAGTGTTTGGTTCCTGGCCCGAACACTCCTATCCCAGTTCCTCCTATTGCTTTTGAGCCATCTGTGTACCATTGTATGGCATTCTTTCCAATTCTGGTAATGGTATTCGGATCCCATTCCTTCTTGTTGCTCAATTCTGTAACTAATTTCTTCGAAAAGTTGTACTTTCTCATCATACCGTCTTGTGGCATGTCCCAGGTTGTCTGATTTCTAAGAAGTGAAGAGGTGATTTTTCTTTTAATGATTCCCTCTCTACTTAGTCTGTATCTTGTTTTTTCTGCAACACTCTCCACCACCATATGTAGAGGGGTGAGGTTGAGAATTACTTCCATTGCTGCCGTTGGGCATGTTCTCATTGCTCCTGTAATGCATATACAAGCTAGTCTTTGAATTTTGGAGAGGTTTTCTCTCGTTGTCAATAGACTAGTTCTGCTGCTCCATGCAATGGCTCCATAAGTGATGATTGGTCTCACTATGGCAGTGTACATCCAGCTTAGGATTTTTGGGTTGCAACCCCAATTTCTCCCTGTCAGATTCCTACAGACCATAAGAGCCATTTTCGCTTTGTGGGTAATCTCCTTTTCGTGTTTGTTCCACAGGAGCTTACTGTCTAGAAACAAGCCTAGATACTTGACTTCTTGTCTCCATTCAATCTCGTTCCCATTAAGTTTTATGGTTTTGAGGTTGAGTTTTCTTTTCTTAGTGAAGGCTATCAAGATGGTTTTAGTGGGGTTGATGCTGAGTCCCACTTGCCTACACCAGCTATTTGTATAGTTCAGACCCTTTTGTACAATATCACAAAGAGTGTTTTCGAATTTCCCCCTGGCTGTTATGACAATATCGTCGGCATATCCTTGGCAGGATATTCCTAGATTCGTCAAACCACACAGGAGTTCGTCAACCGTCAGACTCCACATTAAAGGGGATGCTACTCCTCCCTGTGGGCATCCTCTGGTAGTGCAGATGGAGACAATGTCTTTGCTTGTCCTTGTCTCTGCTACTCTTGTGGTGAGCAGTTCCGACATCCATTTGGATGTTGTGCTGTCACCACCTCTTCTGCTTAATGCTCTTCTGACAGCCTCATGTGGAGTGTTGTCAAAAGCTCCTTCTATGTCCAAAAATGCACATACTACAGTTTCTTGGTTGTCTAGAGCACCTCGGATATCCTCCGTCAGTTGTACCAGTGCAGTCTCCGTTGATCTGCCTGCCCGGTAAGCGTGCTGACATGGGTGGAGAGGTAGTCTCTCTAGGATTTCCGTTCGAATGTAGTTGTCAATTGCTTTTTCCATCGTTTTGAGTACAAACGATATTAGGCTAATTGGTCTAAAGGATTTGGGGTTTGTTGTGTCCCTTTTCCCAGTTTTTGGAAGGAAGGTTACTATTGCCCTTCTCCAAACTTCTGGTATATAACCCAGTTCTAAGCTACTTCGACTTATTCTAACCAGATGCGGTAGAATTTCGTCTTGAGCTTGCTGGAGCAATGCTGGGAAAATTCCATCCGCTCCCGGTGTCTTGAAAGGCGAAAAGGTGTTCATAGCCCATTTCAACCTATCATTACTACAAATGTGTTTGGCCATTGTAATACTTGCCCTCGAAGGTCTTCTGTGAGCTTCGAGAGGATTGTCTCCCCTATTTGGGATGCTTCCAGGAAAATGAGTTTCTAGTAAGAGTCGAACTCTTTCCCCCTCATTTTCGGTATAATTGCCGTCTGGCTTTCTCAAAGCCATATCAGTGTTGACCCTACTTTTCGCCATGACTTTGTAAAGTCTTGCCGCAGCAGGTGTTGCGTCTATATCTTCACAGAATTTCCTGAAGCTATTTCTTTTAGCTTTTCTAATTTCCTTGTAGTAGGTATTTCTCACCTCGGTGTACCTCTGCCAGTCTCCGGTGAGTTCTGCTTTATTGAAAAGGTCCCGGGTTTGAGATCTTAGTTCTGACAGATGTTTGTTCCACCAAGGTGCATCTTTGCTGCTTTGTTGTTTTTGAAGAGGGCAGCTCGATTCAAACGCATCGATTATTGCCCTGTTCAGATCCTCTAGCTCATTTTCCAGGTCGAGATGGTGCTTAGCCCTTCCTTTTCTCTGGATTTGTGCTAGATTTCTTTTCAGATTGGTGTTATAAGTGTCCCAATCTGTTTTTCTTGGTATTCTCCTGAGGCTTGCCTCGGGTATGCCCAGTTCTAATTTGAATGTTATGATACTATGATCGGAGAGAGACGGTTCACCCGATACTCTCCAATCTTTTACTATTTGTCTTAGATCCTGTGATGCCAGTGTGATATCTAAAACTTCTTGCCTTACCCTTGTTACAAATGTAGGTGTATTCCCGCATAATAAGACTGCATCTGACCATATTTGTGACAACGTGAAGGTTGACATTATGGTTTATGTTTCCGATTGATGTAGTAAAATCAATATCAGTTTTTATGCTTTTTTGTAGAGGAAATCGTGGGTTTGAACTTTTTTGTATATATATCGACTTTTCTGTAAATTTGGAACGAAAATTTTACTTTGGACTAGCTGAAAAATTCATTTTCTTCAATTCCAACGCCCAGCACACATTTATTTCCATATTTTTATTTAGGTTATTCCTTGGTAAAATCAGTGTGATCCATGAAAATCAGTATAACAATCGTTTTTGCTGAACTTCTGTACTATCAGAAAGAATACAGCTTTTCCTTTTCTGGTCCTGGGCGCCTCAATTTATTGAATGTGGTGGAGTGTGAAATACGATAAAAGAAAACTATTAGAGAGACTACCTCTCCACCCATGTCAGCACGCTTACCGGGCAGGCAGATCAACGGAGACTGCACTGGTACAACTGACGGAGGATATCCGAGGTGCTCTAGACAACCAAGAAACTGTAGTATGTGCATTTTTGGACATAGAAGGAGCTTTTGACAACACTCCACATGAGGCTGTCAGAAGAGCATTAAGCAGAAGAGGTGGTGACAGCACAACATCCAAATGGATGTCGGAACTGCTCACCACAAGAGTAGCAGAGACAAGGACAAGCAAAGACATTGTCTCCATCTGCACTACCAGAGGATGCCCACAGGGAGGAGTAGCATCCCCTTTAATGTGGAGTCTGACGGTTGACGAACTCCTGTGTGGTTTGACGAATCTAGGAATATCCTGCCAAGGATATGCCGACGATATTGTCATAACAGCCAGGGGGAAATTCGAAAACACTCTTTGTGATATTGTACAAAAGGGTCTGAACTATACAAATAGCTGGTGTAGGCAAGTGGGACTCAGCATCAACCCCACTAAAACCATCTTGATAGCCTTCACTAAGAAAAGAAAACTCAACCTCAAAACCATAAAACTTAATGGGAACGAGATTGAATGGAGACAAGAAGTCAAGTATCTAGGCTTGTTTCTAGACAGTAAGCTCCTGTGGAACAAACACGAAAAGGAGATTACCCACAAAGCGAAAATGGCTCTTATGGTCTGTAGGAATCTGACAGGGAGAAATTGGGGTTGCAACCCAAAAATCCTAAGCTGGATGTACACTGCCATAGTGAGACCAATCATCACTTATGGAGCCATTGCATGGAGCAGCAGAACTAGTCTATTGACAACGAGAGAAAACCTCTCCAAAATTCAAAGACTAGCTTGTATATGCATTACAGGAGCAATGAGAACATGCCCAACGGCAGCAATGGAAGTAATTCTCAACCTCACCCCTCTACATATGGTGGTGGAGAGTGTTGCAGAAAAAACAAGATACAGACTAAGTAGAGAGGGAATCATTAAAAGAAAAATCACCTCTTCACTTCTTAGAAATCAGACAACCTGGGACATGCCACAAGACGGTATGATGAGAAAGTACAACTTTTCGAAGAAATTAGTTACAGAATTGAGCAACAAGAAGGAATGGGATCCGAATACCATTACCAGAATTGGAAAGAATGCCATACAATGGTACACAGATGGCTCAAAAGCAATAGGAGGAACTGGGATAGGAGTGTTCGGGCCAGGAACCAAACACTCCGAAAGCTTGGGAAAAACCCCAAGTATCTTTCAAGCGGAAATCCACGCCATAAGAAAGTGCGCCCAGTTCAATCTTAATAAAGGATACAGAGGACAAAGGATTATCATAATGACAGATAGTCAAGCAGCCATCAAAGCACTGAGCTCTTGCGTAATCAGTTCTAAGATGGTTTGGGAATGCCTAGACAAACTAAATGAATTAGGCGAGAACAATATAGTTACCCTACTATGGATTCCAGGACACACTGGAATAGAAGGAAATGAAATAGCAGATGAACTAGGGGGTCGGAAATACCCTTCTGGGGGCCTGAACCTTTTTGCGGAATCAGCCCCAATGTAATATTAGAAGAAATAGGCGAAGCCGAAAGAAAGAGAAGATCTGACCATTGGAAAGGTCTAGTAGGGCTTAGACAATCAAAGATTCTCCTGGGTGACTACAACCAAAGGAGATCAAATGAATGCATAAGTCAAAGCAGGACTGCACTAAGAGTTTTAACAGGGATCCTAACGGGACATTGTCGCCTGAATGGGCACCTGAAAAAGCTCAAATTAGTGGAGGAAGAAGAATGCAGATACTGTGGCATGGAAGAAGAAACCTCCATCCACCTACTTTCCAACTGCACAGCACTCCAGAATCCTAGAGCACAGTACCTGGGAGATTACTGGATAGAAGAGGAACATTTACCTAAGCTGAAGCCTGCAGATATCCTAAAATTCCTCCGGGAAATAGGACTAAAGGAGCTACTAGTTTCAGAGACTCTCCTCAGAAACTAAGTAGAAGTAAGGGGGCACAATAGATCTTTTAGGTCTCAGTGAATGTTACCCCAAACACACACACACATACATCATACATGCGGGTCATACTAAAGTTTTTGTTTTCTTTTATTGCGTTCAATTATAACTTCTAAATAAAATCCGTGACCCCCGATTTATAGATTCCGTAACGTAGCAGAACGTAAGGATTTCCGTGAGACGATAAAAGATAAATCATAGGACGACTTCACTACCGTTCATAGATTGCCCTTACGCATGACGCTAGTCGCGGCTGTAACGCGAGAGATACCCATCTTCATCTTTTTGAAGTTGCGTTGTGGTACGATGACAGAAGTAAGGTAATTTTCTGATTGATGCTGCGCATGAAAGAATTGCAGCAATTGCCAAATAATCATAATCATCCATTTTTAAATTTTTAAGAAAAAATAACCTAAAGAAACAAGTAAACTGAGTTCTTCTTTTTCCTTCCTTTTTTGGGCAAGTCAACTAATTTGGAACTAAAAAATCTAAACACAAGTTATATTCTTCTTGTTTCACGGTAATGCTTGCAGAACGTAAAGTGTTACCTTACATCACGTTACGGAATCTATAAATCAGGGTTGAAATGAATAAGACTTATGCAATTTTGACGGGGAAAAAAAAAAGGATATGTATTTAGTTTTCAGCGATTCTAGGGTATTTTACCAGCTAAGTTTTCATTTTAATATGTCACTTTTGTCACTTTGACAATTCAAAGTGACAATATGAGCAATAAGCAGCAGTTTTCCGGTATTTTGTATCCTATATCAAAAAAAGGTACTTGGATAGATTATTTCGAGAATGGAAGAAAAAGTGGAAATTTGTCAATCTGTGTAATCTCACATTTTGGTAATCTCTATGTTTTCTGATGTTGATACATATAGCTAGTGACCTTTGAAACCGCACGAGAAGAAGAGCGCTTTTGACAGTATCGAAATTGTCATTTGAAGCTATAAATTCTTGAATGTTTGACCATAACCAGTCACTATAACTAGTCGCTGCGATGACTCTAGTCGTAGAGACTTATTTAAAATACCAGCGTGCGGCGGCCAAATAATTTGTATTCCACATAAAGTTTTCAGTTAGTTAGCTTTTCTTATTCATTCTTAGTCATTCTACTCTATTATTTTAAAACTCCTCAGAATTTTCAAGTGATTTTAAATTCATTTTAATCATATCGCACACATGAATCTATAAAGGGTGTATGGAAATGTAAGTTGAATTGTTTATTCAAATAATTCAGTGGAAATCTGATTGGAATCTGATTGTAAGCTGCCTTCTTGTTTATACATTTCATAGGCTTCAATATAAACAAAACTTGGTGGGAGGAATTTATTTATTCTCATTAATGTGAAATGTGTGATGTGATTATGCGGAAAACTTTCCTATATATTAACCTCACTTTTTCCATGCTTGATTTTTTGAGCTTTTCGCGTTTATCAATAGGGAAAGCATAATAGCTGGCTACTTTCTTTTTAATCACACTTGTAATTCTTCAAGTCGAAACTCCCAACCGCTTTGTGAAATAGTTCTTTATGAACAAAAAAACGAAAATTGAGTAAATGTTACAGCATAAATATACACATGCACCTACAAGGTGTAGTTGGTGCCAGAATGACCTAGCCCAAAAAATTATTGGTTAGGCCGTACCGATCCTAGATTGAGTATAGTCCAAACATTGTCCACAACAAGTTAAGTAGTTATTTCATTTTGATTTGGTGCTTTTTCGACTTTGTTTCATTTGCTTAGGCATCCTTAAAGCTATATACCACGTTGCTGGAAAGTGTCGCACCAAGGGATTATCTTTGAAACGGATGAAGGGAAAGTTATGAAATTCTAGAACGATAAATAAGATTCTAGTCTGCATATTTTGGATCAAATGTCAAATGTTTTCGACGTCAGCGCTTAGCGTACAGCCACAGATTATAAAGAGAACAGATGCGAAAGCTTGACAGAGAACAGTAAAAAAGAGAGAGATGGGTGGACATACCCATTTAAAGGTCCATCGTCGTGTGTCGACTCCGTTCGGGCCTCTTCGCGAAATTTTTTAACAGGGTTATCAATTTGCATAATATTTCCCTCAATTCACGATCATGCGTCGAATATTTTATAAGCATTATTTTTAGTGTGATAGTTACTTATACAGATACAAATATTCGACAATTACTTGTTTTAAATCAATTTCATTAACATTAAAAGAATTCTACAATTTAAAAGATTATAATGTATAAAAATCATACCATAAATATATACTTTTTTTCACAAACCATCTTTGGCAAACATGCACAATAACCGTGACGGCCTGTCTCAAAAATTAAAATACAAAACGTCAGTTGTGACACTTCATTTTGAAGGTTGTCAATATGCGATATTATTTGTGTTATTTGACTAATTGATTGTAGGTTGTGGTAATATTAACTATAAATAGTGTACATTAGTATATTATTTTTATAAAATGAATAAACATCACGGGGGAGTGTATTGTTCATACATAGACTGTCCAAATAAATTTCATTCGGAAAGAAAAGTAGAGAACCGGCACTGGAAATTGTTATTGTCTCCAAGTCAACATTGCAATTTGGTAAGAAATTCTGAAAATATTTTAAACTGGCAACCTCGCGGCCATACCGAGTTAAAGGTCCAAGGTCATTGAAATCGGATCTGAAAATCCTTTGATGTTTTGCCGGCATTCGTATCTGGTGGTACAGCCGCTATCTTGAATTTTTTTTAATGACAATCTAGGTTGTGTGACACATCACAAAAAAGCTAATTTTTTTCTTTTTCCAAAATTAATTCCAATGTATCACTTTACTACAAAGTGTCCTATAAAATATGGTTTTCAATTTCCTGAATTAAAGTACCTACCTACTAATTATTTGGACTTGTAGGTTTTTGAAATAAAACAAAAAACAATAGTAGGCATTGAAAACGTAAACCACATTTCATTATTTATGTACAAATTGTCAAAACTGATTCTAATTTTAAATTAGCACGAAATTTGAAAGTAAATTAGGAATAATTGCACATTTATCAGACGAGTGACGAGTGACGAGACTAGTGAATATACTTAATGAAACGGGTAGTATAAAAGATATTCCTAGGTCTAGTAGACCGAATAGTGCAAATAATGAAGGTAAAACTGTTCTATTAGATGTTCTATTATATGTTCAAGACAACCCTAAAACTTCTACAAGTATATTGGCAAGAGAACACGGCATTTTTAGACAGTTTATATAAACTATTCTGCATAAAAATAACTTTCATCCTCACAAAGTTCAAAATCTCCAGCAATTGGGCGAAGATGATTTTGATAGGCGATTACAATTTTGTGAAATAGTTAAAGAGAAAATTAATATTCAAAACAATTTCTCAGATTTTTTGGTATTCAGTGATGAAGCTACTTTTTGCTTGAACGGTTCTGTTAACAGACATAATTGTCGGTGCTGGTCAAATTATAATCCGCACTGGATGGAGGAGGTTCATACACAGCGTCCACAAAAAGTAAATGTGTGGGCGGTTTTGGTGGAAAACCATTTGATCGATCCTTTTTTTATTGAAGGTACGCTGGCCGGTGCTCAATATCTTGACTTACTCCAAAATTAAATTAAACCTCCACATTATGAGAGACGTTAGGCGATATTTAAATACAATTTCCATTCAGATATGGATTGGTCGCAGAGGTGCAATTGAGTGGTTGGCAAGATCACTCGACTTGACACCACTCGATTTTTTTCTCTGGGTTACCTGAAAGATCGCGTTTATGTAAACAGACCAACTAACTAACGATTTAAAGGATCTCATACGTCTCGAAATGCAGGGAATTACTCCACAAATGATCAACGATTCTATTCGTAGCTTCGAAGAAAGATTGTATCATTGTCAACAAACGAATGTGTAATGAAGTATTTGCAAGTAAAATAATTCTTTAGTTTCTTTAATTTCTGTAACGCCGTTTTGATTAAAATTATAATTTCAATATTTTTGTTAAATTTTTATCGTAATATTCGAATCAAGACATTGTTATTTTTTTTGGAAAAAAAAAAGAAAAAATAAGCTTTTTTGTGATGAGTCACATGACCTAGGTTGTCATTGTAAAAAATTCAAGATACCGGCCGTACCCTAAACGTTGACGTCAAAAACATTTGACATTTGCTCTTAAATATGCAGAATAGAGTCTCATTCATCGTCCTAGAATTCCATAACTTTCCCTTCATACATTTCAAAGATAATCCCTTGGTTCCAGACTTTTCAGCAACGCTGTATATGACTGTTGATAGTAAAAAGGATCATTGGATCAAAAAGACCAAACTACAAATTCCAATTCTAGGTGCCTCAATTATGCAAATAGGTTGTTTATACCTTTTATGTAATGATAATAATACTTGATGGTATTAGTTGAGGTTTCTTACACTTTTTGTATAAACATTCAAATTTAAGCCATCTTCTTGACCAGTGTGACATTTGAACACCATATCTAAGGAAGGACACTCTGGTCCTTCTTTTATCCCATCTCTTACACCTTCCCATGCGTCTGCGGGTTGGGGAGCCTGTAATAAATCAATATTTTGAGTGGTTAATATTTATAAAGTTACCATATTATCTTAGTAATATTTCATATCGACCTATCAAAAGGTGCGATTGATCGGCATTCGTTATATATAGCCAACATTCGGAATTGAAAGAAATATCTACCTACTGTGGAAATTTTTTCAGGAACCTGCAAGATTGTATTGTTTTTCATGGAGGCTATTTCGAAAATTATTTTTAATGACAATCATTCATTCATGTTTCCTATTTCCGGAGTTTAAATAACTACAAACCATACTTAAAAAAAAGTATAATAATTGGATTTTTGATTTTAATCTAAGGACTGACGTCAAAATATGACGTTAACAGTATCTTTATGAAAACAAAAACATTTTGAAATTGTAGCTGAGAGAAATCAGCATTCAGATTTTAACCTTCTACACATTATTTTTGTTATTTGAAAATAAACAATAATGCTTTATTTATTTTCCGCGATTTGATAAGGTTTTTGTGAACACATAATTTTTTGGATTTACTTTATCACATGAAATATGAAAATAATCATTAGAGGTTATCGAATTGATTTTGAAGCAGCAGGGTATAAAAATATTCAATTACTTCCGATTTCACACACTTTAATTATTGTCGACTGCGTTGATGGCTTTGATACGATTGCAGATGGCTGGTGTAAAATCTGTAGGAGTTGGTCAAATCAATGAAGCAAAACTATACATTGTGCAATATTTTTGAGGCAATCGAAGCAACTAGAATTGATACAATAAAATCATTGAAATACTGTAAATAATCCTCAACATAAAAATGTATCAGTTGAATATATCAAAATCAAATTGGTGCGAATGTACCTATAATCTATAAAATAAGTTTCGTTCCAAAGATGTCAAACTTTCTCAGTACTATTTATCTCGTATTTTAATTAGAGTTGTATGATACTTTGATAAGCAGCTGTTTATTTTTATTCAAATGAAATGAAAGGTAAAGACTAGCCAAACTTGTGTTTTGCTTTTACATCATGACTAATTTAAAAAAAAAATTATCAGCTACAGCTGTTAAATCAACAAAATGATAAGCAATATTACTTATAAATAATGATTTAACATGAATAAAAATAAACATTAGAGCTGGAAATAACTATGGAAAGCAGTTTGGTAATATTTATTCTAAAATCATCTAAATAACTAAGTATACAAAAATATTAGTTTGTATTTATCAGGCGGAAATACGCCGAGACCAATTTACAAGTTATTCCTTCTAATTGCACACCAGAATGGTTTGGTAATTCTTGTAGATCACACCGACTTCATTTAACATATTTATATATTTATCACTCAACGGCTTAACTTAATGTAATTAAATGTCTGTCGGGTCAGAAGCACGAGAAGTAGTTGTTTCTTATCAATGAAATAGTTGAATATTTGAAAGGTTACTTGTGCTGAATGAGCTGTGGAGAATTTGAATGCTATAATATAATTCAATCAAAATTTTCAAAAGAAGAGCTGTTATTAAAAAAATACGAAAGTGCAAAGAAAACAATGTTTATAGGTCATTTAATTTTGATCAATGGATAAAAAGTACTTTTTTCCAAAAATTTATAAAATATATTTTTCCCAATTTAAAATTTCATAAAATTGAACTGAATATATGTTATATTCAAAATAAACGGAAATTCCATAAACTGAATATCTAATTTAATGTATTTTATCGTAAAAAAGTTCAAGCTTATGAAATAACTACATGAACCACTTCATTAATATTCTAATGCCGAATATAGTAAACGTGACATTGAATAACAAACCTTAAATCTCAAATCACCTATTGGAGGTTTGCCGTATGGTATTCCACTGAAACTATAAAACGTTCCACCATGATAATCTTTTTGCGATTTACCGCGTATCCTTCCAACTTCTGTAGTAACCACTATTTCATTCGACATAGTTTTTAATGAAAGACCGTTTTTGAGAAACCTCGTCTACTACGTCTACTATCGTTCGCTTTGCAATTTATTTTGTAGTGGGTCGGCTAATTTATCAGTACCTATATAAATAATACGATTTAATAGAGATGGGAGCAGGGAATTTAATCTGAGGTTAATCGCTCCAAAGATATATATTTTTTTGGCTTAAAAAGCTTCCTTAATAATTTTTTTTTGGGGTGGATCAATCTCCCTTTCTTCCTTTCATATTTTTTCGGCGATCTGACGTGATTTATTTATATCTTCTGTTTTTTCTTCCCACTGCCTTATTCCTATATTATTGGGGTCACTTACAAACTCCTGTAACCACGTAGTTTTGGGTCTTCCTCTCTTTCGCTTATCACAAGGTTTCCATTCCTCCATTGCAAATATTGTTGAATTTGTACCTGTCCTCTATATGTGTTCATTTTATTCTATGGTCCTCAATTTTTTGCACTATATCTTGTCCTATTTCATGGGCCAATTTTTTCAGTCCTTACATCATTCTTAATCTTACGCTCTTGTATTCTCAAATCTTTCTAATGTTTTTAGTTATTGTTCTGATCCATACATGAGTACAGGTCTTATAATTGTTTTGTATGCCCTCAATTTCGTCTTCTCACTTATTAGTTTGCTTCTCAACAGTTTTTTATTGGTATGGAATGCTCTTTTTGTGGCCGCTATTCTTTCTCTTACTTCGGTTTCTTTTTCTCCGTCATTAGATCTATCCCAGTAGTTTATTTTTTATATCTCTTGAAATCTATAGTCTCCAAACTTAATATACCTGTATTAAAACATTTTTTTGGATCTCAATAGCTTTGTTTGATCCTCACTCATTTTAAGACCAATTTTTCACCTTCTCTCATTCTTTCTTGCAGTATTACTCCCACAATTTTCCTATTTTTTGATACTAGTGCAACATCCAAGGATAGTTAATGGAAAGAAAAAACATAACATTCGAAATAAGTTTTTACAAATCCTTTATACTACGTTATTCAAGTCTTTGAATGAGAACTAAAAACAGGAACAAAAACTTTGGAATGAGAAACTAGCAGAATACCAACTACTGTCAAAGTAATGTCTATAGAATATAAAAATAAAATGATCACCACAATTTAAAAAATAATAATAGTCCGGGGATGTATACAATGGAAAAGATTTACAACAAAGATTTCACTTTTTTGAACGAAAGAATATTTGTAGTATATATTTCTTTCCTAGATTTGTGAGATTCCGCAAAAGTCACCTGTTTTGATTACTTTGAATAATTTGAGTTATAAAAAAGCCAAGATAATCACTTAGAGGATAGTGAAATTTTTTTAATCTCATATCCTTTATGCAATCCCCTCATGTGCCGGCACCCATGCTAGAGACACTTTGTTGTGTCTCGGATGTTGAGAGATTTTCTTACAGTTTTCCACCAGCTTTGACCTAGTTGTTGGATTGCTGATTGCTTTAAGCAGAGCCTGGCTGTCAGTGAATATTTTAATTTTTTGTCCGGTACATTCTCTTCTGACGTTTTCATCAATGCAGGCTATAGCGGCAATTGTCTCTGCTTGAAACACAGTTGTGTATTAACCAAGGCTAAGGAACAGTTTCTCATTAGGTACACTCATACCAGCCCCAGTACCATGGTTTGTTTTGGATCCATCGGTGAATCCGATGATTTCTCCTGATTTAAATATTATTATTAAATATTGTTGTTATTGTGTACAGCAACAGATTGTAGAAAAATCCAATTAGCTTTCTTGTTGCTAACTAAGAGTGAATTAGAAACAATAAAAAAATATAATATTCAATGTTTTGATCGTCGATCAGGAACTCAAATTTTTTAATATTTTCTTCTCAGTGGCACTGTTGCATTTCATGTACTCCAAGCTTTGCTTACAAGCTGCATTGCAAGCTCGAGCGGAACCTTCTCACAAATCTAGGAAAGTAGTCTATACTACATGTACTTTCGTTTAAAAAAGTGAAATCTCTGGTGGAAATCTCTTCCATCTCACGACAACTTTAACGACCTAACTCATCCGGACTAAGATAAGTCCGTGATTCAACATAATTGAAACTGCAAGAATCTAACGGGGGTTCAAGTGCTTAATCGATGATTTAAGAAAAGTAGCTAGAGTGGGATATACTTTTCAAATATGCATTATTTTCGAAAAGCCAGGAATGTGAAACAATGCCAAATGATTTCCTGTAATTTACGAAAGCCGTGTAAATGCTGCCATGTTCTTTTTGCGACTTTTTTAGTATTACTGAATCGATGATAAGTTATTATTCTTTGCAGCACTGGTGATCACATCTGCACCCTTTCTGTTCATCCGACAGGATGTTGTTTTGATCTACATGTCTGTGAATACCGTTAGAAATGAAATAGATGTTAGTTTGGGGAGTAATAAGTGGGTCAAACCCTGTGTCAGAAATGGTAGTGTATTTACTGGATGCTGCAGAATATGTGAAAATTATGTCGCCATTGCTCCATGCAGACTAAAATAATTATCATACGTAATATAAAAAGTGATATGATTATCATCGATGATATTTTCGAGTGAAACCGAGCTGCAGATTTAACGAAGGACGAGTTAAATGTGCTGCTTCGGTTTTACGAGATTTATCTTCGATTATTAATCATATCACGAGCTTATATTTAATGAGAGAATATAATGAATTTATAGAATTATATTATATGAAACGATTAGAACACATTTTTATACTTTCAATATGAAATGTCAATATGACAAATTACCCTTAGCAACGAACCAAAATAAGGTGATAATTTCTTTGTTTTTTATCATCGCTGTGATAGACATGTATCTAGGGAGATTCTCAATATTGATTGGTGGAAAACATGCCACGTGATATATGAATTATATTCCCATTATGATACTATTACCATTCAACTAGAGGCAACTCCAATAATGATAAAAATAAGGTGAAAGTTAATAATAACCTGTTTTGAAAGACTTTATTTTTATCAAAAATAGAACTATAATAACTTATAAATAAGTATAATACATTTGTACAACTAATAATACTATATTATACTATACTATTTAATCATTAAGTGAAGAAATTCTTGCATTAAATGCAGAACCCAATCTTCAATCACACAATTTGTTTTAAAATTGAAATCATCATATAATCTAGTTAAACTTCACATTCCTTGTATAAGTCTTCCCAAAACTTCACTCTTTCCCTTTCAAGATTATCAGTAATTGTGATCTTTTTATTAATGTCGAAAATATTTGTAATACGATCATCGTGCAATGAGCTCCAGAGAATGTTGTTTAAAAGTGCTAATGGTTCTGGTGTTGGATTGCTGCACTTGGCGAAATTAGTCCAAGGCTTAACAAACTTCTGAATGTTTATATCTTCTTCACTACCTCTAGTGATAGTAGGAGAAAGGAAAGTGCTGAATAAATAGAAAAGATCGTCGGCGTGTGAAACCCCTTGAATATATTTAACAGGAAGCTTTTCACGCAGGTTGTGGAAAAAGTTTTTCAAACCAGATTCTCCGGAAAGTTTGGTGAGGATGGACAGAGCGAGCATCGTCTTGAGATACTTAACTTCGCAGAATTTTTTTAAGAAATTCAAGGAGCTCACTAAACTCATTCTGTAGACATAAACGGGTGCTGTGCTGTGTCGTTTTATAAATTTTATTGTTTTTTGAATACCGTGAAGGAATTGTACGTCGCCCATCATCTGAAACAAAAATTTAACTACTATCAGCAAAATATTGGATAAAAACTTATGTTTCACTTATGTTTCACGATTTTCATCGAGGTCACTGTGAGTGAATCCTCGCAACGCAGTTCTACATCAAAAATTTGTGAGATTGATTTGACTACCAAATTAGTTAATTCAGTCACCGTCTATGGTAGAGCTTTGTAGAAAATTGTTACCTAATTAGACAACAGGTACTCGTATCAATATAAAACAACTTTATTTGAAGTTCCCGATATTCATACTTACGAGTTTGAAGAAGTTATTTCTATAATAATGTTTGTAGGAGGTGACATGAAATTTCTTTTATAATTAACAGACTACTCATTTTCCTCCATCGGGACGAGTCTTTTTTAGCAGTCTTATATCAATTTCGAAGTTTAACGGTAGGAACTAATGCCCGTATTTATAGTCGATAGTCAACCTCCGACTTGAGATGGACTTGAGACGTGCTTTGCCAAGCCGTACTCAGGACTCGAGATTAGACGCATATAATAGTCCAGTCTCCGTAAATTCCCGGCGAAGGAGAGACTCAAGTTGTATCTCAAGCGTAGCAGGGCGTCAGCAGAGGCATACAAATATATTCAAGAATAAGCACAGAAACCAATGAATATTTCTAAATTAAAATGAAGTTTTTCTGTTAATGACTCTTTTCTTACCACATATCTGTCGGTGATATTTTTTTCCGATAAATCCCTATCCTCATAATAAAACTTTTGAATTCTTTGTGAAATCTCTTTAACTTTATCAGTGTTAAGATCATATGGAACATCTTTTTCCAAAGTTTCTGGAAGCCTAGCGTCAGTTCTGGTTTTTCTCAGTAGCTCAAACAAAAGACCTTCCATTGAAGTATATCCAATGATTACCGGAACTTGATGGTGTCTTCCAGATTTCATAATTACTTCTGGATCTTCTGAAAGAAATGCCCCTTCATGAGGATACTCCACAACTGGTACGAAAGGTCTTTGAACACTTGCAAACATCGCCTGAAATTAACCAAGGTTTAATATGTCGATGGAAAGTTAAGCTTCACACTCACATCTTCTATTTTACATTGGGCTGAAACTAAGGTTTTCGCGCTTGCTTTGCAAAGTTTTTGGAAGAGAGCTTTTTCATCAACATCTTTGTATCCCATAGCTTTGGCAATAGCTGTGAAGTTCTTCGTGCCTTTAGCCCATGGATTCAATGCACATCCACTCTGCATGATAGCTTTATGGAACAGGCCTGAAGCAGTAATACAAATAGCAGTCAGGAACCAACAAAATTGTGTCGTATTAAAAAAGCGTTATCATTCATATTTTTAAATTATATTTAAATCTATTAACACAAATTTCATTGGGAAACCTACCAAACAAGTTACGTTTGATGTAATACTTAACATCCATCACACTAAGCAAATGAAAATAACATCGTTAATTTGTATGCTTCTCATTAATTTTATCCAAACTAAATAGTCCCAGGGCATTAAGTTGAAATAAAAGAAATTTTGGAGCACAACAGATATCGAGATGCAGTTTTCTACATTGTGTTCGGGAAGGTCCCAAAATAGACCGGGAAAAATGTGGGTTAGGATACTTTTTTGAGAAACACCTTCTGGGCTGAAAAATGCATATTCCAATTGCATCAATAACTTGCACCATTATGGGAACAATTGAAAACTCGGAAAAATCGCTTGAAAATTGTTACTCGGGGGTTTCGAGTGTGCCGAACTCCGCGGTGGCTCTGTGGTGGTGCGCGGTGGGTGTATTGGGGGAGGAATGGCAGGGTGCATTGAAATCGCACTAAACTCGTTACTAGGGATTTTTGGGGGCGCTGAATACAAATCTGACATTGGAATTATCCGGGGACGCTTTGAAACGCCTCTGCGGGGGTATCTGGGGCTTATTCTGAGGAAGAAATTGCTAAGTCCACGTGAATGACTCAAAAAATGTGATGACTCGGGGGTTTTCGGCATTCTGGCATTACACTTCCTCAAGAGCTCTCGGGGCTGGCTCGGTAAGAAATGGTAAAGCAGAAAGTGGAAAATCACAAATTATGAACATTATACTTTTTATTCAAATAATAAATAGAAGTTTATATACTAAACATCTTGTTCAAACTCTTGTTCCTTTTCTTGTCGTTCAAACCCAGTTTCGATGCACAAAAAATTCCTAACGCTTTTTTATTCACAATATGTGTAATATTAGTTTATTTTTATATGATATTTAATGAGCGCCCCCGGGTCATTCCAATGCCAGAATTAAATTCAGCATCTTCAAAAACCCCCCGAGTAACGAGTTTGGAGTGATTTCCACGCCACCCGCGTACCCCCACAGTGCCACTATCGTATACTCCCGGGAAATTCTAATGTCAGAATCGAGTTCGGCATCCCCGAAAACCCCTGGGTAACGATTTCCGAGCAATTTTTCCGTGTTTCCAATCGTTCCCATGATGGTGCAAGTAATTGGAATATGCATTTTCTGGCCCAGAAGGCGTTTTTCAAAAAAGTGTCTTTTCTGGGACCTTCTCGAGCACAATGCATAAAACCATATCTCGATATCTGTTGTGCTCAAATATTCGGGAGATGTTCTTCTAAGTGCCCTGGACTAAAAATTTTCCATGCATAGAAACAGTGTGACTTGCTATAAATCATTTCCTAGTGAAACGGTAGGAGTGAAAAACCAAATAATTTACCTTTTGAAAGGGGAGAAAGTAGTAGATAATGAACTGAAGCACTACCAGCGCTTTCTCCAAAAATTGTAACGTTGTTAGGATCTCCTCCAAAATTTTCTATATGTTTTTGTACCCATTTAAGTGCTAGAACTTGATCTTTCATGCCCGCATTACCAGGTACTCCCAAGGATTGGTCGGACATACTAAGGAATCCTGTAATAACAATCTTCAACTTATAGCTTCAAAATTATTTGAAATGGGTGAATTGAATGCTTTGTTGATAATGTTTATTGTTCAAAACCTCAAAATTAACTTTTAATGGTCCTTTTTAGTAGAATTTTCTATTTGAAATTAGATTCGGTATTTTATAAAAAAATGTCTCCGTATTGTTTTATTCTTTTGAGATGGAATTTTATCCTAATATAATATAAAAAGGCGCAGAGCGAGCACAATATTTGAACATGATGTCAGTATTTTTCCCAAAGTGACATCAAAGAGCCTACGACCTTGAAAATAACATACCGTTATTTGGATACAGACCAGCGATATATTGGGGCGATTTTTTTTGAGTAAGAGAACTAAGTGCTTCCAAAGCCGCTTGTTCTATGTGTGCGATTGGTTTGCTCCAATATTTCCACACATGAAGCAATGGTGTAAATACGGTTGATTAGGATCCCAGGGAGGGAGGAGTTTCTGTTGTATGTAAAAATAACTAACAGAATAATACAGCGAAACAAAAAAGAAGGAATAACATATACCAATAACTCCAACCATTTTTTTGGTACATAAAACCGAAGCAATGATTCAGGATATTTTTAGTTTGCTGATTTTAAACGAAAAGGCAGTTCATAAATTATACCACCTATTATGGGGCTAAAAATAACACGATCCAACCGAAGTAACCCTAATACAAATGTGCATGTGAAAAAAGTTACAGCCTGGCCGCAATTAGATATCGTCAAAAGCCGTATCTCGATAAAAAATAAAAAATGATAATTGTAAAAAATGCTAGAGGACAAAAAAGTTTCAAAAATTTTGTGTTTTAATAATGGTGCTACAATGAGCATTAAATTGTTACGTACACAAAAATTATGGGGGGGTTTAGGGAATCTCCACTCCAATAAATTTTTAACGGGGTGCAATAATTCCTTATTCTTTTTAGATGCTCTTATCATAGGAAAGCCACTTGTCAACTTTCATTATAATATGTCAAACAACTGTCGAGATATTTGAAAAAATCAATTTTCATTTGGTAACTTCGAAGGGTTGTAACTTTTCCCGCATGCACATTTGTAACTTGAGTTGGATCGAGTTATTTCTAGCACCAGAATATGTGGTATGATTTATGACCTGTCTTTTTGTTACACCCTGTATATTTCAAAATATGTACAGAAAAAAATAAATACTCCTGAGAAAGCAATGAAGTTTTTTTCTGTAAATAACTCTTTCCTTACCACATATCTGTCGGTGGTATGTTTGTCCGATAAATCCCTATCCTCGTAATAAAACTTTTGCATTCTTTGTGAAATCTCTTCAATTTTATCGGTGTTGAGATCATATGGAACATATTTTTCTAAAGTTTGTGGAAGCCTAGAGTCAGATCCGCTTTTTTTGAGCATCTCGAATAGAAGACCTTCCATTGAAGTATATCCTATGATTACCGGAACTTGATGGTATCTTCCAGACTTCATAATTACTTCTGGATCTTCTGATAGAAATGCCCCTTCATGAGGATACTCCACAACTGGTACAAAAGGTATTGGAATACTTGCAGCTATAGCCTGGAATAAACGACAGTTCAATATGTTGATAGGAAGTTGAGTGTAACACTCACATTTACTAATTTACATTGGGCTGAAATTAAGCTTTTCACGCTTGCTTTGCAAAGTTTTTGAAAGAGAGCTTTTTCATCAACATCTTTGTATCCCATAGCATTGGCAATGGCTGTGAAGTTTCTTGTGCCCTTAGCCCATGGATTCAATGCACATCCACTCTGCATGATAGCTTTATGAAATAGGCCTGGAGTAATAAGAATTAAATTGAAATCAAATATCTGAACAATCTTCCAATTATTTTGAAGAAAAGGCCTCCGCAGTGAATCACAACTTAAAAGTTTGAGTGTGTGTTCTCGGCATTTTATCGAAGGTTAGTTAGAAATATTTGATCTAGAGTCGACATGACCTACGATATCCGAATTTTTTCATAGTACCGGTACTTGATATCACCAAGGAGATTTGATACAAGTTTATGGAAATAATAACAGGAAACCGAATTTTGAGACTAAGCAGATAAGAAAACGCTTTACACAGATTAATAGTTATTTGTTTAACTAGGCAGTCAATCTACTTTGCTGGCTGCCGAGATGAACATATAATTTTTTCTCCGATTGTTCATAATGAGGATATTGTATTTGCAAATGATTACAATTCCCACAATGTCTTTATTTTGGTTGGTTGCTATGGAAATGTATAATTACAGGCAGCAAAGTAACCACTTTGCTGCCTAAGCAGGAAAAGTAATACTTTGCTGATTAATATCAGTCAGCAAAATTAATATTTGCTGCCAATCGGAGAAAATAGTTATTTGTTTAACTAGGCAGCAAAGTAGTAGATTGACAACAATATGTGAAATGTCCCTTTTTTTTTTCATTTTCCTCCGTTGCCATGACACCGTGCGCGAATTAGTGTGCGAAATACATCGTAAGCTATATGGGATTTTTATATTTCAACCTTCATGTTTTCCAATCAAGTAGAAATCCAAAAGATTATTCATTTATTAATGTATAACAATAATTGATGCTTTCAAATTATGAGAAAATTAAACACTACCTATTTTAATTATTATTTACAATGTTAACATCAATGGTGCACAGTGCACGAGCCAATATTTATTCCTAAGCCAGATAACTCAGATGCAGTTCGTAATATCGTAGTTTTCATATTAAGAAGAGCATATTACTTATTTTAGAACAATATTTCTGACGTTTGTAGAAAAAATTTTGTTTGCATCTCATGCGTGAAATACTTTGGTAATCTCGACTATTTTTTTCATCATAGTCGATAAAAGTAGCATTTCGCACACTAGATACAAAAATAACTATTTTCATCTATGGAAAAAGTGTGACTTGCTATAAATCAGTTCCCAGTGAAACTAAGTGAATAATTACCTTTTGAAAGAGGGGAAAGTAGTAGATAATGAACTGAAGCACTACCAGCACTTTCTCCAAAAATTGTAACGTTGTTAGGATCTCCCCCAAAATTTGCAATGTGTTTTTGTACCCATTTCAGTGCTAAAACTTGATCTTTCAGGCCCGCATTACCAGGTACTCCCAAGGATTGGTCGGACATACTAAGGAATCCTGTAATAACAATTTTCAACTTATAGCATTAAAATTGGAATTGAGAATTGAATGCTTTGTTGTGAATGTCCAAACCTAACAGTTGCAGTTAACAGGATCGGTTATTGTTTCAGACTTTTATTTGACTCAAGGAATAAATAGAATTAAGGCAATGGAATAAAACCTTTGAGTCTAAGTGAATGTCACCCCAGTTTATACACTGTGTGATTTATAAGAAGCAACATGGAGATTCCTGTACAAAACTGTTAAACGCGAACTTTTCTACCAAATATCTTTCATAAAAAATAAAGAAAGGTCGTTGGAAAATAAGATCAAATACTCTTTAAATTTCCTTAAATTCACTCTGGTTTGATGAAAAAAATTGATGGTTATGTTTACAAAAGTCCAACTCCATTTTCATACCACTTTTGAATACTTAAAAGTCCTTGGGACATAGCTTTATGGTAAAAGCACTAGAAATTTGAAAATTCAAACCTGAATTATGGCGGTTCGATTCGTTTTGTTTTTAGTTCCACCTAGCAATTTTTGTATAAAAAAATAAATTTGGAATAAAGCAGTTATTTGTTCCCAAAATTGTTAAAAAATAACTAAAAACAAAAACCACACCACAGCGCGAATCGAACTGACATACTTCAGATGTAATTTTTCTACCCGCATGGCTGTCCTAAGCACTTGTAAGTATTCAAAAGCCTTGTGAAAATGGAGTTCGACTTTTTTGAGCATAATTACCATATTTTTTCATTAAACCAGAGAGAATTTGAGAAAATTGAAAGTCCATTTGAACCTATTTTTCAGTGGCCTTTGCAAATCTGCAAATTATTTTTTATGATTTGGTGAAAAAGCTCGCGTTTGACAGTTTTTCTCAGGAATCCCTACCCTATGTTGCATCTTATAAATAGCACAGTTTATAAATAGCACAGTGTATACAAACTGAAGGAGAAACAAATCATTATTCACGTTGATTGTTGGTAGTTGATTTTTGACTTTAAAATTTCAGTTCCAAAGAAGAAATACGGAGCCCATCACAAAGAAAGCCGTTATGGTGTTTATTCATGGTGGAGGTTTCATGTATGGCTCAAATCAAACCAAGCTTCATGGTCCAAATTATTTGATGACGGAAGATATTGTTTTGGTTGTAATCAACTATCGCCTCGGAGTTTTAGGTGAGTTGTGATTTGAAAAAAAGTGTTTTATTCTCGTATCTCTTGTTATTCATAATGAGCCTAATTAATATTGTAACGTTTATTTTAATTTATATTTACAATTACTTAATTTATATTTACAGATTTATATGTAATACTGTCCTTAATTGATAATTTATATCATACACTTAACACACTAACTATAATTTATATGAAAGTCACTAACACTAACTGTCCATCTATATGTCTATATGACGACTCTCTACCACAGAGTACACCATCTGTGTACTCTGTGATATGACGAGTATCTATGTGTGCAGCGATGATATCGCGCGTAGGGTAGACTTCTAGAAATCTCTCGTCTGGTGGATAGTCTAGAACTCTTTGAACGAGTGGGAGGGCGAGGGGTAGGTAGTCTCTGGATAGTTCTCGGCTAGTGGCGGGGGAACGCAGGTAGGATTATTCTCGACTAGTGAGTGGAGAAATCATAGTCGTATCATGGGGGAACTTCACTGGGGCTGATAATTCAACTGTATTTAATCAGAGTGAATAATGATTTGTTTCTCCTTCAGTTTGTATACACTGTGCTATTTATAAACTGTGCTATTTATAAGATGCAACATAGGGTAGGGATTCCTGAGAAAAACTGTCAAACGCGAGCTTTTTCACCAAATCATAAAAAATAATTTGCAGATTTGCAAAGGCCACTGAAAAATAGGTTCAAATGGACTTTCAATTTTCTCAAATTCTCTCTGGTTTAATGAAAAAATATGGTAATTATGCTCAAAAAAGTCGAACTCCATTTTCACAAGGCTTTTGAATACTTACAAGTGCTTAGGACAGCCATGCGGGTAGAAAAATTACATCTGAAGTATGTCAGTTCGATTCGCGCTGTGGTGTGGTTTTTGTTTTTAGTTATTTTTTAACAATTTTGGGAACAAATAACTGCTTTATTCCAAATTTATTTTTTTATACAAAAATTGCTAGGTGGAACTAAAAACAAAACGAATCGAACCGCCATAATTCAGGTTTGAATTTTCAAATTTCTAGTGCTTTTACCATAAAGCTATGTCCCAAGGACTTTTAAGTATTCAAAAGTGGTATGAAAATGGAGTTGGACTTTTGTAAACATAACCATCAATTTTTTTCATCAAACCAGAGTGAATTTAAGGAAATTTAAAGAGTATTTGATCTTATTTTCCAACGACCTTTCTTTATTTTTTATGAAAGATATTTGGTAGAAAAGTTCGCGTTTAACAGTTTTGTACAGGAATCTCCATGTTGCTTCTTATAAATCACACAGTGTATAAACTGGGGTGACATTCACTTAGACTCAAAGGTTTTATTCCATTGCCTTAATTCTATTTATTCCTTGAGTCAAATAAAAGTCTGAAACAATAACCGATCCTGTTAACTGCAACTGTTAGGTTTGGACATTCACAACAAAGCATTCAATTCTCAATTCCAATTTTAATGCTATAAGTTGAAAATTGTTATTACAGGATTCCTTAGTATGTCCGACCAATCCTTGGGAGTACCTGGTAATGCGGGCCTGAAAGATCAAGTTTTAGCACTGAAATGGGTACAAAAACACATTGCAAATTTTGGGGGAGATCCTAACAACGTTACAATTTTTGGAGAAAGTGCTGGTAGTGCTTCAGTTCATTATCTACTACTTTCCCCTCTTTCAAAAGGTAATTATTCACTTAGTTTCACTGGGAACTGATTTATAGCAAGTCACACTTTTTCCATAGATGAAAATAGTTATTTTTGTATCTAGTGTGCGAAATGCTACTTTTATCGACTATGATGAAAAAAATAGTCGAGATTACCAAAGTATTTCACGCATGAGATGCAAACAAAATTTTTTCTACAAACGTCAGAAATATTGTTCTAAAATAAGTAATATGCTCTTCTTAATATGAAAACTACGATATTACGAACTGCATCTGAGTTATCTGGCTTAGGAATAAATATTGGCTCGTGCACTGTGCACCATTGATGTTAACATTGTAAATAATAATTAAAATAGGTAGTGTTTAATTTTCTCATAATTTGAAAGCATCAATTATTGTTATACATTAATAAATGAATAATCTTTTGGATTTCTACTTGATTGGAAAACATGAAGGTTGAAATATAAAAATCCCATATAGCTTACGATGTATTTCGCACACTAATTCGCGCACGGTGTCATGGCAACGGAGGAAAATGAAAAAAAAAAGGGACATTTCACATATTGTTGTCAATCTACTACTTTGCTGCCTAGTTAAACAAATAACTATTTTCTCCGATTGGCAGCAAATATTAATTTTGCTGACTGATATTAATCAGCAAAGTATTACTTTTCCTGCTTAGGCAGCAAAGTGGTTACTTTGCTGCCTGTAATTATACATTTCCATAGCAACCAACCAAAATAAAGACATTGTGGGAATTGTAATCATTTGCAAATACAATATCCTCATTATGAACAATCGGAGAAAAAATTATATGTTCATCTCGGCAGCCAGCAAAGTAGATTGACTGCCTAGTTAAACAAATAACTATTAATCTGTGTAAAGCGTTTTCTTATCTGCTTAGTCTCAAAATTCGGTTTCCTGTTATTATTTCCATAAACTTGTATCAAATCTCCTTGGTGATATCAAGTACCGGTACTATGAAAAAATTCGGATATCGTAGGTCATGTCGACTCTAGATCAAATATTTCTAACTAACCTTCGATAAAATGCCGAGAACACACACTCAAACTTTTAAGTTGTGATTCACTGCGGAGGCCTTTTCTTCAAAATAATTGGAAGATTGTTCAGATATTTGATTTCAATTTAATTCTTATTACTCCAGGCCTATTTCATAAAGCTATCATGCAGAGTGGATGTGCATTGAATCCATGGGCTAAGGGCACAAGAAACTTCACAGCCATTGCCAATGCTATGGGATACAAAGATGTTGATGAAAAAGCTCTCTTTCAAAAACTTTGCAAAGCAAGCGTGAAAAGCTTAATTTCAGCCCAATGTAAATTAGTAAATGTGAGTGTTACACTCAACTTCCTATCAACATATTGAACTGTCGTTTATTCCAGGCTATAGCTGCAAGTATTCCAATACCTTTTGTACCAGTTGTGGAGTATCCTCATGAAGGGGCATTTCTATCAGAAGATCCAGAAGTAATTATGAAGTCTGGAAGATACCATCAAGTTCCGGTAATCATAGGATATACTTCAATGGAAGGTCTTCTATTCGAGATGCTCAAAAAAAGCGGATCTGACTCTAGGCTTCCACAAACTTTAGAAAAATATGTTCCATATGATCTCAACACCGATAAAATTGAAGAGATTTCACAAAGAATGCAAAAGTTTTATTACGAGGATAGGGATTTATCGGACAAACATACCACCGACAGATATGTGGTAAGGAAAGAGTTATTTACAGAAAAAAACTTCATTGCTTTCTCAGGAGTATTTATTTTTTTCTGTACATATTTTGAAATATACAGGGTGTAACAAAAAGACAGGTCATAAATCATACCACATATTCTGGTGCTAGAAATAACTCGATCCAACTCAAGTTACAAATGTGCATGCGGGAAAAGTTACAACCCTTCGAAGTTACCAAATGAAAATTGATTTTTTCAAATATCTCGACAGTTGTTTGACATATTATAATGAAAGTTGACAAGTGGCTTTCCTATGATAAGAGCATCTAAAAAGAATAAGGAATTATTGCACCCCGTTAAAAATTTATTGGAGTGGAGATTCCCTAAACCCCCCCATAATTTTTGTGTACGTAACAATTTAATGCTCATTGTAGCACCATTATTAAAACACAAAATTTTTGAAACTTTTTTGTCCTCTAGCATTTTTTACAATTATCATTTTTTATTTTTTATCGAGATACGGCTTTTGACGATATCTAATTGCGGCCAGGCTGTAACTTTTTTCACATGCACATTTGTATTAGGGTTACTTCGGTTGGATCGTGTTATTTTTAGCCCCATAATAGGTGGTATAATTTATGAACTGCCTTTTCGTTTAAAATCAGCAAACTAAAAATATCCTGAATCATTGCTTCGGTTTTATGTACCAAAAAAATGGTTGGAGTTATTGGTATATGTTATTCCTTCTTTTTTGTTTCGCTGTATTATTCTGTTAGTTATTTTTACATACAACAGAAACTCCTCCCTCCCTGGGATCCTAATCAACCGTATTTACACCATTGCTTCATGTGTGGAAATATTGGAGCAAACCAATCGCACACATAGAACAAGCGGCTTTGGAAGCACTTAGTTCTCTTACTCAAAAAAAATCGCCCCAATATATCGCTGGTCTGTATCCTTGGCCATTCTGGTATGGATGGCAATGAGAAAGCTGGTTCTTGCAAGTGAGGGTACTAAACGTGTTTCGTGTTTGGCAAGAAGAGATTAAGACTTCTGGCTTGATATTCCAGAATTGGTTAACTCGAAGGCTTTTATATATCTTTCGAAAAATGTCTCCAAACTAATGTTGGCAGGTATGACCTACGATGTCTAACAGGCTTTTTAACAGACCCATGCCATCTAAATCACCATATGCTGAGACTTGGACCGTCGAAATATCCGACTTGTCGTCTTTTTCTGGATAATGATGAAACACTTTTTCCACAATATTTTCAAATTTCATTTTTATCACCTCTTTCGCGCATGTTTTTTTATACTAGTGGTTTTGAATAAGTATGTTTCTTAGGAAAAAGCAAAAACCCTAGTACTGTTCTCTACTCTTGGAAATACACAGCTTGCTCATTCAATCTCAGTGCCAAGATAACTACAAAAATCGAAAATACTCTTAAATGAGGTGACAGGGAAGAGGGGGCGTTGGGCAGAAAATTCCATGCTTGATCAATTTGTTCAGTACAGTGGGTCGAGATTTCACTATTTCAGCCTTTTCTCTTTTCATGAGCTTGGTTTGCTAACCTAAAATGACTTGGCTATTGAAATATCTTACATATTTATCAGGAGCAGTTTGAGTAGCAAGTTATTATTATGTGAATACTGCCATGCAACGACCAAGTGTCCCTATTCATTGAATAAATAAAGTTGTTTCAAATTGATACGGGTGACTCAAAAAGTGTCTGGCTAATTAGGTAACAACTTTTGACAAAGCTCTTGGATAAATACTTCCATGGACGAGTACTGGATAAATACTTCCATGGACGAGTACTAGATAAATTTAAAAAAGTTCGTTGTCAAATAAATCTCAACTTTTTGGGTTGAACTGCGTTGCGAGATATGTTTTCGTTGGAAATCAACTTCACTTGCCTTGATCTTGATGAAAACCGTCATATAAGTTTTTATCCAATATTTTGCTGATGGTAGTTAAATTTTTGTTTCAGATGATGGGTGACCTACAATTCCTTTACGGTATCCAAAAAACAATAAAATTGATGAAACGACATGGCACAGCGCCCGTTTATGTCTACAGAATGAGCTTAGTGAGCTCCTTGAATTTCTTGAGAAAATTCTGCGAAGCCAAACATCTCAAGACGATGCTAGCTCTGTCCATCCTCGCCAAACTTTCCGGAGAATGTGGTTTGAAAAACTTTTTCCACAACCTGCGTGAAAAGCTTCCTGTTAAATGTGTTCAAGGTGCTTCACACGCCGACGATATGTTCTATTTATTCAGCACTTCCCTTTCTCCTACTATTACGAGAGGTAGTGAAGAAGATATAAACATTCAGAAATTCGTTAAGCCTTGGACTAGTTTCGCCAAGTGCAGCAATCCAACACCAGAACCACTAGCACTTTTAAACAACGTTGTTTGGAGCCCATTACAGGATGATAGTATCACAAATATTTTCGACATTAACAAAAATATCACAATTACAGATAACTTTGAAAGGGAAAGAGTGAAGTTTTGGGAAGACTTATACAAAGAGTGTGAAGTTTAACTAGATTATGCGATGTTTAAAATTTGAAAACAAATTGTGTGATTACAGATTTGGTTCCTCATTTAATACCAGATTTTCTGTACTAGGTAATCAGTTAGTATAGTATAATATAGTATTATAAGTTGTATGAGCTTATTATCCGTGTTTATTGACTATAGTAATTGTATTTTTGATAAAAATAAAGTGATTCAAAACATGATTTCATTTACATTTACCGCTTAGTAGAGCTACCACCAGATAAAATAATAATAATTACCTCCCAATGGGTACATTATATAAATGACATGCAAAATGGCGAATCCTCTAAATATCTTTCTTTAGACCAGAAGCAAGCAAAAAACAAAATAAAAGGCAAGTTCACTTGATCTACTTTTTCAGAAATCCCAGATGGACCCAGGAAATCTCGCCAAAGCAATTAACACCCACGCCATACCGGTCCTCACATAGATAGGTACATATTAAAAATTCTGAATGTGGAAGTAGACCAAAAATAGATTTCGAAGACATTCAAAGAACAACGTGTACCTACCATAATGACCCAACAAAAATGTCACCACCCGACTTTATTATTAGGACCGCACTACCAAAAAAAGAGGTAGGTTGAGTAAATTTACATCACAAATAATTATCTAAACTTCAAAAAATCCTTCATTGTCAAAGGTCAAAAATCTATTTGGCGAGAGCTGTGCCGGGACTCTGCACACTATAGAATTCTACTATCGACTCTATTCACTCGTCTTTTGTCGACTATTTCTTTAAAAAAACTTCAATATATTTTATTTTATTAAGTCAGAAATAAAATAATACTTGTCGGCAGTATAGACATGGTATGCAGAGTAAAACTTTCAACTGCTGTCTACTGGAATAATAATAGTAATAATACTGTAGAAAGCTATCGGGAGAATTCTATAGTGTGCAGAGTCCCAGTACTGGTTACAAAAGCAGATGATATTTATTACCCTGCAGATCTTGTAGCCCTTGATAGGAAACTTGAAATCGTTACAGTCTACGACAAACAGGCGGTGTCCAAAAAGCGCTTCATGGTTTACATCATCACGATCTTAATCAACCTTATATCGACAAAAAATAATAGGTTCTTCGATAGAACATTGTTTCTAGAAACAAAGGGATTTATGGAAGCAATTCAAGACCAAGTAACTAGTAGCAACAGTTACAGGAAATTTGTCATAAGAGATCCAAATATCATGCCAGACCAGGTGACAACCATAAACATCGAACAGCACATTACATCAGGATGTTCAGCCATAGCATTGATTACCCACCCGGAAACTCACGCCATAGAAAAGTTTGCACAGTCCAGTATCAACAGATATAAAAAAGTCGAAGGATTATCACTATGATAAAAAGTCAACCATCCACTTAAGCAATTAGTTAAGCAGAATAAAACTTATTGATATCAGTGAATGATCACAATAACAAACAGAGCAATATCAAGGCTATAAACTTATTTTCACCGATGGATCCAAGAATAAGGATGGAATAGCTGCAACCGTCTATCATGACAAACACTCCGTAGCTGTACGCTTTTAAGGAAGCACTAGGACTCTCCAGATAAATTGATTCCAATGTACCTACCCATTGTTGACTCATTAAGCGCTTTACATGGATTGAAACAAATATATCCCAATCATACTCTCCTATCAAAAATTGAGGCACATTTACAAAATATGCTTTAACAAACAATTTAATAAAATTTCTCTGGGTTCCATCAAATGTAGAAATCGAATGCAATGAGAAAGTAGACAAAATATCCAAAAGCTCAATTACCAATCCCACAATTCATACTTCTCCCTTGATACCTCCAACAAACATTAAAATCACCATTGAGAACCATATTTATAACATTTGGAACGAGAACAACTCAAATCTTGAAGAAATCAAACCTCGAGTGAGCTACCGTTTCCACGAGGAAGAAAAAACGAAATTATTATCAACCGCCTCCGTATTGGTCATGCACTGATGCATTCACACCTCATCACAAAAAAAGAACTACCAAGATGTAATTGTAACAAACTACTTTCTAGACATCACAGTACCTACCATTAAGCCAGAACGATAGCACAATTACCTAAACAAATTGAAGATTCCATAGTGTTAAAAATGAGCAATGTGATAAACTTCGTAAAAAACACTGACTTATTTAGCAGAATTTGAAATGTATGTTTGTATTCAATATTTTTGTACAATATTACATTCCCACTAATAACCCTAGCGGTTGATGCGGTAAATAAATGTCTGGAGATTGGTTCTAGAGTTTACAATAGAAACTGTTCATTCCAGAAGCTTACTTGCTACTATAGCAAAGGAAACATCAATTGGTTCACTTAAAGGTAATACTATCAAGAAGGGCGAAAAAACATCTGATTGAAAATTTGGAAGAAATGTAGCGTAGATTATAATGAAAGGATAAAAAAATTCAATAGTTGATTGTGATGAACCATTTGGAGTTGCTAACACAGTATAGGTACTCTCAAATATGCACGTCACTGTAACGTTGGAAAAATAGTAAATAAAAGCATAAAGAACGGTAGGGTTGTTTACGGTAAAGCCCTTAGCGTTCGAGATGTTTATATGGTTCATTCAATAGCCTTTTTGGTGTCTGTCATAGATTGTCTTTTGAATATATTACGTCGAAAGAAATGGAGAAAAAGAGCAGGTCTGTGATTAATCCTAATCATAATATCACAATAATGGGCCGTTTAAATGTATTACAAACGTCAACCCTAATCATTGACTTACCAAAATTTTATTGGTTCATATATAGATTAAGCGCAAGCGCTATCTGTCAATTGGGATAAATTTATTTGCTTAAAATAGGATGCAGACATACCTTTCGTATTGGCAATGTGTCTACTTTCCCACTGACAGTTCTTGCCAGGTCTGTACATTGTTGTTTACTCGGTTGTTCACGGTCAATTGGAGAAAATCACGTGTCAATAGATGGCACTGAATTTCTCAATATGGCTGCTATAAGGGTGAACAACAAAGGCACGCGGCCGGTCAGCTGATCGCATGACAGTAGTCTGTCACAGTTTGTGAAGGTGTTTAGTTCGTTCAATTTGTGTGTGTGTGTAATGTTTGAGTTGTTAGATAAAAAAAAATGGCAAAAATTGAGGTAACCCTTCTTAATCTTATGGAATAACACAACAAAATTATTGGCATCTGACTTTGTTGTTCACCTTTATTGTAGTTAGAAAGGAATTAACAGATGTCGCCCACTTCGTAGTTTTCGCCAATTATTATTTATGAGAAGTGAATATGAATCTTATTGTTATATTTATTTGAATAATACAAAAATATGCCTAGATACACGGAAAAACATCAGCATTCTTAAAGTTCTCAAGTATTTTCAGTTAGAAAAAGAAGCTGGTAATTATTAATACTATAGCCTTTTCGGATTTTGCTGAATGCGATCCTGATGATTTAATTTATCAAATTTGAGATTAGATATGTGTCAAAATAGCAAATAAAATAAACTACATTCCGAAAACCCGGTTATACGTCACAAACGACGCACACCTGAAGAAATTATTTAGTTTATGTAAAATATGCCAGTATTTCACTATCTATGGATATCAGATTCGAGATTGCTTTTATTATTTCATTTTAAAATCCAATGAAACCATTAATATCTAAATGTATTTCTGCTACACCACTGAACGTAAAATTATATTCATGAGTCCAAGGTTCACTCGCGATACTTATCACAAATTCGAAAGTGAAGTGTTTGTTTTTTATAAAATTATGTATTGCTTCGAAGTGTTTTCAGTGTTTTAAAATTTAGAATCGTTTTTTAAAATGTCGCAGCCTGTTGTTACTGTCAAAGAAGGTAAGCTGTTAGGAAAAATACAAAATGGCATTGATGGCAAACCATATTACAGTTTTCTCGGAATCCCATACGCCAAGCCTCCACTTGGAGAACTCAGATTTAAGGTGAGTTAAAAGTTTCGAATATTCAATTTGATCACATGACAAGATAGAGATGGAGAATACTGTTACTATGTACCTATTATTGATATTATGGTATCTATCATGGTGTCTATATTCTTAAATAATTATAGCTCCAATAAATGAAGGAAGTGCATAGGCGTACCTTTTTTAATTAAAAAATTATAAGTATATCTTTTAATTACAATATGGTCCATTCATTTTTTTATTAATTTCAATAATATATGTCTGTACATACATAAGAGTGATATGTAGATAGTGGATTCAAAATGATAATAACCAAACATATTTTGGAAAATATAAATCTTCTCATAGATTACAGAAAAATCAATTTTCCAATATTTTCCATTCATTATTTAATACGTTTGGGTTGTGTTTACAAACCAAGTACTTGAACTGAATCTGCACCATTACCCATTATCTACTTACTTCAATTCCAGAAGCTTCTCGTCTTCTATATAGACCACCAGCTTAACTGGAGGGATGCTTAGTAGTTGTTATGGTTGTATTATTTCTACTCCAAAATTTTTCCGTCTGAGTCCTTGTAGGTTCTCACAGAAGCAGAGCACAGTTGCTTCATCGTAGAGTTCACATTTTCTGCTCATAGGCTCACTTAACATAGCCATCCTGTGCAGATGTTTCCTTAGGTTACAGTATCCAGTCACCAGGTCGGTAATTGTCTCCAAATTCTTCTTAACCAGTTTCAACAGCCTGGACGGGAGTTCCTTGTCTACCTTATTCAGTAAACTCTTAGTATGGAGGTGTCTTTTGCGTCAGCCTCCATTTGAGTTGGTGTTTCCTAGCCAGTTCCCGACTTCCTAATGTTTACATCCTTATACGTGGCTTTTTGGCATCCGGTATATTGCAAATAATATTTTTTTTTCAGGCACCACAACCTCCTGAGAAATGGGAAGGAATTCGAGATGCTACCGAGGAAGGTAGTGAATGCTTTGCAAGACAATTTATGCAATATAGTGGATCAGAAGATTGCTTATTTCTTAATGTATTCACCAAACAGGTAAGACAAGCTGCTCGTATCTTTTGCTCTGAACAATTTTTTCCTTCAAAGCTTAATTATTCATTTGGAATTCTTGACTGAATCCTAGATTTTGGAAAAGATGAATTGTAGAATATTTCACTATCCTTGAAGTTTATGAAAAAGTGACATTAGTCTTATAACTTTCAACACAGGTATCTTGTGCAAAGCTAAGACCTGTGATGTTTTGGATACATGGAGGTGGATTTACGACTGGGTCCAGTACTACGAAGATGTATGGACCGGAATACCTAATTCGTGAAGATGTTGTACTAGTATCGATAAATTATAGATTAGGACCCTTAGGTAGGGAAATAATAAATGAATTATCTCTGTAATAATGAAAATATTTCTTTTTAAATATCACTGATTTCGCTTCCAATAAATATCCTAAATTGTACTTCTCATGGAGTACATCGAAATTAACAATGTTCTTTTGAGAAAAGTGGAGAGAATTAAAAGAATTTCCATGTTTCAGGCTTTTTGGCTTTATCAGACCCAGATGCAGGCGTTCCTGGAAACGTAGGTTTCAAGGATATGGTAATGGCTTTGAAGTGGGTTCAAAATAATATAAAACAGTTTTCTGGAGACCCCAATAACGTCACGATCTTCGGTGAAAGTGCTGGCGCTGCTTCAGTTCATCTACTAATACTATCTCCAATGGCAAAAGGTAATTTGAACACTTGTGGTAAGAAATAGAATAGCTGTAACGGTATCAACATATATTATGTGATATCCCATTTTTTAATATCACAGACGAAATACAAATCAACAATAAAACAAAAATCTACCGAGTGAATTGGATATAAGAAGCAGTGCAAGATTTTTATAGATTTTGGTGTGCAAGAATATTCTGATAAGACCGATATCATAGTTTCTTGAGAAGAACTGAAAGAAAAATAATTAATTCAAAATATACCTGTGTAACAAAATTATAGGTGCATAAATATTTATATTCCATTTTCTAGGATTATTCCATAAAGCCATTTTACAAAGTGGTTGTGCCACCAGTGGTTGGGTGATAACTAATAAAATTACAGCTCGTCTATTTGCTCAGCAGGCTGGAATATTCACAAATAACGACAAAGATCTTGTTAAGCACTTGCAAGAATTAAGCCTCGATGAACTTAAAAAAGCAATTAATAAGTTACCTGGGGTAAGTCCTTGAACCAACTTAAAATTTTATTGTAAATAATAATAATATGTAAAACTTCATCTACGGTCCACTATCTCATTTTTTTTATATAAAAACAATACAAATAATTAATTATCGATTATTTTCCATTGCTCGAGTGTCATTCGATTGAAGTAACTCATAAATTCAATATTAGCTGAATAGACAATAATATTAGAAATTACTGGATGGATCATTGATTTCAATTTACCATTTTTTCATATTATAGTCCAATATACAGGATGAATCACCTTCGTGCGATAACGTCATCACCATTTTTTATGGACCCTCCTTTTTTTCACTTTCCGGATTGCCCTTGCTGAGCTGATACCAGGAACGTTAATACGTTAACTGCTTCAGCTTGGTACAGGGTGGGCGAAAAATTTAAGTTACTTAGAAAGTAATAGACAAAAATAAACGTGATAAACACACTAAAAGTACATATCTTAATAAATATTGTATACAACAGCTTTTATCAGTGATCCAAATCCATGAACTACAAAAATATTTTTATTGTTTGACAGTATTCCTTACATTTTTTTATTCGACAATAAAAGATGCCACGAAAATTAAAGTACAATAATTCTTTATTGATATCACTTTAGGTAAGTTCACGTGAAAACTAACCAATTTATACAAAATGCCTTCAACCGAATGTGATTGAAGGATTGAAGGATTAAAATATTGATGAGGATTGGTATTGGCGATAAAATGCGGACTCAACAGAGGTATGCCGATTATTCCATGAAATGCACCAAGGTCATTAACATTTCATCGATAACGTTTTATTTTCGGACGAGGCAACGTTTTATTAGAACGTTCATGTTAACCGACAAAACATTTATTTATATTTTTTTTTGTTGTGTTATTTTTTGGTGGTGTATCACAATATTTGCTCAACTACGTTATTCATATTTAATTAATTAATTACATCCCGCAAAGTCCGGATATTGGAAAAAGGATGGTTTCCAATTTAAAAAAATGGTAAAGACCAGCAGATTATTTCAAGCCATTTCGATCAGAATTGCAGAAGCCGGAACTTTATTAATCAATTTCAATCCAATATTATTCTTTCTGTAGAATTTTTTTTTCAAGATTTAGTTTCACTATCTACCTGGCAATAGCGGGAGACAACTCGAACCTTTCACAAAGACAACTCGACCCTAACAAATATTTATCTACCGGTTTTCGGAAAAAACTCGTTTTCTCCGGAATGCTCGAGTCTCCCAAACCGCACGTTTCAACCTATTTTCGAAAATGGTCATGTACGAGTTGTCTCATTCAATTCGGGTATACATTTTCTAATTACAACATTTTTCAAGATCTACCAAGATGGTGAAGACTATTATTATTGACCGAGCACAAAAATTTATTCGCGGGAGGAGACTACTGGTCAAATTTAGGACAAAAATTGGAAATCAAAAAAATTTCTATAAAAATGAAGTGGCACATGTTTGTAAAATCGATTTCCCACTAATAGAATAAAAATAAGAGAGATATTGCCTGCTAAAAAATGGTCTGCGGTATTTTGACGTTTATTAAATGCGCGATTCACTGTTTTACGTCTTTATCGCTAATAACGTTAGCGCTTGCCGTAATTTACAGTTACGTAACGTTGAGTGTTATTGTGAATACGGCACATAATTGTACTACGCAGTTGAAAATATAGAAAAAATCACATCGGATTTCCGAGGTTAAGGTTTTTGTTAATCATTTTGTTTATTGTCTAGATGGTTGTCTAGATGGTTTGTGTTGTTGTTTGCGTTTGAATCCTGCGTGATTTCTTGTGGCCTAAACTGATTATAACAATTATCTCACTTCCCGTACAACGCAGTGCTACGTTATTAAATTTTATTGATGGCAATAACTCATAAATTTTAGGTAGACCGTTATTAAAATAGCGCTACATAAATATCGCACCGTATGCGGTATTGAAATTAGCAATATCTCTTTATTAACTAGTGAACAAGTTTCATAACATTAATTTGAGACCTAGAATTAATATATAGTTTGCTATTTTTTGAGTCCTGTTTTTGCTTCAAACACTGTGGATAATTTACAGCTCTATCTCAGCTTCCAATTTTCTTGAGTTATTGCTACTGAAAGTGGTAATGGCATGTCTAGCCAAAGCAGGTTGAATATTTGTAGGTTAATTTGGAATACGTTTTTTCCCACTAATTAACTGTAATTTTGAGAATTTATTCTGATAATCTCTATATAATGAAAACAGATAAAATGTGTTACAGTTAACAATTATAATTTGCCAATCTGGTTGCTAAATCGAGCTGCTAATGGAAGTTGATTTTGTTTATTTTTTCAGCTTTACGCAATTGCAGAGCTATTTCCATACGGACCAGTGATTGAAACGAATACAAAGGAACAAGCATTTTTAACCGAAGACCCAATGGACATAATAAAATCGGGAAATTACAATAAAGTCCCTATGATAATGGGTTGCGTATCGAGAGAAGGAATGTTTATTTATTCGATTTGTACGAATGCAAAACCGAATCTGCTGTTAATAGACGAGACACTTCTACCAAGATCGTTGAATTTAAGAATCGGCAGTAATTTACATAAAGAAGCAGCTGATAAAGTAAAGAAGTTTTATTTCGGTGATAATGATCCGTTAGCCGATACTGATAAAATATATAAGGTGAGGAAGATTTTTGACATTTAAGATACGACACTTAAATCTAAGTTTTTTTTATAAATCAGAGATTGAAACCTGAAGAATTCGGTAAAGTAACCTAATAGTTATTGGTAGAGTTTGTTCATCCTAGCTTTGCCGTTACGTCATAATCTGTGACGTATTCTGCTGTTTTACGTTCGTCTTATATCAGTTGTTATTTTACACTTAACCTCAAAATCATAATCAATGATATATTGTTGAATGTTTTGAATTGCTTACAAAATATGGCAACTGAACTGTCAAAGGTAACACATAAAATTCACGTCGACATTAGTGAAGAAATACGTTAATGACGTCATAAGCCCGTCTCATCTATTTCATGAATGAAAGATAAAATGGACAATGCATGACGTAACGGCAAAGGATGGTTGGACAACGTTGATTTTTATATTATCATGGTTTTAATTTACATTTTTTTCAGCTATACACTGACAACTACTTTCTATATGAAGTGTATAAAAATGCCCAGCATCATTTGGAAACCAACCCACATCCAATATACTTTTATAGATTTTTGTTTGATACTGATTTGAATTTTTTGAAAAATATGTATGGAATTTCAGACCCAGGTATGCTCTTTTCAATATCCACAATAATTAGTAATAGTCAAGTCTATTCCAAAAAAAGCAGAGAGCAATAATTGTAAAATGATCATTCTAAAGGGGTATGTATGTATGTATTTTTGGGGTAACATTCACTGAGACCTGAAAGATATATTGTGCCCCCTCACTTCTGCTCAGTTTTTGAGGAAAGTCTCTGAAACTAGTAGCTTCTTTAGTCCTATTTCCCGGAGGAATTTTAGGACATATGCAGGCTTCAACTTAGGTGAATGTTCACTTTCTATCTAGTAATCTCCCATGTACTGTGCTCTAGGATTCTGGAGTGCTGTGCAGTTGGAAAGTATGCGGATGGAGGTTTCTTGTTCCAGACCACAATATCTGCATTCTTCTTCCTTCACTATTTTGAGCTTTTTCAGTTGCTCATTCTAAAGGCGTAACTGCTTGCTTAAAATTTCTATAATAACTGATTTCATATTTATCCAATTTTATAAAATAATTTGAAGTTCTTTTCACGAAAAATAGTTCAGCTAATAAGGGAAAACCTTATTTAATCTTAAACTTCAAAATATTATTGATTGTCTAGTTGTCAAATTTTTTCCGTTGTGTCAGTTAGGGATAAAAATTAATTTCTACTTAAAAGCTGGAACGCTACCGAAACGTTGAAATAAAGAATTTAAAAATATTGTGGTTTAATTTTGCAAGAAATTAAAAAAAGAATGAACTAGAAATACCTACTGTTGAAACTAATGTTTTTTATCTGTATGCTAATTTATTAGGAATGAATATTGTACCTATACAAAAACATGTATTTATATCTTTTCCTTCCAGGTGTTGCCCATGCTGATGATTGTGGCTACTTATTCAACAGCGATTTCGTGCCCCAAGTAGAAACTGGTAGCGAAGAAGATGTAGCTATTAAAAAAACTGTAAAGTTGTGGACGAATTTCGCTAAGTTTGGAAAACCAACGGTGGATAAAAACGATCCTCTTTTGCCGAAAGAATGGCTGCCAATATCAAAAAACAAATTCAGAGTATTCGATATTGGCAATGAAATGAAATTGCACTCCGAGCACCCAGAAACCAAATCTCTTTTGTTTTGGGATGAAATGCATAAAATTAATCCTTACAGTTCCAAGTTGTAAAGAAAGATGTGTCTGGAATCGTTTCCAAAAAGTTGTAATTTGAAGATTTGTTACTTTAGTGTGACAACTTTTCGTTATGTGATGTCAGTTATTACTTGTACTTGCCGTCCAAAAACTTACGCAGCACAATAAAACATTTTATTTATCGAATTAACTTTCAATTTTTCATATTTCTCAAGTCCAATGAATGCCTGACTATAAACTGACACTGCAGAAAGCGGAAATTTTCTGGTATTCCATTTTCATGGAATAACGAGACAAATTAGGCACGTTTCTTTTAGATCATTTATTCACCATTGGGTGACTGACGTTAGTATCCATGCACTAACATGAATTATCAATGGCACATAAAAAAACGCAGTTGCATTGTTTTTTACATTATTATATCTGACAACTGACAATCGACACCATTAGAAATTTTTTCAATCTCTGAAGCTGTTTATGGTGCAGTGAATACTTTTTTCTACTAGCGTGCGGAAAGAGTCACTTTAAGTAAATTTGTAAAGTTTTTGGGGAGTATAATGACATTTGAATATTTAAAATATGTATTTGTATGGTTGTAGTTTACCAAATGACTGAAAAATCAATAGATTTGTTAGAATTCTGCAATCATTTTTTTATAAAAAGAAACATTTTTTTCATTAATTTTTTATGGTTCTGGTAAAAGCCTTATCAAATGGATGTCAAATAATAATAATGAAGTTGTTGATATGTATTTAATAATAAATGTTTCTTTATGTTAACTTTTTCCGGATGCTAGTAGGAAAAATAGTGTACCTAACACGTGCGTAAAGTGAATCTTACGCACGCTATTGCTGGCCGAACTCCGCTAGCGTCGTTCGGCCATCTGCAATGGCGTGCGGAAAAGTATCACTTTCCGCACTAGTTAGGTAAACTACTATATTACCCCATTCTAAATTAATTTTTATGTATTCGTTCACTGCATGGAGACTATATGAGGAGATCGAACTCCATGTATTCCAATTTCTGGTAGATAGCGCCAGTTTAAAACCTGGATTACTGTAATTTTGTTGCTATTGGTCGATTCGAATTTTTTCCTCATTACGATTGGCTGACAGGATCATTTAAAAAATAATTATTATTTTGTTTTTCAATTAACCAAAGATATAACAATAACTGTTTCAAATTTTAAACTTTCCTTGTTCGAATAATAAAATGCACCGTTAATTAGATAAATTACATTTTTTTGGAGCATTCCAATTCACAAATAAAACTCAATATCATTACTTTTGAATAAATGAAATTTATTATGACAACAACAAAAAATCAAATTAAATATCTCAATCCACACATTTAGTGAAACGAGGAATATAACAACACAAGAAACATTATAAAATATCAATTACTAACAACAACTTTCCAAACAATACATAAGTACATGAAATTTTGAGCTAGAACTTCCAATTTTCTATAACACTATATAAAGAAAAAATAATAGAACGTTCTTGTTCAAATAAATGTTAATCAACAAAATAGAGCATATCATTGAAATAGTTATTTTCCTAACAAGTGCGGAGAGTGATACTTTCCCGCACGCGACTGCAGTTGACCCGGGCAAGCGGTCAAGTGCGGGAAAGACACTTTACGCATGAGTAAGGAACATTATTTTTTCTACGACCGTATATACCTAAAAAAGTATACCAACCCATTTTCCAAAAAATATTTCATTTCAATATACACATACAGAACTACCACTAAAAACTACTAATTATCATAAATATTAATATTAAAACACAATATTTTGCATTCTGTAAATTACTTGAAATTGCGGGTCCAGTGGAGTTATTTAGTTGTATAAAAATAAATTCATTATTTTATATTTTCAAAAAATGGAAAATGCAACAAAAAGCTGGGTAAGATTTTCTTATGGACTATTTTGTGGATATTCATTTACCTGTAGTCACAGTAGTTATAACTTCCGATGTAAAAAAACTATCAAAAGCAAAATTTGCATAATTTTACTTTCCCGCACTAATTTTACTTTCCCGCACTCATTTATTACTTTCCCGCACTAGTGCGGGAAAGTTACACTTTCAAAACTAAAATGCGTGCGGGAAAGTGGGTTTAAACGCACGGTCGTAGAAAAAGGAATTATTAAACCTGTAGTAGAGTTGTCCAAATATTTTTAGTAGCAGTAGAGTTGTTCAAATATTTTTAGTAGCAGTAGAGTGAAACGAAATAGTGTTAATTGTTAGCAAGAGCCAATATTTATTGTTTTAGGTTTAGGCCATGTCCATTTCAATTTCTCTCCTACTCTATAAGTATTTTGCGACAACTGTACTAAATTTGATAAATAAGTCGTTACAGCATTAAAACACGATGTTTGCTCAATATTAAAGAAAGTTTCTTCAGGAAAGGATTGATTCGTATAACACCAGCTGGTTAAAAAAACAAAAACAAGGTAGAGTGAAGAATTTAAGATAAACAAGTTGATTAAAACACCATAACGGAGTAGGTAACTACCAATTTTAAATAGATTATCAATCAGAGATATGTATGGTTTGTATCAGAGATTCAACAACAACAACAAAATAGGACTAGTAGATACAGAACTATAATTTATATATAGGTTCTGCAAAGTTAATGATATTTTGTGAAAGGACAAGGTTGAGATCATCATCATCATCATCATCATCATCATCATCAGAAAAAATATGATTTTAATATTTGAGATAGAGATTCAGTTCATAGGTTCAAATCTAATCCAGCTTAGATTCTTCCAACCAGGTAGGTAACTGGATGGTGTTAATAATAGTTCCTCAGAAATCACACACTTTTGTTTGTGCTGTACCAAGATAAATGATCATGTTAAAAAACTATCTCCAGCATGAAGAATACGGTAAGGAATTGTAGGAAACTAGGTAGGAATGGGACCTAATATGTCTAATATGTCTGCTTTGATCTAAGCAACCATTTTGTTTCCAAAAAAACTTCTGCCAAGGAAGACTTCTTCTATTGGGTTTAATAAAAACTCACAACAAGGCGATTTTCATCTTGAACTCCATGTTGTATTTTTGTGAAAAATCAGATATGGATCGACAAATCAGCCTTATACATTCTTTTAAATAACAAACAATCAGAATGCACAAAGTTTTTGTCTAAGGTTTCGGAAAAAATCCCGAGTAAGGGATTTAAATGAACACCTCATATTACACTAACCGCTAACAAGTTCATGGATAACAATATATTTATCAACAAATTCAATAAATATTTGGGTGCTCAATGATAATACCAGACCAATAACCAGGAAAATCTGAATAAATGTTTCTTCTTAACTTATTTAAGTGTATATATAGTGTGTACCAAAGAAATTGTTTGACAATTCTTGAATAAAAATTATTGCTAACATTTAAAAATCTGATTTTTATACTTCTTCGGTCAAACAACTACTAAGGACAATCAAACTTACAGATGGGAAATTATGACTACCTGAGATACAAATAATGCATATGCCAGTGCCAGAGTAGGACTACATTAAAGTCTTCCTCCTCCAGGGGCTGTGCTTTGGGATTTTGTAATGCCATGCATGCTGCATGTATGTGAATGTAGGTATCTTCTCCCATTTCACACAACCCACACTTCTCCTCCACTGGTCGTTTTGAGGTGCAAATTAGGACGTCAGTGTCCTGACAGAACCTGAAGCAAACGGGACATCAATAACAACCTTATTTGGAGATTCCATGGAAGTATTGAACTCCTGGAGGAATTGAAAAGGAATGAGATATTGGGCTCATTCCAATCACTGGAAAACGAAAAGGAGGCTTGACAGTTTTGGTCTCTAAACAAAACTGTCAAGCCTCCTTGTCGTGCAACTAAACCAGGAAGTCATTATCTAGGTATAATTCTCTTGACACACATTATATATTAAAAATAGCTGGTACCGATTTATTCAAGCACAAAAACACTTCATCAAATATGTCCTCATCGAATAAGAAGTGGTTCCCAAATATCTATTAATACAATGAGCACCTTCAACGATTTCTGAAAACTTTTAAAAAACATTATATTATATTACACAAATTTCTGTTTATTGAATAGACTTATCCACAATGTCCTATTATTTCTTAAAACTATCTTGTAACTGTTGAAGTCACAACTTTCTTCCAATATCGTTTTGGTGTAGCTGTGATAGTAATTTCCTAGAAAACTTTGGAGTAGGATTGAGATAGGCGCCACTGATTTTATCAGAGAATTCTCCAATTTTCTCATTTTTATCATTAAGTCTTCTTGAAGACATGCTCTCCACTTTTCATGAAATAAAAGTAAAACCTAATTATTTTCACAGAGTTTTTTCATACCAGAGAATTTATATTCACCACCATCTATTTCAGTCACTTTTGGAATGTTTGTGTGCTGTCCCATTATTATTGTTTGTACTATCGACGTCTGACGGAGCTTCATGTCCTTTGACAGTGAACGTTACATAATATCTTTTGTTTTGATCGAGTTTGTTGGTGGGTAAAGATATAACTTGCTTGTCATTACCATGACTTAATTCTAATGTTACCGTTTTCTTCGGATTAATCGTCGGTAAAAATCCTCCAGTTCCAGGCTTGCATTCTACGGAATTAAATCCTATTTTTGGAATCGAGTGATGATCCATTTTGGGTACTAAAACAGAAATAAACTCGTGTTCAAAATTATTTTAACCTGTCACATGATGAAAAATTGCGAATAAAAACAGTAATTAGAAGGTTTTATAGATCTCATTTTGATTATGGATAATTGATATTGAGAATTTTTCAAGACAATTCAAGATAAATGTCAAATTATCTATTTTGTATGCCTTTTCTTATCAAGAAAACAAATATCACTTAACAACTTAACAGTTGACTATACCTTGTTTTTAAACTAAGAGGAGCATTTTAAGAAACCTCAAACACACCACTAAAAGTTACTAGATTGGGAGAGTGTTCCGGAAGGATCGTGTTCAGACTTATTGAACTCATTGACACTTATGTGAAATATGTATTGTACTGCTCGCATTTGTCGTGGCCAATGAGAGATCAAAATATGTCTCAATACCTAATCGTAATTGGCACATTGGGACATGAGGCCAGACAATGGCGAACACAGCTAACAAATGTCACATTATTGTGAAAACATTGTGGTTATATAATGTAAAATATTATAAGTTTGAGTATAAATTAGTATAGTATGTATAAAATGCAATTAGTTTATAAAATGTTGAACTATTCTTTATTCACATTGGAAGTTTAGGTATAGCACAAAATAAAGCTAAGCAGGTTTTGATTAAAAAAAATACGATAATATTGTAGGTATCGTAATCTGTGTAAAACTATTATTAAAAATAAGATTTTACTTGTTAATTTATAAATTTTGTTTCTCTGTCAGCGATAAATGACCCAAACTCAATAATTTCCTTCGTTTAGGGGGCGAAGAAAGTGCACTGGTACTTGGAGCACAATCTTGGTCCATATTCAAATATAACAAAGCAATACAACACAACAACACAAAATAAGAAGTAAAAAATACACATACAATAATATGAGGTAATAAATCAAATATGAAATAGCAAACGCAAACGAATTATATACAACAAACGCGCATAAGTGGCGATAAAGATTGGAATATTCTTATGTAAATAAACACAAATGTCAAACCTGACAAATAGGTTTGTCAGTTCGACCAAAAGACCTGTGTGAAACGGGCGGCTATCTGACCAATGATTAGACCGCAAAAATGCCAACTTAAACTCAAATCGCACCTCTTAGTTTAAAAACAGGGTATATGTTAAGCAATGTATAAGCCTCTAAAGACTCAATATGTCGCAGTTCAACGAGCGGCCTGAATGATATTCAGCCGTAACGTTTGTTACAAGCTTCAATGAACTGGCTGTTGATGCTTAGGCCATTTGTACGATAGGTTAAGGAATAATAACCATTCTGTTCACCCTTTTCCTTCTGTATAGCTTCCTCAATCATTTTCCCCTTCTTTCTCGATAAATTAACCAATGATCTATTTTAAGTCACATTATTATTGCCACTACACTCTTCCATTGTATACTATATTTCATTGAAACACCATCAAATTTGTTGTTTACCCACGCCATATTGAGTTAAGTTAAGTGGAGAGGTTGATTGAGCTAACTGAGATAGCTGGCTGCGACATATTGATTTAAAAATGTCTTTAAAGTTTAAAGGCTTATACAATTATACATTGCTTAACCTAACGTTATGAAGGTACGCACGACTATATCCTGCGAAAAAGCGTCAAATGTCAAAATACCTTTTGATATCGTTTTATACTCACAATAGGCTGCACAAGGTACGCCGGTATATGCATGAGCGGCGTGCATACATCTATTAGTACTTTTGGTGCACAATAAAGGATTGGAAGGTGTTTCAGGAAGTCCTCGCATATATTCTACGCCGTTTTTTTGTAATTTTCTCAAAGCTTCGTAAAGAAACTTTTCGAAACTCTTGAAAGTATAATCTTCAGTTATATATCTACCGGCTCCGACTGTTGATGCGCAGGATTTATGATAAGTATCGATGGCCCTTTTAACTAGAACTGCTTCGTTATGTTGGCCGGCTCTTATTTGATGACGTTTCAGTTCAAGCAGCTGTTGAAATATTTTCCTTTCTAGATGATATCTAAGGAAATATGAGAAAATTAGTTGATATGAGCTGAGAAATTGGAAAACAAAAATAAATTTCGAACTTATTAGACCCAACCATCTGAAATTTCGAGCACTTTAGATCATCTCGTCACTGCTTCATCCCCTTGAGGGAAACTATGTTTCAATAAGTCTCTTTTACCTTTTTCTCTATATTAAACCAGTAAGCTGATTCACTTATTAAAGAAAATTAATCAAACTAATGACTATAAATAAACAACTCCCAAAAATTATTCGCGAAAGCTATTCGACGGAGTAAAAAAGTAATTTGGAGAAAGATGTTACCCCGGAATAATTCGACTAACCTTGCTAATAAATGATTCACTTGATATAACTGCTAGAAAGAAGCATTTCATCTGAAAAAAACAATAAATGCGTGAAATTGGAATGCGCCAGAAACCAAATCAATCAGAACCCGAATTCCTGGATATTCGAAATATCTTCTGAACAGAGATAACTAGGGTTTCATTTTTGTACCACACGTCTGGCAATGGAGCGAAGTCATCCATCCATAAAGCACCATTTACATTATACGTAACGTCCCAAATTAGCTGCGGTAGCAGTTTCAAAAAAATAAAAAAAGAGAAAATAAAATTTGAAAGTAAGGAAGAGAACAAGACATTAACAGAAGACATTCTAAGCATCCTATTAAGCATAATTCTCTACGATGATGCTCTAGGAAAACCTAGTAGATAACGAAGACAGACATTCCAGATACTTCAAAATGAGCTACCATAACTTGTAAGCCAATATTTGAAAAAAACGCCACAGACACACACACACCACTCCAGCATTCATACACCGTGCCAGTGTTACAGTGTTACAGCCACGCGCCATGTCTAGGTCCTACCACTATTGCAATTTTCAACCACACATCCCGTTTATTTCATATCCTCCAAAACTTCAATCTTCATCGCTTTTATCACTTTCCCGTAACTATTATTTTCATACAAAAACTAAGGTTAAGAGTTAATTTTAACAATTTTTCTGTGTGAGTTCGTGCTCCTTATTTAGGTCATTCAATGCTAACAGGTCGGCCATAATGTTCTGGATGACGCATGTCATATTCTATTCAGTATTCCACACTTATTGGTAAACATCAGACGATTCTCAGACTTCAAGAATGCGGGGAGCATAAGACTTGGTATCTTTTTTTATTTCCGACTGTTTAAACCAACTTCAGAATTATAATCTCCCTATGCACCTGAATCTTAATCTAAATCTGTTGTTCTTGACTTTCGTTGAAATCACATAACTCTACTGCTGTTTGCTTTTTTCGTTTTGTGACATTCCATTTATCACTTAATTGAATTCAGAGAGTTAACTGACAGTTAACTGACTGCGCTATGTGGTAATTGTAAGGGTTTTATTTTTCGAGTAAAATATATTACATTGTTATTATTATTATCAAATGTGGTTCGGGGTGCAATGCTCAGGGACACTTAGCTTTCGCCATTGTATCCCTTTCCCCCCGATTCGTACTTAAGCTATGCTTAGACTGCTTCAGAGAGATGTGCATTAAAGCCAACACTCTTGTAAAATGCAAGTATGTTGTCAATGCTAGTCTCTTTGAATAACTCTGAGTCCAGGATCGCTGCTCCCAACCATCTATGTCTATGTACCATTAGGTTGGGGCACTTACATAGGAAATGACACGTGGTCTCTTCCGCCTCTCCACACCATCTACACAAGTTGCTATGTCCCTGTGTTTTGTGTGTGTAGCATCGCAGCTCTATTGACATTGTACTATAAAGTCTGTTAAGTAAACCAACAGACTAACAGCACATTCCCAAATACACAAGCTTCAGCCTGGTTGTCCTTCAGAACAATATAGCCGAACTGTCAGGTGCTCTGTAATCGTCTAGTTTTCAAAAAGTGGTTTTATTCTCCCCAATTTTGTACTTTCACCTAATTCTTTAAAATGATCACCGCAAATAATTTCAAAAATAAAAAACCAGCTATACCCCAGTAATAAAAGTTCATACGTTACCTCCTTATGTTTGTTTGAATATTTTGAGTGACTGAAGTCATATTGACACCTCTCTCTGACATATTTTTCCATCTTGGAACCCTTGTACTTCTCGGACTCGGTTCAAAACCGGAATCTATCAAATTACTACTTTCGTAGTCACTTCCGGCACTTCTAGCTTCACGATGTTTCGGTCTTTTCTTAACGAACCTCTTGTTCTTTGTATTGATCTCATCTTCTATTTCAGATAAACTATCTTTATCTTTATCACTAAACACTGAAGTTAGTAAGGGAGCTGACATGTTGGAATCGCATCTAATTGGTTCCCGTAATGCGTTTCTTTCATCTCTTATATTAGGTAACGATGGAATGCGAGTATCTAAGTTGGTTTCTTTGTAAGATTCGTTCAAGTTCCGATCGCTTTTCGACAATGTACTTTTGAATAACGGCGTCGGTATTTTGCTTCGTTTAAACTTATCTTTTTTCACTTTATTATCAAGGGATTTTGATCTTGTTCCCGTTTCAGGCAAATCCTTTTTTTGTCGATACTTTTTTCTTTTTGTATCGTCCAATTCGTCTAATTCTCTATCTCTTAGTATACGGAAGCTTTTGTGGGTTTTTTCTACGAAATCTTCATTTTCTGAAAAGCTCGATACGTCGCTCAAATGTTTTTTCATGTCATATTCGTCATGTTTCCTCTGTTTTCTTACCTTTGAACGTATTTCGGATTTTCTAGGATTATTAATCACTCCATTGTTACTTTCGATAGGTTTTTTCTTCTCTTCCTTTATAGGAGTTAATACTTCTTTTTCCAAATCATCGGATTTTTTCAAAGAAACTTCAACTGATTCACTATTTTCCTTTTCTTTCGACTCATCTGATGACTTTGGTATTGAAATGTCGACTTGTTTAACGGACGCTATTTGTTCTGTGATATCAACTTTAGTTTTTTCTGCTTTATCAGTTGAATCTATTGTCTCACTTAGAACTACTGCTTCATTTATCTCAAGCTTTTCCTTTTTTATTGTTTCTAGGAAACCAGCATCCACTTTTTGGTCGGCATCTGTTATTCCATCTACTTTTTCAAAATCGCCAGTTTCTGGGTGAGTTTCGTCTTCAATTTTGACGAAATGCTCAGTGCTTTCCAGCTTTATTGGAATTTCTGTAGCTTCCGTCAATTTTCCAGTTTCTGAAGCTACGTCGATAATATCTTCAACTTCATTTTTATCTCCTGTATCATTTTTATCGACATCCTTTTTGGTTTCTTTCAGTGGTTCCGGAATATCAGTTCCTTCTTTTGGTTGCGGATGTACTGAAGCTTCAACTAAAATGTCCTTTTTCGATTTTTCTGCTTCTTCACTAGTGTAAGAAATTGTTGAATGTTGCTCTTGAAGAATAGTTTCATTATTTGGTACGTTAACTTTGATCTCTTTAATGGTATCGTTAATTTCTTCGGAAGTACTAGTGCTGTGGTCTATTTTGGAAACGCTGGTTTGGCTGGATATACTAACCATGGGCTCTTTGTTCAAGGAAGATTGAGCCGATTTGTCGCGTAGTCTTCCGTACTTCGCACTTCTAGGTCTTCGGTCCTTTTCCGTCAATTTAGCTGAAGTTTGAGTATCAACCGATTGTTTATCTAAAATAATTTCACCACTTTGTGAAATGTTCACTTCCGTTTTACCATTGATAATAATTTCATTGCTATAATCGATTCTACTTGGGGTTTTTCTACGTTCCTCGCTAGATTTTTGTTTGGTCAAGTTTCCAGTTTCCGATTGTTCACTACTCGACATGGATGCTTTTTTCTTACCCTGCCTAGTGTGCGACACTTTTTTTTTGGTGGATTTTTTTCCACTTCTATCTGCAATTTCTTTTTCACTTTCCGACGATGTATCGCCGTAGAACGTGACATCGTCTCTAATTTGCAAATTTAAGGCACTATTAATTTGTTGATTGTTAGGATCACTAAGTCTACTAGCTGGCACTCCTCCGTGGACTTGTAAATATTTGGCAGTAGATCTATAACCTCTTTGCAAAGCACAATCTAAAGGAGTCATAAAAATATTTTTGGAAGTTCGAAGAACTGGATTTACCTGAGCACCGCCATCTAACAGAATCTGAAAAAAAAATATATCTTAAAATTGTTACCAATAAAAAGGAAGAACGCGATTACATTTCTAGAGATTATAATTTTATTGCTGACTCTTGTTTTCATAGAACCTGCAGCATCGTCCACAGTCTCCTGGAAGTAGGTCATAGCATCTTTTATTTTTGACTGCTTGATCTTATTTTTGATATTTTTTGGTTCCAAAGACTAGATAATGCAAAATTAATACTAATAATTTCTTTGGTGTATCTTTTTTCATCGATTGTAGCAAAATTATCACTTGTGCGAGAAGAAAAAGTTGTGTGGTGCTTAAATTTTGATGGTTGGGTAAGATCAAATTTTCGAACAAATTTTCTGGCGAAGTACTTCCAAAGAAGTCTCCTCAACTGCTTTACCAGAGTTCTCTCCTTTTTGCTGGAAGGTACTCAGTAAAACGGCAGGATCCACCCGACTCTAACAAGCTATCCATGACCAACGCAAAGCACGTTGTGCGCATAAGTCAAGAGCAAATACCCATGTGGGACATCGACATCTTCAAGGGCCCACAGCACCTCAAGAAAATTACAAATAACAAAACTTCAGTCACGACAATCATTCAATAGGTTTCATGGTAAGAATGGTAGCACAGAAACTAGATTTTCTACAATAACATCAAATATTTGTATTGAAATAGTAGTTCACCTAACTAGTGCGGAAAGTGATAGCAGATGGCCGAACGACGCTAGTGGAGTTCGGCCAGCAATCGCATATTAACAACTTAATTATTATTATTTGACATTCATTTGATAAGGCTTTTACCAGGACCAAAGAAAATTATTGAAAAAAATGCTCCTTTTTATAAAAAAATTATAGCAGAATTCTAATAAATTTGGTAATTTTTCACTCATTTGGTAAACTACAACCATACAAATACATATTTTAAATATTCAAATATCAGTATACCCCCCAAAAACTCTACAAATTTACTTTCCGCACTAGTGCGGAAAAGTGACACTTTCCGCACGCTTTTTAGTGCGGAAAAGTGGATCTTTCCGCACGCTAGTAGAAAAATTCTGGGAAGGAATCTTATGGACTTTACACGTCATCTCAGAAGGCTTACATTGTAAACCATTTTTTGACGACAAACTGTATTTCACTAATAAGACCTTTTTTTTCCAAATCAGAAATGCTCGTTTTCGTAGCACCCTTTTTCAATGTATAGAAGAAATAAAAATGGATTCAAAAAATATTTTGTTCATTTGGTTATTTTTTGGTGTGAATGTATTATTTCGCGATTAGTCTACTTTGAAAACGATACAATAAATTTGGATAAATAATACATTGTTTCTCCGATCGTGGGCAAAGTTACACTATTTTGACCTGTTTTCCATGCGCAAAGCTCAACATTCTCGAATAGTGGGCAGTTGTTAAGCAATTAGAAAATAGCAGTGCGGTAATATTCTTACCGCACTGCTGTAGCGTGCCGTAATGTTACAAGTGGATTATTACAATAAAATGTAACAGAGTATGGCTTTAATTTTTATATTGATAAAGTTGTTACTGAATGAATAAAAGAAACATCTAATTTATAACGATATTTTTGAACACAAATTTATTGATGTTTATTTAAATCCATTGTACAGTTTGTACAAATTGTAAATTGTACTGGAGGGTAACGAGAATTTATATACGTTGAAGCTGCATGGCTAATTGTATGGTTTATCTCGTTACCACCACTTCTATATTCCAATATGAACATAGAGAAATCTATCTAAACTTACTTGATTACATCTTGAACGGAATATTCCCCAATTAATTTTTAAAATGTAAATCAACGATCGAAGAAAAAATAGTATGTATAATTCGTGGGAAAAGGAGGAGGAGCATAGCGACGAGTCTGGTAATCATCACAGTCGTTTGGGAATATGATGCTTTCCCCACTAATTATACAATATACTATTTTGAAATCCATTCACCAATTATCATGCATTCGAAATTTTTTTATAAGTTGTTTTGTCTTGAAATAAAAAAAAATAATGAATTGAATTGTTTGGGAATTCTGCTACAACCGAATTTCAGATACAAAAAAAACGTATACCATTCGCCTATTTCTCAGCACTTCACTAAATGAAACGAGCAAAGCAAAAGGTTACATGTGACTAGCTCCGATTACCTAATTTAGAACTCGAACTCAAAACATGTAGGTCAGACGTCCAATCGGACGAACGTAAACATTGACGAAACGCACGCGCTTGAAAACGAGAAAAAAACTCAAATCAAAAGGGTTTAATAGATCATGATTCATGAATAAAATCGGTATGTAATCTTAATGTTGCATGTTGGGGGATTAATTAGAGTGGGTGGATGTTTAAAGCTGCGCATTTCGGTTTGAGTCAGAGGAAAATTAATTTAATATAATTTAATTTACCACTTAAGGTGTTTAGGTAAAAGGATTATCAGTAAATCAGTTTTGTACATAAATTTCACTTAAATTTGCCTAAAGTGAAAAAAATACGTATTCGTCTGTACTACCTACTTACTTATAGGCTTATAGTTAAATGAGAACAAGCGGAGCACGAAACAGTGGATAATTTAAAAGCAAATTAATGTTGCCGGCTATCAACATACATACATTATTTATGAAAAAGTAGAATTACTGTTTTTCGATTTAAGCATGTCACTGAAAAAACTTATTTGGTAGGTATAAATGGAATTATTTTCAGATCCACATATCACAAAATTTATTATTGGTTATTATATTTAGCAACCTTCACACTGCAATAATTTTTTGAAATTGTTTAAAATGCCAGAGTTAGACTGGTATGGATATTTTTTCCACACGATCTGCATGATCATTGGTTTTTCTGTGATCTAGGAGGGAAAATTTTGTAATGTGAAATTTTTAAACCAGTTTATTCCCAAAGTCATAGCCAACTAGTATATGGTGTGATATTAGTAATGGTGATATTAGTGATGTTTTGTACACCAACAATCTGTATTGTGGTAATTCACCCATTAATAATCATTCATGGATCAGACTAGATCATTTTGTAATTTTTTTTGGGAATTTTTTTATTTCCACCGTCAAAGGAATAAAATTTCACCTAATATTTTTATCAAATAATGTTTGGGTGAAAGTATCATCGGTAACAAATTAGGTAAGTATAGCTAGAGAATGCTTTAGAAATAATAAAGTGTCATACAATACGATTTCATATCAAAATACAGGGTGTTTCATTCAAGAAAGCCCAGTAAATGATCATTTCAATTTATGACAAATGATCCTATATATAAGAAACAAATATCGCGTAGCGTTAATAATTTCGGACAATAGTATCTATACAATGGTACAGGGTGATGTTACTGGGAAATCAATAAAAAAGTACTTATATCTTTTAAATCAACCCGTATAAAATTGTAATATCGCAGAAACAAGAAAATTGAGAGAAATGAAAAAATGTGGAAATATGCAGGGTGTTTTATTTAATAAAAGATAAGCTAGGTTCTTCCAGCCAATGTGGGTGGTATTGTATATTCGAGAATATTTCCAAAATATGGTCCGATATATGGTTTAACTTTTATCTAAAAAAAGTTTTTCCGCATCTCTCACTAAAGTGAGTAATGGGATGTCCTCGCAATAATGCGGCAGCCTGCATGTTATATTCAAAATATTTTTAAATTGACTGAAATTTTTCCAACAGAAAGCAAAAAAATTGACTTTTCCATGACAGTATTATTAAAATATATTAATGTCACGCGAGTGTCCCAGTGAAATTCCCGCATGAGACGACTATGACTTCACTCACTAGTCGAGAATAATCGAGACTACCTACCCTGAGTTCCCCCGCCACTAGCCGAGAACTATCCAGAGACCACCTACCCCTCGCCCTCCCACTCATCCAGAGAGTTCTAGTCTATCCAGCAGACGGGAGATTTCTAGAAATCTACCCCACGGGCGATATAAATAGACAGCATCGCTGCACACATATATCAGTCGTCATATAGACATACAGATGGACAATTAGTGTTTATACTGGAAAGCAATCGCGCATCGATAAAGTGTTTACTAAGTTACTTTCATATAAATTATAGTTAGTGTGCTTAGTGTATGATATAAATTATTAAATAAGGACAATATTACATATAAATCTGTAAATATAAATTAAGTAATTGTAATTATAAATTAAAATAAACTTTACATTATATTGACAAACCATGTCACAAAATATGGGATGGAATGTTAAAGCGATTTGTTGAAGTGATTTTGGAAAATATTTTTCCATTAGAATCCTTGATTTGTTTGTCATTATAAGCAAAATTATAACCCATGATTCCAAGGGTTTCTTTTGTCCACTATCACCCTCTAAAAACCCTGATAAATTAAATATTCAATTTTTTTCTTCTAAAAGTAGAAAGCTCTCAATCGGTAATTGTATTTTGCACGTAAGCTTTAACCTTGGTGCTAAACTTAACGTCAAGATATCCATCTCGTTATTCTATGCCAAGTGTCCGAAAAAAAGGTCAAGTAAATCAATTTCGTGACCCTAAATGAACTAGGTATCAAACAAAAGTATACTTGGAAGGGTATTGTAGACGTCAGAACTATGTTTATATAAGTGGAAATAGCGTAGGTGTAAAAATACCTTTAACAATTTCACCTTTTTTTCCACTATAGAGAAAAATCAAGATAAAAAGTCAAATAGGAATATTTAATTGCGGTTTCATGTCGTTTTGATATTTTTCGCTATATCAAGCCAAACTTGGTTGAGAATTTGAATCAGTTATTTTTATCGTTAAGGTCGAAATTTCAGATAATACAAAATAATTTTGCAGTCTACTTAATTTTGTGAATAAAATCTAAAGTTTCTGAACTCCCTCAACAGAAATTTAAGCGTAAGACGGATTCACAAATAAGTATAAACAGAGTAAATTCACACTGATGGCTCCACAACTAAACAAGGTTTCACAGGCATACTTCAATTCTCCAAAAACCTTAACATAAAATTGTTATCCGGTAAAAATATCGAGAAAAAAAAAGTGTGCATCTCTGCACATAGCAAACAAGCACTAATAAAGTGAGGGCGCTGAATTTCCAACTTTTTTTTGCTGATTCAAATTGTTTTTAAATTCCAAGACAGGTTTCAAGTTTCGCATGCAATATACAGTATGGTGCAAATGCAAATGGAAGGAATAAATTCGTTATTTCGTGAGCCGGCTTCAAGAGAAAATCCCGAAACCCGTCTATCCATCTGTCAGAGCTACCTATCAAAAATGGAAATTATCAGCTAATGCTGAAAAGTGTTGTGTGAAACTGGGCGGAATCTGACCAATCAGAGGTCTACAGAATTGCCAACATAAATTCAAATTACTTCTTCTGGTTTTCAAATGAGCTGTTCTGTCGCACTCTGTAGAAGAAATGTAGTTGCAAAGGTATCTCTCGAACCGTATCCCGGATCTATTCGAAAGAGTCCTACCAAGCGAAGTGAGCTGCAGTAGAAATGGACAAGCAGTTGATTTTTGCTTTGGAACAAAATGTATAAGTATCTTCCACGGTTTTCACAGGAAATTATACCACCACGTTAAGCATCATTCCCTCACTCCAAAGTAAGTGAAGAGATTCCAGTAAAAGTAATTTTTTGAGTCATAAGAATTTTCAAGTTTCAAGTCAAACCGGAAGCTGAAATGTATTAAGAACTTTTTAAATATGAAGGCAACTGAATAATTGACCTCCCATATTTCGTTTAAATATTCCCAAAACCCACAAAGCTTTTCATTCTTCTCTACACATTTGTCAATCTTAGTAAAAATCATAGCTATCTTACCTTGCACATGTCAGCATTGTCATTCAGTGCAGCCATATGTAACAAGCATCGACCATCATTATTTCTGGCATTCACTTGGCTCGGTCTCATTTCCAACAGCCACTTCACCAATTCTCTTCTACCACTAGCAGCTGCGTCGTGAAGTGGAAAATCACCTCTAGCATTTCGTAACCACAAATTTGCTCCGTGTGCACCTACCAAAAACAATAATATGAAAATTTTTCCAACAATATTTCAAGGCATTACAATTGTCATAATGACATATTATATTGTGTCACAAGGGCAGAAAATAAGGGTTGCAAGGGCAGCTGATAGTCAAGAGCTGCTAAAATGTTTCCTGCGAGTGTGACACAACTGCTTTCCGCCTACCGAATAAACAAAAAAAAAGGATAATGTAACAAAAAACTTTGAACTTGGGTTAATGAACAATATTTTTCGTCCTATTTCTGGTCCTCATATTATGATTGGTTTTCCGGTAAAGTGGGCGGAAATAGTTATTTTCCTAACAAGTGCGAAAAGACACTTTGCGCATGAGTTGAGAAAATTATTTTTTCTACGGCCTTATGTACAAAAAAGTATGCCAATCCATTTTTCAAACATTAGTTATTTCCATTCCACATATGAAAAACTTTAACTAAAAACTGATTATTATATATATTAATATTAAAAACACAATTTCTTGCATTCTGTAAATTACTTGAAATTGCTGGTCCAGTGTTTTTATTTGGTGTTATATGAAAATATCTTCATTATTTTATATGTTCAAAAAATTAAAAATGCAACAAAAAGATGTTGATTTTATTTGATGAACTATTCCGTAAATATTTATTCACCTGCTGTAACAATATTTATAACGGAGTAAAAAACGATCTAATAAGGTCAAGACTCACATAATTTTACTTGAAAGTGACACTTTCAAAAGTAAAATGCTTGCGGTGAATTGGGTTAAGACGCACGGTAGTAGAAAAAAAACCATGCCACAATCATTCGAATAAAATATTTGAAGTGAGTATGAGATAACTGTCCTTCTAGTTTGGCAGCCTACGAAGGTTCTTCTTCTTTTTATTAAAAAAACGTATTCAACTTAATTATAGAGGGAGACTTCGAGCCAACATTTTTGGAGTGTGGATGCGAATCTAATTTCACCCTTCGCTGTTAGGTGTTGATACCTTAGGTACCAGGAAACATTCCTTAGATACATAAAAAGTATATTGGTTAGCCAGTGTATTACCTCGAAATACCCTCTACTTCTCAAACAAAAGCTCAGTCACACAATACAACGAGATGATGGAGCCAGACTTTTGGGAACAATTCTTATTTCGATACTTTATAAAATCTAATTATAGCTTTACCTATCAACTTGACAGTTTCGAATTGACCTTTGGCACAACCACAATGAGCTGGACTTCTTCCTTTTCGATCCTGACGATTTGGATCTGCTCCGTGAGCCAACAAGAGAGCTGTTGCATCGGCATGACCTAAAATCAATCACACATCATCTTCAACTATATTAAAAATGTCCTGGATTTCATTAGAACCATACAAAAGCAGTATGGACTAAAAGTTGGTTCTTGGAACTTATCCCAGAACTTCGTTTTCATGTCTCTTCCAAAATGAATATCTACAGCAAATTGTCATTCTCGAAAAATAATGCATTTAGCACACTCAACTAGTAATTTTGATGGAACAATACAGAAATTTGATTATGTTCCTGTTCCCTCAACATCTGCTGCGAATAATGACGTATTAACAATAACCGGAAACTCATAGGAAACACCAATACCAGGAATGAAGATCCAGAACTGTTCCAATTTCACAATTCATTCTTTAAGTGAAAAATTCCATGAAAGGGTAGTTGAAATTAAATGCTAATTTCTCAATCGTGTGAATTGCGCAGCACTCCACAACGCCTAGTGCTGCTTCTTTCACACTTTAGCACTTTTTCTCACTGGTTACACAATATACTATTTATTTAACATTAATGAACGCAAGTGAATGATAAAAGTGTTTATACTGAAGTACATACCCAAAGTAACAGCATAATGTAACGCAGTACAGCCATTAGTATCAATAATATCCACTGAAGCACCGCATAAAGTCAATAACGTATCCATACAGTCGGTATGTCCTCTAGAAGCAGCACAATGTAAAGCTGTTAGACCGTCCTTGTCAGCAGCTTCCACACTTGCTCCGGCTCTAACTAGAGCAAGTACTGCTTTGGCAGAGCCAGCGCTAGCGGCCCATAATAACGGTTGTCTTTTATCAACGTCTGTTTCGGATACCTTAATATCTGGATGCGATAAAAGCGTTTGGAGAACTTGCATGCCCAAATTGGACTCTCGGTCCTGGTTGATAATAAAAACAGTAATTGAAGTTACACGTGAATTAAATGGTTCTAATTAACTTACTCCTCCACACATTTGAGCAGCGTAATGGAGAGGATATCCGCCGTGAACGTCTGGTGTTGAGACTTTTGCTCCAGCTGCTAAGACTGCTCGCAATGCCGATGTTTCACCGCACACTGTAAACGAATGAATGTAATAAAATATTTCAGTGGTAGAAATGGATAGAAAGGAAGAGGATTTTGGGAGTTGAATCAATTGATGAAAATTGAATACGAGCTAGATTTGGTCGGGATTATAGTTCAGATAATGGGTGAAGATATAACACAAGTGATATTCTGAAATGGGGTTAAGGTCTGCAGTTATTTTTTTCGGGATTTTCGGAAGATCTCGTCACCTTCTGGCTGATTTTTTTTAAGAAAATAGAGTTTGTACATTATAACGGAATACATAACTTTTTACCAAACATTTTTTCAAATGATTTCAGAATTTACGAAAAATCACGAGCTGGTGCAATTTTTTTTATAAACAAAGAAGAGAGAATAAATTCACAATTATTTCAATTTTGGAAGGTTTATTGTTGTTTTTCAAACACCTCAATGTTCAGACTCATATAAAATGTGGAAGTACTATTATAATACCTCACTTTGAAAATAACTTTTCAAAAGAGTAAGTAGACCGAAGAGTAGACCATCCACTAGAAAAAAATTCTAATTCTCAGCTTATATGACCCCACAAACCATGAATTACAGAATGGTTGGTGAAATCGTGACGATTTCTCAACCTCGTTTAACTTAGAAATGTAATTCATTGTCGAAGTAGATGTTTATTCCTAGTCTACTCCTTGAAATTTGTAAGTAAACTTAATAATAATGATAATGATAATAATTGTTTCAATTATTTTCATAATATAATCGTGTACAATAGAATAAATGTGAAAAGAGATTCATTAATTGGAAATAAAAGGCGAAGTTCAGCTTTTATGAGGCATTAAGCAACATAATAATAAATATATATATAAATATAATAAAGGGAAGAAACTAAAAAAAATAATAAATAAAAAAATTGGAAAGTTGGGAATTATAGCTTGAAACATTTTCAATTTTGAAAATAAAGTTATTGATAGAGTGTTCAGGTTTGAGTGGTGAAAATATATTTAGCAAAAGATACTCAATTCTTACATCTGTAGACATAGCTAATTTGATATCTGAAAAAAGCTCTAGCCTAAAGAATGGAACTGTAATTAAACCTCTATTTCTAACGTTAGGATTGTGAATATCTGTCCTATCTGTTATTTTTCGATGTAAGTAAGATAGCTTTCTTGTAAGTACTATTTCATTATAGAGGCACGTCGAATTTAATATCCTTCCATTATTTATGTTCAACCACCCAATTCCTACGACGTCTTCAAATACCAAATTAATCTAAGACAACAATTCTGCATTTTCTGAATTTTATTTTTTATATTCAAGAGTTAAACATAGACCATATAGAGCGTCAGCATAATTAAACACCGATAAAATCACAGCCTCACATTGTGTTTTTTTACGCCAAATGGCAAGAAATGTCATGTCAAAAACTATTTTCAAAACCATGTATGCCTTTTGATGTACCTCGTTAATATGTTACTCAAATCCCCAATCAGTGTACAGGATCACATCTAAATTTTCAGCTTCCGATACCGTAGTTAGTTTTTCATCATTTGGTTGGCTTTCCCCAATATTTTACTGAAAATTGGTCTAAAATATTGATATATTTTCATGTCTTTATCTAGTGTTCAATTATTCTAAAAAAGCATAGTTTTAAACATTGATAAAACTGATTGTCTAGACAAGATTAAAATTATTATTCAATCTGGAGTTGGTAACAAAAATAAATTAGTCCAAAGACTTGTTATTGTAGTAGGCAACCTAGACCCTTAACGGATGCGTTTTAAGCACGACATTAACAGGAAGAGTAATTCGATTTAACACAAAATTTCATATCATTTACATTACTGGACTCTTTCAAGGATAACTGCAATATGCTACGAGAAATTAACATTCCCAATCGATTTTTGTATTATATTTGATTTACCGGCTTAACTAGTCTGTGGAGAGGGTTTATTTTTGAGTGAAAGGTTAGAATTCGGAACAAATTCGAATCTCACTATTGTCTCTCATTGTTTTTAAAACTTATTTTAAAACGGTTCAGCAAATTCAGAAATATATTATCGTTCAAAAATATTATTAATTTGGAAAAGAATTAACCATCATTGAGGTACTTCTCTGCTATGGTGGTCATTTGCTCAATCCTAAGCCATTGAGAAAACAATGTTTAGCTAGTATTTACAATGGGCATTTTGTATTGATTCGTTTTTTCTAAAGAACCCAAAGAACAATATAGTGGCCGTCAATAAACCAGAAAATTATATCTGAAATTTTTTTGAAGAATAAATTCCAACATGTTATGATATGCAGCGGAAGCCATGTGCCTGACAGACAAGGACATCGAGAAACTGAAAATATTCGGAAAGAAAATCGTACGAAAAATGAACGGACCCAGAAGAATAAATGATCAGTACAGGAGCCTATACAATAATGAGATTGAAGATATTCTAGGAGAAGATATCGCTAATGCAGTTAAAACACAAAGACCACGGTGGTGGGCACACATTTACCGCAGACAACCAGAGAAGCTGATAAGAAAAATCACTGCATGGACACCACAAACAACAAGACAAAGGGGAGTGCCAAAAGAAAAATTGAGGAATCAAATAATCGAAGACATCAAAACTCTTGATATAAGAAACTGGAATAAACTGTACCAGGACAGGATGAAGTAAAAAACACAAAGAACTATGAAGAAAAAAAGATCTCAGATAACAAGGCGGTGCTTTCACCGCAATAAAATAATCCAAGATCTCCAAGATAGAGCAGGAGAGGGAGATTCAGCAGAGTACAAAGGTGAAATGATCTTGGTTGCACAATATTACCATTTATAATATCCACAAGATAACCTGATAACTGGAAAAGCCACTTAAATCATCCTAAAACAAAAATTAACTTGCAGCCATATTCCATCCTTTTCACTCAAATACAAACTAAAACACAAAGAGCACTAAATAGAGTTTAAAACGTTACAATACAAAGCACACAACTGGAAGTTATAAAACTACAAAACGGCCAGCGCCACTAGAAATCACTCATAATACTCAATTCCACTAAAATTCACATTATTCAACAAAACTTCTCAAATATACCTGAAGAAATTAGCGTACAGCTGGAAGCTTTGCATCCTCATCTCATCCACACAAATACAGACAAAAACACATAAGAACACCAAATAGGGAATCACTAAAAACCCTTAATTTATTACGAAGAAAATTTGATGACTCAATAATAATTCACAAAACCACTCAAGTACTAATACCAAAAGGCAAGACGAAAAGGGACTACGGGATTTTTTGAAGCAATTTATGCAGGAGAGATTGGGTGGGCCGGAAATTCGAGGAGGTGAACTACTTCTTGACGCAGTTACTCACTGGACATGTACCGTGAGTAGATTACCTTCACAAGATTGGAAAAAGTGGAGTGGAGGATGATGTGGGATGTGTGTTTATATGCTGAAAGAACGGGGAAGTTCTGAGCTGGAAAATAAACTAGGAAAGTCGGTGTATTAGGAAAATATGGTGATTCAGATGCCGGCCCTGTCGTGAACTATAAATTTAGGCGATTGCGACCTTTCTAAAAGATTCCATAACAAAGTATTGCGATTATCTCCGAATGTTCTGGAATTAAAGAGTGTATATAGGTAGTAAATTCAAGAAGGTTCTAGAGTTGCGAAGGGCTTTATATAAGCGGGTTTTTGAGTGAGTCGAGCAGTTTTTCAGTATACAATCGGTAAACAGTGAGTGAACAGATAGTTATTATTATTATTATTATTATATAGTACAATATTTGAGCCCTGAAGATAAATTAGGACAATTATCACACTGAGTGTAGATAAATTAGTAGATATTGAGTAGTGTGTATATAAATTGAGTTTATTATAGTGTGTAAGTGTTTCTCCAATAAATCAATAGTAATTAGCTATAGTGAGTATATAATTTCATCCCAAGGTAAAAATTGTTTAAATAAATAAGAACCACATAAAGTGATACAGAAGAGAACAATTGGAAAGGTAAGCAGCAGGAGACGACCAGCAGAAATCGGACTAAAAGGCAGATCAGGAATAAGATATGAATATCAAATTATCATGGATTTATGAGGGGTAGAAATGCACAACGGCTGAAATCATTAGTTAGGAATAAATGGAAATTAATAACGGAAAAAGCAAAAACTAATAAAAGAATATAAATTTGTGATTCACCGCTTTATGAGAATTAGACTGCTCCGTTGAAGTAGTTACAATTTACTCGGGAATGTATATTATTCGATTTAGGTATTGATGGTTATATTTTCTCTACAAAGGACGGCGCCTTTCAAATAATTTCCACAATATCTCCAGCATCAACTACATATAATTTACTAAAAATGTCGCACGCTTTGTGTTGACCTAAATAAAGCATTATAAGTACAATTTCTGTGTCAAATATTTGGATAATATCGGTTTATATGTGTTATAAGCGTTTATAGGAGATTATTATTCTACATCGCTACACACGAAATGTTTCACTGCCTTGAATATTTAGTCTTGATTGACCTAATTGCTGAATTCATATTACAACTGGCGTGTCCACGTCAAATCTAAATCCATTTTTGCTTTGGTCTCTTCCAGAAAAGATGTTTTCGATTTCTTACTTTCTTCCAAAAATATTTTTATTCATAGAACCGTTGTTATCACTCAACGATAGAACCTGGTTATTACTACTGCTACTTAATTTTTATAGGTGCTTAAGCCATTTTGAAAGTGAAAATTTTATGAAGCTTCAAGTGATCTGAATCCAATTTAACTTTTTCAAGGAAAATCAGAAAATGATGCTTGAATTGTTTATGGCTCAATTATTTTTCAAGCTATGTTCACGACTTTTTAACCTCTATACTCGAATTTTTATTTTCCTAACCACAACGTGAATTCAAAATTGCATAACATGCAAAGTTTACAGTTGAATTGCCCTTCGATTAGTTTGACAGACTTTACATATTTTTGCATTTATATTCTAATGGAATCTAATATTAGTTCTGGAATATGTAAATTACTCAAAAGTGATATATCTAAACCTTGACATTCACTTAATTCATTCAACATAACAACAATGCATATACCGATAAGAATCTTAAGTGAAGTGAAAATTTATCAAGACAAATATGTCAGCTCATATTATATGTTACTGTTCATAGAATGTAAATAAAAAAATAATTTCCCAGTAAGAATATGTTTCTAAAAATAATCTCTCATTCAAATGAGCTAAAAAAAAAGAATATGAAATATTAATTTAATCAAATATTACACAATTCATAATATATCATATGCTTGGTCAAAATTAGCTTTTAAAGCGAACATATAAAAAAATAGTAATTATGCGCCAAGGTAAAAAAACTGGGGTGTTATTGTTTTTGATGGATCCGAGAAAGTAATAAATTTTTTCTGTAACCGTCCCGAAAATAGAACTTTCGGTTTCGGTATAATAAACGAAACTGTACACAAATCGTACTATTTTCGAAATGTTTTGTTTCACTTTCGGTACACTTTCTTTACTTCTGGAATGATTTTCAATATCTATGTAGGCGACCTTAGCAATGGCATTTACGGAATTTTTATTATGACAGCCCATATCAATAGTACATTGTTTACCGGGTAGGAAAAGCTAAACATTCCTGGACGACTGTGAAGATTGCAGCACAGAGTCCAGAAATGTGTCTTTTCCTACGAGGTAAACATACTATTTTTCCGCAAATCGTTTAGAATTCGACAGATATTGATTGATTTAAAGAAAACGCGATAATTTTATTCCCAAATAAATGGTGCTTTGAAATTCCTAATAATATTACTTGGGTTACTAGGGAAACGTATTGAGGTTGAATTGTCAAACTTGACGCTTATAAATTTAATTGCTGGTGTTCTCGAAAGTAGAATGATAAGTGATGATGAAATTTCCATTCCTGGGACTCCTCCAGAGCTGGTGGAGGCAGTGAATACTGCTTCATTAGAATTATTGCCAAAGAAATCAAGAGAAAAGTACGAAAATGCATACAGACGTTTTATGGATTATGTAGAACACTAACAACTGTACGGAAATATCATTTCCTTACAGTAAGGAAATGACATTTCCTCACAGTAAGGAAGTCCTGACTTTTTCTTCAAGAAATTTTGACAGGATGTCAAAATTTCCTAGCGATTTGCGGAAAAATAAATTTGTTGATAGTTCCTTGTGATAGTTCCTCTGTAGTTTCAATTTTCCGATCCAGACATGGAAATCGACAACGAAAGTAACGAGGGAATAACTATTCAACATGAAATCAGTGCAAGTTGCTAATTGTACATTCAACGTACATAATTAAAATTTATAGTATTCATCTATATTATCTCTTAATATTTTATCTAATGAACGGCTACAGAGAAAATATTGTTCGTAACGCAACCCTTAAGTGATTTCACTGGACTCGCAGGCAAACTCATCCTGTGTAATATCACCATTGTTTGTCTTTTTATCAGACAATGATATTACTTTCGGAACTTGTCACGTGAATTTTTCACTCCTGGTATTTCATTTTTTCAAATTTACTTTTAGAAATTAATAAAAATCGAATGTGATAAGAAAATTTTCGTAAAGAATAAAATCATTCGTTTCTGTCAAATGTAAAACAGAAACACGGGTCACCAGTCACAACCATAACTTGCTCGTTTAATAATATACTATTGTGAAAATCGCTATGAAAACATGTTGGCAATACATTTTGAGTGAAAAAGTTTTTAGTTGTGTAAATATACATATATTATGTTATAGTGTTTCTATTGTTAATTTGAGGACCCTATTTTTAATCCCATTGAAGAAAGAAGCCGCCCAATGGCGTGCATAAGTTTTTTTTATAAATTCTAATATTGTGAAATAATGTTTTTCAAATGTAATTCAAATGAATAAAGTGGATAAAATTAACCTGCATCCGTAACAGTGCCTAGTTTAATTACATTATAAGTCGTTGTAATCCCGATTTTCGTCAATTCGTGAATTCTCGCGATAACCGCATTATCAGAAATTACAGAATTTTCTTGTTTTAAACACGCGTACATATTTAAAACAACGCGTTGACACTGAACATGTAAATCTTTGTTTTTAAATTCGGCCCTATCATCATTTATTGCTAAGTCATTTCACATTTGCTCGTGGCGCCAAATTATTAGATTCCCGCGCTTCATCTTGGACTGTCGTTTCAAATGGTCTCCAAAATGCCATTCTAATTAATTAGAAATGAATTATATTCCCAAAACTTACCCTAACGTCCACGAACAAATAAATATTATATTGATATCAATTCACTCAACTCCACGAACAAATAAATATTATTGTATATTGATATCAATTCACTCAACTCCACGAACAAATAAATATTATATTGATATCAATTCACTCAATAAAGGTATTATTATTTCATTAAAAACTCACTCAACCAAAAAATAGATACTACTATATTATTTTAAATAGGTCTTCCACCCAAAGGCCATTAAATTTTTTATGTTATAGTGGACCACCTAAGTAGCTACCCGAATTTTTCGATATTATGAGCAATTTTTCACTCGGTAACTGACCGATGCACCTGCGATGCCAGATTTTCATAATATATCGGGCATACATGAAGTTGTTCTAATTAATTTCTCTTCTTATAACAGTTTCGAGCGACTTTTTTTAATTCTTACAAATAAATTTATATTATGTATTTTTTATTAAATATTTCCAAACTAGTTTTCTAAGAAAATCATGAGCTAACAGTATTTTGAAGTAATGGGAAACATGTAAAATGAGCACAACAATTTCAGAAAATATATGTGACAACATTGCTTTATTTTATGGTCCTCAAACTAACTTTGGTCAAAGTATACACCCAAACATCGAAAACGCTTATTGAGCGAAAAAAACGACCGTTGTGGACGGTACCGAATGACCAAATACCGAAATGACAAGATTTTTCGCTTTGTGTCCGTTCTTGTTGATCACGACGCGTTGTGGACAATGCTCAAACGTCCACGATGCGTTCTGCATGATTTAGAGATGTCGTAGGCATAATGTAGATTTAGGCTTTTTATAAATTGCATAGGCATTTTACAGAAAAACCGGCAAAACGAGAGCATAAAATGCATATAATAATTGAATTCCCCTTTCCCTACTTGAATATCTTTTGAGGGCAAAGCATATGCATATTCAAGAAGGGGAAGGGTGAATCCAACGCAAAATGCATTTTGTTTTCCAGGTTTTTTGTAAAATGTCTAGGCAATTCATAAAAAGCCTAAATTTACATTAAACCTTCGGTGGTCGCGCTATGGCACTGTATACCGAAGTTTTATTTATCATCTATGCTTTTATTTTATATATTATATATACTACTATATTATTTTAAATAGGTCTTCCACCCAAAGGCCATTAAATTTTTTATGTTATAGTGGACCACCTAAGTAGCTACCCGAATTTTTCGATATTATGAGCAATTTTTCACTCGGTATCTGACCGATGCACCTGCGATGCCAGATTTTCATAATATATCGGGCATACATGAAGTTGTTCTAATTAATTTCTCTTCTTATAACAGTTTCGAGCGACTTTTTTTAATTCTTACAAATAAATTTATATTATGTATTTTTTATTAAATATTTCCAAACTAGTTTTCTAAGAAAATCATGAGCTAACAGTATTTTGAAGTAATGGGAAACATGTAAAATGAGCACAACAATTTCAGAAAATATATGTGACAACATTGCTTTATTTTATGGTCCTCAAACTAACTTTGGTCAAAGTATACACCCAAACATCGAAAACGCTTATTGAGCGAAAAAAACGACCGTTGTGGACGGTACCGAATGACCAAATACCGAAATGACAAGATTTTTCGGTTTGTGTCCGTTCTTGTTGATCACGACGCGTTGTGGACAATGCTCAAACGTCCACGATGCGTTCTGCATGATTTAGAGATGTCGTAGGCATAATGTAGATTTAGGCTTTTTATAAATTGCATAGGCATTTTACAGAAAAACCGGCAAAACGAGAGCATAAAATGCATATAATAATTGAATTCCCCTTTCCCTACTTGAATATCTTTTGAGGGCAAGGCATATGCATATTCAAGAAGGGGAAGGGTGAATCCAACGCAAAATGCATTTTGTTTTCCAGGTTTTTTGTAAAATGTCTAGGCAATTCATAAAAAGCCTAAATTTACATTAAACCTTCGGTGGTCGCGCTATGGCACTGTATACCGAAGTTTTATTTATCATCTATGCTTTTATTTTATATATCTTAATTGTTAATTTACATAAGGAATTATTTCAGGAAACAAATGTGGGGTCGAAAATACCTCAATCCAGACGAGCTTGAGAAGTTGGCAAATCATTTGTCAGATGTGGAAGACATATCAGACCTGATAGATGATAGTGAAGGCGAGGAAGAAGTTATAATAACTGAAAAAAAAATTGGAACGTTCTCAGAACAATCCAAAGAGAGTGGTGATGAGGAATGAAGAAGCATCTGATTATCAATTTTATAAAAGGAAAGACTGTATTTCGTGTGAGAAGTTTGATTGTAAGAAACTTAGTGAGCATGAGTTAATTATAACATGTGTAATAATGTAAAGACTGATGGAAGTGATGTTTAATTTTCTACTAGTTATGTCAAATATTCTGTTGGTTTCATTTCATTGTCCTTTGGTCAAGGTTCCTTGCCATTATTTATGTTTAAAGCATCTGCTGGAACTGCCCTTGTCGTCCAAACAATATAGAAGAACTAAAGAAGTGTGATATCATAACAATTGGGCATATAAAAAGAAATTGAAAAAGGAACATAGGATGGAAATTTTCGATATTACTATAAAACGGAGGATCTTTTTTGCATTATTGAAGCTGATCATGTGGCAACTGGACACAAACGAACAAGGGGTATGTTACTTGGTCTGTTTATGAGCTTTCTAAATAATCTAGAACGCGTCGTGGACAACAAGAACGGACACAAAGCGAAAAATCTGGTCATTCGGTATTTGGTCGTTCGGCACCGTCCACAACGCGTTGTGGTCGTTTTTTTCGCTCTGCGGTCACAAGGGTTAGTAAGAGTTGACTCTTCTTAGGCAAAGTCAACTCTTACTAAACACAAACAGTAAAAGTTGATTTGAAATGAATAAACTCTTTTTCTAGGAAGAGTTAACTATGACTGTTGTGATTTAGGTAGTGAAAGTTGATTAACTGGAAGATTAACTTGAATCACTTGATATGCGTGTTACAAAATATTGAATATTTTTCAAAAATGGGAAGGGGGAATGGATTCAATACTTAGTAACGCGCATATCAAGTTAATCAAGATGAGGAAGGGTAATTCCAATAATCATATTTCCTTTCCCTTCTTGAATATATTAATGTTCATGTGTACATTGCCGCAATATCTACTTTCACCGTAACATATCTATATTTATGATGCAATGAATACAAATATACGTACTGGGTTAGGGTAGGGGTTAAGTTAAGGGGTTAAGTGGCGAAGATTTTGTATTGCATTCATCTAACGATTCAATTAGATCACCAATTGTACTTATCACAACTGTACTTTCAAATGAAAATTAAAAATATTTGTTTGATTGGAACTTTAAAAATTTTGTATTAAAAATTATTAAACGTCATATCGACAATCAATTTTTGATATGTACAAAATAAAAAAATATTCTCATCGAATACTCTTCGGGCCTGAATAAATACTCAAAATTTGTCATAAAGAATCCTTCAAGCGTGCTGCTAAAGGATAATAGCCCGAGGCCGCAGGCTTTCAGCATTCTCTATGACAAGATTTTCTCGGTATTATCAAGACCCTAGGAGTATTACTACTTCACTCAGGGAGAGTCAACTCTTACTGGAGGATTAACTTTCCTTGTAACATATATATGAATACGCAATATTACAATTTAGAGATCGAAGAAGTTTCTGGGAAAATTTTAGTAGATGTAGTAGAAAAAAAAGTGATTTTATAATGAGTTCTATTGTCACGTGGCTCGGGTGAATATACCTTATAGGCCAAGCAACTGGTGAATTCTTATGACAAAAATCCTACTAGAATACGGACTGTGCGATCATGTGAAAAATATCACGAGATTGTTATAACAGTTAAATTCAAAAATTTGTCATTTTTTAGTTTTTTGTTAATAACACAAAAGCTCATTGAGCAGTTTTAATAGTGTCCACAGATGAATTTTAGATACCGAAAGAATTCAACGCACTTTTCAGAGATAATTATGAACGAAGAAAATTCAGAAAACTTCGTATTTTTCAAAAATTTAAATCGTTTCCAAATAATAACATAACAAGACTCCGTGAAAAACAAGTCCTTTGTATAAATTTTTTTGTGCAGTTATTGTGGGACAATTAGTTAATTCGCAATTGTAATTTCAATTTTTTAATCCAATATTTTGCTATAGGTATGGATGCGGTTTGGATAGTCCCTTGCTGAATTTGGAAAGGGTTTTAGGAAATACAGAGATACAGCACAACAAATCGTATATTTTTTATTTGTGATCAAATGCTCCGAAGTACGTCAAAAACGCTTGAGAATACGGACGAAATTGATCGAAGATCGAGGAGAAACATAAACTATACGATCGGCGTAGCCAGTAATTTTTGGCGGTTTTGACCAATTCTGTATTATTTTATCACAAAAGTTTTGTTGCCTTACATTAATTATACTCTTATACCATTTTCAAAATCAAAAATCAGCCTCTGTATAACAACTGCAAAATATTGCATTGAAAAATTGCAATTGCAAGTAAAGTGAGTGACGATATTTTCCATAGTTCATTCCGAAATCTCCTCGATTCTAATTATCCCCACTTTCATATTAAACTAAAAAAATACACATAGTAAAGATAATAGAAAACCTTCAAGGAGCCAATATTCAGTGTTTAATATCAACTGATCACTTTAACATTGTAGATAAAAGATTTGTTAAATAAACTCACCTGCAGCCCAATGTACAACAGTGTGTTTTTCGTTGTCGACTGCATTTATATCAGCACCATTTGCCAGAAGAAAAGTCACCAGTTGCATATTACCAGCAATAACTGCTAGATGAAGTGGTGTGAAACCATCTTCGTCCCTACCGTCGACCAATTCAGGAGCAGCCATGACCATGAGATCAGCAGCTTGAGAGGCGCAGCGACTGCCGCTAGTACTACAGTAATGTAGAGCGGTTTTACCAGTACGATCTCGTTGAAAGAGAGAAGAGCCCTGAAATTTTAAATAAACAATAATGTCTCAGTAAGTTGGAACAATATGAGAAACTGTTTTATTATTAATTTTAGGAATAAAATGTATTCCTCATAAAAAGTTTTGCATGTTCTAAAATCTAAAATACAATCAACAGATATCAATTTTTTTCAGTTGTGTACGAGGTATGTCAAAAAATAGGAAATTTACTCAAGAGTAAAGTACTTTTATTTTCCAGAATATTGACAATTGTTGTCATAAAAAGTTGATTATAATTGAAAGCTTTTGTCAGATATCTAATATCCATCTAACATGAAAAAATAATTTGTTATTTTTACTCACTTCTCTGTATTAGCAATGATAATTCTGTATATTAGCAATTTGCGTACATAACGATTTTTAATCTAGGATGCACTGACGGCAAACGTCAAATCGCTAGTTAGTTTTTATAAAATACAAGAAATGGCAGCTCTGTTAAGAGTGTTAAGTAGTGAAGAAAAATACTGAAAACATAACAGAATTTATTTTTTCATGGCAGATGGATAATATTAGATATCTGACAATAGCTTTCAATTATAATCAACTTTTTATCATAACAATTGTCAATATTCTGAAAAATGAAGGTATTTTACTCTTGAGTAAAATTCATATTTTTTGACATACCTCGTACAAGACTGAAAAAAATTGATATCTGTTGATTGCATTTTAGATTTTAGAACATGCAGAACTTTTTATGAGGAATACATTTTTTTCCTAAAATCAATAATAAAAAAGTTTCCCATATGGTTCCAACTTACTGAGACATAATATTGTATAAGTCTAAGCGAACCACTAGCTCATGAGACTTTTCAGGAACTAAGTGGAGGAAATGAGCACAATAGATGTTTATACACAAAAACCAGAAATAAAAAAGAAATTAATATCTTTTCATTTCGTATTTTTACAGTTTTTCTCGTAATAGCATTCATTTTAAGTTTGTAAGGTACCGACTGTTGCGCAGCATGGCCAGCTCCAAATTTTTCCAGTGTAAAATAGGTCATATGCGCACTGCGCAAAACATATGTCGCTACGTTGCGCAGTGTATCGCAACGCACAAACAGAGCAACTATATTATTATCTTCGCAGCAGTGCACCAATTTGCTGCCGGTGCTTCCGTCCCATCCCAAAGTAAGTGAACAAAACTGTTTAATTGGTGTCGAATTCCACTCCCTAGATGAAGATAAACAATATTTAAACAACAATAAGACCATAAGTAACTGTGAGACATGAGGTGTGACACTAGAAATATGGTAGAAGAAAATGTTTGATAGGATTGACCAGATGGGAGCGAACTTTTTCGCAAACAAGGATAACAAATCTAATAACTGCACAGAAGGATGACACAAGACAGATGGGTTAATCCTAGTCCCAGAGTAAATTGGCTGGTTGCAGTAAAAGATCTAACAAACTAGTAGTACAGGGGAACTGGAAAGGTATAGTAAAAAGTGCTCTTATCGTGCGGGTTCAAAGGTCACTAACCATATGTATCAAAAAATCAGAAAACAGATAGGTTACCAAAATGTGAGATCACACTGGTTGACGAATTTCCACTTTTTTTCATTCTCGAAATAAATACCAAAATTGCTTCTTATTATTTATATTGTCACGTAGATCCAGATATTTGATATGTTGCGAGACTTGCTGTTTCTTTTACATTATTAATACCATTGTCCATTCGTTTTTCAAATCAATCACTCTGTATATTCAGTCATTATTGGAATCTTCTATTCAATACGAGTTCAACCATATGTAACACGATATTATTTAGAATAGAAGGTGTTAAATACATAAAACAGTGGATAATATGTAGATTTGAAGAAATTTAAATGTTCGAATGCTATTATTTGGGCCATTCTTCATCGAAGGAAATTTGATGTCAGATAAATATGAACTTCTACTTAGAAATTAAATTATAGCTACACTAAGAAACTTGCTTAGAGCCCATTTCAGCAAGTAGAGCTGCAGCTCATTTTGGTGTAAATTTTGGCGTTGTTTAAAGAAGACATTTCCCGAATGAATTGGTGGACGAGGCTTTGCCAGACTTATGGTTAATGTATTTTAGACCTTCCTGACTACATAATATCTTAAGTGTTATATATGGTTAAGGTCATATTGGATAGGAGATTCCAATAATTACTGAAAATACAGGGTAATGAATTTGAAAAACAAAAGTTTCTAATAATATAAGATAAACTGCAAATCTGGCAATATTGCAAATATCAAATCTAGAATCTACGCATCCCAAAATAGGTCTACCCTAATTTTGTACAGACTAGCGGTTTACGAGATAATTGGCCGTTTCCAGACTTTTGGCCACTTTGTATATAATCGATACACAACTTAACACACAAATAGATGTCAAATCAAGAATGCTTACCTTTAAACAAATTTCGAATAACCATTGTACCTCAAATCACTACATCGGTTATTTTATAAATATAACTATACACAATCCAAATTACTATTATTGTTTCTGAAAGCTACAGTGAACAAATCACACGTCTCATAATAAAAAAAACTATTTCAGTGAAATAATATCTTATGTTGAATCAAACCAAACTTCAAAAGTTGCTATGACAATACGGAATAACTGGGGTGCATTCAACCAAAAGGGCAGGAATCAACCTTATGTCAAACATGCAAACTTGCTTTTCAATCAGATGAGCAATGTTGAATGGTCGAGTTCATTGACTTTATTTTATACTATGTTCACAATAGGAAAATACCTTGACACTGTGTAGTACGTCGTGACGTTCGATTGAAAGAAATGCAATGTTTTTTTATTATGAATGTACAAATGAAGTAAGTTATTTATTTGGAAGTATTCATTAATATTCGAAACTCCAAACAGTCCTTTGAATCGTCTCTGCGTTGTTGTTTTTGAGCCGGTGTGAGCAAACGCGACACCTTTTTTGATAAGAACGCATATTCGAGTTTTTGGTATGAAATTATGGATTCTACTCACGTTATATTTTTCACGCAAGTGGAAAACATTTTCACAGGCGTGAAAAAATCACTTTCGCACAAGAGATGTATATTTTCTCAGAAAAACACAATAATTTAACGAACTACGATACAGTTTACAGATCTGGTAACTTCTTCACCAATCAAAGCTCATATATTTCCTCTTAAGTTTCGTGACGAATACATAATGACGATACAACGATAAGTTGCAAAAAAAAATTTGTGATGTTGCCAGCATGTGGATTTTGTCTGTATCGCAGGAAACTGAAAACGAATAAAAAAAAGAAAACGTCACATTTATTTTTTATATTCTTCTGTACTTCGTGAGGCATGAATCAAATGAGTTTTATTTATAAGTTAAAGCCTTGTCTCAGATTTACTTAATGAGTATATTCATGTCAAAATTGTGAATGAAATACAAGAAACAGCAAGTAATTATTATACAGATTGCGAAAAGTAGCGACATACGAGATTTACACAAGTACGACAAGGAGAATATATAATAATATTAATATAGTTTAAGAAAAAATTGGGAATAACTTTTACAGATAAGTAAATTTATTTTGGCAACAGCGTTAAAATAGAGGGGCACTGAGCACACGCCCAGCGCTGACTGCGCACAATTATTCTTCTCTCTCTTGAGTACTTTTTCTTATACTTAATTGTCTTACTTGTGTAAATGGAATATCTCGAATAGACTTTTCGCAATCTCTATACCACAATTAACATTGATTATTTATTATGTATTTTAGATTAGATGCAAATGAAAAATGATAAAAATTTTTTCATGTAACTTTCTACGTTTCCATAATATTTATTTAGATTTTACAAACTGTTTTGACCATTGTGATATTTTTTTTTATTTAACATTTAAAAATTGTTATTTGTTGATGTCTGAAAGGTGGTCGTGTCCAAAGGTTTCGCGTCGATATACCTTTTACGTAAAACTTAAAGACGGAGGTGTGTTCTATCGGCACAAAAATGCCCGTGCATTTCAAGTCTTGATTGGTTGTTAAAAGAGTGGGCAAATACAAGATTGCGATGAAGCTGATCAAAACATGCGGATTACACAAGTACGACAAGTAAAATATAAGAAAAACAGCTTGGACGAGAGAGAAAGAATAATTGTGCGCGGTCATCGAGGTGTATACTTAGCTCCAGAGGCCAAAGGTCGAATGTTGATTGCCTCCCTATTTTAACCGCTGTACACTGTACAAATGATATTTTTGTCCAATGTCCTCCACAGAGAGAATGATGAAAGTGTTTAGTTCTACCTATTGTGCATAACTTCGAAAAAAAGTCAACAATAACGAGACAAAAATATCATTTGTGCAAATTAATATGCGCTTCTGGCAACAGCAGTTAAAATGAGGGGGCAATCAACATTCGGCCTCTGGAACTAAGTACACGCCTTGATGACCGCACAAAATTATTCTTTCTTTCCCTTTTAAGCTGTTTTTTTCTTATATTTTCCTTGTCGTACTTGTGTAATCCGCATTTTTCGATAAGCTTTTTCGCAATCTGTATATGTATATATAACCTTATGGCTGAATTGATTAGTATTTCACAAGAAATTCAAAAATGTAAGAATATACAGAGTGCTCTTCAACAAAGCTGTTATTAACCCAATTTTACAGTACCAATAATGTGCTTGTAATTTTGATGTATAAATCTGGAGCCGTGTTTTAACCTAAATTTGAAACGCCCTATAGGATGCAGTAGCATCAATAAAAGGTTTCAGCTTGTTTCAGTAACATGCTTCACCCACCACACGGTCGCCGTCATGCGGTCATAGTGATCGGTAAGTTTTTTTACTGTGACTGGCAAACTTTTCCATTATAATCTTTTTTTACATGAACGAATAACTGCTTGAAATAGTTGTCTAACAAGAATGAGAATAAGAATAGTTTACTGTATATAATTTTTTATTGACAAAATAAAATATCCGTACATTTATCAGTTATTTATGCAGTAACCACAAAAAAGAATATTTTTGGAAAAATGAAATAAATATTGAGCACTGTGACCGCACGACGGTGGTTAAGGGTTTATGAACATTTTGGTTCCTTATCCATGTTATTATTTATTATTAATAAATATAACGTCCTTAGAAATCCTTCAAACGCAGTTGACCACCTCTGGGAACAGCTACAGTAACGGATTTGTTGTCGACCCATTGTGTTTGACAACCAACAAGAAATCAAATTGTCTACAAAAACATTTTGATGTAATTAATCATCATTCCTTTACTAATTTTATTAACGCGATGCCATGTCGGTTCCGTACTCTGAAAAACGAAAAGTATCATCCGTACAGTTACATCAATAGCCCAAAACGATGATGATCCCGATCGCTGTCTGCAGCTTTGTGACATTTTGAAAAATGAATGTAACCGCAATTCACGTTTTTAAAACAAACTATGTTTTCTGACGGGGCTGAATTTTGCTTAAATGGTTCAGTCGATCTTATAAACTGCAGATACAGGACACTCCTCACTGGATCACTGAAGGTCATAGTCAACACCATCAGATAATTAATGTCAGGGAGGGAATAATTAAGGACACATTGATTGGTCCTCATTGTTTGGAAGAAAATCTTACAGGGGAACGTTTTCTGCAATTTCTGCGGAAGGTTACAATAAAATGTACACGAGCAGTCCACGCGTTTTTTAGAAAGTTTTCTTTTTGGTGTGTATTGGTAGACGAGGACCAATAGAGTGGCCCCCAAGATCTCCAGGTCTCACACCTCTAGATCTTTCCACTGGTGCTATTTAAAATCAAAATTTATGTGAACAATCTACTTGAGCTGCAAGACCGTATTAGAGACGAAGTTCATAGAATTACTCCGTAATTTATTCCTGCAAGAAGAATATGTATATGTTGATTTGCTTATTGTCAAGAGAACGGCGGTGGGCATTTTGAAGTTTCGATTTAGCTGAAAAGTATTGTGTATCAGTTAATATAATTTTGCAGTTTGTTTACTCAGGAACTATTCTCTGATTAATGGTGGAGTTCTGAGAACATCTGTAAGATCGAGCCGAAATCTGTAATAGCTACAGATTCCCTCTCACTTCCTCAATTGACTGATATTAATTCATGTTTCCTCGCCTCTTACCCATGCCCCGTAGTTTCAGATAAACTTGCCAAACTATACCTGTTACTAAAGTCATTTAGTAGACATGATGTACCACTAGAAAGCCCAAAAGTTCATAAAAAGTGTGAATTTGTAGTAAGTGAATAGAAAATGCGAAAAGTAGTAAACATTTTCACTCTCTAGGTATATTATATTTTTTATACAGCGGAAATATATTAAAAATACAAAAACTGTTTGTCAATATAACATGTTACACCTAATTCACTGTCTCAAAGTAGTAACTTTTGTTTAAAGACAGAATTAAAGAAGCAAATTATCATGAAACCCTCTTGGGGGAAAAATAAGTACCTACTTATTACATCATTGAAAGTGTAACACCTAATTCGAAAGCTATTTTTGGGACTGTTTTATTTTTTTGAATTCGTATTTGCAGATACTGGCTCTTACATCAAATCAATGGACATATAAGATAATTTTCAGCCAATGTTGCACCTTAAAACTAAAAAAAAGAATGCATTGTACTATTATTTTTATGTTCGTAATATTAATAACCGGTGAACATCGATCAATGTTTATGGTACATTGATTTAACGTATAACAATCATAAACTAATGACCGGTGGTCATGGATCCATGCTTTTCGTTTATTGTATCAATGTTTATTGTACATTGATTTAACGTACAACAATCATAAACTAATGACCGGTGGTCATGGATCCATGCTTCTCGTTTATTATATCAATGTATGTGGTTCGTAATATTAATAACTGGAAGTCATAGATCCATGTCCTTTATTCATTGATTCAATGTACATTAAACATAGCTTGATGAATAAAAAGTTAATGTACGAACGTTCATTGTATTAACGATACAGCTCATCGGCTGAAAATTAATGTTGATGTTCATTGATTTGATGTACTTTTTTATTAATATAACGTACCTTTTTCGTTCAGTGCATTATTAGGAACTTATGGTAGCGTTTGGTCAACAATTGTGATTTATGAACATCCTTTAACGTTCATCTCACAACAGATGTGTGCATTGTATTTATACTCGAATTTGTATTATGTTCAATTCGTGTATTAGCCCTCTCACCTCTGCAAGTATTTTGTTCTCAGTTTAGTTCCTCACTGTTCATATATATTTCTTATTTGCTGCGTTAGCTTATTTTTCAAGCTGGCTCAAAAAATCAAAGAAATTATCCATTATACTCATTTTCTTGGAAAATTTCAAAATATAACAGACAAATAACAACCAAACAAAATTTCAATATGGAAAAATGACAGGTAGAAACGTGGTTTATAGTTCAGAAATCTTCACTCAAGAGAACTGGAATCTGTACTTATATATTTAACTCAAGATACACTCAAACTCAATCTCAATTTTCGCCTGTCAAGTGTCTGTGCATACAATTAGGATGAGTGAAGTATGAGTGACCCTCAAGTGCCAACTATGAATTTCACCCTTATAGGTAAATTCTCAGAATCCCAATATAAATTGAATTACTTTTCCTGTATAGGCATAAGTTAATTAAGTATGAATGCATTATTGAAATAAGTACAAAAGCCACATTTTAATTTTTGAAAATTAATGACTTCATAACCGTGTCAAAACTGAGAGGGAATATGTACATTATTTAGAAAATCAGCTTTTCAAATTGAAGATCGACGTATTTATGAACTATTATCTAAAATGGAATGTTTGCAAAATAATGAATTTCTTCCATAGTTCACCCGCGCACTGTATAGTTTGAAAATAGTATTTAGGAAAACCCTGTATATTAAAAAAACTTGAAATCAAGCCCAGAAATTGAGATTTATTTCACACTTTTTTTAAAACAATACTACATCCCATAAGCTGTTTTTGCTCTAATACTAATGTACAAATACTAATTGTATTTGTACATTGACACACTAACCTGTACTTCAATAATATTTCTTACGGCGTCGACGTCTCCTTGTTGTGCGGCGTACATGAGCGCCGAAACGCCTGCGACGTATCGCGGACGATTGTGTTTTCCACGACGACGACTTCGCCAGCGTCGATGACGCTGGTCTCGGATATCTTTTGATACTGCTTCGAGTTTACTTTTGGAAGGACTCATACTGCCGTCGCGGCGCTACCTAACCACGTGCTCACCGGCGTCGTTGGCATCTCATTGCTTGATTGATGTTGCAACGCATTCGTAAAAACTGGAGATGCCATCATTGGGTTTTTTTGATAACTTCGGTATACGTTTTTCGTTCATCCTGGAAAAAAACAAATATTTGAACTGGAGATGTGCTTAGGATTAGAAAAGTGTGGATTGAGATTAATTAATAAGATAGAAAATGTTGGAAGTTGAATATAACAATTAGTTAATTAGTTACCATTTTTAAATATTCTTATCAATCAAAACATCAACAGTCTAAGATACAAGTGTTCAAGTCAGTTTTTAATAATAGTAATCAACCGAGAAACCAAAATATAGAAAATAAATTTCTCTCAATACTCAATTGAATTGACAATAATAATGATAATGATTATTTTTTGACGTTTCATTTAAACCAATGAAATGCTTCTTTATTGTCATAAATGTAAGTTTCCACCATTATGTCATTATTATAGTGGGGATAAATATCTTGTGATTATTCTCGGGAATAATCACTGTCGCTTTTATTTGCTTGGAAAGTGTCAGATAGTTGTCAAAATAATTACCTAATAGGGTACAGGCATAAATTTTGCTATTGGTGGGAATCGACGTTTTATCAGGTCTTCTAACACCTTGCATGCTTATTTTTTCAAAAAAATATCAACTTTACTTTTAAAACGGCTTTAAAAATCATTAAATTTGAAAGTCCGCCAAAAAGCATTTGACGTCACTGTTTTACACGTACTCGTTTACATTCTTATTCGGAAATATCGAATATTTATGAACACTTTCCACTTTACGTTGACTTTTAGTAATTAGAAAAGCACACACAATCACTTAATGGTCTCAAACAAACATATAAATGATATTTTCACATCGAATAGTTAATTAAAATACAATAAATAAATACAAAACTACACATAACCTATGCATTCTTCTTCTTCCATCCTTTTTTGGGCTATATCCTGAGGGATAATCTACCCAAACCTATGCATTACCGGCCAAGGCAATAGGCGTGACGATAGATTTTGAAATACTTCTCCGTAATATAAGTACACATTCATCATTTATGAAAAAACCTTTATTTCGGTAATAAACTCAAGTTTAACGAAGTTTTAAGCCATTTTACAAATATTTTTTAAAAAGCGCGCGAAAACAGCTCGCAGGTATCATGGCGTCGGCTGTGACGTCACGTCTAGGTAAACATGTCATTATGTCCATACGTAGCGAACAAAACCTTGAATTAATTCGTGTCATAAAAATGAATTCTAAAGTTTATAAGTGGTGTGCAGTACCGCAGTGTACAAACACATCAATAAGAACTCCCAACAAAGTATTTGTACATGTTCCAAACAAGAAAATAATAAGAGATAAGTGGTTGAAGCTCGCAAGGCGAAACCCGAACGACATAGTCACGAATTCGTCACTTTATTTCTGTGAAGACCACTTCCCGTTTTAGTTGCACATAACTGATTGCATCATCCTCATATGATGGTCTTGAAGACCTGGAATAATCGAAATTAATTAGAACCATGTACGTATAAACATATAGGCGTCCATGATTAGAACAAATACATACACATTGATTTATCAGATTATAGGTGTTTACTATGGGGAAAAACACTACTACCACCAGTAGGTACTTTTAAGTTACAGTAATTCACCCGTCTTAACGGGTATTAACTCTAAAATAGTAACTTGAAAACTATGATGGAGCTAACCTCAAAAATAAACAATGACAAGTTCATTGTAAAAATAACCTATGAAAGTTGAATAAGCGAGTAAAGATAAATACAAAATGTACTTACAAGGAAGTTTTCACATCTCTAAAGTCAGACGAGCAAAATTCTTGATTTGTTGCGAGGAAATCGCTCAACATCATTACTTCAATCCTGGGCAAATTTGAGCTATATATTTGCCTTAGCAAAGCTTGGTTTCACTGTTATAGTATAGTGGAGACGATAAATGACACGTAAAATAATAAAAGGACAATCCAAATGCATAATCAGTAAATATTCACAACAACAAAACACAGAGAATGAGTGTATTGAGTATTGACTGACAGCAGTGTTTACATAAGCGTGACGTCATGCGCTGTGATTGGTGTTTCAGTCAAAATTGCCGATTGCAGTATTTCAATGTTTTATTTCATTGAAAATCTTAATAATCTGAATCTTTTAAATAAAACTAATGCAGTGTTTTAAATTTTTTTAATATTAACTGTCCCCTAAAACCATTATATCGACGATTTTTTGATACTGTCGTCATGCCTATTGTAAAAGTGTTACGTCACACGTATTCGGAAATCCTCGGGTGTTGGTCGGAAAGTGCATTGAAATTTGAATTTTATTTCAAAATTTGGAAGTAATTTGGAATGGAAACTGGTTTATTTTCTATTATTAGTTATTTTTGATATCAACTTCAATATTACAAATTAATATTTAAGAAAAATATGAAATATGCGTGTACCCTATTGTGTCAATGCGATATAGGAGATGGGTGAAAATGATCGGTTTAGTACATTTTCTAATGCAGAAACAACAAAAAAGATTTTAGAAGCTACTTCGAAAAATACTCTAATAAGTAATCAGTCTATATGGAGACAATTTAATATCTTCACCAAAGAATTTGTGAATAAAACAATAATCTAGTCAAATTTAAATCGCGACTTACATAAATTAAAGGGGGATTTTAATCACTAATCGACTGAAGTACGTGATTTATGAAATACAGTTATTTATTGAACCACCGACATCTATAATAAGATATATTTTTGAATTTGTTGAGAAATCATCACTTATCCTAACCTAACCTAACCTAACCCTTTTTTCATCTTTTCGCAGGAGGAAAATCTTCAAAAGACATCCAGGCTGTTATTTGGCGCCTGGATAGTGTCGGATTCGATCCGATTGCCCGCCTCACCGACTAAAAACCTCCTGCATCCCCCTGAACTGCCGCAAAGCATTACTTCACGAATTTCATCTGTTTTCCTTGTCGATCTGTTTTCCTTGTCGATCATTTGCTTATTTGTTTTCCTCCCTTTCCCTCTCCCCCGCCTCTTTTGCTGTCATTATGGATCGGATCATATCGTCTATTGCCTTCCATTTCAATTCGCTATCCAGCATTAGCTCAGCCACATTTTCCTTTTGCACCCTCACTTCACAAAGGATCTCTGCTTTGAGTCTGGAATCTTGGAATCTTTCGCATACAAAAATGGTATGTTCTGCTGGCGTATCTCGGTCCTCACAGCACAGCACTGATCTGTTTCGGCCTTTTTTATCCTCCAGAGGTATATTCCAGAAATTCCGTGCCCCGTGAAAGCCTGCGTCAGGTAATAGTCGGGTTCGCTCCATTTCCTCTACGTCCCGTACAAAATATTTGGCCCATCAAATACATTCCTCCCACCGATTTTGCCACTCTCTCTCTCATAAAATGATGTCGGCCGGATATCCCATATACGTAACAAAGCTAATATATTCTTATTTGAAAAATAGGAAATTTCATGTTAAGATCAATAACACATTAAGCGGACCATATCTAACAGAAGCGGTAGTGCCGCAAGGCTCCTCTCTATCCCCTTTTCTATATACAACGATGACGCACGATTTTCCAATGCACAATGACATTCAAACGGCATTATACGCAGATGACACCTGTATATATAAAAGATCATTTTACGCGGAAGTTGCCAACAGAAAAATTGATATACATCTTAACAGAGTAGTAATGCCATATTTACAACAAAACAAAATCAATTTAAATTCTCAAAAAACTGAACAAATAATTCTTACCCGCAAACACACAAATAACAAAGTTAGGTCAAAGTTGAAAATTAAAAACGAACTTATCACGCCAAAGACATCCATAAAATATTTAGGTTTCCATATAGACAAAAGGTTAAGCTATCACACACATATTAAAAACCTGGTAACAAAAGCCAGTAACGCTATAAGAACACTTTACCCTCTATTGAATAGAGAAAGTTATGTCAGTAAAGAAAACAAATTACTTCTATATAAACAAACAATCAGACCAATTTTGACATACGGGTACCAAGCGTTTTGTTCGGCCCCTGACACAACGTTTGTAAAAATACAGCGGATCCAAAATAAATGTCTAAGACTCGCGTTGGGTAAGGGACGATATAGTAGAATTGCTGACCTTCACGAGGAAGCAGACATAGACACAATACATGATTTCATAATTAAAAACTCAGACAAATTTTATAGGCACAAATAAGGTCGCCATTACTACAAAATGTAACGGAAAAAAGAGCCAGAAATAACCCTAACTTGAAGCACGGATATCTACATCAGAGACTATCTTTGTTCTACGAATAGAGACTATCCCCTAGTATTTCAATGTTGACAACCCTTTTTTTTCATACAAGTTTTGCAGGGAAATGGACGAGTTCTATACAAGGGAATTGCTGCCAACATAACGAACAAAAAAATACTGAAAAAGGTTAGTCGCATAAGGAAGTGGTTTTTCCAATCTATGTTTTGTTTTTCGTATATATTTTGAGTCCCTTTACCACCCATGTTGTACCCGAGTTTGGAGTTTTACCCGAGAAGTTTGTAGGTCAATTTAGCTTGGGGAATTTTATATCTTACAGTTGACGAACAACTAATGACAGCTGTCTATACATGTTTATTTGGCTTTGTTTGTGTTCTTTGTGTTTCGTCAACTGTAAGATGCAAAATACCCCAAACTAAAAATACCTCCAAACTTTTTGGGTACAGCTTGGGTGGTAAAGGCACTCAAAACATATAAGAAAAACTAAACATAGATTAGAAAAAACACTTCCTTATGCGACTAATCTTTTTCAGTATTTTTTTGCTCGTTATGTTGGCAGCAATTCCCTTGTATAGAACTTGTCCATTACTATCGCAATCATATGCCTCCCTGACAATTATTTGAATCTATAATCAACTACCGCTCTAAGCATACAATCAAAGATATCTGATAATGACATTAACCGATGTCAAGGAGCAGATAAACTATCCTGAAGAAGTATCTCAAAATAAAATAACAAACAGTGAATAAATCGGCTAACAGCAGTCTAAGCATGTGAGACCTCTTCAAGGAGAGAATGCATACGCTCTGAAGACACGAAGGAAGACAGTACGTGGACCATACGTGGACTAGTATTATATTTACTTTTGGTATTTTATGAAAATGTACATATTTAGTTCTATAGATAAAATTTTTGGTATTTGGTATTTTGGTTCTCGTCAGATCACCGCAGTCAAGCAGTTTCGGGTGCGGTCAGTATTTGGATGAGTGACCGCTTGGGAACACCGCATGCTGTTGCCTTTTTGCATTTTTGTATTAATCATGATATGAAAATCCAAGAGAAAAACTATTGTGCAAATCATACAGGGTGTTTCAAAAAAAGATAACACCGTCTCTAGGATAGGTAAAAAACTGAAAAATAATTGGGGTTTGCTTAGTAAAATTTTTTTCTAACGCCATCCGTTTTCAAGATAAAGGGCGTTGAAGAAAATAAAAAATTACACAATTCTCACGATTTTGCCGAAACTACCATTGTAATGAAATTTTATACGAATATGTTTTGGAAGCTGATATATCCCATGAATTTGTTTTTATAACTAACTCTCATAGAGGGCGCTAGTTACACGATTCATACAACGTATTATTCAACATAACTTTTTTTAGGGTAGAATTATTAGTCAAAACTCCAAGTGAACATAAACATCGTTTAATTTTACACCAAAAAGGTACTCTTGGTAAAACTCGATATTATGTACCGTTTTCGGAATATTTTGATTTGAAAATTATGAAGTAATAATCGCTCCTGGTATAAACTAATGATAATCAATCAATAAATGTCAATTTTACATGGCAAACTCAGAGAAAAGAGAACTTTGTCATTAGTTTATACCAGGAGCGGTTATTACTTCATAATTTTCAAATCAAAATATTCCGAAAACGGTACATAATATCGAGTTTAACCAAGAGTACCTTTTTGGTGTAAAATTATACGATGTTTATGTTCACTTGGAGTTTTGACTAATAATTCTACCCTTAAAAAAGTTATGTTGAATAATACGTTGTATGAATCATGTAGCTAGCGCCCTCTATGAAAGTTAGATATAAAAACAAATTCATGGGATATATCAGCTTCCAAAACATATTCGTATAAAATTTCATTGCAATGGTGCCAGTAGTTTCGGCAAAATCGTAAGAAATGTGTAATTTTTTATTTTCTTCAACGCCCTTTATCTTGAAAACGGATAGCGTTAGAAAAAAATTTTACTAAGCAAACCCCAATTATTTTTCAGTTTTTTACCTATCCTAGAGACGGTGTTACCTTTTTTTTAAACACCCTATAAAAAAATTATTCAATATTTTAGTCTATTTCATATGCGAGCAGTCAGTATAAGTCATTAAAAATTTTATTTATAGTTGGCAACGGCCATACCACACTGAACATACCGGTTCTCGTCCGATCACCGCAGTGTCGGGTGCGGTTAGTACTTGGATGGGTGACCGCTTGGGAACACCGCATGCTGTTGTCTTTTTGCATTTTTGTATTAATCATGATATGAAAATCCAAGTGAGAATAGTATATAATGTATAATTAGTGGGAAAAGCATCATATTCCCAAACGACTGTGATGATTACCAGACGAGGAGCGTAGCGACGAGTCTGGTAACACAGGAGTTTGGGAATATGCTTTTCACACGAATAATACATACTAGTTTTTCTTCGATCGTTAATTGACATTTGTAAAATTATTTGAAAAATATTCCGTTCAAGATGTAATTAAGTAAGTTTAGATACATTTCTTCATGTTTATATTGGAATATAGAAGTGGTGGTAACGAGATAAACCAAACAATCAGCCATGCAGCTTCAACGTATATAAATTCTCTTCGCCCTCCAGTATAATTTACAAATTATACAAACTGTACAATACATGTAAATATTAACAACAATAAATTTGTGTTCAAAAATATGGTTCAAAAACTTCAAAATTAGATGTTTCTTTTATTTCTTCCATAACAGATTAATCAATATAAAAATTGAAGCCATACTTTGTTACATTTTTATTGTAATAATCCATTGAAAACATTACCGCACGCTACAGCAGTGCGGTAAGAATATTACCGCACTGTTATTTTCTAATTGCTTAGCAACTGCCTACTATTCGGGAATGTTGAGCTTTGCGCATCGAAAATAGGTCAAAATAGTGTAACTTCTCCCACGATCGGAGGAAAAAACTATTGTGCAAATCATATAAAAAAATTATTCAATATTTTAGTCTATTTCATATGCGAGCAGTCAGTATAAGTAATTAAAAATTTTATTTATAGTTGGCAACGGCCATACCACACTTAACATACCGGCTCTCGTCCCCCAGAATGGAAATGTTTGGGTACAAACAGAAACGGCAACACTCTTAAAGAATTCGTGGATGACAATGGCCTATGTATATACTGTACAAATGACCCGACCCATTTTCCTTTTGACGGTACCACGCCCAGCACACTCGACATTATAGTTTCAAAAAACTACAGTAACATTGACAATTTAATGACAATACAAGAACTGACGTCGGATCATGACCCCGTATATTTCGAAATACCGGACTGCAACAGTAATACAAACATACATAAAAAACGACAAATTTACGACTATAAATCAACTGACTGGCGCAAATATCGCTTAAACTTGAATCAGAATGTAAAAATTAATACAAATATTAACAGCGCAAACGATATAGAAAAAGAAATAATTTCACTGAAACATTCAATGGAAGAAGCTAGAGATAAGACCACAAAACTAATACAAATAAATGACGTAAGAGACAAATTACCAGACGACATTTTAAACATGATAAAAACAAAAAATAAAGTGAGAAAATTATGGCAAAAATACAGATTAGGTACTGACAGAGAAAGACTGCTACAACTAGGTAGGGAAATAGGCGAAAAAATCAGGGAATTCCGGAACAATAAATGGACAGATTTATTAAAACAACTTAACGTTTCCGACAATTCCTTATGGGAAATTACAAAACGACTTAAACGATCTTATAAAACTATACCTGCTTTCGAACACAATGGACAAATATACATTGACGATTCTGAGAAAGGGACGGTGTTGGGGAAACACTTTGAAAATATATTCAAAATGAATAAAACCAATAACACCGACTACGAACAAACAATAGAACAGAATATTACCGATATCATAAATACCAGTACCGACATAGGGACAAATGAATTGACTAAATACATTACCTCTCCCAGTGAAATAAAACAGATCATAAAACGACTACCCAACAATAAAGCACCAGGCCCTGACCAGATGGACACTATTTTATATAAAAACTTACCTCTCAAAGTTTTAGTCCAAATTATGTATATAGTAAATGCAATATTAAAATTTCAACAATATCCACAAAACTTAAAAGATTCAATTATCGTTCCAATATCGAAACCATACAAAAATCCAAAATACTTGGATAGCTACCGACCAATATCACTAATTAACATACTCGCAAAAATTATTGACAAAATCATACTGAACCGAATCCTCAAAATTGGAAATAAGTTAAAATTGATTCCCAATGAACAATTCGGATTTAGAAAAGGTCATTCGACAGTGGCTCAGATAATTAGACTACTTCATCACGCCAAAGAAAACTTCCGAAACAAAATGAACACAGTAGTGGTAGCTCTCGATATGGAAAAGGCCTTCGACACTGTATGGATAGAGGGACTGACACATAAAATGATGTCGGCCGGCTATCCCATATACGTAACAAAGCTAATATATTCTTATCTGAAAGATAGGAAATTTCATGTTAAGATCAATAACACATTAAGTGGGCCATACCTAACAGAAGCGGGAGTGCCGCAAGGCTCCTCGCTATCCCCTTTTCTATATACATTAATGACGCACGATTTTCCAATGCACAATGACATTCAAACATCATTATACGCAGATGACACCTGTATGTATAAAAGATCATTTTACGCGGAAGTTGCCAACAGAAAAATTGATATACATCTGAACAGAGTAATAATGCCATATTTACAACAAAACAAAATCAATTTAAATTCTCAAAAAACTGAACAAATAATTCTTACCCGCAAACACACAAATAACAAAATCAGATCAAAATTGAAAATTAAAAACGAACTTATAACGCCAAAGACATCCATAAAATATTTAGGTTTCCATATAGACAAAAGGTTAAGCTATCACACACATATTAAAAACCTGGTAGCAAAAGCCAGTAACGCTATAAGAACGCTCTACCCTCTATTGAATAAAGATAGCTATGTCAGTAAAGAAAACAAACTACTTCTATATAAACAAACAATCAGACCAATTTTAACATACGGTTACCAAGCGTTTTGTTCGGCCCCTGACACAACGTTTGTAAAAATACAACGGATCCAAAGTAAATGTCTAAGACTCGCGTTGGGAAAGGGACGATATAGTAGAATTGCTGACCTACACGAGGAAGCAGACATAGACACAATACACGATTTTATAATTAAAAACTCTGACAAATTTTATAGGCACAAACTAAGGTCGCCATTACTACAAAATGTAACGGAAAAAAGAGCCAGAAATAATCCTAATTTGAAGCACGGATACCTACATCAGAGATTACCTTTGTTCCACGAATAAAGATGATCCCCTAACATTTCAATGTTGACAACCCTGTTTTTTCATACAAGTTTTTCAGGGAAATACTATCGCAATTATGTGCCCCCCTGACAATTATTTAAATCTATAATCAACTACCGCTCTAAGCATACAATCAAAGATATCTGATAATGACATAAATCTATGTCAAGGAGCAGATGAACTATCCTAAAGAACTACCTCAAAATAAAATGGCAAATAGTGAATAAATCGGCTAACAGCAGCCTAAGCATATGAGACCTCTTCAAGGAGAGAAGGCATACGCTGAAGACACACGAAGGAAGACAGTACGTGGACTATTATTATATTTACTTTTGATATTTTATAAAAATGTACATATTTAAATTTGTAAATAAAATTTTTGGTATTTGGTATTTGGCTCTCGTCCGATCACCGCAGTCAAGCAGTGTCGGGTGCGGTCAGTACTTGGATGGGTGACCGCTTGGGAACACCGCATGCTGTTGTCTTTTTGCCTTTTTGCATTGCATGATATGAAAATCCAAGTGAGAGAAACTATTTTGCAAATATAAAAAAATTATTCAATATTTTAGTCTATTTCATATGCGAGCAGTCAGTATAAGTAATTAAAAATTTTATTTATAGTTGGCAACGGCCATACCACACTGAACATACCGGTTCTCGTCCGATCACCGCAGTCAAGCAGTGTCGGGTGCGGTCAGTACTTGGATGGGTGACCGCTTGGGAACACCGCATGCTGTTGTCTTTTTGCCTTTTTGCATTGCATGATATGAAAATCCAAGTGAGAGAAACTATTTTGCAAATATAAAAAAATTATTCAATATTTTAGTCTATTTCATATGCGAGCAGTCAGTATAAGTAATTAAAAATTTTACTTACAGTTGGCAACGGCCATACCACACTGAACATACCGGTTCTCGTCCAGTCACGTTTCAACCCTGGTCAAGAGAGGTTCGGCTACCCTAAGGCGTACCGCCGTGTTGACTTCGGAGAAATTAGACTTAGAAGTTTCTCAGTGTTGTAAAATAAAATTCTCAAAATTGTTAATGTATATGTTGGTCGTGTGAAATTCGAACTGAAAACCAAACAATAATAGTGAATTCAGTGCAACAGATTTGTGAGGGGGCTGCGCCCCCGTTTTGTGACAATAATGAGTTATCAGATACGGAAGTGCCTATAACTAAAACTTTCCAACAGCAAAAATTAAATCCGCTAAAAATGGATACAAATACAAACACAGAAGCTCTTATTCATACAGAGAAACCTACCACGATGAGAGAAGAAACACCTCAGGGCCAAAAGAGACGTCTTCCAACTCTCACGACTGAAGATATGGACGCTATCACCGTTGATAGTATTCAAGATCCAAACGGAGGTTTCAGAAAACCAAAGAAATTTGCATCGCTCTCGCAACTGTTAAAGAAAAATTACAAAGGAAAAGAAACGATAATTTCTAACCAATTCGCTGCACTCGAGTCTACACAGAACGAAGAACAACCTCTACCTAAAAAGAAACCACAGCAGGCACATACAAAACCAGCAATGAGGTCAGCAACAAGACCAGCAAACAAAAAGTCCAAGAACTCTCCACCACCAATAGTTTTTTACGCCAAAATTGAGGAGCACACTCATTTTGTTAACGAGCTGAAACAGTCCCTAAAGTGCGAATTTTATCTCAAATATACCAGTAACACTACATTACTGTTTATCGAAGACGAAACAGAATTTAAATTATTTAGAGAGAAATTGATTGAAAACAAAATAGATCACCACACATATTCATTACCGGAACAAAAATCTCACGCATTCGTTTTACGTGGTATGGATGGAGAACCATCCACTACTGAAATGAAACAAGACTTGGAGAATGTATATGAAATAAACATCAAAAACATATACAGAATGAGCACAAAAGCAAGACCACTTTTCTTAGTCACAACGAGTCCGACGATTACGCTCAAGTACCTCAATCAAAATGTGAAATATGTATTAAGAACTAAAGTAACCTGGGAGCTGCGAAAAAGTCAGAGCGCTGTGACCCAATGCCACATATGTCAACACTGGGGCCATGCGACCACAAACTGTGGACGAAGCCCAAAATGTTTGAAGTGCGCTGGTGATCATCTCACAAATACATGCACGAAATCAAGAGATCTCCCAGCGAAATGTTCCAACTGTATGGGAGATCACCCAGCCAACTACAGACAATGTCCTGCCTATGTCAAAAGAATAGGAGCCATAGAAGCAAAGAAACCCCAAAATCAGCCACCAACAAAGAGGTACGTTCCAGCACCAGCCCCCAAAATCAACGCATGGGAAAGCAAGAAGAATTTTCCACCAATTGAAACCGGCCAAGAATCGAACAATCGAATCTCCCATAAAGAACCCTCGTCTCACATGCCCGGTAATATCGAGGACACCTTCCAAGAAGTGAACAAGGAATTCAAGAAATTGAATTCATACATCAACCTCAATGAAATGCTAAGAGCGGTAAGAGATTTAAATTCATTACTTGTAAATGCCAGTGATAACGAGTCAAAATTCAATGCATACAGAGCCTTTATGGCTGGTATTGACAAGTATAATTTTTAGGAAGGCACAATAATTGCGATGTCTAATAAACTTAAGATCTGTTTCTATAACATTAATGGGATAAACAACAAATACCCCATATTTCTAAACTTTATATATAAAAACTCCTTAGATATAATACTATTAACAGAGACACAACTGAAACCATGTCATACTTTGAAAATTAGGGGATATACTATATATCGTAAAGATAGACCTAATAATATTCGCGGAAATCAAAGAGGGGGCGGGGTCGCTATTATTGTTAAAAATGATATACCTCATCAACTTGTAAATAATGTAGATACTAGCTTAGAACATTTAATATTAAAACTTAAAAATAATTTACACTTAGTTATAGTATACAACAAACCGCTTAACAAAATCACAAATTCAGACCTTCTGAATTTATATTCGATTTCAAATAAAATTTTAATAATGGGAGATTTTAATGCACGTCACCCAGAATGGAAATGTTTGGGTACAAACAGAAACGGCAACACTCTTAAAGAATTCGTGGATGACAATGGCCTATGTATATACTGTACAAATGACCCGACCCATTTTCCTTTTGACGGTACCACGCCCAGCACACTCGACATTATAGTTTCAAAAAACTACAGTAACATTGACAATTTAATGACAATACAAGAACTGACGTCGGATCATGACCCCGTATATTTCGAAATACCGGACTGCAACAGTAATACAAACATACATAAAAAACGACAAATTTACGACTATAAATCAACTGACTGGCGCAAATATCGCTTAAACTTGAATCAGAATGTAAAAATAAATACAAATATTAACTGCGCAAACGATATAGAAAAAGAAATAATTTCACTGAAACATTCAATGAAAGAAGCTAGAGATAAGACTACAAAACTAATACAAATAAATGACGTAAGAGACAAAATACCAGACGACATTTTAAACATGATAAAAACAAAAAATAAAGTGAGAAAATTATGGCAAAAATACAGATTAGGTACTGACAGAGAAAGACTGCTACAACTAGGTAGGGAAATAGGCGAAAAAATCAGGGAATTCCGGAACAATAAATGGACAGATTTATTAAAACAACTTAACGTTTCCGACAATTCCTTATGGGAAATTACAAAACGACTTAAACGATCTTATAAAACTATACCTGCTTTCGAACACAATGGACAAATATACATTGACGATTCTGAGAAAGGGACGGTGTTGGGGAAACACTTTGAAAATATATCCAAAATGAATAAAACCAATAACACCGACTACGAACAAACAATAGAACAGAATATTACCGATATCATAAATACCAGTACCGACATAGGGACAAATGAATTGACTAAATACATTACCTCACCCAGTGAAATAAAACAGATCATAAAACGACTACCCAACAATAAAGCACCAGGCCCTGACCAGATGGACACTATTTTATATAAAAACTTACCTCTTAAAGTTTTAGTCCAAATTATGTATATAGTAAATGCAATATTAAAATTTCAACAATATCCACAAAACTTAAAAGATTCAATTATCGTTCCAATATCGAAACCATGCAAAAATCCGAAATACTTGGATAGCTACCGACCAATATCATTAATTAACATACTCGCAAAAATTATTGACAAAATCATACTGAACCGAATCCTCAAAATTGGAAATAAGTTAAAATTGATTCCCAATGAACAATTCGGATTTAGAAAAGGTCATTCGACAGTGGCTCAGATAATTAGACTACTTCATTACGCCAAAGAAAACTTCCGAAACAAAATGAACACAGTAGTGGTAGCTCTCGATATGGAAAAGGCCTTCGACACTGTATGGATAGAGGGACTGACACATAAAATGATGTCGGCCGGCTATCCCATATACGTAACAAAGCTAATATATTCTTATCTGAAAGATAGGAAATTTCATGTTAAGATCAATAACACATTAAGTGGGCCATATCTAACAGAAGCGGGAGTGCCGCAAGGCTCCTCGCTATCCCCTTTTCTATATACATTAATGACGCACGATTTTCCAATGCACAATGACATTCAAACATCATTATACGCAGATGACACCTGTATGTATAAAAGATCATTTTACGCGGAAGTTGCCAACAGAAAAATTGATATACATCTGAACAGAGTAATAATGCCATATTTACAACAAAACAAAATCAATTTAAATTCTCAAAAAACTGAACAAATAATTCTTACCCGCAAACACACAAATAACAAAATCAGGTCAAAATTGAAAATTAAAAACGAACTTATAACGCCAAAGACATCCATAAAATATTTAGGTTTCCATATAGACAAAAGGTTAAGCTATCACACACATATTAAAAACCTGGTAGCAAAAGCCAGTAACGCTATAAGAACACTCTACCCTCTATTGAATAAAGATAGCTATGTCAGTAAAGAAAACAAACTACTTCTATATAAACAAACAATCAGACCAATTTTAACATACGGTTACCAAGCGTTTTGTTCGGCCCCTGACACAACGTTTGTAAAAATACAGCGGATCCAAAATAAATGTCTAAGACTCGCGTTGGGAAAGGGACGATATAGTAGAATTGCTGACCTACACGAGGAAGCAGACATAGACACAATACACGATTTTATAATTAAAAACTCTGACAAATTTTATAGGCACAAACTAAGGTCGCCATTACCACAAAATGTAACGGAAAAAAGAGCCAGAAATAACCCTAATTTGAAGCACGGATATCTACATCAGAGATTACCTTTGTTCTACGAGTAAAGATGATCCCCTAATATTTCAATGTTGACAACCCTGTTTTTTCATACAAGTTTTTCAGGGAAATACTATCGCAATTATGTGCCCCCCTGACAATTATTTAAATCTACAATCAACTACCGCTCTAAGCATACAATCAAAGATATCTGATAATGACATAAACCTATGTCAAGGAGCAGATAAACTATCCTGAAGAACTATCTCAAAATAAAATGGCAAATAGTGAATAAATCGGCTAACAGCAGCCTAAGCATATGAGACCTCTTCAAGGAGAGAAGGCATACGCTGAAGACACGAAGGAAGACAGTACGTGGACTATTATTATATTTACTTTTGATATTTTATAAAAATGTACATATTTAATTTTGTAAATAAAATTTTTGGTTGGTATTTGGTTCTCGTCCGATCACCGCAGTCAAGCAGTGTCGGGTGCGGTTAGTACTTGGATGGGTGACCGCTTGGGAACACCGCATGCTGTCGTCTTTTTGCATTTTTGTATTAATCATGATATGAAAATCCAAGTGAGAACAGTATATAATGTATAATTAGTGGGAAAAGCATCATATTCCCAAACGACTGTGATGATTACCAGACGAGGAGCGTAGCGACGAGTCTGGTAACACAGGAGTTTGGGAATATGCTTTTCACACGAATAATACATACTATTTTTTCTTCGATCGTTAATTGACATTTGTAAAATTATTTGAAAAATATTCCGTTCAAGATGTAATTAAGTAAGTTTAGATACATTTCTTCATGTTTATATTGGAATATAGAAGTGGTGGTAACGAGATAAACCAAACAATCAGCCATGCAGCTTCAACGTATATAAATTCTCTTCGCCCTCCAGTATAATTTACAAATTATACAAACTGTACAATACATGTAAATATTAACAACAATAAATTTGTGTTCAAAAATATGGTTCAAAAACTTCAAAATTAGATGTTTCTTTTATTTCTTTCATAACAGATTGATCAATATAAAAATTGAAGCCATACTTTGTTACATTTTATTGTAATAATCCATTGAAAACATTACCGCACGCTACAGCAGTGCGGTAAGAATATTACCGCACTGTTATTTTCTAATTGCTTAGCAACTGCCTACTATTCGGGAATGTTGAGCTTTGCGCATCGAAAATAGGTCAAAATAGTGTAACTTCTCCCACGATCGGGGAAAAAAAACTATTGTGCAAATCATATAAAAAAATTATTCAATATTTTAGTCTATTTCATATGCGAGCAGTCAGTATAAGTAATTAAAAATTTTATTTATAGTTGGCAACGGCCATACCACACTGAACATACCGGTTCTCGTCCGATCACCGCAGTGTCGGGTGCGGTTAGTACTTGGATGGGTGACCGCTTGGGAACACCGCATGCTGTTGTCTTTTTGCCTTTTTGCATTGCATGAAATGAAAATCCAAGTGAGAGAAACTATTTTGCAAATATAAAAAAATTATTCAATATTTTAGTCTATTTCATATGCGAGCAGTCAGTATAAGTAATTAAAAATTTTACTTACAGTTGGCAACGGCCATACCACACTGAACATACCGGTTCTCGTCCGATCACCGCAGTCAAGCAGTGTCGGGTGCGGTCAGTACTTGGATGGGTGACCGCTTGGGAACACCGCATGCTGTTGCCTTTTTGCATTGCATGATATGAAAATCCAAGTGGGAGAAACTATTTTGCAAATATAAAAAAATATTCAATATTTTAGTCTATTTCATATGCGAGCAGTCAGTATAAGTAATTAAAAATTTTACTTATAGTTGGCAACGGCCATACCACACTGAACATACCGGTTCTCGTCCGATCACCGCAGTCAAGCAGTGTCGGGTGCGGTCAGTACTTGGATGGGTGACCGCTTGGGAACACCGCATGCTGTTGCCTTTTTGCATTGCATGATATGAAAATCCAAGTGAGAGAAACTATTTTGCAAATATAAAAAAATTATTCAATATTTCAGTCTATTTCATATGCGAGCAGTCAGTATAAGTAATTGAAAATTTTACTTATAGTTGGCAACGGCCATACCACACTGAACATACCGGTTCTCGTCCGATCACCGCAGTCAAGCAGTGTCGGGTGCGGTTAGTACTTGGATGGGTGACCGCTTGGGAACACCGCATGCTGTTGCCTTTTTTGCATTTTTGTATTAATCATAAAATGAAAATACAAGTGAGAACAATTATGCGGGGCGGATGTAATTTGCGCGCTAAAGGATTAATGCACTTTTTACAACATGTAAACTAGGCGCCAAGACCAAAGGGTCATTTTAATCCTATGTGTATTTTGGGCGCTAACCGAAGTACGTGATTTATGAAATACAGTTATTTATTAAATCACCGACATTATGATGAGAAAGTACAACTTTTCGAAGAAATTCGTTACAGAATTGAGCAACAAGAAGGAATGGGATCCGAATACCATTTCCAGAATTGGGAAGAATGCCATTCAATGGTACACAGATGGCTCAAAAGCAATAGGAGGAACTGGGATAGGAGTGTTCGGGCCAGGAACCAAACACTCTGAAAGCTTGGGAAAAACCCCAAGTATCTTTCAAGCGGAAATCCACGCCATAAGAAAGTGCGCCCAGTTCAATCTTGATAAAGGATACAGAGGACAAAGGATTATCATAATGACAGATAGTCAAGCAGCCATCAAAGCACTGAGCTCTTGCGTAATCAGTTCTAAGATGGTTTGGGAATGCCTAGACAAACTAAATGAATTAGGCGAGAACAATATAGTTACTCTACTATGGATTCCAGGACACACTGGAATAGAAGGAAATGAAATAGCAGATGAACTAGCAAAGAGGGGGTCGGAAATACCCTTCTGGGGGCCTGAACCTTTTTGCGGAATCAGCCCCAATGTAATATTGGAAGAAATAGGCGAAGCCGAAAGAAAGAGAAGATCTGAACATTGGAAAGATCTAGTAGGGCTTAGACAATCAAAGATTCTCCTGGGTGACTACAACCAAAGGAGATCAAATGAATGCATAAGTCAAAGCAAGACCGCACTAAGAGTTTTAACAGGGATCCTAACGGGACATTGTCGCCTGAATGGGCACCTGAAAAAGCTCAAATTAGTGGAGGAAGAAGAATGCAGATACTGTGGCATGGAAGAAGAAACCTCCATCCATCTACTTTCCAACTGCACAGCACTCCAGAATCCTAGAGCACAGTACCTGGGAGATTACTGGATAGAAGAGGAACATTTACCTAAGCTGAAGCCTGCAGATATCCTAAAATTCCTCCGAGAAATAGGACTAAAGGAACTACTAGTTTCAAAGACTCTCCTCAGAAACTAAGTAGAAGTAAGGGGGCACAATAGACCTTTTAGGTCTCAGTGAATGTTACCCCAAACAAACACACATACATACATACAATCACCGACATTCATATTAAGATATATTTTCTCATTTTTAGATTGAGACCTATTATCACTTAACCTAACCTAACTGAATCTGATCTTGGGTAAGAAAACTAGTCAACCCTCTATACTGGGTATTTTCAAAATATGTTAAGTATGTTTATTATTATTTAAATCACCACATATAAATAAAAATACTTTTTCTACTACCGTGCGTTTTAACCCACTTTCCCGCACGCATTTTAGTTTTGAAAGTGTCATTTTCCCGCACACTTGTAATGAATGCGTGCGGGAAAGTAAAATGATTGCGGGAAAGTGAAATAATGCAAATTTTGACCTTATTAGATAGTTTTTTACTTCGGAAGTTATAACTATTGTGACTACTGGTGAATAAATATTCACAAGATAATCCATAAAAAAAATATTTTTTAGTTTTTTGTTGCATTTTTCATTTTTTGGAAATATAAAATAATGAAGATATTTTTATATAACCCTAACAGCAATAAATTCCACTAGACTGGCAATTTTAAGTGATTTACAGAATGCAAAAAATTGTGATTGAATAATAATATTTATAATAATTAGTAGTTTCTAGAAACAACTTTGTATATGTATGTTAAAATGAAATAATTTTTTTAAAATGTGTTGGTATACTTTTTTGCGGGTACCTATATACGGTTGTAGAAAAAATTATGTTCCTAACTTATGCGTAAAGTGTCTTTCTCGCACTTGCCGCTTGTCCGAACTCCTCTCTGCGTCGTTCGGGTCAACAGCAGTCGCGTGCGGGAAAGTATCACTTTCCGCACTTGTTAGGAAAATAACTATTTACTTATCAACCCTCCCTCTAATGTTTTTTTCCAAATATTGGTGGTTAAATTATTAAGATAAGAGTTGCTTTATGACTTGACCTACCTGCACTCCTTAGCGCCTAAACAAGCTCAATAAACTAGGCGACTCACCTTACTGTGGATTCCAGGGTACACTGGTATAGAAGGAAATTAAATAGCAGATAAACTGTTGATTTTTGGGAGCCGGAACATTTTTGCGATATCAGCTCCAATATGATATTGGAATAAACAAGCCAAGCTGGAGAAAAGAGAAGATCTGACCATTGGATAAATGTAAAGCAGAGACAATCAAACGATGACGACAAGTTGTTGAGATCTAATGAATGCACAAGTCAAAGTAAAACTGAGTTCTAACAGGGATTCTACCGGAACATTTGCCTGAAGGGGAACCTGAAAAAGGTGAAAATGGTGGAGTAATGACGCACGATTTTCCAATGCACAATGACATTCAAACATCATTATACGCAGATGACACCTGTATGTATAAAATATCATTTTACGCGGAAGTTGCCAACAGAAAAATTGATATACATCTGAACAGAGTAATAATGCCATATTTACAACAAAACAAAATCAATTTAAATTCTCAAAAAACTGAACAAATAATTCTTACCCGCAAACACACAAATAACAAAATCAGATCAAAATTGAAAATTAAAAACGAACTTATAACGCCAAAGACATCCATAAAATATTTAGGTTTCCATATAGACAAAAGGTTAAGCTATCACACACATATTAAAAACCTGGTAGCAAAAGCCAGTAACGCTATAAGAACGCTCTACCCTCTATTGAATAAAGATAGCTATGTCAGTAAAGAAAACAAACTACTTCTATATAAACAAACAATCAGACCAATTTTAACATACGGTTACCAAGCGTTTTGTTCGGCCCCTGACACAACGTTTGTAGACTCGCGTTGGGAAAGGGACGATATAGTAGAATTGCTGACCTACACGAGGAAGCAGACATAGACACAATACACGATTTTATAATTAAAAACTCTGACAAATTTTATAGGCACAAACTAAGGTCGCCATTACTACAAAATGTAACGGAAAAAAGAGCCAGAAATAATCCTAATTTGAAGCACGGATACCTACATCAGAGATTACCTTTGTTCCACGAATAAAGATGATCCCCTAACATTTCAATGTTGACAACCCTGTTTTTTCATACAAGTTTTTCAGGGAAATACTATCGCAATTATGTGCCCCCCTGACAATTATTTAAATCTATAATCAACTACCGCTCTAAGCATACAATCAAAGATATCTGATAATGACATAAACCTATGTCAAGGAGCAGATAAACTATCCTAAAGAACTACCTCAAAATAAAATGGCAAATAGTGAATAAATCGGCTAACAGCAGCCTAAGCATATGAGACCTCTTCAAGGAGAGAAGGCATACGCTGAAGACACACGAAGGAAGACAGTACGTGGACTATTATTATATTTACTTTTGATATTTTATAAAAATGTACATATTTAATTTTGTAAATAAAATTTTTGGTATTTGGTATTTGGCTCTCGTCCGATCACCGCAGTCAAGCAGTGTCGGGTGCGGTCAGTACTTGGATGGGTGACCGCTTGGGAACACCGCATGCTGTTGTCTTTTTGCCTTTTTGCATTGCATGATATGAAAATCCAAGTGAGAGAAACTATTTTGCAAATATAAAAAAATTATTCAATATTTTAGTCTATTTCATATGCAAGCAGTCAGTATAAGTAATTAAAAATTTTATTTATAGTTGGCAACGGCCATACCACACTGAACATACCGGTTCTCGTCCGATCACCGCAGTCAAGCAGTGTCGGGTGCGGTCAGTACTTGGATGGGTGACCGCTTGGGAACACCGCATGCTGTTGGCTTTTTGCCTTTTTGCATTGCATGATATGAAAATCCAAGTGAGAGAAACTATTTTGCAAATATAAAAAAATTATTCAATATTTTAGTCTATTTCATATGCGAGCAGTCAGTATAAGTAATTAAAAATTTTACTTACAGTTGGCAACGGCCATACCACACTGAACATACCGGTTATCGTCCGATCACCGCAGTCAAGCAGTGTCGGGTGCGGTTAGTACTTGGATGGGTGACCGCTTGGGAACACCGCATGCTGTCGTCTTTTTGCATTTTTGTATTAATCATGATATGAAAATCCAAGTGAGAACAGTATATAATGTATAATTAGTGGGAAAAGCATCATATTCCCAAACGACTGTGATGATTACCAGACGAGGAGCGTAGCGACGAGTCTGGTAACACAGGAGTTTGGGAATATGCTTTTCACACGAATAATACATACTAGTTTTTCTTCGATCGTTAATTGACATTTGTAAAATTATTTGAAAAATATTCCGTTCAAGATGTAATTAAGTAAGTTTAGATACATTTCTTCATGTTTATATTGGAATATAGAAGTGGTGGTAACGAGATAAACCAAACAATCAGCCATGCAGCTTCAACGTATATAAATTCTCTTCGCCCTCCAGTATAATTTACAAATTATACAAACTGTACAATACATGTAAATATTAACAACAATAAATTTGTGTTCAAAAATATGGTTCAAAAACTTCAAAATTAGATGTTTCTTTTATTTCTTTCATAACAGATTAATCAATATAAAAATTGAAGCCATACTTTGTTACATTTTATTGTAATAATCCATTGAAAACATTACCGCACGCTACAGCAGTGCGGTAAGAATATTACCGCACTGTTATTTTCTAATTGCTTAGCAACTGCCTACTATTCGGGAATGTTGAGCTTTGCGCATCGAAAATAGGTCAAAATAGTGTAACTTCTCCCACGATCGGGGAAAAAAAACTATTGTGCAAATCATATAAAAAAATTATTCAATATTTTAGTCTATTTCATATGCGAGCAGTCAGTATAAGTAATTAAAAATTTTATTTATAGTTGGCAACGGCCATACCACACTGAACATACCGGTTCTCGTCCGATCACCGCAGTGTCGGGTGCGGTTAGTACTTGGATGGGTGACCGCTTGGGAACACCGCATGCTGTTGTCTTTTTGCCTTTTTGCATTGCATGAAATGAAAATCCAAGTGAGAGAAACTATTTTGCAAATATAAAAAAATTATTCAATATTTTAGTCTATTTCATATGCGAGCAGTCAGTATAAGTAATTAAAAATTTTACTTACAGTTGGCAACGGCCATACCACACTGAACATACCGGTTCTCGTCCCAGTCACGTTTCAACCCTGGTCAAGAGAGGTTCGGCTACCCTAAGGCGTACCGCCGTGTTGACTTCGGAGAAATCGGACTTAGAAGTTTCTCAGTGTTGTAAAATAAAATTCTCAAAATTGTTAATGTATATGTTGGTCGTGTGAAATTCGAACTGAAAACCAAACAATAATAGTGAATTCAGTGCAACAGATTTGTGAGGGGGCTGCGCCCCCGTTTTGTGTCAATAATGAGTTATCAGATACGGAAGTGCCTATAACTAAAACTTTCCAACAGCAAAAATTAAATCCGCTAAAAATGGATACAAACACAAACACAGAAGCTCTTATCCATACAGAGAAACCTACCAAGATGAGAGAAGAAACACCTCAGGGCCAAAAGAGACGTCTTCCAACTCACACGACTGAAGATATGGACGCTATCACAGTTGATAGTATTCAAGACCCAAACGGAGGTTTCAGAAAACCAAAGAAATTTGCATCGCTCTCGCAACTGTTGAAGAAAAACGACAAAGGTAAAGAAACAATAATTTCTAACCAATTCTCTGCACTGGAGTCAGCACAGAGTGAAGAACAACCTCTATCTAAAAAGAAACCACAGCAGGCACATACGAAACCAGCAATGAGGTCAACAACAAAACCAGCAAACAAAAAGTCTAAAAACTCTCCACCACCAATAGTTTTTTACGCCAAAATTGAGGAGCACACTCATTTTGTTAACGAGCTGAAACAGTCCCTAAAGTGCGAATTTTATCTTAAATATACCAGTAACGCTACACTACTGTTTATCGAAAACGAAACAGAATTTAAATTATTTAGAGAGAAATTGATTGAAAGCAAAATAGATCACCACACATATTCATTACCGGAACAAAAATCTCACGCATTCGTTTTACGTGGTATGGATGGAGAACCATCCATTACTGAAATGCAACAAGATTTGGAGAATATGTACGAAATCAACATCAAAAACATATACAGAATGAGCACAAAAGCAAGACCTCTTTTCTTAGTCACAACGAGTCCGACGATTACGCTCAAGTACCTCAATCAAAATGTGAAATATTTATTAAGAACTAAAGTAACCTGGGAGCTGCGAAAAAGTCAGAGCGCAGTGACCCAATGCCACATATGTCAACACTGGGGCCATGCGACCACAAACTGTGGACGAAGCCCAAAATGTTTGAAGTGCGCTGGTGATCATCTCACAAATACATGCACGAAATCAAGAGATCTCCCAGCGAAATGCTCCAACTGTATGGGAGATCACCCAGCCAACTACAGACAATGCCCTGCGTATGTCAAAAGAATAGGAGCCATAGAAGCAAAGAAACCCCAAAATCAGCCACCAACAAAAAGGTACGTTCCAGCACCAGCCCCCAAAATCAACGCATGGGAAAGCAAGAAGAATTTTCCACCAATTGAAAACGGCTTAGAATCGAACAATCGAATCTCCCATAAAGAACCCTCGTCTCACATGCCCGGCAATATCGAGGACACCTTCCAAGAAGTGAACAAGGAATTCAAGAAATTGAATTCATACATCAACCTCAATGAAATGCTAAGAGCGGTAAGAGATTTAAATTCATTACTTGTAAATGCCAGTGATAACGAGTCAAAATTCAATGCATACAGAGCCTTTATGGCTGGTATTGACAAGTATAATTTTTAGGAAGGCACAATAATTGCGATGTCTAAGAAACTTAAGATCTGTTTCTATAACATTAATGGGATAAACAACAAATACCCCATATTTCTAAACTTTATATATAAAAACTCCTTAGATATAATACTATTAACAGAGACACAACTGAAACCATGTCATACTTTGAAAATTAGGGGATATACTATATATCGTAAAGATAGACCTAATAATATTCGCGGAAATCAAAGAGGGGGCGGGGTCGCTATCATTGTTAAAAATGATATACCTCATCAACTTGTAAATAATGTAAATACTAGCTTAGAACATTTAATATTAAAACTTAAAAATAATTTACACTTAGTTATAGTATACAACAAACCGCTTAACAAAATCACAAATTCAGACCTTCTGAATTTATACTCGATTTCGAATAAAATTTTAATAATGGGAGATTTTAATGCACGTCATCCAGAATGGAAATGTTTGGGCACAAACAGAAACGGCAACACTCTTAAAGAATTCGTGGATGACAATGGCCTATGTATATACTGTACAAATGACCCGACCCATTTTCCTTTTGACGGTACCACGCCCAGCACACTCGACATTATAGTTTCAAAAAACTACAGTAACATTGACAATTTAATGACAATACAAGAACTGACGTCGGATCATGACCCCGTATATTTCGAAATACCGGACTGCAACAGTAATACAAACATACATAAAAAACGACAAATTTACGACTATAAATCAACTGACTGGCGCAAATATCGCTTAAACTTGAATCAAAATGTAAAAATTAATACAAATATTAACTGCGCAAACGATATAGAAAAAGAAATAATTTCACTAAAACATTCAATGAAAGAAGCTAGAGATAAGACCACAAAACTAATACAAATAAATGACGTAAGAGACAAATTACCAGACGATATTTTAAACATGATAAAAACAAAAAATAAAGTGAGAAAATTATGGCAAAAATACAGATTAGGTACTGACAGAGAAAGACTGCTACAACTAGGTAGGGAAATAGGCGAAAAAATCAGGGAATTCCGGAACAAAAAATGGACAGATTTATTAAAACAACTTAACGTTTCCGACAATTCCTTATGGGAAATCACAAAACGGCTTAAACGATCTTATAAAACTATACCTGCTTTCGAACACAATGGACAAATATACATTGACGATTCTGAGAAAGGGACGGTGTTGGGGAAACACTTTGAAAATATATTCAAAATGAACAAAACCAATAACACCGACTACGAACAAACAATAGAACAGAATATTACCGATATCATAAATACCAGTACCGCCATAGAGACAAATGAATTGACTAAATACATTACCTCTCCCAGTGAAATAAAACAGATCATAAAACGACTTCCCAACAATAAAGCACCAGGCCCTGACCAGATGGACACTATTTTATATAAAAATTTACCTCTCAAAGTTTTAGTCCAAATTATGTATATAGTAAATGCAATATTGAAATTTCAACAATATCCACAAAACTTAAAAGAGTCAATTATCGTTCCAATATCAAAACCATGCAAAAATCCAAAATACTTGGATAGCTACCGACCAATATCATTAATTAACATACTCGCAAAAATTATTGACAAAATCATACTGAACCGAATCCTCAAAATTGGAAATAAGTTAAAACTGATTCCCAATGAACAATTCGGATTTAGAAAAGGTCATTCGACAGTGGCTCAGATAATTAGACTACTTCATTACGCCAAAGAAAACTTCCGAAACAAAATGAACACAGTAGTGGTAGCTCTCGATATGGAAAAGGCCTTCGACACTGTATGGATAGAGGGACTGACACATAAAATGATGTCGGCCGGCTATCCCATATACGTAACAAAGCTAATATATTCTTATCTGAAAGATAGGAAATTTCATGTTAAGATCAATAACACATTAAGTGGGCCATATCTAACAGAAGCGGGAGTGCCGCAAGGCTCCTCGCTATCCCCTTTTCTATATACAATAATGACGCACGATTTTCCAATGCACAATGACATTCAAACATCATTATACGCAGATGACACCTGTATGTATAAAAGATCATTTTACGCGGAAGTTGCCAACAGAAAAATTGATATACATCTGAACAGAGTAATAATGCCATATTTACAACAAAACAAAATCAATTTAAATTCTCAAAAAACTGAACAAATAATTCTAACCCGCAAACACACAAATAACAAAATTAGGTCAAAATTGAAAATTAAAAACGAACTTATAACGCCAAAGACATCCATAAAATATTTAGGTTTTCATATAGACAAAAGGCTAAGCTATCACACACATATTAAAAACCTGGTAGCAAAAGCCAGTAACGCTATAAGAACACTCTACCCTCTATTGAATAAAGATAGCTATGTCAGTAAAGAAAACAAACTACTTCTATATAAACAAACAATCAGACCAATTCTAACATACGGTTACCAAGCGTTTTGTTCGGCCCCTGACACAACGTTTGTAAAAATTCAGCGGATCCAAAATAAATGTCTAAGACTCGCGTTGGGAAAGGGACGATATAGTAGAATTGCTGACCTACACGAGGAAGCAGACATAGACACAATACACGATTTTATAATTAAAAACTCTGACAAATTTTATCGGCACAAACTAAGGTCGCCATTACTACAAAATGTAACGGAAAAAAGAGCCAGAAATAACCCTAATTTGAAGCACGGATATCTACATCAGAGATTACCTTTGTTCTACGAATAAAGATGATCCCCTAATATTTCAATGTTGACAACCCTGTTTTTTCATAAAAGTTTTTCAGGGAAACACTATCGCAATTATATGCCTCCCTGACAATTATTTAAATCTATAATCAACTACCGCTCTAAGCATACAATCAAAGATATCTGATAATGACATTAACATATGTCAAGGAGCAGATAAACTATTCTGAAGAACTATCTCAAAATAAAATGGCAAACAGTAAATAAATCGGCTAACAGCAGCCTAAGCATGTGAGACCTCTTCAAGGAGAGAAGGCATACGCTGAAGACACGAAGGAAGACAGTACGTGGACTATTATTATATTTACTTTTGGTATTTTATAAAAATGTACATATTTAATTTTGTAAATAAAATTTTTGGTATTTGGTATTTGGTATTTGGTTCTCGTCCGATCACCGCAGTCAAGCAGTGTCGGGTGCGGTCAGTACTTGGATGGGTGACCGCTTGGGAACACCGCATGCTGTTGCCTTTTTGCATTGCATGATATGAAAATCCAAGTGGGAGAAACTATTTTGCAAATATAAAAAAATATTCAATATTTTAGTCTATTTCATATGCGAGCAGTCAGTATAAGTAATTAAAAATTTTACTTATAGTTGGCAACGGCCATACCACACTGAACATACCGGTTCTCGTCCCCCAGTCACGTTTCAACCCTGGTCAAGAGAGGTTCGGCTACCCTAAGGCGTACCGCCGTGTTGACTTCGGAGAAATCGGACTTAGAAGTTTCTCAGTGTTGTAAAATAAAATTCTCAAAATTGTTAATGTATATGTTGATCGTGTGAAATTCGAACTGAAAACCAAACAATAATAGTGAATTCAGTGCAACAGATTTGTGAGGGGGCTGCGCCCCCGTTTTGTGACAATAATGAGTTATCAGATACGGAAGTGCCTATAACTAAAACTTTCCAACAGCAAAAATTAAATCCGCTAAAAATGGATACAAATACAAACACAGAAGCTCTTATTCATACAGAGAAACCTACCACGATGAGAGAAGAAACACCTCAGGGCCAAAAGAGACGTCTTCCAACTCTCACGACTGAAGATATGGACGCTATCACCGTTGATAGTATTCAAGATCCAAACGGAGGTTTCAGAAAACCAAAGAAATTTGCATCGCTCTCGCAACTGTTAAAGAAAAATGACAAAGGAAAAGAAACGATAATTTCTAACCAATTCGCTGCACTCGAGTCTACACAGAACGAAGAACAACCTCTACCTAAAAAGAAACCACAGCAGGCACATACAAAACCAGCAATGAGGTCAGCAACAAGACCAGCAAACAAAAAGTCCAAGAACTCTCCACCACCAATAGTTTTTTACGCCAAAATTGAGGAGCACACTCATTTTGTTAACGAGCTGAAACAGTCCCTAAAGTGCGAATTTTATCTCAAATATACCAGTAACGCTACATTACTGTTTATCGAAGACGAAACAGAATTTAAACTATTCAGAGAAAAATTGATTGAAAACAAAATAGATCACCACACATATTCATTACCGGAACAAAAATCTCACGCATTCGTTTTACGTGGTATGGATGGAGAACCATCCACTACTGAAATGAAACAAGATTTGGAGAATGTGTATGAAATCAACATCAAAAACATATACAGAATGAGCACAAAAGCAAGACCACTTTTCTTAGTCACAACGAGTCCGACGATTACGCTCAAGTACCTCAATCAAAATGTGAAATATGTATTAAGAACTAAAGTAACCTGGGAGCTGCGAAAAAGTCAGAGCGCTGTGACCCAATGCCACATATGTCAACACTGGGGCCATGCGACCACAAACTGTGGACGAAGCCCAAAATGTTTGAAGTGCGCTGGTGATCATCTCACAAATACATGCACGAAATCAAGAGATCTCCCAGCGAAATGTTCCAACTGTATGGGAGATCACCCAGCCAACTACAGACAATGTCCTGCCTATGTCAAAAGAATAGGAGCCATAGAAGCAAAGAAACCCCAAAATCAGCCACCAACAAAGAGGTACGTTCCAGCACCAGCCCCCAAAATTAACGCATGGGAAAGCAAGAAGAATTTTCCACCAATTGAAACCGGCCAAGAATCGAACAATCGAATCTCCCATAAAGAACCCTCGTCTCACATGCCCGGCAATATCGAGGACACCTTCCAAGAAGTGAACAAGGAATTCAAGAAATTGAATTCATACATCAACCTCAATGAAATGATAAGAGCGGTAAGAGATTTAAATTCATTACTTGTAAATGCCAGTGATAACGAGTCAAAATTCAATGCATACAGAGCCTTTATGGCTGGTATTGACAAGTATAATTTTTAGGAAGGCACAATAATTGCGATGTCTAATAAACTTAAGATCTGTTTCTATAACATTAATGGGATAAACAACAAATACCCCATATTTCTAAACTTTATATATAAAAACTCCTTAGATATAATACTATTAACAGAGACACAACTGAAACCATGTCATACTTTGAAAATTAGGGGATATACTATATATCGTAAAGATAGACCTAATAATATTCGCGGAAATCAAAGAGGGGGCGGGGTCGCTATTATTGTTAAAAATGATATACCTCATCAACTTGTAAATAATGTAGATACTAGCTTAGAACATTTAATATTAAAACTTAAAAATAATTTACACTTAGTTATAGTATACAACAAACCGCTTAACAAAATCACAAATTCAGACCTTCTGAATTTATACTCGATTTCAAATAAAATTTTAATAATGGGAGATTTTAATGCACGTCACCCAGAATGGAAATGTTTGGGTACAAACAGAAACGGCAACACTCTTAAAGAATTCGTGGATGACAATGGCCTATGTATATACTGTACAAATGACCCGACCCATTTTCCTTTTGACGGTACCACGCCCAGCACACTCGACATTATAGTTTCAAAAAACTACAGTAACATTGACAATTTAATGACAATACAAGAACTGACGTCGGATCATGACCCCGTATATTTCGAAATACCGGACTGCATCAGTAATACAACCATACATAAAAAACGACAAATTTACGACTATAAATCAACTGACTGGCGCAAATATCGCTTAAACTTGAATCAGCATGTAAATATTAATACAAATATTAACTGCGCAAACGATATAGAAAAAGAAATACTTTCACTGAAACATTCAATGAAAGAAGCTAGAGATAAGACCACAAAACTAATACAAATAAATGACGTAAGAGACAAATTACCAGACGACATTTTAAACATGATAAAAACAAAAAATAAAGTTAGAAAATTATGGCAAAAATACAGATTAGGTACTGACAGAGAAAGACTGCTACAACTAGGTAGGGAAATAGGCGAAAAAATCAGGGAATTCCGGAACAATAAATGGACAGATTTATTAAAACAACTTAACGTTTCCGACAATTCCTTATGGGAAATTACAAAACGACTTAAACGATCTTATAAAACTATACCTGCTTTCGAACACAATGGACAAATATACATTGACGATTCTGAGAAAGGGACGGTGTTGGGGAAACACTTTGAAAATATATTCAAAATGAATAAAACCAATAACACCGACTACGAACAAACAATAGAACAGAATATTACCGATATCATAAATACCAGTACCGACATAGGGACAAATGAATTGACTAAATACATTACCTCTCCCAGTGAAATAAAACAGATCATAAAACGACTACCCAACAATAAAGCACCAGGCCCTGACCAGATGGACACTATTTTATATAAAAACTCACCTCTCAAAGTTTTAGTCCAAATTATGTATATAGTAAATGCAATATTAAAATTTCAACAATATCCACAAAACTTAAAAGATTCAATTATCGTTCCAATATCGAAACCATGCAAAAATCCAAAATACTTGGATAGCTACCGACCAATATCATTAATTAACATACTCGCAAAAATTATTGACAAAATCATACTGAACCGAATCCTCAAAATTGGAAATAAGTTAAAATTGATTCCCAATGAACAATTCGGATTTAGAAAAGGTCATTCGACAGTGGCTCAGATAATTAGACTACTTCATTACGCCAAAGAAAACTTCCGAAACAAAATGAACACAGTAGTGGTAGCTCTCGATATGGAAAAGGCCTTCGACACTGTATGGATAGAGGGACTGACACATAAAATGATGTCGGCCGGCTATCCCATATACGTAACAAAGCTAATATATTCTTATCTGAAAGATAGGAAATTTCATGTTAAGATCAATAACACATTAAGTGGGCCATATCTAACAGAAGCGGGAGTGCCGCAAGGCTCCTCGCTATCCCCTTTTCTATATACAATAATGACGCACGATTTCCCAATGCACAATGACATTCAAACATCATTATACGCAGATGACACCTGTATGTATAAAAGATCATTTTACGCGGAAGTTGCCAACAGAAAAATTGATATACATCTGAACAGAGTAATAATGCCATATTTACAACAAAACAAAATCAATTTAAATTCTCAAAAAACTGAACAAATAATTCTTACCCGCAAACACACAAATAACAAAATTAGGTCAAAATTGAAAATTAAAAACGAACTTATAACGCCAAAGACATCCATAAAATATTTAGGTTTCCATATAGACAAAAGGTTAAGCTATCACACACATATTAAAAACCTGGTATCAAAAGCCAGTAACGCTATAAGAACACTCTACCCTCTATTGAATAAAGATAGCTATGTCAGTAAAGAAAACAAACTACTTCTATATAAACAAACAATCAGACCAATTTTAACATACGGTTACCAAGCGTTTTGTTCGGCCCCTGACACAACGTTTGTAAAAATACAGCGGATCCAAAATAAATGTCTAAGACTCGCGTTGGGAAAGGGACGATATAGTAGAATTGCTGACCTACACGAGGAAGCAGACATAGACACAATACACGATTTTATAATTAAAAACTCTGACAAATTTTATAGACACAAACTAAGGTCGCCATTACTACAAAATGTAACGGAAAAAAGAGCCAGAAATAATCCTAATATGAAGCACGGATATCTACATCAGAGATTACCTTTGTTCTACGAGTAAAGATGATCCCCTAATATTTCAATGTTGACAACCCTGTTTTTTCATACAAGTTTTTCAGGGAAATACTATCGCAATTATGTGCCCCCCTGACAATTATTTAAATCTACAATCAACTACCGCTCTAAGCATACAATCAAAGATATCTGATAATGACATAAACCTATGTCAAGGAGCAGATAAACTATCCTGAAGAACTATCTCAAAATAAAATGGCAAATAGTGAATAAATCGGCTAACAGCAGCCTAAGCATATGAGACCTCTTCAAGGAGAGAAGGCATACGCTGAAGACACGAAGGAAGACAGTACGTGGACTATTATTATATTTACTTTTGATATTTTACAAAAATGTACATATTTAATTTTGTAAATAAAATTTTTGGTATTTGGTATTTGGTATTTGGTTCTCGTCCGATCACCGCAGTCAAGCAGTGTCGGGTGCGGTCAGTACTTGGATGGGTGACCGCTTGGGAACACCGCATGCTGTTGCCTTTTTGCATTGCATGATATGAAAATCCAAGTGAGAGAAACTATTTTGCAAATATAAAAAAATTATTCAATATTTCAGTCTATTTCATATGCGAGCAGTCAGTATAAGTAATTGAAAATTTTACTTATAGTTGGCAACGGCCATACCACACTGAACATACCGGTTCTCGTCCGATCACCGCAGTCAAGCAGTGTCGGGTGCGGTTAGTACTTGGATGGGTGACCGCTTGGGAACACCGCATGCTGTTGCCTTTTTTGCATTTTTGTATTAATCATAAAATGAAAATACAAGTGAGAACAATTATGCGGGGCGGATGTAATTTGCGCGCTAAAGGATTAATGCACTTTTTACAACATGTAAACTAGGCGCCAAGACCAAAGGGTCATTTTAATCCTATGTGTATTTTGGGCGCTAACCGAAGTACGTGATTTATGAAATACAGTTATTTATTAAATCACCGACATTATGATGAGAAAGTACAACTTTTCGAAGAAATTCGTTACAGAATTGAGCAACAAGAAGGAATGGGATCCGAATACCATTTCCAGAATTGGGAAGAATGCCATTCAATGGTACACAGATGGCTCAAAAGCAATAGGAGGAACTGGGATAGGAGTGTTCGGGCCAGGAACCAAACACTCTGAAAGCTTGGGAAAAACCCCAAGTATCTTTCAAGCGGAAATCCACGCCATAAGAAAGTGCGCCCAGTTCAATCTTGATAAAGGATACAGAGGACAAAGGATTATCATAATGACAGATAGTCAAGCAGCCATCAAAGCACTGAGCTCTTGCGTAATCAGTTCTAAGATGGTTTGGGAATGCCTAGACAAACTAAATGAATTAGGCGAGAACAATATAGTTACTCTACTATGGATTCCAGGACACACTGGAATAGAAGGAAATGAAATAGCAGATGAACTAGCAAAGAGGGGGTCGGAAATACCCTTCTGGGGGCCTGAACCTTTTTGCGGAATCAGCCCCAATGTAATATTGGAAGAAATAGGCGAAGCCGAAAGAAAGAGAAGATCTGAACATTGGAAAGATCTAGTAGGGCTTAGACAATCAAAGATTCTCCTGGGTGACTACAACCAAAGGAGATCAAATGAATGCATAAGTCAAAGCAAGACCGCACTAAGAGTTTTAACAGGGATCCTAACGGGACATTGTCGCCTGAATGGGCACCTGAAAAAGCTCAAATTAGTGGAGGAAGAAGAATGCAGATACTGTGGCATGGAAGAAGAAACCTCCATCCATCTACTTTCCAACTGCACAGCACTCCAGAATCCTAGAGCACAGTACCTGGAAGATTACTGGATAGAAGAGGAACATTTACCTAAGCTGAAGCCTGCAGATATCCTAAAATTCCTCCGGGAAATAGGACTAAAGGAACTACTAGTTTCAGAGACTCTCCTCAGAAACTAAGTAGAAGTAAGGGGGCACAATAGACCTTTTAGGTCTCAGTGAATGTTACCCCAAACAAACACACATACATACATACAATCACCGACATTCATATTAAGATATATTTTCTCATTTTTAGATTGAGACCTATTATCACTTAACCTAACCTAACTGAATCTGATCTTGGGTAAGAAAACTAGTCAACCCTCTATACTGGGTATTTTCAAAATATGTTAAGTATGTTTATTATTATTTAAATCACCACATATAAATAAAAATACTTTTTCTACTACCGTGCGTTTTAACCCACTTTCCCGCACGCATTTTAGTTTTGAAAGTGTCATTTTCCCGCACACTTGTAATGAATGCGTGCGGGAAAGTAAAATGATTGCGGGAAAGTGAAATAATGCAAATTTTGACCTTATTAGATAGTTTTTTACTTCGGAAGTTATAACTATTGTGACTACTGGTGAATAAATATTCACAAGATAATCCATAAAAAAAATATTTTTTAGTTTTTTGTTGCATTTTTCATTTTTTGGAAATATAAAATAATGAAGATATTTTTATATAACCCTAACAGCAATAAATTCCACTAGACTGGCAATTTTAAGTGATTTACAGAATGCAAAAAATTGTGATTGAATAATAATATTTATAATAATTAGTAGTTTCTAGAAAAAACTTTGTATATGTATGTTAAAATGAAATAATTTTTTTAAAATGTGTTGGTATACTTTTTTGCGGGTACCTATATACGGTTGTAGAAAAAATTATGTTCCTAACTTATGCGTAAAGTGTCTTTCTCGCACTTGCCGCTTGTCCGAACTCCTCTCTGCGTCGTTCGGGTCAACAGCAGTCGCGTGCGGGAAAGTATCACTTTCCGCACTTGTTAGGAAAATAACTATTTACTTATCAACCCTCCCTCTAATGTTTTTTTCCAAATATTGGTGGTTAAATTATTAAGATAAGAGTTGCTTTATGACTTGACCTACCTGCACTCCTTAGCGCCTAAACAAGCTCAATAAACTAGGCGACTCACCTTACTGTGGATTCCAGGGTACACTGGTATAGAAGGAAATTAAATAGCAGATAAACTGTTGATTTTTGGGAGCCGGAACATTTTTGCGATATCAGCTCCAATATGATATTGGAATAAACAAGCCAAGCTGGAGAAAAGAGAAGATCTGACCATTGGATAAATGTAAAGCAGAGACAATCAAACGATGACGACAAGTTGTTGAGATCTAATGAATGCACAAGTCAAAGTAAAACTGAGTTCTAACAGGGATTCTACCGGAACATTTGCCTGAAGGGGAACCTGAAAAAGGTGAAAATGGTGGAGAGAGAAGAAGGAACCTCCATCCACATACTCGAAAACCTAGGACATCTAGAAGATTATTGAGCTACTAATCACTGAATTTCTCCCTATGAACTGGGTAGAAGTAAGAGCCAAGAAGGCATCAATAGATATCAGTGAATGTCACCCCCATATACATACAATGCAGACTTCTTTAATAGAAAAATGTTTTACTGACGCCTTTGCTATATTATTCCAAAACCCGAAGATAATTATTAGTACAATTCACGAGATGATTGGCTGCTTCCAGACTTTTGGGCAACTATATATACTAAGTATAACCAGTGGTGCACTATCAGGGTTTATGTTAAAAAAAATAATTTCCGTAAAATGTTTCATAAACATTAATTTATTCGACAATGTCACATCCTGAAGTGCAATTACGGTTTGTTTACGTTTATTCCAACGCAACAGACAAAATGGTATTCATTTCATGAAGATTTAATAAGTGCATGAACTTCAAAACTACAAAATGTCAAATAGAAAGGCATGTAATAAAAGCGAGCGTTACTGGAAATGAAAAGCGTTTCGTGCAACGAATTTTCCAGACATAATGTAAGCGTCGATTATGTGAAAGTTTAGAGGACGTCTCACGCGATTATCCACTCCCATCGTTCCATTTTATACTTCTACTTTATAATTTGAATACAGAAAACTCTCATTTTAGTAAGTATTGGAGATTCATCTTAGCGAACAAATGAATGAAGTTATATTTAATATCAACTTTTTATTGTATGAAGAAGAAACATTCATAGGGTATGAAACCAACCAAATAAAGCACTGAGTTCTTATATAATCAGTTCCAGAATGATGAAGGAATGTCTAAGCAATCTGAATGAACTAGGTAAAAAGGTAAAAACAAAAACAACATCGACTCCTCACTGTGAATTCTCGGACATACTGGAAAAGAAGGTAATGGAACAGCAGATGAACTAGCAAAGAGAGGGACTGAAACACCCTTTTGAGAGCCGTGACCCTTTTGAGAAGATCTGATCATTAGTGGAAAGATCTAGTATGTCATAGACAAGGTGGGTTCAACTAGTTGGCAACCAATGGAAGCCTAAGCAATGGTAAAACTGTACTAGGGGTTCCAAGACATATCCTAACGGGACACTGGCGAGCCTGAATGGACACCTGGAAAAGTTCGAAATGGTGGAGCAATAAGAATGTAGATTCTGTGATATGAAAAGAAAACTCTAATTGCAATTTTTTACTTAATAACAGTTCACTGTAACAATTATCATATTTAAGTCATAACCTGAGTTATCGTAGCTGCCTCTTCAATTTAAGTATCAAAGGGTGTGATATTAAGAATTACCTCCATACCTTTGGTGGGTGTGATTCTCATGGCTGGTGTTATATCGAAACATGTAATTCTTTCAATTTGATCGTATCACGACTCAATAGGTTTTGCATGGTTCTTATGAAGGCACTCTCTGAGTATTTCAAAGGTAAAGAGACTTTTTTTGATAGTAGGCAAATAAACTAAGGAATAGAAGAGCCGGAGAGGCATTTCTATCTAAGTGCCTATCCGAAATAAAAAATAATCAAATTTTCCAATGGACTGAATGTTCAGCACAACGCATTGTTATAGATGTCAAATGTGTCCAAATTACAAATCACTAAAATCGAGTGGCACCAGTAGCGAATTGAGATAAGGCGGAGTTGAAGAACATACTCTAATAAAAATAACAGGACACAGCAATTCATCATCAATAAAACAATACTCACAAGTTGACAAAGTGTATCATTCGAGCATTATTGAATAGATTCGCTTGGAAAAAGAACAAACCTCAACATCTATACTACAGAAACGATTAACTGTGGCACTCGTAGGATAATTGGTATGAATTCCAATAACTGCTTGTTTTATAATTGTGTGCAAGAAAATGTCTTTATTTACAGTATTTTATTAATAAAGTTCGCATTGATATGTTTCTAAATTTAATATCCTATACATTAAATTGTCCTGCCGAATTACACTCGATGTTTGTATTGATACCAAGTAAATTTGTGTTGTTTACATTCTCAACTGTTTCCCTAAGCAATTTCACTCGAAAAACTGTCACACTGAAAAACAAATTAAATTCACTCAATAAAATACAAACCTCTTGTGTGAAAATAAATTCACAATGTACAAGCGTAATATTTAATGATTTTTGGATTACTGTGATAAATAATACCAATTTGCAGTCAACGGAGTTTGTGAAATTGCCCTAAAGTTTTTGATAGTTAAATAAGGTTAATAATAATAACAAATGGAAAAATTATACATTAAAACCAGTAATTATATAATATAGAAACTTGACATACATTGGTAATTCCCACTTGCAAAAAACGCAAGGCAATATAAATTCTGGTCTGGCAAGGTTTTTTTTGCTCATCCACCATGACTCGACCAATAAGTTGATCAAACAAAAAAGTGTAAAGAACTCAACACCTAATTCCTCCGTTTGATGGTGTCGTGTCACCGTTCGACGATTGGCATGCAATGGTTCCCCATTTTTCTGCAGCACGTTATTCAAAGATAAGCTTTTGATGATGGTGGTAATAAATAGTGACACTTGAAGAAACTCACGTGCCATGCTAACTATAGAATAAGGCAACTAGAATAGAAGATGGAAGAAGTAGGTTTGCCTACCTACTTCTAAATGTAGTTTCGACTCAGCGTAAAGTCCGAATGACATTTACTCATGGACGTTTACTGGTGATAACATTCCAGAGTTATCCTCTAATGTGTGTCTAGAGTGGTCAATATCTCCTGAACACTTAAAAAGAGGTTATTTTCTTACGTAATTTTTTCTATTCCCATTAATTTTTGTCATCAGTTTAAAAAGTCCATGTTTTTAGAATGTGGAATACAAACATCTCCATACGAATCAAAAACTCGAGGATTGCCGAACCATTTCCGTTAAAGAGGAAATGAGGCTATAGAGTAGTACCAAAGATCATAACTGATGACATAAGAAGTACGTCAATAATCTATGGAGCGGAACAGACAGTGTACCTGTCAGTCAGACGACGGGGTAAACTCTTCTCGTAGTGCGTTTGTGAGCGTTGAGGTGTTTAAGTAGGTATAGCTCTTACAGTCAATGTGCTGTGCTGTGAACGCAATACAGCTGTGATATTTTAGTATCGAAATATTGTATAATGTCAATCATTTCTATTTTTTTTTTAATTTGGCTAGTAGTGGACAAAATTGTGAATACACCACGGTGGTGAAGACTATTATTATTGACCGAGCACCAAAACTATATAAAGTGTGAGGCTTATAAATGTGTTCAATATAATATATTCATTTCACAATATCTTGTACACGATTTCATTAAATCACGAGTGACGAAGTTTGTACAAGTTAAATACCTATGTTTAAATTAGCGGTAAAGTTTCTGTGTAGGTTCTGCGATTCATTAATCAGTCAGTTTTATTTATAGTATTATTAAGAGGAAAAATTGCAATAAAGACCACTTTCAAAACTAGGTCAATCCTCGGTCAGGGTCGATTGAAAAGCGTTAGCTTAACCCCAATGATCGTTACACGCAAATTATTTGCTCCTAAATCAGGGTGATTCTAAATAAAAAATGAAAGCTTCTATAGGTACTAAATTCCTTTATAAAATGAAGGTGTGATGTTAAATTTTAACGTTAAATTATTTATTGTTAATTAGTTATTGAAAAGTGATCAACTACTGGTCTAAACCAGAGTCTAAACGATGGTTTTTGACGGAGAATCAAATAGTATATTTCATTACCAGTACAGAAATGAGGATTTTTCCGTGCTCGCGTGACAAATTCTCGGGAATCATGCAAGAACGGAAAATCCATTTCTGGACGAGTAATGAACGATATTTTTAATTATACTTAGGTACCTGAAATCAACATAAACAAAAAATATCGCAAAAAATCGGGAATATTTATTTTTATTTTTAAAACAGTAAAAATGTAAGTACATACAACTCAAATTAACAAAAAAAATACAAGTAGGTAATTCTAAGAAAATTAATTTTGGACAGAACCGTTATTAGCTATTTTCGCGGAGCAAATCCTGAACACATCCAGAGCACAAACCGAGTACATACTGGATTTCTTCACTGCGCAAGCGTGCCTACAGACTCATCCCGAATTTTAAAGGTAGCGCGAACGCAAATTTGAAGTGACATGAAGTTGAGTTAACACAAAATGTGCAAAAAAGAAGAATAACCTTTTATTGGTGGCTAATTATGAATAAAAACCTTACCTTTTAGCAAATTTGTATATAAATTAAAACTTAAAAACCAAGTCTATAATAAAGTAAAAATAAAAAAAAACCAAACAACTCAACAAACACTGTTTATAAGTCTTCCTCAAACACGGGATTTTTTATCCTGAACACATTCTGAAGCACTCCACGAACACTCAAATTCTAATTGCGCATGCGTAGTCCCTCCGAATACGTTCAGGATGTGCTCCGCGAAAACAGCTATTATTAATAGTAATATTTATTGTACAATTCGTATTATTGTTGAAGCTCAATCCCTAAATATACTAAAAGAATATCGTCACTCACAATTTTGATTCGTTTCTGAGTCCGCTATTCGGTAAAACTGTTATATTCTTGTTCATATCTCAACCTGGATTTCACTGGTAATAAATCTGCACTCACTTCTGCCGCTCGTTGTAAGATATTTTCGGGAATATCCCGATTTTCTTCACAATCTGAATTCATTTTTGCAAAATGTAATAAATACATAAATACTTAATTTTCACTGACAGAAAATAAAATTTGTCATTAATTACTAAATCGTTGCTATAGACACATTAATCGTAAGCGCACGGAAATAGGGATCGGGAAAAAATTTCCGTGCGCTGTTCCGCTGTATTTTATAAACAGTTGAAAATGTAGTATTTTCTGTTAAGTATAATAAAAAAGATATTTGTTAATCAATACAAATTTTAAATCGGGTATGGATTGATAGAGGTGTTGCCAAATTAGGTAAATACGAAATATTCCAATATTCATAACAGAAATAATACTGCAATTCCAAAACTTTCCGTTTTACGTGGCCTATAGTTTTTCTGGGAGGGACTTGAAAATGGGTAATCGGAAAGGAGGACTCAAGACTCATTATGTCAATTAGCAGAATCAACAGGTGCTTAAAAAGCTTTTGACTTATTCTGGAATTTTGTGTCCATCATTAGTTGGGATCATTTCAAAGTGTAGGCAAAATCTACAATTTGAACCATAAGTTCAGTTAGTTAGAGAGAAAGGACTGGGAAGCAGGGCCTCCCATAATGGCGAATCTCAACTGGTACACTGACGGCTCTAAAACAGACTCTGGAGTAGGAGCCGGAATATATGGGGTACAGGAGAAGATAGCGATCTCTCTAAGCCTAGGGAAACATGCTACTGTCTTTCAGGCAGAGGTAATAGCGGTGCAATGCTGTGCAGAAGAGTTGATAAGACGGGAGGTGAATAACCAAAGAATCGTCATCTACTCTGACAGCCAAGCAGCACTAAAAGCGATACGCTCATATAAGATAACATCAAATCTGGTGTGGGAATGTCGCAAGGCCCTCAACAGACTAGGTAGTCATAATAAAGTAACCCTAGCCTGGGTACCAGGCCACCAAGGAATAAAAGGCAATGAAAAGGCCGATGAATTAGCCAAGCAGGGAGCAGCGGAGGTCATGATAGGGCCAGAACCTTCCTGTGGAATTGCCAAATGCCTAAGTAAAGGAAGCATCCACAAATGGATAAACAACCAGGCGTTGAACTGGTGGTATGGAACCCCAGGACAAAGACACGCTAAATTATTCCTTAAAAGCCCTTCGGCCAAACTGTCACACGACCTACTACGCCAAAGTCGAGAAACGACGAGGATAATAGTGGGAATGCTCACAGGGCACTGTAGGCTGAGGAAACATATGCATACAATTGGACTAGCAGAAGACAGCCTATGCAGGTTCTGCCAGGAAGAAGAAGAAACCGCGGAGCACGTACTTTGTGAGTGTGAAGGCCTAGCAAGGTTGCGGTTTCACTTATTCGGAGAAGAAAAACCGAAGGCAGAGAGCTACGCAAAGGAGGCGGTAACCAGGCTATTAAGTCTAATAAAAAGAATAAAGCTGGATATCGAGCTCTAATATAGGGAGGACCACAATAGATCTGCAAAGGTCGCAGTGGGATAGGACAAAGAGCCACTCCAATTTTAATCTAATCTAATCTAATCAGTTAGTAGCAATGCTTCATTTTGTATCAGTCTTGGTTGATGTTGCCAGTTTGGTCTATTGCAGAGTGGTTTGGATGTAGTGGTGATTTTTTAACGGATGATGATGTTAAATTAACTATTTAATTGCCATCTGAGTACCAATAAATCAACAGTATTCTGGGAATGACCTCTGACATAATGCCACCAACAGCCTTATACCGTCCTTGTTCCGAATAGAGATGAATGGGTCCTCCGCAAGGATTAATTATTTAGATCAGACAGCTGCTGGTACACAGACGGTCAAAAACACCTTCATGCTCTGGAACAGGTGTATGCGGGCGCAGACCTTGAACAGAAATTTCAACCTCTCCATGCAACCGTATTTCAGGCGTAAATTCACGCCATTGTTTCATGTGTGGAAAGATTGGAGCAAGCCAATCTCATACATAGAACAATAAAAATTTTCTCGAACAGCCAAACGGCTTTGAAAGCACTTAGCTCTCACCATGCAACGTTGAAATTTGTTTTAGACTGCCAAAAAAAGACTCTCCTCGATAGAAGAATTAAATAAAGTATTGCTGTCTGGATTCCTGGTCATTCTGACATGGAAGGAAACAACGAGAAGGCAGACTCTAATGCAAGGGAGGGTACCGTACGTGCTTCTCTCGGACCAGGGGGGTTATTTTCGTTTCAATCGAATTTGATTCGAATGCGACCTTACGTCAAATTTTCGAATGAAATGCAATAAGTGTATTTTCGTGCAATAGAAATTGGTCCGTATGCGAAATTTTTCGATCGTTTTATTTCGACTGGGTCTGTGACTGGGTTGGAACCAATCGAATTCAAAATCCGTGCACGAATTTGAGTTTTCAGCATGCGCAAAAGCGATTCTCTGACTTTTCCGATTTTCAATTTTGACTTTTACTTTGGTGAGGTTATGATTGTTGTTTGTTGATATTATAATTTTGATTTGTTATATATTAATAATGGATGATGCGATAATTGGCGGCTGTAGGAGCACTTGAAGTTGCCGAAAGCTTGGCACAACACGGTCGAGTATTAAACGAGCAAATTGACCCGTTTGAAAGTCTTGTGGAAAATAAATTCATAAAAATTTATAGATTAAACAAGGCAACAGAATTTATAGTCCAAGATCCCAGAGCGATAAGACACATCTTATTTTCACATAAACGAAACCTCATGTTCTCAGTAGTGTCTTATGTGCTCAGAATACCTGCGCGCTTGTGGAGCTTGCCGAGTGACACCTGGGCAGGTACCAGGTGTGAAAGGTAACTAAAATTAATAATTATTTTACTTAAATTTTTATAGCTGATTTTTATATATATTTTGTATAGTATTATTATAAAGTTATACCATAAGCGTCAGACACTTTTCATGGGCCAGAACTTTTGTCAGACGCTTTAAAGCTCTACAAAAAATAAATGAACTTAACTTATTTTTACATGTCTGACTTTTAAATATGTTGTCAAGACAATTTTTACGAAGTTATATTTAATTAGTCAGACAAAATTTATTGACCAAACACCCGCTAAATTGCAAAATTACTCAGCCGTGAGTATGAGCGCGAAAGCATTATAGGTGCGTTTCGGAGCGAGTGAGACGGTCTTACTAACTCAGTTCCCCTTCTCTCATTCGTATAATTCTTCCGTGTATTGTGTATGTGTCCTTTGCGTGTAACCTAATGGTATACAGTCAATTAATATTATTTACTGAAGAAATATTTAAAAAGTGTAAAATCGTTTCACAACATCGAGTGACACATAACCTAAAATTCAAAGACGTAGTTTTACCTAAAGATTTGTATGATAATGGTTATCATCGAGAATGTTATAAAAATTTTACTGCTCTTCCCAAAAATATTATTCCGCGATTCCAGAAAAATCAAAAAATAGTAAAAACAAAAGTTTACCGAGCATTGTTGACCAACCATTCGCTGCATCGACATCAAGTTTACCTTGTAATACAAGTACTAATAGTGATCCATCTACAGCATCTACCTCAAGTGAACAAAATAATTCTACTGCTCCCGATTCAGATTTATTATCAAACTCAATAGGCCCCTTGCAGATAATTTTTTCATTGCATTAAAATGATCAATTATACGTAAATATCATCCCACAGGAATATTTTCAATTTTTGTTTGATATTAAAGTCGTAATAAATAATTGAAATTCAAACGACTAAAATGCCGCCAAAAATACATTTCATGCAACAGTGACGTCACAAGGTACTTATGCCAAGTTTTGACGTCTATCAAAGTTAATTTTGACGTTGTTTTTGGTGATTTTTGGAGAAAAAATGGTTTATCGGTATTGTATCGTGGCAGGTTGTGGAAGTACAACAATCTCCACTCTTGGAAAAACATTCATTAAGCTACCCATTGAAGAAAAACTCCGAAAAAGGACCCAGAGGTAAATTATCAGATTGTGCCTTTAAAAATCCTTCAGACATCTTAATATTTAAAATTAACGATAAACAAAGAAACACAACAGTAAACACTATTAAACAATAAATTGATGCTAACATATTTCAAGTAAAAATGCTTTTAAAATGGATAAACGGGAAACCAGATTTGAAGTTTACATTTAGCGGACGACAGGTGTACCTTGTGACGTCACGACCAATTTCATTGTGTTTTCGTGTGACGTCAAATTTAAAGGGCTTCGTGAAACTTTCTTAGGGAATTCATGAGATAATTTTAAGTACTTCTTGGAAAAAAAAATGTGGAAGGATATTTATTATACTTTAACAGGTTTTCAGAATACTTTAAGGTAAAAATAAAAATCTATGCAAGGGGCCTATTCCAGCTAGTGCTATTCCTGAACCTATTGTAATATCTGAGCCAAATGTTGATGAAAGTATTGAATTTGAATCAGTTGAACCGGTGTCTTGTAATTCTGAAGATTCTTGCGTGGCAGGTGAAAGTGATTTTCAGTCGTCTACCTATCAAATTCCATTTGAAAGTAATATAAATAATGACGAAAATGAAAAGTAAATATTTTGTGACCAAAAAACTAAAAGACATAAATTGAAAAGACTTCCATTGCATGCGTGCGATAAATATGATTTTTTTTTTAAATTAAATGAAGAAGACTCCGTGGAATCAATTGAGAATGTGCAAGATGTAATGGATTCGACAATATATTATCACCAAAAATGTCAATTGGAATATTTCTAGCATATGGAATTATGCACATGAAAAACAACCAACCATTTTTACTCCTGAACAAAATATATGGAGGTTAGAAGAAAACCAGTTTCACTTTCATTGGTTTGATGGTGACCAATTACCAAGGGACGTTGGTGAATCTCTTCAACAGTCAGATACTATAATTATTGGAGTTTAAGATTAAAATTTATTAAACTTGTGATTTTATGTATTTTAATTAATTCTTTTAATTGTTTTTTGCAGTAGAAGATGTCAGCAACAACATAACTGATGACGATGAAGATGATGATGACTCAGTTGGACAGTATCATGATTGGTTAAATGATGAAAATTCCAATAATTGTTATGATGATTGCGATGATTAAACAATTAAATAAATGCTTGTTTTAATTAATTATGGGTAAATTTTTTTTTACAAAAATGATTTTGTAAAAAAAATAATTTCAACTGATGTTTTTTACGATAAAATAAAAATTAGAAAAAATAGCTCTGAATAGGTTTATTATAACAAATATATATATTTTTTTTTTTAATATTACAATCTGATCGGTCACGATCAATGAGCAATTTTAGTCTAACTTATTTTACTAATTTCAATCTTAATACTAAAGGTCTTACTCAACAGTAGTTCCTTAGACTCTAATACAAACGGACGACACTAACACTAGCGTGTAAGAACTGCACAGTACTCTGCTTTACACTGACACTTATCCACTAAACTAACTCAAAGGGCTTTGTCCTCTTTAGCCTTCTTGTCTGGTTGGTGTTGTCGAGGAGCTGGATGGCCTCAACATTCACATGTTCTAGGAGTCGTTGTTCATGACCCTTGGCAAACTTGGTGATCGTCTGGTTAACAGTGTCAATGTCCAGGTCCCGATGGAGGTCACTGTTGCGGCAGTACCAAGGAGCTTTGGTGATATCCCTCAGTATTTTGTTTTGAAATCGTTGTATGATCTGGGTGTTACTTTCTTTGGTACAGCCCCATAGCTGAATTCCATAAGTCCATACAGGTTTCAGGATCTGCTTATATATTAGCAATTTATTGTATATAGACAGAGTGGAATTTCGTCCCAGTATCCAATACATTTTTCTAAATTTGAGCCCTAATTCTTCTCTTTTCTTTTTGACATGGGGTTTCCAGCGTAGCCCCGCATCTAATGTCATACCCAGGTATTTGGCTGTATTGGCATAAGGTACTTGAGCATTATTGAGTCTGATTGGCACTGATTGTCCTCTTTTGTTAGTAAAATTTATGTGCACAGATTTTGATTCGTTGAGCTTGATTCTCCATCTTTTAGTCCATATTTGAATCTGGTTTATGGTTGTTTGTAATTTGGCTGTAGCTTCGATATGACTATTTCCGACTGCTAAGATGGCTGTGTCATCAGCGAAAGTGGCTATAGTGTTATGTTCCATATCAGGGATGTCACTAGTGTATAGAAGGTATAGGACTGGTCCTAATACACTTCCCTGTGGTACTCCCGCTTTGATTTCTCTGAGTTCGGAATAGGCTTCTTCCTGTTTTATTCTGAAGACTCTGTTGGAAATGTAAGAGATTAGCAGTTGTGAGTACTGTTTTGGCAGGAGATGTCTCAATTTGTACTCGAGTCCTTCGTGCCATACTTTGTCGAAAGCCTGTGCTACATCTAGGAAGATCGTAGAACAGACCTTTTTTTCTTCTAGCGTTTTTTCTATAATGTTGGTTATTCTGTGGACCTGGTCTATCGTTGAATGGCTTTCACGAAATCCAAACTGGTGATCAGGTATCAGCTTCCTTTCCTCTATTATTGGTTTTATTCTTTTAAGTAGAAGTTTTTCAAATAATTTTGATATTACAGGTAATAGTGAGATCGGTCGGTAAGATGAAGCTTCTTCGGGTTTTTTGCCTGGTTTAGGTATCATAATCACCTCTGCAACTTTCCACATCCTGGGTACATACTCTAGTCTAAAAGCAGCATTTATCAGGTGCGTCAGTTTTATTATGGCTTTCTGGTGTAATTGTTTCAGGATTTCTCCTGTTATCAAGTCAAATCCTGGGGCTTTTTTTGAATTTATATTTTCTTTAATTTCTTTAGCTACTTCTTTTGTTGTGGCAGGTCTTATTTCTAATTCTTCTTGGTCATAATTCTCTCTTGCTATTTCTTCACCTTCGTTTGGTTGAAATATATTTTCCAAGTGATCCGCGAATCTTCTTGCTTTTTGTATGTTATCTCTCGCCCAGCTGCCATCCTCGTTTCTGATTGGTAGGTTCTGCAGGATGGGTCTCTTTAATCTTTTAGTAGCTTTCCACAAGGAATAATCTCTGTTGCTGTCATTTGTCAGCTCACAGAGGTAAGCACTGATAGACTCATTTTTTATTTTTTGGATTTCTCTTTTAAGATTCTGTGTGGCATTATTCAGCGTAGTTTTGTCCGCAGGTGCTCTAGATTGCTGCCATTTGCGTCTTAGTTTTCTCTTTTCGGTAAGTAATTCTCTAATTTCTCTTGGGTAATTATTTCCCTTCATTCTTACTGTTGTACTCGGAGTGTTATTCCATGCAGCTTGTTGTACAATCTTGTTAAATTTTTGTACTTCTTCGTCTAGCTGTTCATTGGTTCTTAGCGGAACTGAGAGATTAATATTGCTATCTATTTCGATTTGAAAGCTCTTCCAATCAGTCCGTTTATTGACTAAACTTGGTGGGGTTTCTTTTTGTATTATGGTATCACTAAGCGTGAGGAGGATGGGAGAATGGTCAGAATTCAGGTCCCATGCTTCTTCTATTTTCATGTAGTTTGTTGAAATATTTTTTATCACAAAGAAGTCTATGAGGTCTGGAATTTTGTTAGGATCGGTGGGCCAGTATGTTGGCTTCCCTGTTGATACTGCATAACACTTAGTCTTATTTATAGCTCCTAGAAGTTCCCTGCCTTTAGTAGTAGTTAATCTAGATCCCCAGTGTATATGTTTTGCGTTGAAGTCTCCCCCAATGATAAATCTATACCCCTGGCTATTCAGGAATTCAATTTTCTTGATTGCGTGTCTTGGTGGGCAGTATAATGCCGTTACATTTATCTCGCGGTTTTTTGTTTTGACGCTTATTGTGGTTGCTTGGAATTCAGCTGTTTTGAATCCCATCTCTTGGTGATGCTTTATATTTCGCTTTATTATGACTGCACTTCCTCCTCTGGCTGCATTTTCTGGATGTGTGGTATGATATACCTGATATCCTTTTATTCTGATGAACGACTCGTTAGTGAAATGTGTTTCGCTAATGAGACATATATCTATTTTTTCCATTTCTAGTACGGCCTGTAGTTCTTCTTGTTGCTGCAAGAGGCCATTGGCGTTCCATTCTAGGATTCTAAGGCTGTCTGTCATTATGAAGTCTTTTGGGGATAGCTCCTTTATTGCTATATTCCAGTCTGGTAATTCGTTCGTCCAGATTTGTTAATTTCTCCAAGATTTGTTGGAGAGTTTGCTCAATAGTTGTACTGTTTTGAATATTCTTTTCTTCAGTTTTGTTCTTCACTGCATTACTGTAAGGTTTTCTATTTTCTATATTGTTTGTTTCAATCCTGTTTTGGGGGTTTTCAGGTCCTACTCCTTGCGGTGGGTTTCTGTGATTTTCTCTTTGCGGCTGATTAGGTCTTTCTGTCTTTTTTATATTTTTGTTTTTCAATTTCTGCATCTCTTTGGCTACTATGCACCCTCTATAATTGGCTGGGTGTCCTTCGCCGCAGTGAACGCATTTTGGCTGAGCGTTTTTGGGTTGAGTACATTCACTCGTCAGGTGTTTGTTCACACATCTTACGCAGCGTGGTTCTTTTGCGCAATAGGTTTTTGTGTGTCCATATGCTTGACAGCGTTTGCATTGAGGTACTAGTTTAGATTTCCTTAGGGGTAGAATTTGTACTCTTACTCCCATTATATCCCCTATTTCATATATTTTGTTCACATTTTCATCATGTCTGAAGACTAGCATGAACATATTTAATGGTTTTTTAGTTTTGTATTGTAATTTGGGGATGGCTTCAATAAGTTTGTACCCCCTCTTTCTTAAGTCCTTGACTATTTCTTCTGGCTTGCAAGTATGATGCATCTTATTAACAATTACCTTTATTGGTATGTTTTGCTTGTTTTCATATGAATACCATGAGTAATTGCGTTCATTCAACATATTGCTAAGTCTCCTGTAGTCATCTATGTTTTCTACATTGATTTTAGCATTTTTATCGCTAATAATTTTAATTTGGAACTTGTTGACAGTTGTTTCTACTAGTTGATGACAGTCATTAAAGTTTTGGATGTCATCTACAATTATTGGCGGGGGAGTTTGCTGTTTTTTTGGCTTTTCAGCTGGAGCTCGGCCAGTTTGCCTGTGTTCTGGAGGTGTCAGGGAAGTATCCATTTTTCGCTTCTTACGATTTCTAGTTTTAGCGCGTATCCACTCTGTCTCTTTTGCTAACTCATCCTCATCAGTTTGATATTCGACTGTCGCTTCATTTGCAATGTTGGTAGTCAGCCTATTTTCCGTTTCTGCGAACTTTCTTCTCAGCTCTTCATACATTTTATGTATTTCATTTAATTGGATTTGGAGTTGGTTCATCCTGTCAATGGCTTTTACCTTCTCTTCTTCCGATAGTTTCCAACTGATATACAGCTGCTGTTCATTTTGGGAACGTTGATAGTTTTCTTGGAATAAAACATTATTTTGCTGTATTAATATCGCTTCATTTTGCGATTGTGGTACGGTTTGTTGTGAAAACATATTGACTGGGCTATCCATTTCAATTAATATAAGAATGTATCACTTACCCAAATGATACGAATATCGAAATTCATCGTTACTTTCAATTCTAAAATATGATTGGTTTTTATGACAATAATTAATAGCTGGTAGCAACTTTTTGGTAATTAATACAAACTAGTACGTGTTTACTTCTCGGAGGTCCAACACATACTACAAATATATTAAATGAATTAATTTACTTTAATACTGACTAACTATAACGTTAATATTGAAATTAATCTTATTGAAATAGAGATGCAAAAATCTTATATCGGAAGCTACACCGTAAGTATTTTTTAAATATATATTCTGAGACGAATGCGCATAATGCTTTCGCGCTCATACTCACGGCTGAGTAATTTTGCAATTTAGCGGGTGTTTGGTCAATAAATTTTGTCTGACTAATTAAATATAACTTCGTAACAGTTGTCTTAACAACATATTTAAAAGTCAGACATGTAAAAATAAGTTAAGTTCATTTATTTTTTGTCGAGCTTTGAAGCGTCTGACAAAAGTTCTGGCCCATGAAAAGTGTCTGACGCTTATGGTATAACTTTATAATAATACTCTACAAAATATATATAAAAATCAGCAATACAAATGTAAGTTAAATAATTTTTAATTTTAGTTACCTTTCACACCTGGTACCTGCCCAGGAGTCACTCGGCAAGCTCCACAAGCGCGCAGGTATTCTGAGCACATAAGACACTACTGAGAACATGAGGTTTCGTTTATGTGAAAATAAGTTGTGTCTTATCGCTCTGGGATCTTACTCTATTAGGGAATTGCTTACTTCTTCCCACAATGTTTGTGCCGTTTTGAATTTAAATTCTTTAGTAAATTTTCCACTTTTCAGCTCTGGGTGATCTAAGAGGAAGGCAGCAAGATGTTCCTTTTGATTTACAGTGAAATGTATATTTTGCTAATTATTGAAACTGACACTTCAAAACTTCAAACTTTAAACACAAGGCAGGAATATTGCAGGGTTATTAGAACTGTACAGTTGGTACCGTATAAATTGCGACGTTGTCACGTATGGTCATTCGAATTTCAATTCCGCATACGAATTTTAATTCGATGACGTCTCGAAAATACGTTAGGCCAATATCAATCGAATTATTTCATTCGAAATCTTTCGAACACGAAATATTTCGACTGAGAACGAAAATACACCCCCTGAGCTTTCTATTGGCATCGCAATAAGTTTTACCAAACAAATTCTGAATACCTGGACAGCAAGAAGAGCTTTAGACTTCTGGCATAATTCATCAAGATTGGTTCATTTGAAGGCTTTTATACATCCTTTGAAAAATGTCTCAAAACAAATGCTAGACTATAGCAGGCATGACCTCCGTTGTCTAACAAGCCTTTCAACAGGTTACCTGCATCATCATACTAAAACTTGGATTGTCGGAAGACGATGAAACAGTGGAGCATATAATTTATGCCTGTCCCGCCGCGGCTTGAATTAGCTGACAGAGTATCGGTCTCTCTCTCGTCCTCGGACCTGAAATATCATTCACCAAATAAACTAATATATAAATATAAAGGGTTTGTTAAGAAGCTGAATTTGTTTGGTGAAATCTGAACAGGTGTGAGCTACAATAGACCCTTGCGAGTCGCAGTGGAGGGCCTTATAGACCCACTCACCATACATGTAACATAACGTAACCTAACCTAACCAATATACAGTATGGAATTACGGGAAAAAACTATAAAATCTCAATAATGGGTATAAATTTTAGATATAGGATATTCAACACAAAGTGACATTAAAATTTAATGTAAAATCCGAAAAATTGATAATATACAAATTATTGTTACATTCAAAATAACAATTACGAAAATTCTCATGGAACCTTCGCCTCGGATCACATAAGTACGACAAGGATATATGAAAAAGAGAGAAAGAATAGGGGTGCATACTTATTTACCAAGGCTGGCAGCTTACAAGTGTTTTGTTTTACCCATTGTGCATGACTTCCAAACAAAGTCTACGAAAACGAGAGAAAACTATCATTTGTACAAGTTAATATGCGCTTCTGGCAACAGCGGTTAAAATAGGAGGGCAATCAACATACGGCCACTAGCTTCTGAAATTAAGACCACGCCTTGATGACTGCGCATAATTATTCTTTCTCTCCCTTTCAGCTGTTTTTCTGTCGCACTTGTATAAACCGGCACACTTCCATAACGCTATGTCCTAGGTGAACACGGGTGTTGCTGTGCGATAAAACGCACGCATTGCTCGTATTGCGGTGCGTGCGTTTTCAAACTTAAGTGGCAAATTATGCTACGGACTGGTTTAGTTCAACAACGATGGCCGCGACGTCAACACGTTCCATTTTACTGAAAAATAGTTTATCGAAACTAAGAATATTACAGAAACTTAAAAAAAGACGTGAAATTAGAAACACCACTCATACGATTTATAGAAGTAGGTTAGTTTACGGGGAATTTCATCATTTGTACCTGGAGTTACGAGCAGATGAAAGTGCATCCCATCCCTTTGTCAACACTCAACCGATCCTTGTACCGTGGATTTTTTTTATTCCATAAAATATTTCTTCCTTGAACTTCACAAATCAGTCTTTCCATTGCGAATATCGGACAAGAACTGCGGTGAAAATAAAACACGTTTTAATTTAAAACAATGCGTGCGATGCGTCGATCCCACTGCGGGCGAATTTAGTGCCACGACGTATTTATGCTGGACTATTCATTTGATTCGCGTTGTTTTGTTTAAAACGTTCCTCGCAACGCACGCATCGCACCGCACGCACCGCAGTACCCGTGTTCACCTAGGACATAGCGTAAGGATTTTCGCAATCTGTATGTCAACAGATTTTCCATAATTTGTCATAGAAATTGTAGTCTCCAATATATATCTAGATAGTGTAAGCTCACTGGGAATATTTTTGATAAGTAAACATTATATTGTATTAGAGTCTAATAGAAATGGGATCTAATTGAGGGAACTTTTTCGTGGGATATGACTATTTTTTTATTAAAATATGTGATAATTAGTTTTGTGATATTCATGTGCGTATCGGTTAACAGCAATTCCAACAATAAATCATGAGTAATCCTAAAGAAAAATGTACGGAACTACTCTTATAACGGAGGTGATCAATTATGGGAAAATTTGTAACTAAATTTGACTGAAATAGTGGCTTCACATTTCTCTGCATTTCTTAGTTGGGAAAAGTAAAATTCGATAGATGGCGCTCTGAAATGTCAATGTCATCTTAGCAACGAGTAAAATAAATTAGCTACCGTATAAGCCATTTGATATTGTTAGATTTCTTATTCTTAGATGTATAAACAACCATTAACAACCCATGTCAAGCAGCGAATGCCGGACGGAAACACGGGAGGGTAGATCTTCTCCCTCGTGCCCGCCTGTGTTGGCGCGCATGCGTGAGCGGTTGAAAGATTGTAAGAGCGCCAAATTTGAATATCTTAAACGAGATCTAACACGGCCAAACTGACATCATTCCGCTCTCGGAATGCACAAATCTCGAAACCTGGAAAAGAAGCTAGGAGCAGAAAAAGAATTGAAATCTTTTATCTTAACCAATATTTATAAGGTATGTAAGTACACTCAATAGTTAGGTTTATCATTGTGCGCGTATTCTAGATTCACAAATTTTCTCGAAATTTCCCAAATTGCGTCAGGTTTAGCAATACATTAGAATATTTCTTTTTTCTTTTATTTTTAAAATTACCAAAAGAAAAACATTACTCAGACTGTTGTGGTGCCAACAGTTACTCACAACAATAATTCAGCAGGCGGCACGATGGGCCATTTAAGGTTAATTTTTATTTGAATGATAGGCTGTAGATATTGTAACATTTAACATTTTTTGTTTGAATAGTTTACTGAATGACAAGATGGAAATATTGCAGCAAGCACATATTTGCGATGGGTCATTCTACACTCTAATTGATAATTCAGTAAATGACACGATGGAAATATTGCATCAAGCACATATTTGCGATGGGTCATTTTATACATTCTAATATATAATTCACCAAATGACACGATGGAAATATTGCAACAAGCACATATTTGCGATGGGTCATTTTATCATTTTACACTTTCTAACTGCAATCTAACGCATACGTATCTGCGATGTGTTGATCGAAGTCAATCTACTACCAATGATCTAACACGGCATAGATTAGACGAAACATAGTGGGATTACTCACACAGGGGAACAGTCCCTTTATTTTTGATTTGTGGTAATTATTATTATTTAAATTTTCTAAACTTTGCTCGGCCAATCTGAAAAATGTTCCATTCTACTCTTAGCAGGTTTGTTGCGGTTTAACTATTGGAGCGATATAAATCAGAGGTTCTCACGTGCATTTCGATAACAAAGTATTAAATAAATGATTAAAAGTTCTTTTCGTTAAATTAGTACCAGCACCATGGATTGGTTCATGCTGAAGCATAAAATGTTCTTATGAAGTTGTCGAAAAAAAAACTTGGCTCAGTTTATACAGTGGCGAAGGTAGGTTGGAAGCGAAGAAGACAAAAGTTTAAGAAAGCCTCAACTAGGACGAATAGATACTGTGTTAAGGTTTCCAGAATTTTCAATAATATTTGGATCGAGGGTGATGAAACGTAGCTTAAAACCAACCTGACTGGTTCTATTCAACCTTCTAACACATATCAAACAATGTTCAACATGTTTCTCAACACAGCGAACCAGCGAATTAATTATTAGATGGTACTGAAGATGAAATTCCATAATTTTCTTAGCCTTTGCTGAGGTAATTCGAAATAAAGTGCTTTTTATTTACTAATGCCACAAGAGAGAGAGAAGAAACTGAAAACATATCATTTCTATAGGTTCCATGTATCATTCTGGCATAAAAAGAAAAAAGGAAATCGATCAATTATCTGTAGACACTACAGCTATTACATCCACAAAAAAAATCCTTGCACTGACCACGTTAATGTAATAAAAAAAAACATAACATATTTAATTCGTGGCCAGTAATATGGAATCATACGACATCCAAACAAAGAGGACTTAAGATACAAGTTGAGTTCTGTCTATCAATACTGGACAAACCAAGAGATCAAGCCGCTTGCGTATAGGGCACTCACTCAAATATCTCCTAAAGAAAGAACCAGCACCAGTATGTAAAAACTGTCATACTTCTCCTACCGTGAAACACATTATCATTAGTGTCCTGAATTTTCCAGACATATAAAACAGAATAACTTAGTTGCGGTATTCAAGGATGTGCTCACCAAAGACACAAGTGATTTATTTAAATATCTCAAAGACGCTAATCTGTTTAGCAACATTTAATTAACTACAAACCAAATATAGCTCATACTACTTACGTAAGCCCTCCTGTAAATGACTCTCAGTATTGATGCGGGTATTTTTGTATTAGTAGACGAAAAAATACTGAAAACAACCTGACAGAGCTTATAAGACCTGCTGTATACCTGTGGAGGGATGTAATGTAAACAACACTTAAACCTTACTTTTTTTTTGCATAGTACACAACGATTCGCCATTTTATAAATGTAACTATTCCATAAAGCATACTTATATTTCGTCTACATCAAAATGTTTCCCAGTAACAATTGAAACAAACAATTGTCTAGAAAAAAATAATAATAAAAATGTGAGCGGCTTTGTCACATTTATTGAAAAATATAGGATTTCATAAAATTTCAAATTGGCATTCTGTTTATAAACATATTCATTCGTGTGTGAAAGAAGTTCTGTACACTTTCAAAGATTGAACAAATCGATCTAGATTACATCTATCTCAATTCTATAACAATTATTGGATTTTATACATTTCAAACAATATTTTTGGCAACATCTATTGAATGTAGCAACATAAATAAATAAACCTTAACACTGTTTACACACTGTTCATCCTGGCATAGGGCAACACCCCTCCAGTATGTCCATTGTTCAGGGATCTAATCTAATGGTGGGATATTTATTATTTCGACCGGCTAGGACGTAATTATGAATCACTGAAACCGAAATTGTCTATTGGTTTTGAAGGACGTCGAAAAATAATCAAGCTTCTATTTTCTGCTGACGTCCCGTTTGTTACCATCAAAAGAGTTAGACTGTTCTTACCTACATAATTATGTACGTCTATGTCAACATCGTTATTAGTATGATTGTATAATTATGTACGCCTATGTCAACATCGTAATTAGTAAATTAGTATGATTGTGTGGTGCTACCACAAGATTAGGTTTCAATTTTACATCAGGAAGTTCTACGAAAGCATTTGTAACAAAATAGGAATTGTAAATAGAACTCTCAAGCTACCGTAACGGTTCAATATGCGAAACTTTGGTTCAATTTATTTTTGTTAGCCAGTGTTTCAATAATTATTCAACATGTCGTATCAATAGGACAATTTGTATAATACCAGAGATTACAACAGGTAATAACTTTGAATGGTTATTGTTATTGTACCTATCTAGATTAGAACATTAAATAAAAAATAATTTTTCTCTCTAAAATTTGTTCAGAGTCAAGTTTCAATTACACCGCCTCGAGCGTGTTTGTCTGGACGTAGGAAGCCGAAAGCATTGTGTTGTTTCGTGGTGCTGTTTTTTTTTTCGGCACCGAATGCTTTGTCGGCGTTATCGACGTTGTTATTATGAGCCGGTGATGTGTTCGTTGTAGATGCACCAGAACTGAATTATTTTTTGTAGCAATAGAAACTTTTGAACTTTTATAATAAAATTCAATCGAGCCACTCATGTCAGCCACAATACTCGTAGGGATGACGAGTCACCAAGAATAACTGAAATATCTAATAGTTTGAAACAATTGTACAGACCGCAAATACTTGAATTTACTGTTTGAACCCCGTAGAACTTGTACACACCAATAACATCAATAAAAATGACTGCTTCAACTCAATTCCACCATTGGGAAGAGATACTTTAAAATCAGTTTTGAAATCTACGTTTCTGGAATGGGTTGCCATGCGGTAACCACCTTTGCACAGATTTTATTAGAAAAAGAATCAACTCTACTTACGGTTTTTCGCTCTGATCACCCAAATACAGTTTAAAACCTGATATAAATTTTTTTAACATACATTACTGTCTTATCCAAACGGTTTTGCAGATTATCCAAAATTGGTGCTCTTCTGCCGTAATGCATTTCAATTCACCCACAGAAATATTTATTTGCATGTATGAACTACAAAATCTCACATAGCACAGAAGGGTTAAGAAAGTGCACGTGTACCCCACACCTGATGTTAGATTTCTTAAGGTGAGATTATACAGCAAATAAAATAAAATAAGGAATAAAATAAATTAAAATAATAAAGATGAACATAAGCATCTCTATGAAAGCATTTATACAAGAAATAAGGTAAAATAGTAAATAAGAATTAGTACAAAAGATGGCCAACTTTTATCTTTTTGTTTTATTTTATTTTAATTTGTTTGGAAACCGGTAAAGCGCATGACCCAGATATTTCTGTTCTAAATGTTCTGAGGTTCCAATTATTCTTTTAACATGTAACCTAAAAATATAATATTTATTTGTTTACTTTGATTGAATTTTTCTTGTGATAGAGATGGATGATAGAAATATTGAGCAAAATATTAAACAAAAAGTGGAATTCACTAAGCTTGCACAAAACACAAACAAAGTCATTGTCAAAAAACCTCCAATTTGATTGGCTTACTCTTACTTCTTATTTTATTTTAATTGATCTGTATAACCAATGTTTTTTTGTCCTTATTTCTTAACTTATTTTAATTAGTTCCTTATTTTATTTTATTTGCTGTATAATCTTACCTTAATTCTTAGATGTATAAACAACCATTAACAACCCATGTCAAGCAGCGAATGCCGGACGGAAACACGGGAGGGTAGATCTTCTCCCTCGTGCCCGCCTGTGTTGGCGCGCATGCGTGAGCGGTTGAAAGATTGTAAGAGCGCTAAATTTGAATATCTTAAACGAGATCTAACAATATTTAAGTGTTTTATTTGTTTTATTTTGCTGTTTTATTTGCAGTGTGTGTTTTGTAAAACTTTTACTTTTTCCGAGACTTTTTCTTTGATTATGCTTCAGTATGGATTTAGAGAAAACATGTCATTTCAAGACCCGATTAAAATATTGACACAAAATATATATCAATGTTTAGATGAGTCTAAGTAAGCCATCAATTGGTGTCTTCATAGACTTGAGAAAAGCCTTCGATACAGTGAACCACTCTATATTACTCAAAATTCTATAAGATATGGGGATAAGAGGCATACCACATCAACTTTTCAGTAGCTATCTACTAAATAGGCGACAAAGAATGAAAATTGATGATAGTGTGAGTGAGGAAAAAATAATTTCATGTGGTGTACCCCAAGGAACGATCCTTGGACCAATATTATTCAATATTTACCTCAATAATCTATTCCTATTGAATACCCACTCAAAAATTATCAGCTTTGCGGATGACCCAGTCATGTTCTGCAAGGACGATTACTGGTTCAATTTGAAACTTAAGCTAGAATATGACCTGAGAAAAATAAAGGAATGGTTCGACTATAGATTACTATCAATCAATTTCGATAAAACGTACCACTTACCTTTCAGTAGCTATGATGTTTCCCTTCCAAAATATGACAGCGATATCCGACATAACTCTCATAAGATCTGTCAACAAAATAAAATACCTCGGCATAATTCTGGATAAGAATCTAAGATGGGACCAACATGTACTACATCTCGTGAAAAAATTGCGTTGCATTCTGTACAAATTCAAAAAGATGATAGGCATACTCAACCATAACCAAAAAATAGTTTTGTACAAAAGTTTGGTAGAAACACACTTGAACTACGGCATAATCGGTTGGGGAGGAGTCTCTAGAACACATTTGCATTCTCTTGAAGTCATTCAAAGACGCTTTTTAAGATGTATTCTACAAAAATCATACGACTATCCTAGCAACCTTCTCTACTCGGAAACAGCAATATTCGACCCAAGGCAACTATTTTTCATAAATATAACTACGGTTCAATATAAACACAAAAATAAATTGACGACCTAAAGCCATAACCATAATACCCGCCACAAAAAAAGTTTTCAAATACCAGTCATGCACAAGTCAGTCGGTCAAAGGAGTTACCTTTTTCTAGGCCCAAAACTTTTCAGGGATCTGCCAGAAGCACTAAAATGTGAACCAAACCTTAGAAAGTTTTAGAATAGACCCAAACTATATGTCCAACATACTTCCCGTAAAGAAATACACGATATAATTGAAAATTAAATGCAACAATTATTATCCTGGCGATTATCATACAGAGCTCACCTCTAATCATCTCAAACTTCAACTTTTTCCGCTTTTCCAAATTCTTTCAATTCTTGAGATTATCCGGTGAAAGTTATATACTCTGATGTATTTATTGTTTTTTTATATTGTGTTATACCATGTTACTTGAAATATTTCACATTTTTTATACTTATATATTTTATATTTTTTATACTTACATATTTTATATTTGTATATATTCAATCTTTAAATATCTCGTACATAGTACATAATTACTGATTCACCTATATGCATTCTCACACACAAGCAGAGTGTTCTACTTTGTACGTATACTTTCAATTTGAATTATATTTATATAGATAATCCTATAACGATGTACCGGGTGGCCAACTAAGAACGGCCGTCGGCCATATCTCAGGAGTGGATTATAGCACAGGCTCGGGAAAAAAAATTTTATGACAAAAGTGGCCTCGAGAAAAGCCTGGAAATAATCTTCAGAATTGTAGGTCCACCGCTAGAGGGCGTATTTCACAGTTCAAATTTTAAAATAAGAATTTTTTTAAAATTCAGCCCATTAACTAGCATATTGAACATCATAATCAGATTTCTCGACAATTTCTGCATACTTTTGATGCGACAAGCTTAAGTCTATCTCTTCAAATAAGGAGTGGGGGAGAGTGGGAACCTTGTTACGAAAAAACACCTGTAATTCCGGTTCTGCTTGACCGATTTCAATAAACTTGATGTTGTTCAAAAGATCTTTTGTTGATCAATCGGAAATTTGTGAATATGAAGCAATCTGATTGATAACATGAATGCTAGAGGGCGCTGTTTTATATTTTTCAAATAATGTGTTTTTTCGTAACAATTTCAAATGGGAGCATACAAATTGAAGTGATTCATTGAAAAGTAGACTAAATTTGTAATGAAACACCGCAAACCGCAAGGCGATATCTCTTTCCTATCTTGAGATATCGTAAGAAACAGGTAAATGGCAAGAATTGTTCTTCCAACGTCTAGAAGGCTTGTTCGCGTTATCAGAAATTATTAAATTTAGCCTGAATGAAAAGACCTTACATCGGTCTACAGTAATTTAAAAGTAATTTCAACTGTTATCATGGTTGCCACTACCACTAGATCACCTAAATGTAATGCTACTAAAAATAAGTACGAATTTTGAAGTAATGTGATAAATCGGAAAATTTAAACTCTTAACAAATAGCTAGGTACGCAATTAGTGCCGCCCTAGATGTTCGAAATTTCGTCCATCATTTTCAATGCATGAAATCAATCGCTGACGGGTGGAGAAAACAGCAGCTTCAATTTCTGCCCTCAAAATACTTCGATTGCCTGTTGTATCTTTCCAATCATATCAGCTCTTGTTGCGGGTCTATCGGCATAAACAAGATTTTTTATTCGCCCCCACAAATTAAAATCTATACAAGTAAGGTCTGGAGACTTCGGTGGCCAAATAAATAAACTTCCATGTCCTATCCACCTTCTAGGGTATAATTTGAGAAATTCCGAAATCCTCTAGAATAATGTGCTCGTCATCCATCGTGTTGCAAAATCATGTCACGACGAATGGCCAAAGATATATCCTCTAAAAAAAGGGACAATTCTTTGCTTGAAAAATCTAAATATGTTCCTCCATTAACAGTCTCATTAAAAAATTGCACGATTGCTGGTTTCTCTACCCGTCCGCGATTGATTCCATGCATTGAAAATGATGGACGAAATTTCGAACATCTAGGGCGGCACTAATTGCGTACCTAGCTATTTGTTAAAAGTTTAAATTTTCCGATTTATCACATTATTTCAAAATTCGTACTTATTTTTAGTAGCATTACATTTAGGTGATCTAGTGGTAGTGGCAACCATGATAACAGTTGAAATTACTTTTAAATTACTGTAGACCGATGTAAGGTCTTTTCATTCAGGCTAAATTTAATAATTTCTGTTAACGCGAACCAGCCTTCTAGACGTTGGAAGAACAATTCTTGCCATTTACCTGTTTCTTGCGATATCTCAAGATAGGAAAGAGATATCGCCTTGCGGTTTGCGGTGTTTTATTACAAATTTAGTCTACTTTTCAATGAATCACTTCAATTTGTATGCTCCCATTTGAAATTGTTACGAAAAAACACATTATTTGAAAAATATAAAACAGCGCCCTCTAGCATTCATGTTATCAATCAGATTGCTTCATATTCACAAATTTCCGATTTATCAACAGAAGCTCTTTCAAACAACATCAAGTTTATTAAAATCGGTCAAGCAGAACCGGAATTACAGGTGTTTTTTCGTAACAAGGTTCTCACTCTCCCCCACTCCTTATTTGAAGAGATAGACTTAAACTTGTCACATCAAAAGTATGCAGAAATTGTCGAGGAATCTAATTATAATGTTTAATATGCTCGTTAATGGGGTGAATTTTGAAAAAATTCTTATTTTAAAATTTCAACCGTCAAATACGCCCTCTAGCGGTGGACCTACAATTCTGAAAGTAATTTCCAGGCTTTTCTCGAGGCCACTTTTGTCATGACAATTTTTTTCCCGAGTCTGTGGTATAATCCACTCCTAAGATATGGCCGACGGCCGTTCTTAGTTGGCCACCCGGTATATTATTATTATCCCTATACTACTCATCTCTCATACTCATACACATTACTCTTATACTATGTCTTATTTAGATGTATCTCTTCTATATCTTATATTGTATAATATTAAATTGCCTATCACGCACAGGCTGTATCTACATCAGATTTCTGTTTATTCATAAAATATTGGTACGCATTGAATAAAAAATTTTTTTCTATTATTACTGAATAAACATTATTATTATTATTATTTTGTCATCAAACTAAATTTCGACTAATATTTTTATTTTTTGAGTAATAGGTATGGTTGATATTTGTGAAAAGTGCAGCAAGTGTTCAATTAACTGTTAAGTTTTAGGTCTGATTTCGTGTTTTTATTTTATTTTTGATATAGTCATATCTACAAAAGTTGCAGGGAAGGTACGTTTTTATTGAATAATATTTCAAATCTATATTACCGATTTATTTTCTCTTAGTTTATGTAACTATGGATTATACAATGACTATTCAAAAATTATTTGAATCTATAAATGCAAGGTGCATAAATGAGGGACAGGCAGTTTTAAATGCTGGCCATATATTTTTGCATGGTACCTACAGAGGAAAGAAGTGACACTTTCACTAAAGTACAATTAAAATAAAGAATAGAATAACATAACCCCTTCCCTAATATCTCGGATTATATAAAAATATAACCTCAGAAATGATGACAGTAGAGTTGAATAGAAAAACTCAGTTTAAGCTTGTTACTGACACAAAATTGAACAAATAAAGTACGAATTTATGGTAATTACGTTGACTTGCATATAATACACTCGTTGCGACAATTACTATTGTTTCCGCCAGAGGTCTCATTGAATTCTACTCCGCCCAATATTAAACATGTGATAGCAACAAAAATCTCGATAAATGTTGACGCACCAAATTTTTAACCAACCAACCAATACATCATACAAGCTATTTAATACTGAAGTTCATTATAGATGCAGGTAAAAAATCTCGTGCATAAAATATCGGAAAATAGTATTGGTAGCTTGCCAAAAATTAAATAACTTAAACCCATTTGATAGCAGAAAAAATTAATTTAGCTTCACTGTATTACATTAACATACATATGTATACTACTTCGCGTTTCAATAATGACAATAGCAATTGTGAATGCTATATGGAAATCAAATTTTCTTTGTGATCTAAAAGTAAATCACCTCCTGTAACGCGAGGAAAGAGTCAACATTCAATTTACCATCGAATTTTCAAATTATTAATTATTTCTCGAAAGTACGTAGGCATTGGCTGCGTAATGGGGGTGGCTAGGGGGGTCTTAGCCCCCTCCAGATACCATGGTAGCCCCGTCCAGTATCAATATCACACATAAGTATCTAAATACATACCTACATCTTATAAATTTAGAGAAATACACATTAAAGTTTTTTCACATCTGCATTGTTCAAATCTCTTTAAACTAAATTAAAAACATTTTCTCAAGATGTTAAAAAGCAACCGAACTTGCAACCACTTTTAGATTAATCATATGACATTTCATGTAATATGTTTCAAAAATGTTGAGTAGTTTAGTTTAGATATCGACAAAGCCTGTTATGTTAAGTTTTAGTGTGTTATATTTTGTACAAAATCAGGACCTGTAAGTGTCAGTGTCAAAAAATAAATATTCAAGTATGGTTCCTATTATTTTGCCAAAGTCTTACTTTTTGATTCTGGTACCCAAATATATGTTTTGAAGATTCTCCAATCTTTATTTCATTTTAGACACACATTCTCTCAATCGAGAGTTTCGTGTAGCTCACGACAAGTTCGTGAAACTTTAGTGTTTGGATCCTAAAAACCAGAGGATCTGAACATGCATAATTTATTTGTTTTATTTTTCAAATAGGTATGCATACATAAACCCCTTTTATATTGTATTTAATGTATTTAATGGAAAAGTAGACTTTTTAATGGGACTGAAGCCCCCTCCTAAAAAAAGTTATTCCGCCGCCAATGTGCGTAGGTCATTAAGAGATTTTTATTGACATTTGCGTGTCGGGTGAAATACTGTCAAAAAATCTTATAAAATAAATGGTAGGCTTAAAAATTATGCATCAAACAAAAAAATGTTATAGAATGTTTTATGCAATTGTTCACAGTACTTTTTCCATCAAATATACCCATAAGAAAAAGTCCAACGGTGATAGATCAGGCGATCTTGGGCTACCTAATTTTTCACCTAATAACTTGTCGGGTGAATCTTATCTTAATTTGCTCAAAGATCTTTTCTACCCTCAAATTATGGATATAATGGAAAAAAATCCCAGAAATTTTTTTTCTTTTCAACAAGATGGAGCTCCTCCACACTACGCAGCTCTTGTACGTGACTTTTTAGATCAACAATTTTCCGCACATTGGATTTGTAGGAAATAGGTTTCATTGAATGGCCCCCAAAATCGCATGATCTATCGCCGCTGGACCTTTTCTTATGAGGTTATTTGAAAAGTGTTGTTTACAAAAAGCAACCAAACTCTATTACTGTTTTCTGACAACTTTTTTTATTTCTTTCACTTCACTTCCAGCTGGTTTCTGTCATCAATTTCAACACAAAAATGTTAGCATGCATTTAAAGAAAATCGAAATATATTTCAAATCATGTGCCACTCGACCCCCCATGCCATTCAAGATTCTCGAAGGGGTAGTCACCCCTATTAGGGGGATGACCGAACAACCATAAGTTAACTATCAAAAGTTGTTCCCCTCGAAAACATAATCGACGTGTCTCGTGGTTTGCAAAAACTTCCCCCGCTAAAAGTTTTGAGTATTTATATAATGCGCCACGCTATATAAGTATATGCTTTTGACGGAGAATTGGTTAAAATTTTTTTTCTATGACTGTTGAGAAATGGACCCTTTTTATGTAACATTTTTGTTGAGTAACTGGTTGCATTTCACAAAACAAGCCACGCCCCGTGTGTAACGATCCATTACACACGACTATCTGGCCAATCACCGTCAAAGAATGCCATTACACACGACTATGTTCGGTGTAATGTTTGAATCAGACTCGCCATGAAATGTCATAATTTGACTTTGACTCTTTGACAGTACCTATACCTCTACCTACCGAAGGTGATTTAGAGCTGACTTTTTGTTAGAATGGATACAGAAAGTGAAAACGAATTCAACTGCTCAAATTTCAACATTAATATTGTAAGCAATAAATGAATTTTCATTGTAGCTTTCAAAATGGAATTGTTTGACATAAAGCATTAATAAGTTTATTCAATAAAATATTCTCTAAATATCTCGTTCGTTTGAATTGATAGGTGAACACTCAGTCATAGAAAAAGTATAGTATTCTACTTTCGTGTAATGGCTATTACTCACTCGAATGATTACGACGTTCGCCTGCGGCTCACGTCGCAAGCTTCATTCTCATGAGTAATAGCCATCATTACACGCTCGTTGAATAATATACTATTAAATACCCTTTATAACAGATTGCAATCTAATATTTTTGTAACGAAAAATTGAAGCAGATTTCAGTGTCAGAGAAATGTAAGAGGTGCTTTATTTAATAGAACATAAGTTTGATCTTGTACCGAGCTGTGGAACTGATGTTTTGGTATATTTCATGTTTTCACATTAATTAATCACTCTGTATGTTTTTAAATGGATCACGTCACTTGCATTGACTTTATTGCTTTTGAAAAATTTAATATATCGCTCCAAATCCACAGGAACGATTAAGTTGTTTTTTTTAATACGTATCTGTTGAGATTTTATCAATTAATAGCCGGTCTAAACCTTGTCAAGTTGATAGGCAACGAGCATTTTTTTTATATGAATAATTTAATTTTTTTCTATGTGACAGCGTCAAAGTATAAAAAGCAAAGGCGAAAATTGTTAATCAGTTTATTTTATTTGTATTGTATTTTTGTGTGCACTTTATGGAAAACTGTTCAATAAACTGAGTATTTGAAACTTTGGACTAAATTTATTTACTCCAACAAACCCAAACCCACTGGAATTAACAACAGGTTATGGGCCCAGTTGAGCTGTAAAGGGTTTTGTTGGTAGTAAGGACAAGAAATCGACGGCGAAGTCCACGAAAGCAGTCCAAATCGTCAGAAGCAGCACAAGTTCTCCAGCACGAGTTCGTAACGAGTCGACATTGCAACGAGAGTCCCGTTAGTCAGCGCACAGCAAGTCAACGTTGAGCAACGTACACGAAAGTCGCTTCAAAAGTCAGTAAGTTTATTCAAAATAGTCAGAAGTCAGTCAAATTGTTAGATTATTGAAGCAAAATGGATACTGTAAAATCTCAGTTGGAAATGTTTAGTGAAGATAGTCAGGGAGATGTCAATTCCATTTCATGGCGATTCAAATTAAATCTAGCACTGAAGAATAAAAACCTGCACGACATTGTATCAGGTGGAGAAGTTAGACCAGCGGGTGCTACGTCAGATGCAACCGTTTCAGCTTGGATGAAGAAAGATATCGAAGCTCAAACATTGATAGGTTTAAATGTAAACAGTAAGATTGCGAACAAAATTGCAAATTGCAAAACTGCCAAAAACATGATAGACAAATTAGTTAGTATATATGGTACAAAGACTGATGTAACTTTAGAAACGTCCCGAATCAAATTCTTTACCTTCGAGTATGATGAAAACAAGTCAGCAGTTGAAAATTGTGTGGAGATCATGGACTTGGCTGAAGAAGCTTCAACTGAAAATGATCCAATAAAGGAAAGTTGGGTCATGACGAGAGTTTTGAGTGTTTTACCGGCAAAGTTGGCGCATTTCAGAACATCTTGGGACAACGTGACAGGACCTACAAAGAACTTAGAAACTCTCATCGAACGTCTTAGACTTGAGGACGAGCAGCTCAAGGAACCGACGACAAACCCAGAGGGCAGCACTAGCAACGCTCTCATGGCAAGACGTGAGAAACAAGGACATTCGTCGGGCAAACAGGACAGGTCACAGGTCTCATGTTACAAATGTGGGAAGAAAGGTCACATGATCAAGAAATGCAGAGGAAAGGCATGTCAGAAATATCTCGACTACTGTAAGAAGAAATACTCATGCAACAATTGCAAGCAGAAAGGACACTTCGCAAAGGATTGTCCATCCCGAGAAGAAGGAAATACGTCAGCAAATGGAAAGCCAATCAAGAAGGCATTTTTGACCACAGCACTCTCAACAGTGGACAACGGCATCTCCAAGGACAGAGAAGCTTCATGGTACTTAGACTCTGGAGCCAGTCAACACATGACGTCTCATCGCGTATGGTTTGTACAGCTTGCTGAGTTGGACGAGCCCATTCCAATTGTGATTGGAGACGCAACCAAATTAGATGGCGTTGAGATGGAACATTGAGATGGAGGCTTTTAATGGTCAAGAGTGGTATCCAGTTGTACTTAAAGATGTGATCTATGTACCAATACTTAACTAATCTTTTCTCAGTAAGTCAGATGCTGGACAAGGGACATGTACAGAAGGCGAATGGAAAAGAGTCAACATTTTTCAGTCTGGATGGCACAGAAGTTGTGGCAATAGCAAGACGTAAAGGAAATCTCTACAAAATGATGCTAAGAAGAGAAGAAGAGACAAGTTTGATGGCTCAGTCGATTAAAGTATGGCACGAGAGACTCGCCCATCAAAACGTGAAGTATGTGAGGGACATATTGAGAAGAAAAGAAATCAACTACATTGATGATTGGAATAACTATGTGTGCACAGGGTGCTCATATGGTAAGCAACATCGATCCTCACATCCGAACAACCCCAAGACACCCCGCAGCCATTAGATCTTATTCATGTGGACACCGGCGGGATGAACATCCCATCTCTAGGCGGAAACAAGTATTGGCTCATGTTTAAGGACGATTTCACTCACTACCGAAGCTGTTATTTCCTGAAGACAAAAAGTGAGACCCCTGAGAAGATTGAAAGCTACATGGGACTTGTAGAAAATCAACTGGGGAGAAGAGTGAAGAGTCTGAGATCCGATAACGGTACTGAATTGAAGAATGCAAAAACGAAAGAGCTGATGGACAAGTTGGGAATCTTCCATACCTTCACGAATGTACACACGCCAGAACAAAATGGAAGGGTTGAAAGAGAGATGAGAACGATCGTCGAGGCAGCCAGGGCAATGTTACAGGCAGATGGTTTGGACTAGAGACTATGGGCAGAGGCAATGAACCACGCGATCTTCACGATCAACCAGACAGGAACCAGCAACGTACCAGGAAAGAGTCCAGCAGAACTGTGGTTTGGAAGACGAATGAAAATTGAAAAGCTGCGACCATTTGGATGTGTATGTTATGTGCTTACACAAGCACAAAAGAGAGGCAAGATAGATAGAAAATCAGAAAAGGGAATTCTGGTTGGCTATGACATTGATTCGCCTTGCTACAGGATTTATATGGAAGAGAAGAGAGAAGTGATCAGTTCAGACAATGTAATCTTCGATGAAGAAAAGATGAGACTGTGGCAAGGCACTGAATTTGAGACATCGGCAACAGAGGGCACATCTGAGAAGCGAGAAGAAAGTAGCAGCGAGATAGACGAAGAAGAGGACAACTGGACAACCGGAGAAAGTGCTGAGGAGCTTAACGACAACGAAAGTGAGACACAACCGCCAGAAGAAGAGCCAACAAGAAGAGCTTTGCGAGATCGTCGAACTTTGCAGCCACCACCAAGACTGATAGACTATGTACTTGACACCAGACGTGGAAGAAAAAGTGCAAAAGTAGCCATGATTGGCGAAACAGAAGATATATCCGTGAGAGAGGCACTCAAAGATGAGAAGTGGAGAAGAGCGATGCAGGAGGAGTATGACTCGCTAATGGAAATGAAAACTTGGGAACTGGTGAAATGTCCTGAAGGAGTGAACCCGATTACTTGTCGTTGGGTACTTTGAGAGAAGGCAGACGGAAGATACAAGGCCAGACTCGTGGCAAGAGGATTTGAACAGAAGGAGAGAGTGGACTACGCAGAGACATTTAGCCCAGTAACCTGCCACGCATCGATTCGACTACTATTGAGCCATGCAGCGTCAGAGAAAATTGAGTTGGTATCATTCGATGTGAAAACGGCATTTTTGTATGGAAACCTGGAACAAGTCATCTATATGAATCAGGCTGAAGGATTTGACAATGGATCAAGGAAAGTTTGCAAGTTATATAAGAGTGTGTCACCACACACTTTGAAAAGAAGATAGGTCTGATTTGCTCAGATGACGACCCGTGTATCTACTACAACAAGGACAAGAGCATTATGCTATCACTCTTCGTGGATGATGGATTGGTAGCTGGAAAAGACGAAAAGGAGATATAGACTCTTGAACGAGATAACATCACATTCAGCAAGAAACCACAAGACAAATTGACGTACTTGGGCTTGGAAATCAAGATCGACAAAGATGGCATCTTCGTGAACCAGCCTCGTTACACGGAGAAGATCTTGAGAAAGATGAAACTAGAACAGTGTAACCCAGCATCCACACCCATTGAGCAAGGAATGGTTACCAGGGCGACAACTTGGGAACTGGTGAAATGTCCTGAAGGAGTGAACCCGATTACTTGTCGTTGGGTACTTTGAGAGAAGGCAGACGGAAGATACAAGGCCAGACTCGTGGCAAGAGGATTTGAACAGAAGGAGAGAGTGGACTACGCAGAGACATTTAGCCCAGTAACCTGCCACGCATCGATTCGACTACTATTGAGCCATGCAGCGTCAGAGAAAATTGAGTTGGTATCATTCGATGTGAAAACGGCATTTTTGTATGGAAACCTGGAACAAGTCATCTATATGAATCAGGCTGAAGGATTTGACAATGGATCAAGGAAAGTTTGCAAGTTATATAAGAGTGTGTCACCACACACTTTGAAAAGAAGATAGGTCTGATTTGCTCAGATGACGACCCGTGTATCTACTACAACAAGGACAAGAGCATTATGCTATCACTCTTCGTGGATGATGGATTGGTAGCTGGAAAAGACGAAAAGGAGATATAGACTCTTGAACGAGATAACATCACATTCAGCAAGAAACCACAAGACAAATTGACGTACTTGGGCTTGGAAATCAAGATCGACAAAGATGGCATCTTCGTGAACCAGCCTCGTTACACGGAGAAGATCTTGAGAAAGATGAAACTAGAACAGTGTAACCCAGCATCCACACCCATTGAGCAAGGAATGGTTACCAGGGCGACAGACTTCTAGAACGACGAAGCACTTCCGGTAAACAACAACTATCGCGAGGCGATAGGCAGTTTGTTGTACCTAGCTACAATCACTCGGCCAGACATCAGCTTCGCCGTGAACTATCTCAGTCGATTCTGCAACAAGCCATGAAAAGCCATCAGGCGATGGTGAAACGTGTATTTCAGTACCTGAGAGGAACAGTGACAGCAGGAATTTACTTCGGAGGAGGCAAAGAAATAGTGGGTTATACCGATTCAGACTTTGGAGGAGATTCTGAAACAGGAAAGTCGACGAGTGGAGTGTTGTGATGAGAGGAGGACCAGTGATTTGGTACTCACAGAAGCAGCGACTGGTAGCAACTTTAACTGCAGAAGCCGAGTACCGAGCCGCGCTGTCATGTCAGCAATTCACATGTTGAAGAATTCACACGAAGGAAAGACAACCAAAGGAAAGAAGCATATTGAAATACCACGAAAGCACATTCAGCAACACGTCGGCAACACTGTGACACTGCAACACGTCGAGAGCAGCAAGCAGATTGCAGACATCTTCACCAAACCACTCAACAGAAGAATTTTTGAGAAGCTTCGCTGTGAATTGATCAAGGAGGAGTGTTGAGATTTGATCAATTAATAGCCGATCTAAATCTTGTCAAGTTGATAGGCAACGAGCATTTTTTTTATATAAATAACTTAATTTTTTTTATGTGACAGCGTCAAAGTATAAAAAGCAAAGGCGAGAATTGTTAATTAGTTTATTTTATTTGTATTGTATTTTTGTGATACACTTTATGGAAAACTGTTCAATAAACTGAGTATTTGAAACTTTGGACTAAATTTATTTCCTCCAACAAAACCAAACCCACTGGAATTAACAACAGTATCTCTGTGACCCAAACTAATAAATGAATGAAAAGTTTTGCAAATTGTACAGTGTAGCATATCAAAATGAAGAGTTTGCTGCGAGGATCTCAAATATAATTAATTTTCAATTTTCAAATGAATTTTTGAGAAGCGATTACAGAAAACACTAAAACTGACACTGTTTTTCATATTCCTAACAATATCTAACACTCATTTTCTCACCCCTTAAAACTCCATTTTAACATTTGTTAAGTAAAACATCTCAAACTCTAACTCCCAAAATTTTATATCCATTCTTAATTTTAAGCTAGGTATGTCAGTAAAATTCATTTTATATCATACGTAAACTTACCTTTCAAAACTGTGTCATACACCACACGCACCACCACTTGATCAGCCGTAACTGTCAAGGGTTTGTTTTGTTTTGATTTTGTACGAGTCGTTATAGAAACGCAAGGACGATCCATTTAACGTAGGTATAGAGGGCAAGTCGCGCACTTGTTCCTGCTGGTAGATTCATACAGTTTTCCGGGGTTGTTTTGAGAAGTCTTTTAACCTAATTTACTGCAAATTAATTTGTAATTTGAGAATATTAATCACATTTTATCGTCGCCGGAACTGGATTGATAAATACAAAATTGGATATAATATTATTGTACTTGCTATGTCACTTGGAAATTTTATTAGGAAAAATGGGGTTTTGAAAAAAAAACAATCTAGGGAAATGAGATCTTTAAATTTTAGCGTACATTTGTGGCTAAGATTTTTCGATAAAAAGTATTCTCATTGTCCAGTAATGGCAACCATTTAATGTTAATTGAATTTTGTTAAGAAGGGTGAGACATGTTTAGGAGTATGGTAGGGGCGCTCCCTAGTTAGGGGACAAAACCTACCCATTGGAAAATTGCAGGCTTTTTAAACTGAAATCTCAGCTTCAGTTTTTCATGAAATGTAAAAATGTTTACCTTAGAAACTCACAAGCGATTTTTATGTTTTGAAAAATCAGTTTTTGCTTGAAAAGAGCGTAAGGCCTAATTAAAGACTGCTACAATAACAATTCAAGTGAATGTAAAAGAAAAGAGTCAGCGGAAAAAATAATGACATTGGGTACGTTTACACCGGGGGTACCAAATTTTCAGTTCGAGGTCTAAATGACGTCATGTGTACTTTAGGTACTTTCGATATAAACACCCAAGGAGTAAAATTTGGTACTCGAATTTGATCCGTCTCAACTAGGGTAGTTTAAATTCAATTTTTAACGGTGTAAACACGGCGCATCATTATTCGTGGACCAAAGTGACAGTTTTCTAAAATCACAAAGTAAAAATAGGTCAGCTGTCACGTAAGATCGGGTCAAAATAATTTAACCAAAGAAAAAAAAATTAATAAAAATCTACCATAAAATTACCTAAACATTTGAGGTTATGTTATTTTAATCTGAAAATGTCCATTTTTGTCCCAGGCTCTAAACCTGGACTATTTAAATTCAGTAAAATAGTCAGTATAAACAATGATGTTCTAAACTAATAAGTCCACGATTTGATCCTCGTACCAAATTGCTCCACACGGTGTAAACTAACCTATTGAGTCAACACATATTACCAACAATTTGACACCGATAGGAACCTTTTAAAGTAATAGTTATTTATGTAACTAGTGTGTAAAGTAGTTTTTTGACGAATATAAATGTTGTGCATGAGACGCAGTTGAAAAAAAGGCCTTTACACACGAATTGCATACAATATTTTTTCCACTTTCGAAAACTTTATCAAAATACAGAAGTTCAGGTAATATGCCACTAGAACTTTCTCGAAATATTTTATCATTTTATTTTTCCCACACTATTTGCGAAGTACGTAATCTTCTGAGAGATCCATCTTTATATTATAATAATCTAAAATAACATCATAGTCTCCTAAAAATATTCAATACTCACATCAAAATACAATTGATTACCCTAGGTATTGTCGGAAGATCTCAATTTAAATTTTAGATTTAATTCACAAACAAATGTCAGTCACTCACCGCAAACTTATACCTATTCAGATACCTGTAACTACATACATTTTTTTTCACAAGTGCGTAAAGAAAAACTCTTCACACACTATTGCGTAATAGTATATTATTCAACGAGCGTGTAATGATGGCTATTACTCATGAGAATGAAGTGAGCCGCAGGCGAACGTCGTAATCATTCGAGTGAGTAATAGCCATTACACGAAAGTAGAATACTATTCTTTTTCTATGACTGAGTGTTTACCTATCAATCCAAACGAACGAGATATTTAGAGAATATATTATTGAATGAACTTAATGCTTTATGTCAAACAATTCCATTTTGGAAACTACAATGAAAATTTATTTATTGCTTACAATATTAATGGTGAAATTTGAGCAGTTGAATTCGTTTTCATTTTCTGTATCCATTCTAATAAAAAATCAGCTCTAAATAAAAAGGTAGGTATAGGTAGGTACTGTCAAAGTAAAATTATGACATTTCATGGCGAGTCTGATTCAAACATTACACCGAATATAGTCGTGTGTAATGGCATTCTTTGACGGTGATTGGCCAGATAGTCGTGTGTAATGGATCATTACACACGGGGCGTGGCTTGTTTTGTGTAATACATCCAGTTACTCAACAAAAATGTTACATAAAAAGGGTCCATTTCTCAACAGTCATAGAAAAAATAAAGTTTTACGCACTCGAAAGTGTGTCTAAAGTATATACTTTATACACTATAGTAGAAAAACAATTTTTTTTTATGCCAAAAAATGGTTGCCATTCAGAATTCAGTGTTTAAAAAAATCCAATTTCAAATAGTGGTACTGATTTTCAATATGTTCACGCCCTACTGGACAATAAGTAGCAAAATCTATAGATTAAAAAAAACATCACTCTTTCCAATTTTCACCCAGCTTGTTGGAAATATTAATATTCAAGGGATTTTATTTCATGTATTTTTATCTGTATTTATCACAGGCAGATGTGAATTGTCAATGTCAGTTTGAATGTTCATAAAAAATATAATTAAAGGATTCATAAAACTTTGAACGTTATTTTTATCCATTTCCTAAGCTTCCGTGCCTTGGAGGGTTGGATGAGAGAGGCTGGAAGTGGTTCACCCCTAATCTCTCATGCAAGCTTCTGGGGAGGGGGTTTTCCACCCGACACGACGCGTCCCAATGGCTCATAGGGTGTCTCCATGTGGCGTGATCTGTCATGGTATTCACAGATGTAAGGGTAGCATGACCGACCAACCTCATGGATAGGATAAGCAATGAATAAGGCTCCAGCATGGGAACCCGAATAATTGCTCGCGGATCAAAAGGAATAGAGGAGTAAACCTCGATAAAAACCAACAACATAGGGGAGGCAGCTATGTTGTGTGATTGTAGGCAGCGGCAGCCACTGCGTCCGGAGGCAACCGTGACAAAAGCCTAGAGGAGTAAACCTCGATAAAACAATCCGTAATCTACGTTGTTAGCTACCGTGACAATAGATGAATGGCTACGCGAAAGTCAGTCAGGAACGGTGCCTTCGGGATACCTGGTGACCTCCCGGAGTATCCAGCCTTACCACCACAAGCGGGGCTCTGTGGTGGTGGACATTCAATTCCCTAGCTACTCGTGGAATGTATTATGGAGAATGAAAAAAAAATGGAACAGAAAGCAGTGGAGGAAGAGAGTATTTTCGGAAAATCGAGGATGGTGAAACGAACACCTGATAAGGCGGGAGAGACTAGTGAGTGGAGCGATACAGGGGTGAAGAGGAAGGAGGTATCGCCACTGGAAGATAAGGAGCAGAAGAGGATACAGAAGGAGAAAGGATGGCAGGAAGTGGAGAGTGCGAAGGAGGAAGGAAGGGAGAGTGTAGAGAGATTGAAGGAGATGGTAAAGCGACCTGCGAAGAAGGTGAAAAGGCTGGAAGAGCAAATATCGGCGGTGGAGGGGCGAGTCAGGGAATTGGAGGAGTTGAGAAGAGAGGAAGATAGGATGGAGAGAAGGCAAACACGATGGGAGACTGGGAAAAGAGACTGGGATGGATGGAATGAGATTAGGAATAGGGACTGGGTGGACAAAAAACGGGAGGGAATAGAGGTGAAAGTAGGAAATCCCATTTTAGGGGAGGAAAAGATAAAAGTGGTGTGGGTGACTGAGGAGGACAGTGGAATGGAGAAGGGGATACAGAAGATGTTTAGGGATAGGTATCCGATGCTGGCAGAAAAAGGAGAGGAAATGGAGTGGGTTAAGGAGGTTCGCACTACGGAGAGAAAAGGGACCAGGGTCAACGCGGAGGTGTTGATCTGTCGGATGGAGGGAGATTGTAGGGATGAGAGGAAGGTGTTTAATTAGATGAGTCGACTGTTTGGGGAAGTGGAGATAGGGGTTAGAGTTGGGCTACACAGGCTTGAGCTTATGGAGGTGGAGGTGCTGAAGAAGATGGTCGCGTGGGTTAGAGCTGATGGGACTGAGGTGACTATTTATATGGATAGGGAAAAGGAGGTCAGGAATGAGGCGGTAATTGTAACGCGTTTTCCTCCTCGAGCGTTGTTGCTCGCGGCACGTCACACTTGACACCCTTTATATTTGTTCTCGGCGCCAGATTTTTTTCGTGGTTTACTCCACGGCCCCTTGACCCTTTGCGTCAAGAGTTCCGGGCAGCCTCAGATGGAGGATACGGAAAAAATTACAGGGGTCGTGTTAATATTTCGAGGAAAAAAAAAAGTTTCAACCTATCTAAAAAAACAATGGGGAATATTCCCTCTACCTTGCGGTACAGAATCATATGCAACTACCTACAGATAACTTTACAATCCTATATACTGAAGTGCGGTGAACTGATGGAGAATAAATAAATAACAGTCGCGAAAGGTTACTACAGTTTATTGATTTTCGCCCAAAATGTCACAACAAGCAATTTCAAAGCAAGGCAATGTATCAGTACAATTATAACAAAATGTATATACAAGAAATATAATCTAAAACGATGGATTTTAATGTAATACAAATAAAATGAAAGCATATACAGTGTTCATTAATTTTGGTTAGCAAGCGGGTGAAACTGGTAGCATTTACTAAGCGAACTCATGCAAGAAAACTAAGGCCAATGCATATAAACAGGCAATCAAAGCGATTTCAATTAAAAAAAAACCACGCCGGGTATTTGATGCAACGGAGTGAATCAGTGGTCCCTTTACCAGGTTTAGTCTTATATTCGAGTATTTGCTTTTCAGAAAAAGAAAATAATAATTTTACGGGATTTCAAGGAAAATATCAGACGAACCTGATACTCGCCAAAGACGTTACTAGTTCCAGTCAAACATCTAAAGATGGTTGAGAGCAACTCAGAACAACAAGGGCTTGATTATCAGAAATTGATTAAAAAAAATATATATTTGGGAACGGTATTTTCACTAACGGAAATCTCTCGGAAAATACCAGATAAACCTGAACGTCAGCGAAAACCTGATACTCTCCAAAGATCTTACTAGTTACACTCAAACACACCAGAACGTCTAAGAATGTTTGAGAGCACTCAGAATAGATTTTGACTAAGGGGAATTAATTGGAAGTATTTTTGAAAACGGTATTTTTCCTAACGGAATAAGGACAGGAACGGAAATTCCTCGGGGAATATCAGATAAACCTAAACGTCAGTGAAAACCTGATATTCTCCACTAGTTACACTCAAACACACCAGAACGTGTAAGAATGTTTGAGAGCACTCAGAATAGATTTTGACTAAGGGGAATTAATTGGAAGTATTTTTGGAAACGGTATTTTCCCTAACGGAATAAGGACAGGAACGGAAATCTCTCGGGGAATATCAGATAAACCTAAACGTCAGTGAAAACCTGATATTCTCCACAGATGTTACTAGTTACACTCAAACACACCAGAACGTCTAAGAATGTTTGAGAGCACTCAGAATAGATTTTGACTTAGGGGAATTAATTGGAAGTATTTTTGGAGATGCTGGGAAAGGTTTCGCAGTAAGAATTACCGATTACGAATAACAAAGAAATTTCGGAGAGGACCACTGATCAATAGATATTCTTAAAATCTAACACAACACCAGTTTGAAACTGTGTTCAACTTTAAGCTCAAACGAAATTATAATGAGGAATACAAATTATAATCATTTGTTGCTGAAAACGGTATTTCAGCAGAAAACTATATTAATTTCACTTATTGAAACAGAACCAATTCAGTTTTAGTTTCTTAAGACTCACCTTCACAGTATCAAAGCAACTGCAGGTTTTTATGTTGAAAATAAAAAAAAACTCGGAACGGCAGCAAAGCTCGCAAAATATCACAACTGACCCTCTCAGTCGTCGGTTTTCAAGAGACCTCTTTCTACTTTTCAAAAATCCTTCAACCTATGTCCCCATCCCCACTTTATTAGTCTGCGCGAATATATTCCAAAAATGCTAAACTCCTACGCTAATTTGAAATCAATTATCGTCACCCAGAATTTCTAGTTTTTCTTTCCAAAATTAATGATACACTTTACAAAAGGTTCTCTATTGATTAAAGTAGACGGAAATTCTAAAATGTTTGAAATAAACTAATAATGTTTTACAGCGATGCCTATCTGAACATCTTTTCAGGTAAATTAAGGAAAAAAAACTTAAATGTCTAAAAATAATAAAAACTGAAAATGTAACTTCGTTACATAATCCTGAAGGATCTTGGAGAAGTCTTACGAAAAAAAAATTCTTGACGAAAGTACAGTTTTCGTCAAGATATTTTTTTTACATATTTAAAATCGGAATCAAAATTATTTCTCAATTTAAAAAAAAATTTAAAGTTCGACCACTTTTCACCAGACAGTCTTGTAGGATCCACTTCCTAGGCTCGGCGTCTGCTGATTCGGTAAGGACATGTAGCTGGTCCAGCTCTTCGGGCGACACTCCTCTGGACATCAGAGTACCGACGAGGCGCGCTTGTTGGAGTTGGTGCGCTTTCGCGGAGATCACACTGGACGCCCATATCCCGAGAAGGACGGACTGGACTAGGGCGGCGAGTGAAGTGGGCCTGAACAGCAACAGACTTCTGTGCTACTTTGTCGTGGCATCGAGATGGTTTTCGGTGGACGAGGTCGACACACGGACATTTTCGTGACATTCGTCCATAGCGGCCGCATCGGGAACAAAATACCTTTCCGGTACAATGATTGCGGCGGTGGCCGACGGTACCGCATCTCCAGCACAAATCATCTCTAATCTTTATGAATAGCTCAGGTTCAGGGTGGCTATGTTTCCTTTCTCGCAGTGGAGAGTTCCCCTTTTGGCGTGGTCGCATGACTCGGTCCCTGGACGTCGATCGTCGAACTATTTCGGGTCTGCTCTTAGGCAACTGCTTGACGGACGAAGGTTTCAGTTCTTCGACCTTCTTCTCGGGTAAACTTTCAATATCGGACATGGTAATAACTTCAATCGAGTCTTCGGAATCCATATTTTCAGCGAAAAATCTGGAAACTATAAAGGTTATAGAGTTTGGCTCAACCATTGTGGGTCAATAACTCAATGTCACAAGAAAATTATCAGTCAAAAAAAAACGCATTAGAGAAAAAAAAAATCTTATAAATATCTACGTAAGTAGATAAACATTAATTTCCCCCCGAATAGGGAGGAGGTAGCCATGAATTGTGGAGTTTTCCATCACGCCCCTTCAGGCTTACGCGGCACCATTTTACGGGGTCCGTTTTCGGTGGCCGTAGTGCTTGGGCCTTGTCTATCCACGTTTTCGGCCAGGGTAGTGTCGGGGTATGGTTCTCTATGAACACCCACAGTTCTTCCTCCAGTGACGGGGAATCGGAAGTGACCATATCGGGACTTCGCGACGGTAGGGAAGTCGAGTCAAGTGAGCTCCTGAAAGTGGCTTCGTCAAGGAACGGTTGCGGAGCCGAAAAACTGGAGACCTCTTCAAGGAACGGTTGCGGAGCCGAAAACTGGAGACATCTTCAAGGAACGGTTGCGGAGCCGAAAAACTGGAGGCTTCGCCAAGGAACGATTGCGTAGCCGAAAAACTGGGAACTTCGTCAAGGAGTGGTTGCGGAGCCGAAAAACTGGAGACCTCTTCAAGGAACGGTTGCGGAGCCGAAAAACTGGAGACATCTTCAAGGAACGGTTGCGGAGCCGAAAAACTGGGAGCCTCGTCACCAAGTGGCTGGAAAGACGACCATATGCCGGAAGAATATTGAGTGATAGATTCCGAAACTTCCGCAGCATTTGGTGCGGAAAATTCTCCGGTCTGAACGGTAGCTCTTTCATAAAGGGTGCAGACCAGCACCTTATCGACGTAAACTCCGGGTTCTGGCGGTTCGGGGGAAGGAGGAGGAGTCGCTCCTGGGACGTAAGGAGTAACCCCCATCAACTCGGCGTCGACATTGATGTTTTCGAAGCTTCCCATCGTGTTTACGGAGTCAAACCATTCCTCCTCAAGCTGTAGCCAGTCTACGTTCTGGTCGTAATCCATATACGGTGGGAGGTTGAAACTGTTGTTGTCATGGGCTATGTCCTCGGGTTCTCTGACTGGTGAGGAGCAGGGTGAGGTGGTCAGGTCTATGATTTCCCATTCCTCTTCATGTGGGGGCTGATTCAACCGACGGGCAGCTTCCTTAACTGAAGTAGTCCTCTGGCGCTCTGCCTCTTGTTTCCTCTTCCAGTCTTCTGACGGCGAACGGGTAGGTAACGGGGAGCTTCCACGCGGTGGACCGTCACACCTCGGTCTCATCCTGTGAAACTGAAATACATTAGATATTAGCGGATTTTAGATCCTTTATGTGTACCCGGTTATATCGCTTGCCTTGGTCGTCTTGCAAATCATAAACTACCGGTGAAATGACGCGAATTACTTTAAACGGACCAGAATATTTCGGAGCAAGTTTAGCGGCTACATGATCAACGGCGGAAGACAAGGTATGTTCTTTCTTCATGACTTTGTCTCCTACGGTGCATCTCCAGTCACGTCGACGTAAATTATAGTATCGGCTTTGGTTGGTAAATGCTCTAGACAGATGTAAGCGTACGAGATCAAAACACTCTTGCAATTTCTTCATTCGCATCGTATACGGTTTTGAATCTACTTCGTCAGTATTTTCCAGTTCGGTATTCTTTTCCACATCTTCTTCAGGGGTCTCTTCAATTTCTTTTCTCAATGAGTTCGGTATTTCAGGTTCTCTTCCGAAGTTAAGGAAAGCTGGTGAGAATCCAGTGGAGTTATGCCTTGAGTTATTCATTGCGAATTTCAGGTCAGCCTCCTATGTCCCAGTCTCGATGATCCTGTTCGCAATATTGCGCAATCATGGTTTTCAAAGTGCGATTGGCTCGTTCAACCGGATTGGCTTGGGGGGTGTATGTGGGTGTGAAGCGATGTCGGACTTCTAATCCTCTCAACATATCCTTGAACAGCCTGCTGTTGTACTGAGTCCCATTATCGGTTAGTACGGTGCGGGGGCATCCAAACATTGTCAATACTTCATCATGAAAAGCGGTGATTATGCTACTAGCCGTAGCGTTTCTCAATGGCTTACACTGTACCCATTTAGTAAACCGATCTTTGAACATTATTATGTAACAGTTTCCCTTTTTGCTCCTTGGTAATAGACCAATGATATCGGAACTAACAGTATCCCATGGTTCTCGATTGGGCGTTGGTTGCATCTTCCCCGGAACTTTTTGTTGCGACGGCTTATACTTCTGACATAAGAGGCATTTCCTGACGTACTTAGTGATATCTCGGAACATTCCTGGCCAATAGTACAATTTTGCAATACGAGTGATGGTCTTAGCAATTCCCAAATGCCCAGCATTAGGAGCATCATGATTTTCTTGCAGTATGCGGGAGCGGTCGGGCTTTGCCACACATAGTTTCCAGGGATCGGACATTTCAGGCTCTCTGAAATCATTAATATCCCAGAAGTGGCGGTACAGACGGTTTCCTTTGATGCAGTAATCCGGAAACTTCTCCGGATCCTTTAAGACTTCTTCCTTCTTGTTCCGGTACCAAGAACATTCGGTGGCTTCCTCGGTCAGACAGAGTATAGATGGTGGGTCGCTCTCGGTGGTCATGGGTAGCGGGTTTCGGGACAGGGCGTCGGCCACACGATTTAGAGCACCTTTCCGATACTGTATCTCGAAATCATACTGTTGTAGAAAAATACTCCACCTAGCTAAACGTCCCGACGGACTAGATATGGAATGTAACCACCTAAGAGATTGATCGGTAACAACCGTGAAATGGTAGCCCTTTAAATAAGGACGCATCTTTTCAATCCCCCAAACAATGGCAAGACATTCTTTCTCGGTGACGGAGTAGTTTTTCTCGGTAGGACTCAAGGTGCGACTAGCATACGCTATCACGTGTTCATGACCCTCCTTTTGCTGGGTAAGGGCTATTCCCAAACCATATTCGGAGGCATCGGTCTGCAGGGTGAACGGTACAGTAAAATCAGGACAACTTAAAACGGGGGATTCAGACAGACAAATTTTAATCAAAACGAAAGCGGATTCTTGTTCTTCAGCCCATTTCCATCGCTGAGACTTACGGAGCAATTTTGTCAACGGAGCCACCTTTTGAGAAAACGATGGCACAAACCTCCGGTACCAAGATGCAACTCCTAAAAACCTTCTCAGTTCTCGGATATTCCTCGGCGCTGCAAATTTGACTATACTTTCGACTTTTTCTGGATCGGTACGGATTCCATCTCCAGTGACATGGCCTAAGTATTTCATGGACGGTAAACAGAAATGACATTTTTCCGGATTGAGTTTAAGCCGTGCTCCTCGTAATCTACGGAACACCTCAGATAGATTTACCAAATGCTGTTCGAACGTTTCCCCCAAGACTATGATGTCATCCAGATAAGCAAAGGCATACGGATCTAAATCTGGACCTATAAGTTGGTCGACCAATCTCTGGAACGTGGCAGGTGCGGAGTGTAACCCAAATGGAAGGACCGTAAATTGAAACAATCCACGTCCTGGCACGGTAAATGCGGTAATGGGTTTGCTTTCTGGTGTTAACGGAACTTGCCAGTATCCACTCTTTAAATCTAAGCTGGAAATGTACTTGGCTTTTCGCAATTTATCTAGAATAGCATTAATAAACGGAAGAGGGTAAGCATCTTTCATTGTTACCTCGTTAACTTTCCGGAAGTCTATACAGAAACGGTTTTTCCCATCTTTCTTCTTTACAATGACAATTGGAGAACTCCACGGACTTGTGGAGGGTTCGATCACTCCCTCTGCCAACATGGTATATATCTCAGCATTGCAAATTTCTTGCATTTTCGGATTCATTGGCCTGTATCTCTGTTTGATCGGACATGGTTGCAGCAAACGGATTTCATGCTCAACCAGTGTAGTCGGACCTTGTAAGGATTCAAATTTCGGTAACTCTTGGTCTAGAAAAGTATTTAGTTTGTCTGTCTGGTCTTTTGATAAATTTTTTTCCGTAAGTGGAACTATGGTTTCCAACGGACATCCTATATAACCATAATTGTGGTTATCTTCTAAATCTCTCGGAGATAACGCGGATATTTCAAATTTATTGTCGTCTTTTCCTTCTCTCCATTCTACGAGAGATGACGAAAAGACTACGGGCTCGGTTTGCTCTTTGTCAATCCCTAACTCCAGGGAAGACGTAGAGACTTCAGAAACGGTTGGATTTCCAGAATAACGGTTTTCTGTGATGATCTGAACATCGACTTCTTTCATTGATTGATTTACCAACCCTAAAACTTCAACAGGACTTGCTAATAACGGACGCCTTACTATTTTATTGTTAATGTAAATAGTACCTGTTCCTATCTCCAAACGGAAATTATATTTTTGGAGAACATCGTGTCCCAAAACAATATCGGTTATTAATCCGGGAAAATTCTCTAACGAACCCTTCATATTGACGTCATCGATTTTCCAACTGAGCTCATAAGTATCGGTGATGGAGACTACATTTCCATTAGCTAAACGGGCCTTCGTTCCTAGACGGGTGGCAGTTTGCTTTCTTTGGGAAAATGTCTTAGCTACTTGATCACCAATATATGATTTAGCTGCTCCGGTATCTAACAACGCTTGAAATTTGTGATTACCTATTTCGACGTCTATGTGCGGAAGGGGGTCGTTCATTTCTGCTGGCGGTGGTTCGGTATGAGAGGCAAAGATTTGCGGAAGCTGTGTCGGCCTCTCCTCAGGACAGCTTCGAATTAGTTTTCCTGCCTCCTGCAGGAACAATCACGTGAAAGTACTCCCTCCTTACGGCAATTAGAGCAGAATATTTTTGGAGGATTTTGACTATTGTTTCGGTAATGTCCAGCTTCTCCGCAGCGGAAACAAATTTGTTCACGAGAAGCTGATCCAGACGGCTGCTGTGTCGTATTCGGAGGCGGACGGCGAGGAGCATCGGACGGTGTCCGTGGACTGGAGCTTGCGACGGGTACTTTGGAAGGACCAGGAGTAGAGTTGTTGTTGCAGACGGTATTCCGGCAACAGGTTACGGTACAGCCATGCTAACTGTTGTTCGGTAGTTAGCTTACCATGGCGTCGCATCAGAGTTTGTAGCTCGGTTATGTATGTTGCGGCGGACTCATTTCTTCTCTGTAGGCGACGGCTTATCTCAGCCTCCAAGTCGTCTTCGTAATTAACGGGGTAGAAGAAAATTCGGAAATCGGTTTCAAATTCCTCCCAGGTCGTGTATCTACTCCGGTTGTTACGGTACCAAAATGCAGGTTCACCTGATAGTAATTCCGGTAACACCGGCAGTAGTCTATCTTTCTCTATATTCTGTGCTGTACATATCTCCTCAATCCTCTCTATAAACGAGGCAGGATCTCCCCGATTTCCGAAAGAAACCTTCCAATCGTGTACATTTAACGGTGGAGTTGCCATAGTGGTCGGGTGAGTAGCAAGTTCTGTCTGGTCAGTAGCGGGTTGTGGAGACCTATTTCTTCGTCTTAAGAAGTTAACCAGTCTTTTACGTTTTTCGGGAACGATTCCCGCAATGGATAAATTTCTCTTCTTGAGTTGGGAATTTAATTCCTCGTTTTTAAGGGTGTATACCCAACCTACTCGATGGTCTATGGCTTCTACCACAGAACTTACGGTCGGTAGTCGTGAAGGTACTGGAGGTACGGGTGTTTCCTCAGCAGCTTCACGGTCAAATAGTGAAGTAATGTCTAGCTCCTCAGAGTTTCTCCTAGACATTTACTATATATCTCCTCTTTTATTGAAAAACGGGAACAACCTGTTCTATTCAACACTACGGTAAGAGACAGTCGAAACCAGAATAACAAGAATACCGCAACACCACCTTCACAAAGAAAATCAAAACGGTATATAAAAAAAATTCCAATATGGCAGAATGGAAAAATGAAAAATCTCTTCCCCCAAACAATAGACAATACAAAAAAAAGAAATTGAAAACGAAATAAGGGTTCTTATTCAAATTAAAAAAATCAACTCTCTGTAATCGTTAAACGAAAACGAGAAGAAAAGAAAAAAAATAACGGATCCTGATAACTCAACAAATCAGGTCCCTGCTCGGGCGCCAAAAAAAAAAAAAAAAAAAAAAAAAAAAAAGTTTCAACCTATCTAAAAAAAACAATGGGAAATATTCCCTCTACCTTGCGGTACAGAATCATATGCAACTACCTACAGATAACTTTACAATCCTATATACTGAAGTGCGGTGAACTGATGGAGAATAAATAAATAACAGTCGCGAAAGGTTACTACAGTTTATTGATTTTTGCCCAAAATGTCACAACAAGCAATTTCAAAGCAAGGCAATGTATCTGTACAATTATAACAAAATGTATATACAAGAAATATAATCTAAAACGATGGATTTTAATGTAATACAAATAAAATGAAAGCATATACTGTGTTCATTAATTTTGGTTAGCAAGCGGGTGAAACTGGTAGCATTTACTAAGCGAACTCATGCAAGAAAACTAAGGCCAATGCATATAAACAGGCAATCAAAGCGATTTCAATTAAAAAAAAACCACGCCGGGTATTTGATGCAACGGAGTGAATCAGTGGTCCCTTTACCAGGTTTGGTCTTATATTCGAGTATTTGCTTTTCAGAAAAAGAAAATAATAATTTTACGGGATTTCAAGGAAAATATCAGACGAACCTGATACTTGCCAAAGACGTTACTAGTTCCAGTCAAACATCTAAAGATGGTTGAGAGCAACTCAGAACAACAAGGGCTTGATTATCAGAAATTGATTAAAAAAATATATATATATTTGGGAACGGTATTTTCACTAACGGAAATCTCTCGGAAAATACCAGATAAACCTGAACGTCAGCGAAAACCTGATACTCTCCAAAGATCTTACTAGTTACACTCAAACACACCAGAACGTCTAAGAATGTTTGAGAGCACTCAGAATAGATTTTGACTAAGGGGAATTAATTGGAAGTATTTTTGAAAACGGTATTTTTCCTAACGGAATAAGGACAGGAACGGAAATTCCTCGGGGAATATCAGATAAACCTAAACGTCAGTGAAAACCTGATATTCTCCACAGATGTTACTAGTTACACTCAAACACACCAGAACGTGTAAGAATGTTTGAGAGCACTCAGAATAGATTTTGACTAAGGGGAATTAATTGGAAGTATTTTTGGAAACGGTATTTTTCCTAACGGAATAAGGACAGGAACGGAAATCTTTCGGGGAATATCAGATAAACCTAAACGTCAGTGAAAACCTGATATTCTCCACAGATGTTACTAGTTACACTCAAACACACCAGAACGTCTAAGAATGTTTGAGAGCACTCAGAATAGATTTTGGCTTAGGGGAATTAATTGGAAGTATTTTTGGAAACGGTATTTTTCCTAACGGAATAAGGACAGGAACGGAAATCTATCGGGGAATATCAGATAAACCTAAACGTCAGTGAAAACCTGATATTCTCCACAGATGTTACTAGTTACACTCAAACACACCAGAACGTCTAAGAATGTTTGAGAGCAGCTCAGAACAACAACGGTTTGACTATGGGAAATTAAAAAAAAAATTATTGGGGACGATATCTCTACTAACGGAAATCTCTCGGGGAATACCAGATAAGCCTGAACGTCAGTGAAAACCTGATACTCTCCAAGGATGTTACTAGTGACACTCAAACACACCAGAACGTCTAAGAATGTTTGAGAGCAACTCAGAACAACAACGGTTTGAGGAGATGCTGGGAAAGGTTTCGCAGTAAGAATTACCGATTACGAATAACAAAGAAATTCCGGAGAGGACCACTGATCAATAGATATTCTTAAAATCTAACACAACACCAGTTTGAAACTGTGTTCAACTTTAAGCTCAAACGAAATTATAATGAGAAATACGAATTTCACCCAGAATTTCACCCAGAATTTCTAGTTTTTCTTTCCAAAATTAATGATACACTTTACAAAAGGTTCTCTCTTGATTAAAGTAGACGGAAATTCTAAAATGTTTGGAATAAACTAATAATGTTTTACAGCGATGCCTATCTGAACATCTTTTCAGGTAAATTAAGAAAAAAAAACTTAAATGTCTAAAAATAATAAAAACTGAAAATGTAACTTCGTTACATAATCCTGAAGGATCTTGGAGAAGTCAACCAGGAGGGGATAGATAAGATTAAGAAGGGTCTGACGGAGATGGAAGGAAAGTGGGTGGATAGACTCAGAGTCTCAAGGAACAGGGAGGTGGTTATAGAGGCAAAGAAGGGGGTTGAGGTGAGGGGAATTCTGAAGGAGGTGGAAAAGGTGACAGGAGCTAGGGCAGTGGAGGCGGGGAGGGAAACAAAAACCATTAAGATGGTAGGGATAGACCCATGGATGGAAGATGAAATGGTGAGTAAGAAAATAGAGGAATTGATTGGGGAAGGGACGAGGGTGTTGAAAGTGGTGAGGGAGAGGAACGGAATGAAAATGGCGGTGGTGAGGGTGGAACGCGAGAAGGCGGTAGCCTTACTAGGAAAAAAGGAAATTAGGCTGGACTTGAATAGGGTGAATATAATAGAGGGGAGAGAGGAGGGCAGATGTTTTGGTTGTGGAATGAAGGGCCATCTAGTAGCGAGATGTAAGACAAGGAGAGTGGAGAAGACAAGGAAATGCTGGCTATGTAGAAGCGTGGGACACATGGCCAAAGACTATCGGCAAGCCTTCCTTTGTAGGGTATGTGGGGAAAGGGGACACAAGCCAGGGGAAACAGAATGTAGTAGGGGGAGGAAGGTAGTTAATGAAGGTGATGGAAACGAAGGTGGAAAAAATGGGAGGGACCCTCTGGACCCCTTAGAGGGGATGAGTTAGGTCAAATAGGAGGAAGGGGCGAACAGACCTCGGGGAGGAGAAATGTGGAGGAGGGATGGAGGGTGCTACAAATTAATTTAGGAAAATGCAGAGTAGCACATGATATCCTAGATGAGGTAATTGGTAGGAGGGAAGTGGATGTGGTGTGTGGATCTGAGGTGAACGCTAGATATGTGGGAAGGCAAGGTTGGATGATGGATGATACAGGAGAGGCAGGAATAAGAGTGGTGGGAGATGGAATGAGGGCGGACGAAGTGAGGAAGGGTAACGGTTGGGTGGTAGTGCGAATTGGAGACATGGTGGTGTACAGTGTGTATATAAGTCCAAATGTCAGCCTAGAAGAATATGAGAGGAGTATGACAGGACTGGAGGAAGATCTTAGGGTGTCTAAAGGAAAAAAAGAGAGTTGTAAGAAGAATGGTGACAGGTGACTTCAATGCCAAGAATACTGCCTGGGGAGGGAGAAAAACGGACAGGAGAGGATAGATCCTGGAGGAAGTATTGACATCCAACGGATTGGCGGTGCTGAATGATGGACTGTTGCCCACCTTCGTGAGGGGTGACGGGGGTTCATCATTTATTGACATAACAGCGTGTGATGAATGGCTGGGGGAAAGAGTGAGTAGTTGGAGGGTGCTGGAGGATGAGGAAAGCTTGAGTTTACATAGGTATGTGGAGACGAATATAAGAGGAGGGAGAAAGGAATTGTTGGAAGAGTGGGGATGGAAGTGGACGAAGGCCGAGGCAGAAAGAGTGAGGAAGAAAGTTAGGGAGGAGATAGGTAGGGGTCTTGGGCATGATGTAGAGAAATTGTATGATGTGATACAGGGCTGCAGGAGAGAAGGGAAAAGGGGTAATAGGCGCAAGTGGAGGGCTAATTACTGGTGGAACGAGGAAATAGAGAGTCTGTGGCGAGAGTGTAGGAAGGAACGAAGACGAATGTTGAGGGGGAAAGTAGGGATGGAGGGAAGAGTGGGATATAAGGAGAAAAAGAAGGAACTGGAGCGAAGGGTGGAGAGGGAAAAAAGGAGAAAATGGGAAGAGTTACTGGGGGAGTTGGAAAACAACCCATGGGGGAAGGCGTATGAGATAGCGGTGAAAAGAATGGGTGGAAACAGGAACGTAGTACTAGAGGAAGATTGGGAAAAAGAGATTATAGAGAAATTGTTTACAGGGGTAGAAGGAGGTGGGGAGGGCAGAATTCGGGAAGCCCAGAATACTATGGAGATAGGGAAAATGAGAGGGATAAGGTCGGTAGAGAAGTGGGAGATGGAGGAGGGGGGGAGAAATATTAAGGTAAGGAAAGCCCCAGGGATAGATGGCATGAGAGGTGATATGGTGAAGAGGCTGTTGGATGACAATGGGGAATACTTTTTTGGACTGTTCCACAGGATATTGAGGGAGGAAGAGTTTCCAGAAAGGTGGAAGGTGGCCAGGGTGATCCTTGTGAAGAAGACGGGTAGGGATGGAAAACGGGCGGGAGACTATAGGCCCATTAGCTTGCTGTGTGGATTAGGTAAATTGATGGAGGGTATAATAAAGGTTAGGATTAAGGAGGAAGTTGATAGGAATGGGGGTTTTAGGGAGAATCAACATGGGTTTGTAGAAGGGAAGTCATGCATCACAGCGCTGGGCCGGGTGGTGGACTTGGTGCAAAGGGCTAGGCAGGGTAAGGGTAGGAATAAGAAATTGGCCCTGCTTGTGTTCTTCGACGTGGGGAACGCGTTCAACAGTGTCAGTAAACGGATGGTGTTGAGCGCGTTGACAAAGCTTGGAGTAGGGGAGGGGCTAGTTAATCTAGTAGAGGACTACCTGACGGGGCGTGCGATAGTGGACACTAGAGGGAGAAGGTATGGGACGGAGGTTGGAGTGCCCCAGGGCTCGGTTCTGGGACCGACGCTTTGGAAGTGTGTGTTTGATGAGGTTTGTGAGATAGCATGTGAAGAGGGATGTGAGATTACGGTGTATGCGGATGATGTCTGTCTGGTATGTACGGAAAAGGGAGAGGTGGATATAGAAAGAAAGGCGGAGAGGATGTGTAGGAAAATTGTGGAGAAGATAGAGCGTTGTGGACTGGAAGTGGCTGAGGATAAGACTGTGGGACTATTGGTGAAGGGGCGGAGCAAGGCAAGGGAGGTAGGGGTGATGGTGAAGGGAAAGAAAATTCGGATGGAGGAAGCGGTGAAGTATCTGGGGGTGTGGTTGGATAGCCAATTATCCATCAAAACCCATATGTTGAAGGCTGCAGAGAAGGCAAAAGTAAGGGCAGCGTGGCTAGGAAGATTGATGGGTAATTTGAAAGGACCGGGAGAATGGAAGAGGAGGATAATTGGTAGGACGGTAGAGCAGAGTATGCTGTATGGCGCTGAAGTGTGGGGTGAGAAAGCAGGGGTGAATACGAGGGTTAGACCACTCCTGCGGGTGCAGAGAGGGATACTTTTGAGGGTGGTGCAGGCGTACAGGACAGTGGGTGGACTGGCAGCAGCAGTGCTGTCACGGTCCTATCCATTGGATCTGATGGCTAGAGCCAGACAGAAACGCTGGAGGGGAGCGAGCAGAGAGGAAGTACAGGAATGGATGGATGAGGAAATGGAGAAAAGGTGGGATGAGTATGAGGGCGCGTTAAAAGGAGCGATTGGGAGCAGGAGAAATTGGGTGGACCGGAAATTTGGGGAGGTGAACTACTTCTTGACGCAGGTGCTCACAGGGCATGGGTCTAGAGTGGGTTACCTCCACAAGATTGGGAAAAGAGAAACTGGAGTGTGCGAGAGATGTGAAGTGGAGGATGATGTGGTACATGTGTTTAGATGCTGGAAGTATGAGGAAGTTTTGAAGAAGTTGGAGAGTAAACTGGGAGAGGCGGTGTATTGGGAAAATATGGTGGAGATTATGTTGAGGGGCGAGGAGGAATGGATGGAGATAAGTGGCGTAGTGGAAAGCATGATAAGGGAAAGAGAAGGACTCGCTATGGAATGAGAGAGGTGGGAGTGAAAGGAGGAAGATGAGGGAGAGTGTGTGAGGGACCGCCGCCCGTCTTGAAGTATGCTAGGGTAGTGATTCCAAGGTGGGAGTAACGGCGAGTTTGAGGTGGGTTTGGTTGGTAGGCATCTCCGCGGGGATGAGTCCAACACTGTCTGGGTACTGGTTAAGGACCCAGTCGAACATGAGTTTCCCATCTCGGCCCGAAAAAAAAAAAATCCTAAGCTTAATTATAACATTTTGGCGACCGTGACAGGACACATTGAGCTAGAAATGGAAAATATCAAAAAAGAAAGGCAATTGATAAGAAACCACTTCTCCAAGATATACAGAGAGTTAGACATGATATTTCAAGATAAGGCAGCAAATAAACAAGATCTGTTGGCCATTTCCAGGCAATTAGAAGACAAAGGCGACAGATTGTTGAGAGCAGACGAAAATATCAGAGAATTCTTCCTCTCTACTGAAATAGATGATGCAGCATTCGAAGAAAAATATGACACAAGTGAATTCTACAGAGAAGAATTGATAAAATAAAAATCAAGATGTGAATTGCTCCTGAAAAAAGAAACCGAAGATGATAAATACAGTTCACATAGTTGGAGAAGCGACACGAACAGAAGGAAATACCGTCTACCGAAGATAGAGTTAAGAAAGTTCGATGGGGATGATAAAAACTGGATTGGTTTTTGGGGACAATTTAAGGAAATCCATGACGACGAAGAAATCGATTTGACCGATAAATTTCAGGGATCCATTGCCAGGGAATTAATCGAGAGTTTTCCTCCATCAGGGACGAACTACCAAATAGCTATTGACCAGTTAAAGGCTAGATTTGCTAGGGATGAGTTGCTTGTAGAAGTTTACGTAAGAGAGTTATTAAGCTTAGTTATGAAACAAGCAATGAAGAATGCAGGTATGGCACTTTCTCAATTATATGATAAGCTAGAGACGCAGTTGAGGGCTTTGGAAACTCTTGGTGTTACGAAAGAAAAGTATGCAGCTATGTTGTTTCCTCTTGTTGAGTCTGCATTGCCGGATGATCTATTGAAAGTTTTGGGAAAGACACAGAAATGCGAATAAAAAATCCTCGTTGGATCATGCTAGAGACAATACTGATAATTTATCTCTATTATTAGATTTTCTTAGAAGTGAGGTGGAATCCGAAGAAAGAATCAATTTAGCTCAAGGGGCCATCCATAAAGTACGTCACAAGAATTTTAGGACTTTTGAACCCCTCCCCCGTCCTTGTCACAGGTTGTCACATTCTAATATAACCCCTCCTGATGTGACGTCACACATTTTTTAAATTTATGTATGTAATTGAAAATAATCGAGAGAAAATAACAGCTATTTTCATGTTTTACTTATTTTTATTAAATAATAATCTAATAAAATCAACATAAAGTCCAACATTTCATGAAACCGAAAAAACATACGACTAGTATTTTAAATTTCAACATGTGACGTCACAAAAGTATTGACCCCCCATGCCCCTTGTCACATGATGTCACACTTCGGTGATACCCTCCCTCCCCATTAACGTGTGACATACTTTATGGATGGCCCCCAAGCAGGCTTCAATACGGATCATAAGTGTAAATACATGTCTACAGCTATTAAACATAAAAAACCCACAGGTGAAAATGGACCATATACCGCAGCAGCTTTATATTCGGCTAATTCGAAAGGAGTAACAAACGATGGTAAGAAAATTCCATTTTATTTATTTTGCGAAAAGACGCATACTAGTCAGGACTGTGTGAAAGCACAAAAATTGTCTCTCGATGAGAGAAAAACCTTGGTAATGAGCAAAAAAGGATGTTTTACCTGTTTAAAACAAAATCATACCAGTAAAAACTGCAAGGCATTTGTTAAATGTATGGTTTGTTCAAGAAAACATTATCCCATAATGTGTCATGATTTAATTGCTAAACAAGATAAAATTGATAAAAAGGAAGAGCAGCCAGTAGAAAACGTTTTGACAAGTAACTACAAAACTACTGTTTTATTACAAACTATCATGGTGAGAATTTCAAATAATAATAGTGAAAAAATTGTTCGAGCATTGTTGGATTCCGACTCACAACGTTCATATATTCTAACTTCGTGCATCAAAGATATAAAATTAAATAAAATAGATGAAGAAATAATTGTTCAAGGAGTATTTGGTGGTCAACAGTCATCACCGCAAGCACATAGAATATATGATATTACAATAAAAAGTCTGCACAGTTCTTACAAATGCAACTTGAAGGTCACAGATCAAGATAAGATTTGTAATCAAATACCTCGGCTTCATGATGGTTATTGTAGGTATAGATTATTTGAAAAGCAGAAATATAATAATAACTGATGTCAGTGTCAATGATACTCCACAAGAAATCGAATTGTTACTCGGAGGGGATATTTTTGGAAAATTATTAACTGGAAATACAGAAAATATCAATGGTGACTTATTTGCTATAGAAACATATCTTGGTTGGACGCTAATAGGAAAAGTAGAATCAGAAGAGAATTATTTAAATATATTTTCTGGCTTCGCCAATTTTTCAATATCTGACTTATGGAGTTTAGAGATGTTAGGAATAAAAGAGTCAGCTGAAGTTCAATCAATTCTTGAAGAAAATTCTCTGAAACAATTTTAAGAAACTGTTGAATTCAATGAGGATAATAGATACGAAGTTCAACTACCTTGGAAAGAAGGTCATCCATCTCTTTTAAGTAACGAAGAATTAGCACATAGCAGACTTTTATCTAGTTCAAAAAAGCTGTTAAATATTGGAAAATTCAATGATTACGAAAAGGTATTCACAGAATTGGAAATGCTGGGAATCATCGAGCGTGTGATTGATAATTCAGATTCAGTCTTTGTAGAGTCCCTAGAACACTTGGCGAGAACTTTGATTTGGAATTTCCCGAAAATTCCAGTATTCATGTGTTCTGTGATGCTAGCAAGATAGCCATTGCTACTTGTATATATTTGAGAACTACCTGTGAAAACTTTACTTCAGTAAGATTACTACAGGCAAAGTCTAGATTAGCTCCAAAAGATAGTACTATACCTAGACTCCAGTTGATCGCAGCTTTACTAGGAGTACGTTTATGTCGCTCTATGAAGGAGGTAGAGGGATTTCGGAATATGAAAACGTATTATTGGAGCGATTCAATGGTTTCATTAACCTGGATAAAAACTAAAGGCAACTGGAATACTTTTGTAGGTAATAGAGTCAAGGAAATCAGATCATTCTCTCAGATACAAGAATGGCATTTTGTTTCTGGTAAATTGAATCCTGGAGACATTCCATCAAGAGGATGTGATATCAAATTTTTGTTAGAAAATTGTTGGATAAACGGAACCAGTTGGTTGAAAGATGATATTAAAGATTGGGCAACCCATGAAACTACTGTTTCAATGGAGGAAGCAAATAAAGAAGAACGGAAAACTATTGTAACACTTATATCGAAAGTAAATATTTCAACTGATGGATTAAACTATTTTTCAAAATATTCTAGAATTGTGAGAATGATGGGTTGGATATCAAGATTCTTGAATAATTCAAGAAAAATATCCCTTAGGAAAATCGGAATACTCAGTTACGATGAAATTATGAAAGCTGAAATACAAATTTTGAAGTTGGTTCAATTGGAAAGTTTTGGAGATGAAGCTAAGTCTATTCAAAATTTACATGTAGTCAGAGATGCGAAATTTGTTCAAACACCTTTGTCTCCACTACCAAAAGATAGGATAACGTGTAAAGCAGCTTTCGAAATAGTTGGAATCGACCTAGCGGGACCTTTGTACCTGAAAAATAAATCAAAATCATGGATAGTAGTATACACTTGTGCAGTCTACAGAGCAGTCCATTTTGAATTAGTTGAATCTCTTTCTACAGATTCATTTCTTTCTGCATTGAGACGTTTCATTGCCAGGAGAGGAAGAATATCAACCATATACTCTGATAATGGAACGAATTTCGTTGGTGCTCATAATCAGATGAATAAAGTTGATTGGGATAAAGTTTTAGAGTATTCTAACATTAAGAAAATTAAATGGAACTTCAACCCACCAACAGCTGCATGGTGGGGTGGTTGGTGGGAGCGCATTGTCCGCATCATCAAGGACCTTTTACGTAAGAATCTAGGTAAATCTTCTGTTACTTATGAAGAACTTCTCACTTTACTGTGCGATTGTGAGACAGTTATCAACGCTCGACCGCTGACCTATGTGTCAGAAGATCATGAAGATTTAAGTCCTTTAACTCCAGCAAATGTTTATCAATGATATTCCGAACCACGAGATGCCCGACTTAGATGAAATTGATCGAAATAGTTTAATAAAGCGTAAAAGATATATCCAGAAATTACGAGATTGTTTTCGGAACCGCTTCAAAAAGGAATACCTAGCAGAATTAGTCAATACTGGTCAAAGCAAAGTTCGTAATTTAGACGTTGGCGACATCGTATTTGTGGGAGCCAAAAATGTAAAAAGGACAAGCTGGCCACTAGGAAAAATATTGGAAACATATCCAGGAAAAGATAACATTCATAGAGTTGCAAAAGTTAAAACAATGAATGGTGAGATTTTACGTCCTTTTCAACGACTGTATCCATTAGAAGTAAAGAGTGCACAAAAATTAATACCAGAAAAACGGAAACTTGCAAGATAGTGATGAAAAAGATGAGGAAGATGGATCCAAATCTGAAAAGAAAACCCGAATAGTGACAAGATCAGGGCGCTTAGTTAAATCACCTAAGCGATTCGGACATAATGTTTAACTAATATTTCATGTTATTTAACAATTTCTTAGATTAGCAAATTGTTAAGGGGGGAAAATGTTGGAAATATTAATATTCAAGGGATTTTATTTCATGTATTTTTATCTGTATTTATCACAGACAGATGTGAATTGTCAATGTCAGTTTAAATGTTCATAAAAAATATAATTAAAGGATTCATAAAACTTTGAACGTTATTTTTATTCATTTCCTAAGCTTAATTATAACACAGCTATTTACATTTTTTGATACGTTTTAAACGAGTTATGATTTTAAATTGTCTGTTTCAACTAAATAAATAAATATTTCCAATAGTTTTTTTCTGAAGTAATTGTAGGTACCTACTAGTTAGTGAATTGGCAATTTTTCATAGCTTTTAAATGAGTCGTTAAAAATCTGGATATTACTACCGACAGAAACAGTCACAGTTCAGGTAATCTAAAATTTTTTATACATATATTTCCATTATTTTTAAATAAAAAAATTAAAAATAAACGACGAGGATGGGATTCGAACCCACGCGGGCAGAGCCCATTGGATTAGCAGTCCAACGCCTTAACCACTCGGCCACCTCGTCCTATACACATATTACGGCTAAATAGCTAACTTATACCGTACAAATTAAATTGATTATTTAAATTATTTCAGAATGTATTATTTAGATTATTTCTTATCAGTACTGATAATAATTTTACGTCACGAACATATTAGATACTTTAAAAAGTTCATGTATTTTCAACTCTGATATATTCATAATTCGATAAGCAGCTCAGCTAGCATGTCCTTCTTGTATGTATCTTGAATATTATAAGTATATTTACTATTAACAAATACATAATATCATTGTCTAATATAAATTATTAGACAATGATAATATTCAGCAGCTTGAGAATTTACATCTAGGGTTTTAAGTTTTTGTGGGTCCAAAACAGTGCAAAAAGCTAGTGTAATAGTAAGGGAGCCAGCTGCACTGTTTGGATAGGCATAGATAACATAATACAGAGGTTCATACAACAGCCTTTTTGGTGTGCGTCATCGTTTGTTAATGTCTTTCTAACACATTACGTGGAAAGAATTGCAAAAAGAGTCAGGTCTTTGATTAATCCTAATCAAAATATCGCAATAATAAACCGTTCAAATTTATTACAAACGTCAATCCTAATCATTGACTCACCAAAATTTGATTGGTTGATGTTCAGATTAAGCGTAAGCGCGACCTATCAATCGGGAGAAATTTCTTTATTTAAAATAGGCATGCAGATATACCTTTCGTATTGTCAATGTGTCTGACATCTTTTTCTACTGTCCCACTGACAGTTCTTGTCAGGTCTGTACTTTGTTGTTCACGGTCAATTATTATTTATGAAAAGTTAATATGAATATTATTGTTATATTTATTCGAATAATACAACAATATGTCTAGATACACGGAAAACATTAGCATTTTGAAAATTCTCAAGTATTTTCAGTTTAGAAAAAGAAGCTGGTAACTATTAATTTCATAGCCTTGTCGAATTTTGCTGAATACGATCCTTATGATTTTATTTATCAAATTTAGGGTTAGATATGTGTCAAAATGGCAAATAAAATAAACGACATACCCAAAACCCGAATATACGTCACAAACGATGACGCACACCAAAAAGGCTGTTGTATGAACCATACCTACTGATTTCTGTAAATCTAGTTCTCGATATACAGTCTTATACCCTATTAGTGAACGGAATGATTTAGAGAATAGCGATATATAAAATCTTGATATAAAGACGATAAATATCATGAAGTTACAAATAAAACGTGAAATTCACACTTTATCATCAAAAATATATTCAAATAACTGCAAATAGCTTCAATTGACATTTAAATGAGTTTTTTCATTTAATTTGATTGTCATCAAATGATCATTAATACGGGTGTCAACCAGTGTGAACCAAACAAAACTGTACACATGTTTGATTGGAAAATGTGACAGTTTATTATTTGACAACGGTACGGTAAATGTCATTGAATAAACGATGTGCTGTCATTTAAGTTTAAATTGAATTTCAAAATAAATTGTTATCTACTCAATAAAAAGATCAAAGAAAAAATATATGTGCCTCCATAATGGGGTCAGTAACTCCAGCTAATACCCCTCTAGATTCCGATTTTATAGAAAGTTCTATTTCATTATGTACAAGTGAATCGTGTCCATATAAAAAAAAATACGAATGTTTGGTGATTCCCAAAAGTGAAATGAATATAGATGTAAACAAAATATGCTCTAACGAAAATTGTCTCTATCAAAAACCATTGGAGGAATGTCTACCTGAACCAATAAAACGACAGTGCGCTTTCAAAGATTGCCCCTTCACAAAAAAATACGGACACTGTGGAATCGATGTCGTAAAAGCAATCAAACTTCAAAGAAAATGCTCCAACAAAAAATGTACAAAAAAAAGGTTATGTCAACAATGTAATATAAAACGAAATATTTCCGTAAATTCAATATGCGACAATGAATTGTGTCCTTATAAAATACCTTATGAAGAATGCAGGGATTTGGAAGAAAGACTCATCAATTTTGATAAAAATAATCTGGGAATATGCACCAACGATTTATGTCCTTACAAACCAATGTATAAGCAATGCGAAGTTTTTATAGATGGACCAGAAATATGTACAAATGAAAAATGTCCTTATAACCTAATTTTAGAAAAGGTATGTACTTTTCATTATAAATCTCGTTATATAAAATAGTTATTTGTTTAACTAGGCAGTCAATCTACTTTGCTGCCGAGTTGAACATATAATTTTGTTTGACTAGGCAGTCAATCTACTTTGCTGCCAAGCTGAACATATAATTTTTCTCCGATTGTTCATGAGGATATTGTATTTGCAAATTATTACAATTCCCACAATCTCTTTATTTTAGTTGGTTGCTATGGAAATGTATAATCATAGGCAGCAAAGTAATCACTTTCGTGCCTAGGCAGTCAGCAAAATTAATATTTGCTGCCAATCGGAGAAAAACATTGGGTTTGTTCCAACCGCAGTCAGAAACCGTCAGAAACTATCAGAGAATAGTCGAGCATTGCAATCAGTGATAGGAATTACGCGGAAATAACTCGTTGTTTGCTATGGTCGACTATTCTCTGATAGTTTCTGACGGTTTCTGACTGCTGTTGGAACAAACCTATTATTTCTACATGCCAATCTGGGAGGGTAACCTGGGGTAACTGATCAGTTGGAGTTGTAACTAGTGTGCTTTCGCATGTGCTGTAAGTCATAAATAAAAAAATACTCACTTCAGAGATCCCCTACCCTGCTGTAAGTCAGCTGGTTGTCAGATAAACGTTTTTGTCATTGTCAATATTTTATTTGAATAATTAAAATGTTAAAAGTACATAACACATGGCGCAGTCAGTAAACTGGGTGAAAGCAATCAGCAAAAGAGTTTTACTCACTTCATAGTAAGTTCTGTTGACTTTTAGTTTGTGCTCAAACACACAGACATTTGGTTACCATTTTGGCATTGGTATGTGGCCTATGATGATTCGAATTCTATACTTGCCTTGATCTCTTGTAACCAACGAACGTTTTCTATACAAAAGGTCCCCGAATTTTCCGATGTTGTCAAACTTCTTCCAGGTTCAACCAAACTTCCTGGGGTGCATACAAAGACAACATTCAATGGTGTTTAACTATTTTAACCAGATTAGTTAAAATTGCCTAGGCAAACACAATGGGCTAGGTAAAAAAGATATATACCTCAGTGTGGAATCCAGGACATACTAGAATAGAAGAAGAAAAATGAATATAGCAGATAAACTAGCGAAGAGGAAGACAAACACAACTTTTTGGGGACCGGTACGATTTTGTGGTATCAGCTCTATTGAAATATTGGAAGAAATATGCAAAGCAAAAGAAAGAGAAGATCTGACCATTTGAAAGAACTAGTGTAGTTTTAACAGGGATACTAACGGAGTAATGTCGCCCGAAGAAGCTCATAATAGTGATGGAAGAAAAATATAGATTATGTGGTAAGGACGAAGGAACCTCCATCCACATAAATCCGAACTACACAATAGGACACAACACCTAGAAGACTAATTGATAGACGGGGGGGGCATTGCCTTAGTTAAAGCCTACAGATATCCTGAAATTCCTCCGGAAAATAGGACTAATAAGTCTCTCCGTCTTTTCTGAGATAGTAAGGAGATGTAAAAGGAGGTATAGAGATCTTTTAGGTCTCAGTTAATGTCTTCCTGATATACATACATATTAGATTTAATTTGCAAAAAGATGTGATGTAAAAATATACCAGTGGAAGAAACTATATTTATTTGGTAATTCAAACGAGCAATTATAATATCACTATTTTTTATTTAGGAAGAAGAAAAAGAAAGTGGTGTGAAGCTACCAATATGTAAGAACAAATATTGTACTTACAAATTATATGAACAATCAGAATCCGAAAAAGGTGCAACAGAATCCTTGGAAAATGAATCGAAACATTCCGAGTGTATTGATAAGTCGGTAGAAGATATATGTGATAACAAAGATTGTTTTTATAAACTAGAAGATAGAAAATTTGTTACAGATTCCAAACCTGTGGAAAGTTGTCCATACAAGACAAATTTTGTACAATGCGAATTGGATCCAGTGACAGAAACATGTTCGAATCGAAGCTGTCCTTATCAAATACAGTCAGATCTACCTCAAGCTACATGTTCAGTTGAAACGTGTCTGGACAAAACTAAATCTGTGGACTGTAGACTCGATTTGGCTACAAATATTTGTTCGAATGAAGCTTGTCCGCTTGGTATCGAATATGGAGAGTGTTTTTTCAGTTCCACACCCTCATTGGAATCAGAAGTATCTATAAAAAACGAATACAAATGGGAAGTTGGTGCCCAACATTCAGAAGCTTATATGGTTGTCGAGGATATCCTGGACAAATTACTCTCTAGCCTATCAGGTATATTATTTGTCTCTTTGTATTCTTGATTACACCAGACTATATCAAAATACAACATTCAGACATTGTTTCTGAAAATACGGTTTCCGCCAAAATAAGCCGTACCGAAATAAAGGGTGCAAAAATATGTATCTGTCACAGTTGGATTGTTTCTCTATATTTCACGTTAATAATGCGCTGCCAGTTAAAGTTGATTAAAAAAAAATGGTCCTAAACATCCTAATAAAAAATGTTTTCGATCGCAATAATGGTCCAATCTTACAGGAGGTATCAATAAAATATTAACAAAAATTTAATGAAGTTACCCCAAGTAAAATTGTGATATTAGTTGCTGTGAAAAAGTTTCGTTGTACTGTGTCAACGTAAAAGTTCTTCAAGTCGTAAAAAACAGTCTACTAACGAAAACGAAGGACGTGCTCAATTCTCATGACAAGTTTTGTACATTCACCTTAAAGAAGTCTTATAAGAGCTGCAAGAAAACGCAACATCAGTCTTAGAGCACGTCGTATGTTCAAATCAATTACTGGTTATCCATACCGCATTCAAATTGTACAAGGACTAAATGCTGCGGATACACGTGCAAGAGAAATTTAATGTGGTCGAATATGACTAACATACAGTATGCGAAATCTGCTTCGGAACCTGGGTCTCGAATTACACAAGTACGACAAGGATATATGAAAGAGAGAGGGAGAATAATAATTTATGCACAATGATCACTTTGTTTCACCTTAGGGGGTGTAAGCTTATTCCCGAGAGTTACCGTTGGTGGTGGTGGTAAATGGTAATTCAGTATGCTCCCAACACGGAAGGAGTGAGGGCGTTAAAGAAATATAAAAATACAATCGTTATTACGTAACCTGATGTAAATCTTAAAATTAATTTTTGTCAACATGATAATTTCAGACCAAGTTGACAATTTCTAACTACAATAGGATACTATTTTAGCCATTGTAACTTGAAAATAAAACAGCATTTCTTGAGAGAACCACAATTAATAAACTAAAAATCCCTTCCATTAATAAATTTAATTTGAAAAATAAAATAAGTAGGTAGGTACCTACACCTATTCTAAACATAAAATATAAACTTCTTGAAAAAATAAAAATAAAAATCCATTCTAAAGGTAAACATAATTTTAATGAATTAAGTGCTCAAATAAACCACCTTGCTGTGCCAGACAATAACCAAATCTGTGATAAAGATTTGATCTCATATCTCTTAGATTATTTGTCAAAGAAAACGAGAGAAAAATATAATTTGTACAAATTAATCTGCGCTTCTGGCAATAGCGGTTAAAAATGTTGAAATAGAGGGGCAATGAGCAGTCGGTAACTCTCGGGATTTAAATTCACTCCCCAGCTGGAATTAAATACACGCCTCGATGACCGCGCATAATTATCTTTCTCTTTCAGCTGTTTTTCTGTCGCTCTGTGTATACAACGATGGATCGTTAAGGATTTACGCAATCTGTATGGCATAAGTACTGTGAGCCTACAGACTACTCACTACACTCACCCTCCCTACTCTACAGATACAGAGTCAGACAGGTGTGGTCGAGTGCTGAGCATAATTTATGACGATCCGTATGTTTTGGAAAACGAATGGTTTTCAGACGAAAGTCACATTCATCTTAGCAGCTGTATTAATCAACAAACAAACATCCTGATGATATTGTTGAGAAACCACTCGACAGTCTTCAAGTATGGTGCGTGGTATCTGGTCAAGGAATTATTGGTTCTTATTTCGTTAAATACGAGAATCATAATCGCCCTACTGTAAAACAAGAGCGTTAAATTATTGCACGTTTTGTAAGGAATGTAGGGGAGCAAGGGGCTTGTTGTAACAGTTTTCATTAAAACTAATATATCTTGAAATCTATTGATTAAATTTCTACTAAATAAAGATGGATGAATACTGTAACTCTTCCTCTACCAAATCAAGTAAAAATAATACCATAACCTTTGGTCATTATTTTTTTACAATCAATTATTTTCTAGAAGTGCGGTGTTACAACTTACCTCGTGCTTGGGGCAAGTAGTAACGACAAAAAAAAACGATAATACTACCTCTAATCATTTATTCTTTGTTTTTTTTTAAATTGACATCTTTCTAAAGTAAGTATTACTAGTCTAAGATCCGAATCTAAATCGAGACCTACCGGGTTGATAAGAGAATCAAACTTATTTTATAATAAATTGAATATATTAGAGAATATATTAATAATAAAATTTTATACTGGACGTAAAGTATAGAACATATATAGAATGTGCAGCCGTAGGGTAGACTATTATTTACCTGGACGAGCTACTGGGTGGACAGGTATAAGCAGGTATGTCAGTACTAGTTACTTTCTCTAGCTATATAATAGAAAAAAATTTATATCAGCATAAGCGCTGTTTTATTCTGAACACGATGATATAGGGTAGACTGCAAAAAATTCGGTCCCAATAGGGGTATGCAAATTTTAAAGATTTCAATTTCAACGTGTCTGACGTGAGTATAAGAAAGTGCGCATGCTCAGTATGTAAACTTTATGGAGAGTAGAGGTACCCCTGCTACTCTCCCTATTGTAAACAGTACACGTTATATTATTTTGGAGCAGCTGACATTTGAATTCAGGATGCGTTATTTCGGAGCAATTGAAAAAATGTTGCAAACAAATTTATTAATTAAATACATAACAATCTAATATATTATATATAATTCAAAAGTACTAAACAACATAACATAATTTAATAGTTATTTATGCAACAAGTGCAAAAAGTGAGTGTTTTTTGCACGCGACGTGAAATTGTCCAACGAGGTCTTTAGGCCGAGTTGGACAACAGGTCAAGTGCAAAAAACACGTTTTGCAAGAGTTGCATACAATATTTTTTCTAAATTCATGCAAAAACTGGAAAATTAGAATATAAATATGTTGAGAGCCTTTCCTAACCTAATCAAACTTAACCCGTTCTTCTTTTTTTGTATCTTTATGGCCTTCACCTTGTCAGTACTCAATCATAGCTGGTTTTCGCCTTGACCATTTAAATTTTAAATAATTAGATTTTTGCAAAAATTGTAACTCGTTGAGACTAAGTAGTGAGGTATACATATATTATTGTTGTATTAAAGCAGGATCAGATACTCGCTATGGATTTTTATTTAATTTAAATGTTTATGTTTGTCATTAATCATCACAAAACTGACACAAGAATGACAGATGAGTGCAATAATAGTATTTTATGCAACGATCATGTAATGATAGCCATTAAGACACGAGCATGTTGTAGGATACGAAACGAGCCGCAGGCGAGTTTCGTATATAATATGCGAGTGTATTAATGGCCATTACATGAAAGTTTCATACAATAATTTTTCTACTCCGCTTAATAAGAATTATTCCATTAATAATTGTTTAGTTTAATTAATTTTAAATATAGTTACTTTTGAAAATCAAAATTATTTGGCAGCTGTCAAATTAAGTGTCACTTAGACCTGTTCGCCTGCAATAAAAGTGTAGCACTGAGCTATATAATTTTGAAAAATTCAGGTCTATCTGTGAAAAAATGCGTGTAAAATTGCTAAATTTGGGACTATCTATGTATAAAATTGCATTTGTATACTGCAAAAAGCATTGAAACATAATTAAAATAAATAAAATCGTATAGCTGTGCTACACTTTTATTGCAGAGAAGAGACCTAATATAATTAATTTCTGAAATGTCAACCTGGTATCCATGGCTATATTAAATATTGTGCGAATGTCGCATTCCTCCTATTGGCTTAAAAATCTGTATCATAATGAAAATCTGTATCATAATGAATTTCATTATGATACAGATTTTGGTCTTTTAATAAGTATATTATAAAACAGGAGTAGAAAAAATATTTTATTGCACTTTTTGCATTAAATGTGGTTCACAAAAGTGTTGTTTTTTGCATGAATGTAGAAAAACAAATAAATATAAATATATAAATGTATATAAATATATATATATATATAGTTATATCCTATCGACGCTGTGACTTCACGACGTATAATTTTTAACAACTCATTGACATCCATTGACGTTGTGGCATCCAAAATCGGATGTCATAGCGTTCCATGTGTGTAAACGGTTTATGGGAGGGGCAAGAGGGTGTTAACAAAATTTTGGAGGATGTCAAAAATAGTGTTTTTCAAACGAAAATATGAATCTAGTTCCCACGTATATTAACTAGATGGCGCGAGCAGTGTATATTTTGTATATTCGGTTACGGCTGGTCAATTTTAAAGATGTTGATTTTCGTTACTTTTGAGTAATCGATACGAATCGTTACTTTGGTATAAAGTAATCATTTGAAATATTCGTTACTATGATTACTTTGATTACTCTGATTATTGCTATTGAGAAGTATAAGAAATACGCACGAGTAATGCTACTATAATATATACGCTTAATTTATTATGAGATAAGGGCTTGCTTGAGGTATTGGGCAAAGCACTTAGGGCAGAATTAAGAACAAAATATTGATTTTTACAAAATATTCTAGCTCGTAACGCTCGTTTGAGATTCCTCTGACGTACCTTGCATATAGGGTGGATCCAAATATATCTTACAGGAATATAAGGAATTATACTCTATTCCAAAATAACTATTGAACTAATATCGAAATCGTGCATTCAATGCATCAAAATTGTGGCATTGGAGTCCTATTATAAGTATCCGTATATTTGCGTTAGAGCATCGCGCTGCGAAGCAGCACAGCACATACCGATACGAGATACGAAAAAAATACTAAATATACCATCTCAAAGCTTTCAACCGTGGTATCGTCATCGTACGAATTGTACGCGATACCGAAAAACCCAAAGTAATCGAAGTAATCAAAGTAATCACTAAGATTTTGGGTGAGTATTCGTTACTTCGGGTATCACCGAGTAACGAGTACTCGAATATCGTATCGTTACTTTTTCAACACCTCTAGTCAATTTACAATGCGATATTGTTGCATCTATACGCCTTTTTTAGACAGTGTCACGACAGTGTCTTCTGTAACATCCACGTGCGTGCTCTAGTGTATTGAAACTTGAAACGTTGGAACAATAACAGCTCTCAAGAATACTGCGGTTTGTATTAGAAAGTAAGTATTTTATTCATTGTTTTTGTAGTTTGTACAGTGTCTGCGTAAGTTGGCTACATAGGGAAAACTATGTTAATATTGATTTTATGAAAAAAAGGTATTCTTCATAAAAAGTTCTGCATTATCTAAAACCTAAAAGGCAATCATTAGATATTTCTTATTTTGAACCGTATAGGGCATGTCCACGTGACGTCACAAACTAGCTGGTGGTAAAACAATAAACAAAGCCACGTGGTACTTATAGTGAGGTTATGCTGCTTCATAATGTTAGATCGTGTTTGAGTTTAGTTGGTTTTGCTTCAGTGTACTTTTAAAGTTATTTTAATTGTTGAGCTTGCATATTTAATACTATATAATATAGGTTAATAGTTGTTTGTTGTTTGATAATTTTTCATCGTGTCTATTGTTTATTGTTTTACCACCGTCGTATTGTCAATGTCAGCTGTCGTGGACATGCCCTATACGAGGTTTGTCTAAAAATATTAATCTTACTCAAGAGTAAAGTACCTTTATTTTTCACAATACAGAAAAATTGTAGGAAGTAAAGTTGTTTAAAATTAAAAGTTATATTCAAATGTGCAATTACCGCTATTTAGCATGAAAATTAAGATTTCCTCGTATACGGCTCAAAATAAGAAATATCTAATGATTGCATTTTAGGTTTTAGATAATGCAGAACTTTTTATGAGGAATACCTTTTTTTCATAAAATCAATATTAACATAGTTTTCCATATGTAGCCAACTTACGCGGACACACTGTATTTTATAATTCATAATTTCTTTTTGTAATTTCGAAGTTCAACTCCAAATTGAAAAGATACTTGTAGATGTAGTTATTTTAAAGAACTTATGCTAGTACACAGCAATATTCATTTAGTTGGGATCGTAATATATTACTTGCTGATGTAAAATTTCAGCACACGCTAACTAATTTTAACTGCAGTTTCAAGTTAACTAATAGGGATTGCTTCGATGTAATTATTTTCTCCGAATATTTATCATTTATATGTATATTTTATTCTTTCCTCAAGCAGAAATATTTTTATTATTATGTGCACACTTATCATTCATTAGCCAAAAACTAATACACCTCATCAATATTCTTAACATTATCTGATTCTGAAAATAATTTGTGATAATTTAAAAAAATTAAAAGGTTTTTGCAATCAAGTTTTTATCAATTATCCGGTTCCAATCTACCCCTTTGAAAATTGAAATCAGTCAGTCAGTTTTGTGCATTCTTTTCTCTCGACTTCATCCTTTTTTATTCTCGTTCATTTCATTCTTCCTTGTTCTGTCATTAGTTGAAGCAGGCCATCAGTTACTCAGTATTATATTCGCATTACTTTGGAGCTCCACATCTCCCACTATATCTTTATTTGGGATATTCAAATATATTTATTTTGACAACTTTCAGTAAAATTTAAATTTTGCGGTAGTTATTAAGCATTTGTTCGCAGGAAGAAAAACGAAGAATTCTCACACCATAGACCAGTGAGCAGAAGAAATTTGCACAAATTTTTTTCAAGTTCCACATTAAAAACAAAAAGCCACCAAAGAAGCTGGAGTGCGAGGACTTGAAAAAAGCTCATCCAAAAGTATTTGAAAACAAAACCTGGCCACAAATAAAAATTTTTGTAGTTAATCATTATAACAAGAAGTGAGAACATATTTTTTTATTTGTTTGAATAGTTCACTTGAAATGGTTGTTCTGTTATTACCATATTATCTTTATGTTTTTATGTTTAACCCAATAAAGTCAAAATCAAACACCAAAATTTTATTAATACTTGGAGCGTGATCAGTCAATCGTGTTGAAATAATGATACTTGATGTTCGTTGTGACTTGATAGGTTGAATCATTGATATAGCTGCTTGTTGCCTCACGAAATTTTATATGTTTGCAAATATCTGAAACCGGATACAAAATTTACTGTAGTTAACTAATTGGTGAACGTCTACAATTTTTATGTATAGTGGACGTAATATTTTTAATGCAGCTATCTCATCGTATATCCTCCTGAAGTTAAATTACGGACTAAGGCGGTAACATCGAATAACAGTCGAACAAAGAGCCGACAACTTTAAGTTCGCACAATATATATTACTGCAGGTATACCAACAATACTTTGAGACACGTTGTATAAAATACTCAAACTCGATTTAATGACTACTGGTGTAATGGAATAATAAAAAATATATCAATCTGTCACTGTCTAAACATCAGTTATCTTTAAACCGAGTTTATGTGCTTACTATAACGCGCCCAAAATGTGTTAATGCATAATTTATGCAAAACTATAAAACAATTAATTAAGCATTCACACATCTTATATATGTATCTATTGATTATTTTAAGCGGATGCAACAATACACATAATCTTCTGAAGATGCTACAAGATGCTTTTCCTTCAAGCGTATAATAATAACTATATTACTTTTTGCAACACAGACCGTAGAAATATCCCATTATTTTACTAGTACAAAAATTAATTTTCATTATTGTACTAATAAAATAATGGGGCGTTGTAATCAAGTAGGTAGGAACTGTCATTTTTAAACTTATTTAATTTGACGTTTGTCTGTTTTGAAAATTTTGTGAAAAATGTCTCAAGAATTGCAATGTACGCCTCCGGAATTAGTTGAAATAGCTAATTCCAGTATTGAAACTCTAATTCCAACGAAGTCGCGTAAACTGTATGATTTAGCATACGAAAAATTTCTAAAATGGTGCAATGAATATAATGTACAGCAATACACGGAAAACGTTATGCTTGCATACTTCACGAATTTGTCCAGAAAGTTTAAAAGTTCTACTCTATGGGCACAGTATTCAATGATTAAAAGTCAATTAAACATTAAACATAATGTTAAAATAGAAAAATATAGCAAATTAATTGCATTTATAAAGCGCCAAGGGGAAAATTATACACCGAAAAAATCAAAAGTATTAACACAAGATCAATTTGATAAATTTCTCAAGGATGCACCAAATAATGTTTATTTAGCAACAAAGGTAGGTACTTTCTTATTTCTTTTTAATCATTATTACGTTTATTAAACCGTTGACAGTGATATCTACTAGCAGATCAATATTTAACTTGACAGCAAATATTACCTCATTTCCTACTTATAACATTTAATGACGGTAGCTCAGTGGCAGAGCTTTTGTCTTCGGTCGCAAAGGTCAGCGGTTCTAATCCCGGTGCTACCAGCTTTTTTTTTTATTTATTTCAACGTTTGTTTTAGGTTATATTAATATTTGGAGTCACAGGAGCCCTTAGATGCGATGAACTTGTTAATTTAAAGTCTAGCGAAATCCAAGATTTGGGAAATTTAATTTTGGTTAAAATCATAAACACAAAAAACAAAAAACAACGGTCGTTTACTATAATTGGCGATTTTTATTTGAATTTGGTAAGACAGTATACGGCTCTTCGTCCGGATGATATTGGCCTGCAGCGATTTTTTATTAAATACCAGAATGGTAAATGTCACCGTGTGGTAATGGGTATCCACAAAATATCAAACGTACCAAAAGACGTTGCTACGTTTTTGAAATTAACAAATCCTCATGAATATACAGGACATTGCCTTCGGAGGACTTCCGCAACTATTTTAGTTGACAACGGAGGTGATATTACCGCTTTAAAGCGGCATGGTGGATGGAAATCCACCAGTGTTGCTGAAGGGTACTTAGAGGATTCCATTTCCAGTAAAACACAAACTGCACAAAAAATACTTAATTGGCAAGAACAACCAAGTAATAGTTCTGGAATCGCTGACATAATAATCGACAATCAACTTACTAATAATATGATGTATACCAATGACAAAATTGTAAATGTCGAAGCTGAAAGCGGTGGCAGTGGCTTAAATTTAAACAACTGCAGTATACAAAACTGCACATTTAATATTACTGTTAATAAATAGGTAAGACTTTATGTAATTTTTCGTTTGTATTAATTAAATAGTTGAGATATAAACAAAGCCTTCTATATTTTTTATAAAATGCATATTATTATTACGCTTGAAGAAAAAATAGTATATGTTACTCGGAGCAGAAGGCCCATTATATGTTTCGCCCAGTTTGCACAGCCTCGGCTAGCGCCTCGGCAGTGCAAGAATCTGGGCTCAACAATAATGTTGGCCTTCTACTCCTAGTAACATAATATACTATTATTTAAAATGTATATAGACATTATACAACGGAGGTTAAAGAGATATTACCTAATTTATTTCTACAAATACGTTAAAATGAATATATTGAGGATGTTAAAAAGACGCAATTTTTACTGGATATATATATATATTCATTTTTTTTTTAATTACTTGGGAAATTAAACCACAATATTTTTGAATTCTTTATTTAAAATTAAATTAAAAAAAGAATGAATAATATACCACAAGGAACATACAGAATATATATATATATATATATATATATATATATATATATATAGGTTTCAAATTTTGTGGGGAATGCGGCAATGTGAATGAAGTGTACTCTTTTTAGTTGATTCTTAGCTTTCGGTTTTTATTCAAACCATTTTCAAAGAAAACTAATTGAGATTGATAATATCTTTGAATCTTAAACATGGAGAAAATATTCATATGTATATATATAACATTTTTTACAATATTTTTTACATATGAATATTTTCTCCATGTTTAAGATTCAAAGATATTATCAATCTCAATTAGTTTTCTTTGTAAATGGTTTGAATAAAAACCGAAAGCTAAGAATCAACTAAAAAGAGTACACTTCATTCACATTGCCGCATTCCCCACAAAATTTGAAACCTATCTAGTTTTGGCAACGAACTACTTTCTTATATATATATATATATTAAATTATAAATATAATAATATATCTAAAGTAGAAATGTTTTTGTAACTCTAAATATGATAACGTAAATAATAATAATATTAATTACTTACTTTGAAATTTTTTTGCTCTTTCTGAAAAAAATTAAAGGTAAGCAAAGTTGACTGCCGAAAATTCAAATAAAAAAATAACAAAAAGATTGACTGAAAATTGTATTATATTTAAAAATTTTATTACAGAACAGCAAAAGTACAAAAATAATTTTAATAAAATAAAATATTTAGATAAATATTTTTTATTCAATATCTGACCCAACAGCAATGTTCGGTCCCTTATTATCACACGCTATACTTACCTCGGACCTCTCTCACTCAACCCAGACGCGTTGAAATTGAAATCTTTAAAATTTGTATACCCCTATTGGGACCGAATTTTTTGCAGTCTACCATATATCATCGTGTTTATAATAAAACAGCGCTTATGCTGATATAAATTTTTTTCTATTATCTAGCTAGAGAAAGTAACTAGTACTGACATACCTGCTTATACCTGTCCACCCAGTAGTTCGTCCAGGTAAATAATAGTCTACCCTACGGCTGCACATTCTATATGTTCTATACTTAACGTCCAGTATAAAATTTTATTATTATCTTCATTTTGAAAATAATAATAAATAATCATTTTTTAAAAAATAATTAAAAATATCCTGTCCAGGATTTTTCTCGTCAACCCATTTTTAATATATTCTCTAATATATTCAATTTATTATAAAATAAGTTTGATTCCCTTATCAACCCGGTAGGTCTCGATTTAGATTCGGATCTTCTACTATACGTAATTCTTATCAAAAATCAACTCAAATACATTTTTTTGGTAATCAACACTTAAAAATTAAGTAATTAAGGGCGAGTTGTACCAAACGCCTAAACTCGGTTTAATGTTAACTGATGATTAGACTGATGTAATTGTTGATAATAAATACATCAATCAGACACAGTCTAAACATCAGTTATTATTAAACCGAGTTTAGGTGTTTGGTACAACTCGCCCTAACAGTTTTATTTAGTTAAACACTACTTATAATCAACATGGCACTTTTAAATCACAGTAAGTAATTTAATTATTCAAGGTATGCTCGTAATTATCTCTTGTTAATAGCTATCTAACAAAGTATTATACTTATGTAAGAATCAACATTTGGTGGCATGTAGTAACACGTTACAACAAGCCCCGGGATTTTGTTACAACTAACCCTATGGTATGATTTTCAACATTTATCAAGATAACTATTTAAACAATTTAGCAATCATAAAAACAGTTACACATTATCAGAGATAAATAAATTTGAATGGAAATAAGATATAGAAAATTTGAAATTAGTCGATATTAAATACGCAAACCGAAATTTTACGACAGTACAATTTTACATTACCTGGCAGAAATGAAGCACGTGCATACTTCCGCTCGATGCACCGGCCGGAGGGACATTGGCTATGGCAACATGATGCGGCGCGGTTTATTGGTTAAATCGAGTCAAAGAAATACTTTAATAGCGTTTAAGATCCTAGTGAAAAGGGCCTGTTACTACTTACCCCTGTTACAACAAGCCCCTCGCTCCCCTACTTTTACCGTTCACGAAATCTAAAGGTGCGCACACGGTTCCATCAAAATGGAGCAGCTAGCTATACAACAATGCGCAGACCTCATTCACCTGATCTGGCGTCACCTGATGCATGCATTTGGTGCATCATGAAACAAAAAATACTTAACTCAGAAAACCCGCCTGTGATTATTCCAGAACAACGAGAAAGAATCAAAAATTTTCTACAGCAATTACTGCAACCTTTTTTTATAAATATCTTTAGTTACTCAAAAAATGTATATCAAGCTAGCTTGCGTCGAAATGTTGGGCGGATATTGTGAAATCAATAAATAACAAATTATTCCAGAACAACGAGAAAGAATCAAAAATTTTCTACAGCAATTACTGCAACCTTTTTTTATAAATATCTTTAGTTACTCAAAAAATGTATATCAAGCTAGCTTGCGTCGAAATGTTGGGCGGATATTGTGAAATCAATGAATAACAAATTTAACATCAGAAATATAAGCTTTATATGTATTTTAGTTTGATTTACCTATTGTTACAAACTCAGTAACTCAGAAGCCGGCCCTATCGCGAACTTAAAATTTTGGTGCATTGTTCTCGAAATTCCAAATACGTTAAAGCTGGTGAATTCAAGAAGGTTCTAGAGCTGCGGAGGACTATATATTAGTATACGCGGGTTTCTGAGTGAGTCGAACAGTTCTCAGCATACAGTGAATCGGTATACAGCTAGTCAGTATACAGTGAGAGAACAGGTAGTGAATATAAATAGTGCAATATTGAAGTGTTGAAGATATTATTAGGACGATTATTATACCGAGTGTAGATAAATTAGTATAAGACTTTAAGTAGTGTGGGCCTAGTGTTTCTTCAATAAACCAGTAGTAATTAGCCATAGAAAGCGTATAATTTTATCCCACATTAAAAATAGCTTAAACAATAAATAAGAAAAACATTACACTATCTTTTGTGTATCTCTTCCCGTAATTATATAAAAAGTTTAACGAAATGTGCACCATTTTTGGAAACCCCGAGAATACTATGAAAAATATACATAAACAAAGTTACTCGTTTTAAAAAAAGACCTGACTAAATAACTTTTAATCATCAAAATATGGATGTATTTTGTCCAGAAATGTCTAAGAAATAAAATCTTCGGTCTGGATTACAAATATTAAAAAAAAACAAGAAAGAGGTCCGAGACACGTGTTACCATAGCTATGGGGTTTCTCTTTCACGTGAATTTTGAATCATGGAAAAATATCCATTTTTAATCGAGTTTTTGGACAGTATAGGTTTGTTCCAACCACGGTTTTTGTACCGTCCGAAAACCATACATTGCATCGTTCAATCAGCTTTTTTTGCGCATGCGTGTGTTCAGCACTAGTTGGAAATAAATGAATACGGTTGGAACGGTTTGTGTATTATTTGGAAACTTAATTTAAATCTCTGTATTCATAACCTAACCTTGTGTTCAAAAACTTTAGAATGAACGTAGTAAAAAAACCTACCTAAATAATTTTCATTTTTGACTAGGTTCATTTAAAATATCATCCTCACTCGACAATAAACCTTGACTCACATTATCAGACATGCAACGACACGACAAGGACCGACAAAGACACGACAGTTTCGGCAGCAATTTACATTATACGACAGTTATTCGACATCTCGACGGGTTGTTTGTATTCTTGCCAAGAATGTCGGTCCGCTCCGTCGTTACCTTTACGTGTCGTTGCCGCGTCGTTGTCGGTTAGTGTGTATATAAATATTTATTTATCTAAAAAGAATGGTTTGTCGTGTCGTTGTCGGTCCTTGTCGTGTCGTTGCATGTCTGATAATGTGAATCAAGCTTTAATCGGAGAAAAAATCACTTTCTTCACTCCTAATGTAAGATGTAAGCCCCTTTGATATCTTATAAGGTTATCTTATGCTTTTTGTAAACATCAGAACCTCCTAACCCAACAAAAATTGCATGCAAGCCAAAATTATAAGCAAACTGCGCAGGTCAATCCAAACAGTTTCTTCGAGAGACCAAGAATCGAAATGACGGTACAGAAATCGGTTTCAGAATCGTACTTTTTTTGGTTGGATCGCTAATAAGACCGTACAAGACATCGCCAACTTTCGGTTGGAACGACCATTACTTAGTGCGCATGATAATTATCGTACAATGTATGGTTTTCTGCAGGGTTGGAACAAACCTATTGTCGACCCGCTTATACGTCTATATTTCTCGAATTTGCTCTCTGGATTCACAGCAAGAGCTACAAGAAAAGGGCACATTTTGTTGCCCTCATCTCGGAAAAAATCGAGATTTCGGAAAAAATTATAGGGTCCATTTTTGAATTAAATATCATTTTTCATTGAATAAAAAATCCTCTAAATGTCATATATTGGCAGACATCTGCAAAAAATGGATTTTTGAGACTTTGGGTCCATTTTTCACCATGACACTGTCGTGTTTGGCAAATGAGTGAAATTTATCCTTTCAAAGAACTAACCTACAATTTGCGACAGCTTCAAATTTACAGTAGTAATGTACCTGCATTACAAGTTGCATAATTTCAGTAAATTTATTGACGTTGAACACCCTATTAATATTTTTCTCTCCGATTGGCAGCAAATAATAGGGACTTAAAGCAGTTCTTCATATTACGTAACGTAACGGAGATACGTGATTAATCAAAAAGAAGTATAAAGCAAATGCGTTCGTAACGTAACCATGCATGTTTTGATTTTTAACCTAAAAAATAGTAAGACACTATTATTTTGACATCTACTGAAAAATAGTCTTTATTGAAGTGACTTTTATCGTTTCTAGGTCGTTTAGTCGTTGAAAAACTCGAACACGAAACACGATACGTACGTTAGGTACGTGTGACGGATTGATACGTCTCACGTAACGTAACGAAGCCCACGTATCGCTTCTGCACATGCGCTTTGCGATACGTATACGGATAAATGGTGATTTTTAGAACTGCTTTAAGTCCCTATTAATTTTGCTGACTGATATCAATCAGCAAAGTAATACTTTTCCTTTTACTTCACGAAAGTGATTACTTTGCTGCCTGTGATTATACATTTCCATGGCAACCAACTAAAATAAAGAGATTGTGGGAATTGTAATAATTTGCAAATACAATATCCTCATGAACAATCGGAGAAAAAATTATATGTTCAACTACAGTCAATCTACTACTTTGCTGTATAGTTAAACTAATAACTATTTTCTGGAATAATTACAATTATTTTTTTATCAAGTCAACCGTGAAGATGAACCTCCAGGAGTGGAAGAAGTGCCTTGCGAGGCGAAAACGTGTACATTTAAAAAGCGTCAATGGTTAGACACGTGTTTGCCGTTTGAAGATGTTTGTGTATTTGTAGAAGAATTTGTTGACTGTATTATCTTAGATGCTACAGGTAAATCATTAATGTGATAATAAAGATCAAAATCCTGTAAATCCTCACTGGGACTGATTGTATATAGCCATCCTAAAGTTCTATATTTTGAGTAGCAATTGTACAGATTGTACCAGATCAGTTAGATTTTTATAAATTGGACTTCAAATTTTAATTCTGCTTGAATTCGCAATAGAGGAGTTCAGTTTAGGGTCAGTATGTCCAACAAAAAGGTTTTTTTTCTGACAAGAATGACAGTTAAGGTCTACTATTCAAAACATATTAAGATTTTGCATGTTTTTCATCATTGCAGATATTATCTGCAATCTAACGTTATTTACCATATACTTTATCTGATGTATCTGGTATGTTTTTCCGGATCTTTTCATATCTCTCTCGCACTCAAACCTGAAATATCATTCACTAAACAAATGAATCGGCATGGTTAACGAACCGAATTTGTCTGGCGAAATCTCAATATGTTTGAGCCACAATAGACTCTTACGAGTCAGTGCCCGATAACTCTTACACTTTCTTTTTGCGCCAGTCTCTTCAGTTAAATATGAAGACGCCGTTTGAACAACTAGTTCCATGTTCATTTAAATTCAACCAAAAAATGGAACGAAAAAAAGTTGGAGTTTGTATATAGTGTTTTAAAAAGAATAAAACCGATTTCGAGCTTGATATTATAACATATTCAACAAAATTCATATATATTCTTTCTTAAAATAAATAATTCAATTTTGGCTACCTGGATGTAACAGCAACTACCTACTGCCCTTTCTTTTTTAAACTGTATTGATTTTTTTTCGATTATATGTCGAGTACTGGTGGTACTTAAAAACATTTATATAATTTTTTAGATGCAGTTATCAAAAAATTGAACGATATTGAAAAACCAGAAGAAGGTTACGAAATGGCAAAATATTTACAAAAAGTCAAAGACTTCAAAGTAGGAACAGTTCATGCTATGGTTACATATCATCATAGTATTTTTAAATGGCCTTCTATCAAGGACTTTACCATACATTTGGGAGCTCAAAGAATCATCGAATACATCGCTTGTTGCGAGGTGCATGAACAATGGTTGTGTGGAATTTTTTATAAAAAAACAACAGTGGATCCTATTTCACACTTTCATCATTACGAAGTGATAATCCTGGAGCAATATTAGGCGACTTATATTGTAGAATAATTTTTTTAGGTTATGTTCGGATTACCAACAGCTATTTATCCTGTACCACAAGTTACTGCTAGCATTTATTTTACTATTGAGGTCTCGAAAGTAATACCTAATTGTTGTCCAATACATGTGAGTAAAAATTGTTTGCTAGTATCAGTAACTAATGATAATTTACATTTTCTGGAACTGAAATAAACCTTTACATTATTGTTACACAAAAAAATTCAAATGTTATTCCGTTTTCAAGATACAGACACATACTTACCAACTAATTGAAAAATCAGTTAGACTATTATTTTTTACGGCAATTTTCAAAATTTTAATGGCTTTCATGAAATGGAGAAAGTTTTAACTTGGATTTTTTCGAACATTATTTTTTATGAAGACACCGACAGCATTTAGGCGAGCGGTGCACCCCTAAAAAGATGCACAAAAAAACGAGTTGACCGACCACTACAAAACGAAAGGAAAATACCAATTGGGATCGATTCATTATACTCGCATTATTAGGGACAAAAAATCCTTAATACTTTTTTTGTCCCGATGGTCAGTCATTTGTTATTTACCAAAAACCTGCAAAATTACGGAAAATAAAAAAATCGTAACGCTAATCATTTCCTAAGGTAAAATGGATAAAAATAAACACTTTTTGACTCTTGATATTTTTTCGAAAAATGCTTTGTTTTCAAGTTATCGGCAACTCAAAGCCAAAAATCGACTGAAAAATGGATTTTTCGAAAAATATTTTCTCGGCTTCTACCACAGCTTTTTCAAATTTTCAAAATGCAAATTACTCGTGAAAACATATACTATCAGATGGTATTTTTTATTTTCTTGCTACATTCATTCACCTTGTCGAATTCGTCATACCAATTTCGCGAAATTTACGGATTCCAAGGCGAATTTGCCGTGAATTTGCGTAACGTGTACTGATTTGCGGAACTATTTTTCGATTAATAATGTTAATTATAATACCTACGTTTTTTTTTTGCTATCGGGACAAAAAAGGTTTTTGGTTCCTAATAATATCCCAATTGGTTTTTTCCTTGCATTTGGTAGTGGTCAACTCGTTTTTTTGTATATCTTTTTAGGGGTGTACCAGTCGCCTAATTCTTTTATACAGTTCATTTACCACTTTGCCCTGTTAAAATTTTCCAAGAAATTCACAAATTTCAGGTGACATTTCAACTGGAAACGAACAAATATGAATATGATGCTGCAATTACTACACTCAATGAAAAATGGGTGCTGAATATTTTACATTCGAAGATTGCAATACTTCGATCAATTAATTATTAAAACACCCCCCAAACTTTTGCTAAAGAAGAATAATAGAATAAAGAGTCTATCAACTTTTTATAAAAATCACAATTATTATAAATGTTATTGTGAAATGTCCAACAAAATATGTTATTTGCAATATGTCTGCCAAGCAATACGAATTTTGCAAAACTTTTAGGTATGGATTAATTCTTAATCGAAATTCATCATAATTTCACTTAAAAATATAATTAAATGTACAGAAAATTGTTAAAATAAACAGGAGTGTGTACTAATATGAAAATACACAAACAAAAAGTCCCTTAATCTAAATACAATGTACACTAAATTTTATAAATTCAAAATTGTTTCACATCATTAAATAATACAAATTTTTTAAAACTGTAGCATTTCTTTTCAAACACAAACAAAATATTTGACAAAAAAATTCATGTGGTTGCATATTTAATTGAAATATCTAAAGTAGTTCCTGGTTCAAAAATGAAATCATATTAGAAAAAATGCCACTATTTCCACAATTACACCAATAATGTTTGTACTGACTTCTTTCCTGGCCAAGCTTCCTTTGCATATCTTTTCTTTTTTGGTTCCAAAGAATCCGCTGACTGTACTTGTTGAGGTACAAAAGGAGTGGCATTTGCAAATGTTTGTCCCATATCAACTTCGGGAGCTGGGTTAGGCAAAACCATACCCAATCTAGAACTCAGTGAACTGTAAATTCCCAAATTACTGGAACCTGTTTGATGGGATTCAGGAGGTAGATCATAATATAGATCTGGAGTAGCATGTGACTGGTGTATTGCTTTGGGTTGTTTAAATTCTGATGAGATAACTCCTAAACTTTCTCCCAATTTAGCACGTTTAGATGACATTGGAACTACGGTTGTTTGTATTAAGTTTCTAAATCTACCTATACTAGGATCTATGTCTTCTGGATTGATTATTTCATCATCTTCATTAAACGAAACATACTGTCGTTTACGTTTTCTGGTGGCTCTTTTATCAGAATCATCTGATATACCCAACATTGATATTCTTCTATTATGGGCTGTATTGAATTCCGTTAAATTCTAAAGTAAACATAAACATAAAGTAAACTGTAAGGTAAATAAATACTCATTTACTCACATCCAATTCAGTTTCTGTTTCGGGTAAACCCAACAAACCACCTTCGGATTCTTCCCCAGCCTTTTCAATTTCATCTATAATGGGTCGTATTCCTGTTTGAGGTCTTTCTCTTATAATATAATTCCTAGTGGAAGCTCCAAAATGGAAGCCAGAATCAATAGGAAGTTGAGTTGGCTTGTACCCTTCTAAACGTAAATTTCCAATAAAGGTTCCATGTGCTATGAAAAATTATTTACCAAATGATGGAAAAATATCTCAGTAATACAAATTGATAAAAACTAACTGGATTTTTTTAATTTTTCATAAATACCTAAATATTAGTGGGATACTTACTACTTCCAAGATCCACTAAAAAAGCTCTATTGAGATGTTTATGCCAAACAAAAGCTGAATGTACCCTGGAACAAGAAGCATGATCAATGCAAAAATCATTCATTTGAGAGTTCCTTCCGAATAGATAACATTTTTTCTCGTCAATCATAAGCTTCTGAATTAATTTGTCACCTTTTAATACATCTAAGTGCAGACCCACTGGTGGTTTCCCAGCCCTAAAATCAGGACATTCAACATAACCTCAAACAACAATAGCAAATATTAAGGTGAGATTAAAATAATGTTTTACCAGCTAGGTACTTCGTAATGATTAGCCATAGCTCGAATATTTTATGAATTTACAAAAACTATTAAAAGTTTTTCACAACAAACTAACGCCATTTTGACTTCTTACAAACTTATTTTTTAAAGATAAAACCATAGAACTTGTATATCTGTCACTAAGATAAGTGACAGTTACAGCGGCACAAAAGTAATACATTTCTGTGCCCTTCCGCTAGTTCCATGTTCCGTTACCCATTTTAATGTGTACTTTCCTTGTTTAAACTCTGATCATGGCTATATATACAGGGTGTTTTTAAATGACACTTACAACGTTTGGGACAAAATGATATGAGGATTGAGGGGTCCAGCTCATTTACTTTTCGAAATACGAAGTATTGAAAAATTAAATGTTTCAATTCGATAAATTTAAAATGGATGAATAAATTTGGCAGGTTGTTTTTAAATATAAAAAGGCATATTTGTTAAAAAAACAATTGTCAATTTTTGATCCAGTGGTGTACATTTGGAAAAATATGTCACTTTTGTCCTCCCATTTTTCACGCCACTGGCATTTGTAGCCATTTTAAATTAATTCTGTATTCCTCAATGTTTTTCACGTAAAAAACACATAAGGAAAGTGTTCTAAAGTTGTCGGTAAATCTCGCTTACAAAACAAGCAGTCATCCCGATGGGGCGAGTACGCATAAGTGTATTCCTCTTTTTTTTTACAAGTTGCTTATTTTTTCAAAAGACAAGTAAGCTATGTCGTTTCTTATTTCTCTAAATGATGTCCCCCCTTTTCTTTTACGAGTTGATGATTTTTTTTCAAATGTAAATAGGTGGCAATGTGCAGCTGGTAGAAACATATCCTGTAAGCCTATGGGCAATATTTTTCATTGGCTGTAAACTTTTTGACCGATTGCTTACATTTTCTACTCACTGGGGTCATCTGTCAGCCATGGGTGACAAACTTCCATCTACTAGGGGTAACTTTTCAGCTTCAACTGGCTAACTTTACAAAGACATAGGTCAGGTCAGCTATAATGTTATTCATTTCTTTGAGAATATAATTCATATGTCACGTGACATGTTTTCCACCAATCAATATTGAGAATTTCCCTAGATACATGATAAAAAACAAAGAAATTATCACCTTATTTTGGTTCGTTGCTAAGGGTAATTTGTCACATTGACAGTTCATATTGAAAGTATAACAATGTGTTCTAATCGTTTCATATAATATAATTCTATAAATTCATTATATTCTCTCATTAAATATAAGCTCGTGATATGATTAATAATCGAAGATATATCTCGTAAAACCGAAGCAGCACATTTATCTCGTCCTTCGGACTGCTTCGGACTCGTTAAATCTGCAGCTCGGTTTCACTCGAAAATATCATCGATGGTAATCATATCACTTGTTATATTACGTATGAATATAATCCTCAATTTCTTTTACGAGCTGGTTATTTTTTCAAGTCTTAAATAAAATCTGTCTTTTCTCATTTCCTAAATATTATCCTCCCTCTCTTCTACGCGTTGGCTATGTTTTCAACAGATTTAGGTATGCTATGTCGTTCTTTATTTTGCTAAATATTATCCTGCCTTTCTTACTCAAGTTGTTTCTTTTATCACAAGACATACTTATTGCCAAGCTTTTTATTTTACGTCACATGAATACCAGCTTTGTGGCTCACGATTGACTTTTTCCCACACGGACGGACGTGTAGTACCACGAAATACTATAACAATCGGAAGGGTCTCTTGCCATAGAACAATAAGTATGCGCAGCTTATGTGCGCAGTGACAGTCTATTGAAAATAGGATCACATTTTGACGTTGCCTAGAACATGCCTATATTGTTGTTTTTTTTTCATTTCGTTAGGAAGGGTTAGGAAGCTGTTGCCAGCTCTAATTTTAGGATCACAACTTTCAAGTGTCATTTAAATTTTGTCTGACATAGATCAAAGGAGCCGACGGAGAGAGACCCTTCCGATTGTTAAAGTATTTCGTGGTAGTACCCCACTGTTGGAAAGTGCTCGTTCCAAGGTTGTCGGTAAGTCTCGCTTACAAAACGAGTAGTCATTCCAATGGGGCGAGTGCGCTTTAGAAAATTAAGCTTTTCCCACATGTTGCACACTATACTTTTTTTACGACCACATATTAATGAATAATTTTATTTCAAAGTGGTATATTTTTGATATAGGTACGAATACAATGAAAAGTATGTAGGTATTTATAAACTAATTATTATTATAAATTATTGTTATATTTGAACAGTTTCTTAAGATTATTCCTGTTTTCTACGACTGCTATGGAAAATAGTTCTTTTCCCACAATTCTGTAGATTCTCTATCGTACCGTGGCGTGGAGGCAATTTTTCTCACTTTATAGTTTCGTAAGCTGTGGGAAAAGAACTATGTTCCATAGCCAAAAAAGTGTATTCCGTTTTACTAACTATTGTCCTCTCTTTTTTTACAAGTTGCTTCTTTTTTCAAAAGACGTAAGTAAGCTATGTCGTTTCTTATTTCTCTAAATGATAGTTTTCTCAAAAGACAGGTGAGATATATCGTTCCTAATTTCTCTATATTGTCTTCCCTTCCTTTTACGAGCCGGTTGTTTTTTCATAAGACAAAGGCAATGTTACACGAGTGCCTCAGTGAAATTCCCGTAAGAGACGACTGTGACTCCTCCGCTCACTAGTCGAGAACCATCAAGACTACCTACCCTGCGCCCTCCCTCAAGTCGAGAAATTTCTAGGCTATCCAGTGCCTTCAGCAGAACGACAAATTTCTAGAATTATATACCCCACGCGCGAGTATAAATAGACGAGCATCGCTAGATGGGCAGTTAGTGTTTATACTGAAGGAAAGCAATCGCGCATCGATAAAGTGTTTATTAAGTGACTCTCATATACATTATAGTTAGTGTGTTTAGTGTATGATATAAACTATTAATTAAGGACAGTATTACATATGAATATGTGAATATAAATTAAAATAAACGTTACAGTAAGCTATGTTGTTCTCCATTTTCTAAATATTATCCTCCCTCTCTTCTACTACTTGTCTATTTTTTCAAAAGGCGAAGGTGAGCTATATCCTTATTTTCCTGTTTATTATCTTGCCTCTCTCTCAAGCGGTTTTTTTTTCACTAGAGGTAAGTTTTTTATTCAACTTGTTAATTACCTACCCCACGTGTATACCAGCTTGGTGTCTTACGATTTACTTTTCCCGCACGGATTCACGTGTAATACCACACTGTGTGAAAGTGCTCGTTCTTAGATTGTCGGTAAGTCTCGCTTGCAAAACGTGCAGTCATCCTCAATATTTCTAATGAATTTTCTAATTTTGTTTGATTTTCTGTTCCAGGAATTTTTTGGGGATGGTTTTCTCTTTTGTTAGGCCTATATCAGAAATAATATACTTTTAGTTCACTTTCTCTTCATTGATTTTATGTTTTGTAACAGAATTTCTTCCAGGAAAGTAATTTTTAGGTTACAAAAGTTAATACATACTTATTTTTGATTATCTTAATTTATATCTAGATTTTTCCCTAGTCCTATTAATAAATTGAAATTTTTATTCATTCATATTATTTGAAACAGTTTTCTATGCGTTAAATCAATCATTGTATAACCTATAGTAAGTATTCAATTCGGACACTCTTAAGTACAACTATAAGCAAGTTTGTGATCTGGCTGAAATGATTACCTACTAATTAAAGTCTAGCTATGTCATTCGTTGTTTACGAGTGAACAATGGAATCTAACCAAACTAACTACAATAGGGCATGTCTACGTGACTTCACAAACCATCTTGATAACAGCCGGGTGGTAAAACAATAAACAAGTCGTTCAGAACACGTGTTTGAGTCTAGTTGGTTTTGCTCAAGTGTTTTTCAAAGTTATTTTAATTCTTGAGCTTACATATTTAATAATATACAATATAGATTAATTGAATAGTTGTTTGATAATTATTGATCGTGTTTATTGTTTTACCACCGGATTATGAGGACCCACAGCAATATGTCCCACCTGTCAATGACGTCATTCTGGAAAGGTCTATTGGCTGTCAGTTTTGGGAAATGCGGTTATAGAATGGAATAAAAAAATAATTTTTCTAATAAAACATTTATTCATTAACCATAAATTACCTATAAGAGAAATGATTATAATATATAAATATTTCTATCATAGGCTTATCACAAAAATAAACCTAATGCTTTCAAAATATTAAACAAGTTTTGTCCGAAAAACAATTGATAGAAAAAATATTTTCTCCGTAACAATTGCCTTGATTCATCACATATCTATGAGCACTGGTATTTTTTTATATAAAATTTATCGAACGAAAATGACTTAGTATATCATGGAAATTAGAGAAGGTGCCTGGTAATTTTGGTTTTATGCTCTTATTTTGAAGGATATATCGTTTGCCGCGGATAATCTTGACCAAAAGTAATGAATTGTCAAAAATTCGAAAATACTTTTCGTGAAGATCTTTCAAAGATCATACTTTTTTCGCCCTCTTCTCTAATAATTTTTAACAACTTATTCAGCATAGTTGCATTTCAGTGGCGACTAGTTGTGTGAATAAAAAAAAACAAGATAACGAAATAGAAAAAGACAAAATTTAAATTTGGAATTATTAGGAGGAAAGAAAAACAAAAAAGATGTAACACTGTAAGAGCAAAGAGAGTACAATGGCGAAGATTGGCAATGAAATATCTGCTTCAGTAAGTAAAATTATTAACGATTAAAAACGGAGAAACTTCAATACCCCAAACAAATTAGTCTTCATCGCGTTTGGTCATGATTTTACACAGCGAACGAAGAACAGATGTATTGAAAAAAAAGTGAAAGTATTAAAAACCTACGTTAATGTCATCCTATATGCGTAAAGTTGGAGGTTATCGAATGTTATAGGTTGTCAAAATAAAGCCTAAAACTGCAATCGATTTTACGCATATAGAATGACGTTGATGTTGTTTTCTAATGGCGTATTGGACTATCTTACGCCAGTCCGGTGTCGTCGAAAAATACAAGTGTGGTTACCAAAAATTGGCGTCGTGTCAGTGGAGTTATGAACGGAAAATGCGGAATAGCATAGTGCTTTTTTTGTTCAGATCGTGCAATGTGCTTAATTTTTCACGTTTGACTGGGTACGTTATTAATCATAGAAAATATTAGGATAAGTGCACTATTAACACATTGACGGACAGACCTGCTACAGCCGTCAGGTATGCTGTGACAGACCTGCTGCAGCCGTCAAAAAATAATTCGTGTTATAGGACAGACCGGTTGAAGCAGGCATGTTTCCTAGTAAATACTCGTTAAAGACACTTTTAGTGTCCCACGAAACATAAACGTAATGTTGATTGCATATGAATTAGGCATCTTACACCAAGTAATGCAGTTGGGTTTATAAACGGCGGTGTGGTGTCGTGTGCATTGTTTATGTATGAATAAAAGAAACTATAGAACGACTGCGAAACGTGTAGTTATCTTGAGATTGGTTTCGTTTGAATAGATATTTGAGAGTAAAAGAAGTGATAAATGTCCAAAGTATTTTTTGTTGGAATTTGCAATGGATTCAAATGAAGAAAAACGTTTAATGCAACTTTTTGAAGAAATAGACAGTGATGAGTGTGACCACTATAATAATATGTCGTCTGATTCGGAAGCAGATAACTCCTATCGCCCTCAAGAAGATGAAATAGATTCTTCTGACAGTAATATTGAACCAGAGGTGAGTTTCAGGAAAATTTTTTTTTAGTTTATTTTTTGATACGGGCTTTCAGGTTCGAGAAATTCCTAATTTGCGAGATAACGTTTCTGCGCAAGTTAGTCAAGAATCAGACTCCGAAGAAAATGTTTCTGTAGTACTGGATTCAGACGCAGACGTAGTTGATGAAGAACGAGACAATGAACAAACTGATGAAACTGATGCATGGAACAGTGATACTGCAAGTATAAACGACTTCCTATTTGATCATACACAAATAGGAGTCAAGTTATATGGTGATTTGAATTCGTCGCCACATGAAATATTCAATCAACTATGGAATAACGATATAATGGAGTTATTGGTGAATTCCACAAATAATTATGGAAAGTCCCTAACTAGCCAAGCACGCCCTAAAACCAGAAATTCAAGAAGTTCCTCTTTCAAAGAGACAACTCGGGATGAAATGCAGAAGTTTATTGGTCTATGTTTATTGCAGGGTCAGATCAAAGTCCAGAATATTAGAAAACTTTTTAGTTTGGACCCGTTCAATTACCATCCAATATTTTCCTCGATGATGACTGGAAGGCGTTTTGAACAATTGTTACGGTGTTTTTCTGTGCACGGTGGAGCCGAAAATCCTGACGCCAATGATCGACTTAAAAAGATTAGAAGCTTACTGAATATATGTCTTAGAAATTTTCAAGACGCTTATACTCCAGCTAAAGAGTTATCTCTGGATGAGTCTTTACTACTATTCCGTGGACGGCTTCCATTCCGAACCTACATGAAGAATAAAAAAACAAAGTACGGGATCAAATTCTATGAACTTTGTTCTTATGACGGATATGTGTTGAATCTAGATATTTATAAAGGTCAGGGAGAAAACGGGCCAGATAATAATATGACAATTTTGGAACGTGTTGTTATGAAACTAATGCAACCATATGTAAATAAGGGATACCACCTATTCATGGATAATTACTATAACAGTATCACACTTGCCAATAGATTGTTGCAGAATCAGACACATGTAACAGGTACCCTTCGCTCTAATAGACGAGGAAACCCAAAAGTAGTTGTGAATAAACGTCTTCGAAAAGGAGACCACATCTGGAAACGTCAAGGAAAGATTTACGTTTCGAAGTGGAAGGACAAGAGAGATGTTCTTTGCTTAACAACTGCTCATCATCCTACTTTAGCTGAGGCCAGAAATCGTTACAATCAAATACGTAGAAAACCAGTGGAAATTATTGAATATAATAAATTTATGTCTGGGATCGATCGCTCCGACCAAATGATATCCTATTATTCGTGTCCTAGAAAAACAATTTACTGGTATAAAAAAGTTATTTTTCACTTATTGGATATAACAGTTTGGAATTCCTATTTCTTGTACAGAAAAGTGACACAAAACACAAAAATAAAGAGATATATACAATACAGAGAAGCTCTTATTAGATCGCTGTTAAGTATTGATAACAACCTGAAGGATGGCCGCTTTCTTGTCAAGTTGAATCCAATACACCAACCTACTGGTCCAAGACCTCAATCTGCTACTCGTGCACCATCCCAACACTTTCAAGAACTTATACCAAGGCCAGACAACTATAGTAGAAAGTTTTATTACCTACGATGTAAACAGTGTTCAAAAGAGAAAAAGAGGACAGAAACCCATTGGAGATGTAAGACATGCCAAGACACTCCACCCCTTTGCTCTGGACCGTGTTTTGAAAGGTGGCATAAAGAAAACAACTGATTTCTTCTGTTCAATAGTTATTTTATAATGTTCTGAATTCATAATAAAACTATTTCATGTGAAATTACGTCGACCGGTTGTAGCCGTCTTGTCCCATCAGACATAATTTTTCTGCCTGGTGGGACAGAGACGGTTCCTACCGTCATTGTTTTATTTGGCTTATATCATCGATAATAAGCCGATTAATCACCTCTGAAAATAATAGTTGTACATATTCTACAATACAGTATATTTTCCAATGCGTTGTTTTGGTCAGAAGAATGTAAGTAGGTGTCCGTCAATGTGTTAAAAATACCCGTTCAAAAAAGATCGAACTCTCTCCGGTCGGTGACAACAAAAATAATTGCTCTACAGTCGTGCCATGCACATAGCCAAACACGCGGATTTTTAAACATGACATTCGGGTGAGTAATCGGAACATGTAAGCTGCACTGCACCATCACTGCACACTAAAAAGTCGAGCTGGGTGCGCCTAAGTACACTTAGTCCAATACGCTTTAATAATAATACGTACCGTTTGTTTCAATACAACTGTTCCAACCAAAAAAATATCAATTCATTACGCATAATGTGAATGTTTTCAGTATAAATAAATATAGTTAAAGTCGTTTTCGTTCAATTTTTTACAAATTAAATCTAATTTGAATAATACAACTTGGTAGATAAAATAATCATGAGGACATTTTTAATGGCACGTAGAAAAAATACAATGTCACCGGAATCTTGATACGCAAGAAATATTCGAATTACATACTTGAATTTTATACCTGAAGATGTTTCTTGGCGAAATTACATACAATAAAACGAGTTTATGACCTTCTTTGGCGACATTACAAATACCCTCCATGATTCATATTGAAATTCAACAGGCGATTCAAATTTAAAACATGGGAAATGAAAATTTCTTCCATCCGACATTAGAGTGCACAGATAGGAAGATATCGGACAAGAAACTTAGATCAGTGGAAGAAACAGGTGTTAAAATGTTATTTGTAATTTTCAGTACTTCGCCCTTGTAGAGGTCGATTTTTTTATGGAATGATACTATTTTAACAGTAATTCGATCATTTTTCTAGATATTTTTTTTAAATCTATAATGATGCTCATAGCTTGAATTATACCTCAAATTCAAGACTAATTTTATACTGATATAAACGTGTGTTATTGCAAGTAAAAAAGAGTATTTAAAATATGTAGATATATCTATATCTTTTACAATCTACTTTTTTTTCATGAAATTATTTCATAATGATCGCGAATTCAGCTAATTCACTACCTGGCATATTCGGTAAATGAGCAAATGAAAACTATGCTAGACCTAACCTAAATAAAGACCACTTAGATATCTAAAAAAAAATAAATAAAAAGTTAATTGATAATAATACAGGGTATTCAGGGTTTCAAGTCGATGAGGTTAGGTTCAAATAATTTTCTTAATACGGGGCTACATGCGTTTCCGAGATGTAGGATACCTACCGCAGAATCTGATAATTTATAGGAAAAAGTTTTCAACTCAATTCAGTATGTTGCTTGGTTAAGATTGCCAAATAGTGGAACTAAACTATGTTAGTGATCAAGAGATATTTAGCAAGTGGAGCAATGGATGGTAATCCTAATGAAAATGGTGTTCTCGACCGGTCTACCGCGGATAAGCGGTTGAACTACCGTTAAGGGTATCCAGTTTGTTGCTTTGTTGAGAAAGGAGTAGTTGACAAACTGTATCTGACTGTAAGTAAAAGTGAGAAATTGATTACAAAAGTTGAAAGAGGACAAGCTCTTTATAACAAACAGTGACCAGGTTACAGAGATGAACATATTATAAAAATTGAGCTCTGGATAGAAGTATGTGAAGTACCGGAATATAGTAAAAAATGGCAATCCCACTAAAAATAATGATATTATTATTTGATATATAGAGTAGATATAAGGAAAATGCGGTTTCCTATTCTTTAATAGATAAAAGAGCAGGACTAGTTCCTGAAAACTATTGTGTCAGGACAATCCATAATTAAGTGTGATTTACATGCTATTTTTAAAGACGGAACTGAGTCATCGTTATATAATGATTAATACCTATTGCAATACAGTTATAGAAATTACATAACTACGACTTATGTGCGATTTTTGTTTATAAACTTTAAAGTCTTATAATTCCGAAGTGAACGCAGGTATTATGAAATATTATTTGAACTTTCGACATTACTTTGTCCTCATCTTCTTGTTCCCGAATTCGAATTTTTGTTATCAAGTTAATGGTTATATCCATAAATTTCATTTTTCTATAAAAAAAAACAAAATTAAACAGTGCTCCAAGCAACAGATTTGTATACCGTGAACAATTTGTCGAACGTTGTATAACTTATGAGGGTAAACAAAGTAGTCCATTGTTCACCGTCACCCAGGTTTAGATATCTAAGCATGTCAAGATTATAATAATCATATTCTTAAAAAGAAAACTACTGGATAAAAACAAATTATAATATGAGATTGCAGATGAAGAAATTTATTTCTAAAATATCTCGTTTGAATTTTTTTTCTGGATATGTACCGTATTTTTATTTTAATTGCGTTCGAATACTATTAACTCGATATTCTACACAGAAAGTAGTTGACAATCCAACGCGGTTCAAACCAAACAATACATACAAAATTCTGACAGATTAAAGTGTTTAGAAATGATAAATAATCATAACGATTCAGAATTAAAAAAACATGGTAAAGTTCAGTAAAGAACACACATTCTTCATAGAAGTTTCTATAAACGAATGAAGGAACTTGGCACAAGCTGCCAACACCAAAATTTTGAAATTTTTTAACGGTAAGCCAGTGATGGCTCGCAGTGAAATTTTCAAGGTGTTTTGTAATTTTTGAAACTTCACGATGTTTCCATCGATTTTATCGCGATTTCCACATCCTTCGTGATAAAATACTGGATTTCTGGAACGATTGTCAATTGCCACACAAGAAAAATAAGAGCTACTTTGCTAACAAAAAGGTCAAGTCTGTTCGACGTTCTTTTCGGTTCGCAAATGTTGTCACATGTCATTAAAATTGTCTATTTCGGAGATAAATTTTTTTTCTAAGGAATGCTTCAAGTCGATTTTGAAAAACATCGTTCGACCTATGATGTTGTCATGGGAGTCATCACAATTTTCAATAATTTTGCAGTCTTCTTCAACGCATCTTCAAGATGATTTTTCATTAAAAATTTAAAGAGAGGTAGTGCGTCATTCATTGTTCTGCAATCATTTTTTGGAAAAATACACAGTTCAGATAGTAATCCTTTTTTATCAAGTGTGATAGTAGGAGCATGCGGAAGTGATTTTTCCCTCGGGATATTTAATGCAATAATCTCCAAAATGCCGCCACTACTAGACGCTCTTCATAATGGAATCGATCTTTTGCACACCTCTCTCATTATGTAACCGAAGAGCCAATTCAAAAGCACCACAAATTGAACACAATTAATAATTTTTTATAAAATATATTGATTCTTCGACACGTTTTAATTATGTTTCTGTATATTTAACCTATAAGCCGAATCTAATTAAACCATAATATTAGTTAACCCTAGTAACGCAAACTTCATACAATAGGGTACACGCATATTTCATATTTTGATTAGATATTAATTTGTAATAGTAAAGTTGATATCAAAAATAACTAATAATAGGAAACAAACCAGTTTCCGTTTTAAATTACTTCCAAATTTTAAAATAAAATTCAAATTTTAATGCACTTTCCGACTAACACTCGAGGATTTCCGAGCGCTATCGATGATACGTGTGATGTCATACCTTTTTTTTACTTTTGTCAATGGCCGGTACTTACATTGAAATATTCTTCACAAACATAAGCAGTAGTATTTGTCGAAATACAGTCTTATGTTACAATGACCTTCTCTTAAGTGCATTTTTGCTTGCGCTACCAGGTAAAGTAAGATATATTTTGTCTGGAGTTTTAATAGACGTCGATTTACACTCTGGAACAATGCAATACTTGGAATGTAGTTTTATTTGGCTTTATCCATTTTTAAAGCTTTTAGAAACAAATTAGGTCATAAAAACTCAGAGCGTGATAAGAACGTAAACAAGGAGTGACGTCAACGATTGGGGCAGCCATCTTTATGACGTAAAACGCGTTTTGACGGACTTTCAAATTTTATGATTTTTGAAGTAGTTTTAAAAGTAAAGTTGATATTTTTTTGAAAAAATAAGCATGCAAGGTGTTAGGAGACCTGATGAAGCGTCAATCCCACCAATAACAAAATTTATGCCTGTACCCTACTATAAAGATGGCTTTCAGAATTTTCGTGTGTTTTTATGTTCTAACTCGTCAGAACTTCTGTCATTCTTAGGATGATATTTGACAAATCGAAATAATTATCAAAATAATGTAAAATTTCTATGTATATTTTTTCATTGAAGTGGGATTATTTGGAAACATTCCAAACAACTTACTTTTTGTAAAGAATATCGAATTGATATTTTAGAAATTATTATTGAAAAAAAAAAGAATGATGAAGCGATTATTCTTCAGTACAACATGAATATAATACTTATTTCGGATTAAATATATATACCTATCGGATGTATACTGGGGATTTAAGATATTTTTGTTTCTTAAAATTCTTATAAACTATCTGCGACCTCTTTTCCCGTCGTAGGTGGTTCGACGATTGTTGAATCGATGAGAATTTCCATAATATCCGAGGGTGTATTGGGCGAGCTTACTGATTTTTTGTCTTCTGAAACACTCTTTCTTGAATTTTTACGACTTCTCGGTTTGCGTCTGGCTAACATTTCACATGTGCCTTTTGGTACGAACGTGGTCCACTCGTTGGTTTTTTGATCCAAATATTCTATCGTGTTCAAGAAAGTCTTCCCTAAAAATATCAACCAATATAATGTTTGGCAAGTTTATCTGAACCTACGGGGCATCGGTAAGAGGCGAGGAAACATGGCGTTTATCTGTCAAAAACGTACAAATGGCGTACTGTAACTATTTTTTAAAGTAAAACTGAAAAAACGTCACTGACAATACCAACATTACCAACGCCACTAGATAACTCAATATTAGTCAACTGACGAAGTGAGAGGGAAGAACACACGCATGCGCTTGCCAATAAGAAGTCAGCTGTCGATAATAAAAAACCAATTATGTAATTCGGAGGGTGTGGTAATTATGGATTTCGCACAACGCTGCCAGAGCTTGAAGAAATGCATAACAAATTTGGAAAAGCGTTCATATTTTAATATTCATAACTATAACAAATAAAGTTAATAGACAAAATCCAAGTAAACAAGCACATTGAAGAATTAACGTTTAATCAGATTGTCAATATTGTTGATAATAAAATTCTATTTTCTTATTATTATCAATACATACTTAGTACTTTACTTTTACATAGTTAAACGTGGCATTATCGAATGTTTTCGACTGCATTCCTTTCAAAGGTTTAGATAAACTTGCCAAACTATAAAATGCTGCATACTTACTGAATACTCTAACCATCGCTCTAAAATTCATTATACATAGAATTGAACTAACCTGAAAATCCGCCTACGGCATATAACCGATCCCCAACAACGGCTACTTCCATATTCGCTCTCGGTGTAGTCATACAAGGTCCGAACGTCCAAGTTTGTGTTTCTTCGTCGAAAATTTCGGTGGTGTTTAATGAATGCGAACCATCTGAACCACCGATTACGTAAAGTTTATTGTTGAATACGGTCAGTGCGCAACCCCTTCTAGCAGTTATGATTGGTTTTGAGGTATGCCATGTGTTGGATGCTGGATTATAGTATTCCACGGAAGAAAGACAGTTCCAAGCATCGGAACCCCCTATGGCGTATACCAAGTTATTGTAAGCCGTTACTCCGGCTTGGTATCGACCTGCATGTACAAACAATAAATAAGTTATACAAAATTATAATAGCATTTTCCATTGACAAAACTAGGGTGCACTGAAACTGAACTGAGTGCAAAACTTGTGTTCCATTGGCTGCACTGCACCAATGCTTCATATTCCATTGGAAAACTAGTGCAAGCGAATGTGCACTGAGTGCAATTTTTTCGGTACCTGCTCAGGAGGTAGTTTCGAGTATAGTGCAAAATGGCGGCGAATGATGAACGGTGCGAATTCGAAAGAAAAGCAGTAGCTTTTTTATTATCATCGTCATCTTTGGATATGATAACGACTTAGAACTAATTATTAAAAAACGAACATCTGCTCTATAAATTCAAAACTATATCAATGATGTTGTGAACTGACAACTTTTCTGTGTTCTATTGACATTTGTGAACTTTGTTTGGTACAACCGGCCCTTAGACTTCAATTAATTAGAGTTTATCCAAAGTCAGTGTGATGACCATAAAATAAAGCAACGTTGTCAGATATATTTTCTGAAATTGTTGAGCTCACTATACAAATGTTTCCCATTGCTGCAGTGAACTGTTAGCTCGTGATGTTCTCAGAAAGCTAAGCTAAGTCAATGGGCGGCTTTATTCTTCAATGAGATTAAAAATATGGGTCATCACATTAACCTTAGAAAGACAATTAGTACTTGAAGGTATCCAAAATTTTATCATTTTGTAGTGTTGGTGTAGAATGAAATGAGGTATTTTTTAATATCAAAATTTCTTGTTTGTTATGGTCCAAATTTAAATGTGTTGAATTCTTATATTTCTATGGTCATGAAAGATTTTCTACTTTTACTATCTCCCAAATGCAAATAATTTTTTGAAATCAAATTTATTCATCACTTGTTACTGAAACAATTAATGTAATAAGACGTCCCTGCTCTGAAATTGTCAATTCTTCTATTTTTACAAAAACAAACTACAAAGCAAAGTTTCCAATAATATAAAAAAAATTGTTCCATCATTTTCTTTACATGAAATAACTTACCAGCAATCAAATGTGCTATCTGTGTCCAAGCCGCCGCTTCGGGATTGTAGACGTGGCACTGTTTAATTCCCACTTGTCCGTTCCAACCACCTACACAATATACTTTTTTATCCAAAACACAAACTCCCATATTACTTCGAGCCAATGGCATTTTAGGCATCTTCACCCATTTACCAACAGACATATCGAGCATTTCGACAGAATCCAATTCCGTAGTACCGTTACTACCACCTGAAAGATAAGCAAAGTTTTATACTATTCAATTGCCCACAAATGGATTTTTCAAATGTTGGAGAGATGGATGAGGCAAAACCAGTAATATTGATTCTCAACAGAATGAAAAGAATAATAAGGAAACGGGAGCAAGCAACGAAGGAATCTCCCCGAACGAATTTGGATTTCGGAAAGGTATGTCCACCATACTCTACAGAAAGTACATGAAAGAGTAGCAGATGCTCTCATAGGAAGTTTCTGTGCAATTATAGCCTCCAATTCGGCAAGCTGGGAGCACATCTACAAATCTCTTGGAAAATAGAAGAAAATGCCGCAATATCTTCTCAAGATATTAAACAGCTACCCGATAAAGAGTAAATTAGTGATAATCACTAAAAATGGACTGATAGACATAGAGCTGTCAGCAGAAGTGACTTGATAAAAAAAATTTTTTTCGAAAGATTTGCATGTATAATGGCCTGCTTTGACTGAAGCTACCTGATGGAGCACTCTTGGTGGGATTTGCAGACGAACCACCTGGCACTAGTAGCAGTAGCAAAAGAATCTTGGGAAGCAGAGCTAATTGCCAATGAAGCACTGGAAATCATTGCTCGTTAGTTACAAAGCAGTCACCTGTCACTAGCAGTACACAAGTGCTAGGCATTGCTCGTAACACGAAGAACTACAATCCACCGAATTTCGAAATCAATCCCACTTAAGAGCACAATCAAATACTTAGGAGTCTGACTGGAAAATAAATGGTTCCCCAAACAACACAGAAGAAAAAATCAGCAACAGAGGCGTCAACAGTTTGCACATCACTGCCTACACTTATTTCAAACATAAGAGTCCCATGGTATAGGCACCCAGTGGTTACAGGTGCCTCGGGAAGGACAAAGACCGAACAGGAGTTAACGCCAGCAAGGAAGAAGTGGAAGCAAATTGCGTCTTTCGTAAGGATAGGTTGACACCAATGAATATTAGGAAAGAGAAATATTAAGAATAGACTGAATGACTGATAGGCTATGAAACGCAGCATTTGAAGAGGAAGTAGTTAGGATCGGGGCATGCCTCATCGAAGGCTAGGCGCCGAGAAGGGAATTTCAGATGCGGCTTCAAAACCGGACACTGCAACCACAAAAAAAGTTGATATATTTATTTCAAACTTACCTATAGCATATATTTTATCATCAAGGACGGCAATTTTGAAGCGACCTCGGCTTTCCCTCATTTGCGGGAGGTTCTTCCAAGTATTCGTTTCTGGAATGTATTGTTCGACTGATCTCAAACATTCAGTTCTGTCGTAACCACCTGAAAGTCGATAGGCATATTTATCGTTGACTTATGGCCGTTTACACCAATAGAAGCATAAGCTTAGAATAGCTATGGCGAGTTTAAAATTTAAGGGTTGCTTAGTTAAAGTTCAGTTGCACCAATGTTTTTGCTCTACTTCTTAGCTAAGTGTTTAATACATTTGTCAACCTCGCTATTTAAGTTGATTTTTATTAATTTCTCTATGGTTTCTGGTGTCTTTTCGTTTTTTTGGTTTAAAGTAACGAATTATAAGATTTAAAAGTCAATTCCTTGAAAATCAAAGGATTTTATTTTTGTTTTTTAAATAAGAAAATTGTTTATAATGGAAAACACAGTAAAAAAATAAGAAAATCAGATCGGCAAATTATTCAGTTCAGGAAAAAGAATTGCTAATATTTTCATGTAATTCTTCATAATAGTTTTTACGGTTGTACCGTTTTCTTGGAAATCCATTTTCGAGAATATCCAATACTTCAAAATCATCCTCCATAAATATCCTTCTTCAAAAATTAAAAGAAGCACACCTGAAATAGGAAGACAAAAAACGAAAACCCGAAGAGGAAAAACATTGACATATATCAATCAAAACAAAAGAGCGTTAGGTTAGAAATCTCCACTTTGAGGATAAGTAGAGAATAAGCGAGCTAGGTGCGGCTTAAAATGTTAAAAAGTTGTTCGTGGTTCAAAACAAAACTTTCTTAAAGCGTCACTTAACTTCAAGTCGACTTGGATATCAATTAGTGCAAACAGCCATTAGTTTATATGAATTGTATTCTGTACATATAAACAGAGAAATATTATAAGTCCACTACAGTTCACTTCATTTAGCATGCAAAATCTGAAGTTTGCTAGTACCGACATGAAATATTTATTTGCACTTACCACAAGCAATGAGGGTATTATTAAAATTCCCACATCCGAGGGCGCATCTGTGACATGACATATTGGCTACTGCGCAGTACAGGTCGGGTTTATCTTCGCTCGTTGATCTACTTACATCGGGAGTTAGTACTGGAGATGGGGTAGAAGGTGTATTCAATCTTATGAAAAAGACAAATTAATAATTATTGAATAGGTTTGAATAGGAAATATTAAAAATGGGTTTTTTTCAACAAAAAAAGCAAATAATCTCACTTTAGTTGCACCGAAAGCGTTGACAGTTTTCCTCCCAAAGTCATCAATGCCAAAAAGCTATGTTCTCCAACGCTGGTAACTGCTATAAGGTTCCAATCAGGCTCCAACTCGTTTTCTAGCTCTTCTCCAATTTCTCGATTGTAAATTAGTACTCGAGGTTTTAGAGGCTGTCCTAATACTTTTCTTTTTGGTTTACTTACTCCCTAAAACGTAACAAAATTCTGGAATGTATTAAATGAATTAACTCTAGTACAACAAAAAACATTAACATTGAGCCAAATCAGGAGAGTGTAATGGATTAATTAAAATTTGCATGTCTAATTTTTAATTTTGTTTCAAACTCACCTGTTTATCTTTCAATGATAGTTTCTTGTAATCCTGTACCATTTCTGTGTCGCTGATGTCGCCGGACGGTAGGCCGGAACAGTCTTGAAGCGAATTGTCAAGAGCGAGGTATAACATAAAAGTTTTTTCCAAGAGATCGGAGAATTTCAAATTTTCTTCACTCAACTGGCGTTTTATCCACTCGAGGACCAATCGGCACAACGAGTTTTCGTTTACCAAAGACATTTCTTCCCTGGATTGGTTAAGGACTTCTATACGAGCACAATTTAGGTTCCAGATGTTGATTGTTTTGCTTATTTCTCCAAACTAAAAATAAATGGTTCAATACTATTAAGACTTTGAGTTTTTTAGCTCTCTTATACCTCTTTGGCAATATATGTATCGACTTGCTGGATAAATTCTTTATTTCTGGCAATTCCCGGTAAAGATCTAATTTCAATACAATTTTCAACGGAAAGATGTTTCATAAGATGTTGACCGCAAATTTTGGTGACTCTTTCCATTTTTAAATTATTTGCTGACAAAAAGACAGCTTTAACCTAAAAAAAGAGAACAAAATCAACGTTAGAATTACATAAGTGCTTCCTACCAGATCATTGTCATTTGAGGGTTAAAGATTTTATCTATTTTCACGAGTTGAAGGTACAAATGTTCTCAAAATGAATAAAGTAACAGGAACTATTGTCAGATGTAGTCAGTTATGTATGTATGTATGTATGTATATTTGGGGTAACATTCACTGAGACCTAAAAGATCTATTGTGCCCCCTTACTTCTACTTAGTTTCTGAGGAGAGTCTCTGAAACTAGTAGCTCCTTTAGTCCTATTTCCCGGAGGAATTTTAGGATATCTGCAGGCTTCAACTTGGGTAAATGTTCCTCTTCTATCCAGTAATCTCCCAGGTACTGTGCTCTAGGATTCTGGAGTGCTGTGCAGTTGGAAAGTATGTGGATGGAGGTCTCTTCTTCCATGCCACAGTATCTGCAATCTTCTTCCTCCACTAATTTGAGCTTTTTCAGGTGCCCATTCAGGCGACAATGTCCCGTTAGGATCCCTGTTAAAACTCTTAGCGCAGTCTTGCTTTGACTTATGCATTCATTTGATCTCCGTAGGTTGTAGTCACCCAGGAGAATCTTTGATTGTCTAAGCCCTACTAGATCTTTCCAATGGTCAGATCTTCTTTTTCTTTCGGCTTCGCCTATTTCTTCCAATATTACCTTGGAGCTGATTCCGCAAAAAGGTTCAGGCCCCCAGAAGGGTATTTCAGACCCCCTCTTTGCTAGTTCATCTGCTATTTCATTTCCTTCTATTCCAGTGTGTCCTGGAATCCATAGTAGGGTAACTATATTGTTCTCGCCTAATTCATTTAGTTTGTCTAGGCATTCCCAAACCATTTTAGAACTGATTACGCAAGAGCTCAGTGCTTTGATGGCTGCTTGACTATATGTCATTATGATAATCCTTTGTCCTCTGTATCCTTTATCAATATTGAACTGGGCGCACTTTCTTATGGCGTGGATTTCCGCTTGAAAGATACTTGGGGTTTTTCCCAAGCTTTCGGAGTGTTTGGTTCCTGGCCCGAACACTCCTATCCCAGTTCCTCCTATTGCTTTTGAGCCATCTGTGTACCATTGAAAGGCATTCTTTCCAATTCTGGTAATGGTATTCGGATCCCATTCCTTCTTGTTGGTGAATTCTGTAACGAATTTCTTCGAAAAGTTGTACTTTCTCATCATACCGTCTTGTGGCATGTCCCAGGTTGTCTGAACACTTTCCACCACCATATGTAGAGGGGTGAGGTTGAGAATTACTTCCATTGCTGCCGTTGGGCATGTTCTCATTGCTCCTGTAATGCATATACAAGCTAATCTTTGAATTTTGGAGAGGTTTTCTCTCGTTGTCAATAGACTAGTTCTGCTGCTCCATGCAATGGCTCCATAAGTGATAATTGGTCTCACTATGGCAGTGTACATCCAGCTTAGGATTTCTGGGTTACAACCCCAATTTCTCCCTGCCAGATTCCTACAGACCATTAGAGCCATTTTCGCCTTGTGAGTAATCTCCTTTTCGTGTTTGTTCCACAGGTGCTTACTATCTAAAATCAAACCTAGATACTTGACTTCTTGTCTCCATTCAATCTCGTTACCATTAAGTTTTATGGTTTTGAGGTTGAGTTTTCTTTTCTTAGTGAAGGCAATCAAGATGGTTTTAGTGGGGTTGATGCTGAGTCCCACTTGCCTACACCAGCTATTTGTATAGTTCAGACCCTTTTGTACAATATCACAAAGAGTGTTTTCGAATTTCCCCCTGGCTGTTATGACAATATCGTCGGCATATCCTTGGCAGGATATTCCTAGATTCGTCAAACCACACAGGAGTTCGTCAACCGTCAGACTCCACATTAAAGGGGATGCTACTCCTCCCTGTGGGCATCCTCTGGTAGTGCAGATGGAGACAATGTCTTTGCTTGTCCTTGTCTCTGCTACTCTTGTGGTGAGCAGTTCCGACATCCATTTGGATATTGTGCTGTCAACACCTCTTCTGCCTAATGCTCTTTTGACAGCCTTATGTGGAGTGTTGTCAAAAGCTCCTTCTATGTCCAAAAATGCACATACTACAGTTTCTTGGTTGTCTAGAGCACCTCGGATATCCTCCGTCAGTTGTACCAGTGCAGTCTCCGTAGATCTGCCTGCCCGGTAAGCGTGCTGACATGGGTGGAGAGGTAGTCTCTCTAGGATTTCCGTTCGAATGTAGTTGTCAATTGCTTTTTCCATCGTTTTGAGTACAAACGATGTTAGGCTAATTGGTCTAAAGGATTTGGGGTTTGTTGTGTCCCTTTTTCCAGTTTTTGGAAGGAAGGTTACTATTGCCCTTCTCCAAGCTTCTGGTATATAACCCAGTTCTAAACTACTTCGACTAATTCTAACCAGATGCGGTAGAATTTCGTCTTGAGCTTGCTGGAGCAATGCTGGGAAAATTTCATCCGCTCCCGGTGTCTTGAAAGGCGAAAAGGTGTTCATAGCCCATTTCAACCTATCGTTACTACAAATGTGTTTGGCCATTGTAATACTTGCCCTCGAAGGTCTATTATGAGCTTCGAGAGGATTGTCTCCCCTATTTGGGATGCTCCCAGGAAAATGAGTTTCTAGTAAGAGTCGAACTCTTTCCCCCTCATTTTCGGTATAATTGCCGTCTGGCTTTCTCAAAGCCATATCTGTGTTGACCCTACTTTTCGCCATGACTTTGTAAAGTCTTGCCGCAGCAGGTGTTGCGTCTATATCTTCACAGAATTTTCTGAAGCTATTTCTTTTAGCTTTTCTAATTTCCTTGTAGTAGGTATTTCTCACCTCTGTGTACCTCTGCCAGTCTCCGGTGAGTTTTGCTTTATTGAAAAGGTCCCGGATTTGAGATCTTAGTTCTGACAGATGTTTGTTCCACCAGGGTGCATCTTTGCTGCTTTGTTGTTTTTGAAGAGGGCAGCTCGATCCAACGCATCGATTATTGCCCTGTTGAGATCCTCTAGCTCATTTTCCAGGTCGAGATGGTGCTTAGCCCTTCCTTTTCTCTGGATTTGTGCTAGATTTCTTTTTAGATTGGTGTTATAAGTGTCCCAGTCTGTTTTTCTTGGTATTCTCCTGAGGCTTGCCTCTGGTATGCCCAGTTCTAATTTGAATGTTATGATGTAGTCAGTTAAGGAAATTACATAAACAAAAACGATTCAATTGAATTGGCGGTTGAATATTTTTCAAGAGGAAAATGTGAATAATAAAGGTATACTTTAAAATGATTTAGTTCACTTACGTTTTTGTAAGTCACTTGAAGTTTTCCGGTGTATGCATAATCAATTAAAATTTGTAAAGCTGTCGTATCGAAGCCCCCATTTAATCTGTAAGTGATGACGTTTTCGGTTCTTTTCTGATCTTGATCTACCGAGAATAATTCAAATAGATATGGGGAAACGCTGGCCAATACTGATCGATGGGCATGGAGTTCTGTGTTGCCAACCTATATAAACAATAAAGTAACGGTATAACAAAACTGTAATGACCATCTAAAAAAATAATGAAACCATAGGTATATAAAAAAATCGCCGTAAAAGGAACTAAATTTATAAAAAAAAATTTCTAGACAAAAATTCATTGATAATGTTAGTTTCTTTAAAGTGGGAAATATCTATAATGTGGGTGATAAAGGTGAAATCATTGCGAATAATAAGACGTTTTTAAATATTCTACTTTACTTTATAAAAAGCGTAGAGTTTGAAATAGTAGTAGTTTTTGTTATTTGTTGGGAAATAAATAATAAGAATATTGAATACACCAAAAAGAAACATACCAAAATGGTAGGTTTCCAGAGGGAATTGTGAAAGATCAAGTAGACCAGATTTAATAGAAGATAATGGATAGCAAATTTTTTATTTCAATACTTTATTATCGACAGTTGACAGATGACATTATCATGAGACCGAGCGTGCATTTGCTTCGCTAGGTTACTTCCATTTTCAATAGGAAACGAATTACAATTTATGTGATTTGTCAAGTTTGATATTGCGACAAATGTTTTTCTGCTACCCTTATAGAATGTACACACTTTCCTCCTTCATATCAGGAAGGAAACTCCTTTTTAGGAAGGAAAATAAACACTTTTCCTCCCTCACATGAATTAACTATGTGATAAATGTTGAAATAGTACCTATTAACTGAATACAGTTTAACTTTTCCCATTATTTAAGTAGATATACTACATCAGTTCTGGGGCACTTGAAGTGTAAGTAACAAACATCTTAAGCATACATCAGCCCTACGATATCGTTAAATGTCTTATTGAAGTTAATAACCTACTAAAATCATTTTGTTTGTGACTGGAAAGGGGATTGAAATGGTCAACTTTAAAGAGTCAAATGAAAACAGGTAATGATGTAATGATTAAAATTAGCTTCTACTTTCTTTTAGCTCCTTTTACGGTAACGAATGAGAAAAATAAAAAACAAAAGATAAAATAAAAAAATTACCGTCACCTAACACTTCACGTATCGTTCTAAAACAAAGAAAATTAAAGGCTTTCTGGAATAAGAACGACATAAAGATTATGAAAAAATTATTTTTACCTAATTTTTTTCGACGTTGGAATTAACTGCAACTAATTTTAGTTTGATTTTTTTTTCCTTTTGTCATGCAACTTTATTATGATTTTTTTTTTCGAGTTAATTCTACTACTAGTTTTTTATTACTGACTTAAAATCTACTCACTACTGGTCAAATTAATTTCAAATTTGATGATTTTAGAGCTGTCCAGTAGTGTAACTGACTGTTTACAATAACAATTTTTACAGTTTCAAATAATCACGATATGTATATGCCATTTATTTACGAATTCGTTTCAGTACATTATATCCCGGAACCAGAAGAGAACGTATACAGTTCTATATTACTGGAAATTAAAAAAATAACTTAATCTAATCCGCAACAAAAACCAAAACTTCCCAATCCAACAGGTAACCAAAATCAATTTAAATAACTTGACTATTTCTCTAGGAAGATATTTTTGCTTTTGCATGGACTACCATCGCAGGAATTGAGAATTTGGTTCTTCTCTATATTTTTTCATTTCAGTTCCGAGACATACTGTATCTTAGAGATCATTTCCAAACTGTTTTCTTCGCCTTAAGTGCCGATACATGTTTTTTGAAGTGGATAAACGCAAGTTCAAAACAATTTTTATGCTCTATACGAAAAATGGAAGCTTCCTAAGAATTAATTGATATTTTCATTGTAAAAATTGGAATCCCAGCATTAAAAGTACATTTTTTTGTGAAATTTTATTAAAAATAGTGAGAAAATATATCATGTAGTTGAAGTAGGACGAACAATTAGGTACATAAATTGAGATAAAATATTATGGATAGAAGCAGATCTATTTAACTAGACTTTAAGAAGGAGGTTTAAAAATGTATGCAAGGAAACTTTTGAAAATATAATGGAAATATCGGAAAAGATGAAATTGGATGGTTTTTCAATATAACACTTTATTGTCCAAGACGAGAGTCCTGGAAAAAAAGCCTTTGAGACCTTTTATGATAAGTAGAGTAATTGATGATTCTGAAATATAGGTGAGGGATTTTTGAAACATTTAATTATAAACTCTAAGATGCTTAAACGATGGATCAATATCAAAATGAGTATCAAAAATTATATTAAATTTGTCTATTAAAAATGTACCAACAAAGCTGTGGATAACAAAGGGAACACAAAACTTTCTTCCATTTAACAATTGCGAAAAAATTGTTATAGAACAATACATAATTTTAATGAATAAGATGACGTTATGGTAAACAATACTCAAGTAAGAAATTTTGTAGGTTATAGCTTGACACTACTGCTTTTGATTTGTTTTTTTTTATATAAATAAATCCAAGTGATTATTTGAATCTTGAAAAATATGCTGTTTGGCACAGTCAGGCACATACGTAAAGAATAACATCACAGAAGTGTCGATTTTTTCTCATCATATTCAAGGATTTCAGCAAATAGACTTGGAGAGCTTCGTCGAAATATTCCAAGTGGATTGGATCTTCCTCCTCTTCTTCCTCGATTTCTTCGACCTCTCCATTTCTTTGGGGTTCTTTAGGGGTACCTGAAATGAATAGTTTTTATTAATAAAGAGAGAAGTGCTATAGTCTGTTTTTATTTTATTTTACAGTTACAAATATTTCTCCCATACATTCACAACATAGAGGTGATTAGATACTTAGAACATCTTGCAGTTCTACGAAGGATCATTGAATTTCAGTCTACCTGTATAAAGGGAAATACTCCCTGTGGCGAAAACAACAACAAATAGGTAGATACTTTACCTTTTCTAAATTTATGTTTCATCTGCTATTTATCGGGGCGAATAGAATGATCAACAATTAAAAGATACCTACGTTGACAAATATATCAATTCGTTTGTTATAAACAACTGAATTTACTATGTATACAAACCTAATTATAGAAATTATCGAATTGAGCATCTATGTATTCAAAACTAACAACTCGTTAAAAAGTCAAGGTGTATGTAGTTCATTAGCCTTGGATTTTGTAAATTTAAGCTCTCAGGTGTAGCTTCAAAACAGTCTTCTTATTATGTAATTATGTTGTTAGATTATTTTTTATAACTTATTCTTTGTACATTTTTTTTTCGTAAAAATTGAGAAAGGAATTTGCAAGTTTAATGATCCATCATATTGAAAAGGTAGATAACTATACTCAGCTTTTTGACCTTTTATTGCGCACTTTGCTAAAAATAAACCTTATTTTTAAACTCTAAGGCGAGACACAAAATTGTATCAGACTAAATTCTTGCCGGAAAAGTATTTGTAGGTTAAACAGAATACAAAGAGTTGTATTATTCATTTTTTCATTTATTTTATACAATGTTTGTAAGTATATACTCAATAGTATATTACGTAACAAGAGTGTGTGACGAGATTAAAACTTACTGTACTCTTTCTACACCCTTCTATTTTCTTCTTGAAATAATGCGACATATTTTTTAGGAAGTTAACATTTAGAGGCATTACTCTTTTAATCCAAAATGTATTTCACTAATGCTAAAAGCTTTTGTTTTTCAAGTGACTAAATGTATGTAAATAGACCAAATAAAGTAGTACGTAGATAATAATTTGATTGCAATTTGATTAAACAGAGAAATTTAAGTTATCTTATCGAAATGCACGTGTGTGTATGTTATGAGTTAATATTAAGTGTATGTTACGAGATCTCATTGGGTGTTTGTCATTGTTTAATGTCAACCAATGTCGCCAATGTGATTTTTGAAGTTTACAGATATGGGGGTAGATTCGTAGAAAAAATATTGAATGGCTTTGGGAAGAATGGTATAAAATTAATAGTTATTTATGTACCAAGGGTATAAAAAGATGTTTATGCCCTGAGTGCGACGTCTTACGAACCCGAGGGCCTCTGGAACACTCTCACACGAGGGTATACACATCTGTTTTTGCCCTTGGTACATACAAACTTTTATGTCATACTAGTACGTTATTGCAATAGATGTTTATGCCCTGAGTGCGACGTCTTACGAACCCGAGGGCCTCTGGAACACTCTCACACGAGGGTATACACATCTGTTTTTGCCCTTGGTACATACAAACTTTTATGTCATACTAGTACGTTATTGCAATACAATCTCAATAAAAATCAGTATTTCAAAAAATCCAGTTTGAATTGATAACATTGCCATTTTATGATAGTAAGTGGACACTATCGTTGCTAGGTAAATGTTGACAAACGTAAATGTCATAAAATCACAATAATTTTTATATGTGTCAAAGTTAGAAGTCCAAATGAACGAAAATTTTGAAATTCCTGGCGAATTTATCGAAAAAGCAAAGAAAGCAACTGCAAATCTGTGAAGATGTTAATGAAAAATTATTTTTCTCCGATTGGCAGCAAATATTAATTTTGCTGACTGATATCAATCAGCAAAGTATTACTTTTCCTGCCTAGGCAGCAAAGAGATTACTATGCTGCCTGTGATTATACATTTCCATAGCAACCAACCAAAATAAAGAGATTGTTGGAATTGTAATAATTTGCAAATACAATATCCTCCTATAAGATTATGAACAATCGGAGAAAAAATTATATGTTCAACTTGGCAGCAAAGTAGATTGACTGCCTAGTTAAACAAATAAGTATTCTCTTTATGCCTTTGCCGACCATAAAGTGAATTTTCTGCCCGCAAGGGTATAAAGTACGACATTAGATAGTTGGTAACTAAGCAATCAAAACACAATAATGAATTAGTATGACATATAGTTATTTTCCTAACAAATGCGGAAAGTGATACTTTCCCGCACGCGACTGCAGTTGACATGAGTTAGGAGCATTATTTTTTATTATAAATATTAATATTAAAACACAATTTTTTGCATTCTGTAAATGACTTAAAATTGCCGGTCCAGTGGAGTTATTCGGTGTTAGAGTTATATAAAAATATCTTCATTATTTTATATTTCTAAAAAATAAAAAATGCAACAAAAAGCTAGAAAAGATTTTTTTAATGGACTATTTTGTGAATATTTATTCACCTGTAGTAACAATAGTTCTAACTTCCGAAATAAAAAACCATCTAATAAGGTCAAAATTTGCATAATTTTACTTTCCCGCACCAATTTATTACTTTCCCGCACTAGTGACATTTTCAAAACTAAAATGCGTGCGGGAAAGTGGGTTAAAGCGCAGAGTCGTAGAAAAAATACATATTCTGTCTCCATTTGCTTGGTTTGCTTAGTTACATTTCAACACTAAATCCTGAAAGGACGAAATTATTCAATCTCCAGCCGAAAAAAAAGATTGGAAGTAAAAGAATGTAAAAAAATCGTTTTTTAGTTCATTTCACAAAGAAATGTGAAATAAGCTCGACACATATTATTGAAACGCGCGATTTGCCGACGTATAAAAATTCAATTGGAAAATAATTAAATAGGTATACAGATTTGTATCTAAATCCAATTCTTTCCCTAATCCCAAAGATAACATTCACTGAAAACCAGAAAATTAGAATAGCTGCGTTTAAAGTGTAAAAATCAGGTTTAACAGTTGCGGTATAAATGAAACACCATATATTTTATTACTATGTATTCTCATCGGTCCTTGAAATGTGTACAAAGTTTCTGTTCGTTTAAAGTGAGGAATCTAGTCCGTTACAAACATACATACAGGGGAAGATAAATCTCAGTTAAAAAGAACGCACCGTATTAATATTAACCAGTCGATATGCGATTTTTTTCTGTTTGTGGCAGTTTTTTTTTTCTTCAATGAATAGAGCTTTCGACAAAAATTGAAAACGTGTTGGATTAAAGTGTCCTTGCAAGGTCGAGACCATGACCATGACCATGAATTGTGAATCCCAAAATAGAGGAGAAGGTAATTTACGTCACTGATCTCGTACCTGTCGGAGAGTATTGACTAATAGCTTTTATTCGGTAAATTCGATAAAAGGCATTGTTGCAATATTTGAATATTAACATTGCGTTCAAAAGAAGATTTCTGGATTGTTGTTGTTGTTTATTTTTTTATGATCCATGCTAAAACAAAAATAAGTGTATTTCTAATTGGCAATTTTTTATTGACTTCAACACTGTTTTAGCTAAATACTAGGCTTCGTATTATTTCATTCATCATTAATTTTTTTCAATAATAATAGTATTTTTGAAAACTCCTAGTCATCACCAATACATTCAATAATTCCATGACTATATACAACTTTAAAAATCACATCTAAATGGTGATAACGAAAACTTATTTCGCTATTTACTTCAATTTTTAGTTTTCCGTAACCAAAGGTAAAAACCGGATCCGGTATCTCATGAGCCGTTATAGTTGGACAGTTGAAATTTTCAGAGATGATGTATTTCTGTTGACGCTATAACCACAAATACTAATACAATAAAATAAATACGGAGTATCCCAAATAAGAGTGACTGATTTTAAACATAAATCCACAGCTCAATTGCTCCAAAGGGATGGGGTTTTCACTAGTTTATCAAAAAGATTTTTTTAGGCTCGGCTGGCATTTCGTCTCATCTCATTAACATAGGGTGTGTACCAATGTTGGTCACCTAAAAAGGGGAAAATATGTATTATTTTAACACCCTATAATTCTTGATCACATTCGAAAGAGCAATCATTCTCCTTTCCAAAAATGTATAATTTTCTATATTTTGTTTCATTAACAAAAAAGATAACCTGTGTTAAGCTAGCAGAACCACTTTGGAATTTCCAACTTTTTTTCATGGCATAATTTTAGGCTATTTTTAGGCTAATTTATTACCCTATTGAATAATATTTTGCTCTTCAAATGTAGGAGAAATCGCGGGTTCTGCTAGCTTAACGTTAAGCTGGCAGAACCAATGAGCTAATCGAATTTTTATGGAAAATTGGATAACACCATAATTTTAGGCTCATTTTAGGCTCACGTTTGCACCCACTGCCGATTTTCCTAATGGGCGTTTTTTGAATAAAAACCTGGGTTCTGCTAGCTTAACCGTAAAGCCAGCAGAACCCAACCGTTAAATAACTCCGCACAGAAGATCCAATTAGACAATAATTTTAGGCTCTACTAACACTAATTAATTACCCTATTACAAAATTGTTTGCCCTTCAGTTATAGGAAATAACATGTGTTCTGCTATTTTCATCTTAGAGCTGGAGTTACAAAATGCTAATCGAATGTATGTGAAAAATCTGATGACACCATAATTTTAGGCTCAAGTTTACATCCAATGACAATTTTCCTATTATCGTTAATTGTTCTAGTCCTGGATTCTGCAAACTTGTACGAATAAGTTATCCCAGGAGGGAGGTTTAATTTTAGGAGACACTCATATTTTGACTGGAACATTTTTGTGTACGATGTGTATTTTTCGAGTTATTCTGATTTGTCAGGTTAAATGAGACAGCCGGTATATTAGACACTGAATCGATAATCAATACATAATACAATAAATACACATTCATCTTCTTTCATTGCTCCCTCCTTCAAATAGTCGCAGAGTGAGCTGTCCTCTGTCCACATGATATATTCAGTAACTTTTGCATCCATTTCCGGTAAATAGTATGCATGTTTGAAATAATTTTTATGACAATTTTAAACCACTTCCAGTTTTCTACTCGTAATTTTTCAGATGTTTACCATTCCGGTGACAATGCATTACAATAATAATAACAACAAAACTAAAATGGCGGTTTCAAGATGCCGAACGAGTTCTATAATTCATTGTCCAATTTTAGTTTCTGAAATTATTGCCCAATTGGATCTTCTCTGCCGAGTTATTCAACGGTTGGGTTCTGCTGGCTTTACGGTTAAGCTAGAAGAACCCAGGATTTTTTTTAAAAAACGTCCATCAGGAGAATTGGCAGTGGGGGCAAAGGTGAGCCTAAAATGAGCCTAAAATTGTGGTGTCATCAGATTTCTTCGATACATTCGATTAGTATTTTGTAACTCCAGCTCTAAGATGAAAATAGCAGAACACATGTTATTTCCTATAACTGAAAAGCAAAAAAAATTGTAATAGGGTAATTGATTAGTGTAAGTAGAGCCTAAGATTATTGCCTAATTGGATCTTCTCTGCGGAGTTATTTAACGGTTGAGTTCTGCTGGCTTGACGGTTAAGCTAGCAGAACCCAGGTTTTCATTCAAAAAACGTGCATCAGGAAAATCGGCAGTGGGTGCAAACGTGAGCCTAAAATGAGCCTAAAATTATGGTGTAATCCAATTTTCCATAAAAATTCGATTAGCTCATTGGTTCTGCCAGCTTAACGTTAAGCTAGCAGAACCCGCAATTTCTCCCACAATTGAAGAGCAAAAAATTTTTCAATAGGGTAATAAATTAGCCTAAAATTATGGCTTAACAGGGGTAAAAAGATATTCGAGGTTTCATGTAGTAGTACATTTTTAATTAGTAATTTTATATGAACGTATTTTGATGCCTAAAATCAACTCATACTGCGACCTTTTGACGCATGCCGGCTACTCACTAGGCGAGACTTGACAAGTACTTGGCACAATTCAAGTAGTGTGTACGAAGCTAACATGAAAATCGGCGAGCTACTTGTACTTGCCGTACGCAGTCGGTAAATTGAAAAAGGCAACAAGTAGCGAGTCAAGTAGCAGCGCCACACTTATTCGACAAGTTTGTACAAGTAAATAACTAGTAAATAGTGTTGTTGTGTGTTGTTATAGCTTCTCTCAACTTTGTATCTTTTTTAGAGATATGACATTCAACTTTATTTAGCAAATATTCGAAATTTTCAAAAGACATTCAACTAAAGTTCTCGAATAAGTCAAAAGGTTCCTTTAGAATATCCGCCATCATGTCTGAATTTGGTTTCATTAAAAGATATGCACTGCTCATTACAACAATTGCTGCAACTGCCTCTGTTTCACTATCAATTTCCATGATTGTAATTATCTTTCACAAGTACTTGCAGTATCCGCAAAAATTAGCATTTGCCAAGTAGCCGCATAATGTATCGACCATACTTGAACTTGTACATGTACATGATCAAGTACCAGTACTTGTCAACTTTGAATACAAGCTCTATTCGTGATACCATTTACAACATATTTCGAGAACAATCTGACAACGCTGCAGATGATGACAATGATGACGTGCACGCAACTTTGTTTGGTTTTTAGTATACGTGAATAATTGACAACAAGTCTGACAAACAGTTTATCAAGTAAGAAAACATAATAAAATTATTCAATACATATAGAGAACGAAGATGAAAATTTTTAAATTTTCAAATGAATTTTTCAACATTTCTGCGGAATGTTTACAATAATGCTCCTGATATTATTTTTTAGTTCTGCTAAATTGTTAGGCTTAGCATGAGTTGATTTTAGGCAACAAAATAAGTTCATATAAAACTGCTAATTAAAAATGTACTACTACATGAAACCTCAAATATCTTTGTTGTTAATGAAACAAAAGATAGAAAACTATACATTTTTGGAAAGAAGATAAAAAATTATAGGGTATTCCATTCAAAATAATACATATTTTCCACTTTGAATTTGACCAGCATTAGTAAAACACCTTGTGTTGATGAGATGAAATGCCAGCCAAGCCTAAAAAAATCTCTTTGATAAACTAGTGAAAACCCCATCTCTTTGGAGCAATTAATAAGCTGGGCATTTATGTTTAAAATCAGTCACTCTTATTTGTCCATCCGTACTTGGTTGGTTTTATATCTTTTTATCATTATACAGGGTGGTTGCTTAGTGTAATAAAGCTCAGTATGTCTGTTATCATTCAATATACCAAAAGAAAATTATCTATAAAAGTGTAGGTATCTTTAAGCTTCATTGGATGGGGAGTCAAATTCAAGTACAATAATTTCTCAGTAATTTTAATAACTAACTTTCAGGGTATCTTCAATTACAGCTTTATCAAACTAGTCAAAGTAATCAATCACCATGTATAAAATCAGAAGCACATAAATGGCTTAACCCATATTTATTCTGTTTATCTATCCAATAAATATACCAATTTGATTATCTTTTTCATCATTTGATATTAGAAATATTTTCATTATAACGATAGTTAAATTGACAAATCAATACTAATAGGCCTAGATTTGAATCCCATTTTCCTAGAAAAAAAAAGGGAATTTGGGTTAAGTACTGCGTCATTTGTCAGTAAACAAAATTAAGGCACCATTATAAACGAATAGTATAACTAGATGACATTGAAATGAAAATAAACCTCCAGCCTTAGTTAGCATTATTTTTCTTTAAAAATTAGCTTTTGCTATGAATATGTAAATAAGCCAGCAACACTAATACCATGTAGGCCACCCTACTTCTTCATGTATCGAGAAACGATTGATTATACAAACAAATTGTTAATATCTGAACTTTACGAAAGGTGGTTGAGCCCCTAAAACACTCCCCCTGTATTCCGTAAACTAAGTAAATTGAGATCTTACGTAAAATATTTTATGTACGATTGGGCCATAAAGTACCTATTTGCGCCCTAATTTGCGGGAGCAATTTGATACTTTTCGGCCCGGCGGGCAACAATGTTCCACCATGCAGGTGTCAAACAGTTGAATAAATACCAGTAAAAAATTTCCAATATACTTTATTCCAATTTTGATATATTAATTTCAATTTTACATTCTTTACAATTAGATACTAATATAGAAGGTAAATTGTTGCTGTTGGTCGAGGTGTTGGTGTTTGAAAATGGTAATTTATGCATAGCTGTCTATTATTTTGATTTTGCGGGTGTGTCAAATTTTTACAAACAACCACCAGTTTTGTTGCTTGTTTGACTTTGAAAGCAGGTGCATCTTCAATTTATTCTATTTTTTTTTTAATAATATCTGAATTACATAATTACTCGCGATCGTACATAAAATCTTGTATGTACCACAGGCGCAAATGGTGTTTGCGGCCCTTTGCGCGGTTAAAGCCCTCGGCTGCGCCTCGTGCGTAATTTCCACGCGGCGGGCCGCAAACACCTTAATTGCGCCCTTGGTTCATAAATAACTATATTTGAAGAAAGAAAGTCAGTTGTTTGTAATTTCAAAAATTGCAATTTAATTTGGGTTTTTCTGTATTTTGCAATATAGATAATTCTAATAAGTTTCCTGAGTTCTGTGATAATCAATAACAATAAAATGTAAAAAAAATAATATAAAATATAATGTTATCATAGAAAAGTTATAGCAGAAAGTTCTTTGTTGCTTTTCAATTTTCGCTATTTCAATTGGAAAGTGAAAGAAACAAAATGTAAAGCGACACGTGCAGATTACTAGTGAAAAATTATAACAATCGTTATTAATCATGTCACAGGTTTTTAAGTAGATAGATTTAACCTTGATAATACTTTAATTTGTTTTTTCGTTTCGTTATTTAGATTGTTCAAGGTTTAAAGGTTAAATAACTACTATTATTCGTTTTCAACCTAAATTTTGTTACAATTTAAATCTAACAAGTGCTAAATTCTTTTCAAAATATACTCCTTTATAGAAACATTCAGCATATCAAGTTTGCCAATTAGAAAAGAAAACGATATATAATTTTTTGTTATCTAATAAATTGCCAATCAGTCCCGTAACTAGGGCGTGCCAAGGGCGGCAAACTCTTCGATAGAAAAAAGGTTTTTCATAAGAAAAAAGAAACGAACCAAATTCACTTTTACAATTATTATAATAATTATTTTAATGAAGGAAAAAATTAGGCTTATTATGTAGTTCTAAATTATTGTTTCCAAAAAAAACAGCACTATCAATCAGTCCATATTTTTTACAGATTACGAAAGAAAAAATTTAACCAAGGCAGTTGGTGAATATCGTTTATCGTTATTTATCCTGCAATTTATATGTCAAATGCGTATTTCCTAAGTTGATTTGTCCATATAATATAATTTATTACTTTTAATTTTTACAATGATTCAAATAAATAATTAATTCTGAATCGCAATATTTATGTAACAAAAACAGTTTTATTTCTGATGTTCTGTTTCTAATTGTAATTGTTGTTAAAATAAATGTTCGTAATTTTTGTGTACCAATATTTATACTAACTTTTTCATAAAGGCACTCTTTTTCATCGCATAAAAAACACAATTTTCTGGGCCACTTTCAAAGGTAAATAATCAAAACTATAATTACTGTAATAACAAATACACATTATGTAAAACCTCACATCTACATAAAAACGCAAGATTGTACATGCCTCATTCGGTAAAAGTATAGTGTGGTCGTAGGAAATATTTTACCTAACTAGTGCGGAAAGTGATACTTTTCCGCACGCTATTGCATATGGTCTAACGACGCTAGCGGAGTTCGGCCAGCAATCGCGTTCGGAAAAGTCACTTTACGCACCTGTTAGGTACACTATTTTTTCTACTAGCATCCGGTAAAAACCCAAAAGTTAACATAAAGAAACATTTATTATTAAATACATATCAACAAGTAAACTATTATTATTTGACATCCATTTGATAAGGCTTTTACCACGGCTATAAGAAATTATTGAAAAAAATGTTTCTTTTTATAAAAAAATTATAGCAGAATTCTAATGAATTTCTCCATTTTTCAGTCATTTGGTAAACTACAACCATACAAATACATATTTCAAATATTCGAATGTCAGTATACTCCCCAAAAACTACAAATTTACTTTCCGCACTAGTGCGGAAAAGTGGATCTTTCCGCACGCTAGTAGAAAAAATAGTGTACATAACTAGTGCGAAAGTGATTTTTCGCGCTCGCGAGACAATACTTCCCACTCGTGTGAAAAATGTCACTTTCGGCACTCGTTACGTAATATACTATTAGATTAGATTAAAATTGGAGTGGCTCTTTGTCCTATCCCAATGCGACCCTTGCAGATCTATTGTGGTCCTCCCTATATTAGAGCTCTACATCCAGCTTTATTCTTTTTATTAGACTTAATAGCCTGGTTACCGCCTCCTTTGCGTAGCTCTCTGCCTTCGGTTTTTCTTCTCCGAATAAGTGAAACCGCAACCTTGCTAGGCCGCGGTTTCTTCTTCTTCCTGACAGAACCTGCATAGGCTGTCTTCTGCTAGTCCAATTGTATGCATATGTTTCCTCAGCCTACAGTGCCCTGTGAGCATTCCCACTATTATCCTCGTCGTTTCTCGACTTTGGCGTAGTAGGTCGTGTGACAGTTTGGCCGAAGGGCTTTTAAGGAATAATTTAGCGTGTCTTTGTCCAGGGGTTCCATACCACCAGTTCAACGCCTGGTTGTTTATCCATTTGTGGATGCTTCCTTTACTTAGGCATTTGGCAATTCCACAGGAAGGTTCTAGCCCTATCATGACCTCCGCTGCTCCCTGCTTGGCTAATTCATCGGCCTTTTCATTGCCTTTTATTCCTTGGTGGCCTGGTACCCAGGCTAGGGTTACTTTATTATGACTACCTAGTCTGTTGAGGGCCTTGCGACATTCCCACACCAGATTTGATGTTATCTTATATGAGCGTATCGCTTTTAGTGCTGCTTGGCTGTCAGAGTAGATGACGATTCTTTGGTTATTCACCTCCCGTCTTATCAACTCTTCTGCACAGCATTGCACCGCTATTACCTCTGCCTGAAAGACAGTAGCATGTTTCCCTAGGCTTAGAGAGATCGCTATCTTCTCCTGTACCCCATATATATACTATAGATGCCGATACGAATCTATCGTATAATTTAAATTTATCCATTGAAGATGCACAGAGGGCAAGGGAAGGTAACAACTATTAATAATTATGTTATTATTTTTTCCTACGACCACATAGGAAAGTGACATATATCGCACTGACTAGTTCTATGGAAAGTGACCTTTATTCATACGTCTTTTTACTCCGCAAATTAATATGTATATGTGAAATGCTTATTTCCTAAGTTGATTTGTCCATATAATAATATAATATAATTTATTTATTTCATTTAAAATTAAAAAAAAAATAAAATAAAAATACCGAGTCCGGCCTCGAACCACCCTACTGTTTGTCAAAAATCGAGACTACGGATGCCTAGACCGCTCGGCCATCCCACTGTTGTAGCTCTTGGTTCTTGTCCAAGATACTAATAAGCGCTGAGGAAATATACACACACAAAATAAAAAGTGTTTATATCACAATTTATTGGACTTTCATGTTATTGAAACAATAAATATCCGTTTTCAATTATTTGAACAATGAATCCTTGAAATAGCTAGTTAATACTTTCAATCTCCTACAGGTAGACAACAAGTTAAGTATGGTGCTAATAATAATTTTACTTTTAATTTTCACAGCAAATAAATAACTAATTTTGAACCGCAATATTTATGTAAAACTATTTCCGATGTTCTGTTTGTTGTAAGTTGTTGAAATAAATGTTCGTAATATTTTATATTTTGTGTACCAATATTAATTCTAACTTTTTTATAAAGATACTTTTTTCCATTGCATAAAAATCACAATTTTCTGGGCCACTTTCAAAGGTAAGTAATCAAAACCATATAAAGTATTTACAAATACACATATGTAAAACCTCTCACATCTACATAAAAACGCAAGATTATACATGCCTAATTCGGTAAAAGTATATCGCGTGGTCGTAGGAAAAATAGTGTACATAACTTGTGCGAAAGTGATTTTTCACACTCGTGGGATTGTCTCACTCGGCTGCGCTCGTGAGACAATACTTCCCACTCGTGTGAAAAATGTCACTTTCCGCACACGTTACGTAATATACTATTAATATTTCCTATGGTTGTATAATTATGCATAATTTCTTAGATCTACAATTTGCGGAAAAAAACTTTTGGGTTGTGGTGAGCACCGAACTGAGTCTCCAAACTAGTGTAAGAAAACGGTTTTAAAATTAAGGTATTGGTTTACTTACAATATTTATTTTCAGATGACACCAACGGAATGCTTAAAAAAGTGGCAGAATCTGGTGCGTACCTATAAAGTATGTAAAGACACGAAAAGTAAAACTGGTAGGGGACCAACACGATTTGGTTTTTTTTCCAAAATGGATGGGTTTTTGGGAAGCCAACCAAGTAATTGTAGTCCTCACTCTATTGATGATCAAATGCTGGGTGAGGCTTCAACAAGTGGATGCCAGCAGGAGAACAATAAAGTTGAGAAGGAAAATGTATCTGTTGAATCATCAACTGCTGTAAATTCCCACAAGAAGCGTAGCGGTAGAAATGCTAAATTAGAATATTTTGAGGAAAAAAAAAGTATTAAAAAAAAAATAGAAGAGTATCGGGAAAAAAATTAGAAATATTGGAAAAGTATGCTCAAAAAAAACGAACTGGAGGAAAGGAAGGTTAAAGCTATAGAAAATCTAGTTGCCCTCGATTTGCCAAATACCATGCAGTTGAATTGATTTTTTTATGCCAAAAATGAAATATTTTTTTTAAAGATTGTGATTTGTTTTTTACAGTAATATGTGTTAATGTAAATGAGTTATTTTGTTTATTTTAGAACGTTTTTTATTGATTTAGATAAGTAGTTTTATTTATTTTGAAACATTTTTACTCAACATGCCAAAAATAAAATACTATTTCAAAGTTTTTAAAAATTGTGATTTGTTTTTTACAGTATTATTTTTTATGTAGATGAGTGGTATATTATAAGTTATACCTATACAGGGTGTCTCAAAATTGACGCCCGTCCTTTGAGAATATGAATCGGGGGGCTAAAACGAATTAAAACGTGAGAATAAAAAAATTGCGTTATATCCATGGTTACAGAGTTATTGACAAAAAACAAAGATCTAACATTTAATGTTTACACTTTATTAAAAACGAAGTCAACTAAAAACAAATGAGTAGCTTCGTATTTTCATTTTTTAAACAATTTACCACTGCTATTTCTCGATCAAGTTCCATTTTTGCATCTAGATTGAATTGTTGGTTCCAACATGATGGTGCTCCTGCACATTATGGTAGACAAGTGAGAACATTACTAAATCAAACATTCCCCGACTGTTGGATTGGAAGAGGTGAACCCGTACTATGGCCTCCTAGATCTCCAGATCTAAATCCATTAGATTTTTTCTTCTGGGGTTTCTTGAAAGAAAATATTTACTTTGAACCTGTTGAGAGTGCGGAAGATGTAGTGTAGCTCGTATTGACGCTGCTGTGAATTTATAGACGAAAACATGCTACAGAGGGTTCGTGATTCAATGATAAATCGTGCAAATATTTGAATTGAAGTAGGAGGCGATTTCTTTGAACACCTTTTATAAATTAATGTCTTGTTTTGTAACAAATATTCGTTTATGTTAGATCGTTGTTTTTTGTCAATAACTCTGTAACCATGGACATAACGCAATTTTTTTATTCTTACGTTTTAATTCGTTTTAGCCCCCCGATTCATATTCTAAAAGGACGGGCGTCAATTTTGAGACACCCTGTATATTTAATAATAAAAATTGACCGAGATGATTTTTCACTAATTTATTTATATAATTTTACATCTAATTTATTTACTAATCTTGCATAAACCATTGGTCAAATATTTCTTGCCTCTTATCCACACTCCTATGAAACTCAGCATTACAATCATCTAAGATTGGGTAATTACTTCCAGCATCATCTGTTTCTTGAACACATTCAATTTCTAAATCATCAAAATTGATACAAATGTTGTGTAAAACACAAGCTGCCACAACACATTCTATGACAAATTCTAAATTTGTGTTTTCTAACATTTTTAGTCTTCGAAATCTACCTTTCAAGATCCGAAAAGCATATTCTATGACTATTCTTGTGAAAGAATGAATGTAATTGAATCTTCTTTTGTAAATTTGTTAGAGAACCATTATCTTTGAATGGTGGCACCAGCCATGCAAGATTGGGATATGCAGAATCCCCAAGTAAGAATGTACCAGTTTCTACTAGTTGATTTGCAGTATGTTCATATAGAGCAGACCTCTTCAATAAACGAGCATCATGGATTGACCCAGCTTCTCCACAGAATACATAAATGAAGCGTTTTTTATTGTCAACAGTTTCCTGAAGTAGAATACTATGGTATCCTTTTCTATTGCAATATACCTGAAAAAATTTGTATGTTAAAAAATGCACCTTTATATGCCATGTCAATTTTATTTTGAAAATCCATTCATTTTGACCATATTTTGTTTTGAGCAACATTGCAAAAGTTGGCCAAAAATGATCCAATTTCCCAAATTAAAAAACATATTTTGGTGCAATAACTTACATGGGCATCCTTTGTTGGTCTCTTAATATTGATATGACATCTATCAATTACTCCAATAACACCATTTATGCCATGCTTCTCTTTGAATCCATCCAGAACAGCAGCCGCTCTCTCTGCATCTGGTCACCTAATATACTCTTGGGAGTGACTGACCAGAAATTTTACAACCCTTCTAATAGTTGTGTAGGCAGCACTCTTAGAGCAAGAGAATAATTCAGCTATATGTCTGAATGTTACGGTATTAGCAAGATAGCTGAGTGTCATTAAAAATGCTTTATTTGGCAATATTTTCTCTCTTCCTTCTGGATGGCTTAGTAAAAAAGTGCTCAATGAATAGATACTTACGGGTACAATATTCACATGTTTCTCTGCTCATTCGAAATGTTTCCCTAAACTGGATGTCATCATATTGTGGTACTGTTGTCTCTACATATTCATGTTCTATAGAAGAATCACTTGAGCTAGATTCACTATCTGATGTTGCAATTAACTCATCTTCATCGTCGTCACCAAATAATACTTCTAATAATGGATTATTAGCCATTATGAAAAACTATTTTCTTTCAAACCACCACAAATATTGAAAATACCAAAATCAAACGTGCATGGAGAATAGAGAAACGTGGTTATCAAGATTCATGTTATTAGGTTATGTTTATAAGTTTTATGTCTCTTATTCACGCATGCGTCGCAGACTGCGCGTTTCAATTGAGTAGTTCGTTCTTTTTGGTGCTTACTCACATCACTTTATCCCAGATCACTTTAACTGGAGTGAGCTGAGATCTCAGTTAAAAAGAACACACCCAAGATCTCATAGCTCCTGTGATACACAGTCCAGCCAATTTCAATATATTGTACAGTAGGGTGGAACGAAGTTATAGGGCAACATATTTTTTTTTACCGTAAAACATTCTAAATAATAGCATTCAAAACTTGCGTATTTGTATCACAAACAACACTATAAATTTTAATATCTTGAGGTGCCGCAATAGCCCTAAAAATAAGGTATTTTTTAAAGGAAATCAAAATTTTCCAATAAATTGAAAAAAAAATCTGCCCATTCTGTTTTTTGAATATATTTTTAAATAACAGTTTAAACAGGTTTCTTTGTAAAAAAAGTAAATGCATAAGGATTAGTAGTGATATATTTATTATACTTGTAATTGCTATATTGATGGTTTTTCCAAAACCAAAAACGTCAAATAAATGAGAATTTAATATCAGAATAGAAAATTCACCTCAGAAACCTCAATGATATCAATAACTTTAACTAAGAAATGGTGCTCAATAATAGCTTTTAAATTACAATATTTAAAACTTAATTTTGGAGGAATACTAACTGTAACGTAATATATTTAAAATTAATTGTAGTTTTTCAGTTTTATAGGGATTTTAGACAGGGATAAGAGGCACATTCTACAAAACATTTCATGAACTCTTCTATATTTCATGGATGATACATTGAAATTGATGCTAAGGAAATTGGAGGAAATTAGACATGAAATAGATCAAATTACTTTCATCTTATTTCAGTACTTCCAACTTTCTTCTGTTAAAAACTTTTTCAATTCTTCGCAACCAAGAACTGGAATCAACTTAGGAATCATCTTCTGTGATTCAATTTTTGCTTTAACAAAGCCGTCTCTTGCTTCAGGACCGCAGACACTTAGTGATGACTCTGTTACAAGTTTAATCACTATTTCTACGGCTTTAGTGTGGCAGGGAAAACGAGGAAAGTCTATCGACTGAATTCGACAACTATGTCCTTTTGCCTCATTGATATACCCTTTTAAAGCCTCATCAGTTAAGTGTTTGGTCATCGGAGGCTCTGTGATTGTTAAGTCAATCAAATCAATGAAGTCTTCAGCCTGAAAATTGATATTGGGGGCCACAATTTTACGTTTTCTGATCTTGCCTTCAGAAGTCTGCGAAGACCTAGCTCTCTAACGTGTTTCCTTTCAGCTGCAGATAACATACAGAGAAGCACATTTTCAGGATGAGCATAGAAACCATTTCTTTGAATGACTGAATCAATTATATTTCGATGCTGTCTAAAAATACATATTTTCTACAGCTTTGTGACACCTCAAAATATATTATTGATCCAACCACATTTTAACTAATAATAATAATAATTTTTAGGTTTATTAAAAAATCTTCAAAAATATAAAAATTCTCATATTTTTAACTTATTTGCGGCACCTCAAAAAATATTCATATTAAAATCAAATTTCAACTTTTTCTTTTCAAAGGCAAAAGGCAACTTTTTATCACTATTACATTTAAAAATTCAAAAATATCATTTTTCGTTCCACCCTATTGTACAGTCTTCCCAGACTATCGCTTAATAAGTCTTACCATCGGGGTGTACAGGTTCGCAGCACCAGTTACTTCCCGTCAGACTTCAGCAGACAATTGAAGCTCTTATTGGAGAAGTTTATTATATAAGGATATTCTCAGAAACTCACGTTCATTATAGCTATAGAGTATAGATGCTTATTTAGGCGGCACGGCTGTTTTTTCTACATGTATTTCAACGAGTCCGGTGTCGGGCAACTTGACGCTTAGTCGCTTGAATATCCTCCGAAGCATTTATGCAGTACGACGAGGCAGCGAAATTAATCTTCTGAGCATTTCAGAAGCTCCGGTAATATACGCAAAGGCACGTGCGAGCCTCCACGTGCTAGTATGTATGCATCGATTGGAAGTATGGACTTTTTTTTTAACTCTGTTGTAATTCCTAGTAGATTAGTATACACTGTGTTATTTATAAGATGCGACATAGGGATTCCTGCACAAAACTGTCAAACGCGATTCAACTTTTTTACAAAATAGCGTTCATAAAAAATAATAACAGATTTGGAAAGGTCGTTGACAAATAAGTTCAAATGCAATTTTCTGAAATTCGCTCTGTATTACTAAGAAAATGAATAATTATGTTTAAAAGTGTCGAACTCTATTTTTATTCGGATGATCTCAATTGATTAGGAGATGGCTAACATGGTAGTGCACGGGATAATTAAAAAGTTAAACCCGAAGTACAGCGGTTTGCTTCGCCGCTGAGATGAATGTTCTTTCTTTTTTCCACAATTTTTGTCTCAAAAAATTTAATTTAAAATAAAGCGCAAAGTTATTTGTTTTAAAAATAGTGGAGAAAGAACTAAAACAAAGAGAAAAGTTGTTATAATGTAGAAAAAATTAATTTTTTTCCAGACTTTTTGTTGCACTTCTGCTTCGGATGAATTACTTGATATTTGGCTGGTTCACTTCGTGCCGCTTGCCTGCGGGTTCAGCGATAATTGCGTGGAACTTACCGCGCCGCCCGAGCAAGTACTTTATTTCAGACCATATCTACTTCAAAAATTATGTTTCGTAAATGAGTGGCTATTTGTTTTTCTCCTTTTTATGTAAGCGACATATTCGTATCGACCCGATGTTTCGCCTGGACTTTTTATACTATGGCAATAAAAAGTATGTACTTGTCTACGATTTTTTGTCGTGTAGTTTTGTTTTTTGTGCTATACGAAATTTATTCGTGTTTCTTAATAGTTATTTACGTAATTAGGTATGGACATTATTAACGCACGAATGTGTGTCGTGTAATCACATAAGTGCGTTAATAGTTCCTATCACACGTGTTACGTACAAAATTTCATCTACAACTGTTTATTAGTATTAGTACCTATATCATAAAATTAAAAAAAAACTACAATCGAACGTATTTTTAATAATATTGACCGCAAACATAAGGTACTGATATTTTGTGGCTCTAGCAGCAATGACAAACAAAGCTGTGAAAATTAGTTATGTCATCAAATTGTCAAAGTTGAATGAACAAAAATCTATAAAAATGAGTTCAAGCAGAGCCATCTTCTTTCGGAAATTGAAAATGCAGCTTCCAGTGTTATTTTAAATATTCAATTCTGTTAATATTTTTTTCTACATACTTATTATTGCACTAGTGCGGTTATGTAATTAAAAACGCACTAGTGCGATAATATACGTCATTATGACATTGAAAATAGTGTCAAATTGTACCCGTTACATGACAGTAGATAAAAATTAGTATATTGCTTTTAATATAACATATTAATTTCAGTTAATAGCATTTGATAACACTAAATTTTATCAGCGCACTGTAAACATGTTATGCAATGAAAAGTAATTGTTTTACAGAAATGAGGTATATAAATCTTACGTTTATATCACGTCGATGTTGGTACCTCGGGTATTATCTATAAACAACGTATATTATGTTTCATACAATAAAAATTTATATAGCATACTAAAATAGGAGTTTTTATCTAACAATATTTATATTCGACCACCCTTACTTCCCATTTTTCTTCGAGGGTGCTTTCTGGCAACGTACCTCCCGCTATGCCGGTAGGAAAGAAGCCTGTAGCTGAGGAAATGGCGGAAAACACGACACGGAGGTTTTCCCTTTCCTTTTATATTAAATTATCCGCAATTCTTGGAATTTTATAAGATAGGATACGGAAACAGCACAAGAAATTGAACATTTGTTGTATCAATTTTTAGAAAAATCCAGTCTTTTGGGGCCTTATCATCATTAAAAAAAGTCTGTGATTAATCCTAATCAATATTTCACAATAATGAACCGTTAAAATGTATCACAAACGTTAACACCAATCTTTAACTTTGATTAGTTGATGTTTGGATTACGCGAAAGCGCGACCTATCAATCGGAAGAAATTACTCGTGCAAAATAGGATGTAGACGTACCTTTCGCAGAGACAATGTATCTCACGCTTTTTTCTAATGTCTTACTGACAGTTCACTCGTCTGTACTTTGTTGTTCAAAGTCAATTATTATTTATAAAAAGTGAATATTAATCTTATTGTTATAGTGCCCCACCCTGTATACAGTGTGACCCATTTAAAATGGAACCACCTCTGTAAAATACACATTTTTCAATCAATCTCAAAAACTTCCTCATATGTTGAATTATCATTACTTTAGTTTAATTTCCAAGGCACTCCATGTTTTTTTTTCATTTGTCAAAAGGCATGATGAACTTATTGAAATTGCAGTTTCTTTTGGAATTGGAAAACAAGAAGCTGAAAAGAAGATAAAAAATTTTGCTAAGCTAGTTTGATAGAGAAATAAAGAAAGAAAAAAAGTCACGAAAAACTGGGACTGGCGCAGATAAGCAAATTATTTGCATACAAAATGATGCTGTTTTTGGCCGATAAAAACCCTCGTAAAAACCTACCAACGAACACTCAGGATACGGAGGTAAATTGGTCAATAAACAAGAGGTGAAAGGCCGGACAAATTTATTTCAAGTTTTTAATTTTAGTTTCATTAAAAGATTCAACATTTTTTTCTAAAATACAAAAGTTGGGTTAGAGGATGTGTATGAATCGTAGCGTTTCTGCAAGGCCCTCGGTCATAGTAATAGCTTTCCTGAATTTCATTATCTTTGGTGCAATCATTCTAAAAATAATTTCAAAATCGAAACTCTTTACTCTAAAAAGTTTCTGAAACCTGCGTCGCATAGTCACATCAGTATTCCAGATTCAAGTCATCAACCTCATCTAGCAGTAATTCCTTTATAAATTCCTGTGTGTGATATTTTTTCCTACCATTACGAGGCTGGGTCGTACCCAAAATCTTCGAGTGCGAAAAAAACGCTGTTGCTGGTTTCCAGCAACTGTCACTACATCATCTTCTTTCTACATCACTCATCATTCAAAAATTTTGATGAAGCTAAACCAATTCAAAATATTTTAGTTTTGATAATGGCGCGGCAATGTATATCGATCAACACGTCCACCCACATAAACTGACAATGTGGACGAGTTGAAACTCAAACGTGTCGATTGATATATGCCTATCGACACCATTCGACATAATGTGGACGCGACTTTTAGATCTACAGTGTGTGGGAATGCTATTGACCTTCGATTCGGGTGAAATTATTCGTACGAACTAAATCCATTCGACATTCTCGCGAATAGTCGAAAGTTCAAAGATCCGGGTCTATGGTGTCTATTCACTAAGAACCGTTTTACACGTAGGAGAATTATTGCCAAAATTTTCGGAGTAAAAATATTGACATGTTCTATATTTTTTAGAAAGTGCGTGAGAATCGACGCAGAAGCCAAAAATAGAATAAAAACAATAATGGCGTCAATGTGTCATTATTTGTTGTCGTTTTCATTATTGAAGTTTTTGAGATTGATTAAAAAATGTGTATTTTACAGAGGTGGTTCCATTTTAAATGGGTCACACTGTATACAGGGTGGGGCACAATAAGAATAAGAATAATATTCACTTTTTATAAATAATAATTGACTTTGAACAACAAAAGTACAGACGAGTGAATTGTCAGTGTGGCATAAACGCAAATCTCAATCAATATATGTATGTTGCTTTCGTTTATTTAGGCTTCAAGCATTTGTGCGTGACGCCTCAGTCGTTAAGACTTTTGAAAAAAACGAACACGATTTTTAGGATCCTCAAAACCACTTGTCATGTCCTGTCATCATCCGAACTATCATCTGATATTATTGATGAATTTCCTGTGTTTTTAGAAGAACAGTTTTCGACTATGATGTTATTGATAATAAATTTTGCATATTTAAATATTTTCAGTAAGATTTAAATCTTAAGATTTAAATAAACGTCAAACCTGACAAACGTCAAACATTTAATGTCCATGGCTTGAAGCCCATACTTTTCGGTATGTGCTCAAGGGGCAAGGGGAAGGTGAGACTAGGCGTCACGCCCGGTAATAAACGAACGAAATTCAGTCACTACGAGCTGCTACTAGCAGCCAAAAGTAAATAATCGAAAACACCTTAATGAATGAACAATCAAATAAACGGTTCGAATACAGCTGATTATTTAGAAATGTTAATAAGTATGTAAATCGTAACCATGACAACTTATTCCAAAATAATCTCACTGCGCAGGCGTATGGCATGAGATCTTATGAAATTTATAGTGGTAAAAATATTAGCTGTTTTCGCGGAGCACATCCTGAACGTATTCGGAGGGACTACACATGCGCAATTAAAATTTGAGTGTTCGTGGAGTGCTTCAGAATGTGTTCAGGATAAAAAATCCCATGTTCGAGGAAGACTTAGATTCAATTTCGAGCATGCTCGGAACGTGCTCGATGAATCCTAGGATGATAGCAAGGATTTTTTGTTCCGAACTGATTATAATCTCAAAATTTTGGTTGTAAGCGGTTGTATGACTTTATAGTGGTTTGATTACTTTTTAATTTGCGTTTTGGATTATATATATTTTAATGATAAACAGTGTTTGTTGAATTGTTTCGCTTTTTTTTATTTTTACTTTATCATAGACTTCGTTTTCAAGTTTTATTTTTTAAACAAATTTGCTAAAAGGTAAGGTTTTTATTCATAATTAGCCTCCAATAAAGGGTATTCTTCTTTTTTGCACATTTTGTGTTAACTCAACTTCATGTCACTTCAAATTCGCGTTCGCGCTACCTTTAAAGTTCGGAATGAGTCTGTAGACACGCTTGCGCATTAGAGAAATCCAGTATGTACTCGGTTTGTGCTCTGGATGTGTTCAGGATTTGCTCCGCGAAAATAGCTAATATGTGTAAAACAGTCAAGCAGCGAAATGTTTTTAAAATTCTTATGAAAATTACCAATATTATTGTAAATTTCGCAATAATTCTCGTACGTGTAAAACGGTTCTAAGAATAGATACTCTTAGGAGGGTAAACTCTTATAAAGTGCGCATGCGCTCTCTATCGACATTGCACTTTTAGATTTATGCTGCTTTGCGCAGGATACGTTGCATGTATTAGTCTCAATGAGGGTCTTGCTTTAAACAAGCCACATACTAACCTTTTTTATTATTAAAAAAGCATATTCATCAAACACTTTCATTTTTTATGTATAAATTTTCTTTGCTGTAAAATCATTTTAAAAAAATTTATTTGAAGATTTTCCCATTGTTAAGTTGCCTGATTGAAAAGATTAACGTTACTATGGCAAATGAAACATTTGATTGCAACAAAAGTTTAAGTTCTTTCAAACTAATCCCTTATATTTTTTAGGTATTATTGACAGTTCATTTATAATTTTTATCTATTCTAGACTAACACGTTGTATTTTCCAGATAAATACAACTTCACATAACTGAATAACGCAATATTTCTTATCACACACATCATAAACAATAGAAAATACTCGTGATATGTTTACAGCATACATTCTATTAAAAAATAGCACATGTCTATTGATTAATTACTTCATTGCTTATACCTGTGAAAACATTGATACATTGAGTAAACAAGATATATCTATAATCGATTTATTATTTAAGGAAGCTGTCTGATAAGACATACTATTGAAAACACCGTCAATTATTTAGAAATTACAACTAATAAACGAGAAAATTTAATCGACCATTGGGTTTTATCACTTATAATTGCACAAGAGGTTTGTATTTTATCGGGTAAATTTGGATTGTTTAATGAGAAACTGTTTCCTAGCAATTAGACGAGAACAACTGTCAACTATTAAAAACGCGACACCGAAGGTGGAGCGTTTTTAGGTTGACAGTTTTTCGAGTCAAATTGCTAAAGGAAACAGTTTAGAAGTTGAACAACACAAATTTACCCGTTATCAATACAAACATCGAGTGTAATTCGGCAGGACAATTCAATGAATCAGCTCATTGTTAGTGTTTAGAAATTCAATAAGTTGTTGACAAACATGTCAAATTATTTATCATGGTAACAAATGCATAAGTGAAAAAACCACAAGTGCATTTATCGCTGAAAAAGTTAAAGCTAACTTTTGCCGGTGTCAAAGTGACAATTACACTGAGGCATATGCGATTTTTTATACATGAGTTGAATTGTCAAGACAAAATAGTAATTTACGCCATAAGTCTGGTTAGTCAAGTATTACAGTACTAATAGGAAATCGAGTAATAAATAGAGACTTACCAGATGTATCACGTAGCGTATTTTTTCTATAAAATGGACTCTTTTTATTCAACATTTTTGTTGAGGAATTGGATGTATTACACAAAACAAGCCACGCCCTGTGTGTAATGATCCATTACACACGACTATATAGTCAATCACCATCAAAGAATGCCATTACACACGACTATGTTCAGTGCAATGTTTGAATCAGACTCGCCATGAAATGTCATAATTTGACTTTGACAGTATATCTACCAACCGAAGGTGATTTAGAGCTGACTTTTTGATATAATGGATACAGAAAGTGAAAACGAATTCAACTGCACTCCACGATTTCCTGAAAAACAAGATGGATACGGCACAAAAAATTGTGGACACAATAATTGGATGTTGATCTTCAAATCAGAGGTCTGAAAACTTCGAAAATAATACCTCCACTACTTCAAATAATAATAACTTATCCAAATATGGAATTTCTCTCTACTCCCCGTATAAATATTTCCAATTGCGCAAATTTCACCATCAATATTGTAAACAATAAATAAGTTTTCATTATAGCTTTTAAAATGGAATTGTTTGACATAAACCATTAAGTTTCTTCAAAAAAAAAAATTCTCTAAATATCTCGTTAGTTTCACATGAATGGTGAACACTCAGTCATAGAAAAAGTATAGTATTCTACTTTCGTGGCTCTTACTCATGAGAATGAAGCTGTAATCATTCGAGTTCACCATTCAATTCAAACGAACGAGATATTTAGAGAATTTTTTACTATCAAGATTATTATTATCAAGATTCATGTTTAAAATTCAAATATATTTCAGTTGATTTGTTTACTTTTATTTTGTTAAGTTTAATTCCAACTTTAATTTATTTCTATTATATTTCTTTTATTGTGATGAATTTATTTAACTAAGTAACCAAATAACAGAGTTGGTCGTATTGCCCTATGATTATTTTTAAATGATTTATTTTGGGTATGTTCATACCATAACAACATTCCCAAAATTTGTTTTCCATATCAATATATAGACGTATTCACACGAGACACAGATAAGGAATACGTGGTGTTAAATGTATTTTTAGCCGCGCGATTCTTCTGACACTCGTAGCCGGCCAAAAAGTGCCCCTTCTGAAATCGCTCTTGAAGTCTGCCTGTCTGGCAGTTCAGTTCCAGCCTTATCAGTCACGAGGGGGGGTTGGGTTTTTTCATCCCATAGGTTTAGAGGGGGAAAGTTTTATTGAAGTCGCCGCCGAAGGCAGTATGCTAATAAAAAATAGGCATGATGACTTATTTTGAAAAACTGCTCCACGATGTTTTCACGTATATACTTTATCTACAATAAATGTTATTTCTGTAAGAAAAAATGCTTTTGAAGGAAAAATTCAACTTTAAAAAACACATTTCAAATTATGCGCCAAAACGCTAGAATAGTAATGGCGTCTGTCTATGACATCATCAATTCGTAACAGTGTCAACTGTCGATAGGTTATCTATGATCTGTGTCATGTAGTAAACTCGTCAAAGTCAAACTTCAAACACTTGACAGCTTGCAGGTTGAAGTTTATTTTGATACATAAACATAATTCCAAAAACGGTTTTTTGTGGTAATAAAAAACAGATACTTAATAGTTTATAACGAGAAAATATCACATGAACCAAGCAAAGCCAACAGCAACAAAGGAAATACAAAACCATAGATAATATGAAGACGACAAAACAGATGTTCGGATTTGGTTCGGGTCGGATCATGGATATTTGCGAAAATATGACGTCACTCTCTTCTAATTGGTGTTTGAGATAAGATGGCGGATGGTTAAATTTTGTGCTTATATTTTTACTAAAATAAATGTAATCACACATGAAAATGAAAAATAAGTGATTTCTGTAGAATCTCTGTATCTTAAATAATTATATCAAATCAATATTTTGGTGATTCTTAGTGACTGTCATCATGCCTATTATTGTACCTTTATTGTATTTTCTATAAAAGGAGAGGGGTTTCAAAACCCACCGTCCCCGCTTTATATTCCCCTGAGCCTCATTGTTTTTTTTTTCATGAGGTGTTTGAATGTTATGTATATGGCCAACACAACTTTTTTCCAAATATATTTTTCAAATCAAAACGAGACAACCCTAATAAATATATTATGGGTATTATTAGAATATGTGTGCAGTTCAAGGAAAATGGAACTTTATCGGAAAAAATTGTTTCCGGCTAATTTGAACGAAATCTCATCATATCACACAATACACATTCTATTCGTGCTTATAGTGCAAATAGTAGTTCTCAGTACCTTATCTGCACTAAAATGAAATATTTTATGACCGGTGTTAAGAAAACGTATTGAGATACGATATGGCATTGAAATAAATTTTACTTGCTCACAAATTAGCCATCACTGTATAAAATTGATTTTATTAAAAAAAACTATTGGATAGTAACCTTGAATGTCAAATGTTTCAATTATGAAAGGCTATATGAAAATTATCATCTGTGAAAGATAATATTGATGTCGATAGCATAAAATTACCTCCTTGAAGAGGTACTACTTATAGTCCAGACAACGAGCAGCTGAAGTCGAAATGTTTTCGGGCAAGGGGATTACAAAAAATATCGTCACCGGTCAAAATTTCAGTAAACGCAACTGCTCCAATTTGATGTTATCCGTGATTATCTCCGATCGTATAAGAAATTATTGAGAAAGTTTCGAATAAAAGTTATAGACATTCCAATTTCACGTCAAAGCGGAAAACGGGCGAAATTAGATGGGACTCGGGAACTCAGTTTCAAGTCTCCTCCGAAAGACGGCATATCTACATTATACCTCGTGCTCATTGGTATAATGCCTGCGAGCTGTGATATGCTACTCATCCTAGTAGTCTTAAGTGTTTCGCTGCAGATTGTGCGAAGGTTTTCCATGTCATGGTCACCATCCAAGTACTAACCACGTTCGACACTGCTTGACTATAATTATCGCATCAAAGGAGTTCCATTACAGTGCTGGGTCGTCGCACATGAAAGTATCATGAGATGAGTTATTTGTAAGCAGTTATCACCGTTCCAAATATTAAAAATATCAGGAAGAATAAAGAGAAATATTAAGCCACGTCAAGTGAAAAATAACTTATTATGTGATGAGCTATTTGCAATATGTCAAAGGGGGTTCAAAACAAAAATGTGACCTTATTATATCGAACGCAATTATAACTTTCCAACAACACCCAGAAAGAAAAAAGTCGTCACCAGAGTATACCCCCTTCGTCACTGTATTAAAGGATAACGCCGTTATCATTAGCTAAAGACGGCGTGGAAGAGGAGAGGGTCGGCGATTGCATCAAGCGAAGCGAGAAGCTTGAATTTTATTCTCAGCTTTTTATAAAATTGATCCTATATTTAGTTAATTTAAAGTTTCAGACCGCTTAAAAAAGCTAAACTGATTTTTCAAAGTTGACAAATCCAGTTGAAAAATGGAATAAAACGGAGAAATTTTTTTGTTTTTCGGCACCCGCAAGTATATTATCCATTTTCTGAACAGTTTACAGAATGAAAATGTAGGCCATTTCGGTTAACTGAACGTATATGATTTCATATACATACATCATAGAACGTATATGAAATCCACCAATCAGCATTCGCGTTTAGTATTCGTCAGCTACCCTTTTTTCAATTTCAAAGAAACGTCAAAATAACTTATCAAAAAAAGTCTCTCCTAGAAGCACTGGATCATTTACAATAAAAAACATTAATAAAATAATCCGTTATAAATTAACAACAAATACTAAAAACAGAATAAAATGGGTATTTAAGGGGACTCCCAATGAACATCAGTTTTTATAAAATTATGTACCTAATACATGTGACGTTATAGATATAGTCAGATGCAGTCTTATCGTGCGGGTCATACGATTCAACAAAGACATACTCAGTTTTTGTTTTCTTTTATTGCGTTTAATTATAACTTCCAAATGAAATCCGTAAGATGAATAAGACAGACTTATGCAATTTTGACGGGAAAAAGAAGGATATGTATTTTTCGTGCAACCGGACGCAAAACAAGCATTTTGCAGCCGCAACAGAGGCCGCAAAATGATATTTTGCGGCCGTTACCCAGAGTGTAATTTTCTCTATTCGCGTTGAAACGCTGTCTTTTCTAAAGAGACATAATGTTTATTGAAATTATGTAATTTTCACGGTTGCACAAAAAATATTGTGTACACTATGGCCGCGAAATGTTTTCGCGACCTCGAGATTATCTTGCCTCGGCCGGAGCGGCCTCGGCGATAATCTCTCTCTCTCTCGGAACGCGAAAAAGCATTTTGCGGCCTTAGTATACAAATAACTATAGTTTTCAGCGATTCTGAAAAGTCTTTCACCAGCAGAGTTTTTATTTGAATATGTCAGTTTTGTCACTTTGACAATTCAAAGTGACAATATGAATAATAAGTAGCAATTTTCCTTTTTTTTGTATCTTCAAGCAAAAAAATGGTAATTCGATGGATTATTTTGAGAATGAAAGAAGAAGTGGAAATTCGTCAATCAGTGTAATCTCACATTTTGGTAACCTCTGTGTTTTCTGATTTGAAACATATGGTTACAGACCTTTGAACCCGCACGATAAGAGTGCCTTTGACTATATACGATAACGACATTCCTCGGTAGTCGAGTGGTAAGCATATCGGGGTTCGTATTTTCGAGATCAATCGAAATTTTTCGTATGCGATTTAGTTCGAATGAAAAAAATCGCACACGATTCGATGATCGTATTTTTGAACCATCTTCGAAAATGTATTCGTACGCGATGAATATTTGTATAAGCAACACCGCAAATTCGATCATTACATTTTTCGCTCATAAATTTTTTCCCTTTTTTAACCATTTTTCGATTGTCACTTGTCAGTGTCAGAATGTTTTGTTATTGTTAGTAGGTATATTCAGTTGGAAATGGAAAGTGAAAAAAAAAAGAAAAATTAAAATATGCATGATTAGTTTCAGCTAGACAAAAAAAAAGAGTTAATTGAGTTTATGGAAGAGCATCCAGAATTAAAATCTGGGATCCGATAATTCCTCAAAGGGATTTTGAAAAGGATGGTACATTCTATTTTCTCTATCCGCCTGAATTTCAGCATCTTCCAATGCATTTATAACGTTTCTTTCAATAAGAAAATTGAAGCCTGCCATTATTCACAACACATTCAAAATAGAAACCTGATAAAATACACCAAACTGACAATTCTACAGAAAAATAATGGTGGGTTTATACACTTCACTTAATTTTAGTTTAGACGTAAATTTAGTGTTAAATTTAGACTTAATTTTAAAAACCATATACTTCAATGGGATGGTTTAGTCATAATTTGTGTTTGTGTTAAATGTAAGGGTTGACCTTGAAAGTACTCAATAATTGAAACCTTCACACTAAATTTAAAGATAAAACTAAATTTTGTTGATATACACATGCGCTGATTGACAGAGTGCCACGTCCATGAAAAAAATTTACCAACAATACATAAACATGACAAGAACTCAACAGCAAAAGTGCTGTTAGGCAAACCATCGCTCTCTTGTTCTTGCGTATCATTATAATTTTGATAAAAAATAGCCTTTGCCAATAATAACATGTACTCTGTGATAATAGGTTTGTTCCAACCGCAGTCAGAAACCGTCAGAGAATAACTGATCATAGCAAACGACTAGTTATTTCCGCGTAATTCCTATCACTGATTGCAATGGTCGACTATTCTCTGATCGCTTCTGACGGTTTCTGACTGCGGTTGGAACAAACCTAATAATAAACACATAAACACGAAACAAGTTAGAATTAGTGTCAAATGCTAAGTATAAAAATCCCCAAATCCCATTTTATACGCATGCGTAGCATTAAATTAAAATTCTGTATAAACACTTTAACCTTTGATAAGATTAAGTCTAAATTTAACACTAAATTTACGTCTAAACTAAAATTAAGTAAAGTGTATAAACCCACCATAAGATTATAACCGTATTCGAAGTTTTATATTCGAATGGTGCATACCCACTCGAGTCACCCATTGCGAAACAAATCGTACACGAAGCCTTCGAAAGTGATTCGAAAATACGGATAACCGATTCTCGTGCGAAATTTATTCATTTTCGTACACGAATTGTACCTGAGTGATCTCGAAAATACAGTCCCAGACTCTAGCGCGGTAGACCAGAGTTGGATTCCCCACGAAGAAATTTTTTTTATTGTTAATTTTATTTCCAAGTAATTATTCTGCTTGATATTGATTAGTAAAATTATGAATAAAATTGTTGACAATTTTTAAATTGAAGTTATATTACAGTTTATTAAAATGTTCATTTTCTAGATTTTTTAAGTGGGTCGTAGAAAAAATATACTGTTCGTAAGGATTGTACATATCGCTCTCAAACGATTGAGCACTACTCCGCCTACGGCGTCGTGCTTAAACTTCGTCCTCGTGCGATATGGCCATCATATCCACACTAGTTGCACAAACTACTATTATAACACGCTCAAAACTAATTTTACATCAGTTTTCAATACACGAATTATTTACAAAAAAACTTACCGTTTACAGTAGTGAACGACATTTTGGTCTTCTGAAAACAAAATAACCAAAAATTAGTGAATAATGGCTATCATAAATTGCTCGTTTAATAATATACTATTACTAGCGTGTGGAAATATCCACTTTTCGGCACTCTTTTTAGTGCGGAAAGAGTCACATTTCCGCACTGGTGCGGAATTAAAATTGTTGAGTTTTTGGGGAGTATACGGACATTTGATAATTAAAAATATGTATTTGTATGGTTGTAGTTTACCAAATGACTGAAAAATAAAAAAATTCATTAGAATTCTGCTATAATTTTTCATGGAGAAACATTTTTTTCAATAAATTTTTAATGGGCCTTGATATAAGACTAATCAAATGGATGTTAAATCATAATAATTAAGTTGATGATATGTATTTAATAATAAATGTTTCTTCATGTTAACTTTCGTTTTTTTTTTCGCATGATAGTAGAAAAAATAGTGTCCTTGCACGTGCGTAAAGTGACTTTTCCTCTAAAGCGTCGTTCGGCCATCTGCAATAGCGTACGGAAAAGTATCACTTTCCGCACTAGTTAGGTAAACTACTATTTTCCACCACTAGCTGTGAAGTAGACAATTATTGCTTCTTCTAACTAACTGAGAAGTTGAGTTCTTCTATTAGTGGTTAATATTTTTTCTATTATTCAATAATTGACAAATTCAAATCTTTTGAGAATTCATGTGCAACAAATTTTCTGCTTGAAATTACCTATCAAGATGAACTTATTTGACATAACGAGTTCGTTCATAATACAAGATGTCCCAAATAAGAGTTTTAAACATGAATGCTCAGCTTATTAATTGCTCCAAAGAGATGGGTTTTTCTCTAGATTCACTAGTTTATCAAAGATATTTTTTTAGACTTGACTGGCATTTCATCTTATCAACACAGGGTATAATTCTTGATCTCATTCGAAAGAGCAATCATTCTCCTTTCCAAAAATGTATAGTTTTCTATATTTTGTTTCATTAACAACAAAGATATTCGAGGTTTCATGTAGTAGTACATTTTTAATTAGTGGTTTTATATGAACGTATTTTGATGCCTAAAATCAATCAGTGAAAATATTTATGAACCTTGCACCTTATTTTGATGCTCGGCCAATAATAATAGTCTTCACAACCTTGGTGTATAATATACTATTTTGATTTTACATTCAAATGAATTGTCATTTTGTGTATGAGAATGCTTCATAAACAAATTACCTATTGTCGCCTATGTATCTTCAATCTTTTCGAATCGTAGGCTAAATTATGATTTTCGTATGGAAATTTTTGATGGATTCGTTTTTGAGTTACTAACAAACATACATACAATACCTTTTTCCTTTGATAATACTGGGTGATCATTTGATGAGCCCATAACATGGAAATCGAATAAGATATAAAAAAGAGGAATTGACTAAACGGCATCAGGAATGAGAAATTTTTATTTCACGCTGTTGCCAATTTAGAACGTTTTCCCTGGACTCCAGGAAAAAGCTTGCATTTGTTGGGAGATCTATAACTTAGATAATTCAATTGAAACACCCTATGTGTTTCAGCCAAATGAGCGTAAGCTCCTACTTTCCAAAAATGTATGGTTTCATAGCAGTTTGAGGTGTTCTTAAGGAGCAGATAATCTTCTGAACCAGTCAAAGCTCAGGATTTTTCCTGGAGTCTAGTGAAAAATAGTTAATTAGCAACAGCGTGAAAAAATTATACATTAGCCACTGAATGTTGGATTACAGACATCAAAAATTCGACATGTTCGAATTTTAACATTTCAAATTTATATATATTATTACTTCTTCATGAAGGGTCGATTTGGCCAATTTAAATGTAAATTTAAAAATTTCTTTTAATTTTTCCCCGTCCATTAGGCATTTTGCCTTTAAGTAGTAACTATAGTTCCTGCTTTGAATTTTTCTTCATAACTTCAAGGTTCTTTCTTTTCTTTCCATGCCACACTTATTAGTATCATGTTATAGTACCATACATTTGAGTAATTTTTAATGGCAACAACTTAACAGTTTTCCAGATGTAATTTTTTCAGTAAGCCTGATGATGGTAATCATTTACCGAAACTGGTAGCACCATATTTGTCCCCTTTTTGAAAAAGATTAGTTTGTGGTTTGGACTTTGAGTTTTATTGAACCTCCTTTTGTTTTCAAAAACCACATTTGAGATATGGATGAGCTCTTGGAGTTAACCTTTATTTTACTTTAAAACTGAAATCTTTTTTTTAATGATTATAAAAATTCACAAGCACAAATGATTTTGAAAATAATCATTTAATCAAATACATAGTGGATCAAATCTCAAGTACTCCATTTTATTAAAATGTATTGTAGTAGGTACTTCAGAGTAGCATTTGAACAAATAGCGATGATTGCCTTATCATTTTTAATATTTTCTTAGAAAAAAATTATTATTCCAAAAATATGGTATTACTAGACAAAAAAGCACAAGACATTGGAGGAAACAATGTGAATAGGTAGAACAGACCTCCGAATGTGCTAGACTCCATAAGATGCTCATCAAAGATACTCAAAGGACAATTAACTCATTGGAGACAAGAGATGGGGGATATTCCCGAAATGGAAAGTAAGCTCTGGTAGAACTTACAGCAAAACAAGGATGGGATTTTTCCGAGTTTTTCAGACTGAAATATAACCACTAAACTTCTTCCTGGCTATAAATAAGAGGCAGGAACACCTCACAAAAAGGACTGGTTTCCCCCGAGGAGAAACCTGGTATAAAGAAGAATTAAAGACTGGTGAAGGGAGAGAAGCAGGAGTGTACCTTGAAATGAAGAACACAAGATGTTTCTTCTTACTAGGGAAACATACTTATGTACACCAGGCAGAGATTTACGCTTTACTACAAAGTATCAGAATCAACAAAGGACTGACACTAATAGTATTAACCTCAGGATGAACATATTAACAAGCAGGTGCAAAGTAAGTTTAAAGGTGACACATGTGTTAAATGGGCCAAAGAGCTACTGAATATCAGTAGGAATCAGCTAAGTATTATTTCAGGTTAACTAGCAGATAGTGCTATAAAGGTACAAGTGAGACAACAAAATTCAGAAGTAGCATGACTAAAGTTTAGTCAATTCCATAATATTTTTAACAGTTGCTAAAGTAAAACAATTCAGGTATAACATAAGAGGTTACACTAGGGTACATTCCAAGAGATGAGAATGTAGATCTATATCACTTATGTGCTTTATCGATGACAGGCAAGTGTTTTAAACTATCAAAAAGTTATGTTTGATCTAAAAAACCAACAGATTTAAATTTTGTCAAGAATATTTCTAGCACTAAGCAGTAACAATAGCAATAAATAAATAAACCATATTATGCTAAATAACAATAAAATTGCAATGACAACAATAGTTACAATAAATACTAGTTCAAAGTAGAACATACAGAAGATCACTACTAGTTCATAGCAGAAATTCAATAAAGAAATTATAATTTGGAGTACCATAAAATTTTACTGAGTTAAATTGGTAATGTGTATATATCAATCATACCTATACTTATTAAAAATTTTGGTTGCAATATGTGGATGCCATATCCCATCACTATTATCAAAGGTTTTATATATTTTTTCAAATACAATCAAATTTGAAATCTGTTCCTTTTATTGCTGTGTCATATAACCACAACTATTATAATGTATTTATGTTCTGCAGTACATTAGAGTGAAATCCATTAATCTAAGGTTTTAACACTATTGGTTGAATTAGTTGAAATTAAAAGTAGAAAATTATGTCACATACCATTAGGTATATTACTCATTCCTATTCAGGAACTTACATAAATTCTTGAGAATATTATGATTGAGTAATCATTATAAATTTGTCTACAACCATAACAATTGTTACCAATTTCAATATAACAACATTCCTTTGCAATAAATTATTGAATATAAGTAGTTTTTCAGTTTGTTTTTGTGTAATCGAATCAATTTACTAAATCTAATTAAAATTAATCGCTAATATTATATACTTTTCAGTCACATGTTCCTACGAGTTCACTACATTTATGTTGAATTATTTGAAGTGGTTTATAATTCTAATATTCCCACATGCGTTCCCTCCAAAACAATCAGCAGATCTTTTAAAGACAGGCTAGAAGGTAAAAGATACTTTTGGTGGAAACAATCATCAAGACAAAACAAAATATCAACTTGACAAGCCTTTAAAAAATTGTAAATGCATTATTTTGAAGTGTGTAGATACTTACAAGCATGCTTTATTCCAATTTTTCAAGCTATCATTAACAACTTTATAATAATTATGTGATACGCGTATGTGGTCTATGTAATTCGAACTAGAATTACGATATCTAGCAAAGAAACCTACTAAGGACTCATATAAGATTATAATTCTTATTTATCATATGGTTTCAGTTTACATCATATCGTTCATGAAATGCAAAGTTCAATTAAATTGAAGAATATTTTACAGATAAGTAGATTATTATAACTTACTTGTTTTAAATAAGCTTGAAAATACAACTGTAGGGCACTGATTCAATGTTATAAATAAAGGGAAACAAAAAACCGTAACTTTACATGAGAAATGTGCTTCAATACTTGAGTTGCCATATTATTAAACAACAGTTTCAAATAGTCATGCGCCAACCTAACCTGCTAAATCGACAAAATTAGAAATCAACTGAACAGAAAAAAGTAAAGCCAGCTAAACAATTGATCGGAGAGATTATGAAGATATCTATAAACGAATTGGACTATCTTAATAAACTATTTCAAATAAGATAGAAAATTCCGTATCTCAAGAAACAATAGTAATCTTCTTTATTTATCAGTTTCTACTAACCCTTCAAAGGTGGCAAATGGATTGCAGAAACCTGTTCACTTACTTATAACTTTAGACCATAGATGGCCTATGACAGTGTAGACAGAAATCTGTTATGTATTTTATTTTGTTATTCTACTGTACAACAGGTATCGGAGTATGGTATAATATAAGGTATAAGGTATAATTGATTTTTGATTAAAAGTGGCAGAAATATTTTTGGTTGAATAGTTTTTTTGAAACTAGCAAACTAGATATACAGTTATTCCCACTATAAAGTAACACATTTTGACGGCTTATATTTTTTCCCGAAAGCGCCGAAAAAATGACCATTTTTGAAACGACATTATCGGTTTATTTTAAATAAAGCACCCAATATTTTTTAAAACCATCTGAAAGGACCTTTCTTCCCCGTTCCAAAAATGTATACATTATCTGCATATACTCAAGTTTTTAAGGAAAGATTAAATATTTTATAAAACCATGTCAATAACTTCCAAACGTAAATTATCACATTTTAACAGCTTGGAAACGTTTCAAGTTTCAAATGTCGTCTAAAATTTTCGTAAGAAATCTACACTTGGCCACTATGTCAATAAAAATATTGGAATGAAATAGGTATAAGAAGTTTAGCGAAAACTTCACGTCGATATATTTTTCCATTCTCGAGTGATAAGCCGTCAAAATGTGTTACTTTATAGTGGGACATCCTGTAATAATACTATCAGTTTTTAAATTTATACGATAAAATATATATAAATTGATCTGTTAGTCGTAATAGGGTACAGGCATAAATCTTGCTATTTGTGGGAATCCACGTTTTATCAGGTCTCCTAACACCTTGCATGCTTATTTTTTCAAAAAAATATTAACTTTACTTTCAAAACGACTTTAAAAATCATAAAATTTGAAAGTCCGCCAAAACGCGTTTGACGTCACTGTTTTACTCGTAATCGTTTACATTCTTATTCGGAAATATCGAATATTTATGAGCACTTTCCACTTTACGTTGACTTTTAGAAATTAAAAAAGTACACACAATCACTTAATGGTCTCAAACAAACATATAAATGATATGTTCACGTCGAATAGTTAATTAAAATACAATAATAAACACAAAACTACACATAACCTATGCATTCTTCTTCTTCCTTCCTTTTTTGGGCTATATCCTGAGGGATAATTTACCCAAACCTTTGCATTACCGGCCATGGCAAAAGTAATACGTCTGTCACACCTTTATCGGTAGCGTTCGGAAATCCTCGGGTGTTGGTCGGAAAGTGCATTAAAATTTTTTTTAAATTTGGAAGTAATTTGAAATGAAAACCGGTTTATTTCCTATTATTAGTTATTTTTGATATCAACTTTACTATTACAAATTAACATTTAAGCAAAATATGAAATATGCGTGTACCCTATTCCCAAAAGCTTAGCGAAAACTTAAAACTAAAAGATCTTTTCTTTATTGATAATTAGTAATACAAACACACACGAGGCGGTAAAAATGTTCGCTTGGAAATAGTAGTTTGTGCAACTATACCTTGCTTTTAAACAAGAGGAGTATTTTAAGAAACCTAAAACACACCACTAAAAGTTACTAGATTGGGAGAGTGTTTCGAAAAGGTCATGTTCCGACTTATAGAACCAATTGACACTTATGTGAAATATCTATTGTACTGCTCGCTTTTGTCGTGGCCATTGAGAGATCAGGGTATGTGTAAATACCTAATCGTAATTGGACTCAGGACATGAGGCCAGACAATGGCGAACACAGCTACCAAACGTCACATTATTATGAAAACATTGTGGTTATATTATGTAAAATTTTATGAATGACCATTTGATAATTTGAGTATAAATTAGTATAGTATGTATAAAATATACAATTAGTTTATATGTTAAATTATCCTTAATTTACATTGGAAGTTTAGGTATAGCACAAAATAAAGCTAAGCAGGTTTTGATTTGAAAAAATTCGAAGATATTGTAGGTACCGTAATTTGTGTAAAACTATTATTAAAAATAAGATTTTACTTGTTAACTTATAAACTTTGCTACTCTGTCAACGATAAATGATCCAAACTTCCTTCGTTTCGGGAGCGAAGAAAGTCCACTGGTACTTGGAATACTTGGATTACAATATTTGTCCATATTCAAAAAGTAAAACACAAATAGGTACAATAATATGAGGTAATAAGTCCAAACACAATATGAAATAGCAAACGCAAACAGAATGATAAACAGCAAACGCGCAAAAGTGGTAGTGAAGAATGGAATACTTTTATGTAAATAAACATAAATGTCAAAACTGACAAATAGCTCTATCAAAAGATCTGTGTGAAACGGGCGGCTTTTTGACCAGTAATTAGCCTACAGAAATGCCAACTTAAATTCAAATCACTCCTCTTAGTTTAAAAACAGGGTACCTATAGTCACAGATTATAAAAGAGAACAGATGCGAAAGCTTGACAGAGAACAGTAAAAAAGAGAGAAACTTTTCAACAGGGTTATCAATTTGCATAATATTTCCCTTAATTCACGATCATAGGTCGAATATTTTATAAGCATTATTTTTAGTGTGATAGTTATACAGATACAAATATTCGACAATTACTTGTTTTAAATCAAATTCATTAACATTATAAAAGAATTCTACAATTTAAAAGATTATAATGTATAAAATTCATACCATAAATATATACTTTTTTTCACTAACCATCTTTGGCAACCATGCACAATAAACGTGACGGCTTGGCTAAAAAACCAAAATACAAAACGTCATTTCTGACACTTCAGTTTGAAGGTTGTCAATCCGCGATATTATTTGACCAATCGCTTGTACGTTGTGGTAATATTAACTGAAAATAGTGTACATTGGTTCTTTTTTTAATTTCTTGGGAAATTAAACCACAATATTTTTGAATTCTTTATTTCAACGTTTCGGTAGCGTTCCAGCTACCGTTTTCAAGAAAAAATAAGTAAAAATTGATTTTTATTCCTAACTGACACAACGGAAAAAATTTGACAACTAGACAATCAAAAATATTTTGAAGTTTAAGACTGCAAAATTTTGTTATCAAATTTTTATTAAGGTCCATTCATAGTAGATCATATCCCCGGTAAAATGTCAAATGAAATATTTCATTTTATGACATTCCAACGATATGATAGTCTACTAGAAATGGAATCCAGTGAAGTGCACGTTCCAGGAACGGTTTTTAAATTGGGATAGCGCGTTTTTTCGCTTATATTGGAAATGTTGTTAATAAAACGCGTTTCTTGATACTTTTTTTGTTTATGAATATTTAAGTTTTCAAAATATGTATGTATACTCAGTTTTGTGATTTTATGTATTGAATTGTGTATCGATTAACAACTATTCAAATTATAAATCATAAGAAAACCTGGATAAAAACTTATGATGCTATCCTGATAAAGCAGGTAATTGATTATTGGAAATTTCTCTTTCTAACATTGGTAACCAAATTTGACTACATTCGGCTGAAATACTAGCTACACATTTATCTGCATTTAGTTGTATTAAAGCACTTTCTTTGATTTTTCGTCTTTTATTATTGGTTTCTTTTAATATTATTTTTGATGAATCCCATTGAATTTGATGACCCTCTTCCCAAGCATGATTACAAATAGCTGACTTAAAGAATTCCCTATCTTTAATATATTTTTTGTGTTCGTTTATTCTTACTTTCAATGGTCTAGATGTTTCACCTAAATAAAATTTGTCGCATTCGCATGATATTTGATATATGCAGTTTTTGGAAGATTGTTCTTCATTCTTTGGTTTCGTTTTTGTTAGTATTGATCTTAATGTATTATTCGATTTAAAACTAGTTCTAATATTGAATTGATTACCAATTTTTTTAATTCTTTCTGATAAACCCTTAACATACGGTATTGTCAAGTTTCTAAAAATTATGTTTGCTGAATTATTAATATTATTGTTATGGGGTATTAACAATGAGTCCCTCTCTATATGCTTAATTTCCTTATTTACAAATTCTGCAGGGTAATTATTGTTATTTAAAACATCTTTTAAAAAAGTTTTCTCCTTTGTAAATTGATCATCACTAGAACAAATGATTCTGGCCCTATCGTATAAAGATTTTACTATCCCTTTTTTAACGCTTATAGAATGATTAGAGTTAAAATTCAAATATCTATTAGTGTGTGTTGGTTTGCGGTATACACTTGTTTCATACCCTGTAGATGTTTTATTAATAAGAACATCTAAAAATGGCAAACAATTGTTATTTTCAATTTCAATTTCAAATTTTATAGATTCCTCTCCTTCATTTATATTTTTTAAAAAATCATTAAGAGATATTAAATCATGGGGCCATATTGCAAAGATATCGTCTACATATCTCCACCAGACAATTGGTTTTAATTTTTGATTATTTACTATTTTGTCTTCAAAATGTTCCATGTAAATATTTGATAAAATTGGTGAGAGACAAGAGCCCATGGCAAGACCGAAATTCTGTTCATAAAAATCATTATTGAATTGAAAATATGTTTTTGATATACATAATTTTAATAATTCTATTATTGCTGTTACGCTCAATTTGGTTCTTTCTGTAAGGGTCTGATCAATTTCTAATTTTGATTGGACAAGTTCTATTGTTTTTTGTACCGGTACATTCGTGAAGAGACTAACTACATCAAAACTGACCAAATAATGGTTTTTGTTAAAATTCAAATCTGATAGCTTTTCTATAAAATGATTGCTATTTCTGATGTATGAATTTGTCTGTCCCGCGAGGGGTTCAATAATTTTCAATATATGATTCGATAGTTTACTGCATGGGGAATTAATAGTGCTACAAATTGGTCTCAATGGTATGTTTTGTTTATGAATTTTTGGCAGACCATAAAAATGTGGTGGCTTACTGTATTTAGGTGTTAACATTGTTCTTTCACGACTAGCAAATTCGTTTTTGAATTTGAAAAGTGTTTTATAAATTTTGTTTTCAATAGATTTGGTAGGATCATTTGGTAGCTTAGTATAAGGGCCATTTATTAATAAATCCATTACTTTTGAATCATAATCAACTTTGTTCATGATAACAGTAGAATTACCCTTATCAGCCGGTAAAATAATTATAGAATCATCTTCTTTGAGATTTTTAATTGATTTTTGTTCTGCTTTTGTAGTATTGTTTTTCAAATGAATAGATTTTTCTAATATGACTTTACATCGTACCCTATATTCTTCTCTTTCGTGTTCAGGTAATTCGTTACTTACTTGTTCTATTGAACTTATTATGTCTAATTTCGGTATTGATTTTGGAGTCAAAGCAAAATTTAAACAAGGTATGGGCCATCTGTTCCAAAATATTTTAGAAAATTAGATGATTTATACAAGAAGCTGGCACATTCTGAATGTTCGGTTAATTTCCTTCGCCGATGCAGGAATAATGGAGTCATACCCAGAGGACTAAGGTTACATCCTGCCTACGGAGGGAGAAAAATAACCAGAATATTGGAAAAAGCAAGTTTTGCTATGGTTCGAGAACGCCTTCAACACCATAGATATAAAGTATTCAATATCGAACAAGATATCGTAGGTATTGAGGATTTTCTTTTTGATACGGTAACTAAAATTGACTTCGATAAAATAATATCAAATATAAATATAATATATACTACAACTTATGAAAAACAAAAACAAATTCAAATTCGAAAGTTTAAAATATTATTTGAACAAAAAATCCAAAAAGAACTGAATAATTATCAACAAAACAATGTACCAAACACAATCATTAATTTATCAAACAAAACTTTAAATTCGTCAGACGTATTAGTTCTTTCAAAAGGTTTAAATTTTGCTTTGACTCCAAAATCAATACCGAAATTAGACATAATAAGTTCAATAGAACAAGTAAGTAACGAATTACCTGAACACGAAAGAGAAGAATATAGGGTACGATGTAAAGTCATATTAGAAAAATCTATTCATTTGAAAAACAATACTACAAAAGCAGAACAAAAATCAATTAAAAATCTCAAAGAAGATGATTCTATAATTATTTTACCGGCTGATAAGGGTAATTCTACTGTTATCATGAACAAAGTTGATTATGATTCAAAAGTAATGGATTTATTAATAAATGGCCCTTATACTAAGCTACCAAATGATCCTACCAAATCTATTGAAAACAAAATTTATAAAACACTTTTCAAATTCAAAAACGAATTTGCTAGTCGTGAAAGAACAATGTTAACACCTAAATACAGTAAGCCACCACATTTTTATGGTCTGCCAAAAATTCATAAACAAAACATACCATTGAGACCAATTTGTAGCACTATTAATTCCCCATGCAGTAAACTATCGAATCATATATTGAAAATTATTGAACCCCTCGCGGGACAGACAAATTCATACATCAGAAATAGCAATCATTTTATAGAAAAGCTATCAGATTTGAATTTTAACAAAAACCATTATTTGGTCAGTTTTGATGTAGTTAGTCTCTTCACGAATGTACCGGTACAAAAAACAATAGAACTTGTCCAATCAAAATTAGAAATTGATCAGACCCTTACAGAAAGAACCAAATTGAGCGTAACAGCAATAATATAATTATTAAAATTATGTATATCAAAAACATATTTTCAATTCAATAATGATTTTTATGAACAGAATTTCGGTCTTGCCATGGGCTCTTGTCTCTCACCAATTTTATCAAATATTTACATGGAACATTTTGAAGACAAAATAGTAAATAATCAAAAATTAAAACCAATTGTCTGGTGGAGATATGTAGACGATATCTTTGCAATATGGCCCCATGATTTAATATCTCTTAATGATTTTTTAAAAAATATAAATGAAGGAGAGGAATCTATAAAATTTGAAATTGAAATTGAAAATAACAATTGTTTGCCATTTTTAGATGTTCTTATTAATAAAACATCTACAGGGTATGAAACAAGTGTATACCGCAAACCAACACACACTAATAGATATTTGAATTTTAACTCTAATCATTCTATAAGCGTTAAAAAAGGGATAGTAAAATCTTTATACGATAGGGCCAGAATCATTTGTTCTAGTGATGATCAATTTACAAAGGAGAAAACTTTTTTAAAAGATGTTTTAAATAACAATAATTACCCTGCAGAATTTGTAAATAAGGAAATTAAGCATATAGAGAGGGACTCATTGTTAATACCCCATAACAATAATTGTTCAGACCAACCCTGTCTGCTAATCTCTCCCCCGTCCGAGTTGTATCGAGGAGAGCGACGACGGCCAGCAGAAATCACTCTACCTTCTGTTTCCAAGAAAGAAGGACGTACGAATTAGAAACACTCAGTTTAATTTTAATTTTGTTCATTTTGTACACGTTGTAAAGTATTCAATAAATATCAAATGTTTTAAATCAGTGCATTTTACCAACCAGCCTATACAGTCCAACATGGTCCATTCGACCCGATATTAAGAATAATTCAAGATTTCAAGATTCAAGGGCGTTTGTGGCAGCAAGCAGACGACCGATAGAAGTCATAATATTGGTGCGGTAAGTTCCTAATCAACCCATACTCCCCTTTTATCTTTCGGCACGTTTTCAAAAGAAACTTTTTATAGATTAACCTTTTTTTTGAGTGCATGCTTTGTTTGGGGGTCGAACTAAGCCGACAGTAATTATCTTGTTTTTTATTTAAATAACGTAAAAAATATATACATAATGGAGGAGGATACCAAGGCTTTAATAAAGAAACGTGGTACAGTCAAGGCTAAAATAACTTTATTCGAAAAATTTATTAACAGTTTGCAAACAATCGAAAATACGTTAGAACGAACAAAAATCATTGAATTAGAGCAAAGGTTACAGGATACCGAAACATTAATGTCTCAGTTTGATGATTTGCAATCAGACATAGAATGCGCAGTAGAAGACGTGGATTCGCAACTGGTGGAACGCGAAGAATTTAATAACAGGTTTTATTCGGTTTTATCATTGGGAAAAGACATTTTAGAAAAACATAATCAAGCTGATACAGGTATTGATAACCGGAGTGTGTCATTACAATTAAATCAATCAATAAATCCTACAGAGGGGGTCAAATTGCCAGAAATTAACTTACCGAAATTTGACGGTTCGTTTCAAAATTGGCTAGATTTTCGGGATATATTCCAGTCTCTAATACACGAAAATAAGAGACTGAATGATATTCAGAAATTCCATTATTTACGAGCCTCTCTAATCGGCACAGCGCCACAAGTCATTAAAACTATTGAATTTTCTGCAAGTAACTACGAGTTTGCATGGAAATCTTTATACGAAAGATATAATAACAAAAACCTTCTCATTCAAAATCACATCAATTCTATTTTCAAAATGGAGTCTTTAACAGCTGAATCAGCTATAAAAATCAGAAACTTAAGCGATAATTTATTTAAAAATTTAACCAGTTTAAAACAGTTAGGAGAACCAACCGAGCATTGGGACACAATAATAATTTATGTAGCATCTAATAAATTAGATTTCAATACAGCACGAGAATGGGAAAGAATCAAAGCGAAACAGAGCAATTCTTGTACCCTGGAAGATTTCAAGATCTTTTTAAGACAGCGCGCAGACCTTTTAGAAAACATGGAAATGAATTGTAAAAAAAGCTTGAATGAAAAACGTTCATTTACACGCGAAGTTTCTAATGTTAATCGAGACAACAAGCATGCTCATTCGAGAGGTATGTTTGCAAATTCAAAAGACGATAAGAAAGTCAACAATAAATCAAAATTTTCATGTCATTTTTGCAAGGGCGATCATAATCTTTTTTATTGTACCAATTTTTTGAAACTTTCTATACCCGATCGTACGAAAAAAGTTAATGAATTGAAGTTATGCTTCAACTGCTTACGACCCAATCATTTTCTCAAAGATTGTAACTGGTCAGGTTGCAAAGTGTGCGGTGAAAAACATAATACCATTTTGCACAATACAGATCAGGCTAATGTAGCAGTTGGAGTGAATTTACAAAGGGACGATGACAGTTCGATTGTCAAGTCGCAATATTGTGACGTACAAAACACAAACTGCAATCTATCTATAGCAAAAAATGCCATTTTGTGTACAGCAATGATTCAAGTCCGAGATATTACAGGAAATTTCATACCAGTACGAGCACTTCTGGACTGTGGATCACAGTCTAGTTTCATAACTTCAAAATTGTGCGCTCTTTTAAAAGTAGATACAGAAAAAACTAATTTAACGATTTCAGGAATATCAGACAAATTATCACGTGCTAGTAACAAATGTCAGTTAAAAATTCGGTCCTTTATCAATTCATACAGTTTTAATTTGACTTGTTTTGTTCTGGACAAAATAACAAGTGATTTACCAGACTTTCATATTGATCGCGATTTAATAAATATTCCTAAACATATTCAATTAGCAGATCCGAGCTTTGATCAAGCTCAAAAGATAGATATATTACTCGGAGCTGATATCTTTTGGCATCTCTTAGATACGGAAAAGTACGAGCTCGGTATAAATGGTCCCATCCTGTACAGTACTCGCATTGGGTGGATTGTAGCAGGACCCTTTTCATCTTTTAGTAACAACACCATTTGTAATTTGAGTAAAAATGCCTTAATCCAAGAACAGCTTACTAAATTCTGGGAAGTAGAAGAAATCGCAAATAATAAGCCATTATCTAATGAAGAAGTCTTGTGCGAAAACCATTTTGTTGACAATTTAACGTACTCTGCGGATGGGAGGTTCATAGTATCACTTCCTCTAAAAGGTTCTCCTCACAGACTCGGGAATTCACGCGACACAGCAATTAAACGATTTATCAGTCTTGAGAAAAAACTTCTTGCAAATGATTCACTGAGAAATTTATATACAGATTTTCTAAAAGAATACGAACGACTCGGTCATATGACTGAAGAGAAGAATATAAAAAATAATGAACCCGAATACTACTTACCTCATCATGGCGTTCTCAAAGAATCTAGTTCTACGACTAAGCTTCGCGTGGTGTTCAATGCATCAGCACCGACATCATCAGGTGTTTCTTTAAATAATTTACTGATGACGGGTCCAATAATTCAATCGGATTTATTTTCAATACTTTTACGTTTTAGAATGGGCTCGATTGTCCTTTCCAGCGACATAAAGATGATGTACAGACAAGTGCTCATCAATCCAAAACAGAGAAATTTGCAGAAAATTATATGGCGAGCTAGTCCTAGTGAGCCAATTAAAACATATCAGCTTAACACGGTAACATACGGAACAACTACAGGATCCTTTTTAGCAATTCGAAGTTTACATGAAGTAGCAAACGAATGCTTATATTCTCATCCAAAGATATCGAATATTATTAAAAGGGATATGTACGTTGATGACCTACTCACTTCTGTAGATTCGAGTGAAGAAGCAGAATATGTAATTAAAACAATTTCGGATGTTCTTATTAGTCGAGGATTTGAATTACGAAAATGGAAATCCAATCGCTCGGATATAATACAAAATTTAAAGTTAGATTCAGACGACAATACAATTCATTTTTCTGAAAACAAGGATTGTGATAAAATTTTAGGTCTTTCTTGGAAAAGCAAACAAGATTCACTTACATATAAAGTAATGGATGCAAACTTAACTGACCAAACCCAAATTACTAAACGAGCCATTTTATCAAGAATTGCAACGATTTTTGATCCTCTAGGATTAGTAAGCCCTTGCATAATCATTGCTAAAATCCTGTTGCAAAAATTGTGGGCGGAAAATCTTACCTGGGATCAACCTTTACCTGTCCATATTTTAACCGAATGGCTAGAATTTTCATCAGAACTCAATAAATTGAATTTTATAGCGATCACTCGTAAAGTTACTTGCATCGACCCTAGTTTTATTTCTTTACACGGTTTTTCAGACGCGTCAGAATCAAGTTACGGAGCTTGCATTTATATTGTATCAAAAACTAGAGAAGGTCAAGTAGAATGTAATTTATTGTGTGCTAAGTCAAAAGTAGCTCCTTTAAAGATATTAACTATACCACGTCTCGAATTATGCGCAGCTCTGTTATTGGCCCGACTTATTTCTACAGTTTTAAATTCTATACATATTGAATTCAGTGAAATTTATTGTTGGTCGGATTCTTCCATAGTTTTGGGGTGGTTGCAAACGTCCCCTAATCTATTAAAACCCTTCATAGATAATCGAGTTGCTGAGATACAAAAATTGACAAATAATTTTGAATGGAGACATGTGCCTAGTGCTGATAACCCGGCGGATTTAGTGTCTCGAGGTGTTAAGCCAACAAACATTCTCGGATTAGAAATGTGGTGGCACGGACCCTCTTGGTTACTCAAGGACCAAAAGGAGTGGCCAATTAATCGATTTATTTCAAAAGATTTGCCTGAAATGCGACAATGTTCTTTCATAGTTAAATTACCAAAAACTTATTTTCCATTTGAAAGATTTTCTAATCTTACGAAATTAAAACGTATTGCAGCCTTTATTTTTAGATTTTACTTTAATGTTAAAAGTCCCGTTAAAAATCGAATTTTTACACACCTAACATTGTCGGAAGTTGAATACAGTTTTCAAAAACTTATAACAATAGCTCAAATGGAATCATTTTCAGACGAATATTCCCTTTTAATCAAAAAATCAGATCTTCCCAAGAACAGTAGAATTTTAAGTTTAAAACCCTTTTTAGATGATCAAGGGTTAATAAGAGTGGGAGGAAGACTCTCCAATTCTAATTTTTCTTATTCAAAAAAATATCCGATTTTGTTATCGCCTCATCATCACCTCACCAAATTAATCATGCAATATGAACACGAAAATTTATTACACGCGGGACCTCAGCAACTTTTGGCTTGCATTCGCGATAAATTCTGGCCAATTTCAGGTCGAAACTTAGCACAAAAAATAGTTCGTAAATGCGTTAAATGTTGTCGATATAACCCGCAGCAAGTTCAACCGATCATGGGAGATTTACCCGCTGCAAGGGTTCAATGGGCGTTACCATTTGTAAAGGTTGGCGTAGACTACGCTGGCCCGTTCATGGTCAAAGACCGACGCGGACGCGGTTGCAAAACCATAAAATGTTGGGTATCCTTATTCATTTGCCTTATAACGCGAGCAATACATCTGGAGCTTGTTTTATCATTAAGCTCAGACGATTTTTTGCAAGCTTTTAACCGATTCATTAGTCGTAGAGGAAAACCTTCAGAAATGTTTTCCGATAACGGAACGAACTTTATTAAAGCCAATAAAGATTTACAGTTAATGGGTCATTTTTTACAAACCAACAATGATACTATCACTCGATCAGTAGAAAACCTAGGAATAAAATGGCATTTTATACCTCCAAATTCACCACACTTCGGTGGTGTATGGGAAGCGGGTGTGAAAAGTTTGAAATACCACTTAAAAAGAGTAGTAGGTACTTATACTCTATACATGTTCGATTTCCAAACACTGCTTGTACGCATAGAAGCTATATTAAATTCAAGACCGCTTTCTCCCTTAAGTTCCCATCCTGACGATTATTCCCCTCTCACCCCCGCACATTTTCTCATCGGTCGCTCCGCAATGACAGTTCCTGAACCATCAGTTATGGACATATCAGAAAACAGATTGTCACAATTTCAACTCCTGCAAAGGATATATGAGCAGTTTTGGAATAGATGGCACCATGAATATATTAGCGAGTTCCAACAGAGGCAGAAATGGAAAAAAAACATAGGCAATCTCAAAATTGGTCAACTAGTCCTGGTGAAAGACCACAATGTTCCCCCCATGAGGTGGCGATTAGGAAGAATAGCGAACCTCGTCGAAGGCAAAGATGGAGTGTGCAGAGTAGCGGCTATAAGGACTGCCGATGGGGTAATCACAAGAGCCATCGTACGACTTTGCCCACTTCCTATTGAAAGCCAAAGCTTCCAAGGCCGGGGGCATGTTCAGACCAACCCTGTCTGCTAATCTCTCCCCCGTCCGAGTTGTATCGAGGAGAGCGACGACGGCCAGCAGAAATCACTCTACCTTCTGTTTCCAAGAAAGAAGGACGTACGAATTAGAAACACTCAGTTTAATTTTAATTTTGTTCATTTTGTACACGTTGTAAAGTATTCAATAAATATCAAATGTTTTAAATCAGTGCATTTTACCAACCAGCCTATACAGTCCAACAATAATATTAATAATTCAGCAAACATAATTTTTAGAAACTTGACAATACCGTATGTTAAGGGTTTATCAGAAAGAATTAAAAAAATTGGTAATCAATTCAATATTAGAACTAGTTTTAAATCGAATAATACATTAAGATCAATACTAACAAAAACGAAACCAAAGAATGAAGAACAATCTTCCAAAAACTGCATATATCAAATATCATGCGAATGCGACAAATTTTATTTAGGTGAAACATCTAGACCATTGAAAGTAAGAATAAACGAACACAAAAAATATATTAAAGATAGGGAATTCTTTAAGTCAGCTATTTGTAAACATGCTTGGGAAGAGGGTCATCAAATTCAATGGGATTCATCAAAAATAATATTAAAAGAAACCAATAATAAAAGACGAAAAATCAAAGAAAGTGCTTTAATACAACTAAATGCAGATAAATGTGTAGCTAGTATTTCAGCCGAATGTAGTCAAATTTGGTTACCAATGTTAGAAAGAGAAATTTCCAATAATCAATTACCTGCTTTATCAGGATAGCATCATAAGTTTTTATCCAGGTTTTCTTATGATTTATAATTTGAATAGTTGTTAATCGATACACAATTCAATACATAAAATCACAAAACTGAGTATACATACATATTTTGAAAACTTAAATATTCATAAACAAAAAAAGTATCAAGAAACGCGTTTTATTAACAACATTTCCAATATAAGCGAAAAAACGCGCTATCCCAATTTAAAAACCGTTCCTGGAACGTGCACTTCACTGGATTCCATTTCTAGTAGACTATCATATCGTTGGAATGTCATAAAATGAAATATTTCATTTGACATTTTACCGGGGATATGATCTACTATGAATGGACCTTAATAAAAATTTGATAACAAAATTTTGCAGTCTAAACTTCAAAATATTTTTGATTGTCTAGTTGTCAAATTTTTTCCGTTGTGTCAGGAATAAAAATCAATTTTTACTTATTTTTTCTTGAAAACGGTAGCTGGAACGCTACCGAAACGTTGAAATAAAGAATTCAAAAATATTGTGGTTTAATTTCCCAAGAAATTAAAAAAAGAATGAATAATATACCACAAGGAACATACAGAAGATAGTGTACATTGGTATATTATTTCTATAAAATGAATAAACATCACGGCGGAGTGTATTGTCCATACAGAGACTGCCCAAATAAATTTTATTCGGAAAGAAAAGTAAAGAACCGGCACTGGAAACTGTTATTGTCCCCAAGTCAACATTGCAATTTGGTAAGAAATTATGAAAATATTTTAATAATATTTTTTTTCTTCATCTGTCTCTAAAAAAAAATCGAATCAAATTGTTTTTATTAATCCTATTCCAACTTTTAGTCGTTTCCGAGATATTTGAGGTTTCAAATTGTTATTATATTTTTTAACAAGTTTAAATTTTTCATGTACTTTTAGTAGGCTTTGTAATAAATGGGCTTGTTCAAGAAAAAATTTTTATTTTGGAAATGGAAACTGTTCAGATCCTCTGGTTTTTAGGATCCAAACAATAAAGTTTCACGAACTTGTCGTGAGTTACACGAAACTCTCGATTGAGAGAATGTGTTTCTAACTTGAAATAAAGATTGGAGAATCTTTAAAACATATATTTGGGTACCAGAATCAAAAACTAAGACTCTGGCAAACTAATAGGAACAATACTTAAAATATTATTTTTTGACACTGACACTTACAGGAGAATGATATCCTGATTTTTTACAAAATATGACACACTAAAACTTAACAGGTTTTATCTATATCTAAACTAAACTACTCAACATTTTTGAAACATATTACATGAAATGTCAAATGATCAATCTAAAAGTGGTTGCAAGTTCGGTTGCTATTTAACACCTTGAGAAAATGTTTTTTATTTAGTTTAAAGAGATTTGAACATACTACCCCCCCGTTGAACGGATCGCGTTCAATAAGTAAGGGTAAAATAATTGGAAGCAAAATAAATCTAAAAGCTAGTGAGGAGAATCTGTTGTAGGATTAAAAACAAAATCGAATAAAATACTAAGAGTAGAAACTAATTACGGAATTACACTATGTACAATTTTATTGTCTTCCTGGTCAAATGGCAAAAGACAAAGTTTGGTGATTGGACGTGTGAAAAGTCCGCTGCTAGTGCGTATTTTGACTGCTCTGACTTTGTTGTCAGATCCAGGAAATACTTCCATTACTCTGGCTCTTGGCCAGCTAAGAGGGGGAACATTGTCCTCCTTTAAAAGAACGAGATCGTTGACCTGAAGATTGCGAGAAGGGAGTAGCCACTTAGGTCTGTGCTGTAAAGTATTTAGATATTCAACCGACCATCTCTTCCAAAATGATTGTTGAATGCGAGAACATTTCTGAAATAAATTTAGTCTGTTTTCGGGGACGTGTGCGAGATCCTTTTCAGGATATGCAGTAAGGCTTGTTCCTATAAGAAAATGTCCAGGGGTGAGACATTCTAAGTCAGTCGGATCATTGGACAAAGCATATATAGGTCGAGAATTCAGGATTGCCTCAATTTGAGCAAGCACAGTACTGAGTTCTTCGAAAGTGAGGTGAGCATTGCCAATGGTTCTTTTCAAATGGTTTTTAGTACTTTTGATTGAGCTCTCCCAAATTCCACCCCAGTTCGGACTAAGTGGTGGGATGAATTTCCAGGTGATTTGATTCTCTGAGGCGAATGTTTCAACAGAATCTCTCACTGTAGTGTTTTTAAAATAATTATATAATTCGCGAAGTTCATTTCTGGACCCACAAAAATTGGTTGCATTATCGCTGTAAATCACTGAAGGGTTTCCACGGCGTGAGATAAATCGTTTAAGGGTTAGAAGGAATGATTCTGTCGAAAGAGATGTGACAAGTTCTAAATGTATGGCCTTGGTAGCCATACATACAAAAAGAGCAATATAACATTTTTGTGAAGTGGCCTTTCGCAAGTGAGACGTTTTGATTAGAAGAGGCCCTCCAAAATCTACACCCACCTTCTGAAAAGGTCTAGTGAAGGTAATTCTGTCCTTGGGTAAATTTCCCATAATTTGTTGAACCGGTTGTAATTGAAATCTAAAACAATTATTGCAGTTTCTTATGATTCTCTTGATTTCCCGAGATGAATTGAGAGGCCAAAACTGCAGTCTAATATTTGCGAGTACCGTCTGGGCTCCAGCGTGGCCTAGGCGGTTGTGTTCGTGAGTTAAAAGTAACTTAACAACGTGATTTTTCGAGGGTAGCAATATAGGGTGTTTTTGTTCTTCTGGTATGTCTGCGTTGGTGAGGCGACCACCAACACATAAAAATCCATCCTTGTTTAAAAATGGTTTGAGTGACCAGATATTTTTATTCGAGAGACGTTTCCCAGCCTTAAGTTCACTAATTTCGTTTGAAAAATGTATAAATTGCAAATATTTAAAGATTTGATTAATGGCAGATTTAATTTCGTCAACATTTAACGGGCCTAATTTTTTGTCTTCAGGGTTTCTACAATTATAAAAGAATCTATTACAGTATGCAACGGTGTGAGTGAGTCTGGAATATTTTGAAAATTTTAAAAACAAATTTTCCCAGAAAATAACAATAGGGTTTGGAATATTTGTAACAGCATTCAGATTTACCTTTTTCTGTTCAGGTAAATTGCTCAAATTTAATTTTTTGTCAAAATTATCGAGATTAATCGAGGGGTCTAATAACCAGACAGGACCGTGCCACCATAGTTGAGAATTTAAAATATCGTGGGCCAATAATCCTCGAGAAAGTGGGTCAGCAGCATTATCTGTCGAACTGACATGACGCCACTGCCATTTTGCAGATAATTCTTGAATCTGTGACACTCGATTAGCTACGAATATAGACCAGCGTGAAGGATGTGAGTTTATCCAACAAAGGGCAATTTGTGAGTCTGTCCATAAATTTATGGAATCGAAACTAAGTTTTTCAAAAATAAAAATTATTTTATTTGTTAACTTAGCAAGTAATAACATTGCTTGAAGTTCTAACCTAGGAATCGTGACAGTCGGGCGAATTGGGCAAATTCGAGATTTAGAAGCGACTAAATTACAGCTTACCGAGTTATCAGAGTACAGGGTACGAAAATAAACACATCCCGAATATGCCTTGAGAGAACTGTCTGCGAACGCGTGAATCTGTATATTTACAATTTCTTTTTTAGAAAAAAGGTGACGTGGAATTGTCAACTTTCTGAGAGTGGGAATATTCAAAATGAAATTTTCCCATTCATCTACAAGTGCAGTTGGCAAGGGTTCGTCCCAGCCAATTTTGTGTTTCCAAAGAGTTTGCATAAATATTTTGCCTAATAAAATAACAGGGCCAATAAGTCCTAGTGGGTCGAACATCTGAGCGATAATAGACAGGGCCTTCCGTTTTGTGACTTTATCACAAGTTAAAGTGTCTGGAAGCGAGATTGAAAACAAATCCATGGCAGGTTGCCATGAGAAGCCGAGAACTTTATTCGAGACATTTTCAATTTTTATATCTCTCAAGAGGGGTTGAGATTCCTCAGGAATTATTTCTAAAAACTCTGGAGTATTTGAACACCATTTGTGTAGGTGAAAACCTGAGCTTTGCAACAGCTGGGTCAGTTCGTGATATGCATTTTCAATGTCCACTAAACTGTCTGTTCCATATAGTATGTCATCGACATAAGTCTGGTTCAATAGGGCATTAGATGCATGAGGAAAATTTTTACCACGAGTGAGAGCGAGTTCATTAAGCGTGCGAGTACTTAAAAAAGGTGCAGACTTTGTACCATACGTAACTGTGGTGAGTTCAATACAAGAGAGAGGTTCAGATGGACTGTCCCTCCAAAGAATGTTTTGCAAATAAGTTTGGTCCGGATTAACCTTAATTTGTCTAAACATCTTTTCTATATCTGAAGTGAATACATAGGTCCATTGTCTAAAACGACAGAGAATATCAAATAAATCAGGTTGAACCTGATAGCCTTTCAAAGTGATATCATTAAGAGAGGTTCCAGTTGAACTCTTACAACTTGCATCAAAAACAACTCTTAAACGAGTAGTAGCACTGGTATCTTTAATAACGCAGTGATGAGGAAGAAAATATTTATTTAAAAACTTTTTATTGTGTAGTGAGAGAGGTACATATTGTGCGTGACCAAGAGAAACATATTCGTGAATAAATTTTTTATATTCATTAAAAAGAGACGGGTTATTTTTAAATCTATTTTCGAGATTTAAAAAACGACTTTTTGCTATGTGAAATGAATCACCTAGCTCAGTAGGTATATCAGGTGAGCGTAGAGGGATGTTTACCTGGAAAGATCCATTTTCCAAAATTTTGAGATTTTGTTTGAAATCTAGTTCAGCCTGCTCTTCGTCAGAAGAAAATATTTTCTGTTTAGGGATATCCTCGATTTCCCAAAACTTTGTAAGAAGAGAGTCTAGTGAGGAAGACTCAACAGTGTTACTAAAAAATGAGACAGTGTGTCCCGAACGAGGACATTGTGGAATATTTCCCGCAATTATCCAACCTAACATTGTGTTTTGTAGTACAGGACAGTTTCTACCAAGAGTTATGAGTCCATTATCTATTAAATTATAATATAAATCAGCACCAATCAATAAATCAATGTTGGATGGTTTGAAAAATTCTCTGTCAGCGAGTGTAATGTGATCTGGAATAACAAAAGAGGTTGTGTCGATAGTTGTTTGAGGCAATCTGCAAGTGATGCTTGGCAGCACTGCACAAGAGATATCAAAAAATACATTATTATAAGCATTGGAAAAAATTCTAAACTCTGCCATGCGGTTGGATACCACAGTGTCTTGAGTAATTCCACAAATATGCAAATTTCTCTTGTATACTTTAGCGTTTATTTGTTGCAATAAATTTTCAGAAACGAAAGAGTTTTGTGACGCACTGTCTAGTAATGCTTTTGCATATATAGGAGTACCATATCTGGAGTAGAGTGTGACAACGGCCGTAGCTAACAAAATATCACTGTGCTTCTGTGTCATTGAGGATAAATTAACGGATGCAGAGGGATTTTCATGATTTTGTGGCAATTGTGAATAGCCACTATTTAGAGAGGATTGCCCTGAATTGTTATCAAGGTGAGAAGAAAAGTGAGAAGCTCGAGGATTATTTGAGATGTTTGAATTTTGAGATGTAGAATTTCTGGGATTAGTTTGACTCCTACAAGGGGAGTGAGGAGGAGAAGGCTGTTGGCCTGATAACCATTGATCTTGAGAGTTGGATTGCAAATGCAAAAGTGTATGATGCCTTTTTGAACAGACTGAGCATCCTCGAGACATGCAATTACCTACCATATGCTGTGAGCCTAGACAGTTTAAGCACAGGCGGTGTGACTTGACAAAGTTCATCCTTTCCTGATGAGATCTTTCAGCGAATTTAGAGCACCTATAAATTTTGTGGGAGGTTTCATTACAGAAAGGACATTTTATTTTTTGAGTAGTTTGAGAATAGTTTGTACGACTATTTTGTGTTGCATTCGCGTGATAAGATGCTGAGTGGTTGAGTTTAGTGAAAGTTTTTTCCTTTTTAGGAAGAGAGGGGGAAATTGAATTAAGAACTCTGCATCTTTCTTCGATAATTTCAAAAAATTCATCAAGAGTTGGTAACTTGCTTTGGTCTCTTTTTGACTCGTATTCGCGTTTTGAAGCAAAATCTAATTTTCGACAAAGAAGATTGATAATTATTAAATGATCAGTTACAACATGTAAATTTTTTAAACATTCTAATTGTTGTCTCATTTCTGTGATGAAATCTCTTAAACATTGTGCGTTGCTTTTTGTGATTGGAGTATAATCTATTATGGGATTTAAATGAGAATTGATAATAGCCAAATTATCGTTATATCTTTTTTTTAATATGTTAAGTGCAACAGGGAAATTGTCATTAGTTAATTCTAAAGCGTCGATCAGTAACAAAGCTTCCTCTTTAAGAGATAATTTTAAGTACATTAATTTTTCTACATTTGAAATGTTTGTGTTATTAATGACTAGCGAAGTGAACAAATCTATAAAACTTTGATATTTTTTCTGATCGCCTGAGAACGTCGGGATTTTTAACTCCGGCAGTTTTACTCGAGGTATATGTGATGTGTTTGAATTAACGACTATCTGAGGAGAAGATACAACTTGTTTAGTTTGATCATTTGACAAATCTGCAATTTTTTCTTGTATTCTCGCTAAATAATCAAGATACGTTTGTTCGACATCAAAGCGTATATCAGAATTAATTTCTACGTTTTCTTCAGTTGAGAGATTCTCATATTGTTCCTGAATGCTTTCAAATTTATCAAATGTGACAGTGAGGGCATCTAGCCGTGTTTTAAGTTTAAATACATTAGTTTCTGTATCTACATTTTCTTCTATCCACTTGTAGTGTCGAGTAAATGCACCTTTGTTATTTTTTAAAGCTTTCTTTAGAGCATCCATTTTCTGAGTGTATACAAATTTCAAAAATATGAGTATTTGCTAGAAAGGAAGAATAGTAGGTATATTTTTGTGGAAAGAAAATGGATACCTTAGAGTATTACCGAAAGAGATTCTACGTTTGGTCAAATAAATAGCGTTACAATAAATTATGTAGGTGATTATGAATACAAGTAACTAATTTTTATACAAAAATACAGAGAAATATGGGTGTCTGTTAGATGTAAGAAATCGACAGGTCTAAACACGTTTTGTGATAGGCACTAAAAATATCAAATATACAAAGAACAAATGATAACTTACAAAAAACTATTCGTCTAAATTTTCAAAGGCAATTTTTTACCTTAAACTTCCTTTGGAGATAATTTTGAAGGCAGTTTTTTACCTTAAACTTCCTTTGGATTTGGTTAGATTTTGGTGACTGCCTGCTTTCACCTTACAGGCTGTGGAGATACGGCTAGCTGTCTGCTTGATGTGAAAAAGGTAACGTGGATAGCTTCTTCAACGTTGATTGTAAAGTCAGGTATTTACCCGGGCGAAGTGGACTATACGCGAGCACTTCTATCAAATTGTTGGCTTGAGAGATTTCTTTCTTCGAGAGAGCTGTCACTAGGTTTTCAAATAAATCCGTTTCGAAGGACCAATTAATGTTCAGATCCTCTGGTTTTTAGGATCCAAACAATAAAGTTTCACGAACTTGTCGTGAGTTACACGAAACTCTCGATTGAGAGAATGTGTTTCTAACTTGAAATAAAGATTGGAGAATCTTTAAAACATATATTTGGGTACCAGAATCAAAAACTAAGACTCTGGCAAACTAATAGGAACAATACTTAAAATATTATTTTTTGACACTGACACTTACAGGAGAATGATATCCTGATTTTTTACAAAATATGACACACTAAAACTTAACAGGTTTTATCTATATCTAAACTAAACTACTCAACATTTTTGAAACATATTACATGAAATGTCAAATGATCAATCTAAAAGTGGTTGCAAGTTCGGTTGCTATTTAACACCTTGAGAAAATGTTTTTTATTTAGTTTAAAGAGATTTGAACAGAAACTAGAACACATTTTAAATGGAATCCCAAAATTTTAGATTTTTCCGCAAACGTTTAAGCCCTCAAATTAATTAAAGAAATTGGATTGAACGAAAACGGGGCGTGGTTACCTGTGACGTCACATTGCATGTGCTATCCCTAACGTTTGAAACGCCGCGAGTCGAGAGCTATGTGGAAGTGTACTGTGTATGAGTGTGTATTGCATTGTATATTGTGTAAGAAACAAAACGCTGGACTGTTGATTGAGCTAGTCTTTATTTTATTATATAATGAGTGAGAAAAAAGTGGTAAATAAGTTCTGTTGGGTTTCCGACTGTCCTAGCACATCCAATAATGCACCAGAAAAATATATGTACATTGAAATAATGAACAGTGGAAAAGTTAAACTAAAGCCTGGAGTAGTAGCGAGATTTTTTGACTGTCAAAAAAATAGAGCTACAACGCATATTTAAAAGTCATGTCACATTTTTTACAAATTAAAGCACAGCAATTTTTCATTAAGAACAGAAAATAGAACCCCTGAAGAAAATCAAGTAGAGGGAGAAATCAAATGGATATCACACCCTGTATATAGCTTATATAATATAAAATGGAATGATTTATTATGTTGTTCCCCTGTTTTTCTTATATACATCAATATGTGCCTATAATGCTATTTCATCCAAAAGCAAGGCACATACACAAACTTAAATCTGACGAAGTAAATGTAAAAGAAGAACCTCTAGTGGACATTGAAAACTCTTCGTTGATGGGTTTTCGTCTTTTTTCAAACGCGATTTCTTTATTTTCTCTTTTGAGCCATTTTTCGCCTCCGCATTGAATCGCCTTGGAACGTGCATAAGCCTTAATGCAAGTCTGAACCCTTATTTCCCAAAAATACCTATAGGTTCCATTCGTGCATTGGATGCCCCTATCTGGAGTTAAGACCTTCATATTCCCTTCAGAGGGAGATGTGAAAAGGTACAATGTATTATAGATTGTTTTGAAATTTTAATTCAAAAACCAAGTGTAAATTCTTTGTTTCTATTAAAGTAGTTCATCACCTGAAAGATATCGATTTCAGGTGAATTTCCAAAATCTGCTTTAATAAATCCGGTATGATTTAAATCTTTCATAGCAAAAACCACTAACTTTTTTGAAATTTGATGATATTGTAGCTGGAACCAATTTTCTTATGTAAAACGCAGCGGTGTAATGCCGAATATTATACCCCGACATGCAATGTGACGTCACAGTCCGCTCTGCCGCTTTTTAAGGGAGCTTCATTTTCAACCTTAAATATCTAAGTAGTGGATAAAGTTTAAGAGCTGAAAATTTCACCTGTTATTTTGATGATTTAGTTTTACAAAAAAACGTGAAAAAAACCGAGAAAGTATTTCATTGATAACAAGCCCATTCCCTTTTTGAGATGATGATTAGCCGTGCGACTGAGAAGGGTTGAAAAATGCATTGAAGTTCAAGGGAGCAATTTTGAACATTTACTTTAAAACATCAGACTATTTTTCTTTGGCTTTTAATTTTCCATGAAATTTTGTGGCATATTATTCTTACAAATGGCTTAACTCGATTAACTTTTGCTTAAAATGAACCGAAAAGCTTCAAATTGTTAAGTATTCTTTTAACAATGTGCGATTTCGATCGCGGTCAATCTGAATATCTTACTGCAAATTAAGCACATGTTCTTCTGAAAACTTTGTCATATTTACCATGCATTAAAAGTAAATTCACATAATAATTTTTATTTCTTAGTGCTTGTATCAAAATTTAGACCACACCTGCATCTCTAAAAATTTACAGAAAACATTTAATATCTGGATAACGGTAAGGTTTAGGTATAGGAAAGTATACATGAACTTGCTTTATTTTTTCCCCTGAATGCATTAAAATAGAAAAAACAGGGTGGTTCTATTTAAAAAATGAAGAAATTTGATATTTATGAAGTTAAACTTTGAACACTTTTTATTCACACCCTGTATAAAATAAAAAATGTTTCAACATAGATTCGAATACGTTTGACCTTGCTTTAGACAACCGAAGAGAAATCATTTTCATATCTTCAAGGGTCCTCTCGTAAATAAATAATTTATAAGGGTCTTCAACCGTCAAATTTTCTACAAAAAAATCAATAACTCAAAAAGTGTGCATTTTTCGAAAAAAGTTTTTAGACAAAGGTATACTAAAATATTACGTAGATTTCAAAAATGTCTATTTAAAATAACAATGTTACAGTCGACTTCCGGTAGAACCGGAAGTCGGCCATCTTTGAAAATATTTTAGTTGAAAAGATCATATCCGAAAACCCAAACGTAAAAATTTTCATGATTTCACTATAAGTATTTTGAAATATACAGATAGTTTTCCCTCGTCGTGGGATACCCTGTATATGTGGGTGTAGAAAAAATAATTGTAATAATATCTCGTCGTTGAAATGGTTTTCAAGAAAATTGAACACAAATAGGTACGTCAGATTTTACGAAGCATACATAGTTCAACAAACTTTAATGCTATTTACGTTACTTGGTAAAAAGTCGTATGTCATATTTTCGAATTCATTATTTTAGATTACGTTTGAATGTGTCTCTCACATATCATTAATATGTGATATGATAATAATTATGATTTTTTATTCATAAGCTAATAGTTATTTCATTGTTTGAAATAAAAAGTAGAGTAGGCGAATGATAAAAAATATGTTATTTATTTTCACTGATAGCTTGTACATTTTTTATAAATAAATATATATTATACGTATGCAAACATTTGGAAAATATTCAATTTATAATTTACTTAAATTTAGGAATTTCAACTTTTTTATATAAAATAAAGAGACGGAGTAGGTATCTTTTTCAATGAAGCATTTTAACAAAACTGGAGCATAGGAATTACAAAAAATTATACATGAATTGAAAGGGAATGTACAACTAATTTTGGTGGTTATAAAGAAAATTCCACAATGTGATATCTAACCAATCAGAACGTGTATTTTTGACAGATCTCCATCGCTACGGATGAATTTTTGCGGAAATTTTTTTGACGTTTATAATGACAGAATATTTTTTTGACAATCTAGTTTCTATTTTTTCACATGATACTTTTGATTCATTTCAACTACAAGTTTACCTATATGTTTTCTAAATTCTTTAAACCATTATGATGTTTATATTAAAAAACGAAATGCAATAAAATTCGATTATTTGAAAGTACAATATTATTAAATATACATAGTACAGGGTACATGGGTGGTGTAACGAACACGGACTTGCAGTAAATCCTGCCAAGGCTGAGTTGCTATCACCAAAAAGAGAGGTATAAGACCTGAGGGTCTAAATCTTGATGGAGTACCGCTGCCGGTGGTTGAGCAGGTGAAGTATCTAGGAGTGATCCTTGATAAATCACTGACATGGAAGGCTCATCTTGACAGTTGCCTAAGCAAGGTGACAAACACGTATTGGGCCTGTAGGAGAGCCATTGGTCCGAGGTGGGGACTGACCCCCAAAACGATCATATGGTTCTATAGAGTGATCATGCTGCCTATGCTCACATATGCGGCTCTGGTCTGGTGGCCGAGGGTAACCTTGGTCATGGCTAGATCGCAACTGATACGCCTCCAAAGGGTGGTCAGTTTGGGGGCAACTGGCTGCATGAGAACCACACCAAGTGGAAGTGATCCTTGGTCTTCGGCCTCTTCACCATGTGATCGAGGCTGAGGCGGGGAGGGCTTTTCTGCCCTTAAAACGGCTGGGATACGTGCGAAGAGCTTCTTGAAGATATTCCAGTTCTGGCTCGAGCAGCTGACGAATGCCTGCGTAAGTACTACTTCGAAACCCCGTACAGGGCCATGATCCAAGATAAAGAATCCTGGGAAAAAGAGAGGAATACACAGCCTAATGGGACCGTCTGGTACACAGATGGCTCATGCTCCGGTGAGAGAGCAGGGGCTGGAATTTGCTCCAGGAACAACAGTTTGTGTACTATTGGGTGATGCTGTATCTGCATATCAGGCCGAGATATATGCTATTGGAATGTGCGCAGATAAACCTAGACAGAGGTTATGTGGATCGACGCATAACCATATACTCCGACAGTCAGGCAGCAAAACCCCTGAGTGGGTATTGGGTATACCAGCAATTCAGGACTTGCTAATGAATGTCGAGAACGACTTGCTAATCTTGCAAGGCGGAACGAGGTGCGGCTAGAATGGATTCCAGCCCACTCTGGTTTTGAAGGCAACGAGATGGCGGATGCACTGGCTGCGGAAAGGGCGGCAGCTCCTTTCTGCGGCCCGGGCCCGACCCTGGGCCTAACAAAACAAAAAATACGCAAGGAGACGAAGAAGTGGCTGAGGAATCAGCACCTTGCTCATTGAAATGACCTGCAGATTCCTAGACAATCCAAACTTCTACTGAGGGGATAGACTGATGGACACGCTAGGGCAGCTACTGAACTACCAAGGAGTAGGCTAAGGAAGATAGCAGGACTCCTAACAGGGCACTGCTGTATGATGAAACACCTCCACAACTTAGGAGTAGAGGAAAGTTCCCTATGTAGAGGTTGCGGCATGACTGACGAAACGTCAGTCCATGTTCTCTTAGAGTGTCCACAATGGGCTGTACTATGCAGGCAAATCTTCGGAGTCCCTGTTATGGCCCCTGGAGACACAAGCAGGCATCCATTGAAAAAGGTTGTGGGCTCGGCTTCATGGATGTCTAGGTACGGCTTCATGGATGTCTAGGTAGCAGGAATGGCACAATGGGCCCGCCAGTGGCCTCAGTGCCGGAATCTTGGCTTGAGTTTGTCCAGGACAAGGCTCGCCTGCAAACTTAGTAGTAGTAGTAAATATTCAACTGTTATGAATTGTTTGATTTGAAAATTTTCTTATGTAGTATTCACACATGTGGAATATTCATTTTGATTTCTCACACTCAAGGATCGTAAGGAACTAATAAGATTCTCATAATGTTCATGGTCAATTTGGAGATAGGGTTCAATTGGAGAAGATCATGAGTGTCCCTTACTCCTGCTTTTGCTAATTGAGACACTGTGATGTCGAGTTCAATTTTAGTGGCAGAATTTTTGGTCCAAGTAAAAATCATATTGATACCCAGTGGAACATTTTTATACAAACCTTCAGAATTTGTGTTTTCCCAAAGGGGGTTTGGAGTTAAAAAAAGTCGATCGGATGTTATGTGTTCATTTCTTTTTTGTAAGAGTAATTTCAATAATCTAACGGGACAAATACTTTCATCCATTTCATTTTTACTAACCATTTGTTGTCGGTCAATTCTTTCGATCCACCTTGTGCCGTCTTCGAAAATATTGAATTATATTCAAATCTATTTGTTGGAATTCCATCGTGTTTTTTTTCTTCTTTAAAATGGTATACCTTACAGTTCACAGCTTCTCCCCTCCAAGCTAATTCATAAGAAACTATATGAAAAAATCTTTTTTGTAGACCTTCTGGTTCTTCTGCATACCATAATTTTGCCATTTTCAGTTTATCTTTCTTGTCCAATGCTACAAATGTGTGTGTTTGGGGTAACATTCACTGAGACCTAAAAGATCTATTGTGCCCAATGCTACAAAACATACCTTCCTTTTCGCTGGAATAGCTTGTAATTCTTTCCGTTTACTATTTCTCGCATCACGAGCTTCTTTAAAAGTTATGTCGACAATAGGATTGAATTGAATGTTGTAATCACAGAAATATCTTTCTTGTACCATCTTCGCAGTCGAATTCCAAATTGATTTAACCGCATATTCTTTATAATAATCACCATTTTTCTTCTTCAACGTGGGTGGGCAGCTATAAGTGTACACATGTTTCTTAACGTCGTTCTCCAAAAAGTGACAAAATAAGATCATTCAATGATAACTTCAAAACAAAAAGTGCATTCTAGTGATAAATGATAGTGCCATGCGTTCATAATTACGAAAACTGTATGTACCAAAGTTTTTTTTTTATAAAATTACCTTTGAAAACTAGAATTTACCTAAACTCAAATATTCTTTCTTCTTTTTTTGGGCTTATTATTCTGATAAGAATTTAAATAAACTCTTAATATAAAGGTGGCCATACACGATTGCTATTACTTTTTAAATCTTGTATTATAAGTAAAATGTCAGAATCAACTATTAAAAGAGTTGTTGAAGAATCACTAAAAAAAGTTTTAGAAGAAGTAAAGAAAAACAGAACTGAGTTAAAGCTTGCTATTGACTCAAGTGAAACTAGATTAATGCTCAAGCTAGAGGAACAAAACGCAAAAATAAGAATTTTAGAAGAAGAAAATTCTACATTAAAACAGAAAGTAAAATACCTGGAAAAGAATCAGAGAAAAAACAGTAGTCTTATTTGGGCTCAATAAACCACAAGAAGATTTAAAAATAGAATTAGTTATAAAAGAGATAAAAAAACTTGTTGGAGTTGAAGTAAAAAAAGAAGATATGAGCAACTTTTTTACTCTTGGCAAATCACCAACAGCTCCCCTTAAAATCGAATTCGTGAGTTACTTCAAAAAATACGAAATACTAAAAAATAGAAAAAATCTTAAGGGATCTGGTTGCTCGATTCGCGAAGATCAAACGGATGAAGATAGGGAAACATATAAAAAACTGAAGCCGTTTTTAGTAGACTACAGACAATCCGGAAAGTATAAGAAGTGTTACATTCGAGATAACTATCTTATGATAGACGATAATAAATATACTTTAGAAGATTTAAAATCGTTAGAAGAGGAGGAAAAAGAATATAGTAGTGCACCGAATACCCCAAATCCCATAACCTTGCTTGAAGAAGACGAAGAAGGAAGCTTTAAGAATCCCACTCCAAAAAATACGAAACTGAGACCAAGGCTCAAATAAATGGTTTCTTTTTTCTTTTTACTTTATATATTTTATACAATTATTCATTCATTAGGTACGTTTCATATGTTTTGTTGAATATAGTTTTTAAGTCAATGGTATATAGCATAGTTTAGCATTAGATAATTAAGTTCTTATACATACTTATTCATAATTGCCTACATTAGAGTAAATTATAATAATTATTTTTTCAATGGATCAGTTCATTAGAGATATAAATTTTGAAGTCTATGATACCTTGGAATTAGAAAGAATTAAAGATCTACAAATAATAAATAACGATTAAACCACCTTCAATATTATTCACCAAAATATACGTAGTATGCATAAAAATTTTGATGAATTTATGGCTCTCCTCTCCTTTATGGCTTAATAGTGAACTGGATATGATCATTCTAACAGAGACCTTTATACAAGACGATATCCACTGCTTTAGGAATGAAGGGTACCAGCAACTATACAGCTACGGTGAATTGAATAAAAATGACGGGGTTGCGGTATTCTTAAAAAATAAATATAAACAAACACATAAAGTCATAATGATAGGTCAGTTTTCCGTTTTAGAAATATATATTACTACTTCTGAACAACAACAAATCTTAATAACTTGCATGTATCGGTCCCCCTCCACTGATGATGAGGATTTTGTATTATCCTTGAGAGAGTACCTGCAACAAAAAAGTAGATTGGATATAAAATTTCATATTTTTTTAGGCGATATTAATTTGAATATTACAGATAATGGAAATGATACTGTCTTTGAATATCTTAACACACTTTATGAATTTAATTTTGAATCAATGATTAATAAACACACCAGAATACAGGGAATCTCTAAAAGTTGTCTAGACCATATTTTTTTCAAATGTAAATCCGAACTCATCAAACGGAATACTGTAGCTATTGAAACAAGTGTGACTGACCATAAAGCGACATTTTTAAGTGTGCCATTTAAATTGATATGTTTGAAGAATAATGAGCTTATTAAAAAACCAATAAATTTTGAAGAGCTTAGAAAAAACTTAAAAAATAATTATATAACTCGAAAAATGTAAATGAAAAGTGCGATATCTTAACGAAAACCCTAAATCTATTTATAAAAAAAAACCAAATTATTAAAAATAAAGAAATGTGAACAAAAAAGACAAAAATGGATTACAAACGGCTTGGTGAAGTCCGTAAATAAAAAAAAATAACTTGTACAGAGAATACTTGAAACACCCAGATAATCCAAAAAAATAAATGCTTACTTTAGCTACAGAGAACATCTAAAAAAAATAATAAAATCTGCAAAAAAAAATTATTTTAGGAACGAAATTAAAAAAAATAGTAATTGTCCAAAAAATATTTGGCATATTGTAAACAAATTAAAACAGGAAGATAATAATAATAGAAATGTCGAGGAGGTACTTACTCAAAATGGTTTATGTACCACGGACAAGAAAAGCATTGCCAATCGATTTGTCCAACATTTCACTGATGTAGGAGAGACTTATGCTAATAAAATTATTAAACCCCAAACTCCTTCGCCAAAAAATAGATCTATTTTACAATCGTTCTATTTATCCCAGGTTACTGTCGAAGAGATTAACGAAATTATAGATGGCTTAAAAAATAAAAAAGCACCAGGAATAGATGGACTAACAACGGAAATAGTAAAAAATATAAAACATGAAATTATACTTCCTTTAGTTAGCCTTATAAATTTTATTTTTGAAACTGGGGAATGCCCAAATCATTTTAAAGTCGCAATTATATTACCCATCTACAAAAAAGGTAATAAGAATAATGTGTCCAACTATAGACCAATCTCATTATTAACTACTTTTACTAAAATTTTCGAGAAGGCTTTAAAAATACGTTTAAATACTTTTTTTAATAAACATAAATTAATATCAACTTGCCAATATGGTTTCCAAGACTTATCTACGAATGATGCAATTGCCAAATTAACTAAAACCATCTACAAGCTCGTTGATGATAGAAAACCAACAGCCTGTGTATTCCTGGATCTCGCAAAGGCATTTGACACTGTTTCTCACAAACAGTTGATTGATGCTTTGGGAGACTCCGGAGTACGAGGAACATCACTTGATCTGATGATTAGCTACCTAAATAATAGACAACAAATAGTGAAAGTGAATGATGTCTTCAGTGAATATAAAATACTTGATTACGGAGTGCCACAAGGCACTGTTCTGGGTCCTTTATTGTTTAGTGTTTACATTAACGGCCTTTTTAGCATTAAAAGTGAAGGTAACATAATTAGCTTCGCTGATGACACCGCCATTATTTACACAGCTGAAAATTGGGAAGATTTAAAAACAAAAACAAAAAAAGATCTACGTAAAATTATTGACTGGTCTAACCATAAAAAATTAACTGTTAACTTTGAGAAAACACATTTTGTTCCCTTCTGTAGTTATAGATCTTCTTTACCACACTACAAAGAAATACGAGTACAAAACGATGACAACGCAATTATCAAGTCAGTGAACGAAATCAAATATTTAGGCATAAAACTAGATTCGCACCTCAAGTGGAATGCACATGTTGAAGATATTGCTAGATGTTTAAGACATCTCCTTGCAAAATTTAGATATCTTAAAACATGTTTAGATATTCCTTATTTGAAAATAATTTACCATTCACTTGTACAGTCGAGACTAAACTATCGTATACTTGGATGGGGCGGAATTCTTCAAATTCATCTGAAAAAGATTGATGTTCTACAAAAAAAGATCTTAAAAATTATTTTAAATAAAAAATGGACCCACCCTTCAGATTTCCTGTTTAACGAAAGTAAAATTATGGATATTAGACAGTTATATACATACTCTGTCTTAATATTTATCTACAAAAACCGCAATATCCTAAAAAGCATTGAACACAACTATTCTACCCGATATAAGACAAATAATCATGTAACTACAGAGACTAGTAAAAAATCTGTGGGCCAAAGATATGTTACATATCTGTCTGGAAAAATATATAACTCTTTACCAAATATGTATAAGGTTTATTTAACAACCATAAATTCAACTGCGCTGATAAAAAATATTCTTAAAAAGTATCTATTGAATTGTGATAGGAGAGATATACATGAACTATTATAATTGAAAATAAAACAATTTCAAGTTAAACGTAATCTACCATTTCTACCATTATTTAAATCAGATCGATATTTCATGTTTATTATTTTCTTTTTTTTTTCTTTTTATTATTAGATGGTCTTGTTGGTTAAATTTATTATTACTAAAATATGTTATAAAAGATATCAGTGGCAATCCTTTTTATTTTCTATGAAGTTAAATAGCTATTTTCGAGTTTAATTTTATATTGATGGTAAAATAAAAAAGAAATGTCTGAATTTAATGTATAAAATGAAAGTATTGTCTTGTGTAATATTGGTTGCATAGCTTGTGGAAATTCGCTTCGCGTCGTTCGGGTCAACTGCAGTCGCGTGCGGGAATGTATCACTTTCCGCACATAATAATAACTTAAATCTGGAATCTTTCTCTACTTTCCTATTGTACAAATCTCACCATCAATATTGTGAACAATAAATGAGGTTTCATTATAACTTTCAAAATGGTATTGTTTGACATATACCATTGAGTTTCTTCGATAAAATATTCTCTAAATATCCTGTTCGTTCGAATTGAATGGTGAACACTAAGTCATAGAAAAAGTATAGTATTCTACTTTCATGAAATGGCTATTACTCACTTCGCCTGCGGCTCACGTTGCAAACTTCATTATCATGAGTAATGGCCATCATTACACGCTCGTTGAATAATATACTATTTTCTACAACTGCCATGAAAAGTGGCGTATTTGTCATAGCTTACCTAATTTCAAAACCCATATTGTGAGAAATAACATTTCTCACGGCACTTTGCCCACGCCACATACATTTATATAGAGAATCAAATAAAATCGATTATTTCCTTCCTATTAATTTTACCAATAGCTATCAACAATTGGTATGTCAAATATGAATTTCAAGTGGGAAAATTACTTAACGTGAATATCTTTATAGCTGAGTGTGCGTACACATGACTGAGAAAGTCAAGAAAACAGTTTTTTGTATTCCGTGTAAAAATTACACCATCATCAGTGAATTACCTGCAAGTTGTTGTTCGTTGTTCTTTGTTCTTTGATATTTTCAATGATTTGGAATCGCTTGGGACTCATGTGTAAATTATCTGTTATTGAATGAGATTTGGTGAGGGGTTCTCATTGGACCTTTAATCTTTTTCAGCTTATTGATTTTTGAAAATTGGGTTCTCATTAGACCTTAATATCAAATGTATTTTACAATTTTATTTGGGAAAATTACACATTAGTTTTGAATAATCACGGGATCACATTATTTGAAATGAGTTCTACAAATTGAAATAATTTCCTTAAAATTTTCATTCACACCTCACTGTTATAATGTTAGTTCTGTGCCCTTTTTGGGTAACTTTAACTCTGTGTTAATTAAGACTGTCACTTGTCATAGTTTAATTTATGTTTCTTGGTAATTTCAAACTAATAGTTAATGCAGTGTCACTTCAATTTCCGTTACACAAACACGTGTACCTAGTTTGAAACTATGATATATAAAAATGCACAATAGTTAACGACAGTACCTCAAATAGGAGACAATAAAAAAAATTTCATATGATTTTAATTAAAAAAGTTTCAATTGTTTTATAAATTTGTTGTGTTAGGTACAATAGTTTTTCTACGAGCGTGAGGATTCACTTATTCACGAGCAAAATAATTTTAGAAATGCACTGACAGCTTTCTGACAATATCGGTTTATTGTTAATTTGACATATTGGTGTGGAAAATTTTCTCCACACGGTGCGGGAAAATCAATTTTCCACTCTAAAATGTATGTGGAAAATTCAATTTTCCGCCCGCTCGTAGAAAAAACTGTCTTCTTATTACTTAACAGCTGTCAACTTAGATGTCAGCAGTTTTTCCTGAAAAAAATATCGAAAAAATTTCATGTAAGTTTGACAAGTTGCCAGCTTGGAAGTTATATTATTGTTCTTATAAATTTATTGTTCTTATCATTTTAATAAAAAAATGTATTAAAATAAAATGTTCATTTAACTCAAGGAAATAATCAGAAAAAATTTGTTTTTCTACTACCGTGTGTAAAGTAGGTACTTTAGACATACTTTAGAGTGCGTAAAACCTTATTTTACGCACTAGTGCGTAAAGAAAATGTTCCAATATTATTATGTATGTAGTTATAGGTATTTGAATAGGTATAAGTTGGCGGCGAGTGACTGACATTTCTTTAATTGTGAATTGAATCTGACAATTAAAGTTTAAATTGAGATCTTCCGTCTATACCTAGGGTAATCAATTGTATTTTTATGTAAGTATTGAATATTTTTAGGAAACTATGATGTTATTTTAGATTATTATAATTATAAAGATGGATCTCTCAGAAGATTACTTCGCAAAAAGTGTGGGAAAAATAAAATGATAAAATATTCCGAAAATGTTCTAGTGGCATATTACTTAAACTTCTGTATTTTGATAAAGTTTCCGATAGTAGAAAAAATTTTGTATGCAATTCGTGTGTAAAGGCCTTTTTTTCGACTCATGTGATTCGTCAAAAAAAAGGCTACTTTACACACTAGTTACATAAATAACTATTTTCCGAATTTTTCCGGAAAAAATATCACCTCCGACAAAAACTTGCTAATATCTTTAAATACCTACTTAGTTTCACAAATTGTCACAAGTAGTCAGATCTTTTTAAATTGTTAGGGGTAGTTTGTAGTTGTTAGGGGTAGTTTGGAAAAGAAATACAAAAATAAAATCTTTTTCAGAAAGTGTACTTTTGGTTTATTGACCTAGGAGGACAACCCCTCGGGAGGATGTGGCCTAAGTGCTGTGAGCCTACACTCACCCTCCCTACTCTACAGATACAGATAGCTATACTTTCAATAAATATATGTTAATTTAATTTTTTCGTTAAAAAATTTCCCACTGAATATCCCTTTGATATTCATAAATGCCTCATTATTTTTTGACAAGTTTCTCAAGATCATTGTTTGGTATATATCCGAAACCTTAGAAACGAGCTTTCGATTGACATACCTACTGATAATTAAAAAGTTCAGACCTATCGAATGGTAAATATTAACTTTCAACCATTATTGAATAAAATTAATATTCGTTCCGCCTATGTGTCTGTATGCAGTGACCTATAATATTGATTTATTTTCTAGCGTACATTTGCTTAGTGTTCTTTCTATGGTTCTGTGGGTAGTATTCATAAAATGATTATTTGTGGGCATGTCAAAAGAGGCAGAGGTACCCGGAAACGATGGGATTCCACAATAATAGCTTCATTTATTACTGAGAGATGCATGCATTTGATTATTTTAATGTAATAGCTTGCAGAAGGTAATTTTCAAATGAAACATGACGGGCAAACAAAAACGCTGATTTAAAATATTGCATTCTTCGGAAAACGGTATCACATCGGCTGTCATGTGTTACTAATCAATACCTACATTTACAATCTAGGTATATTTCCAATAAGCCATTATCATAATAATTGGGGTTACTTTATTTATTAATGATATGTATCGGGTTTAATATAAATCAAATAAAATGATTTAATAATTTTTTTCTACAAACGTGTTGAAAATGCCATTTTTAGCACTCCATAGAAGCCTTAAAAATGTCACTTTAAGGCACTGAGTGCCATAAACATTTTATGGCACTCAGTGCCTTAAAGTGAATTGTCAAATTTTGAAAGCAAACGTCAAAATATTTAGATTTTAATTATTAACATTAATATTAATAGTACAATTTGTGCAATTTGACAAATTAATTTCCTGCACTGCTGTTTTACCATTTTCCGTGGATAAGGAGGAGCAATGCGCAGAAAAAATGTAATTTCCAGTCGAGGTTGACGCCACAATATCAAATTAACAATGGTTGCTAAGGTACGTAATATACGATGCAACTTAAAATTATCTCCTTTGGATGTATTAATAAAGGTTTTTAAAATTTAATTCAAACTGTATTATTGCATTTTTTGAACGTTTTTAGAAAAAATATTGTATGATATACGTGTTAAAAGTACCTTTTAAGGCACGCATGTGAAGGTTTGCAGAATGAGCGAAGCGAATTCTGCAATTCTGCAATACTGTAACTTCCTTCAAAATTTAGTTGCCTCTCGAGAATAAGTTTTCAACTTTTCGTGGTTTGCAATTGATTCCTGAATCAACACTTATATCATAAATAACTATTTTTTTATTGATGAAGCCTTTTACCTGTTTAAAGCACGCCCCAGCGTGTTTAAAACGAACTTTAAAACACGCGCGTTTTTTAAAGTCACCATGGCAATATCAACATCTCGAGAAACGAAGTGATATATGTATATCTAATCGTCTATAAATGACAATTTTTTCTGTTATTGATCTGACAGGAGTACTTTGTAACGTCAAAACCTTTATTTGAACATAACATTTGAATATTTAACAATTTCAACTTTATGAAAATGAAAATGGAGAGTACAGCTGATTGCGTTTGAGATATTAATATTTCGATTTTTCAATTCGGAGGGAATGGTATTTTTCTACAAACGTGTTAAAAATGCCATTTTTAGCACTCCCTAGAAGCCTTAAAAATGTCACTTTAAGGCACTGAGTGCCATAAAATGTTTATGGCACTGCTGGTAAAAGTGAATTGTCAAATTTTGGAAGCAAACGTCAAAATATTTAGATTTTATTTATTAACATTAATATTAATAGTACAATTTGTGCAATTTGACAAATTAATTTCCTGCACTGCTGTTTTACCATTTTCCGTGGATAAGGAGGAACGATGCGCAGAAAAATGGAATTTCCAGTTGAGGTTGACGCCACAATATCAAATCAACAATGGCTGCTAAGGTACGTAATATACGATGCAATTTAAAATTATCTCCTTTGGATGTATTAATAAAGGTTTTTAAAATTTAATTCAAACTGTATTATTGCATTTTTTGAACGTTTGTAGAAAAATTATTGTATGATATACGTGTTAAAAGTACCTTTTAAGGCACTTTTAACACTTATATAATAAATAACTATTAAATTGATACTGATTGATACTACTAACATTTCCATGACAACGCAAGGTAAACTAATGTCATCACGAATTCAACCATTTTACGTCAGTTCCTATTTCCATTTTTTTCCTTGTAGTAGTAATAGATACCAGTATTTATGATTTCAAAGTGAATCAATAGAGAAAAATAGCGTAAAGTATTCGTGGATAACTGTTCTCTAAAACACTTGCTCTATTAAAAATCGTGCGTATTTTAAAGACCTTAATATCCACTTATACTTTAATATTAAGTCAGATGCACTCTTATCGTGCGGGTCATACGATTCAACAAAGCGACATACTCACAGTTTTTGTTTTATTTTATTGCGTTTAATTATAACTCCCAAATAAAATCCGTAGGATGAATAAAACAGACTTATGCAATTGTGACGGGAAAAAAAGGATATGTATTTAGTTTTCAGCGATTCTAAAAAGTCTTTCACCAGCAGAGTTTTCATTTGAATATGTCAGTTTTCTCACTTTGACAATTCAAAGTGACAATGTGAATAATAAGTAGTAATTTTCCGTTTTTTTTTTGTATCCTCAAGCAAAAAAATGGTACTTAGTTTGATGTATTATTTCGAGAATAAAAGAAGAAGTGGAAATTCGTCAACCAGTGTAATCTCACATTTTGGTAACCTCTGTGTTTTCTGATTTGATACATAGGGTTAATGACCTTTGAACCCGCACGATAAGAGTGCCTTTGACTATAGGTACTATTATATAAAGGCTTATATTTTTAGACCACTTTATCAGATTCATATGAGAAAAGGTTTTCTTGTTATCCGAGTGATTCAGAAATTTGACCCCTTCTGCTCAATTCCAATTCAAGTCATCAATCAATTACTGTATTTTCAAAGAACCCAGCATCAGTATATACAAAGGTCAGACAGAATTGTTTTTAATTTTCCAGCTAAATCTTCTTCAGGACTTTTAGAATTCGTTTCAACTCAAAAGAACCCACGAGAAGTTTCAGTCGTACTTGTATAAAAGTATAAAAGCTAGACCCATAAAAGTATACAGAGTGGCGCACCGAAAACGAAACAGATGCATTTACTGGCAGATGATTCCTTTTTAAAAAAATCCCTCGGACCCGTCGATTTTGTTTTCGAGGGGGACACAAAATTGGCATAAAATCACAGTAACATTTGCAGCCCCCTAAGCGGGGGTGGCACCATCCCTAAAATCTTAAATGGAAAGGGGGGTTGAATGATCCATCATTTAAAATTCAATGAATTTTACATCATTATAAAGGGAGTTGAAAGACCTTTTAAATGATGGATCATTCGACCCCCCTTTCCATTTAAGATTTTAGGGATGGTGCCACCCCCGCTTAGGGGGCTGCAAATGTTACTGTGATTTTATGCCAATTTTGTGTCCCCCTCGAAAACAAAATCGACGGGTCCGAGGGATTTTTTTAAAAAGGAATCATCTGCCAGTAAATGCATCTGTTTCGTTTTCGGTGCGCCACCCTGTATATTTTTGTTGTGAGAAAAAAACCCTTATATATTCTTATTTTATACCCCCCAATTCAAAAACGTTACTGGTGTACAAAGTATATTTTATTAAAATTCATTTATATTTTGTATCTGTACGCAAAAAAGAAATAAAGGGGTGGTCAAATTATAACCGATAACCCTGTACACTGTACAATCATAGTGTTCTATTCTGTAACTTCCTTTAAAATTTAGATGATCTTGAGAATAAGTTTTCAACTTTTCGTGGTTTGCAATTGATTCCTGAATTAAGGGTTCACCAGCAGCATCCAGATATGCCATTTTTGTTACCGTTATTATTTAAAGTCACACTTTAACGACCCTTTAAAAATAATAGTTTTAACAGGCTATTTTATTAAGGAAACGTGGAAATACTGATTTGATATTAGCGCCAGTATAATTTTTAACGGCCTCTAAATTTTAGAGGAAAGCCCCTATTTTAGTTAATCTTAGCCACTGTCATCATGCCTGTTCGGTAAAATTTGATTCAATGCCAGCGAATTTTGGTAAAATTCCTTGAAATTCAAATTATGAGAGCAAACATAATATTTAGGACAGCCTGTTTGCCTTTTTAATTTATCAAAAGTAAATAATATTTAAATGTATAAAAGCCAGTGATGTCAATATTTGCATTCAACGTATTACCATTCAAAAAATGAAGATAATATTTATGCTCACTATTTACTTCTGATATCTCGATTAGCTTTTTTCAATGATCACATTATGCGTCGATTAAATTTGGATAAAATGTATGAATGAACTTTCTTATTTCAATAAATTTATTTTTTCATCTACTCCATTGGCGTGGTAACAATTTTAATGGGTACTTTTTTTCTTATTTGGCTTTAGAACTAATTTGAAACTAAGCACACTTATCTGGAATAGATAATATATTTAGCAATAATCTTCATCCTTTAGTATGTCGTTTATTTTATTCGCTATTTTGACACATATCTAACCTTAAATTTGATAAATAAAATCATCAGGATCGCATTCAGCAAAATTCGAAAAGGCTATGAAGTTAATAGTTACTAGCTTCTTTTACTAACTGAAGATATTTGGGAATTTTCAAAATGCTGATGTTTTTCCGTGTATCTAGGCATATTTTTGTATTATTTAAATGGATAAAATGCTCAATTTAATAAGATTAATAATTAGGTACTTTCAATCGATAATAATTTACCGTCAAAAATAAAGTACAGCCCTGACAAGAACTGTCAGTGAGACATTAGAAAAAGACGACAGACATATTGCCGCTACGAAAGGAACGTATCATTGTGTTTTAGGCTCTCAATTGATAGGCTGCGCTTGCGCGTAATTTAAGCATCAATCAATCAAATTTGTAAGTTAGTGATTAGGGTTAACGTTTGTAATATATTTGAACGGTTCATTATTGCGATATTTTGATTAGGATTAATCACAGACCTGTCCTTTTTTCCATTTCTTTCCACGTGATGTGTTAGAAAGACATTAACAAACGATGACGCACACCAAAAAGGCTGTTGTATGAACAATAACTTTTTTATAATGGCATTCTTTTCCATCGCATGAAAATCACAATTTTCTTGGCCACTTTCAAAGGTAAGTAATAAAACTTATAATTACTGTAATTACAATACACATATGTGAAACCTCTCTTATCTACATAAAAACGCAAGATTGTACATGCCTCATTCGGTAAGTATATCGCGTGGTCGTAGGAAAAATAGTATACATAACTTATGAAAAAGTGAAAAATGTCACTTTCCGCACTCGTTACGTAATATACTATATTACATGATAAACTATACATTTATTATAAATAAAAAAAATTTCATATATATAAAGGTGAATGAATTCAAAACAATACACCGTCCAATATTAACAATTGGATTATCAACAAAAAGGCAAAAGGGTCAAATATAAGCAGATGAGATGAAGTATCGAGAAGTTAGACGAGTCACAAAGAAAGACAGATTAAGAAATACCAAAATAAGAGAACACTCTGGCATAGAATCTTATATTTTTTAAAAAGAGACAATTAAGCTGGTAGGGACATGTACAAAGAAAGAACGAAAAAGGGAAGACCAAAGGAAACATGAAATGGTATTATGGTAAGCATACTGCTTGGAAAAGAAAAAACATGGACAGAGGCAAAAACAATTGCAAGAGATGGGAATAAATGGGCCAAAGCATCCATAAAAACATGGATATAATATGTCTTTAGCCTAACGGCCACCGGATAGAGTTTGTTCAACCATCCTTTGCCGTTACCTCATACATTGTCCATCTTGATCTCACATTCATGAAATGGATGAGACGGAATTTTGACATCATAAACGTATTTCTTGAATAATGTCGACAAAAATTTTATTTGTCACTTTTGACAACTCAGTTGTCATATTTTGAGAACAATTCCTAACATATGCCATTGATTATAATTTTGAGGTTAAGAGTAAAATAAGACAAACGTAAAACAGCAGAATACGTCACCGATTATGACGTAACTGCAAAGGATGGTTGAACAACTCTGTGGCATGTGGTGAAATAACTCCTGTTACAGTTATGCTACAAAATGTTCGGAACAGTGTTGAACAAAGGTTGTATTACCGTTTTGGTGTAAACGGATCCCAATTTGAAAAGGGGAAGAAAGGAACTTTCAGATGGTATTGAAAAATATAGGGTGCTATATTTAAAATAAACCGATAATTTGGTATCAAAAATGGTAATTTTTTTTGACGCTTTTGGGAAAAAATAAACACTTGGCAACTATGTCAATAAAAATTTGAAGGAATTATAAAAATCTTAGCGAAAACTGCTTGTCGATATCTTTTTCCATTCTCCAGTAATAAACCGTCAAAATGTGTTACTTTATATTGAGTCACCCTGTATTATAATAAAAAAGGACTTCAAACGACAAAACATTTTAGTTTTATACAGGGAAGTAAAGAGTCGCGATAATTACGTGATATGAGAAAAAAACTAAAACAGCGAAAACGGAAAATTCGAAAAATTCTTAGAGTGGATCTAACAAGTGAGTTTCAAGTATGGAACGCCTCAATTATCTCCAAAAGGGATAGCATGATTCTTGTATGCTATGGTCTAACCATCCAATATTGTGGTGGTATTTACATTGTTGCCAGATCTTTTCTTTTTCCAAAATATAAATGAACTCTGTTTTTTCAAATGGATCATTATGTATATTTTTGCATTTTGAAATCAATCCCCAAGAAATACTAAATATTTATCATACACAGTGTTATTTATAAGTTGCGACATAGGGATTCCTGTACAAAACTGTCAAACGCAAACTTATTTTTCAACGACCTTTCCAAATCTGTTGTTTATTTTTAATGAACGCCATTTGGTGCAAAAATTTAGCTCGCGTTTGACAGTTTTTTACAGTAATCCCTATGTCCTTATGTATATAATGTATACCCAAATGCCATAATTTCGGAGATATGCCTAAATTATCTATGGTTAAATCTTAATATAATTAAGAAGTTACATACATTGAAATCACTCTTTAAAATCAATATGTATCCAAAAAACTGCATAACTTGGATAAAATGTAAATATTACGTACTCGAAAAGCCTTGAAGCATAGTTCAGTGAAGCAGAAAAGATGCTTATCTTATTCCTCTCCATGATACAATCAAGAAACGGATACTTTTGGAACATTAAATAAGGTGGTGTCAGATTACAGGGGATTCAATAAATGTTCCATTATGATAACTGAAATCAACAGCATCAACTGCTTTGTTAATGACTGTAGGTATTGTTCACCAAGAGGCTGTAACATATTTAACTTTATATAGTTTTATACTTGTATCATATTATTTTTATAAATAAATATTTTTTGTTTTAAAAAAGCAGCTCTCGAAACTTGAAATATAATTTACGTAATAATATCAGTCTTTGTTCTTAATAAAGTAAGTGTCGTGTGACGAATTTCGGATGCCCCCAACATTTTCCTGTGGGTTTGACCGGTACCTGCAATTGAAGTGAATTATGTAATGTCAACCGACAGTTCTACCAGCTTATCGAAAAAAATGAGTCCGACAATCTCTTCAACTGGGCTCGTTATAAAATGTAAGAAGCGCTTTTATAATCTTAAGTTTGAATGGCTCTCCAAAAATGTTATCATTTTATATTAAATATTTTTCTGTCTAAATTTTCAATACCTCGCGTAATTTCGGTAACCAAATAAGACTACTTTGATAAATAACCCGAACCTTTTTATTGTCTTTAATCCCGTTTAGAATTTTTAATATTTAAATTGTGATAACTTTGTAAATATTTGCTTCAAGTAATCTAGGACGTGAAACGAAAATAGGATATTTACACAGGATATGTTATAGGGCCATTAAATTGAATCGGCATCTTCAAAGAAATTTGATCAAATCAAATATATTTTTCTCAATCTTTCTGTAATTTCTTTTTATTTCTCACAAAGACCCATTTCGTTACGAAGATCTAACACATACAGTGACGAATAACAACATTCTAGAAAAGTCTAACGGCTTGGTTATATTCAGTCCTTAAACTTTTAGACGACCCACACATTCGTTTTCAACGTAACTTAGTATCTTTATTGAGCAGATCTGTTATAGTTACGTTTGTGAATCTACTAAGCTATGAGCTACGAGCATTTTATTATAAGTAGGTGAGCATTGTGATTGTGATTAGCAAAACCTTACTTATCCATATATTATATTAACCAATCATCTGGATAACCTTCTACTTTATTGGATAAGGATAATCCTGATTGGATTCCATCTGTAAATATGAGGCACCAAAGTATAAATTCCAAATGCCAATAGATCTACTCACCACAAACACAAAATTTCGAAATAAAATGGACTTAGATGCATAAACCAATATCTTTAAGCCGCTTTACTTGCTCCCAGACAAGATGGGCAGCCTGTCAAAGACCTATCACCCTTAATGGACTATTCTTTAACTCACCTGTGTACTGTTTGCCGTTCTCAGTAGTGATGCCAATTCGAGGGATTATTGTGGTTTCGCAAAAATTCTCAAACTTCATTATAAAATAAAAGTATTGTTATCTATCACCAATTATTTCATGTGTGCTATTCGCCAAAATTTACATCAACCTATGCCACAAAAGCTATTGAAACTATTTTTAGTGCAGATGTTTGCTCAGGGTGTAGTGTTCAGCAGTTTCAGCCACCAGGTCAGTAAATGTCTCTTACCTTATTTCAATACCCTTCTCCAAGGAGCTGGTGCGCCAATTCACTACATGTAATACCTCCATGTCCTAACCCATACTAGATACAGTTTATTGTCTTTTCTGAATTATTAAGGAAGCTTTGCAGTCTAGGTCAAGACTAATTGGCTTGGAGCGGAGCCTGACTGTGAGTGAATATTTAGATTTTTTGTTTACCAATGCAGTCATTTTTACTGCTTGCAGTGCAGACGTATATCGACCAGTGGTAAGGAAAATTATCTTTCTAGGAAATTGTATGCCAGCCTGAGTGCCACTGTATGCCTTAGGACCAAATTATGTAGGATAGCTTCTTCTGTTCTCCCCGTTTGATTGAAGATTTAAAGATATATGCACTTAAGCACTCCTTGCAAACACAACACAGGGTGTCTTCAACTTAGGAAATGAAACTATTATTCTATTTTTTTCTTGGTGTAAATATTTAAATCTGATTGATGTTTAATAATATGGGATTAGTTTCTTTCAAATTTTTTTTCAATAGAGCAAATATAAAAAAATTGTATGATATTAAAATCTAACAGCTTAAGTATATTTTAATTCCAAAAAAGGTGGTATCTATTGTAGTTGAATACAATGGTATCAAGAAAAACTTTGAAAAACATAATACATTGATTTTAAAGAAGCCCAATTCTAACCCCATTTCAAAATTATTCCAAGTACGACCTTGATATCGGTTTTCAGTAAGTAAGAAAAAAAGATAAAGAAATAACATGGGCTAGTGGCACAGTGAAGAGTGGGTAGTACTTTGGCATCACGTCTTAGTAAGATCTGCTTCATACTACGGTTGATAGTGGAGCTTAGTGGTCGGTGACAAGTTGTGATAAGACCACGATCAAGACGCGAAAAGGTATGATTAGGATTATTTACATAATGATTTATTAATTAGAAATTAATATTTTTGCACTGTTACATTGAAAAAAAATTAATATAAACTTTAATTTTATATGAACGAAATTTAAGAAAAATATAAAAATTAATAAAATGTACTCACTCACTTGAATTGAAAGTTTTTAATAATTTAAAGTATTTAGAACAATATTTTCCATATAAACTGTAAAGTAGCAGTGAAAATCCTTTGAACTGAAAATAATTATTTTTATAAATAAATGTGAAAAAGGAGTTGAACATTTTATGAAATGAATAGTTTAAGCATGAATTGAAAAAAATTATAGATTGAAAATAATTCTGCAATAGTGTGCGTTTTTTCCAATTTTTAGATTTTCAAAAGGAATTCAAATTATATCAAGTTTGCCAATTTTCTTTAATTTTTAAGAAATTATTCAGTAGTAATTACACAACTGGTGGTAATTTTTTGATAATTTTAACTAGATGCACGAATCTTCACGAGTGGGATTTCCTAATAGCAATAAAGACAAATGCTAAGCTAGTTAAAACTATTTAAAAAAATATTACCACGAATGTAATCGGCGTGATTATTTTTTAAGCTATTTAGCAAAATGTTAAGCAAATATGTAAGTATCTTTTTCTAAGAGCGGGCGGAAAATTGAATTTTCCACACTCATTTTAGTGTGGAAAATTGATATTCCCGCACCCTGTGGAAAAAATTTTCCACACAAATATGTCAAATAAATAATAAACCGGTATTGTCAGAAAACTGTCAGTGCATTTCTAAAATTATTTTGCTCGTGAATAAGTGAATCCTCACGCCCGTAGGAAAACTATTGTACCTAACACTTGCGAAAAATAAATAGCTATTATTTAACTGACAGCAAATTTTTAACGTCAAATAAAAATGACACTGACAAATGTTCGGTACTCAATGGCTTACCCATTCATTCAAAAGAAGATCCATTCCCAATAAATTATCACTTATAAGCTCCCTGGAGCACGAATTATTGAAGTGCGAATTCTACTGAAAAATTGTCTTTTATTTCTGTAACTGTTTCCTGGATGGTAGTACGAATGGAACAAATGATTTTTCTATGATTTTCTTCATCTAGCTGAAGGTACGGTTTTAATGACGATGGGTTGCTATGTCCCGTAATTTTCACAACTTTTTGTTCATCTATACCATTCCTACTTTTCACCCGCAATATATTAAGTCTAATATTTTTCGCCGAAGATTTGGTCCATTGAGATATCTCCATTTAGATAATATTTCGTTTTTTTTTGCAGAAAGGATTTGGAGTTGAAAAAAACTATTCACATGTGATATGATCTTCCGTCTTCCCATAATATGTTTAACAATCTTACTGCTCATACACAATCTTCTGCAGTGTTTGCTGCCAACCATTTACTGTCGGCCAGCTTCTGATGTCCCCTTTGTGCTGTCTTCGTAAACACTGGGTTAAACTCAACTCTTTCGGTGTCTCTTTCACGGTTGTCTGTCTCGATTTTAAAATAGTATACCTTACAATTTGCTACTTCTCCACCTCTCCAAGCCAATTCATACGCAGCAATATGATAAAATTTTCTTTGTATGCCTACAGGTTTTCTGCTTTCTCGCTTTCTTAGCTGTATGTCCATGAACGTATTAAAAATTCTTTCAGTATTTCTCTTGTAACATTTTTTTTCGAGGCCAAAATCCGTGGGTAGATGTTCAGGTATTTTTCTCAATCTTCCCTCTCGAAAAGCTGATGAAAATCAAGGCTTTAAAAACGAATGAAAAAAGGACAGGTTGTTTTTTGATTCATACTACTTCTTTTCACATAAATATTTAATTGATATGGTGAATCTCATTTTAAGGATTTTCATTTAAATAAAACAACCTGTATATTAACTCAGTTCTACATCCTGTACCAATCTCTGTGCTACAAAATATTTAAATTTTAATTTTGTCACTGTTTTATAATAATTGATAATTTACTGACGTACGCCACTGTATAATTCGGACACATTGCTGCACTGTTAAAAAAAATCCATTTGGAACTCGATGCATCTGTAACACACTCGAAATGAATTTTAGTTAAGTAGGTACTACATATCTTCTTAAAAAGCCACTTATTAGTTGACACTAAAATATAAGTAGCAAACGACTTTATTTTGCTTGTCACTCAAATCACGCCATCACATTTTCTAGCCTTTGAAATAAATAGTTTTACCTACGACCCCCCCTGTAATCAGTCAATAACATATAGTCGGCGCTAATGTAATGACGTCTATTACGCACGGTGAAAAAAACGCACAGCTGTAAAGTAAATCGCACGGCTTCCCTAGCAACATCTTAGCAACTGTCAATAGACGTCGCCATTTTATTCAAAAATCTGACATAAGCCGTCAAAACATCAAACTTAGGTATGGCTGCAATAGCGATTTGCGTAAGAACTGTCAAGAAACACTTTTTTATTATCCTTATAACTTATAATGGTTTGTGTATTTTGTGGAAAGCTTTATTCAATTAAAAAATGTCGAGTGAAAGTGAGATGGATTTAATATTATCATGGAAATCGCAGAAATCGCCAAATATTGTTGATGTTGTTCAAGTATTATCAATTTATCAATAATAAGAGTATAAATACATGTAGAAGTAGGTCGTAGGTAAAGTATAGTACGTAACTGGTGTTGTAGAGCATTTTACGCACTCACGGAATTATGCTCCATTCGTGCGTAAAATGCTTCTTACCACACACGTTACGTAATATACTATTATGAACTACAATATCAATATATTGTTTGCAATGTATGTATATCTTCACAAATGAACAGGTAATTTTAAAGAGGTGAAAATGAATGATCTAAAAAAGGTGTGAGAAAATAGTTATTTATGCAACAAGTGCAAAAAACACGTTTTGCAAGAGTTGCATACAATATTTTTTCTAATTTCATGCAAAAACTGGAGAATTAGAATATAATATATTATGTTGGGAACTCAAACTCAAACCGTTTTTCTTTTTTTTTATCTTTATGGCCTCCACCTTGTCAGTACTTAATCATGCATAGATGGTTTTCGCTTTGACCATGTAAATTTTAAATAATCAAAGATTTTTGCAATAATTGTAACTCGTTGAGACTAAGTAGTAATATACAGGGTGGCGCACCGAAAACGAAACAGATGCATTTACTGGCAGATGATTCCTTTTTAAAAAAATCCCTCGGACCCGTCGATTTTGTTTTCGAGGGGGACACAAAATTGGCATAAAATCACAGTAACATTTGCAGCCCCCTAAGCGGGGGTGGCACCATCCCTAAAATCTTAAATGGAAAGGGGGGTCGAATGATCCATCATTTAAAAGGTCTTTTAACTCCCTTTACAATGTTTTATTATAAAGGGAGTTGAAAGACCTTTTAAATGATGGATCATTCGACCCCCCTTTCCATTTAAGATTTTAGGGATGGTGCCACCCCCGCTTAGGGGGCTGCAAATGTTACTGTGATTTTATGCCAATTTTGTGTCCCCCTCGAAAACAAAATCGACGGGTCCGAGGGATTTTTTTAAAAAGGAATCATCTGCCAGTAAATGCATCTGTTTCGTTTTCGGTGCGCCACCCTGTATACGTATATTATTGCTGTATTAGACACTTGTTGGGGATTTTTATTTCATTTAAATGTTTATGTTTGTCATAAATCATTACAAAACTGACACAAGAATGACAGATGAGTGCAACACAAATTCAATTTTCAAAAATATGAAAGTTTGCTTCTTGGCAACTTTACGAACGACATTTTTTGACAAAATATCGAGCCTTCAGGTAAAGGATTGTATCAAAAACTTCACGACCGTAATTGCCTGAAAGAAACTTGAGAAAGATTTTGCCTGCATAATTTTTTCACGAGTGGTATTCGACATGACTATTTTACGGGACAAACAAAAAAAAGCATGATATTAAAGAGCTATAGAGCATAAACAAACTAATATCTTTTTCCACTACTAGCTGTGAAGTTGGTAATTATTGCTTCTCCTAGTCAACTTTTTTTTAATTAACATAGGTCAATAATGAACAAATTATAATATTTTGATAATTCAGGGATATTAGTTCAACAAAAACTTGTGCAACATAATTGTGTATACCCAGGAAATTGTCTTTAACATATTATTTGTTGCTCAAAATCACCTATCAAGAATAATTTGAATAAAAATGCTGAATTTTGTGAGGTCAGAAATAGTAAAAGAGCAATTTGGATGGTTTAAATCTTTTTGCTATTCACGCCAATTTTCTTCTGCCGAGAGTTTGGTACATTTTGATATGCTGTCGATTCCATTAGGTATATTTTTGTATTAAATTCCTTTTCTCCAATTTGAATGAAATGTCACTTGGGATTTCTGGATTGGTATTTTTTTTCCAATAATTTCAATAATAGACGAGTAGGATAAACATCTCTGTTAGTGTTTGCTAAATAGGTCTATTTTTATATTTAATTCTTGATAGTACTTTTATTGTAGCATTTGCACCGTGGTATTCCATATGCTTTCGATACTTGAAACTTTGTTTTCTCTCCGTCTTTTCATATTGTAAGCCAAAGCCATAGTTTTTGCAAATTCTTAGGCTGGAGTGTGCTTTCTAAGCTTATAATCTCTTATCAATAGAAAATTTCGAAAACTGTCGCCATTAGGAAGCTTTGGAGACTCACGTATTTTGAGCTACGTTCTCTCCTACACTATCTTTTCAATTCCTGCAATGAATTGTGTTCCAAATATGTTTTTTCCTTCAGGTACATTCATGTTTGGATTGATCTAATCTCATGTTTTTTTGATAAGAAATAATACAATTCCATTTCGAGTAACAAAATTTGATTTGATCAATATTAGTACTTCTTTCCAAAAAAGTTCATGTTCTTTATGATTTTTTTTTTCAATTTTGGATGTTTTCAAGAAACCGAGCCTCATTTTTCAATTTAATTGTTTACAACTTCAACCATTCTTGCTTGCCCCAATTGTTCAGCTGAACATTTTGAACATAAGAAACAATTTTGGTATCCTTACGGGACACTTTCCCACAAAGGAGCACCTGAACAAAATAGGGCTGTATAACGGAGACCTTACATACAGAAGATGCAAAAAGGTCACCGGTAAAGCTCTATTATGCTGGACGCTGGACCACAGGAGACAGAAACTGTATGGTAGACCCCAAATGACTCCAACTGACTTCTACAACCAACCAGCAAAGAATCTGTACGAGTTAATAAAGGCAACGGATTGGCTGAATCGGCTGTAGTCAGAACACTAGGAGGTCCCACAATAAGCCCAGGAGGCTGAGGCGGTGCCTGCGAAGGGACAGCTTCTTAAAAAAAAACAATTTTGGTAGCCCCGCGGTCTGGTTTGGAATGAAATAGCTTTTGTGAACCTAGTAGCATCATCATTGTTTGACTAACTGCAGATTTCAGTGTAATAAAAAACCATCATAGTGACATTTAAAAATTTATAATGAAATGCTACAAAATCTTCACAGGAGATGCATTGAAATTCAGAAATTTTCAAGAATTTATTTCAATGTTCGAATAGTTCAAAAAGTGAGTAGAAAACACCACCAAAAAGAAAAGAGGATCTTCTGATCTTAACATATATGTATGTGAAAAAAATTACTTTTTATGACTTTAATACAACAAAATGTTCAAATCTAGTTATATACATGCTGTTAGATTTGAGTAAATATATAGTATAAGCTTCAATATGAGACCATTTTAATTATCTAAAATCTAAATAGAGCTTACCTATGATACCAATAAACTTTGTGTTGGTGAAGTAGAAATAAAAAAATAATAGGACACCTGGTATAACATTACATGAATAAGTCGATAAATATTTAGGAATGTGTGGAAACATAATAAAACATGTCTATTTTGGCATTGAAATAGAAAAATAAAAATGTACAATTGTCACAAGGTTAGACATAAAAAGACTAATAAATATTGTGAAAATGTCGCAAAGGTTTTCAAGAGGTGATGTGTTAAAGTTGGAATGTGATCTATGCTAATTTCAAGTATACAGAATCTATTAGGAACAAAACTTCTTGAATACTCAATTTGTGATTTCAATTTATAATCGAAGCTGATGTGCAAACAAACAAATTGACTCTAATGTTACTTATTATCAAAAATTTTTCTCATGTAGTTGTTGACTATAACAATTCAACTTAGTTAACATTAATAAAAAACAAAAATAACAGAAACATTATATACAGGGTGGCGCATTAGAAAAAGTCCACCTCAAATATTGTTGACGGGGGAGGTTTTTGCGCAAACCCCGAGTGACGTCGATTTTGTTTTCGAACGCGACAACTTTTGATAGTTAACTCTTGGTTGTACCTACCACACTATGCAGCTCCTGTATGTGACTTTTTAGATCATTATTTTCCCACACATTGGATTGGTAGAAGAGGTTCCCCAAGATCGCCTGTTGGACTTTTTCTTATGGCGTTGTTTAAAAAGTGCTCTTTACGAAACGCAACTTTTCAGAAGTTCTTATCCACCGGATTACTCGCATGCGGTGAAATGACTCAAATGCTAGTATGTTACAAAATCTTCGGAACATTGAACACAGGTTGTATTAATGTTTAATAGTAAACAGATCACAATTTGAACACTTACTTTGATTAAAACTTTTCTGACAACTTTTTTTTATTCCTCTCACTCAAACTTCCAGCTGATTTTTGTCATTAATTTTAACACAAAAATGCTAGCATGTCTTTAAGGAGAATCGAAATATCTTTCAAATTATATTCTCTAAGATTCTCTAAGGGGTAGTCACCCCTTTTGGGGGGATGACCGTACAATTATTATTAGTTAATTATTAAAAGTTGTCCCCCTCGAAAAACGAAATCGACGGTTTTTGCCCCAAAAACCTCCCCCGCTAACAATATTGGAGGTGGACTGTTTCCAATGCGCGTTACTAATATGGGGTATTCACAATATTAAAAGTTCGTTCAATTGCTGTATAGGAAATTCTATAAATCTATACTCAGCTGCATCAGTTGAAAAAAACATATTTCGATTCATTCTACCGCCAAAATGACTAACAATCAGTTATCGAATGAGGGTGAAAATTTCACATTTTAAGTTGTATAATATGGTGACTTAACTAAGAAATGAAAATCTGGGGTGATTTATAAGACCTTTCCAGACTTTCCTAGAGCTACCCAATTTACAATATCGGGTTCGGTATATGCTAAAAATGTCGACTAAAAAACGTCAAATCTTATCTAATAATTAGATAAATAAACCAAAAATAATCCTAACTATTTTAACCTTGCAGCGCTTAGCTAGATGATCGAATTTCAAACAAATGTGACAACATCTATTTTCTACTGAAATTTTCCTCTTCTCCGGTATCTTCAATTCTGAAGAATTTTCACACTTGTGGTTGAAATGTGGACCTTTGCAGAAAATACGGTTCGCTTTTATTAATTAAATCGGCACCAGCTGGAGGAAGAAAATAGCTATTTACCTAACAAGTGCGGTAAAAGAATTCTTCCGCAAGTGTTAGGTACAATAGTTTTTCTACGAGCGTGAGGATTCACTTATTCACGAGCAAAATATTTTAGAAATGCACTAACAGTTTTCTGACAATAAACAAACAAAAATGAAAGAATAAAGCTGGTTAGTTACACATGGTAACTAAAGCTTTACGAACCACCATAATATATCGGCTTATTATTAATTTGACATATTGATGTGGAAAACTATTTCCACACGGTGCGGAAAATTTTTTCCACATGTTGCGAGAATAGTTATTTTCCTAACTAGTGCGGAAAGTGATACTTTCCTGCACGCGACTGCAGTTGACCCGAACGACGCGGACCCCATATTAGTAAGCGTTCAAGTGCGGGAAAGACACTTTACGCATGTGTTAGGAACATTATTTTTTCTACGACCGTATATACATACAAAAAAGTATACCAACCCATTTTTCAAAAATTATTTCCTTTCAACATACATATACTTACAAAACTTCTACTAAAAACTACTAATTATTATAAATACTAATATTAAAACACAATTTTTTGCATTCTGTAAATTACTTAAAATTGCCGGTCCAGTGAAGTTATTTGCTGTTAGAGTTATATAGAAATATCTTCATAATTTTATATATCCAAAAAATTAAAAAATGCAACAAAAGCTGGAAAAGATTTTTTTTTATGGACTATTTATTCACCTGTAGTCACAATAGTTATAACTTCCGAAGTAAAAAATTATTTAATAGGTTCAAAATTTGCATTATTTTACTTTCCCGCACTCATTTTACTTTCCCGCACGCATTTATTTCACTTTCAAAACTAAAATGCGTGCGGGAAAGTGGGTTAAAACGCACGGTCGTAGAAAAAATTAATTTTCCACTCTAAAATGTGTGAAAAATTCTTTTTTCCGCTCGCTCGTGGAAAAACATTTTTTCTCCGATTGGCAGCAAATATTAATTTTGCTGACTGATATCAATCAGCAAAGTATTACTTTTCCTGCCTAGGCAGCAAAGTGGTTACTTTCCTGCCTAGGCAGCAAATTGATTACTTTGCTGCCTGTGATTATACATTTCCATAGCAACCAACCAAAATAAAGAGATTGTGGGAATTGTAATAATTTGCAAATACAATATCCTCATGAACAATCGGAGAAAAAATTATATGTTCAACTTGGCAGCAAAGTAGATTGACTGCCTTGGTTTAATTCCTAGCCTCGCTACGCTCGGCTATGAATTCAGCCTCGGCAGTCAATCTACTACTTTGCTGCCTAGTTAAACAAATAACTATTTTCTGCTCACTGGAACTTTTCTTTAAAATTATTCTGAATATTACCCCCATTAATTAAAAATCACATATGGAGCGGGATCTTTTCGATAGCGAGCGGGATCTTTTCGCTAGCTATCGAAAATATTCCTGTAGGTCCGAAACTAGTAACGATTGTTAAAATTGCGGATTTGTCATTGTAACATATGCAAGACATGACTCGACAAGAGTATATAAAATAGGATCACAATTATCTGCAGACACACCTTAAGTTTCCAGGGCTCTAAGCTGAGATTCAACTTTGTCAAAAATGGTTGGAATTTTCTGCTTGGAATTGAAATTTTTCAAAATTAATTCCAATAGTTCTCGAATGTACATCTCTACAAGTACATCTCAAGTTCTCGAAGACCTTGCAGTAATTTTTTCTGGTAGCAGGTTAACTTTCCACCAGTTGACGAGCTCTTGAATTGGGAACTGTGGACTGTAGAAGATAATCAAATTTATCTTCATCCTCTATATCTGAATCATTACCAATTCGTTAAAACTCACTCCAAAAAGGAAGCCATTTCTTAATATCACCACTAAATTGAGACAATTCTAGGAAACCTCAAACTATTCTTCGATGCAGATGATTTATCACTAATTTCATCAGAATGAGGTGCTTTATAAATTTTTTCCACCTTGAATCTTAATTTATAATTATTTCTGTGAAAATAATCACCTTATCTTCCAGCATCCTCATGTTACATTGGACTTCCAAAATATTATATTTGGAGATTCAGAATCACAACAAATTTTATTGTACTGGCAATTATAATATTTTTCTGACAAATTACAATAAGTCACTCACTTAAAAGATATTTTTTTATAAATATAATCTTGAAAAGGGCGTGTGTTCAGTTCCAACTACCAATCCGAAATGAAAGCAGCGTTACCATTTTGCGTTACCAGAATATTTGGTATTGTAGGTACTTTCTAAGGAATAGATAACTTATTTTGCATTTAACTTTTAGCACGGGATAACGTCGTTTTTAGTGGGAGAATATATATCGAGATTGGTAATATTATTGGAATAAGTGAGATAAACAAGAATAAAATAATATAGCAGTAAGAAAAAATTTGGACAAATTACAATCTGTAATAAATAAAATTTATAAACAGCTTTCGATTTAAAAATTATTGGTATTTAACATTGTTGCCGACAAAAAAATTGGGAATAACTCTCACAGATACAGTGGCTGAAATAGGGGGACACAGAACACACGCCCATCGCTGACTGTGAACAACTTTTCTTCTCTCTTTCAAGTACACTCCGCGTCATATAAAACTGGTACACCTTTATTTTCCCTATGTAAACCAAACTTAACTAATCAATATGACAAATTGTCACATGTGTCAAATTTGTCAAAGCGCATTATCCACGATGCCAGCTCATTTAAGTGAATTTGTAAAATGATAATAATTTCCATAATAGAGGATGGCTGGTGTTGGTCCATTAGACGACCTGTCCAAGAGTTTAATTGAAGCAAAACCATTATTTAAAACATTAAAAAAAGGTGGGATAACGATCAAACTGTTATCAGAAAAAGAGGAGCTAGAAGACCATCATGGAGCAAGACGGAGCATCTGAAGGGAAAATCCATTTAATTCAGTAAGACATGCAAAGTTTGCAGTAAACTTATCAATAATAAGGGGGGGAATGACACGTTATCAATTATTGAATGTAAACTTTCATGGCTTCCATGCTACTATGATCTATATGTTAGTTCATTCATTTGAAATGTTTTAATTCTGAATGACGTGGATCTTGTGTTCAAATCTGAAACTGTTAACTTTCCTCTTGAAATTTTGTAGTTATTTTTGAAATTTTATGGCTACAAATGCACAATTTTTCAAATCAGGTTTTCTTATTTTTCTTAATTCTGTTTTTTAATTTAATGAAGCATTATAGTTTTCTGCATCTTTTGCATGTCTTGCTGTATTAAAGGGATTTTCCTATGAATAATCAGTAAAAGCTACATCATATACATCATGTCAAAAGTAACTTCTGTCATTCTGACGATGATATACCTATTTATCGAAACAATTGTCAATTTACTTTCAATTTACACATTTTTTTCAAATATATTGTGGAGTCATTTAGAAACAGTTAGTTTCATTTAAACCATATGATGAGTAGATTCCACGAAGTGAGGGTTTATACAGTTAACTCAAGTAAAAGCTTTGTCTAGCTCCATTCTAGTTGAAACTGGTTTTCCATTTCCTATTTTTCCTTCAACATTTTGATTCTTGTCTTACCTTTTTTTAGTCAGTTATCTAATAAACCAAACAAATTTCATTTAAAAAAATATTCGATCCTGTAACAATGTAATACTTCTGTATTTATCACAATGTCACACTATTCCTAAATTTAAGCTAGTTACTGTTTGTGTATAATAGTTATTTATGATATAAGTGTTAAAAGTACAGTTTTAAGGCACGCATGTGAAGGTTTGCAGAATTCACATGAGTGCCTTAAAAGGTACTTTTAACACGTATATCATACAATATTTTTTCTAAAAACGTTCAAAAAATGCAATAGTACAGTTTGAATTAAAGTTTAAAAACCTTTATTAATACATCCAAAGGAGATAATTTTAAATTGCATCGTATATTACATACCTTAGCAACCATTGTTAATTTGATATTGTGGCGTCAACCTCGACTGGAAATTCCATTTTTTCTGCGCATTGTTCCTCCTTATCCACGGAAAATGGTAAAACAGCAGTGCAGGAAATAAATTTGTCAAATTGCACAAATTGTACTATTAATATTAATGTTAATAAATAAAATCTAAATATTTTGACGTTTGCTTTTCAAAATTTGACAATTCACTTTAAGGCACTGAGTGCCATAAAATGTTTATGGCACTCAGTGCCTTAAAGTGACATTTTTAAGGCTTCCATGGAGTGCTAAAAATGGCATTTTTAACACGTTTGTAGAAAAATAATATAATAGATTTTCATTTTTTCCTATTTGTTTCATTGCTTTACAAAATTTAACTTCATTATTACATCTATTAACATTTTTGTTGAGCTGACATCACTGCCCTATACCCTGTTTTTAAACTAAGAGGAGTGATTTGAATTTAAGTTGGCATTTCTGCAGGCTAATCATTGGTCAGATAGCCGCCCGTTTCACACAGATCTTTTGATAGAACTGACAACGCTATTTGTCAGTTTTGACATTTATGTTTATTTACATAAAAGTATTCCATTCTTTACTACCACTTTTGCGCGTTTGCTGTTTATCATGCTGTTTGCGTTTGCTATTTCATATTGTGTTTGGACTTATTACCTCATATTATTGTATTTGTGTTGTTTACTTTTTATTTTGTTGTATTGCTTTGTTACTATTTGAATATGGTCCAAAGATTGTGCTCCAAATACCAGTGGACTTCCTTAGCCCCCGAAACGAAGGGAATTATCAAGTTTGGATCATTAATTGCTGACAGAGAAGCAAAGTTTATAAGTGAACAAGTAAAATCTTATTTCTAATTATAGTTTTACACAAATTACGCTACCTACAATATTATCGTATTTTTTCAAATCAAAACCTGTTTAGCTTTTTTTTGTGCTATACCTAAACTTCCAATGTAAATAAAGGATAATTCAAAATATAAACTAATTGTATATTTCATACATACTATACTAATTTATACTCAAATTATCTAGTAACTTTTAGTGGTGTGTTCCAGGTTTCTTAAAATACTCCTCTTAGTTTAAAAACAAGGTATAGTACTTATACCATGACAGCTGGTTTAGCATTAACAATTTTTAAAAGATCAATTTACACAACTACAAAAACACTATTTTTGATTATAATAGTTGTACCTACCAATTTTATATGACGCGCAGTCGGCAATGTACTTTTTCTCAGATTTTCCTTGTCGTACTTATGTAAATCGTATGTCGCGTAAAAACTTTTCGCAATCTGTTATGGAAACTCTTTAAAATGTATTAAATAACTTATAAATTTAATACCAGCTACCCTTGTCTTCCTTCTAACCAAGTTATGCTAATCACAGTTTTAATAGATGTATTAACACTATTTCACAATGGCCTTTCAAAGTAAACCGAGATTATGTCATGGTGTTGGTCAAAACAACACGAGAATATTTTTGAAAAAATTATATTTTCACCATGTTTAGATGTATTTAATATTTTCTTCGAGAATTGTGCTAAATACATGCAAATTACATAATATTTAATGCATAGATTTATTCCGAACAATAAAGAAGGTCAAGGTATTTTTTAATACTAGATATGATTATTTTTATAGTAAGAGAAAGATACAAGTAAATCTTTTAAAATTCAAAAAGTGAGATAAATTTTTCAATAGAGGATAAAGATACGTTTCAAAAGATGCAAGCCCATACTTCTCATTTGAAAAATAGGTGATTGTATCTGTCATTCGAATTGGGTTGAGGGTAGGTATCGTATTTTCGGGGGTAATATCCCTAGTGCATTTAATTTTTCGGGAATTGAATTGAAAATAAAAAGACCTCACCCTTACATTTAATATTCAATACTGATATGACATTATAGTTGCTCCGATAAAGTCATTGACATTATGAGGGCTATTGTACCAGTTTTTGCCGAAATTTACGTTTGCTGTTTTGGCCAGTCATGGCCAGCCTAAAAAGCCCAGCCCATGTATTCAAATGAATCTAATTATTAATTTTCTCAAGATTTACCAAGTACAGGACCAAGAAATCTCAGCAAGAAGGTTAAGGTGAATATTCGATGAGAAAAACATATAATGGAAAATCTATTTCTCTGTCAATATTTCAATTTTTAGATCTTATTCTTCAGTACCTCATTTATATTGCGAGAAGTTATAACACATATGAGTTTCATGGAAATAGGCTCAATTTTGGCAGGATAACCATTATAACTATTATAGGTAGAAAGTCTTTATTTATGGACGACCCTGTTCAACGCAATTTAGTGGGAAGCAAAAAACATTTAAAATGTCGTAGCCCAATCTACTCCACCCTCCACCAGAAAAAATAGATATCAAATTTTACCATAAATCAATACTTAACAATGTAAAGGCTCACCATTACTTTTGTTTTTGTCAAAGTGAATTTTTTCAAAGCGATAGAAATAGGTAATAGTAGATGAAAAAGGGGAAGGGCTGCGTACAATCCTTCTCTATTCTCATGTTTGGTGTAAGAAATTTAACATTGTTTAAACGTTGTGTGGATTGGTAATTTTGTCGTTATTTATGAAATTTCGAATACATAACAAAGGGATGATGTCATTCACAATTTGCATCATTAATATTCTTTAAGTTCGTTGAATAAATAAGGAATTGTATTGAAGATAATTGTATGAATATTAATTCACAATGAATGAAATCATTTCAGATTTCTTATTCTTATCATCGCATATGTTTTTGCAATAACAATTTTAAGTAAACACTGTGCTTTTTACAAAAAAAAACTAGGATACAGAGTTCACTGGTTGTGTATTAAAAACATCATATTTATCTGTGCATGTATATGAAATTATTCCAATTTAACATTTTTACACTATGAACATTTAACCGAAAATGCTTTTATTTATAATTATTGTTTTTTAACTTGTGGTATAGAGACGACACTGACTTCTTGAAAATATCAATTGGACCGCAAAAAGAGAACAATCGAATATAAAGTGCAAGGAACTTTTTGAACCACTAAAGAGCTCAATGTGGGTGGTTTGAATGTTTTGAATAGAAACAAACAAAAATAAAAATAACACATAAAAGCAGACCACATGCAGACAGCAGCACAAAATACAATCGACCGTTCATTTAAGAAGTGTTGATAAAAAATAAAACCCTAACGAATTTGTAGGCATTCAGCATTGTTAGTTTTTTAAGTATTGTGATGGCTACTAAGCTCCCAAAATTTGTTGTTGTTATACGGCAGGTTATTAAATGTTTCGCATCATTCAGAATAGTAATTTATGTAACAAGGTCGGAAAATAGGTTTTTTTTGTACGAATGGACAAAATTTAGAATTCAGTGAGTCAAAAAAAAACATTTGCGGGCGTGTTGCGTACAATATTTTTTCGGCAACCATGTGGAATAACAAATCATTGAGACGTCACATTTCTTCATTATACATTTAACTTATTATTTGAATTGAACAGAGCAGATCAGAAAATACGCACTTTCCGGGCTAGGCCGGGAAATGCTACTTTCTCAAAGAAAAAGCGTACGGGAGGTGGGCACATCCCGGACGGTTGCCGAAAAAAGTATTTCGTGGCCTAGGCATACAAATAACTATTTTAACTTCCAGAGATCATCCATTACTCAAATGTGGTTGAAATCCAAACTAAGGGTAAATGAAACTCAAAGTCCAAACCACAACTTTAATATTGATATTGTCCTCCAAAAGGACAAACCATATAGCTTAGCAGCTAGTTTCGGTAAAATTTGCCATCATCAGGCTTATAAAACATTTACTACGGGTGCAAAACCAATCAATTCACCAACATCATAACTGTTGTAGGTATTAAAATGGCCATGGATATCTGTTTAGCATAAGTTTTTTCACCTTTCTCTTTTTCTTTCCGAACCACTTTTAACTAGCTGCTAAGCTATATGGTTTGTCCTTTTGGAGGACAATATCAATATTAAAGTTGTGGTTTGGACTTTGAGTTTCATTTACCCTTAGTTTAAATAACTATCTTTTTATCGGAACCCATTGATGTACCAATTTTTGAACAAAAACCATTTTAAAGTACATGTGATCTGCTTAGTTTGCTTGGAAAACGATTGAGACATTTACAACATAGGAATTCAATCTACGAGGCTCGGAACTATATACATAACATGTTTTCTTAGGTCGTTTAAATGGTAATGATCTAACGAAGTGCTAATCAATTTTTTTCACACAATATCATCTATGAATATATTTTGAAGAAATCAAAATATATGTATAAAAAAATTCAAATTTTATGACTATCTTAATATTTGGATTCACCTTGAAATTGTGATTAAGACCCGAGACATACATTGAATACTCTCGATTATTTAAATTAATATCCGTTGTATGTACATATTAATTATAAATGTGACTGAATTTTAAATCAGCTTTATATACTGGGTGCTTATAAACTACAAATTTATTTATTTTGTTCATGTTCCATCACAAAATGCTAGATATTTGGGCATTAGAAAATCCTCACTGGGTAATAAATTGCAAAAGCCAAAATTCTAAGAAGGTTAATTTTTGGTCCGGAGTTTTTTTATTCTTTCTCAAACATGAATGTTAATATCTCCATGGAATTCTTGGGAGGTGAGTTATCCGTAGTGATTGACGAAATGCCACTCAGAGATAACATACATAGCCACTAGCAGGAATATGAGTGTTTGTAGATTATTCAACGATTTTCAGGCAGTGGTTTGACCAAAAATTTTCAAATGATTGTATAGGTCACGGCAACGAGTTGATCGAATGATCTCTAGATCGCCCGATTTGAACTAAATTGAATTTTTTTCTGTGGGTTCTTGACACAAAAAGTGTATAAGACATCTGCTAACCATTTGCTCTCATATTTTTGAGGTTATTCATTCAACGAACTCATGCTATGACAACGCTATCATAAGTGAATTTACCCAATTTTTCTTTTATGATTAGTGCCATGAAATACTTCCACGATTAGTACCTCAAGTTGATAGTTGAGTTCTAAGACTAAATGTTATTTAAAGTCATTTTTCATTTCAGATGATTTCGAAGTTTTTACTAAGCTGTGTTTTAGCAAGCTTACCAATTTTTATAGTCGCAAATTCTATAAGAGATGATGATTTCGCTGATCTTCAAGGACCATACTGCCAAAACATAGGATGCTGCACCAATAGAAGAGATTCTTGTTCTGTACCAATTTTAGGTAAATTCTCATCTTAAAGTTCACACGCTTCTATCAACAATGTTACGTCGAAAACTCTCAATTTTGATTCATACAGGGACTGATAATGAGATTACTTTAAGATATACACCGTGTGCCAAGTCATCGCTTAAAGACAATATCTCGCTTAATTTAAAAGATATTTCAGTACTGTGGAAACAGTTGCAATATGCACCATAATGACGTATCAGAAACTTTTTTTACTCTAAATTCCTTACACAGCCACCCCTCGCCTCCCATCAAATGGCACTTCCTTTATTATATTTTCATTGAAAATGTCTTGTCCTTCTATTTGGGATAAAACGATGTAACACACTTGTTGGTTTTTTATTAGGACAACCAAAAGCGGATCTCGCCATGATGTATTTAGTTAAAAAACTATTGTTAATGCCGATAAAATCAACTCGTCTGTTTACAAAAACCAAGATCACAAGTAGTCTAAAAAAGAAGGTACCGAGAACTCGAAACCTTCGATTGTGCTGTAATAATCCATCAATCAATTACCTTTAGAGACGAAAATTGACGAAGGTATTTTTTAACGCAAGAATAAGTAACATCTCGACTGCTATGGGAACGCGGCGAAGTGCTAGATGACTCGGAACAGTGTTACACTGGAGTGGGTCCCAGGTCACAAAAAAATCTCTGGAAATGAGAAAGCTGACGAACTGGTAAGAGCAGGATCGTCAACCCTGATGAACGGACCCGAACCAGCTGTGGGCATTCCCAGATGCCCACTAGGTCATGGTTAAAAGGGTGGGTGAAAGAACAACACAATAAACACTGGTAAATTACGCCTAGACAAACACATAGGGAAACACTCATGAAAGAACCATCAGAAAAAATAGCAAAAGAACTTCTCTCAATGAGAAGGAACAAATTACGCACCATAATGGGGCTTCTTACGGGGCACTTCCACACAAAGTAGCACCTGCACAGAATAGAGCTTACATGCAGAAGATGCAAAAAGGACACCGAAACTGCTCTGCATTTATTGTATTCTAGTTTTTTTGACAGCATTGTTGTCCTGTCTGGACCATCTGATATGTTGGTGTATGGGTGGAATTCTTTTGAAGGCTGTTTCTCATATCACAAAACACACCAGATATTATGGTCAGACTTGAAATTGGTATTGTCAAAGTGGTTCATATCGTCTTGAAGCTGACTTTTTCCTGGCTGCAACAGTTACTTCCAATAGGTGATGATAGGTATCCTAAAATATGCTTAATTAGATTAAAACATCTTCAAACTAATTCACAATACAACTGGGTATCTCAGGTTGAGAAATTGTTGATCGAAATAACCACCAGGAAACCTGGAATAGCATTGATCTCTCTCTTCACTTAAAAAATTATTGAGTATAGAAAGAGACTGTATAACGATAAAATGAAATTATCACTATCCAGGCATTCAACGATATATAATTGCTTGACCATGAAAGGTACCTAGACTAAAATGTATTTGCTTTTGAAATGTCCAATAAAATTTATTAAAGTTGTGGCAGAAACCACACATTCTTCTAAATACTCCGTTACGTACTTCTTAAACGATAATTCTCATAAAATTAACCAGCAAGAACTGTGCACTATCTGTATCTATTGTTTGTTTTTAAATTAAATTTTTCCCACAGCTATGGCTGGTTACTCTAAGTTCAAATTGTTCAGGATTGTTTTTTATCGTTAACATTATCTATCAGGTTTATACTTTATAGTTAATATTTTGAAATTTCTATAGCTTTTTTTGCTGAAGGCGATGCAAGCCCAATGTCGGCCGCCTGCGTGCAAAGACCTAAGGCTCCGCCCCCCTTGAGAAGGTTTATTACCTCGTCCTTAGGAAAATGTTCAAGTGCCATAGTTCGTTGCGTTTTTCTTCATTGGCTCATTGAGTATTATCTATTCAATAATAAAAACTAATCCCAACAGAGAGTATCATTTCTTCCCATATTTTGGGCCATTTTAGCCATTGTACTTTACACTTGACTTTTGAATTACATTCGCTTAAGTCGATAAATATCTCGTCACTATAAATAGCACTTACCCTCCTTTTCTTTTGATCTTATTTTTAACTACTACTTTGACTATACAGCATACTAAAACTTTATGTATATGCTTTTATTACTTTTGTAAATATTATTTTTTCAGGAACATCATGCTATTGCGATGAGTTTTGTAACTCAACAAGAGTAAACGACTGTTGTCCAGACTACTGGTCTTATTGTAGAGGTATAACCACTCCCCAACCTCCACCAGCTCCCTTAATCAGTTGTAAATACGGCAATAGTGCTCTAGGCTTGAATCAGTCAGTGACAAATAATTGCAATAAATGGTAAGTATAATTTGTGATTTTTAAAAGCGCTTCATCAGCTTCATCAGCCGCCTACTCGTATACACTACACTACATTCACATTACTACAGAGTAAAAAAATGTCTTTCTCCATCTGTCCGTTCTCTTCATACAAATAGAGTATGCTCCGCATTGTCACTATCATTACAATAATAAACAGTCGCTTGTTTGCGTTCGCCCACGAACAGATACCTATTGAAGAAGAGGGATTGATTGATGGAGTAATCTACTTTGTGATCTGTCATACCAATAAGTCCACACGTTTCCGAGTCCCTTTAACCTGCCTACCATAATGTTGGCTCTGGCTTCTTCCTTTTCTACCTACTCCTGTGTACATTTTGTATCTGCCCTTGATCAGGAGTTCTATTGGTGACAGGATTCAACTTTATATTAAGTTTGTGGTCTGTGCCGTTTTCCACTCTGTCATTTATCTTTCCATTGTTTTTCGTCCTCACTTAATTACTAAAACATTTTATTTTGAACTCCTCCTGCAATTCAAGCTCTTATTCCCTTCTTTCTTTTTCTACTTATTCTAATGCATTCAATATACCCGCCTTTATACAGCTTCATTTCACAACTATTATAATTTACCAAACTGTAGCCTCTACCGGAAATGTTTGTCAATGTATATGTTACGGTAAATGTACACTCTTGGGAAATATACACTTTTACTTTAAAAAGTTAGGTACATGTGAACTGAATATAATGATTATGTATATTTCCCGGCAAATGTGTACGCTTGCCTTCACGTTTTGGTAAATTTATACTCTCACCTTCAAGAAAAGTTGGAATATAAATAAATAAAAATTGTTGTTTCAGTAAAAAAATATTTATAGTGGAGATATTTCTTTCTTTTATTGTTTTTGAAGTTTGACTTCGAACAAGAAATGTTGATCGCACTGCCTTAGTGTGTTTATTATGCAGTGGCTTTAGTGATGAATGCATTATAATGCACACTAGGTTACTCAGGGGAAGGGAATATAATCATTGGATTAGCCGTCCCCCTTCTTGAATCACTTGATATGCGTGTTACAGAGTATTAGAAATTTTTCAAAAATGGGACGGCTGAAGGCATTCAATACTTCATAACGCGCATATCAAATTAATCAAGAAGGGGAAGGGTAATTCCAAATATTATATTCTCTTCCCCTTCTTGAAAAACTTGATGTTCATTACAAAGTATTGAATATCTTGAGGGGAAGGGTGAATCCAATGATTATATTCCCGGTTAGATTCCCGCATTAGATATTGTGCTATTTCTACAACTAAGAGAGAAGGCCCAATTAACTCTTTCGAGTTATAGAGAAGGGCCAATAACCACAAACCTAACCTAGAGTGATGCTCTATTTAAGTGTCGTTGGGGATTTGGAGATAGAGTCCATAACAACATGTTGGATTCACATCACCTCATTTATTTATTATATCTTAAAAAACTAGTTGTGATATTAGTTTATTATCTTGTTATCTGGTAATTAGTTCAGCCGTTTGGATTTTTATTGGATATTTTCAGTATTTGTCAACGCAGTGCAAATGAACCAATCGTGATGTGCGAAGAAAACATTTGTTTACTCGATACAAACATCATTGAAACTATTAATCGAAATCCTGAAGATTTTGGATGGACTGCTACGAATTACAGTGAATTTTGGGGACATACTTTGGATGAAGGCGTTCAATACAGGTAATTTATTAGTCTTACTTTGTAATTGAATCAACACTGTATGCTATACTGATTGTTATTATTTTCATTGTTGACCATACTATATACTACAGCAAAATTTACTTAATGATTTGAGTACCTAATGTTCATTTATAGATTGGGAACACTCCCACCACAACAATTTGTAATGACAATGAATCCCGTTAAGAGAATTTATGACCCAAATTCTCTTCCCAGAGAATTTGATTCTACCTTAGTATGGCCGGGTTTGATCACAGGTATTCAGGACCAACGTTGGTGTGGATCTTCATGGGCTATTTCTACTGCAGCAGTTGCTTCTGACAGGTGAGGAATATAAACTTCTATCGATATTAGAGAATTTATTTTCTATAATCACTGTTAGTTTGAATGGAATTACTTTTAGCGGTTATTAAATTACCAGTACAAATTTTTAATATTTTTTTGTTATAACAGATATGGTATTGTTTCAAACGGCAAGGAAGCCGTGCAGCTCAGTGCACAAAACTTGATTTCTTGTGACATCAAAGGACAACAAAGTTGCAGTGGAGGACATTTGGATAGGGCATGGTCGTTCACTAAAGCATACGGGTAAGTAAATAACAAAGATCTTTTTATTTTTGGATTCACGTTTTCACATTTTTTTAGCCTCGTAGATGAAGATTGTTTCCCATACGTAGCTCAAAATGAAAGATGTACAATTAAACTTCGAGGTACTCTAGAGTCAGCTGGCTGCAAACCACCACGCTACCAGGGTAGAAAGGGAAGATATACTGTTGGACCGGCTTATAGGCTTGGAAATGAAACTGATATCATGTACGAAATTACGAAGTCAGGACCAGTACAAGGTAATTCTTGCTTATAATTCCTTCAATTCAGTCGATTGCAATAATAATTTTTAGATTTTAATGTATTGAATGTACTCAACGTTTGTTGTTTTATATTCATATTTGGACAAACCCAATGCTCACTTTCTCAGTGAAATTCACTTATTTTTCAATAATTTGTTTATGTTTTGTATCTACATAAAGAGTTTGAACAAACAAAATAAAGTTTTCAGATGAAAACAACAACAAAATTTGATTTATTTAAGAAAATTTGTAGTGAATTTCATATAAAAATTTTACATTTAGCACTGGAGAACTTTATCTTCTGACCGGGAACCCTCCAGCTCTGCTTAAATTAATTTTTAATATTTCCAACACAAATTTCATGACTTTTTCTCTGCTTTGTTGAGCTCAATTTAATCTGATAACAAAATTAAGCGATATTTTCAGAACATTTTATCATGACATTTCCATAGAAAGCCTATGTGATGCTAAAGTATTAATATTATGTCAAAAGTGAAATACTATGTAGGGGCTGTGGACACTTCTTCCAATTATGCCATTCATTAGAATGCAGAAATGAGCTTTCTGTTACAAAAAACTTCTCCAAACTATCATTTTGATTGAATTTTGTACTATATAACAACCATAACATTTACAGTATGAAAGAAATGAGCTTCCAATGCCAAAAAAAATGTGGTGGCAAGCACCCCACATACGACCCAAAACACCCTATGGTATCTTTCATCCTCAAAATCCGTGGAAACCGCATCCATAAATTATCCTATGACATTCTCTACGAAGTCTAAAAAACCTAACCTCGATTACCATAGGTCGGTAATCGAGATTCTTTGAAATCTCATACCGGTCTGCTGCAATCACAACAGCTCTGTCAAAGAACAGGGCATATTTTAGTTGGACGGTCATTGTACAAAAATGTATGTAGATTCCTATGAAATCGTGCCTATTGAAAAACTTGGCAAGATGTTCCCGGCATCGATAATAGAGAAATAAAAGTCAGTTCGAAACACGATCTCAATCGATACCATAGTACCCAAATTCTATTTCCAGTCAACATAAACAAAATCAGTAAATAAATCAATAATCACAAATTAAACACACATTCATCACTACGCTCTCAAAGAGTGGAATTCCACAGAAAAAGTGCACCGAAAAGTGATTTACACATGACACGTCCTCTTTCCTATTCTGGTATGATGCATGCTGGCTTTCTGTGCTTTTCCCTGCATCTCAATTTTCGCAATAATCGGAACAACGATACATTACAGAAATCATTGTCAAATAGCCATTCTTCCTATAGAAGGGTAGGAATAAAATTTTGGAATATCCAATTAAGGGTTATTCAAAATTCAATAGAGAATCTTTCTCGAAAAAAAAAATAGGCCAAAAAAGCATGTTCTCAAAGTTTTATCCCATTAGAAGACATATTTTTATGATTTCCAATGAAATTTGTACTAAACAGCAACCTAGTGGTCATTAGTTGGAAAAAAGTCTGCCACACATTTACGACCCCCACTACGACCCAGAACTGGTTCTCCCTGTACAGTTATAGTAGTGAGAAATTTTAAAGAGCTCGTATTCTGTTTTTCTGTTTTACAGGTCAGATTGGTTCAGCACAATAGTACAGATATTAATTATTAATTTTTTTCAAATTTACACAAAGCTGAACTATATTTTCTTTATTTAATTGTTTATAACTTTTGCAAGCTATAATTTTCAGTGGTCCAGAAGTTAATTTCACTTATTTGTTTATAGCTACCATTAAAGTTTACCAAGATCTATTTGCTTATGCTGGGGGAATCTACAAACGCTCCTACTTAGCTTTAAATCGTAAACAAGGTTATCATTCTGTCAGAATTATTGGATGGGGCGAAGAAAACTCTTACAGAGGACCTCAAAAATACTGGGTAAGTAATTGGTCCCATTTTATTTATTATGCCCAAATAAGTTTCGGATCTAGTATTGTGTGAGGAAAAACACAATCCATATGTTTTTATTTATTTTAGAAAGTAGCAAATAGTTGGGGTACCAATTGGGGAGAAAATGGATATTTCAGAATCGCAAGAGGAGTCAACGAATGCGAGATTGAATCTTTCGTCATAGCTTCATGGCCGCATATTTCCAGGAATATTTTACTGTCGAACGATATATATTAGTTTTTTTTTAAACTACATTATACTATGACTTCGTATAATATACTTATGTAAAGTCTTAAACAAACTGCAGCAAAGCACGTGAGATGGCTCAATGTATTTCTGAAAATATGAAATTAAACACATTAGCTGTTTGCTTATTTCATTATAGTTTGTTTTGTTTTTCAAGACGTATTATCTGATTTTGTAAAACTAAGTTTTTTTTTTGTAATAAATACTATTGATAATTTATAACTCTTTCTGAACCTAACACTTAACTTAACCAAAAACTCTAAATTGTGATTGGAATGGTTCATTATACAGTGGGGCATTTAGACAAATCAATTTTTTTTTAGCGAAGGAGGAAATCTTCAAAACTACAGAAGACACCCTGATGTTATGGGTAGTGTCGGTTTCTCCTTAGACAAGTGGCCAACAGACTGAAACCTCCTACCACCTCTTGACTCCAAAAGATCTTTTTTCCCCTGCGGGACTGCCCCTATTTATTACTTCACGGAGGTGGCACTAGCTAGTTAGCTCTTATCATGTCCTTCCCAATCAATGTTGGTTGGTTGGAGGTTCCGAATAGGCTGCTTTTTTCTGTGATCTCGTCTTTTTTCAGATCGTCTGCTCCTTTCATCATCGTCCGGTCGCCTTCTTCTTTTGGTATCTTCCGGTCATCCCCTGGACAGACTCCAGTTTGCTTCTCTTCCTTTTTTTCTCTTCTTTTCGTAGCGCTTCAGTTGTGGCATTCCATTTTTTCTTTGATGTCAGCTGATGTACTAGATTTTCTGGCGTGATCGTAGCGTCAAGTGTGCTTTCAAGCTTTTGTCTTTGTAGATCATATTTAGGACATGTGGAAAGCATGCATGTCTCGCGTCCTCTGACATTTTGGGCATACTGATGAGTTCTCATTTTCATACTTGTGCAAGTATTTGCGGAAACATCCGTGCCCAGTCAGTAAATTTGTCTGGTACCTAATTGCTGGGAATGTTGTGGAATGAGCAATATTTCATAAAGAGCAAGTGTTGCATGAAGGTAAAAAATTTCATAAATAAGTAGGGTTGATTGGGACCAAGACGATATTGACCGTTGGTGTCCATACTAACCATGGATCATCGTCAAGCAAGGTTCAAATAATTGCTAAAGGAGATGGAATATTTTCCGTGACCCCGAGATTCTATATTAAATCAGTGGTCATTGGCACCGACATTTACTCAAGAAAAGAATAATAAGGTGATTCTCAAGCAACCTCAATTATTTTGAATTGCTTGTCTTTTTTAAAATCAAGCAATTCATTGTAAATTACCGTAAAATTTTGAAACGTTACTGAACGGTCGTTTAAGGTCTCAAATGGGTATTTCGTGGCGTCAAAGCGAAGAGCTGTCTCATCAAACGTTACTTTGACCTTTTAATAAAATAAAAATTACCTTTTATTCCAAATCATCTTTATGCTACGGCCGTTTTCTCTGTGTTGTTTTATATCTTGAACTAAATTGGAAATAATTGAACTCTGAGGTAAGTCCGAGGATCGAGTGAATATATTTTATATACAAACAAAATAGTAGAAGTAAAATCATAAGTAAAATAAAAGCATTACAATTCCTGAAAAAAGTGGGTGTTATTGACAATTAATATTTATTTCAACTAATTGTCAGCGTGTACTATTTAATATAAACTAAAATTTTTGATAAACATAAATCCAATTTATTTTACCATCAATTACTTTCACAATTTTGCTAAACTGCAACAAGAAAGTCAAACAGTTGGAAATGTTCTACAAATACAAATTATAGGAAATGCAGTTAACATTTGAAAATAGGGTGAGCTTCATTTCAAATTTATGTTGTATGAATATTATGAATGTTATTAAAAATAGGTTAGACTGCTTATACAAAACCTTTTTATTTCATAAAAAAATACAGATCACAGTTTTCTTTTTCCACTAACTACATCATCGTATACATTTTGAAGTGGCATATAGTCTATAGATTTGCTATCATAAATATATAGTTGATCTTTAATATTATTTACATCGAAACCTTCCTTCTGCAATTGGTTTCTTTTTATTTTAAAAGTAGCCGTTAACGGCATTTCATTCAATTTCCTCAAAAATAGGGGGATTGCGAAAGTAGGTAAATGAGATTTGAAGCCTTCTGCTAACTCTTTAATGCTTATGGAACTGTCTTTATCCAATATACCAATCATACCAGCTTTTCCTTCATGATTAGGTACCTGGAATTTAATTTAAATTATTGTTAAAACAGTTTTGGGGAAGCCTTGCCGATGAAAATGTAATAATGCTATATTATTGAAAAGTTGCAGAATCAACAATTTATATTAATTTATCTCACCTCTACGCCATAAACAACAATTTCCTTGGGACCCAAAATGTCTGCTGCGATACGTTCCACTTCTGTAGTCGCAACATTTTCCCCTTTCCATCTTAAAAATAAGTTATTTGAAAATATAGAAAGTGGGTTACTGAAAAAAATCTACCCTGTAGTTTGGTAGTATTCATTGGATTTTAAGAAAACAGATCGATTTTGGATTTTAATTTAGTGTTTTTTAAAATAACAACCTATAATATGCAGGGTTAACTATTTTGTTAGCCTTTCTTTTTAGAAAATCTATTACAATTTTTTTGTCAGAACAAACTACTAATTTAAGATTTAAAAAATCATACTTTTTCAGCATATTCTTGAACTTCCGAATAACAAGGTAGATTGTCCACTTTGTTTGTATAATATGATAGATTTTTGTTAAATTCAATAAGATTAGGAATATCAGGCTGGTTTGGAGAAAAAATGGTATAAATTTACCTATAAGTGTCGCCCACTCTATCATTGAAATATAAATAGTTATATTCATCTTTAATCATGAGATCACCAGTGTTGAAATATTTGTCACCTTTCTTAAAAACGTCAGTCAAAATCTTTTTACTGGTATCTTTTTGGTCCGCGTATCCTTCGAATCGACAAGTTGCTAATTTTTTGTTAATACATCCAATCAAGAGTCCTGGTTCGTTTACTTTACTTTTCACACATAATCCTTTTTTATCTCTAACAGGCTCATATGTTTCTTCATCATATTTTATCAAGACTACGGGAGATAATTTAACCAGTATAAGTGGAATGAATCCTACAGCTCCAATTTTTCCATCAATATTCACTGAAACAGCATTGTTGATTTTAAAAATTGACTTGAAATACCTACATGCTATATATTTGAGAACAGGTACAAAGTACAAAAGACAAAAATAATGGTTCCTATTAACATAATAGTTATTTGTTTAACTAGGTAGCAAAGTAGTAGATTGACTGCCGAGGCTTAATTCATAGCCGAGCGTAGCGAGGCTAGGAATTCAGCTAAGGCAGTCAATCTACTTTGCTGCCAAGTTGAACATATAATTTTTTCTCCGATTGTTCATGAGGATATTGTATTTGCAAATTATTACAATTCCCACAATCTCTTTATTTTAGTTGGTTGCTATGGAAATGTATAATCACAGGCAGCAAAGTAATCACTTTCGTGCCTAGGCAGCAAAGTAACCACTTTGCTGCCTAAGCAGGAAAAGTAATACTTTGCTGATTGATATCAGTCAGCAAAATTAAAATTTGCTGCCAATCGGAGAAAAAAATATTTCCTACAGGCCTTCGATACCGAGTTATTGCAAATGGAGATTTATTTTGTATCTTTTGATGATTTAAGCAAAATTCATATTCCTATAACACAATTCAATGATTTGCTTATTGAAGACCACGACCACAGTTAAACTCCCTAGGAATACCTATCCAAAAAAATAAGCGGCTTAGAAGAAATGAGCTAGTTTGCTGGACACCACCTCACCTAAGAGCGAGAGAAGATTTGATCAAAAAATGATTTTTTTTAATGATAAAATATAGTGTGTATGGAGACAACGATGATAAGAACGAATATTCAAACTAAGATTAAGTTCGACATTGCTTTCTGGTAGGTTATCTATCCTAGCTAGGTTCGTTTCAACTGGTGATAGAGCTGAATAGTACAGGTGCTGTGAACAATAATTTATATTTATTTGAATGATACAAATATGCCTGGATACACGGAAACCCATCAGCATTTTAAGTTCTCATGTATTTTCAGTTAGAAAAAAAAGATGGCGATTATTTCACAGCATTTTCGAATTTGGCTGAATACGATGATTTATTTATCAAATTGAAGGTTAGCTATATGTCAAATAAAATGTGGTGAATAAAATAAACGACATACCCAAAAACCGGAAATATGTCACAAATATGACGCACACCAAGAAGGCTTTGTATAAACTGTATTTAGAGGATGATTTCACTTCAATACTCTATGTACTTGTTGGAATAAACTAAATAAAAATGCATTTTCACAAAGTATTAATGAAGCATACTTGATCAACACCTACGTTGTTCACAACATACTGTCCAAGTTAGCAATAGATTGAGAGATTTAATGCGTAAATTTTAAGTTCTTAGAGAAATTCTTTCAAAGAAAAGTTTAATACTTTATAATTCCCTAGTGAAATATTTATTAATTATTACTGTAGGTATAGTAACTTGGGATGTAGCATTTCACACCACTATTAAAATATTAGAGACAACTCAAAAATCAATCAAAAATTCAACCACAAAAATACCCATTTAACTCGATCAGTAACTAATATGGAAACATCTCTACAATAAACTATCTTCTGTATGTTCCTTGTGGTATATTATTCTTTTTTTAATTTCTTTGAAAATTAAACCACAATATTTTTAAATTCTTTATTTCAACGTTTCGGTAGCGTTCCAGCTACCGTTGTCAAGAAAAAATAAGTAGAAATTAATTTTTATCCCTAACTGACACACTGAAAAAATTTGACAACTAGACAATCAATAATATTTTGAAGTTTAAGACTGCACTATTTTGTTATCAAATTTTTATTAAGGTCCATTCATAGTAGATCATATCTCTGGCAAAATGTGAAATGAAATATTTCATTTTATGACATTCCAACGATATGATAGTCTACTAGAAATGGAATCCAGTGAAGTGCACGTTCCAGGAACGGTTTTTATTGGGATAGCGCGTTTTTTCGCTTATATTGGAAATGTTGTTAATAAAACGCGTTTCTTGATACTTTTTTTGTGTATGAATATTCAAGTTTTCAAAATATGTATACTCAGTTTTGTGATTTTGTGTATTGAAATGTGTATCGATTAACAACTATTCAAATTATAAATCTTAAGAAAACCTGGATAAAAACTTATGATGCTATCCTGATAACGCAGGTAATTGATTATTGGAAATTTCTCTTTCTAAAATTGGTAACCAAATTTGACTACATTCGGCTGAAATAGTAGCTACACATTTATCTGCATTTAGTTGTATTAAAGCACTTTCTTTGATTTTCCGACTTTTATTATTGGGTTCTTCCAATATTATTTTTGACGAATCCCATTAAATTTGATGACCCTCTTCCCAAGCATGTTTGCAAATAGCTGACTTAAAGAATTCCCTATCTTTGATATATTTTCCTCTACAATTCTTTAAGAAATCAGTCAATCAAAGACCATTATCATTATTTAGTTTTATCAATTGTCTACATTTACGCGTCTGATAACCTTATTTCAACTGTAATTTAGTTTTGTTATTTTCTTTTTTTTGTATTCATTATTAGCTATATGAAGATAAAACGTGCTGAGTAAATACTAATTGAGTAGTAACAAAACAGGCAGACATGACTAGGTAAAGTGCTCAATAACACCTTATGTATGTTTATCACTACAAAAAATATTTTATTATTATTATGTATTTTATTATGGAAATGAAAATAAAACTGGAAACTGATTTAATCTAATACACATTGAATATGAATAAAAAAAATTCTAGTTCCAGCCCGGTCCCAAACTGAGGCTTGTCAGAAAAATGTGTATATATGAAGGACTAAAACTATTTTTGCCTTGTGTACCTGTCTTCTAACTTTTAACATGTATTTCGGAGGACACTTTACATGAAAAACTTCAAATAGGTCGTTCAGAATACAATATATTAGCTCCCAAATCTAATCCTACTTTCTCCTTCAAACAAAAAATAAAAAATATCGCATCTTACCTATGTTAACGTTGCCTTCAGTCGATCCGTATCCTTCATACATACGAGGGTTATTGAAAGTTCGTACAAACTCTTCCCATATGTCCTTTTTAAGTCCATTTCCGTACATTTTTTTCACTTTATGATTTATATTGGTCTGTCCTCTATTTGCTTCCAATATATATCTGCAAATTTCTCCTATATAGTTGCTAGCCTGTTAAAAAAATAGTTACACAAAATTTATTGATAATTTTTTACGAATACTGTTTAAATAATTGTTTCATAGCGATATTTTCTCTACTCGTTTCACCAATATTGACGTCCTTTTTCCCACATTCATTTATGGATATTACTATAAAAAATGTTCAATTTGATTTTAATACATACCGTACAATTGAATTTAATGCAGTCCTTCCAGAAATTCGAGGCAGAAAACTTCTTGCGCAGACCCATCGTCAATCCAAGTATCAAACACAAGCCTAAGGACATAACACCTCCAGAAGCGTGGTAAAATGGCAAGGGATTGTAAAATACATCGTCTTCTGTTAACTCCATCACGTGATAAATGGCGCCTGCCATGAAAATAAATCTGAAAAACAAATTTTCAATTAGCAAAGCTCATTTTCCTGGAAAAATGTGGTAACAATAATCTATTGGTAGAATGTGGAATGTGTGATCCGAAAGTGTAAGAGTATTGAACAGGAAAAGTGACAGGAGAGATTGAATAGGACAGAGGAGTTGAACAGAAGCAGAGGATAAGGGAAGAATATTTGGATGACTTTAAATATACTTTATAGGATAACAAATTGATTGGTTATGCTAATGGAACCATAAGGATCTGCAGTCAAGATCATAATCTCACACACACACAGGGCTTGAAAAATAGAAATTGACAAAGAGTGACTAAAGACTGGGAAATGATAAAGTCGCATTCGAAAAATAAAATGAAACAGAATGAGTTAATGGTTGTGATTTCCAATATTGATATCTTATTTGTACCTGCTATGTGTAATCCTAGCTGCTTTTGGCATACCTGTTGTTCCCGATGTATAAACATATAAAACAGTATCTTTAACCGATTGTTTTTCTATATATTGGTCATCAAAATCACTCCAAACTTCAGCTATAATATTGTTTAAAATAAGAGCTGCTTGAACTAGGTTTGGTGATGGAGAAGTGTTTAACTGAAATAACTTGCTGTCTCCCAAGATAGGTTGTATTTCAGTGACAGCTGCGAAAAAATTCAATAGTAAGAAATAGTAAGAAAGTTTATTAATTTTAGATACGTGCTTAAGAGATAGCTTCAGTACATTTTGACCGTAAGCTTTTGGTGCGCTGTCTAGGGGTTTATCGATGAAATATTGTAGACTTATTGTTGTAGCGAATATATTTTTGGGGGGTTATATCGTTTTCAAGTAATGTATGTATTTATGTATTTTGGGGTAGAATTTACTGAGACAGCTAAAAGTGCTATTGTACTCCCTTACTTCTACTTAGTTTCTAAAAGAAAAGTCGCAAAAACTATTAGCTCCATTAGTCGTATATCTGCAGGCTTTAATCTAGGTACATATTTCTCCTTTATCCAGTAATATCCCAGGTGCTATAACCTAGAATTCTGAAGTTCTATGCAGTTGGAGAGTATCATTATTCCTCCCCTATTTTGAGCTTTTTGAGGTGCCCATTCAGGCGACAATGTCTCATTACGATCCCTCTTAAAATTCTTAGTGCAATTCTTCTTTGACTTATGCTTTTATTTGATATCAATAGTTTCTAGTCACCAAGAAGAGTCTTTGATGGTCTTAGCTCTACTAGATCGTTTTAATAGTTAGATATTTTCTATTTCTCGGCTATACTCATTTTTTTCAATATTAAATTGGAGCTGATTCCGTAAAATAGTTCCTTCCTTTCCCCAAAGAGTATTTCGGTCCCACTCTTTGCTAGTTCATCTGCTATTTCATTTCCTTATCTTCCAGTGTCCTGGAATGCACAGTATATATTAGCCTTTACATCTCCATCTTAAAGCTCTTGGATTTCTTTATGGCGGTGAATCACTCCGCCTTGTTATCTGAGATTTCTTTTTCTTCATAATTTTTTGTGTTTTTTTGCCTTGTCTACAATTTCTATCCACTTCTTCCTATCCTGGCACAGTTAATGCCAATTTCTAATATTAAGAGTTTTAATGTCTTAATGCCTTAGTGATGTAGTGATTTTTCTCATTAGCTCCTCTGGTTGTCTGCGGAGAATGTGTCCCCACCACTGTCCTCTTTGGCTCTAACTACATTACGATACGCTATTTTCTCCTTTTAGAATAGGGATATGAAGCAGTTATTAAAATAGATCACTTATCCTCATCCGTATACGTAACGTAACTGAGATACGTGATTTATCAAAAACAAGTATAAAGCAAATGGGTTTGTAGGGTAACCGTACAACATGTGTTTTAACCTAAAAAATAGTGAGACACTATTACATTGTCATCTACTAAAGAATAGTCTTTCATAAAGTGACCTTTCGCGTTTCTTGGTCGTTTAGTCGTTGAAAAACGCGAACACGGAACATAATAAAGCAATACGGACGTTAGGTAGGTACGTGTGACGGATTGATACGTTTCATGCAACGTAACGAAACCCACGTACCGTTTCTGCACATGCGGATACGAATAAGTAATTTTTTAAACAGTTTTATCTTATAATACGAGTATATTCAATACAGTAAGGCATTCCCACAGCATCTTGGTACTGTAATACAGCAGATTCAAAATGTAGGTCAAGTCAACGAAATTAGCGAGTTTGTACGTGGCTGGTAACTATATTTTCTCAGGAGAGGAACATTGGAGACGGTCTACCTACAAGCGCTTGAACCAGAAGGACAATAACCAACGCAAACTACAACTATTTTTAATAAATCTAATTAATCAGTGAAATATTTTTATTATCTTACCATTCACAAAATCTGATCCAAAGATTAATGCTTTAGCATTTACGATTGATATACAGTGGTGTAAAGATTTAGCAACTAAATTGGTATTAATTAGAGCAGTAGTAATCCCTATTTTCGAGAGTCCAAGCCAGATGGCGACATATTCCGGTCTATTTTCGAGTAAAAGCGCCACTGTATCACCTTTTTTGTAACCAGCCGAAAGAAAGTAGTTGGCTATTTTATTACAATAATCATCTACCTGCGAAAATTTCAATTTAGAAAAAAAAATTATTTAGAAAAGTTTGCGGCACAGTATTAAAAAAACGCCACTAGTATAAGCCTCATTGATTGAATGTCAAATGATAATAATTAATTTGTTGATATGTATTTAATAATAAATGTTTCTTTATGTTAAGTGGGTTCTTTTCCACATGCAGGTAGAAGAAATAGTTCACCTAACACGTGCGTAAAGTGACTTCTTTGCACGCGATTGCTAGCCAAACTCCGATAACAAGTCGTTCAGCTATCTGCAATAGCGTGCGGAAAAGTGAATATACAGAGTGCAGCAAAAGTCCGGGAACGGGCAAGTATTGAAGAAAATATAGATTTCACTTCAACTTGAGCAATACTTTGAACATATTTCAAAATATACAGGGTGTTCCAGTTTTGTGTATCGAACTTATTTTTTTTATCTTCAAATGTATCTGGCCATCTAATGGCAGATTTGAAAAGATCACGCTTTTAGCCTTTAGATTACATCAGGGTTTTGCTATCCCATACCGAGGGGCTGAAAAGATATAGACACTTTCACAGAAAAATAACTATCCACCTATATAAAGAAATTGTATGAAATAAAAAGAAACAAAAAAAGTTTCAAACAATACGAGTATTTTGTTTGGTTGAATTATTATGATTCAGAACATTAAAATACAACATGAAGAACTCCTTAAAAAAACGACTACAAAAAATACAACATTATCCAAACTTCTAGGTTATAAGACTTGTTCAGGATTAATTTCAAGCTTAAGCACGCAGGGATTTTACGTGCGTTAAAATCTTAACATTTTTCAACCTTGACTTGCTATTTTATATCAATTTTTCGCATTATTCTCACGGTTACTTGAATTCTTTTCAAGTTTTGAAGCAAGATTGATTGTAATTTTCTTTACCTACGACCCCCCCTGTAATCAGTCAATAACACACAGTCGGCGCTAATGTAATGACGTCTATTACGCACGGTAAAAAAAACGCACAGCTGTAAAGTAAATCGCACGGCTTCCTTAGCAACATCTTAGCAACTGTCAATAGAAGTCGCCATTTTATTCAAAAATCTGACATAAGCCGTCAAAACATCAAACTTAGGTATAGGCTGCAATAGCGATTTGCGTAAGAGCTGTCAAGAAACTTTTAAAACACTTTTTTATTATCCTTATAACTTATAATGGTTTGTGTATTTTGTGGAAAGCTTTATGCAATTAAAAAATGTCGAGTGAAAGTGAGATGGATTTAATATTATCATGGAAATCGCAGAAATAGCCAAATATTGTTGATGTTGTTCAAGTATTATCAATAATAAGAGTATAAATACATGTAGAAGTAGGTCGTTGGTAAAGTATAGTACGTAACTGGTGTTGTAGAGCATTTTACGCACTCACGGAATTACGCACTCGCCGCTACGCGGCATCGTGCGTAACTTTTCCATTCGTGCGTAAAATGCTTCTTACCACACACGTTACGTAATATACTATTACATCATACCAGTCTCCCATTTTTATTAAAATGTATGTGGAATGTGATTTTTTCGTCAAGATTTCAGCTTGAAATCAAGTCAATGAAATAACAGCATAGGGCTGCATGTTTGGTCTATGTCGTTAATAGTAAATTAATTATTATTGCTGAAAGATAAGGTCTAGTTTGTAATTAAAATTAATAGTCAGAATAACTTGTTCTTTCCTGGTTTCTGGAACGGCCTTCCACGGTTTAACTTTTCGTTTCACTTGCCCTAGTTTATCGTTAGATTGGGACCACTGGTGCTGCCAAGCGTTATTAACCGATGTCTTGATAAATATTTTCATATCTGTCACTATAGCTCTTGTGACTTCGATGGCACTAGGATTCTGAATTGCAGCTTTGGCTCCTGCATCAGCTTGCTCATTTCCCCCTATTCCTGTATGTGAAGGTACCCATAATAACTGTACGACTGCTCCTGAATTGTATAGCTGAGATAATTGCTGCTTAATAAGTTTTAGTAATGGGTTTGATGGATATGTCTGGCGCAGTTTCAATTGAGTTCAATGAATCAGTTACTATGAGCAAGTGTTTCACATTTTCTCTATTGGCATGGACTAGTGCTTGAAATATCGCATAGAGTTAGAATGCTTGTAATATAGGGTAGTCTAAATTTGATTATTACTGTTCAGTCCCCAAATTAAAATAAATTCAAATCAATGCGGCACCGCCGCTTAAAGGAGATCGTGAAGTGAAGAAGTGAAGTACCTACGCGAAAGACAGTCAGTAGCAAACAGTACTCACCACGAAGTAGTGGTTAAAAGACACTTTAAGTAATTAAAATTTATGTAACTGCATTTATGTTCAATGTTTATTTTTTTTGTTTATGTTAAATAAAGTGAATAGTTTGTTGTGTAAAATAAATCAAGTTTAGTAATCGTCCCTGCAAAGGGTGGTCCTTCGAAGTCAACAAAGAAAAACGAAACCCAGGGGTGTAACGTCCCAACATTTTGGTCCTTCGAGCCGGATAGAAACAGCTTCATCCAAGTGGATACCTATAGTCAAACGAAGTTCAAGAATCACGAAAGAGGAGCTAATTAGGTGAGATCGTTCCTATGATTACCTCCTTATTTCCTAATCGTTAAATTCAATTGTCTTTTAACCGCTTTTACCCATATCGTAGTCGTAGACCACAATTTTAATCGTTATTTTTTGCATTCATTCAAATATCTCGTTTAATTACTTTTATCGCTTATGCTAGTCAAATCATATTAATCGTAACAAAATCTCGTATTTTAATATTATTTTTTATCGATGTGAGTACTTGGACTCGAAGTCAAAATATATATCGCAAAAATAAATCGCTTAACGAAAACAAAAAGTGAAAAATATCGTCTCGTAAAATAGTAATAGAATAGGTGAAGTTTCGTATACTTACACGCTGCAAATAAAAAAAAAATCGACATTTATCAAATAACATAACGAACAATATCACAATCGCTCGTAAATTGTGCCATTTGAATTATCGTTGGTCAAAATGGTAAGAAGTAAAAAAGAAGCAGCTCGGGAAGATATCGAAGTTTCCGAGTTAAATCACGCTCGAAAGGTGATAATCGCACGGTTAGAACGTTTTAATATATTTTTAATCGAAAACAAAGAAGACATTTTCCAAATAGAAACAAGATTGAAAAGTGTAGAAGAAGATTTTTCGGAATTTGACCGAATACAAACGCGTCTCGAATACTTAGTACCGGTGGAAACTGAAAACCGCTTGGATACCGAATCGACATTTTATTCAAAAATCGCATGCGCAAAAAAGCTACTCGTAGAACATAAAAAACAAAATGAGAAGATAGAGCAAAATCGTATGTTTTCAGAAAATACAACGTCGGGCTCGGGTACTTGCCTAGGAAACGCACCAACAAGTATACCATTGTTTTCATCGCAATCAGCCGGTGGAATTGCCAAATTACCCGATTTAGGTTTACCAAGTTTTTATGGAAAATATGAAACATGGTACAGTTTCAAAGATATTTTTGACTCCTTAGTAAATAATCGAAGAGATATAAGCGAAATTGACAAGTTTTTATATTTGAAAATATGTTGTAAAGGAGATGCATTGAAACTTATCGATTCTTTAAATGTAACAACAGCAAATTATTCAATAGCATTAGATTTATTGCAAAAACGTTATGAAAATAAACGAGCTATCATAAACCATCACGTTAACACTTTATTATTCAACTTGCCTCAAGTTCCGAAAGAATCAGCATTCCAAATAAGATCGTTGCTAGATTCGGTTCATCAAAATAAAACCGCTTTAGAAAAATTGCACATACCGGTGGAGCACTGGGATCTCATGTTAATTCCAATAATTTTACAAAAACTCGATGACCGAACAAAACGCGATTGGGAGTCAAAACAAACCGACAAAAAACTACCAACTTTAAATGAACTTATAGAATTCTTAACGAAGAAATGTTTAACACTCGAGGCAATGTATAATAATAATAATTCAAATCAAAATTTTAAAAATTATTCTCGTAAAAATGATAATGGTGCAACACCAAAAGGTAATACAAGTAACCCAAAGTGTTTTTTAACAGAACAGCGGGTTTCAGAAAAAAGAAACCAATTTAATCGCGAGATAAAATGTTGTGTCTGTCAAGAAAGTCATTTTATATATCATTGTATGAAGTTCTCGAATATGCCGATATCCGAGAAATATAAAATAATAAGACAATTTAAACTTTGCAACAACTGCTTAAGATCTGGTCACTCCAAAAAAGATTGTTTGTCCAGTGGATGTAAGAAATGTAATTTTAAACATAACACGTTACTGCACGTTGATCAGTATAATGAAAATAAAAATAATAACGGCAACACAGCATATCTTTCGCGTTCCGTAAAACAACCTCACGAACTACTTGATGACGTTAGTCAAAATCAAAATATTAGAAATAGTAATCCGAATCATGGTGTTTATTCACAGCAACCGCCCATGAATTCCAATAACCACGAATCTTATCAACTACCTATTGAATTTAATGAAAACCGTAATTCTAATAATCCCGAAACATTCGGCAATGATTTAATTAGCAATTCTTACTCAACTCTTATTTCAAATCAAGTTTTATTATCTACCGCCACTGTTTTAGTTTGCGATAATAAAGGAAATTGGCATGAAACCAATACTTTATTAGATTCGGGAAGTCAGTCCAATATAATAAGTAAATCTTTGTGTGAGAAGTTAGGTTTAAGATGTGACAAAATTAATGTACCGCTGTCTGGAATTAGTCAAATGATAACAAACATTTCTCATAAAACTCGTGCTACGATTAAATCGAAATTCGATTCTTTTCAAACAAACTTATCGTTTTTAGTGTTACCTAAAATAACAGAGAAATTACCCACTTTTCAATTCGACAAAGGCAAAATAACATATCCGAGAAATATTAAGTTAGCCGATAACCTATTTAATATTCCCAAAAACATTGATATGTTACTCGGAGCAGAGATATTTTACGATTTACTTATGTCTGGTAGAATAAAATTAGGTGAAAACATGCCTAGTCTACATGAAACACGACTAGGATGGATATTTACTGGAGTATTAAATTTTAACGCAAATAAAAATAATCAAAAAGTAATTTGCAATCTTTCCACAAAAATCACAAATAACGAATTGAATAATACTTTAACGAAATTTTGGAAAATCGAAGAACTATCCAATGAAGCTATTTTATCGAAAGACGAACAAATGTGTGAAAATAAATTTAGTGAAACAACTACTCGTAATCGTGACGGACAATTTATAGTTCAATATCCATTTAGGGAAAATATCGAAAATCAATTAGGAGATTCAAAGACAATAGCTCTCAAAAGATTCACTAACTTAGAAAAACGGTTTACTAAGCAAGAAGGCTTAAAACAGCAGTACGCTGACTTTATGAACGAATATGAAAGATTAGGGCACATGACTTTCAAATGTAACTTGGAAAACGATAATTCTATAACGCATAACTCGTATTTTTTACCGCATACAGCTGTTTTACGAGATTCCGTTACAACGAAATGTAGGGTAGTGTTTGATGCTAGCGCGAAGACTAGTTCTGATGTTTCTTTAAATGATTTACTATTAGTTGGCCCTTCTATTCAAGCAGATTTATTTTCTATTTTATTACGTTTAAGATTGCGAAAAATTGTATTAATTGGTGACATCAAAATGATGTACCGTTGTATTTTTATTGATCCAAAAGAACGAGATTTTCAACAAATTTTATGGCGCGAAAAAACTAACGAGCCAATAAAGGTATTTACGTTGAGCACTGTAACATATGGCACTTCCAGTGCACCTTTCCTAGCTACACGATGCTTGAAAGAATTAGCCATTCTGAATGAAGAAAAATACCCGCGAACATCAAAGTTAATTCAAAACTCATTTTACATGGATGATTTGTTAGTCAGTGTCAACTCAAAAACCGAAGCAATCGAAATTTACCATGAACTAACGGAAATATTGTCTCAAGCGAAATTTGACCTTAGAAAATGGTCATCCAATGATAGAACAATTTTAAACTACATTTTGGATGAAAGTGAAATCCAAGATGACAATTTAGTTTTATTTAACGATGAAAAAGATTTAAAGACACTCGGTATATCGTGGGATCCGACTGAAGACAAATTGAAATACTCGATTAACGTGACAATAAATGACAAAAAAGTAACGAAACGCATCATTCTTTCAGCGATATCTCAAATTTTCGATCCTCTTGGATTAGTAGGCCCGGTAATAATTACAGCTAAATTGCTAATTCAAGAGCTTTGGCAGCAAAAAATCGACTGGGATCAAGACATTCCTAATTATTTAAAACAACGTTGGCTACGGTTTGCATCAGAACTCGAAATTTTAAATCAACTTGCTATAAAACGACATGTTTTTTCACCTCACTCTGTGACTGTCGAAATTTATGGATTTAGTGACAGCTCAGAAAAGGCATACGGCGCCTGTGTTTATCTTTGTTCGACCGAAAAAACCGGCGAAAAAACAATCCGGCTTTTAACTGCTAAATCAAAAGTAGCGCCGATTAAAAAACAAACTTTACCACGCCTGGAATTACTAGCGGCACATCTTTTAGCTGACCTAGTAAACAAAATAAAAACAGTTATCGATATAAATATTCCAAAATGCACTTATTTTACAGACTCAACAATTGTGTTGGCTTGGTTGAAAATTGAGCCTAATAAACTAAAAACTTTTGTAGCTAATCGTATTTCTAAAATTACTCAAGTTTCAAATGTAGAATCGTGGAGACATGTTAAAAGTTCAAACAACCCGGCGGATATAATTTCACGAGGTTTGACACCGAAGGAATTACTTGAAAACGATATGTGGTTCAACGGGCCATTATTTTTAAGACACAACGCACTTTTAGAAAATACTGATGAGCAAATTATCACAAATACGATACCGGAACTCAAATTAAACACAGTCAATTTATATTTAACGGAAAAAGCTGATGAGGTAAGATTTAATATTTTTGAAAAATATTCCACGCTATTTAAATTACGTCGTGTAATTGCTTACATTTGTAGATTTAAGAATCGTGCAGTAAAAAAGATACCGGTAACATCGAAAGTTTTATCAGTTGAAGAACTGGAAGAAGCATCTTTACTTTTAATTCGTCTAGCGCAACAAGACGCATTCAAAACTGAAAATCTTGCTCTTAAAAAATCGAAAAGTGTTAATAGCGAGAGCAAGATTTTGAATTTAAACCCCTTTATAGATTCTGAGAATATTTTAAGAGCCGGCGGTAGGCTAACGAACTCTGAAATAGAATTTAACCAGAAACATCCAATAATATTGCCATACAAACACAAATTAACAGATTTAATTATTCTCGATATGCATTTAAAGCATTTACACGCAGGAATTCAAAGTTTACTTTCAATTATCCGCTTAAAATTTTGGATAATAAGTGGAAAAATGCGGTAAAACGTGTTATCAGATCTTGTATTGTTTGTTATCGCGCAAATCCAAAACCGGGTGAGTTTTTAATGGGTTCATTACCAAGTGCACGTGTTAATCCAAGTAGGCCGTTTTCAAATTGCGGTGTTGATTACGCCGGCCCTATTTATGTAAAAGAAGGTACACTACGTAGGAGTAAATTAGTAAAAACATATATATGTATTTTTGTATGCTTCGCGACTCGAGCAGTTCATATAGAATTAGTGCAGAATTTAACCACTAATAGTTTTTTAAACGCTCTTAAACGCCTTTGTGCTCGACGCGGTAAACCAAGTGATATCTATTCAGATAATGGTTTAAACTTCGTAGGCGCAAACAATTATTTTATCGAGCTATATAATTTAATTAACGATGAAGCGCATAATAATGCTATTTCTTCCTTTTTGGCAAACGACAAAATAAAATGGCATTTTATTCCCGCGCGTTCGGCCCATGTAGGAGGTCTTTGGGAGGCAGCGGTCAAAAGTACGAAATTTCATTTAAAACGCGTGATCGGCGAAGCCTCTTTAAACTTTGAGGAAATGTACACGCTTCTGGTACAAATTGAATCGTGTTTAAATTCTCGACCACTCACACCGTTGTCTACGGATGTTAATGACTACGTTCCTTTAACCCCTTCCCATTTTCTCATAGGCGACTCATTAGCAAGCGCTCCAGAAGCCGATTTTCTGAAAATAAAAATGTCTCGTTTGTCAAGATATCAACGGTTGCAGCATCTGTATCAACAATTTTGGGACCGTTGGTCCAAAGAATACCTGGCTAGCCTTCAAACACGTTCCAGGTGGAAAAAGGACATTCCAAATTCCATAAAAATTGGCACATTAATCGTGTTGGTTGAAGACAATTTGCCTCCTTTACGATGGCCTATGGCTCGCATAGTGGAGATACATCCTGGAAAAGACAATGTGGTACGCGTTGTGTCAGTGCGGTTAGCAAATGGTTCGGTATTGAAAAGGTCAATCTCGAAAATTTGTGTTTTGCCTGTAAATACTGAAACTTAACGATCTGTTTATCATTCCAAATTTACTTGATGAAATTTTGCTTCATTTTATATTGTATGACATTCATTTGAATACAAATGATTTGTTAATTTTAGATTTAAGTTATTTTGAAAAGTTGTACTTTTCAACGCGGGCGGCATGTTCAGTCCCCAAATTAAAATAAATTCAAATCAATGCGGCACCGCCGCTTAAAGGAGATCGTGAAGTGAAGAAGTGAAGTACCTACGCGAAAGACAGTCAGTAGCAAACAGTACTCACCACGAAGTAGTGGTTAAAAGACACTTTAAGTAATTAAAATTTATGTAACTGCATTTATGTTCAATGTTTATTTTTTTTGTTTATGTTAAATAAAGTGAATAGTTTGTTGTGTAAAATAAATCAAGTTTAGTAATCGTCCCTGCAAAGGGTGGTCCTTCGAAGTCAACAAAGAAAAACGAAACCCAGGGGTGTAACGTCCCAACAATTACATTTGGAGTTACAAGTGCTGCTCCAACTCCAGTATCCGTTTTGGAGGCATCTGTGTAGATATGAGTATATTGTTGTAAATAAGATATTTTCTCATGGAATTTTCCTCTAATTAGGGTATGGTTTGTTTCGTTCTTATCAAAACGTGTCAACATATTGGTAATTTTATTATCCATGGAGGATGGGAGGGAATGAATTGGGGGATTGCTTGAGGAATAGATATATGTAGTAGGTTAATGTATCTGTTAATTCTTTCGTAAAGTGGGGGATCTGTTCTTTTCCTTTTTTTATATTCATCCGAATAACGATTGGAGAGAGTGTTGTCATAAACTGGATGATTCTGATTTGCAGATATACTGATCGCGTAAGAGAGACTAAGGAAAATCCGTCGGAGGTAAAGGGGAGTTTCGGAGGCTTCACTGAGAAGGCTCTCGGTAGGGCTTGCACCCAGGCAAATTTTGATCGCAGTATACTGGACTGGATTTAAAAGATTCAGAACTGTTTTTTTCGCTGACGAGTATACTACGCATCCGTAATCAAGACGTGATCTAATTAGGGAACGATATATACGTATTAATGACTTTGAATCAGCGCCCCAATTCCTATTAGATAATATTTTAAGCAGATTGGAACTTTTGTGAGTTTTACAACTCAGGTCATTAATGTGAGTTCTCCAAGTCAGCTTGTAATCCCAAACCATACCTAGATATTTTATGTGATCTTCAAAATTCAAATTATTTTTGTATAACTTCAGTATAGGGCTGAAGAAAAATGGGTTATTGGAAAAAATTATGCATTTCGTTTTCTCTGTGGAGAATTGGAATCCTGTAGACTCAGACCAAATTTCAAGATGTCGAATATGTTGCTGCATGACCGACGTCATGTAGTTTATATTTTTACCCTTAATATATAAAACTAAATCATCTGCGTATAGTTTCCCTTTCAGTGGTTTATCAAGTTTATTCAAAATATCGTTAATTGCGATTAAAAAAAGTGTTACGCTTATTATCGAACCTTGGGGAGTGCCATTTTCTGGTTCTTTGCTATTCGAGAAATGCCCGTTCAATTTTACACGAAATGATCGCTTATATAAATAGTTTTTAATAAACGCTAGCATTTTTCCATTTATTCTCCAATCGACTAATTTTAATGAAATTTTATGCTTCCAAGCTGTATCATATGCACGTTTAATGTCAAAAAATACGGCCAGAACTTTTTGCTTGTTGAGGAATGCTTCATTAATGTCGGATTCTAAGTCTATTATATTGTCAATTGTTGAACGTCCTTTTCTAAAACCATTCTGTTCTTTGTTTAGTAAGGAGTTGGACTCTAGGAACCAAATGAGTCGGTTATTAATGATTTTTTCTAATAATTTGCAGACACAAGAGGTAACGGAGATAGGCCTATAAGATTTAGCTTCATTTTTGGGGCATTTTGGTTTTAAGATCGGTACTATTGTTGCTTCCTTCCAAGTATCCGGTAGTTGTTGCTGGAGCCAGTAAAAGTTGAATATATTTAATAAGAATATTGAAGCTTGCTTGGATAGGTTCTTTATGAATGCTGATGGAATATTATCTGGACCGGGGCTACTATCTTTATACTCAAGGAATTTAGTGTCATAATTGGCATTACTGGAAAATTGTTCAAAGGTGTTTGCTAGTGTAGCTGAAATTTCCTGAGTACTCGTTAGATCTTGTCCTCGTTCTGTCAGTATGTTGATATTAAAGCTAGAGTAACTACCGGATATTCGTCTAATCCCATTCCAAATTTCTGCGGGGGGCGAAGAGATGTTTATACGAGATACAAAGTTGATTCAAGACTCTTTCTTAGATCTCTTTATTATGTAACACGCTCTAGCTCTGAGATTTTTGAATTGTTGTTGATTTTGTGGGGTATTATGTTTTTTATACTTATTAAACGCCTGTTTACTCAATTTTATCGCATCTTTACAAGCATTATTCCACCATGGTACGGTAGAATCATTGTGGAAGGAAGATGATTTTCCTATTGCTGTATCTGCGGCTCTTGTGATAATGAATATAAATTTATTTAATAATTCACTATTGTCGATTTCGTTGAAATTAGTTTGATTTAAAAGGTTATCTACAAAACTTGTATACAATGACCAATTTGCAGTTTTTAACTTCCATTTACTAGTAGGGTGATGTGATGTCTGGTTGTATCGGATATTTGTTATAATTATGGGAAAATGGTCGCTTCCCTGAAGATCTGAAAGTACGTTCCAACTAAGGTTAAGTGCTGTAGTAGAATCGGAAAAGCTTTAATCAATGTGTGACAAATTACCATTATAACTGTTGAAGCGTGTGGGACGGCCATACACACTACCGATATGACCATATTCCGTCTTAGAAAAACCCGCTCTTACGGGAATTAGGTGCAGGAGATAACAAATTGAAGCCCATATTTTTCAATTCCGCCTCTAATGTCTCATCGGGAATGGAGGGATAAACATTTGATAGTAAAATACAACTGGATGGGGTAATCAAACTTCTTGCTGGAATAATTTCATTATTTATAGATATTTTACCATCTTGAGTTAAATATTCTTCTAAAATAGATTTACTTGATAAGTATATGCAAATTCGGTTGTTCGTAATTCTTGATGCAAACGTTATATTTTTTGGTTGACCTTTAGGACCTAGTGCATAAACATATTCTTCTAATTTAACTCCGTCTAAATATGGAGGCCAATGCTTTTGAAGGATAAACTTTCTTAGATGCTGCTAGCGAGTAGGTAGGTTGAAAGATGGGGTGAGTTATAGTTTAGTATAGAGTACTTCTGTAGTCAGAAGACTCAGCCGTTTCTACATTCATTATTGCTGAAGGTATGTTAATTGACATTTGTTTAAATGCGGTCCTGTTCACTATGAACATTCTGGTTATAAAAACCGGCTGCCCAAGCGATAAGATCATTTAAAACTATCCTATCTGTTAGAGTTTCTGTGTTGATTCAAGCATTGTCTAATTTAGACAATTTCGCAATCAAGTTATGGGGAAGAAAAAACATAACTCACTGGTTGTCCTTAAAGTTGATAACGTTATTGGTGCACTTACACAAACTAAATACAAATTTGAATAAATGTCCACCACTAAATTATTAAAACAACAGGAGCTGATATCAAAACACCTGTACGGTATAGGTATCAGGACCGGCGATAGTTTTTTTTATGTGAAAGTGGCTAAATCTTCTTAACCACTATAGGATAGCGAAACCCTTTATTTTCTGAAGACTGGAACACCCTTTCTATTTTGATATATTTTCAAATTATAGTCTAAGTTGGAGGAAAATTTGTGGTATAAGAAGATTTTACAAAAAAATTATACTTTCTTCGATATTTGTCCGGTCCCGGACTTTTGCCTATCTCTGTATATGAATTGTACACATTTTAAATCGGAACGAATTTGGCCAATTGACAGATTTATGGCTCCGCCGGATTTATGAATAAACTATAAATATTGTATGGTTCTTTTCACGATCTAAAAGAAACTGACTTGACTTATGCAATAAAACCATAAAACCTTTCTGATTTATTCCATCTCAGGTCAGGTCAGTTTTTTTGATCTTAAAAAGAACTATCATGAACTATACACGACTTAAGGTATAACAAAAAGCTGTAGATTTCACCTGCTTAAATGTCCAAGTTTCATCTTCAAAATAGAATGCAATTTTGTTGGGATTCCTTCTTGTTGTTTTCGTGAAAAGCTTAGGAACTGTATCTTGCCTCCATTCCAATGGTATGATATATATAAATGCCTTTAAACCTGTTGATATCAATCTGAAAAAGACTATAATGTTTAATATCCAATTCAAAAATTGTTAGAAGATGTATCCTTTTATTGATTAGAACATGTGAACTGCTTAAAAACTTAATTTCCATTAGGTAATAATTAAAAATAAATATCGTTTTTTGAAAATATTTGCGAATACGTTTCACTTAGAAGATACACGTATATACAGGGTGTAACAAAAAGGAGGGTCATAAATCACACCACATATTCTGGGGCTAAAAATAACTCGATCCAACCCAAGTTACCCCAGTACAAATGTGCATGCGAAAAAAGTCACAAACCTTCGAAGTTACCAAATGAAAATTGATTTTTTCAAATATTTCGACAGTTATTTGACATACTATAAAGAAAGTTGATAAGTGGCTTTCTTATAATTAGAGCATCTTAAAAAAAATAAGGAACTATTTTATTATGGGAGTTGAGATCCTTCAAACCCCCCAAAATTTTTGTGTTTGTTACAATTGTGGCACCATTATTTAAGCACATTATTTTTGAAACTTTTTTGCTCCTTAGTAATTTTCACAATTATCCGTTTTTATTGAGATACGGCCTATTTTTCATTATGCTTCAAAAACTGTGTATTAAATATCCATTTAGTAAACAACCGTTGTTACTAAGGATATAATTAGACATTGAAGCAATAATAGGCCTCTTGCATAGATTTTTATTTTTACCTTAAAGTATTCTAAAAACCTCTTAAAGTATAATAAATATCCTTTCCCCTCTTTTGTTTCCAAAAAGTACTTGAAATTATCTCATAAATTCCCTGAGAAAGTTTTACGAAGCCCTTTAAATTTGACGTCACACGAAAACGGTGAGTGACGTCACAAGGTACAAACTTCAAATCTGGAGTATTTTGTGTTGCGGATCCTTTATTTGAACAAAATAATGAAGTAACACTAATTCATGTTAGTTATAATGAACAGTTCTTAAAGCCCATTATAGAAAAATTTGGAAAACAAACATTTATAATGCACTTAATAAAGATGAGTAAAAATTGATAATTTACTGTTGTTTCATTGTAACCTTTTATTCTAAGTGCAAAACAAAAATAGGAATAATAGAATAAACATATTCATATTCAAAAAATATTTAAATATATTTTATTAGGACATCTGCAGGCTTCAGTTTAGGTAAATGTTTCTCTTCTATCCAGTAATCTCCCAGACACTGTGCTCTAGGATTCTGGAGTGCTGTGTAGCTAGAAAGTATGTGGATGTAGGTTTCTTTTACCATGCCACAATATCTGCATTCTTCTTCCTCCACTATTTTGAGCTTTTTCAGGATCCCATTCAGGTCTTCGCAGAGATAAACATGGCTGTTTGATGAAAAATCTTAAGGCTTACGCCTCAATAACTTTTCGGAGTTTTTCTTCAATGAGTAGCTTAATGAATGTTTTTCCAAGAGTGGAGATAGTTGTACTTTCACTACCAGGCACGATACAGTAACCATAAACCATTTTTTCTCAAAAAATCACCAAAAACTTCGTTGGAAAATATTAACTTTGATAGACGTCAAAACTAGTCAAACCAATAGCACAGATCACAAAACAGTCTAACGATTATCCAAGATTATCTATGGCACAGATTATATTTGAAAATGTTCCTATGGGATGATATTTACGTATAAATAATAATTTTAATGCAATAAAAAAATTATCTGCGAGGGGTCTATTGTCAATAATACATTTGAAGCTTTCAGCAAAAAGGCTTAACTACTGAGAAGTGGTTAAACGTAGTTTAACCATTGGTCCAGTGACCAGTAGAACCTGCTGAGGTACAGCACACCCTAAGAGGAACTAACTTTTCTAATAACAATGGAATACACCTTTACAGAAATGGCAGATATTCATTTAATTTTGGGTAAGTTTCGTCATGACTTTGAGTCTATCACAAATAATTGATGTTCCCACAAGAGTTACAGCTACTTCAGCGACATTATTAGATTATGTCATCGTTCAATCTGATAGAGAAGTGGAAAAAGGTGTAATTCATAGTATTATATCAGATCATTCCATTGTTTATTGTAAATTTAAAATTGTTAGTAATAAGCTGATGCCAAAAATATGCACATATAGAAGTTTTAAATATTTTGATCAAGATGTGTTTCAAACAGATCTTCTAAATACCTCCTTTTTTCGAATATACGATCAAGAATCTGCTGATGCAAAATTGTCATATTTTATTAACTGTTTAAATAATTTGTTTGATAGACATATCCCTTTAATCACATCTAGAATCACTAAAGCAAAAGCACCATGGATAACAGATGTCATTAAGATAATGATGAAAGAAAGGGACAAAGCTTTATTTAAATTTAAGGCAACAAAATTATAGAGACATTTAAATTTTTATAGACAAATGCGGAATTTAACTAACCAGGCTATTTGCAGAGAAAAAAAAGCATATTTCATATATCACTTTAACAATACTTCAACAAAAGAAATGTGGAGCACACTTAGAACACATAAATTAATTTCTGATAAAAATAATAAAATACCAGAAACTTTATGCAAGCCTGAAGAACTAAATAATTTTTTTATCAATTCAATTCCTGATATAAAAGATTGTTTCAGAATTTTACGATAATAGATAGATAGTTTATTGACCTTAAATACAATAATTAGTACATACAGTCATAAATATATAAAGTAAAAAATGAGTATAAAAAAAATAAGTAAATGCGATACATCAAATTTATCTAATGCGATAAAAATAAATATAAATATTAAAACACAACTAGGACAAAAAACTTCACAGTAAACATCCCATTAAACAGAAACCGTGAAAGTAGAAAAAAACTGAACTATGCTTTTTGTGAGTTATGTTGCAACAGAAAACGTTTTGCTAGTTTGCTGAAAGCACACTTATTTAACTTGCCAACGGCTTTTTCTGTATAAAACTTTTTAAACACATTATATAGATTACAGTCTACTCGATTGTTTTGTGATAAGCAAATTCTTGATCTTGGTGGTACAAGAGAGGTCGCATTTCTGGTATTATAATTATGCATATCTGCGTGGGACACCAACAAATCAATATTGAGATGAATATTCATTAGAGATTCATAAATGAATATACAAGGAAGCGGAAGGATGTGGAGCTTCTTGAACAGTTTCTGGCATGGTTCGCCATATTGAACATTTGCGACGATACGAACAGCCATTTTTTGCAATGTAAAAACTTTTGAAGCATTTGTTGCTCCGCCCCACAGAATAACACCATAGTTGAGATGACTATGAACGAGTGCAAAATAAACCATTCGTAGAATATTTTGACTCAAACAATTTCTAATCTGCTTTAAAGCGAATATTTGCGATGAGATCTTTGAGCATAAGCAATCTATATGAGATGCCCAAGATAACCGCGAATCTAAAGTTATTCCAAGCAGCTTCACTGGCTCAGAAGTTGGAATGAACTTGCTTGATGTAAACCGAATGTTCTGGGTTTTTGTGTCATTAAGCTTGAGTTGATTACTGTTGCACCACGATTTTACATTCAACATGCAAACATTTGCCAAGTTCTCTTCATCTCTAACCAAGGTTGTGGTATCATCAGCAAACAGAACACAGCGAGCTTTCCCCAAGGAACTTGGTAAATCGTTCACATATATAATAAATAATATTGGTCCTAATACAGATCCTTGAGGAACTCCTCTTGAAACAGGAGTCAATTTTGATTCAACATTATCCAAACTCACGTATTGAGACCTGTCTGTTAGATACGAACTAAATAATCTTAACACATTACCCCTAACACCGTAATATTCTAGTTTGTCTAAAAGATATTCAATGTTAACACAGTCAAAAGCCTTGGTGAGATCATACATCGTTGCAGATGTATCATATCTGTCATCAAAGCCCTCAACCACGCTTTGAACAATATCGACTACTGCTTTAATTGTGGACATGTTTTTCCGAAAACCAAACTGAGATGGCGACAATAATTTTTTCTGTTCCAAAAAAGAAACCAGTTTATTTTTAAGTATAATTTCAAAAATTTTACCCAGTACTGGTACAATTGCAATTGGCCTGAAGTTGTCAGGGTTATTCAAATCTCCCTTTTTATGTATGGGTATAATTTTGGTTATTTTTAATGCATCAGGCCAGCAGCCCTCCAATATACATTTATTAAAAAGTATCTCTAGTGGTCCAATAAGTGTCTCAAACGAGGCTTTTATCATATGACTGTTCAGTCCATAAAAATCTAAGCAAATTGAGTTTTTTAAACTCAATATTGCCAGTTTGATATCAGATTCCAAGATAGGATTAATAAAAAATGAACCCGAAGGTTTCGAGACCTTATGTAGATATTCAAGAGGATGAATGGATTCCTCCGTAATACTCATAGTGATTTTATCTGCTATAGTAACAAAAAATGTATTTAGATCAGCTGCAGTCAATTTTGTAGCAACAGTACCATGTGTTTTAGTATTTCTCTCAGAATTTACTATATTCCATATAGTTTTGCTTTTATTGTCAGATTCATGTATTTTACCAGAATAAAAAGCACGTTTTTGGTTTTTTACGGCCTTTTTATAATTTTTACGAGCATTATGGTATTTAACCCAATCAGTGAAAGTATTTGTGTTTCTACGTGCAATATTGAGTTCAAAAACTTCTCTTTTCATTCCCATTCCATTCATTGAACCATTCACACTTACGCATTTTTTATTTAAATTTTGTAACAGGAAAACACATGTCCACATTTAATGCTAATACATTCATTATCTTATGGGCTATTACATTTGGTTCACAATTCTGGAAATTCAGATCATGCCAATTTATGTCACTTAGTTTGCTTGGAAAATTACTGACTCTTTTGCTGTTAATTAATCTTTTGTGTGTTAACTTATTACTAGTAATTGTGGTAGGAGCCACGATTTTAAGAAAAATACCAGTATGATCAGCTAGACTTGGATCATAAATTCCAGTGGAAATTACTTCCGGGCTCGTATTGGAAATGATATTATCCAAGCATGATCTAGTTATTGGCGTGATTCTTGTTGGATCATTTATATAATGTCTAAACCCATATATTTTCATAATATTGTGAAGATCCTTCACGTGCTCAGTATCAACATTCAGATCCACATTAATATCCCCCAATATATTGATATTTTTATAAATCTTTGAGAAAGTATACAATAAATCATGAAACTTATCTTTGAAAATCTTAATATCACTATTTGATGAAGACCTGTAGACTGTTACTATTAAGGTATTTTGATTAGTCAATTCAATACCACAGAACTCAGCATGAACGGGGGTACAAAATTTAGAGCAGTCAACTTTTTTTACCGGAAGTTTTCCTTTACTAAAAATCGCCACACCTCCGTGTTGTTTCTTATCGCGACTAAATGATGATTCTAGTTTAAAATTGTTTATATTAACCATTTTTAATTTATCAGTGGTGAGCCAGTGCTCAGAAACACAAAAAATATCAACAGCAAAATCTTCAAGAATCAAGTTTATCTCATCAATCTTATCTCATCAATCTTATTAACTCTGTACATTGATATGTAATACTGAAAACATTTTTCTATTACCAGTTATCCGGTCTATTTACACATTCAAGGTTACATTAATTCCCAACCAGCTGAAAATTGGCATACTTGTTCTAAATATCATTATAAAGAAAACCTCAAAAGTCCTCATCTTTCCGAGGTGTGCTAAAAATTTGGCACGGGGTCAAAGGTCAAAAAAATGAGTTTCTTGCAATTTTTAGCGAAACGGTGAGTTTTTTTCGCAAAACTACCTCATTACAAAATTGTAGATCACAAAATTCTCTACAAAAAATGTGTCAATGATTTTTTTCTCAAAAGCCACCATTTTGGCGATATAACGCTTTGAAAAGTTGGATCAGTCGTAATTCCCTTGTTTTGCACACGTTTCCACGCCACCTGTGAGGTAGTATACTTAGCGCGTTTTTTTAACGTGGTTTCCCCTAACTGTAATTTAGACTTGAACGATCTTGGTCGAATAGCAGTCATTATACCATGACAAATATTTGTGCATACTGATTTCAAATGATCGAAATTTGATCGTTTATTTTTTAAGATAATTCGCTCCAAAAGAAATGTCAGTGACTCTGAGATGTCGTTATTTAAATCTTCAAACATTCGACCTGGTGGAGGGTAGTGGGAATTATTAAATACTGAGGATTGAATATCTTCTCGAATAATAGATGCTGCTGCTTCTAGAATTCTTAATCATTCTTCTTGTTTATTCATTTCTTTCTTTTCGCACCAAGCTTGATTTAAAATTTCATGGTGATTGTCTATCAAGCATATAAATGTTGACGCTACCGATTTTTCAGTGATAATAATCTTATCGCCATATTTCAGTTTAAGTCGCAGCTTAAGAGTCCTCTTATCTGAAGTTAAAATTTCACTAACATCATTTAATTCAGCCAAAGTAAACTGACAGTCATTGCTACTCTCAATGTATGTAAATATTTCCTGCATTGCCAGATTTGTTGCTTCTTCTTTAGGACGACCGACTTTACCGCCAGTATTCGGTTTAAAAAAAAGCATAACACTCTTTGCTAACTCATATTCAAATTCAATTCGGGTAACAACAGCTTTCGATATAGCATCGGAACGAGTCCGTGCTACTTCCGAAATTGAATCTTCAGTGATCTACAATTTTCTACTGAGGTAATTTTACGAAAAAACTCACCGTTTCGCTAAAAATCGCAAAATATTCATTTTTTTGACCTTTGACCCCGTGCCAAATTTTTAGCACACCTCGGAACGATGAGGACTTTTGAGGTTTTCTTTATAATGATATTTAGTACAATTATGCCAATTATCAGCTGGTTGGGAATTTATGTAACCTTCCTCCTTATTTTAGGCTTAAATTGACCGGATTACAGCTAGATCTACGGAAACGTTTAAACTGACACTATTTTTCGGTTGAATTGTATTTCCTTGTCAGAAAAAAACGATTAAGGACGACACCAGAAGGCCACACCTCAGATTTTAAAATATTATTTGATTCATCAGCCGGTAGAGATATTTTGAATGAACTATAATCATTTGGATAACGAGAGTTTAATTTTAACACTTTCACATTTGCAGAAAATTTACTGAGATACCTTGTTAGCTCTTCTTCTGAAGTATCAGTGGAAAATTTTGAAGCATGGTAGTGATAGGACTTCTTATTTATATCAGCTGCGGTTAACTTGCAGTCCTCAGCATTATTGAGAGATCCCACTAATAAATTTCTTGTCCTATTATTCGGTTTCTTCGAACTAACGGATATCAAATTTCTATTAACTGGAGGCTCCTTCACGTTTTTATTTGTATCACAATTATTCTGAGCTGTCGCATTTTGTAACGCACCAGCTACTGCAGCCGCAGATATGTTGAAATGAGAATTTCTCGAGGTCAGTTGCTTGGTGGATATATCCACCATAACAAGGTAAATAACGTGAATTTTCAATTTGAAGAAATAAATGATTGTTTTGTGTAGACAGTTTTATCGCAAATTAAAACAAACGCAGTAGGGTGTGATGGTATAAATATAAACCTTATTAGACTTTGTTGTCCCCACATAGTTCCTTATATAACTCACATAATAAACTTTTGCTTGACAAGTAATGTGTTTCCGTCAGTGTGGAAGAGTGCTGTGGTGAAAGTGTTACCAAAGACACAAAACCCAACAGAAATGAAGGACCTTAGGGGTATAAGTATATTACCTACTATGTCTAAAATTTTTGAGAGAGCAGTAGAAGTACAAATTAAGGAATATATCCAACAATATTCATTATTACCTGAGGTCCAATCAGGATTTCGGAAAGGTTACAGCTGTGCTACCGCACTTTTGCATATTGTCGACGATATTATAGCTGCAGCTGATAAACAATATCCGATTTTGGTTTTGTTAGATTTTAGCCGGGCGTTTGATACAATTAATTACGATTTAATGTTGAAAATTCTTAAATGTATAGGGTTCTCTCCAAATGCGCTGGAATTATTAGGTAACTATTTAAAAAATAGACAGCAAAAAGTATCGATAAATGATTGTAGTTCAAGTTTCTTAAATCTCAGATCTGGTGTGCCACAGGGATCAATACTAGGGCCTTTACTATTTTCAATATATACGTCCCATTTATTATCTACTATTCAGTCATGTCAAACTCATCTATATGCTGACGATACTCAGCTTTATTTCAGTTTTCCAGGAGAGTTAATAAGAAATGCTTGTAGCCTGATTAATACAGACTTAAATAAATTTGTTACTGCTGCAGAGGAACATTGTTTGTGCATAAACCCTAAGAAGTCGAAGGTCTTAATATTTGGCCCAAAACATCATAGGGAAAATGTATACCATTCTGTAAATATAAACATTCGAGGAGAATCTTTGGCAATTGTGAGAGAAGCGAGAAATCTTGGTGTCTTGATGGATACAATTTGAGGTTTGAGAATCATGTAATTAAATTAATACAACGCGCATATTATACTTTAAAAATCATTTATGGGAATAGACACCTTTTACCGTTTCATATAAAGAAATGTCTATGTGAATCACTTATTTTATCAATTTTCAATTTCGCTGACTCAGTATATGGCCCAAATTTAACTATCCAGTCTAAAAATAGAATTTAAAAGGTTCAAAATTCGTGTCTTAGGTTAATTTATGGGATTCGCAGGCGCCAGAGAATTTCGCACAAACTCCAATCAATTGGATGGTTAAATATGAACAACAGAAGAATACATCACGCATTTTATGTCTATTTTATAAAATTATAAGGACAAAAAAGCCGTCGTATCTTCACCGTAAAATCAAATACCGAACTGATGTACATAATCTTAATATTAGATTTGGGGGAATGATTACGGTGCCAAGATTTAAAACTGAAGTCTACAGACGGTCCATCAAATATCAAATTTATCACTTGTACAATCCCTTACCTAACGGTTTTAAAACATTAAGTATTGGCAAATTTATTTTCAATTGTAAAAATCATTTGTTGACTGGTCAATGATAATTACGTTGGCTCGTGTTTAATTACCTACCTAGAATTTTTGTTTTCATTATAAATAATATAACTGTTATAAATATTTAAATTATATAATTCGCAGCGATTTTAGGGTTAAGTGGAAGAGCATTGCTTGCAGGTACTCTATGTAGGTACTTGCAAGAAATGAACTTCGCCCTTTATTTCTCTATTACTTGTATGTATACATTATTATTACCATTGTTTTTGTTTAGAGAAATAATAAAGACATTATTATTATTATTATTTATTATTATAAGATTCAAGATTCTTATCGATAATTTTGATAACACGAATTACCTGGAATTACTTGGAAGAGGTAAATCTCAGAACAAGGCAAAATATGTTACATGATGGTGCTCCAACACATTACACTAACGAAGTTAGGCAGCATCTTTGGGAGTAATATCGTGGACGCTGGATTGGAAGGGGTCCTGATGCACCTATTGCTTGGTCACTCAGAGGTCCAGATCTGAACCTTATCGACTTTAACGTCTAGGGTTGCATGAAGGACGATGTGTATGCTGTAGAAATTACGAGCGAACAGCAACTGAGGAATAGAATCCTTGAGGGTGCAATTGCCATTGCTTTTTCAGAATATTCGGTTTTCGTTAGTAAAACGGTGCCGACTGTGTATTCAAGAAAATGGGGGCCATTTCGAACATCTAATAAAAACTACACTTTTGTAAATAAATAAGATGCAATCATAAATTTAGGACCCTCGAAAAACTTAAAAATTCTTTGACTTCAATTTTTATTACTCGAAATTTTTGAAGCATAATGAAAGGTCGTATCTCGATAAAAACTGATAATTGTAAAAAGTACTAAGGGGCAAAAAAGTTTCAAAAATAATGTGTTTGAATAATGGTGCCACAATAAGCATTAAATTGTAACGTGCACAAAAATTTGGGGGTTGGGTTTAGGGGATCTCAACTCCCATAAATTTTTAACGGGGTGCAATAATTCCCTGTTTTTTTAAGATGCTCCAATCATAAGAAAGCCACTTGTCAACTTTCATTATAATATATAGAACAGCTGTCGAAATATTTCAAAAAATCAATTTTCATTTGGTAACTTCGAGGGTTGTAACTTTTTATGCATGCATATCTGTACTAGGTTAACTTGAGATGGATCGAGTTATTTTTAGCCCTAGAATATGTGGTATGATTTATGGCCTGCCTTTTTGATACACCCTGTATGTATATGTCACGACAAACATTGAATTTTAAATTACATTTCTAGGTTATAAGCAGTTGGAATGATCTACAAAATTTACCCAACTATTCTGGTTTGCAATTAGAAAGGAAAATATCACTAATAAATACGATGGTTTTACGGGAAACTATAATAGACCATTGACAGTACCAATGAGTACTAAGAGACATTTGTAGTGATTCGAATTTTGGTTAATCAGTGAAGGTGAAGATGTCGCTGTTATCACATTTTCAACATTCTCTCCACTGGAAGATATGCTCCTATTGATTGTGATTTCGGTATTGTCTTTAGTCTGAGATTAAGCTCACAGATCTTGGACGGAGAATATCTACCTTGTACTTCGAAACCGGTCTACAAGTGATTCCCTTATTTTATTATTACCTTATTTTCGTTTCTTCCATTATTACATTCGAGCTAGAATATGGCTAGAATGAAAAACCTCCATTCACAGGCATAGATAAAAAACAACTTATAGATGGGAAACTGACCCGTGGCGCCCTCTATTCATACGGGTGGCGCTACCTTGAGAGTCCCGTCAGTACCTCTGGCACAAATCAGGTTGTGAACTTCGCTAACAGCCGAAAAAGAAGATTCCTGTAATTTTACAGTGTTTTGCGGTATATTCAAAATTACTGTAATTTTACTTTCATTCCAAAATGACATTCACGATCCATTTTTTGATATTTCATTTAAAATTACTCAACATTAGATTAATATTACAATAATAATAATAATGAAAAGTCAAGTAAAATTAAATGAAATGTCAAAAAATGAATCATATAATGCCTGAATTGCGAAAAATAAAGCAATAATCATCAAGTTTACATATTTTATTGAATTAAAAAAGTATACAATAAATGAAACATATCTCAATGACAAACAGTAAAAAAAAATGTTAGGAATTCAACAATAATGATGGGAAGTTCAAAGTTGTGTGGAAGAATAACTGCTACTTCTGTTACTTTCTATTTGATGGAACATGTTTTGAAATGGAGATAAAGCTTACCGTATGCACCTCACATTACAGTCTTTCACAAAACATATTCTTGAAATTGTCTCTTCAAGTAAAAGTCCCACTATGAACAATAAAATCTAAATACGAATACTCAACACACACACAAATAAGCAGTTGTTAGTGGTTGTCAGGCAGTTGTCAGGTTAGGATGTCAGCGCTAATATGTATGTGGAAGAATCTGCAACTACCACTAATGGCGTTACAGTTTTCATCAAATTACAAATTTTAGTACTGACGGGACTTTTTATGTGGCAGCACCCGTGCGCCTTCAGAGATCCCCTACCCTGTTCACAGGTAGGGGATCTCTGAAGGCGCGTGAGTGCTGCCACATAAAAAGTCCCGTCAGTACTAAAATTTGTAATTTAATGGAAACTGTAATGCCGTTAGTGGTAGTTGCAGATTCTTCCACATTATATAATAGCGCTGACAACTTCCTGACAACCACTGACAACTGCTTATTTGTGTGTGTGTTGAGTATTCGTATCGTGGATTCGTATTATCTGGTATTATCTATGATTCGTATTTGGTGTTTATTGTGGGACTTTTACTTTAAGAGACAATGTCAAGAATATTTTTGTGAAAGACTGTGATGTGAGGTGCATACGGTAAGCTTTATCTTCATTAAAAAAACATGTTCCATTAAATAGAAAGTGAAAGAAGTATGACTATTATTTTTTTCATGTTTGTCATTGAAATATGTAAAAAAACGTTTCATTTATTGTATACTTTTTCAATCAATAAAATATATAAACTTGTTGATTATTGCTTATTTTTCCCAATTCTGGCATTATATATGATACATTTTTTGACATTTCATTTAATTTTACTTGACTTTTCATTGTTATTATTGTAATCAATCTAATGTTGAGTAATTTTAAATGAAATATCAAAAAATGGATCGTGAATGTCATTTTGCAATAAAAGTAAAATTACAGTAATTTTGAATAAAGGTACCTACAGCAAAAAACTGTAAAATTACAGGAATCTTCTTTTTCGGCTGTTAGCGAAGTTCACAACCTGATTTGTGCCAGAGGTACTGACGGGACTCTCAAGGTAGCGCCACCCGTATGAATAGAGGGCGCCACGGGTCAGTTTCCCATCTATATCAAGGAATAGACAGCAATACAAAAGACTAGTGCACAACACCTAGGACACTAATGGTTAGAACAGGGACATTTACCTAAACTGAAGCCTGTAGATATCCTAAAATTCTTTCAGAAAATCATTCTAACTACTAGTCTCTGAGACCATTCTCAGGGTGCCTATTCCCCAACTCGAGATAGCTATCGGCTGAGAGTTTATTTCTATAAGACCATTCGAAACTATCGCTGTCACTGCTAACATGTTACCGCTAAAGGTGCCTTTAGACCATAAGAATTTTCATTGGATTTGAACTTATAAAAAGTAAAATTGGAGCGATATTGAACAATCCATTTAGTGATGGGTAATGTTAATGGGTAATATTATCAACCAGTTAAAAATTGTTTGAAGTTAACCACGGTTAACAATTTAGACAGCCACTTAAAAAAGCATCGAAGAAGAGAAGAGAGAAGTAAAATGAATTAAATTTTGCTCGTTGATATGCAATGCGCATGTCCACCTCAATCTACACCCTCGAGTTCACCCAGTAGAATGGGTAATAGGAGTTTGTGAGCATTTGGTTTTAGTGGATACGGTATTTGCAATTTTGAGAGAGCGCGCGTGCTCACTTCATAACAATTTACGCTCCTAAAAGCTCTGACTTCCTAGTGACTTAGTGAGACACCCAGAAACTAAGTGGAGTGTAGGGGATATGATAGTTCATACATAACTTAATTGTAGGAGGTATCTACAGAAGTGAAGTTACTTACTTAAAATCACGTCTCCATGTCTTGTAAAGAATGTAAAACCATCTGTACCTTTTTTCTTTTGATAAATACCATGTTAATAATAAAATGAATCCGGACAGCCAAAACTAAAAACAAAAAATGTATGTTATTTGCTTACAGGAAAAATGTTCATCACAACAATATCATCATCAAAAGTCCTTGCGGATTAGTGCTAATCAAATCTAATAAGGCATTTTGTTATATCACTTGAGATTGATTGGTTCCCCACTTTTATAGTATTAGAATTTGCTTCAGACACTTGCTGGTTTGTTATCTATTTCCACTTTATCATTTGAAAATCCACACCTCCATTTTTGCATTGCATTTTTGTAATCATCTACAGCGCGCGGCTAAATTATGGAACAATTTCAGTATTTTTCAATTAGTTTACTCTTCACAAAAATCCTGGAGTGTAATCTCAGATGACGATTTCTTGATAATATGCAAACACGATGACGTCTCCAGTTTTGAAGTGGTGACGTAATTGTTAATTTTTTTATTGAAATGCGGATCTTCTGTTTACTACTCCAGCCAACATTCTTGCGGAGGGAAGAGTCATAGATAAAGGATGCGTTCGCCCAATAGAGTAGATAGGCAACTCAGTATTCAAGTTCTGTTCTCTGATTACCGCGCCCACTGACGAGTGTAGTCAGAAACATAGCACAAGCGGGAAGCGCTTTTTTTCCTTAAACTTACCTGGCTTGTTTATGCAGGGTTTCCATTATCAGTAAAGAGATTAAAGGGTCCACATTTTATTGTTTATAAAATATATATTTTTGTCGCTGCTTCTACACGATGAGCGAATAAAATACTTTTTATTGTTATCATTGTCATCCTGAAAATGGTGAATTTCCCATTGTTCAGATGTTGAATCTGGATGTTCTTCAAGCGGTTCGGTATACGACTATAGTTCGGACAATACCATAGGGCATAGAGGACCAGGGTAATGTACGTTATACAAGACCGGAACAAGTTCTACAAAAGAAAGCGATCTAGATGACCCTTTAGGCGCTTACCCGGAGAGTGAGGGGCAACAGGTCCTCTTTTAAATGACCAGATTTTAACACGTTGGTCTTTTCAAAGAGACCGATAAATATTATCTGAAAGGAGTAAATAAAAAATAAAAAAATACCCAACTCTTTCTAATGGGAGAGGGGCGGGGCAAGACCTAAATTTGATATGGGCGACATATATTTTGCGAGGCCCCCTAATGGACGCAAGAGGACAGATTTTGTTGAAACTATTTTTTTTTAATTATTTATTGCCAGATTAGCAATTATATCTATTTGCGTTCTCGGGCCTTCGAGGCGCGAGGCCCCTTTGGCCGCAAGGCCGTAGGCGGTGGCCCACGTCGCCCACGCCTTACGCCGCCTCTGAATGGGACCATACTACAAGTTCCTCAGGTTAATGCTGAAGTGCAAATTCTGCTTTCAAATAAACAGAAAAATGCCGATATATATTTATCCAAAGTTCAAAATAATTTAAGAAAAGGATTAACCGCTTCGGGTCAAGCCCTGAACAATTCTCTGGACAAGCCGGAGAGCGAAAAATACAAAACCGTCAACATCGCAAGAATTTGTAGAAGTTGAGGAGGGAGTGCTACTAGCGAAACCTTCAACATCGCAGAGGGTTCTGTAGAAGTTACACAGTTTGTAGGTAACTTAGCAGGCAGGCTGCAATATTTTGTTCCACAGTGGCTTCAAATAACTGGAAACCCTTTCATCATAAATTGCATTAAAGGCTTCAAACTACCGCTCAGTTCCAAACTGACCCAAAGAAATTTTAACCAAAATGAAACATTCACTGGAACTGAAAAAATCTGACGTTTTTACAGGATTTTACGATAAACCTGCGACCAAAGAGCAAAGTTTTTCAGATTTTTTACTAAATATGAACAAATAAGCTATTGAAACCTGGTATGAGTAGTGAGAGTCATTTTTTTTTTCTCTCAACAAATACACTAAATATGTATCTTCTGTATGTTCCTTGTGGTATATTATTCCCAAGAAATTAAAAAAAGAACAAATACACTGTTATATAGAATAAGTGTTCGCACTTTGTTGCCTTTATATATTATTTTTATTTATATTTGCATATTTCTTATATTGATGTGTTAATTTATTTTATTTTTGTTTTTTGGCTCTTGATGTATAATCTCACAATTATCAAAAGATATCTTAACAGGATTACACTTTCTTTATGAGTGACCACTTTCTATTAGATCGTTGCTTAAAACATCTACAGTGTGTTATATATTGGAAACCAGATGTGAAGTATAATTAATGGATTAAACGACTTACCTTAAGGAAGTTGAATCCAAATTATACGAGCATCTGGTTTCCAATATATATAAACTCCCTCCCAACCCTAAACTACTATATAGACTTATAGACTATCCCATTGGATTTATACGATCTAAACACAACTAATAATGAGGGGTTAAGGGACGACGAGATACGACAGAGGTACCTAGATAGACTGAATAGCCGGGCAATACAGGGTGCGAAAAATTTATTTCTTTTAACGTTGTGGACATTTTGTAGATGATGAAATATAAGCTACATATTTTGAATACTGAAAAAGCGAAACCACCGGGATTCGAACCCGGGACCCCTCAGTTACAAACCCTTACGCTAACCACTACGCTACGGAGGTTCCTACTTATCAATGTTCTGTTCGGTAATTTTACTATTTATTTAATCGCCTACAGAATATACTACAGTGTGTTATATATTGGAAACCAGATGCTCGTATAATTTGGATTCAACTTCCTTAAGGTAAATCGTTTAATCCATTAAGTATTTTGCCATATACAGATAGTTTTCACTCGTCGTGGGACACCCTGTATAATTTGTGATATGGCGCTGGGAGTCTAGGCCCTAACGATTTATTTTATTTATTTCTATACATCTAATATGTTTGTATTTGTTTGTTAGTTATCAATTGGCCACGTATTCAATTTAAAATTATATGTTTTACGTACTTAACACTTAATTATATGTTTTAGATTGCGAAAAACGCAAACGCCTAAAATTACATATTTTTAACATGAATGCATGTTTGGGACTCGCGAAATATTTTTAAATACTAGGGGGGTCGTGTCATAAAAAGGTAGATGGACGCTCTAAGGTATCAGAAAACTTCACGCCAAATTGCATCGTATTACGTATTCTGAGACGAAAATTACCAAATTCAGTTACATCAAGAAACTCAACAATGATGATCCCGATCGCCGAATGTATTTTGCAGGATTTATGTAACCGCAACACACGGTTTATTGTACAAATTATGTTTTCTGATAAGGCTATATTTTGTCTAACTAGTTCAGTCAAAATAGTGAATATTGGAGTAAGGACTGGATGACTGAAGGTCATAGTGAACGCCATCAATAAATGGAGGGATTAATTAATGATACAATTAGGTATTGGTCCTTCTTGTGGAAAATCTTAAGGGCTGACGTTATCTGCAATTTTTGTTAACAGAAAATACACATCCTTGTCAAAATGTATCGATGCGCACTTATCAGTGTTATCCATGTAGGTGTGGATTAATTGACGATGACCAATAGATCTCCACATCTCACACACCGAGATTTTTTTTTCAAAGGCTTATGTATACAAACTGTAAAATATACAAGAGTTTCTTTCTATTTTTTCACGATGCCATTCCTATTTTCTAGAAAATAACTCTGCATGGAGGGTTCGTTACATTCAATACCTCGAATCAAAAACCTTATCTACAATTTCATTCAGAATGTTTTTTTGACTTTATAAAAATTTGGTTATCTTGTGGTTTTTAACAAAATATTTCATAGTGCTTCTCTTTTGAAAAGTAGTAAATGAATAAATCGCTTGATAAAACCACCTCATACTATATTTCAGTTATTAGAAACAACGACCTGGATGAGGGTTTACCAAAAGACAATTTCAAAATAGAAATTTTATCTTTTAATTCTCAATATTTTTAAATTGAATAAACTATTATCTTCTGCTCATCTGGCTGATGTAGCATGACATACATAGAAAATGTCTCCAATATAAAAGAAGAGATATATAATAAAAATAAAGTTATTAAAAAAAAAAGATCATTAGTAAGTACCTAATAAGGTGTAGTTAAAGTTTAGGTACATTATTTAGGTTATTCTAAAAAAATGAATATTTAAACACTTACTTGCAAATTAAAAAACATTTCCTAGCAACTACAATCACTTCTACAGTCTGTGTGTGTAACTTAAAAAACAATATTTTTGCATTAAAAAAAAATCACAATGTATACTCTCCTTATAATTCAGGAATAACACATTATTATTATAGTACAGTAAATTTGAACACTTTTTGGTTTTGAAATGGAAACCTTCACACGTTCCCATTCGGTGGTTACATATAAATAATAATTTCAGCACGGATGTATAGATTGCAGAAACGCCGTCAACAGTCTACTGAGTACTAGTAGGTCACCATATGAATACTGCCAAGGCGATCGGGTTTCACGACCACTACAAACAAATTATAATAAAAGTATTTTATAATGAAAGTTAAGAGAGATTTTACAACAACGAAGATAGATGTAATAAACAACACGATTCACATGCTCTTGTATCTAAGGTTATCGACACATCAACAGTCGGATACTTATACTACAGAGTTGAACAAAATATGGAATCTATTTTTGGTGGCAAAAAGAGTTATTTTATCAAAATTTTATAATTGTTATAACAAGATTAGGTACAAAGAAATTTTACCTATTATATATTTTCATCATTCGTGGATTCACATTGTACCTACCACATGACGGACATGCTACACATTTGAAGAAAAAGTTTAAATATAGTGTATTTTTATTATATTGATATAACAGCTCATTATAAATTCAAATAAGTGTCTGAAACACTTCATGGTAATTCACAGAATTAAACAGAATTGCAAGCGCTTTTTCATGTACAGGGTGTCCCAAATTGGTGTGTTTTGCAGGGTATCTCGTAAACTACAAGAGATAGAAGAAAAGCAGTTTAGATGTTATGACTCCTTTTTTTGGTAAAGAAAGGACAGCCTAATTAAATCTTTAATAACTCCCTGCAGTTGGAAGATACAGGGCGATTATTGAAAACTCTCGAAAACTACAGGGTACTATAACTTCGTAATTAAGAAAAAAATAAAAAATCGTTATGGAAACTTTTGATAGATATAATATTGAAGAGTTGAGTGGCGCACAGAATTTTTTTGGTAGGTGGCTCACTAAGAAAACTTATGTTGTTTTAAATGAGACATCCTGTATATTTTTACGTTTTGAGCACTGATACTGATGTGTGACAATTTAATTTATCAAAATTACAATTATTAAAAAATAAAACCAGATTTAAACAATTTTAACAATAAACTTATGAAAGAACAAGAAACATTGTAACAACTAATTTACCTACAACTAATTTTATTGGAATGTAAAAATTCAGCATTACCAAAAATAAAATCAGTAAACTAAAAACAGAGTAGGTAATTATAGCTGATTATTGGTTTTGGTACTTTTGTTGCAGTGCACATTCTCAATTATATGTGAAATCAGTAATGAAAAGGTGTAAATTATTATAACAACAAAACGGATTTTAAACATTTAACGTGAGTAACTGTTAAATTCTAATAAAATTAGTTATAAGTAGATTAGTTGTTACAATGTTTATTGTTGTTTCATAAGTTCATTGTTTTTATTTGTTAATCTGGTTTAGTTTTTTATTAATTATAATTTTGATAAATAAAATTGTCACACAAATTGTCCTTATAATAAACTGTTAAATTTCGTTACCGAGTGTTCAATTTTTAAGGGTGTTTCAGCTGATAACATTCAGAAATGGTTTATTAGCACCGTAGCCATTGAAAATAGATATATAATATGTCATATCAGGTGAATGCGAATTAAAAAAGGAAACGTAAAACGTCAAAATATACAGGGTCTCCATTAAAAACACCATAAGTTTGCGTTATATTTCCTCAGTGAGCCCCCTAATAAAAAAATTTTGTGCGCCACTAAACTCTATCATATCTATCAAAAGTTTCCATAATGTTTTTTGATATTTTTCTTGATTAAGAAGTTATAGTACCTTATAGTTCTCGACAGTTTTCAATAATCGCCCTGTATCTTCCAACTGCAGGGAGTTACTAAAGATTTAATCAGGCTATCGTTACTTAAACAAAAAAGAAGTCGTAACATCTTTGCTTTCCTTCTTTCACTTCTAGTTCACGAGATACCTTGCAAATCACACCAATATCGGACACCATGACATAAGTGTTCAGTTGGCAACTTTCGCTAGATTCTTCCTGTATAGGGAGCCGCAGGTATCGAGGACAATAGAATCCTAATAGCATTACTATTCATATATAGAAATATAGAAATGATAAATTTGCCGTGACAGTGCAGTGTAGTTGGGTAAGAATAAGATGCTAGATTATTCTATTTAATTAATGAATTAGTAAGTTCTACATATAAGAATGATTTGTAGCACTAAAGAGGGCTGATTTATTAAAAATTCGGTTCCATCAGAATCTAACGAATCTTTCACTCCAACAATAATTATTATTGATTTACCGTTTTCATTATGACATTGTTGAGCTGCCACATTTCCTGTTCTTCTATTTTCGTATGACTCACAGTTTATCTTCATTTCTCTGCAGACCCTTTTGACAAAAAGTTTTTCAGATAAAGGTCTTCCAGTTTATAAGTTTTATTGTTCCATGCTATATCATCCTTCACTTGCGTCGATATAAGTTCAATAGCATTGAGTTCGGAGTGGTATGGTCATAATCGTAGCACAGTAGAACGTAGCACGTAGAATAACGTTCTAAATGCCATTAGAGAATTGGGATACAATTTATTTATTTTATACTGCCTAAATTCCAATGTGCGCCTATGGTTTCTTGCGGTATAAAGTCTCTTACCTGTAATCGTGCTATCAATATGAGATAAACACAATATACTATTATATTGTAACAAACATTTGCGAATCAACCACCAATATCAAGATATATACAGATTTTGAAGGTCTTTCCAGTTTGGGATATTTTAAATCTTATTGTTGACGAAAAACTAACATATTTGTTTGTGTTTCTGGTACTTGAACTGGATACTAATTCTTATTCTACCTCTGTTTGTGATTTGTGAGACTTATCTGAGCTGCTTTTATTATTGCAGATACCATCGAGAAGAAACAATTATCTGTTGATAGCTGTCATTAGTTTTCCGTCAACTGCAAGATGTGAAATACCCCAAATTAAATTGGTAGACTTGCAAACTTTTCGAGTACAACATAGGTGGTAAAGGAACTCAAAACATAAGAAAAAAAATTGATCGGAAAAACCACTTAATGCGACTAATCTCTTTCAGTATTTTTTTGTTCGTTATGTTAGCAGCAACTCCCTTATATAGAACTCGTCCATTCTCATTGGAAAAGTCTCATCTGGACACTCTTAAGACCAACCTAATAGCCAGCAGAATAGCTCATAGGAACTCTTTATGTCTGATTGATGTTAAGTGTACAATATTGAAAACCTATTCAACGTTAACTTAAAGTAGAATATCATTGCTTGAAAACTCGGCATGTGGTTAAAAATTCAAACTAAAAATTGTGATATCGTCACTGATTAGCATTTTATGTATGTAATTTCGAATATTCATTGACAATAGGTCATCTAGATACGTATTGTTTTCAAAACTGATATACTGTAAATTGTTTGCTAAATATACGTTTATTTAATACCAAAGTTCAATCAATTTATAAACTAATTAAATCTGAGTTATAAAATATCATAGCATTCAGAAATAGTAAAGTAAAATTATTGAAAAGGAATTCCATTTTGTATATTTTTTACTTTCTATAAAAAACCGTTACACGTCGAAATCTGTGTCATGCTGCATACGCATTTGAAATAGTTTTTCTTAAAATTACCAAATGATTTTCTACATGTTTTAAATATCAAAAAGTTCAAAAAGTCTAGAGTAATCGTCTAGTAAAGCTTCCTTATATAGAGTTTTTATTTTCTTCTTATTTATTTTTGTCCTTAATATTTTCTTGTTTAAATTTCACAATAATAATTATTGCGGATTTGAATAAGCGCAGCTTAGTCAGGGGCTTCACCAAACCATTGTCTAATAATTAGACAATGACTGAGCTAGGCCGCCGGCGTAGTCGTACCCTGTCGGATTTTGCCGCTTAAGGTTTTTAAAACAAAAATATCCATTCATGCAATCATGGACGAATAAATAAAGAATATAGTCAAAGGCACTCTTATCGTGTGGGTTCAAAGGTCACTAACCATATGTATCAAATCAGAAAACACAGAGGTTACCAAAATGTGAGATTACACTGCAGATTGACGAATTTCCACTTCTTCTTTCATTCTCGAAATAATCCATCAAACTAGGTACAATTTTTTTGCTTGAGGATACAAAAAAAAACAGAAAACTGCTACTTATTATTCATATTGTCACTTTGAATTGTCAAAGTGACAAAACTGACATATTTAAATAAAAACTCTGCTGGTGAAAGAATTTTCAGAATCGCTGAAAACTAAATACATATCCTTCTTTTTTCCGTCAAAATTGCATAAGTCTGTCTTATTCATCTCACGGATTTTATGTGGAAGTTATAATTAAACGCAATAAAATAAAACAAAAACTGTGAGTATGTCTTTTTTGAATCGTATGACCTGCACGATAAGACTGCATCTGACTATACGTCCATGCATGCAATGGCCTGTTTTTGTCTGCGGCCAAATGTCGGTATAGAGAGTTATTGTAAAACAGAAATAAAGGTTTCGTTTATTAAAGGAGCCTGTAATAAAGGATGAAAATGAGGTTATGTAAAATATAGTTATTGTAACTGATTTAACACTAAGATATTTTCTTCTCTTTCGGTACAGAACGTGAGTTACGTTCCGATTCGAAAAAAAAGGAAATACATAACAGGCAGTTAAATCTCAACAGTTTAGGTTCTTCGCACATTTTTTTATAATAAATACTTGGAGAAACTGGGAACAAAATTAACTCAAATCAATAATGTAAGGTTAAATTTAATTGTCGCTGTCAATTTTGGAAAGTATTTCTTCTTTTCTCAATTTAATTGTCAAAAACGTCAAAATTAACGATCCTTTAATTAAAGTTAAGTTATCCTGTATTTTATTTAAATACAGGCTGCCTTTATTTTATTAAAGATCCTTTAATAAAAGACGTCAAATGCGCATGCGTAAATGTCAAAACAAAGGAATCCTTCATTAAAAGACGAAGAAAAAGTAGTTACAATAACTTTCTAATGATATAAAAGCAATCTTCACACTAACATCATTTTATTCAAATCTGCTTCTTATGAATTACGGAGCACATTGAATGAATTTACTTTGGATAAACACTTCTCTCCTATTTCAATATATCGAAAAAATATTAATATTAATATAATTTTGATATATTTTTTCATTAAAGTGAAAATAATCAAAAATTTGTAAGATGCAATTCAATTAAAAAATGACCCGACTTCAACATCCAAAGTAAAAGTTTCCCGCTATCTTCAAATTTTTATATAGTCAAAATATTATGATAAAGAGTTACACCATTTTGTGCCTCGGGTTTAGGGGGAGAGGGATGTAGAAGTTAAGAATGTGAGAATTAGTAGTTTTTATAGGTTTTCCTGAATATTTTGAAAACTATACGATTTAGCGCAAAAATTGTTATGTACAAAAATAAATATTTTACCTCAAATTTGAAACAAAAATAGTTTACGATAAACTGGAACATATCAATGGTACTATCAAATTAAAAATGCATATTTATTTGTTCATAATAAAGTTACGTGGTCACAAAAACAAAGATTTTCCAGCTGTATATCGGAAACTAGTCATAGGATTGAATTGGTCCCATAGACTCTTTTGGTCAAGAAGTCGAATACAACATCATATCCAAAATCCATAACATTTGACGGAACGCCACTTTGTCATAAGAAAAGCGAATATGGGCGATATCCAAATGGGCGATAACAATAAATTGGGCGAATTTCGATTCTTGTACAAAATTGTACAAAAGTCGTAAAACGAAATGCCATGGTTGGTTTTTCCATTTACCATATGGGGGGGCTGGCGACATATATGGCTGTAATTGTTTATAACAATAAACTGGGCAAATTTTTTATCTTGTACATAATTGTACAAAAGTCATAGAACGAAATAATGCTATCGTTCAATTTCCAATTTACCCTATGGAGGCTAGCGACATATGTCGCCAGCCTCCCCTTTCATTTGTTAATAGCTTTTGGACATCACTTGTACATAAATCAATTTTGCTTGTACAAAAATGTACATAACGAGTACATAATTGCTACGTATTCAATTTTATGATTTGGGTTTTGGGGGGGCTAGGGACATGTAGATTTCTTTAAGGGCTTATCACTAACATAGCACTGGCCACGAAAATCGTAATTTGAATTCACAAGACACCATCCTGTATAAAAACAGTAGTTTCTTTCTGATATAATAGGACAAAAAAATAAAATTTCTACTATCGCACTCCTCCGTAATTCTGGAACCATTCAGTTTAGCATGATTAAATATAGGATTCTTTTTGTTCTAAATTCAATTATTATTTTTTTACGCAACACTTTTTAGGCTAAATCGCATAGTTTTCGAAATATTTAAAAAAAAATGATAACAACTACTAATTTTCAAATTATACCACCCTCCCCCCTAAGCCCGACGCAAAAATTGTGTTAATTTTTACCAAAAAATATGTGGACTGAATAGAACAAATTAAAGCAGGCGAAATACTTTTACTTAAGATGTTGAGTTTTGGCTCTAATATGGCACCGTACTAAAAGTAAGTTCCATTTAAAAAGTAATAAGGGGTACCTACTCTCCACGTTCCTGTTTTTAGTTTTTGGTGCCAGTGGTTAGCCAGAACATTCACGGGAATCTAATCGTTAATTGAAATCATGTAAGAAAAAATTCACAAAAATGAATAGACACACACACATACCACAAGAAACATACAGATGATAGTTCTCTTTCACTGTAAACGTTTTTATTCAAACAGGGCCAATAGCGCTTTTTATGCTTTCTAAAATAATAATTTTTTGGAGCTTATACAGACAATTTCTAGAGAAGGTTTCATGTAGAGGGAGTATGATGTTCTCTATTGGACATAGGTAGGTACTACCATATAGTAATAAATACAAGAGGAATAGTGATAGCAAAGTGCCATCAAGATTTATCAAACGCGTTGGTAGATGACAATATTATCCTAAAGAAGGTTAAAGGGCAAGACAAGAGTAAAGGTAAAACCGCATAGCAGATTCTTCACGGCTTGACGACTTCAGCAATTGTGGGAATAGCCAAACGTTACACCCATGCTCAATCCTTAAGCAAATGAGATGTAATCAAGGGATGCAATTTTTCCAGGATTACTCTGGCGACCCTGTCACTAAGGAAACACCTCCACATTATGAAGCTAGTGAATGCAGGTCGTGTGAACAGAAAGACTAAATTGTCAGTCATGTGTATGTTAGTGCTCGGAGCTATCGTCAATAAGAGAGTGTGTGTTCGGGAAGTCTTGACCTACATCAGCCAACATAGAGAGGACAGGGTGGACGATGACCTAGGAGGATTGCATAACGCACGTACCTGCTGTTTTTGAAAACCATTGGGTTTTGGATTAACTTTGAAGGCTTTGAAATTGATTGGAAAGGATAATTCTGCCATTGATGGTGATTAATATGCTGCTACCTATTATAGTTTTTTAGTTCGAAATAAAGACTGCTTTATATAATAATATATATTGAATATAAAAATAACAGACTCAACAATTATTACAAAATAAATTTTTGGTAGAAACCATATTATATATAACATTTTAAGAGCTAAGAAATCACAATCTAATTTTTCCGTTTAAAATATCAACATAAAACTGTTCTAACGGAACATAATCAACTTTTTTGTTATCGTAAAGATATAGAGGATCTTTAATAATATTTGGATTAAAACCTTCATTTTGTAGTTCTGTTTTTTTCATTTTGAATGTTCCCGTTAAAGGGACGGAATCCATTATCCTTAAAAATAATGGAACTGCATAAGCCGGCAAGTGTGCTTTCAGCCCTTCGGCTAGCGATTTTGTGTCTATGGATTTGGTTTTGTCTGCAATGCCTATCATGCCAGCTCTGCCGTCATTTTTGGGAACCTGAAAAGTAACAAATAATTTTTAAACTTTATTGTGTATTTGGAGATATTTGAGTTTATTTCAAATTTTGATGCATGTCAAACTTTGCAATTTTTAGGTATGTACTTGATCAGGAGATCTTGGATTTTGGGTAATATCAATTGGTGGCAAAGTTAGTGACACACCATTTAATACTACCATAGTCCACATTCAAATTTTGGTTCCTTCTGTCTAACGTAAAGACCATCATGATTTCTGTAGTTAAATAACAATCAAACGTACAAATGACGCTTTCTTCCACCATTCCCTCGGCCGCTTCTTTGTCCGAGTAATGCTATTTCTTCACGCGCTTTCGCTATACCACAGATAGATTCTGTGACAATGGGAGCACAACGTGCCTCTTCTGGGGCTATTGAGTCTGCCTCTTCATTGCCCTAGTGATCTGAATGGCCTGACATCCAGGTTAAGGACAATCTATAGTGAATGTGTCCAAAAACAGTTGTAATTGTTCAAAGGTCACGAAGGAATAACACAAGTAACTATCGTCCTATATTGCTTTATCACTAAATTTATCGAAGATAATCGTGAAACGAATGAAGAATCGTCTATTGGCCATTTTTTCAATCAAAAATCTTGAAATTGCATCAATTTGGATCCCTAAGTGTCTATTGAATGTACCAATGACACAATATGAAGTATTATATCACTTAATAATAAATTTTTCACGACTTCGGTTAGTTTGATTGTGTTGAATCATGAAATGTTTATAAATGGAAGATTATGACATTTGTTAGAATCTTTAAAAGCGGTTTGAATCTTATCTAGAATGTAAAAACCACTGGTACGAGCAATTCGTGAAGTTTTAGAAAATTTAGCAGTGATGTACCTTAGGAGTTCAGTTTTAGATATATAGATAGTTTTGTTTGTATTCTACAATCTCACAGATTTACGAACTAATGGCAAATTCACTTTATTTGCTAAAGACACTAGTGTAACTTGGAGTAGTTCAGATATACCAACTTCAGTTACTACCATAGGCAGGCTCATTACTATTAAGTTCTGGTCTGACTGGAACGGGCTCTGTTTTAACACTAAGAAAACTTCAGCTTTCTCTTAAAAGAGTTTTGCAGCCTCTCAAACTTAACAACAACTTAATAAGATATTCAAATTCACTTAAGTTTCTTGGTCTCTAAATACTTTTGCAAAAAAATAATCCTCTGCTTGTCTTGCAATTGAATCTGTGTCTAAGCAAGCCAGATTTTTCTACTCATTTAACAACTCACTACTCTTTGTTCGTTTACCTTTCTAGAAGTCTAGGTAGAGGTAGTTTGATCTCTTCTTACATGTATGGTTTAAGTAGTGGGGCGCATTGCGACATTTCAACTCTTCTCACTCTATTCATTTTTGAATCCTTGTGTTTGCAGGTTAGTAAAAGCTTTCACAATTGAACTATCGATATGTATTTAACAATGTTCACCTCTAATTTGGTGAAAAATTCAACCACCTTCATTGCCAAAGTATTCAACCAGCTACCTTTAGAAATAAAAGCGGCAAATTAATACCAAAAATGACAAAGGTATTCCTCGTACCCTAGACTTTTGAATTATACTGTCATTGTTCAATATTTAGTATACTGTATAGTTTATATATTATACACTCTGTTATTTATATAATGCGGCATAGGGATTCCTGTACAAAACTATCAAATGCGAGCTTTTCTACCAAATAGCGTTCATGAAATATAATACAGATTTGGTAAGTTCAAATGCACTTTTAATTTCATTAAATTTGCTCTGGTTTAATGAAAAAAAAGGATAGCTATGTTTTAAAAGGCCAAACTCCAAGTGCTTGGGACATAGCCATACGGGTAGAAATGGAAAGTTATGTTTGAAAAAGTCGAACATCTTTTGCATACTCTCAACCGTGTGGGAAATAGCTACACGGGTAGGTGCACAGGAAATTTAAAAGTTAAATCTTAAGTATGGCGAACGGTTCTATTCGCCGCTGCGGTGAAATTTTTTAATTTTTGTTTTCAGTTCTTTTTTCACAATTTTTGAAGCAAATAACTCTGCTTTATTTTAAATGTGGAGTGTATTTGAACTTATTTTTCAACGACCTCTCCAAATCTGTAATTATTTTTTATGAACGATATTTGGTAAAAAAGTTATCTTGCGTTTGACAGTTTTGTACAGGAATGCTTATATTCAACACAGTGTATATAGTGTTTTCAGTATCAGTATTTTGGTTTGTTTTTTATATTTTATTTATTTTTAAATTATGTCGCTTTGTCCATAAAATTTCTAGAATTTTTCATGACAATAAACCTCATCACTCAGTAGTAGAATTCCACAATATTATCAGACTTTTGAGTAGCATTAGCATAATTCAATATTCACTTTCTAAATACGTTTCTCACCTCGACTCCATACACTACAATGTCTTTTGGCCCAATAATATCAGAGACTACTAGTTCCACTTCTGTAGTTGCTACATTTTCTCCCTTCCACCTAGAAAAAAAATTATATTCAAATAATAGTAAAGAACAAAAATGCGAGTACCTAGTGGTGTTTGTCCTTATTAGGAATTCATTTTCTGCACATTTTGAGTAATAACAGCTGCTATATTCTTGGTCGTTCTTACTTTTCAAGGTCGTGGGCATTTCATTATTTTGCGAATGTCAATTGCATTTGGTAGTACTTTCAACAAACTATTGAATTATAATTATTCATTTACCTATATGTATCACCAGTTCTATCCTTGAAATAAAGATAACCTAATTGATCTCGTACCATAAGGTCACCGGAATTAAAATAAGAATCGCCTTTTTTAAAAACATCTTTCAGTATTTTCTTAACAGTTTCTTTAGAATCTACATAACCGTCGAAGCTGTGCGTGCTAATCTTCTCATTAATTCTTCCTATTAACACTCCAGGCTCGTCTATCTTGCATTTTATACAATATCCATTCTCATCTCTTATTGGTAGTTTGGTTTCTTCATCATATTTTATCAAATGTATCGAAAAAACTGGTGCCAAATAAAACGGCAAAAAACCAACTGATCCAATCGTATTATCCAAGTTGACTGGAAAATAGAGACTTTTTTATAGTTAAAGATAAGATAAGGGCGGAATTTTTTCGACAGATTAATGTTAAATTTATCAACTGAATACCTACTTAAATTAGTGTTGCCTTCTGTTGATCCATAAAATTCGATGATTTGTGGAATTTTAAAGGTGTTCACAAAATCATTCCAGACATCTTTTTTTAGGCCGTTGCCGAACATTTTTTTTATTCCGTGATTGATATTATTTTTACCTTTGTGTGCTGCTAAAATATATCTACATGTCTCTCCTATGTAATTGGCAACCTACAAAAATAGTTATTTATGTACCAACGACTAATGAATCTTAATTAATCTGCAACCCCTACACATATTCATACCAGGTGAAGCGGTCGGTCCAACCGCAATCAGAAACTGTCAGAAACGATCAGAGAATAGTCGACCATTTCAATCGGTAGGAATTATTCGAAAGTAAACTCTTTGTTTTATGTGAACAGTTATTCCCTGATCGTTTCTGATAGTTTTTAACTGCTGTTGGAACAGACCTTTAAATGCAAAGATTAATACCTAGTCAGCAACACATAAGCCAAACGCATAGTGCTGACAACTGGAAGCTAATCGAGGAGCTAAAAGCGGACTATGTAATGGAACAACCAACCCATCGATGTAATAGCTACGAGACATAGCTTCGATAATACTTTCAAAATAACTATACCAAACAGGGAAGACTGGAATAGTATATTGTGCAACTAGTGGGAAAAGCTCAATTTTTCTCACGAGTGTGCGTTTGTGGCACGAGCCTGAGAGGCGAGTGGTACCAAAGTCGGGACTCGAACCCGGGCCGCTCGCGTAGTAGACAAGCGCGTTAGCTAGTAAGCCATACCCGCTAACGTTTAGATTAGATTTAAATTAGGTGATTATACGAGACTTCAACCTCTTCAAATTATACCAAATTTACTTATTCAAAATATACAAAAAATTTATTTTTAATTATTTTTTTATATTGTAACACGAAATTTAGTTGAAATTTCTTCAAACTTACAGAAACACCTTCTCTCTACTTTTAAAACACTACCATTTGGGTACTTTTAACGTTTGACGTTTTATGACAGGAGTCCAAAGCATTCTATAATCGAGAAATGTGTTGATTTTTTCTCTAACGTACCGTGGCCCAAGCCGTGGGAATAGTTATTTGTTTTACTAGGCAGCAAAGTAGTAGATTGACTGCCGAAGCTGAATTCATAGCCGAGCGTAGCGAGGCTAGGAATCCAGCTAAGGCAGTCAATCTACTTTGCTGCCAAGTTGAACATATAATTTTTTCTCCGATTGTTCATAATGATATAGAAGGATATTGTATTTTTTGCAAATTATTACAATTTCCACAATCTTTGAAGTGTTCAATTAAAATAAAATTTGATAGAAATCGCAGTTGTTGGAATGGTTGGTTGCTATGGAAATGTCCATAATAGATAATAAGTATAGTTTGACAATTCATGAAATTACTGACAGCGAAAAAATATCGGTATATTATTTGAAATATTATATATAATGGACAGTGAAAGCGACCTGGAAGTACTGACTCCTCCAGAAATAAGGGAGGTGGCAAAAAATATAGAGTTGAATTTATTGCCGCAGAAGTCTCGGATAAAATATGAAAGAAATTATAAACGATTGATGGATTATTGCATGGAGAAAAATGTGAAGACTTTTTCGGAGAATGTATTACTTGCTTATTTTGCTGGATTATCTCAAACAATGAAAAGTTCTACCCTTTGGTCTGTATATTCCATGTTGAAGGCAAGTATAAATGTTAAAAATGGCGTAGATATAGGAAGATACTTGAAGTTGCGGGCATATTTAAAACGGTCGTCTGAAGGCTACAAGGCAAAGAAGTCCCGAGTTTTCGAACAACAAGATATTATAAAGTTCATACTGGAAGCACCAGTAATATAATTAATGTAGAGAGAACGGTATCCGGGGAGAAAAAAGGAGGGATACCCGTTCAAAATTGTAGTAATTTCACCATTAATGTAAATAACAACAATTAATAAATGTTTACGTCAAATGTTTCATTCCAATTGAGTATAATCACTTTGCAGGCAGCAAAGTGATTGCTATGGAAATGTATAATCACAGGCAGCAATGTAACCACTTTGCTGCCTAGGCAGGAAAAGTATTACTTTGCTGATCGATATCAGTCAGCAAAATTAATATTTGCTGCCAATCGGAGAAAAAGATTTTTTCCCACGGCTTGGGCAACTTTTCCCACGGCTTAGGCAAAGTGACACTTTGTAGCTTCGTAAATTGTGGGAAAAGGACTATTTTCCATAGCAGTCGTAAAAAAAAAAGATTTACCCATAGATGCGGATGTTTTTTGATATACAGACGTTAGACGGCGTAGAAGCCGGTATAAAAGAGCTAAAGCAAGGGATAGCCTTCCCAGTAAGCCTATCAAGGTATGTCAAAATTTTCCAGGCAGAAGAAGTCGAACGGCAGCCAACGGCGGACGGCAACGCCAACGGTAGATATAAATGGTCTAAGGGGTTTTTATACTTTTAATTAGGGTGGCTAGCGCGAACGCCAACGGCGAACGCCAAGTTTATAAATCCAGCTTAAGTCGAACGGCAGCCAACGGCGGACGGCAACGCCACGGTAGATATAAATGGTCCTAGGGGTTTCTGTACTTTTAATTAGGGACGCTAGCGCGAACGCTAACGCCAACGGCGAACACCAAGTTTATAAATCCAGCTGAAATGACGGCGATTCATCACTGTGCGGAAAAAATTAAAAGGCAAAAGGGAACATATCGGTCAATTGCCATCTTCGCACACTGCCAAGCAGCGCTAAAGGCACTAAACTCCGTAGAGGTCGATTCCAAGCTAGTATGGGATTGTGTGCGGGCCCTAAACACACTGGGTGAGCGTAACAATGTAAGAGCCCTTTCAGACTTGGATACTGTATCCGAGATATGCGTATCCCAGATACAGAAAATACATGCGTTTATATGTACGCTTTCACATTGCATTCAGCACGGCATACAGTATCGCGATACTAAATTTCTGAATCTCGCCCATTCAGTCGCCGGCGACAGTATCCGAATACGGGATACCGAATTATATCATTGTGGCTTATGGATCTGTTCAGACTTGCATACTTTTGCGATTCAAAAAGCACAATAGCATAGGTGTACAATTAATTATTAGTAGAAGTGAAGTGGAATAGATATGATAACGAGAAATTTTTAAGTTTGGTAGAACCGAATTCTTGTATATGGAATACAAAATACAAGTGATGAAAATTATTTGGACAGAAATATAAAACAAAAATGTTGGGTGGAAATTGCCAAATAGATGTGTGAAAATTTTGAAGAAATGACAATTTTTCAACAAAATGAATATGGTAGGTATATTTATAAAAGTAATTATTCAGTGCATTAAAAAAGTACTGCATAAATTCATCAGAAAAATAAATAAAATTATTATATTATTAAAAATTCTAGAAACAAGACGATTATTTGTCAAAAACTTTTTTTTACAATAATCATCTCAGATGGATAAAAAAAATTGAATGAAATATTTCAATAATATTGTTTATTAGCGATGAATTATGAGTTTATTCGTTAATTTATATTACTTAAGTTTTTACGGATTGCAGTGAGAACCCTTGTAGTTATTCTTGGTGAAGAAGGTTATAAATTCCTTTGGTTTCCCTTAATTCTATAATAGGATGAACCCACATAGTTCGTCTCCTTTCAATTTTTTTCTTTTTGTTTATAATATACCACAGCATAGCGCACTCTTCAATGTCCATTTCATAAAAAGCATCGTACAGCACTGATATTCGGCCCTATTCCGTATCACTTTATGTTATTTAACGACTATCGTTAAGTGTGAATTTATGTTATATAACGATATGACTAAAAATACCGATTCTGTATCATCATGCGCATCGTTATGTTAACGAGAATCGTTATTTTATTATCGTTATTTTTGAAAAGTTTGTTGTTAAATAACTGGACCATTTTGACAGCTTGTTATGTCTTAACGATATCGTTAAGTGGAACAAATGTCAAGAATCTAATCAGTTTTTGCTATATATTCGTGGTGATTTTTCATTTTTTCAACCAAATTATTAATTATTTAAACCCCGCATGGTTTGTTCTTCCCTCTTATCACAATAGGATGATTTTCTGAAAATTCCAACAGCATCTCATACTGTGGCCTTGTTGCTTTTGGGAGGCGTACTTATATATTAAGTACACTTGAATCTAAACTTTTCCCGTGTTATATTGTACAAAATGCTCTTCTGTCATGCGTTCAGTATGTTATATAAAGATTATACTCTGACAGGTCAAACGGAACCGAATCCATCTCTTTTTATATTTATTGAAGGTGTATCGTTCCATCTCGCTTCGTAAGAATCAAAACTTACTACTTTTTTAACATACAATTTTAACAATATCGTTAAGGAAGGTTGATACGTAATCACAGATCAGTTAACAATATAGTTAAATACGATCGTTATTATAACATAACGGACCATCGTTAAAAATAACATACATGATACGGAATACGGCTGATTGTGCTGATTATTTTTTTCACTTGTCAAAATCTGACATTTTGGTGGTTTTAACCAATAGCAATACATTGTTCTAGCCAATCATTCGGTATTATACTGATAATTATGCTTCCTCATCGATAAAACCTTGTTTACATCGAAACGTCAAAATTTTACTTTGAATTTGTCATTATTGACAACTAAAAGCGCTTTCAAAAATCCTTTTAAATTGTTGAAAAAAATAATCTTCCCAAATACAACTCGCTCTTCAAATTTTATCACATAATTTTTTATTTTCATCACTCAAACTTGTTTATTTGAGGCAAAAACATTCAAACAAACCGAATTTAGATATAATCACTCCTCCTAACGTCGTGATTTTATCAAATCGGTTTGTTTTCATATTTTTGCCAAATAAACAAGTTTTCGTGGAAAAGAAAATATTATCGATAAAATTTGAAGCACTCGTGGTATTACCTTTGATAAAATTTATTTACAAAACCGTATTCTAACAAAAGTATCTTGACTGTATCTGGCCTAAATTCTGTATCTCGCATACAGTATCTCGGATACAGTATCCAAGTCTGAAAGGGCTCTTTACGGTAGCCTGGGTACCGGGGGACGAGAGTCATAAGGGCAACGAAAAAGCGTTTGAAATGGCCAAACCATGCTCATCAATGACATTCGTTGGGCCAGAACCCTTCTGCGGCATTGAAAAAACCATGAAAAGAATGAAAACAAATCTCCGAAATGGTGGAGGAACTTACCAAGACAGACAAGCGAAACAGTTCATATTACAACACTTGCCAAAATTTACAGCAGATCTGATGGCCAAGTTTTGTCACCTAGAAGAAAAAACGGCAGAACACATTCTATGTAGTGCGATAGCCTGGCAAATGTGCGGTTTTTTGCATTATGCGAAGAAAAGCCATTGGCAGAGAGCTATATGCAATGTTCAGTCTCCACGCTGATAGACTTTTTTTTAAGAATCAGGTTGGAGAATGTGATCTAGAGTTTAAAGGACCATAATCAATCTGAAAAGGTCGCAGTGGAATAGGCCAAAAGCCACCTCATAAAAATCTAATCTAATCTAATCTACCAACGACTAAAAACTGTCAGTAAATTGATAGCAAGCAAGCATACAAGACAAAAGACAGTTATTCGCCGAGGTGCATATTACATTTTTTCGTCGATCTTTACGAAAAATTTCTAATTTCCGAATGAAAAGTCGACTACTTTTGAAGGCAAGTATTTTTTTCACTTTTCTCCAAAATATATTAAATTGTTCTTTAAACTTACCGTACAATTATATTGAACGCAGTCAGTCCAAAAATTAGATGCGGAAAATTTTCTCTTTATCGCTATGGTAACTCCAAAAAGTAAGCATTGCCCAACCGTTAACATCCCACCAGTGGCATGGTATAAAGGAAGAGGATTATAAAAAACATCGTTATCCTTTAAAGATGTGAAATAATATATGCCCGTTACGGCGAAGTTGAACCTGAAAGACCCATAATCAAATAAATAAAAATTTGGTTAATTTTTGCACAAAATTTCATGTATAGAACTAATTTTAAAAATTTTCTCCAATAAAGAACTATTGTAACTAGAATAAACTACTCTACAGGGTGTGGAGCGAATAGCTTTGATCAAAAGTAATGGTGGATACATTTATGTTAAAAATCTGAAGTTACGAGGCTGTAGGTTTGGGATAAAGCTAAGTTCAAATATATGTGACACTTCCACTGTCAGCTATAAATAGTAAAGTTATAGTTGATGCTCTAAATTGATCTAGGAGATGCAGTGCGCGATGCTTTGGTAAAAAACAAACTACTTAGATAAAAGATACTGAGGACATATTTTGTCAAGTTTCCTGTATGAGTTAGTTCTCCTTGTTCAGTTTCCATGATGCATATAATATGATGAAGGTTTTAGAAGTTCAATTATACGAATTGTGCACAATGGAGTATTGCAACAAATAATTCCGATCTCGAGGTGCCACATGGTCGTTCATGGATATAAGACGCATTTGAATTTGTCACTAAAAAAAATAATTACGATGCACATGGGATAAAATTTAAAAAAAAAACTTATGTACCGCTAATAATCCCAGACACAACGTTGATGAACTCATCATAATAGCTAATTATAGTGACATTTCAGAGAGAGATATTTCAGACTTTCACGACGAATAGTGTGGCGTTTCTTTCACACAGTCAGAATATATAATGAGACGTGAAGAGCGTTTCAGAATATAACGTTGACTCTGCATATAGCTATGAAAAATTAATAAATAACTCATTTACAGTGAATATTAACAGATCCGTGGCTGGTAAAATTTAAATACTAAATAATAAATTTGTTTAAAAAAAATCACTAAATGTTTCAAAAACAATTTCAATTAAACTCTGTTGATTTATTACAGCTAATTGGCAGATGACATCTAAACATTTTTAAACAAGAAATATGTAGTTTAATCGAGTTTAATAAATGGCTACATTTTAGAAATATTTTGTACTACATCGGGTATTTGCAAAACGAAAGAAATCGGTTATACTTTCCAAAAGATAACTGATATGAATTTTGGAAAAAAACATAACTATTACAGTAAATAAAACAAAAAAGCTGTAAGTGGACAGAGTACAGAATATATTTCTTCTACATTCATGCAAAAAACAACACTTTTGTGAAACACATTTAGTTTAAAAATTGGTTTTTTTTTGCACTAGTGCAACAAAATTTTTGTTGCACACATCTGTCATTCTTCTGTCAGTTTTGTGATGATTTATGACAAACATAAACATTTAAATAAAATAAAAATCCAGAGCAAGTGTCTGATCCTGCTTTAATACAACAATAATATACATATTTATATCTTACTACTTAGTATTAACAAGTTACAATTATTACAGAAATCTTTAATTATTTAAAATTTAAATGGTCAAGGCGAAAACCAGCTATGATTGAGTACTGACAAGGTGGAGGCCAAAAAGATACAAAAACAAGAAGAACGGTTGGAGTTTGAGTTTCTGACATATTGTATTCTAATTTTCCAGTTTTTGCATGAATGTAGGGAAAATATTGTATGCAGCTCTTGCAAAACGTGTTTTTTTGCACGCAACCTGAAATTGTCTAGCGAGGCCTTTAGGCCGAGTTGGACAGCACTCACTTTTTGCACTTGTTGCGTAAATAACTAATTTCTATATTCATGCAAAAAACAACACTTTTGTGGAACACATTAAATGGAAAAATGGTTCTTTTTTGCACAAGTGCAACAAGATCTTTGTTGCATTCATCTGTTATTATTCTTGTCAGTTTTGTGATGATTTATGACAAACATAAACATTTAAATAAAATAAAAATCCAGAGCAAGTGTCTAATCCTGCTCTAATAACGCAATAATATATGTATATCTTACTACAACGTATATCTTATCTCAATGAATTACAATTATTGCAAAAATCTTTGATTATAATTTAAATAGTCAAAGCGAAAGCCAGCTATGATTAAGTAGAGATTAAGTGGAGACCATAAAGTTACAAAAAATAGAAGAACGGTTTGAGTTTGTGTCTAATTTTCCAGTTTTTGCATGAATGCAGAAAAAATATTGTATGCAGCTGCCTTCGGCTCGTGCTGCAAATTTCATACTCGTGCAAAATGGGCATCATTTTGTGCTCGTTGCATAATATACTATTTTGATAGTGAAAACTGATCTCCAAATTCTAGTGACCTCTTTGAAACTGGCTAATAGCTCCTAAAGCATATAAAAAAATCTGTTAACTCCATTTTCCAGTTATATGAAGATTTGTAGTGAGATTTGCAAACATTTAGGAGTTCCTAATTTTCAGTTTTCTCGTAAAATATTAGGGAAAAACTTTTAAAATTAATTTCTTCAAATTATATCGGTTTAACACCTCATTACTATTTTAAAATTTAGTAACGCATCAGTGGCGTACTCAAATCTTAAGATTTTGTTCAATTACCACAAATTGATTGATTTGATCAACACATCGAATCAAGACTTTAGAACCTCATCATTTCAACTTTCTTTGCTCTTGGTTGCACTGTTTATGTGTATAACAACTTCCTTTTGTGCTTTATTTACTTCCAGGAGTTTATATATTCAGACAATGTGTGAGGCTTCTATGCACAGACCACATATAGGTACACATGGCAATGTGCTTTCCTTGTTAGGGTGTAGTTATCAGTGAGTACTAACTCTTTATTATGAGGAGTCTTCAAGAGAATGTAATATATTTTTTTTCAGTTTACTTTATTCATTGTTTCGGATACAAAATGTTTCACTGTTGCATTTTTTAAGAAGACTAACGGCCAAATTTAATTGATGATTAATACAAAGCATCGGTTTTTCAATGTTATATTAGATTAAAAGTATCAATTAAACTTGTTAGCTAACGTAAAGATGTGGTGTATTTTAAGAAATTAATACCCACTTACTTTTTCCGTTGGTTGTTTGTGGCACCGTTCGCCGTTCGTAGAAGCCAATCAAAACGATTTTTAGCTGAATTTTGATTTTCTTTTTGGTACTTTAAAATCGTCGTCAGATATGAATTTTGAAATGAATGTGTACTCTATTGACGAAGAACCTAGACGTCCAAAAACTATACGTCCTAAACCAAATTCTTTTGAGGAATACGACAATAAAGACTTTTTGGATAAATTTTAAAGATAGAGTAGAACATTTATCCGAGCCATTAGAAGATATGAAAGTAATCTGAGATAGAGTGAGTAAGCACCAAAAAGAACGACCTACTCAATCGAAACGAGTGATCTGCCAACGCATGCGTGAATAAGAGACGTGAAACATATGACCTATCTGGAATATCTCCGATAACCACGATTCAACCCCTCCAGTTTATTTCCGACTCAAGTCCAACTGATACCCCCTTACAACACATTCAGAATCGGTGAAGGGGGAGGAAAAATCTCAACTCACTTCGAAGTGAGTAAATAAAAAATAACGCGCACATTACCGATGTGATCTAAGATTAACAGAGATCTCAGTGAAAAAGAACACACCTAATATATCAAAAACTGTCAGTTCACTTGTCAGTCAGACGCTTCTCGTGGTGCGTTTGTGAATTATTTTCAATGCTTTTCTTAAATTTGGCTAATATTGAAAAAGATTGTATATACATCACAGTACTGGAGACATTTATTTTATATTTCGCACCTTATTCCGCTCGGAGCAAAGCCACTCGCAAAATAATTTTGGTGCTTGGTCAATAATAATAGTCTTCACCACCTTGGTGTATAATATACGATTGCTTATTAGTCAATGTTCATTAATTAAAGCGACCTCACCTGGCATTTGTAATTTTTGCAGCTTTGGGAAGTCCCGTAGTACCAGAAGTATAAATGTATAGAAGTTTGTCTTTTGGTTTAGTTAAACTGATTTGTTTTTCGGGCGAAGCAGTCGATTGTTTCGATAAACATTTTTTTAGATCTAATACATTGTCTTGAATTTCATCGTCTTCTGATTTTGAAGTGTTTAACTGAAATAATGTTATTTCTCGAGAATCTGGGTAAACATCACACACAACTGAAATGAAAAAATTATGATTAGCATCAAGATGACTTAAAGTAGTTTGTATTCATTATGCTCTTAATACCGGGTGATCCAGAAGTTTCATATCCATTTTAGCAATACATGGATTGATGAATATTATCCAGTAAGTACAAACCTTTTATAAGATATTGTGGTTATTTGTCACATTCGGAGAATACCATTTTTTCAAAAATCCATAGGTACTTATCTATGGTTGGAAGTTTGCGCGTGCCAATTTATCGTACAAATGAAACTAAAGGTTAATTAATTAATGAAAATAACTGAGTTAAAATTGAAATTCAATTTAAGATAAAAAAATTCAGCTGTTCATGCAACGTGAATTAATCTTTTGTCAAAGCTTTCAATAGTTACCAGATATGTGTAACAGAGCAGGACTCCTGAGATACCTCAGAGATCTCAGATGTATCTAAGACAGGAGGTAGAGGTAGGTCAGACACTCTCAGCTGCTGAGGAGTGCTGAGGAATCCTCTATTACACATCTGGGACCCGTTGTCAAATTCACGATACAACCACAACTTATATGACCAGCAACTGATAAGACCAGCGACTGATAAACTGATAATGATAAGGATGTCCGGCTGTCTGCCTTAACCGCTTTTTAAATATGGTGCAATGTAATTTGTTTCTTCAGAATCAACTATTTGTTATGCATAAACAAGGATCTTTCTTCATTTGTTATATTATATTGTTTAGTCATCTCCTACTTCCTAACTCTCTTGATATTCAGCTGAAATAAACGTACCGCAAAAATATGATAACCAGAAAAATCTTGATCTGAATCACCCACGACAAAATGTTTTTGTTGATCTAATCAATTTACTGCCACATCCTCTAATATTGTATAATTTAATACCTGTCAAGAGTAGTTGTTCCCAGTGAGTATTCTTTGGTGTTAAAATAAATATGAATTGAATATTTCTGTAGTCACTCCAAATTATAATGAAAATAATATTGGTTGTTATTTATTTTAACTAGAAAGCCAATTTGGAGCTTAAACATTGTACCAAATCTTACCTTTTGTAAAATCAGAGCCAAAAATAATTGCTCTAACGTTAGCTACAGATATACAATGATATAACGGTTTAGAAACCAAATTGGTATTGATTAAAGCCGTAATAACCCCTATTTTTGCCAGTCCCATCCAAATAGCCACATATTCCGGTCTGTTTTCTAATAAAAGTGCAACTGTATCACCTTTTTGATAGCCGATTTCAATGAAATAATTCGCTATTTTGTTGCTGTAATCTTCTAACTAAAAATAAAATAAAAACTAATAAATCATGATCAATATATTTTATAATACAATAAAAAAGTTTATATTGTGCATTTTGTCACTTTTCATAACTTTTCCGGAAAAAGCTAATAGTTATATACTGAATGAGAGTTGAGTTATGAGCCACGATAACATTCAGCATTGAATTTTTTAATTTTAGTATATTAAGTTGTTTTTACGCATTTATTTTTATATTCGAATTTATTATTATTTTGTAAGCCGTTATGGCCAAAATAAATCAAAACATATTATCTCATAGCTTAAATCAATAATTATTGAAAATAATTTAACAGTACATAAAGCATTGGAATGCAATGGTTCCATAAATATATATATATATATATATATATATATATATAAAAGGTATAGTCAAAGGTCACCAACCGTATGTATCAAATCAGAAAACACATAGGTTACCAAAATGTGAGATTACACTTCCTCTTCCATTCTCGAAATAATCCATCAAACTAAATACCATTTTTCCCTGCTTGAGGATACAAACAACCGGAAAATTGCTACTTATTATTCATACTGTCACTTTGAATTGTCAAAGTGATTAAATGAAAACGAGAATAAAAACTCTGCAGGTGAAAGACTTTTTAGAATCGCTGAAAACTAAATACATATCCACCTTTTTCCCGTCAAAATTGCATAAGTCTGTCTTATTGTCCTTACGGATTTTATTTGGAAGTTATAATTAAACGCAATAAAAGGATACAAAAACTGTGCGTATGTCTTTGTTGAATCGTATGACCAGCACGATAAGACTGCGTCTGACTATAGGTACGTGAGTACGGTTACTACCACTTAGATGAGCTGGACTGTCAATGTGACAATCAAAAGTCAGTAGTTATAAAAAGATACGTAGTTTTTATTAAAATAAACGCTAACGTTTAACATAATAACAACGTTACAGCAATCATCGTTCAACAACCAATTTTGAGTAATATTCTGTAATATCCGATACACATTTGGTTGTTAAAGGACTATTGCATTCCGATACTCTATATACTTGTTGAAATAAATTAGAGGATATCATACAGCTATGAAAGGCACCTAAAAGTGTGAGCGCCTCATAAAAAGTCTAAGCTCAGTCAGAATATTTATTGCATCTTACAGCCAGGCTGCTTTAAAGGCTCAGAAGTCTCCAGCTTGTATGTCTTAAACAGTCTTGAACTGGGAATAGTACTTTTCCGCAAATCGCTAGGAAATTTTGGCATTCCTGTCAAAATTTCTTGAAGAAAAAGTCAGGACTTCCTTACTGTAAGGAAATGATATTTCCGTACAGTTGTTAGTGTTCTACATAATCCATAAAACGTCTGTATACATTTTGGTACTTTTCTCTTGATTTCTTTGGCAATAATTCTAATGAAGCAGTATTCACTGCCTCAACCAGCTCAGATCACTTATCATTTTACTTTCGAGAACACCAGCAATTAAATTTATAAGCGTCAAGTTTGACAATTCAACCTCATTACGTTTCCATAGTAACCCAAGTAATTTTATTAGGAATTTCAAAGCACCATTTATTTGGGAATAAAATTATCGCGTTTTTTTATTAAATCAATCAATATCTGTCGAATTTTAAACGATTTGCGGAAAAATAGTATGTTTACCTCGTAGGAAAAGCCACATTCCTGGACTCTGTGTTGCTAAGTCTCGGCTTGCGCCTCGACTTAGCAATCTTCACAGTCGTCCAGGAATGTTAAGCTTTTCCTACCCGGTAAACAATGTACTATTAAGCAATGTACTATTAAGCAATAGTACATTGTTTACCGGGTAGGAAAAGCTTAACATTCCTGGACGACTGTGAAGATTGCTACACAGAGTCCAGGAATGTGGCTTATAAATTTAATTGCTGGTGTTCTCGAAAGTAGAATGATAAGTGATGATGAAATTTCCATTCCTGGGACTCCTCCAGAGCTGGTTGAGGCAGTGAATACTGCTTCATTAGAATTATTGCCAAAGAAATCAAGAGAAAAGTACGAAAATGCATACAGACGTTTTATGGATTATGTAGAGCACTAACAACTGTACGGAAATATCATTTCCTTACAGTAAGGAAGTCCTGACTTTTTCTTCAAGAAATTTTGACAAGAATGTCAAAATTTCCTAGCGATTTGCGGAAAAATAATTTTGTTGTGGGTGCCAGGAAATGAGGGAATTGTAGGAAATGACATTGCAGGTGACTCTGCAAAGTGAGAAGCTTGTACTACTTTCATCCATTTTGTGGTATCCCAAAAAGACGCATCCAGAAATAATTTGGAAAATGGAGAAAGAAACTTAGTTCAGCCTAATGGAAAAATACTCCAGACCAAACATATATGAATAGGTGACTAGATGAGAAGGCGGAGCACATTATCTAAAATTGCAGGGTAATTGTCCGTCTACGCCTGAAATACCTGGAACAGGTCTTAGAGCCTGATCAGGGTACAGTCATAACTACGAAATGGATAAAAGGCTTCCTCAGAATCTTATAGCTGTTGGAGTAGAATATAGATGCAGAGTAGACAAAAAAGATCTTATAGGTCAAAGTGCGGTAAGTCCGCAACTAGGCTAATCGACCCCCTTGTAATTCAATCTAATCTACATCAACATAATAATGCGAACTCACAGATATCAGTGACTTTGAATGACCAAACATGTATTTTGTCTTCATAAATACTATTTTGAAAAATATTAAAGCTTTTTACAACCCCCGTTTTTCCGATATTTCAGAAATGTAAACATGATGTAAGTACGACTCACCCGCCGAAATGTCCATATTTCATCTTCGAAATAAAAAGCTACTTTGTTGGGTACTTTTTTGGCTATTTTAGTAAAAAGTTTCGGAACAGTCTCTTGTTTTGTCTCACATACTGCTATTTTGCTGAAAGCTCTTAGAACCATCCATATTCCTCTAAAGCAAATTAAAAAAATATGAATAGAAAAATCAATAATATAATAAAAAATATTCCATTTATTTTTTTGGAAATTGAAACACAATCTTCCTGAATATATTTATTTCAAATTTGGATAGCGCACTATTTACCGTTAATTTTGTCTCTATTTGACAACTGCAAGAAATTCGACAACTAGAGAATCAGTTTCTTCCCTTTGGTCATAAACATTGTTTAATGGAGCACGTTTGGACACTGTGTTTGAAAATAACATCATAATTTAACAATGCCTCCGATAGGAGTGTTATGTTCTACTGAGATCTCATCAGGTAATCTTAGCTCACATCGGTAATGCGCGCGTTATTTTTCTTACATTATATCATGTGTTTTCTATTGTACGTTGCGATGGAAATTTGTGGTATCCGTTGCTTTCACACCAAGTTGTTCTTGTAGCTAGCTGATTCTTGGATGATAGTTGGTCGAAGAAAATACGCCACTTTATATACTTTATTATTAACAGTAATTTTATTAGTATCAAACAAAACAACTTATACAGTTATAAATTATAAATTATATACAGAGCAATTATGTCGTAGGTATGTTTAGTTTAGAGTCTCTAGTGTTTCTGATTTCCCTCTCGTAATGGGAGGGCGGAGTTAAAGCTCACAATAAAAATTGCGGGGTTGCCACTAACAATTATGGGGAATAAATTGGAAGTTACACATACTAAACATAGCGGCCTCCCTTGAAATCTCTTAGTTTCAAAGACAAAATGAAAGGAATACATAAAGTATAAATTTAAAGTTTGCGAAAGGCAGAACATAAAATGAGTTACAATAAATTGAACAAAATTGAACAAGTACAAAGGCAAATAAAATAACCTAACTAATTCTAGTGAAGTATAAAATTACAATAAATTGAACAAGTACAAAGGCAAATAAAATAACCTAACTAATTCTAGTGAAATACAAAATTATATAATTGCGCATATTACACTCCATGAGTCTTATTCTTTGTCATAAATTGGTAAAACACTTATTTTATTGACGGAACGCTTAAAGATTGTCTTCTTCACTTTAACAGACACCACTCTAATATGTCCATCGGCACCAGGATGCACGTCAATAATTCTCCCAATCTTCCAGACTAAAGGAGCAGTGTCATCGTGTAGCAGAACACATTGACCGATTTTGTAACTTTCGTTTGAAATTTGCCATTTCGGACGTTCTTGTAGTGTATGTAAATAGCCGCGAGACCAGCTTTTCCAATATTGTTCGAACACTGATCTTAATTGCTTATAACGGCAACGTAAGGAAGACTGCTTAACCTCTAATGGATTTTCGGGTAAAGCTGTTAGGGGGGCACCAATTATGAAATGCCCAGGAGTTAAAATCTCGAAATCATCTGGATCTTCACTGAGTGGAGTCAGGGGGCGAGAATTTACAATTGATTCAATCTGAACTAGCAAAGAATAGAAATCCTCGTAAGTTAAAAGAGTGTTTTGTAAGACACGTTTAAGATGATATTTAGTAAGGCGTACAGCACTTTCCCATAATCCCCCATGATGTGGGGTGCGAGGAGGTATGAAGTGCCAAGAAATGCGATTATCGTTTAAAAAACGTTGAAAAACATCATCTTTAATTTCATCTATAAGATTGGCAGCACCGACAAAATTTGTACCATTGTCCGAATAAACATCCGAAGGAAAACCTCTGCGAGATATTAATCTTTTAAACGCATTCATAAAACTATTAGTTGACAGTTCGGTTACTAATTCGATATGAATGGCCTTGGAGGCAAAGCATATAAAAATGCATATCCAGGCCTTTATTGATTTTGTATTTCGTAAAAAACTATTTTTTATTAAGAATGGACCTGCATAGTCCAATCCAAGAACAGAAAATATTCTAGAAGGTTGAACTCTAGATGCTGGGAGATCACCCATTTTTTGAAATCCACGATTTGGTGAGACTTGGAAGCAAACAACGCATTTTCTCAAAATTCCTCTAACTGTATTTCGACCTTGTACAGGCCAATAATTTTGTCGAATAACGGCTAATAAGGTTTGCGGACCTGCATGAAGATGTTTAAAATGAAAATATCGTACGATTAGTGAAGTCAAATGACAGTTTGAAGGTAAAACAATTGGATGCTTATTATCGAAAGATAAATCTGCATTTATTAATCGGCCACCGACTCGTATTACACCACTTTCGTCTAAGAAGGGGCTCAAGCGAAACAGTTTACTTTTTTTAGATACTTGATTATATTTTATTAATTCTTTAATTTCAATAGAAAAATGTTCACGTTGGAAATATTTGATAATTGTTGTCTTAGCCTGATCTAACTCAGAAAATTTGAGTTCACTTAAGTGTCTTTTTTCAGATTTATGTAGTGAATTATTTTTAAAGCGTAAAATATAAGCGACAATGCGAATTAGTTTCATGAAAGATGAATATTTGTGAAACACATTTGTTTTATCCGGTTCTTTTGACAATAGAATTTGATTGGCAGGTTGTTTTATTTCCGGTAAATCGATATTAGATGTAATTTCAATGTTATTTGGCCAATATTGTTCGTTGTTCGAGAGAAATTTAGGACCGAAAAACCATGATTTTAGTTCCTGCAATTCTCCAGGATCAACGCCACGAGATATATGGTCGGCTGGATTTAAATCGGTAGGTATATAACGCCATTGATAAGTATTAGATAGGGTTTGTAATTTCGATATGCGATTTGCTACAAACGTTTTAAGTTTTCTAGGCTCAGAAGCGATCCAAGCCAACACAATGGTTGAATCACACCAGCAAAATATTTTGTTAATTTTAATTTTATTCTCGGTTGCCTCGATAACCGTGCGAGATAATTCTACACCCAATAGTGCAGCACAAAGCTCTAATCGTGGAACAGATATTACTTTCAGCGGAGCGACTCTAGACTTGGAACATACCAGATTCACTTTTACTAGATTTGAAGAATCAATGGATCTAAAATAAATGGCGGCACCATAGGCAGACTGAGATGCGTCCGTGAAAATATGCATATCTATAGATATAAAATCCTTTATTAGTATATGTCGGGGAATTTCTAAATGTTCAATCAATTTAAGATTCTCAAAAAATGGTAACCAAGAGATTAAGAAACTATTTGGCACTTGCTCATCCCAACCTATCTTCAAGGTCCATAAATGTTGCATAAATAATTTTGCGCGTGTAATAACAGGTCCTATCAAGCCCAGAACATCAAAAATTTGACTGATAACGGATAAAATTTTTCTTTTTGTGAATACCTTAGTTTGTTCTGAACTTGGTTGTTGATTCGTAATGTATTTCAAGATATCCTTGGAAGAATTCCAAACTGTTCCTAAAGTTTTGCTATAACCCTGTTCATTTTTAATAATATAATCTGTCTTCGTAGAAGACTTTAATTGTGAAATAAATTTCAAAATTTCATCATTGTTTGAAGACCACTGGCGTAATACGAAACCTCCCGAAATTAAAATATTATTAACATTTTGTATTAGTGAACAAGCAGAATTAATGTCTTCCACTGAAACCAAGTAGTCGTCCATATAAAAGTCTTTTAAAATTGATTGCGTTGCTTCAGGATAGTCTGTTTCATTGTCAATGGCTAATTGTTTTAGACAACGAGTGGCCAAAAAAGAGGCAGGACCCATTCTGTAAGTTACAGTAAGTAACTTGTAAATTTTTAAAGAATCTGAAGGATTGTTACGCCAAACAATTAATTGAAACTTAGTATCATCTTCATGTATTTTTACGCATCGATACATTTTAGCAATGTCAGCAGAAATGACAATTGGGAATAATCTAAAACGAATAATAATGTAGAATAACGTATCCTGAATGCAAGGTCCTACTTTTAAAACGTCATTTAAACTCAAACCAGATGTAGATTTACTAGACGCGTCAAAAACAACACGGAGACGCGTAGTAATCGAGGATTCCTTTAGAACCGCGTGATGAGGTAAGAAAAAGTTCGATTCTGAGTTTAAATCATAATTATCGACTTCCGACATATGACCTAAATTGATATATTCTTGCATAAAACCGCTATAACTTTCTTTTAATTTAGGGTTTTTAACGAATTTTCTTTCTAATGATTGAAATCTATTAACTGCGATATCATGTGATTCGCCTAAATTACTCAAATTATTACGAAAGGGTAAACGAACAACAAAATTGCCGAAATTATCACGACTATATGTCCTTTGAAAGTGCTCTTCTACCTCATTTTCTTCTATGGTATAATTATTTTTTAAAGAAGGTACATCTTCAACCAACCAAAATTTTTCTATTTTATCTTCAATTCCAATCACTGACCTTGACAGATTACACATTGAAACATGTCGATTATTTATATTCGGGGGGCAATTGATTGAGCCTGCAACAATCCAACCAAGCTTCGTATTTTGTAAAATAGGTCGGCCCTTTCCTAAAGAAATCTGACCCGGCAATAACAAGTGATAAAATATACCGGCACCCAAAAGTAAATCAATTTTGCTAGATTCATTAAATTTCGGATCGGATAAATTAATGTTTTCCGGGAAATTCAGATGTGATATATCAAAATCTATTTGAGGTGTATCAGCCGTTATTTGATCAGACACTAAAAATTGTAGATCAACGTTATAATTTGAATGCAAAGATTTAATTCGCGTTTTAAAGGTATTATTTATGTAACTAACATTACCGTTTATGCCTATCACTTTCACGTCGACCTTAGTTCCTGTAATATTCAAACGTTCAAAAAATTCATAGCTAATAAAATTTGATTGAGAACCGCCGTCAAGGATTGCCCGACAAAGTATCGGGTTTCCGTCTTTGTCTATTATTTGCAAAAGAGCGGTGGTAAGGAGAACAAAGGAACCGTTATCGTATGCAGTAAGGGTTTTGTTTACATTTTGAGCGCAAGAAACAATACTTTGATCTTGAATGTCGGAGTTGTTTTTATAAGAGTTGTTTTTTAGTTCATATGTGTTTTCGACCGATGAGTTTGAAACGGGAGAAATATTATCGCACGGAACAGAGGCGTGCGTTACATTTTCTTGTTTATTTGTATTTTGTTTATTGTTGTTGAAATTTTTATTAGTATTACCTAAATGCAATAAACTGTTATGCTTGTTGTTACAAATTCTGCATGATTTTCCATGGCAATCCGAACTGGTATGCCCCAATCGAAGGCAATTAATGCATGCTTTAATTTTGCGTATTGTGTTTAACCTGTTAGAAGCTGATAATTTTAGAAAATCATTACAGTAATAGATGTTGTGATCTCCCTTGCAAAAGATACAAGTTAGAACCCTTGTAGAGATATTATTCTGTACCTTTGTTGGATAAGGTCTGTTTGAATTAATTGGAAAATGCGATGATGACTTGCTCATATATTTATTATCAATAGATTCAAGAAGTTGACATCTATCGGTTAAAAATTTAATGAATGTTTCTGTTGTGGGTGAAACTTCATCTTTAGTTTGGATTTCCCACTCTTTCCTAGAGTTTATGTCTAGTTTAGACATCAATAAATGTATTAATATTGTGCTCCACTGATCCACCGGTTCTTTCAGATTTCGTAGAGCACGATAGTGTTTTTGTAGATTATCTACAAAAAATCGCAACGATTCAAAGGAATCTTTGTTTACGATTGGCAAGTCAAAGATTTGCTTCGTGTGATTTTTAATTATAAATTTTTTATTTTGAAATCTCTCCTTTAACAGCTCCCAAGCTACAATATAGTTGGAATCTGTTACCTCTAGAGATTCTATAATTTTCGCAGCTTCCTTTTTTAAAGCGGTTTGTAAATAATAAAATTTTTGTATATTACCTAAATTAGGATTATTATGAATAAGAGCCAAAAATGAATCGTAAAATGTTAACCACTTGTCATAGCTTCCATCGAATTCAGGCAAAGCCAAAGGAGGTAACTTGACATTAAATGCTTGAGAGCTAGAAAATTGTGTGTTTGAATTTGAAGTACTTGGTTGTGATATATTTGATTGATTTGATGATTGATCGATAAACTGTCCAGCTAGTTCCTTTGCCTTTGCAACGCTTTCGTAGTAATCGTTTTCAAAGATAACACGCTCGCAAAGATTTTCTTCAGATTCATCGTATTGTTCAATTTCCATTTGAACCTTGTCAAATTCATCAAATATGAGTTCAATTTTCTCAATGCGAGTTGAAATCTCAGATCTTTTTGATGCATTTTGTAAATCGATAATAAATTTTTTGAAACGGGTTAATTGTGCTTTTAATTGTCCCCGGCGAGAAACTAAACGAGAAACCGTTAATTGTAAGTCTTGTTCAGGTGCATTAGCCATTTTAGTTGACTATCAGATAAATATACACAGTATAGAATATATTATTTAATCGTTACGACACTGTATACTACTAAGTTAAGAATAATCAAAGTTGATTGATTTTTCATTAAATTCTAAAAGATAGAAATCAAATTGTGTTAATTAAATTTGGCAACCTCACACACATTCAAAGGGATGTGTGAGAGATGAAACCGCTTCGTTCGTGAATCGTGAGTCGATCTCAAACGATGAAATCGGGCGGGAAACGCAAAGGCGTGGTACCTACCTACAATTTTTATAATTACGTGAATAATTTATTGCGAACGATACAAGTTTATATTTATTTTCCAATAAAGGAATCACGTATTGATTGAAAAATAGTAAACACTCAGATAACTTACAATTATTCGAGAACTCTATCCCAGCTGTACAAATAAATCAAGTAAATTTAATAAATGGAACTAACTCACTCATTTAGTAAAGTCTTTTCCTGTATCAACCATCATCCTGTTCGAAGGACCATGTTTTCTATTGTACGTTGCGATGGAAATTTGTGGTATCCGTTGCTTTCACACCAAGTTGTTCTTGTAGCTAGCTGATTCTTGGATGATAGTTGGTCGAAGAAAATACGCCACTTTATATAGGTACTTTATTATTAACAGTAATTTTATTAGTATCAAACAAAACAACTTATACAGTTATAAATTATAAATTATATACAGTACAGAGCAATTATGTCGTAGGTATGTTTAGTTTAGAGTCTCTAGTGTTTCTGATTTCCCTCTCGTAATGGGAGGGCGGAGTTGAAGCTCACAATAAAAATTGCGGGGTTGCCACTAACAATTATGGGGAATAAATTGGAAGTTACACATACTAAACATCATGTATTATATCTTTTTTCCATTATACACTGTGTTATTTATAAGATGCGACATTGGAATTCCTGTACAAAACTGTCAAACGCAACTTTTTTAACAAATAGCGTTCATAAACAAGGATAACAGATTTGGGAAAGTCGTTTAAAAATAAGTAGGTACAAACAAAATGCAATTTTAATGAATATTTATGTCTAAAAAAGTCTCTCCATTTTCATATCACTTTCTAATACTCTCAACCGTGTAGGAAATAGCTACACGGGTAGGTGCACAGAAAATGTTAAAGTAAAACCTGAAGTATGGTGATTCGCCGCTTTGGTGACATTTTTTTCTTTTTGTATTTAGTTCTTTTTCACTATTTTTGTATAGAAAACATTAAATTTAAAATTAAGCAAAGTTATTTGTTATTTGAGAATTTGATGATCGCTCAAAATTTTCACAACGCTCTCGCTCTTTCAAATAATATTTCTTATATTATCACCGTCACTTTGAAAAATCAGGTTGTTTTGTTACAAATGTTTCTATTTTCATTTTATTCTCTTGTGATAACAATACGCATGATAACCTTTACATTTCCAAATGTTCCTTACAACTAAATGTAAACACCTAATTATTGCATAATGTATTTATTTTGCAACAATAAGGAAATAAAGTACTAGAAATAAATACACATTTATTTTCAACTAATTCCACTGATGCTTCGACATATCCAGCCTCTCATTCAATACATCTAATCCTTCCAAATGGCAAATACAATCTTACACACACACACACACTTATCATTTATAGATAATTTACCATGCATTTTTTTTAAATAATCATTTCCAAATGTCAGTATCTTGAAAATTTTTGATTCAAGTAACCCCATGAGAATCAAGAGGGGTTAAATCATTATCAACGGACTACTAGTCTTACCCTGGAGTATGTGATCATGATTTTCCCAAAATTAGTGACATGTGACACCATCTTGTTGGAATCAAATATATTGATGTGTTTGTAGAAACTTTAAATAACGTTGGGCTTCCATAGCTTCCATGTTTACCGATAACATTTCAAATATGAAAATGTTATTTTTAGATATTACAGAATATTAATTATTCCATCGCTTTCCGTTTTTCAAAAATATTTTTTAAAGACCGTTCAACTAAGAAGAAACAACTACTTACCGGGATATTGTATTACACTTCAAAGTCAAACGGGGTGTGGCATATCCACAAGATATTTAATACCAACCATTCTGGTTTGCAGCTAGTGAATTGTTTCTCTCTACTATACATATTATATTATACGTGTGTACTTATAATGTGTCATTAGTTATCGAATTTTTCATTTTGTCATTATAATTTTTCTAAATATCAATTTTGCAGTATTATAATTAATTAATGATTGACTCCTTTCCACTTCATTACAGAATGGGCTTGTTATCAATGAAATATTTTCTCGGTTTTTTTCACGTTTTTTTGTAAAACTGAATCATCAAAATAACAGGTGAAATTTTCAGCTCTTAAACTTTATCCACTACCTAGATATTAAAGATTGAAAATGAAGCTCCCTTAAAAAGCGACAGAGCGGACTGTGACGTCACATTGCATGTCGGGGTATAATATTCGGCATTACACCGCTGCTTTTTACATGAGAAAGTTGGTTCCAGCTGCATTTTCTTCAAATTTCAAAAAAGTTAGTGGTTTTTGCTATTAAAGATGTACTCAGTACATACCGGATTTATTAAGGTAGATTTTGGAAATTCACCTGAAATCGATATATTTAAGGTGATGGACTACTTTAATAGAAACAAAGAATTTATACTTGGTTTTTGAATTGAGATTTCAAAACAATCTATAATACATTGTACATTTTCACATCTCCCTCTGAAGGCAATATGAAGGTATTAACTCCAGATAGGGGCATCCAATGCACGAATGGAACCTATAGGTAATTTGGAAAATAAGGGTTCAGGCTTGCATTAAGGCTTTCTTCTTCAGATTTAAGTTTGTGTATGTGCCTTGCTTTTGGATGAAGTATTATAGGCACATATTGATGTAAATAAGAAAAACTGGGGATCAACATAATAAATCATTCCATTTTATATTATATAAGCTATATACAGGGTGAGATATCCATTTGATTTCCTCCTCTACTTGATTTTCTTCAGGAGTTCTATTTTCTGTTCTTAATGAAAAATTGCTGTGCTTTAGTTTGTAAAAACTGTGACATGACTTTTAAATATGCGTGGTAACTCTATTTTTTTTTCAGTCAAAAAATCTCGCTCAACTCCAGGCTTTAGTTTAACTTTTCCACGGTTCATTATTTTAATGTACATATATTTTTCTGGTGCATACTTGGATGTGCTAGGACAGTCGGAAACAGAACTTATTTACCATTTTTTTCTCACTCATTACATAATAAAATAAAGACCAGCACGTGAACTCTGTAACAGAATAGAAAGGAAATTTCTTTCTATGTTAGGAACACAGAGCAGTCTAACACACAAAACAGTCTAAAGGCTTTACTGTTTTGTGTGTTAGATTGCTCTGTGCTCCTAGCATAGAAAGAAATTTCCTTTCTATTCTGTTACGGAGTTCACATGCAGCTCAATCAACAGTCCAGCGTTTTGTTTCTTACACAATATACAATGCAATACACACTACACAGTACACTTCCACATAGCTCTCGATTCGCGGCGTTTCAAACGTTAGGTATAGCACATGCAATATGACGTCACAGGTAACCACGCCCCGTTTTCGTTCAATCCAATTTCTTTAATTAATTTGAGGGCTTACACGTTCGCGGAAAAATCTAAAATTTTGGGATTCCATTTAAAATGAGTTCTAGTTTCTATTTCTGAAATAAAATTTTTTTCTTGAACAAGCCCATTGCACAATTATTGATTTTTTAAATCATTTTAAATCTGATGACCGTTACCGAGAATACTATCCAGGTGGAAAATACCCAAATGACCATTAGGAAACCAAAGAACATCTGCCTTCTATTATTATTATTATCTGTGAAATCCCTGGAAAAACATTTATTTAGAGTTTGCTTTGCTTCTCTGCTCGATGTAATTGGTGAACGTTTTTTTATCTCTATACGTGGTAATAAAGTTGATAATTCTCTCGACAACATAAGATTCAAACAATTCGCCAAGGTAGTGACATAAAAAACATTTAACTTATCTTCACTTCCTAAAACACGAGACACAGCTCCCTTTCATACTATCCGATTGTACCATCAGGTCCAGATCTTCCACTGATATTTAATTCAGAATCTGATTCGCAGCCTGGTACATCGGAGAGGCTGAGGAAGGAGAAGTTCAAATTCATAAAATCACCGTGGATTATACCTATTGGGGATTCCACGTAAAAAAAACGCTCCTCCAGAGCTCTACCTCGTGGGTGGTGGGGAAAAGAGTCAATAATTAATTATAAATAATATTCCAAAATTAATAATTGAGAAAATCATATAAACAAAAAAAAAACTATAACCAAAGTCTATATATTATTATTGAATATATAGACTTTGCTATAACCTAGGACACATAACTAGTACACACGTATGATATAATATGTATAGTTGAGAGTACTGAATAGTACTCACTTCGGAGCGCTGTAGAACCTTAACTATTGACTTAATGAAAAAATGTTGCTCATAAAAGTTGTTCCTCAAAAAACGATATAAAAAAATGTTCAGATATCATTTTTTCGTAAAATGATAAACAAAGAGTTATATCGGAAAATATAAATTTTCCTCTCGAATTTCTAAACCTTTTCGTTTATAACTTTTTTATTTGTAGTTTTACGGCAACAAGTTACTGGATCAAAGTAGAAAATTTAATTTTCAACAAAAAATGTCGATAAATTTTTTTTTTTTTCAGATAAATAGTTGAAGAGATATATCGTAAAAGCCTAATTTCAAGATGGCGGCCGTCGGACTTAGTGGGCGACCCTACAAACTTGGTTTTAGCTCCACACTGGCCACCCCTACACATTAAAAAAATTTGTGTCCTCTAAAAAACAACCCCAAATGTAATTTTTCAATGGACTATATAGAAATTTTGTTGTTATATTTTATCTACGGTTATATTGTCAACAGTAACGAAGCGTAGAAAATCTTTAACGAGTGTGTTAGCATCATGCCGAAGTACTATTCTGTTAGATTGTCATTTTAATTTATAAATAGAACTTAGCGGAGGCAGGTTAATCGATTGAAGATGAAAATAAGGAATGCTATAAAAGCTGAATGGACAGTTTATTATAATATTTGAAAAAAAAACTTTGGAATAGTGGTTAAATGAAAGCATTAAAACATTAACGTTTCGATTAAAACAAGTACTTAAAGCTAATATAATTTATTCAGCTGATCGTTTTTACTTTTGTGATTCATATTAATAGATTCGCTCAGTACCTATATAACAAATTGAGAGAGAGAAAAACATGAGGCCGCATGCCGATTTTAACTCGCGACCTCCCGTTTACTAAAAAGGCGCTGTTGTCGTATCAATAATGAACAAAAAGGATCAAATAACGTGATTTTTGAATACCTATTTTTTCATTCTGTTTGTAGGATTTGTTGTTATAGCGTCAAAATAAAAATACATCATCTGTGAAAATTTCAACTTTCTTGCTATAACAGTTCATGAGATACAGCCTGGTGACAGACGGACAGGCGCCGCAAGTCCAAGTCCGCTTTTAACCCGCCTCAAAAAGGGCCTTTACACACGAATTGTATGCAATATTTTTTTCTATTATCGAAAACTTTATCACAAGTTTAGGTAATATGCCACTAGAACATTTTCGGACTATTTTATCATTTTATTTTTCCCACACTATTTGCGAAGTAATCTTCTGAGAGATCCATCTTTATAAATACAGTAATCTAAAATAACATCATAGTTTCCTAAAAATATTCAATACTTATATCAAAATACAATTGATTACCCTAGGTATAGTCGGAAGATATCGATTTAAATTTTAAATGTCAGATTCACTTCACAAAGAAATGTCAGTCACTCACCGCCAACTTATACTTATTTACTGTATCATCTTCCAGTACTCGATAATTATTTAACAATAATTATAGGTTATTTTACCAAATTCTATAGGCTTCAATCTCTGATTTATGGAAAAAACTTAGATTTAATATCCGTTTGTTATACCTATATTTTCTATAAGATCAGATACCCATAACTACATGCGTAAAATAAAGTGTGTCTAAAGTAAGTACTTCACACACGGTAGTAAAAAATAGTATATTGTGCAACTAGTGGGAAAACCTCAATTTTTCCCACGTGTTGCACACTATACTTTTTCTACGACTGCAAATGAACGGATAATTTAACTATTTTAAAGTAGTATATTTTAAACCTAATTTACTTATTCAAAATATACAAAAGATGTATTTTTAATTATTTTTTTTATATTGTAACACAAAATTTAGTTGAAATTTCTTCAAGCTTACAGAAACACCTTCTCTCTACCTTTAAAACACTACCATTTGGGTACTTTTAACGTTTGACGTTTTATGACAGGAGTCCAAAGCATTCTATAATCGAGAATTGTGTTGATTTTTCTCTAACGTACCGTGGCCCAGGCCGTGGAAAAGATCTTTTTCCACGGCGTAGGCAAAGTGACACTTTGTAGTTTCGTAAATTGCGGGAATAGGACTATTTTCCATAGCAGTCGTAGAAAAAAAGCATTTTTTACTCGCTATTTCTCATTTTTGCTTGCTATGATGACATCAGCACACACACACTAGCACACTATTCGAGACTGAAGTGTAGCTAGTATTGATTCGCAAAACAACCAAAAAATGTCAATAGTCATCAAAACAAAAAATTTGCACGTACAAACATTATTATTTGACACAATACACAATAACAGTGTAATTATTTTGATCTATATTTATTATTATTTCTTCCTTTTTATTAAAGCAGTAATTATAATTAGGTTATTATCATAGGCTGTATTTATACATTGAATATTTTATCTAATCACAAAACTCGAAAACAAATATAAACACCTAATCTTTTTTTTCAATATCGTTCGTTGGCTTCAGTATTGACGCTAAAGAATATAGTGATTTTGTCTGCTATTTGCAAGATGGAGTTTGAAAGAGCATAATATACTACTTCGGGTGTTACTAGTTCACCAAATTGCAAAATTATCTGCCATTTACCAGATATGTTCGAACCACAACCGATTTTTGACCGAATTTTTTTCAGAGCATGATAGTAACTGACTGCTGCAAGACCTATCAAAAAGGCTATTGTATGAATCATACCTATGGTTTATTCAATAGCCTTTTTGGTGTGCGTCATCGTTTGTGATGTATATTAAGGGTTTTGGGTATGTCGTTTATTTTATTTGCCATTTTGACACATATCTAACCCTAAATTTGATAAATAAAATCATCAGGATCGCATTCAGCAAAATTCGAAAAGGCTATGAAATTAATAGTTACCAGCTTCTTTTTCCAACTAAAAATACTTGAGAACTTTCAAAATATTGATGTTTTTCCATGTATCTAGGCATATTTTTGTATTATTCAAATAAATATAACAATAATATTCATATTAACTTTTCATAAATAATAACTGACCGTGAACAACAAAGTACAGACCTGACAAGAACTGACTGACAAGACCCCAATACACCAGTATTATGTTTTGTTGCCTTGAATTTTACACGCTCTGCGCATAACACGTTGCTTGGTAAATAGAATCCATAGAATCAGAGGAATTTACGGCTCCTTTGGATTATTTGTGGGTTGATATAATTTTTTCCATGTACATTCAAAATAATTTCTTTTTTTATGTATTCTATCAAAGTATAGCCAACATTTAAGATCTTTATATTAGAAAGATAACATAACAGGATTAGAATATTCTTATTTTTCTTGAAATAGTTTTTTCTTTTCGCAGGAATAACTACCATACCAAGGGTATCTCATTTCACAGGCAATCACGAGCTATACATTTTTATTATAGGTTTGTTCCAACCGCAGTCAGAAACTGTCAGAAGCGATCAGAGAATAACTGGTCATAGCAAACAACGAGTTATTTCCGCGTAATTCCTATCACTGATTGCAATGGTCGACTATTCTCTGATTGTTTCTGACTGCGTTTGGAACAAACCTAATATAATTCATTCCTTTAGAGTTTAGACTTCACTTCTCGCAGACGTCTTGCTGCTTGAAATTACCTAAAATGATTTTATATTTGAGTAAAAATTCCATTGGTTCAAAATTCGCGCTGAATAAAAAATGACTGATAAGGAATTCATTCATGATTTATGGATTAGGTGAGGAGCTAAAACAGACTGTGTTGTGTACGTGTCAGTCAGAAGAAGGGATAAACGCTTCTAGCGTTGCGTTGTTGTGTACAGTTGTGAAGACATTTTATAATTGCGTTTTCTGTTTGTTGCACCGGTGCGCACTAGTACTGCACCTTTCGAATGTATCGTTTTCTGGTTAGCTTTTTGGTACGAACCTTTTCAGTGTTGGCATTTTCTGCTTACGTAAACTTTACTCAGTTTGCACTTAGAGCAACTTTATCGACACTGGCTCCGGGAGTCGGTGCATTAGTTCCGATGCAAATATGGCTGATAACAGCAGATATTTATTTACTTTTTTTGAAGAGTTTCTAGAATCCTCTTCATCTGATAGTGATGATGAAATACAATTTTTGACAAAGTCAATGTCGAAAATAAACCACAAATTTTGTGGAAAAAATGATATTTTCGGTTCCCATAATCAATTCTAATTTTTATTTACATTAGATATTATAATTTTATTATTTTATATTCTATTATTCCTAGATTAGGAACTGAGGAGGTTTTTATTTATTGCTTTTGTAGAGATTACGTTTATTGTGAGCGAAATTTATCTTTGGAAGGGCACTGAATAGAGTTTTCGTTTTCTGCTTGATTTGTCAAAATGTCAATTCCTCGGATAACCCGCAAAAGTGCATGACGTCACATCCTGCACTTGGTGCGTGCTTGCACTGGTGAAGCAGAAAACGCTATAAGCTTCGCACCTTATTCTACTCGAGGCAAAGTACCTCGCGAAAGAGTTTTGGTACTCGGTCAATGATAATAGTCTTCACCACCTTGGAGTATAATATACTATTTAGTCGTACCATTGCTCATCTTGTACAATTTTCTGGAATAATATGTGCTTTTATTCAACGTTATGTACAGCTTTGTTTACATTTTATTAAGATTTACAATCACAAAGAACTTTTGTTACTCGATTAGAACTTCAATAAAGCTTAATAAACTACTCTTTTGTGTTTTACAATCTAAGATCTTCATTCATTGAAACGGAATAAAAATATACATATATATAAAATTATTCCTAATGGACCTATTCGCTACATAAGGATAAAGAAATCTTTTAATGAATAAAACAATTTTATGTCGTCGTATTTGAAGTCTCCTCTGATAAAGAAATCGCGAAATTCTTTGAAATCTCAGTTATCGGTACAGATTTCGATCCACTTAACTTCATTTTATATTAAATTCATCATATTTATATGCAAATTGGAAAAAGTTTATTGTTTTTCATCAATTAATACCATTCTTACTGTTGTATAAAAATAAAAAATAAAATTCAGCCACCCAGTGTAGTATAAGTAGTCTTTTCTGTCGATTTTACAGTAGTTACTATATCTGTTTTTGAAAGTTGTCAATAAAGTTTATGTAGCTTCAAGTTAATTTGTGATTTATCCATACATCATAACACCCAGGTGAACGTCGCGAAACAAACTCAACTATTTATTAGTTTATTAGTAAAGTTTTTCAGTCATTTGGTAAACTACAACCATACAAATACATATTTCAAATATTCAAATGTCAGTATACTCCCCATAAACTCTACAAATTTACGTTCCCAAAAGTGACTCTTTCCGCACGCTTTTTAGTGCGGAAAAGTGGATCTTTCCGCACGCTAGTAGAAAAAATATTTTTCAAAGACAATGGGTGGTATGAATAAAAACGAAGTACATGCTAATACTACAAATTTAAAGATCCACTCCAAAGTATATGCTCCATCATGAAGCATCTGGTCAGTTCCGGTAGAATCTGCTTAACGTTGAAGTATTTACTAAACTGCTTGTAGTATCTACTTTTTAGCCCGTAGTACATGCTTCGACACGTGCAGTATCTGTTTCGTCGTGATTTCTTACCTAAAATATTTGAATTAATCCCGGGTCGAAAGGCGAAATCGTGTCCAGAAATCAAAGATTATTTTTTGATTTATACCAATTTATTTTCAACTTCTTTGACAACTTATTTTTTTTTTGACATCATCAATCAGAACAAAATTAAAAATTGATGGCAAAGGACCGTTTGATTAAATATAAAAAATTAAAATAAATATAGGGGCATTCATCAACAAGCACCAACAAGGGCATTCATCAACAAGCACCAACAGTATCTTCCACTCCTTCTGCTAGGGGAGCAGGTCATGACAAGTGTATTAGATTTCCTTTTCCATCATTGTTCTTACAAAAAAATTTCAAGACTACCCGAAATATTATTTGCTATTTTTCTTGTCAATTAAATCTTTAAAATTTCGTGATTGAGTAGAATGTCTTCAGATGAAGAAATGCCCCATCAAGAAGAATCCCAAAATGAAGATATACAATTAGCATTTGTTATAATGCTAGAAGATTTCAATACACTACTGGATAAAAAAAATGACAGCTGCCACCTCATTTTCTGTTACCGGAACATTTTATGATACAAAATATCATCATTAACGTGTCGTTGCACTTTATATTTTTCTTCCATCCATCCATTTTCAAACAAAATTAACCGAAGAATTCTCAAGAAGCTGCTATTATACCAACTTCGCTAACGTTAAGCAAATACTACAATTTCTTCTTGAAATCGAAGTATTTGCTGTAAGAAGTCGCTACTCCAAATTGCAGTAAATACTTCAGTCATTTTTACTAGAGTGCTACTTGGTATAGTAACTTCCGGAAAAATTTTAAGTATCTACTTTGAAATGTAGTTTCTTCTTTGTATTGAAGTATCCACTTTATAGAAAATGCTAATACTTCTAGTGTTAGCATATACTTCGTTTTTATTCATACCACCCAATGGGTGGTATGAATAAAAACGAAGTACATGCTAATAGTACAAATTTGATGATCTAATTCAAAGTATATGCTCCATCATGAAGCATTTGGTCAGTTCCGGTAGAATCTGCTTAACGTTGAAGTATTTACTAAACTGCTTGTAGTATCTACTTTTTAGCCCGTAGTACAAGCTTCGACATGTGCAGTATCTTCCACTCCTTCTGCTAAGGGAGCAGGTCATGACAAGTTTATTAGATTTTCTTTTCCATCATTGCTGTTACAAAAAAATGTCAGGACTACCCGAAATATTATTTGCTATTTTTCTTGTCAATTAAATCTTTAAAATTTCGTGATTGAGTAGAATGTCTTCAGATGAAGAAATGCCCCCTAAAGAAGAGTCCCAAAATGAAGATATACAATTAGCATTTGTTATAATGCTAGAAGATTTCAATATACTGCTGGATAAAAAAAATGACAGCTGCCACCTCATTTTCTGTTACCGGAACATTTTATGATACAAAATATCATCATTAACGTGTCGTTGCACTGTATATTTTTCTTCCATCCATCCATTTTCAAACAAAATTAACCGAAGAATTCTCAAGAAGCTGCTATTATACCAACTTCGCTAACGTGTTAAGCAAATACTACAATTTCTTCTTGAAACCGAAGTATCTGCTCTAAGAAGTCGCTACTCCCAATTGCAGTAAATACTTAAGTCATTTTCACTAGAATGCTACTTAGTATCCTAACTTCCGGAAAAATTTAAAGTATCTACTTTGAAATGTAGTTTCTTCTTAGTTCTGAAGTACCCACTTTATAGAAAATGCTAATACTGCTAGTGTTAGCATATACTTCGTTTTTATTCATACCACCCATTGACCGTTCAACTAAGAAGTAACAAGCGTTAGAATAATTATTATTCTGCGATATCTATGAATAATGAACCCTAAAAATCGCAAGTCTTCGACTGGACCGGGTTAAACCTGATAAACCTCCTCCGTTCACCGTTCTCCTACTCTCTCACATGCATTTTAGCAGTATAGACCACTAGTTTTAGAAAATAGTATAATCATGATTATACCATAATATGAACTATGGTTCATACAACAGCCTTTTTGGTGTGCGTCATCGTTTGTGACGTATATTCGGGTTTTGGGTATGTCGTTTATTTTATTTGCCATTTTGACACATATCTAACCCTAAATTTGATAAATAAAATCATCAGGATCGCATTCAGCAAAATTCGACAAGGCTATGAAATTAATAGTTACCAGCTTCTTTTTCTAAACTGTAAATACTTGAGAAATTTCAAAATGCTAATGTTTTCCGTGTATCTAGGCATATTTTTGTAATATTCGAATAAATATAACAATAATATTCATATTAACTTTTCATAAATAATAATTGACCGTGAACAACAAAGTACAGACCTGACAAGAACTGTCAGTGGGACAGTAGAAAAAGATGTCAGACACATTGACAATACGAAAGGTATATCTGCATGCCTATTTTAAATAAAGAAATTTCTCCCGATTGATAGGTCGCGCTTACGCTTAATCTGAACATCAACCAATCAAATTTTGGTAAGTCAATGATTAGGATTGACGTTTGTAATAAATTTGAACGGTTCATTATTGCGATATTTTGATTAGGATTAATCAAAGACTTGACTTTTTCTGCATTTCTTTCCACGTAATGTGTTAGAAAGACATTAACAAACGATGACGCACACCAAAAAGGCTGTTGTATGAACCATAATTATGGTTCATACAACAGCCTTTTTGGTGTGCGTCATCGTTTGTGACGTATATTCGGGTTTTGGGTATGTCGTTTATTTTATTTGCTATTTTGACACATATCTCACCCTAAATTTGATAAATAAAATCATCAGGATCGCATTCAGCAAAATTCGACAAGGTTAGGAAATTAATAGTTACCAGCTTCTTTTTCTAACTGAAAATACTTGAGAACTTTCAAAATGCTAATGTTTTCCGTGTATCTAGGCATATTTTTGTATTATTCGAATAAATATAACAATAATATTCATATTAACTTTTCATAAATAATAATTTACCGTGAACAACAAAGTACAGACCTGACAAGAACTGTCAGTGGGACAGTAGAAAGAGATGTCAGACACATTGACAATACGAAAGGTATATCTGCATGCCTATTTAAAATAAAGAAATTTCTAACGATTGATAGGTCGCGCTTGCGCTTGATCTGAACATCAACCAATCAAATTTTGGTAAGTCAATGATTAGGATTGACGTTTGTAATAAATTTAAACGAATCATTATTGCGATATTTTGATTAGGATTAATCAAAGACCTCACTTTTTTGCATTTCTTTCCACGTAATGTGTTAGAAAGACATTAACAAACGATGACGCACACCAAAAAGGCTGTTGTTATTTTTATTTGTGTTACAATATGAATAATACAATAAATTACATAGATTTCATTTGAAACTTACAATTTTACGCCCTAAAAAGGATGCTATCATTGATATAACGCAGTATAAAGTACTAGCTCCTACAATCCTATAGACCTTGCGCAGCCAATAAAAGTCCCATCGTGGTCCCATCCCCATCAGTGTAAATCCGTATACCTGTGGTTCTAATGTTAGGAGTTATTACGTCATAGTACCGCCCACTTGTTTAGAACATTATTACATATTATCATTGATTTCTATTTCTTAATCAATGATGTTGATTTAGAAACGCCAGGAAATCTATTAAATTCTTATTCATTGATTAAAATATATTTGAAAGGATTTCAATTATTATACCATATTATATATTATATTATACAGTTTACTATAGTTTTACACCTGCAAATAATTATTTACTAACCTTAAATCCCTACGCCACGTTTTGTAGATGATATAGAAATATTTGTATTTTTTTTCTTTTAAGAAGAACCATGAAACAAACACAATAATGAGGAGTAACCAAATCTGAAACAAAAAATAAAGTAGATTTTAAATAATATAGGTATACTTTGACCATTTTCAGTTTGAGGACCATAAAATAAAGCAATGTTGTCAGATATATTCTCGGAAATTGTTGTGCTCATTTTACATATGTTTCCCATTACTTCAATATACTGTTAGCTCATGATTTTCTTAGAAAACTAGTTTGGAAATATTTAATAAAAAATACATAATATAAATTTATTTGTAAGAATTAAAAAAAGTCGCTCGAAACTGTTATAAGAAGAGAAATTAATTAGAACACTTCATGTATGCCCGATATATTTAAGAAAATTTTTAAAATCTGGCACCGCAGGTACATCGCCAGTTACCGAGTGAAATATTGCTCATAATATCGAAAAATTCGGGTAGCTACTGAGGTGGTCCACTATAACATAAAAAATTTTTTCTACTCCTGTTTTATAATATACTTATTAAAAGACTAAAATCTGTATCATAATGAAATTCATTATGATACAGATTTTCATTATGATACAGATTTTTAAGCCAATAGGAATGCGACATTCGCACAATATTTAGTATATAGCCATGGATACCGGGTTGACATTTCTGAAATTAATCATATTAGGTCTGTTCCCTGCAATGAAAGTGTAGCACTGAGCTATACGATTTTATTTATTTTAATTATGGTTTAATGCTTCTTGCAGTTTACAAATGCAATATACATAGATATTCCCAAATTTAGTAATTTTATGCGTATTTTTTCACAGATAGACCTGAATTCTTCAAAATTATATAGCTCAGTGCTACACTTTTATTGCAGGCAAACAGACATATTAAGTGACACTTAATTTGATAGCTGTCAAATAATTTTGATTTTCAAAAGTAACTATATTTAAAATTGATTTAACTAATAATTATTGATTAAATAATTTTTATTAACCGGAGTAGAAAAAATATTGTATGCCACTTTCATGTAATGGCCATTAATACACTCGCATATTATATACGAAACTCGCCTGCGGCTCGTTTCGTATCCTACAATATGCTCGTGTCTTAATGGCTATCATTACATGTTCGTTGCATAAAATACTATTATGGGATTAGGGTGCAAGCCACTCGTTTAGTTTCATAAGTCTCATAGGCGTGTGCAATTCTGTTTGTATATTTATATGTAGACCTATTTAAAATAATATAGTAGTATCTATTTCTTGGTTGAGTGAGTTTAATGAAATAATAATACCTATAAATAAGATTTATTGAGTGAATTGATATCAATATTGTTCGTAGACGTTAGGGTAAGTTTTTTGAATATAATTCATTTGCAATAAATTAGAAGGGCATTTTGGAGACCATTTGAAACGACAGTCCAAGATGATGCGAGGGAATCTAATAATTTGGCGCCACAAGCAAATGACTAAGCAATAAATGATGATGATAGGGCCGAATTTAAAAACAAAGATTCACATTTTCAGTGTCAACGCGTTGTTTTAAATATGTACGCGTGTTGGAAAAAAGAAAATTCTGTAATTTCTGATGATGCGGTTATCGCGAGAATTCACGAATTGACTAGCATTATTTACAAAAAATTGTATAACAAATTTGATGCAGGTTAATTTTATCCACTATATTTATTTGAATTGCATTTGAAAAACATTATTTCACAATATTCGAATTTAAAAAAAAAATTTATGCACGCCATTGTGCGGCTTCTTTCTTCAATGGGATTAAAAATATTGGTCATCAAATTAACATTGGTTATACCATTGACTTTGGTTATACTTTACAAATAAGTATAATATGACCACACATAGGTAAACTGGGCCAATTATCAGGTAATGGACATAGTATATATAGTCAAAGGCACTCTTAACGTGCGGGTCATACGATTCAACAAAGACATACTCACAGTTTTTGTTTTCTTTTATTGCGTTTAATTATAACTTCCAAATGAAATCCGTTAGATAAATAAGACAGACTTATGCAATTTTGACGGGAAAAAGAAGGATATGTATTTAGTTTTCAGCGATTCTAAAAAGTCTTTCACCAGCAGAGTTTTTATTTAAATATGTCAGTTTTGTCACTTTGACAATTCAAAGTGCCAATATGAATAATAAGTAGCAATTTTCAGTTTTTTTGTACTAAGTTCGATGGATTATTTCGAGAATGAAAGAAGAAGTGGAAATTCGTCAATCTGCAGTGTAATCTCACTTTTTGGTAACCTCTGTGTTTTCTGATTTGATACATATGGTTAGTGACCTTTGAACCCGCACGTTAAGAGTGCCTTTGACTATAGGTAATCCAGGCCAGCCAAAATTTAATACCCGACTTCGGTTATGCAATTCCAGGAAAGTGATAGCTGTCATGACACATTTTGATTATTTAATTTTTTCAACGCTGTTTTCTTTTTTGAATCATCTTCCTTGTCCTTCTCGATAAATCAACCAATAATCAGAAGTCAAATTATCATTCGATGTTGTCAGATTGTCAGGAAAATATTATTTCTAATACAAGGTTCCACCTACTAAACAGCCGAGATTGCATACCATATTCTGAGGTGCCTACTGACTTTGTCCTGTCGAGTCGACATACAGATTGCGTAAATCCTTAACGATCCATCGTTGTATACACAAGAGCGACAGAAAAACAGCTGAAAGAGAGAGAAAGATGCGCGGTCATCGAGGCGTGTATTTAATTCCAGCTGGGGATTGAATTTAAATCCCGAGAGTTACCGACTGCTCATTGCCCCTCTATTTCAACATTTTTAACCGCTATTGCCAGAAGCGCAGTTTAATTTGTAGAAATGATATTTTTCTCTCGTTTTCGTTGACAAATAATCTTAAAGATATGAGATCAAATCTTTATCACAGATTTGGTTATTGTCTGGCACAGCAAGGTGGTTTATTTGAGCACTTAATTCATTAAAATTATGTTTACCTTTAGAATGGATTTTTATGTTTTCAGAAAGTTTATATTTTATGTTTAGAATAGGTGTAGGTACCTACCTACTTATTTTATTTTTTCAATTTAATTTATTAATGGAAGGGATTTTTAGTTTATTAATTGTGGTTCTCTCAAGAAATGCTGTTTTATTTTCAAGTTACAATGGCTAAAATAATATCCTATTGTAGTTAGAAATTGTCAACTTGGTCTGAAATGATCATGTTGACAAAAATGAATTTTAAGATGTACAGGTTACCTAATAACGATTGTATTTTTATATTCCTCTTACGCCCTCACTCCTTCCGTGTTGGGAGCATACTGAATTACCATTTACCACCACCAACTAGTTGAAATAGGAGGGCAATGAGCAGTCGGTAACTCTCGGGGATAAGCTTACACCCCCTAAGGTGAAACAAAGTGATGATTGTGCACAATTATTCTTCCTTTCTCTTTCATATATCCTTGTCGTACTTGTGTAATTCGAGACCCAGGTTCCGAAGCAGATTTCGCATACTGTATATCACGTAACCATAGCTTTTCATATCTATCGGCTATATGGTTTCTTGCCTTATTGCCAATATGCACGATGACAGCCGCTTATACCTTGTTTTTAAACTAAGAGGAGCGATTTGAGTTCAAGTTGGCATTTCTGCAGGCTAATCATTGGTCAGATAGCCGCCCGTTTCACACAGATCTTGTGATAGAACTGACAACGCTATTTGTCATTATTTACATAAAAATATTCTAATCTTTCTACTATGTGCGCTTGCTGTTTATCATTCTGTTCGCGTTTGGACTTATTACCTCATATAATTGTCTTCCTCTTCGCCCCCGAAACGAAGAAAATTATTAAGTTTGGGTCATTTATCGCTGACAGAGAAGCAAAGTTTATAAGTTTACAAGTGAAATCTTATTTTCAATAAAAGTTTTACACACATTACGGTACGCATTTTTCCGTTCCCTGTACAGTCAGAGCGACAGGTCGCTCTTGTCGCATAGGAAACGGAATGTACAATGGAACACTCCGTTTCCTAGCAGATATGCGCGAAGTGTCCACTGCCCCTGTGTTCGATCGCATAGTCATATGTATCAACGTTTAAATAATGTATTGAACATTTTTGATTCTTAGTCAAAAGAAAGACACAACTTAATATAATCAAACCGAACTTTATTCATGCCGAACTACAAATACATAGTGAAAATACCTGGATAGGATTTCTTTGTAACTTGCTAAAAAGAATAAATAATATTATTGCAATCCAAATTAATGTTCAATGTACACTGCCATGACTTATAGCGTTTGTGGCGTTTGCAATCAATTATCGCTTTTTGCGAGGTCTCTTTCTTGAACTTATTTTGCTGCTGGATGGCCGACCTGCTTGCATTGCTTTGGCCCTCCTATACCCAGATACTTTTCTAGTGACAGATGTAGGTTGTACATTAATTCTGCGAGACTTTTTTTGCTGAGTAAATGGGAACACAGAGCATAGAACGAAGCTTTGTTTTCAATATTCTTCATCTGCCTATTAAACTTCTTGACAGTAGGCAACAGTGCTGGATGAGTTTTCACGAAGCTGTTTTTTTAAAATTTGTTTTGAATGCCTTCTGTTGGTCTTGCGCATCAGTGTCAGTCTCGTTTGCTTCGACAGGAAAAAGTTATTTGTTTAACTAGGCAGCAAAGATGAATTCATAGCCGAGCGTGGCAAGGCTAGGAATTCAGCCAAGGCAGTCAATCTACTTTGCTGCCAAGCTGAACATATAATTTTTTCTCCGATTGTTCATGAGGATATTGTATTTGCAAATTATTACAATTCCCACAATCTCTTTATTTTAGTTGGTTGCTATGGAAATGTATAATCACAGGCAGGAAAAGTAATACTTTGCTGATTGATATTAGTCAGCAAAATTAATATTTGCTGCCAATCGGAGAAAAACTATTTTCTCCATTAGTCATGTCATCCAGTCATCCAGCCGGCTTCTGTTATTGTCATCATAAATAAAGTGCGGAAAATGCATAATTGCGTGCGACATGACTGCGCTTCGCACATATCATCTAGGGAACGGAGTACTTGATTTTTAATTCCGTTTCCTATACAGCGAGAGCGACCTGTCTGTACACTGTAGGTACAGGGATCGGAAAAATGCTTACGGTACCTACAATATTATCGTATTTTTTAAAATCAAAACCTGTTTATGCAGTGACGCATAAATTCATTATTAGTTATACCTCATTTAAAAACCAGAAGGAGTAATTTGAATTTAAGTTGGCAATTCTGTGGACCTATGATTGGTCAGATATTCCACCCAGTTTCACACACAGCTGATAATTTAAATTTTTGATATTTCTGACAGATAAATATATTTAATTTTGTCATCGCATCCACTATTGTTATTTTATCAATTTACTTTGTTTCGTTTAAACTGAACATGGCAGCATCTGCCTATATGGAGATTACAAGCTATCAAAGATTTAAAACAATATAGGTTTTGTTAGAAAATTGGTTCTTCTTTTTTTATTTAATTCACTGGCATCCAGTTATTCGCTACTTAAAAACAGCCATATTAGAGTTATGTGTCTGTTTCAATCTTTCAGTTTGAATACGAAACAGGAAAAAAAATTTACATGTGACCGAATACCCGTCTGATCAATTCTTGGGTATAAAATAATCTACTAGACAGACGAGAAGCCGACTTATGACTATGCGTGGCTAATTTTTTCATCAATCAAGGCATATTTAATAGATTTGGAACACGACTGTTGACTACTTTTCCGGAACACGCCATTTAGTAACTAATCTGGTAACTTTTAGTGATGTGAATGAAGCTTTTCAAATTATTCCTCATGGTTATTAAATGGACTATAGCAGTTATGAAGAAATCTCGAAGCCCGTTGATTTTTGATTTTAATGTACTATTTTTGTATGGTTATCATACAGGGTTGATAACTGGGAGGATTTTTAGTGCTTGTAATGATTGTATTATTTCCTCTTCGAAGTGCTTTCGTCAGAGTCCTTATAACTTTTTACTGAAGCAAAGTATATAAGGATGCAAACTAATGACCCAACATATATCTGTCCTCTATACGTAGGTACTTACTTAAAGTTATCGAATTTTGAAAGGAGTTAATAAATATATTAATTTTGAGGTTAATACGAAATTGTTAGGAACTTAAGACTGGTAGTCTTTATATTATATTACTGCAACGATGAATTCAGCATAATGGTGTTCATGCTGTTCATATTCAAGCCAGACCATGTGTTACCCATGGAGCCCATTATCAACGAAAAACATCGATAAAAGATGATTTCTGAAGTATTTATAATTAGTTAGGAAAAACTTTGGAATTCACGACGCAACTACTCAAGATATATGTCAAGAGGTCCAATAGGCTAAACATAACTTTAATTATTTTGTTAGGATGGAAAACATATGATGACATTTAGATGAAGGAAGGAATTTTATTTTCAAGATACTCGTGTTATCTGTTTTTCATATTGAACGGTTGTTTGCCGTTCCTTTCGAACTTTGTATTGAAATAATAGAATTTAATAATAAAGTAACATTTAATTGAAAATTCTGGAGTATTTTTACATATATAAGTGAGTAGATAAGTAGGTATAATACCTAATACTTTCCGTTCTACACTCGCATTATTTAGTTAACTTTTATTTAATCAAGGGTCGTCAATTTATGGCCAATATTCACTCGGTTGACATCAATCATCGTGAATAATGACTATCATAAATTGCTCGTTCAATAATATACTATTATATTTCAAACTTAATCTTACCGATTTATTTTATTAAAAAACCGTACAACCATGAACATCAGCAAATTTACACAGGATTTTGGTTGGAAGGTCGTGTAAATGTCTAACACTACTTTTATGGATGAACATTAGTAGAAATCCATCGACATTTGCAGGCGACGCTATACCTAAGCGTTGGATGACACTCAACGACCTTAGTAAACTTTTTTTTAAATCACGTTGATTTTATTTTTTCTGATTAATAAATTTCTATATTAAACTATGTAAAATGATAGTACATTTCTCAGTATATGTTCATTCAGTCAGGTGTGAGTAGCGGCGTGATATCTTGTTTATACAGTGTGTCTTTTCAAGTTGGAAACATATGGGCCAAACCTCGTACATGCCTTAAAAAAATTAATATCAATATCATTTTTATATTTGAACCATGCAGAAATTTTTATTACGAATCATTTTTTTCATAAAACCAATATTCAAAATGTTTTCCATATGGTTTCAACTCAAGTAGAGACATTATAAGTATTTAACATAAATTTTAATGTTAAATTGAATAAGTGAATGCATTATTGTGAATAATATATTATATCCACGCCCACAAGTCGACTATTTTCCTGGTTAGCAGTTGCAATGAGTGGCTTTTCTGTATATGTTTTAAGTACTGATAACATTTACTGAATAATAATTCTTTCAATGAAAAGTCATTCAACCTTCATAAAAACTTCCATCTATACGTTATCAAAGTTTTTAAATAACATCTTATCAAAAATAGTCAACCGATTTAGAAAAATTCAATAACTTAATTACACGACATCCACCAAACAACAAATTTTGAAATACAATTCGAATTTCCTACACAAAAACATCACAATTTTTCGCTTAATTGCAGTTTCCTCTAACCATTGTCATATTTAGGTAAAGTGCAATGTGTTATCAATAGATGTCAATACTATTATAACGTATTACAAATTTGAAAACTACTTTAATGGTAATCTATGCTTTTAGTGAATGGTAATTTTTCTTAAAAAGAGAATAAAAGGTGCCTGAAAAGTGAAGATTAGTATGAAGGAGGTTTCATGCTCCTATAGCAGCTTTGCAGCACAGTTTTAGAATATTATTATCTTTTTTTCCTTATCTTCTTCCATTTCTGAGATAGGGGCCTATTTTGTAACTCTTCCTCTAAAATTTAGACGCCGTTAAAAAATCAACCGGCGATAAAAACAAATCGGTTGTAGCTAACCATATTTTCCTTGAATTTTTAAAGGATTTCTTTAAAATAACTCGTCAAAGCTATCATTTTTCAACTGTTAAGGTGAGCCTTTAAATAAAAACAGTAACAAAAACTGCGTATGTAGATGTTGCAGGTGAAGCCTTGTTTAAACGAAAAGTAAGAAGTTTAGTCGTTCTTTTGCGCAAGTATGATTTTCTTTAACTATATAATTAACTTATAATAATTGTATGCAAGAAACCAAAAACAGTTTATGTAGAATGATTTGTGGGGAAGTTTACCATCAAATACAAATGTTCTATTTTCATTAACTTCCTTTTCTTTTTTATTAAAACTGGTCTCTAGCTTAGCTATAAAATGACCAAAGCGCTGATGCTAGATATTCTATTTGAAATTTTGAAGGAACCTTTTCAAAAAAACTTTACAGTCCTTCAAAATTTATACTTGCAGAATAGCATTTCAACAAATAATTTTCAAAGGCCCGTTATATAAATACTTATTTTTAAGAGGCTTCTAAATTTCAAATGATTAGTTACAGAATAGACCCCCCTCATTCAGATACGCACCAATACGCACCTCTAGAGAAAGGAAGATTCCCAATCTTTCCATTCCACTGGTGGGGACGGCGTCATACAGCTGATATCGATTTTACATTCCTTATTTACTTCAACCCCAATCGAATAGTCAGCACTGGAGATGGATGTTACAGCTTTGAGGGTAAGAAATTTTATACATCCACGCGCAAAAACACATACCTTATTTGGAAGATTAAACAAGTTTTGATCCACTGCAATATTTAAAAAAATTCGCTCTGGACAAGTATGTCAATATTGCTCATTAATATTTCTACCATACTTAATCCATGTTGAAAATCCCGTTATTTGTTATTTGTACCAAGTATAACCGCACTAATTATTACAAAAATAGGAATATTAATTGACGCAGTTGGTTGTTGAAGAAATATGTTTTGTAAGGTAGAAATTTAAAAATTTGTTTGAATTTACATAAAATAAGCGTATCTACAAATTTTACAAATTTAAAGAACTAGCTATATAAAAAACGTGAGTCAATAAATTTTCTCGAAAAGAAACTGTTATTAAAACACCTTTTATATTAAATATCGACGTATTGTTATTATTACACTTATGTTATTTAAATATAGATAGAATAAAAATAAATATACTCACTTGGCAGCAAAACATATGTCCTAACATCACAAAAAGCTTATTTTGAATCACAAATAAGACGAGTTATTATTTTATTGATTAAAATTCACAAATACAGTCGAGTTGAACCTTATTCCGGCTATAACAATTTAGCGAGAAATTCGTACAACTCCGCTTACTAACGTACAAACGAAACGTGTTTTAAATGTTGACACTCGTTTCACGTTCCATTCTACTTCTCGATTGATGCTATGCTATTACAGAAAAACGTAGAGGTGTCGATGGTGTCGTTATCTCGATAAGGTTATTTTAAGCGATAAATATTTTCATCCGGTACCAACACCACATAATACAAAAATTTGTTACTATTTATTAAATATATGTTATGTATTTATATTGTTCTAAATGCGTTTGCCCAACAAAACCTATATAAATATTTTCATGTCCATGTGAAGTACTATAACTGGCCCACTGATGGCGTTACTATATTGCCATCCACAAAGTAACGGTTATTCTGGTTGCCTATACATTTTTGAAATTTATTTCTGGTAGACTCTGTAATCACTAATCAGTATTCAATATGTCCAGGGGGAGCATAACTGGGTTTTAGTTTCTTCTCAGTAGGTTTTAGTTTCAAGAAAATTGAACGACAGAGAGTCCTCTTTCGAGCAGATAGTGAGGCAGTATAAATTATAAGCTAAGCTCTAAGTCCTGAGATTAGGTAGTTACAAAGGGATGAAGCTCCTAAAAATTTCAGAAATATGACAGCAATTCGGTATTTATAGCATATTTAGGCGTGCCGGTGAAAGGTTTGATGTTAGAGCAGTGCGCAGCGCACGACGCATTTGGACAGCGACTCACGACAGATTTTTTGGAAAAAAAATTTAGGAAGTGTTTTTGACTTTCGATTGAGTGTAGGAAAAGAGAACAAGAGAACCGTTCAATAATGGATAATCTCAAAAGAAAATGTTTACTTTTTTATTCAGCACAAATACACAACCACCATTATTGCACTGTGATTTCACCTGAACGACTGCGTCCACATCAAGCTCAATTTGTTATTGACGCACACTGTCGACGGACATGTTGTGAATCGATTGTATGGTCAGCTGAGAGCGAAGTGTATCAAAACAGTCTCATTATATTTTGATCAATTATTGACCTGGACGTATGAACGCAATGCTAAAGTAGACTGTGAGTTGTGCGCACCGCACTGTTTTAACAAAACAAGCCGCACGACTCAATCCACAATCGATTTTAGTGGCGGAAAAATGCTCCCACTAATCAAAGCGTAACCTTCGACGATCAAATCCTCGTCCTGTCAGGAATTTTTCCTCAATTTTTTCTTCTTACTTTCTGATAATGTTATGACAGTTACACATTTGATATGTGTCAGCTGGACGGATTATTATATACATACTGTATTACCTTCTTCAATTATTTTCCTTGCTTTTCTCCTACTATTTCTGATATTAATTTGAAAAATATATACAGAATTCTACCGGTTTTAAAGGACTTTAAATTTGAAATAAAATTGTAGCCTGTATAATAAGTATATGTCATCGAATGTTTTTAATAGGTATGTGTATGATGTAGGTCAAAAGGTTTGCCTAGATAAGAGGGAGTAGTTAGTCAACAGCTTGGATAATTTCGAGTTAATTGCCTCTGGAGATAATATCATCAATAAATTATCTCTCTATGCTTTGTATAAATAAAAAACAGATAAGCTGACTTCGTGGAGCACCCTGGGACATCTGTTATTCCATAGCGCTACTAAGTGTTTTAATATTCTAATGAGGTTTATAATTTTCAGTATATGGATTTATGCTTAGATGGCGCAGCATGCGTGAAAAGATATTTAATAGAAGTTTTTAAAGGCTAAAATAATTCCCTAGCCATTTTAAAAAAATAATCAAACTCCAGATTAATTGTGATTAACTACAATCATTTACAATAAATATAGGTAGGGTCTATTTTCAACTGGGCACCTGAGCACCATCAAATTTTCGGACACTGTCTGGCTCCGTTTATTGGAATGTACCTAACAGAACAAAACGAAAAAAAATGTTATTTATGCAATAATTCCAAACAGTAATGCTCGTATTCACCAAAGTAGAATATCTACAATTAACTTTTAATTGTGGTTAAGCACTAATTCTCTTATTGAAAAATTGCTGAATACGCTGCTTAACCCATAGATAACATGCTTAACCACAATTAAAAGTTAATTGTAGATTTTTTACTTTGGTGAATACGAGCATAAGTGTTTATTGCTTGTTGAATGCAAGAATTAGATTGTTGAGCCCTAGGCACGGGCCTAATAGTAAAATATAGGCCCTGAATATACATAATAATCACAGAGCATAAACAGTGGTAAGCAATACATTAATTAAATTGTTACGCCACCTATTATTGGTGAGCTACAGCATGGCCAACGTGGTTTTGAAGAACATCTTATCAATTGATCAGCTTGTCTAATGTAGATCGGTAATGAAGAAAAGCTGCGAAGAAGTGTCTAACTAGCTATCTATGGCTGGTGACACTTACTATTGCGCAGGAAATATATGAGGATTGATTATTCCACAATAGATGGCAATACAGTAAAAAATTAATTTATTGGAAATTTTCCCTCTCATCTTTATCTACAATAAAAAAGAGATATAATTTATATTTGTTTGGCGAAGAAAATCTCTATTTAGCAAAATTCAATTATTTGTGAAACAGAATCGAAGGTATGGAAAAGAACCGACGCATAAAGCTTAACTAACGTACCGCTAGATGGCGACGTACGAAATACAACGGTATTTAAAACCTGACCTACTTTGCCGGATTTTTTACGTTTGTGTGCATTCCTGCACGAGTGATTCGGCAGAATCACAATGTTTGGTTTCAGGTAACGTGACGTCACTTTGTATCTACGGGTGGCCCGTAGTGCACCTTAGGCGCTGTTGCCACTTAGAGTAGTTTATAATGATACTTCAAGGAATGAAAATTCTATAAGGTAGAAATTTTCAATACAAAACAATACGTCGGGACGTGGTACCTAGTCAGTGCTGTAGCGCCTGATTAGATGATATATTTGTTTATATACTTACTGTTTCTAAAGTAAATAATGAAAACTTTCTAAAAATTGTATTACGTAGAAGATATATACCATTGTATGGTGTAAAATTTTTTAAAAAAGTTTTACAAAACTGTATTAACTATTTCCTTTCCAACTAGATTTTCTTCCGATTCCATTTTGAAGTTCATCCGAACGACAAAAATATTCGTCAATCAAAAAAATCGAGTAAAACTGAAATTACAATATTTAAAAAATGGCGATAAAGTTTCTACCAAAAAATGTTGATTATTCTTCATATTTGAACGATTTTGAAAATAAAGAGCTTACATACGATATAATATAGTGATTACATTTTATAATAAAACATATTTTACGAATAAAATTTATTTCTGGCAACGCTGCTACAATGATAATTTTTCACTTGTCAGTATATTTTGGCACGCGTTTATTGTAATTCACAATTATCAGCACTTTCCTTATTTTCTTGACTTATATTTGCTGAATAAAAAAATGGATTTCTGCTCTTTTGCATTTTTTACGTTGAATTTAACTGCAATTACCAGTTTTTTTGGAATCACAAAGTCCATTCCCAATAGGCATGAGAATAATGTGAATTATAATTTAAAATAATTATATAGATTAAAGAGATCCTAAAAAATCACCAATTTTCATAGCACGATGTTAATAATTATATTTTTCTACTCCTGTTTTATAATATACTTATTAAAAGACTAAAATCTGTATCATAATGATATTCATTATGATATAGATTTTCATTATGATACAGATGTTTAAACCAATAGGAATGCGACATTCGCACAATATTTAATATAGCCATGGATACCTGGTTGACATTTCTGAAATTAATTATATTAGGTCTGTTCCTTGCAATAAAAGTGTAGCACTGAGCTATACGATTTTATTTATTTTAATTGTTTTAATGCTTCTTGCAGTATACCATTGAGATATACATAGATATTCCCAAATTTAGTAATTTCACACGTATTTTTTCACAGATAGACCTGAATTTTTCAAGATTATATAGCTCAGTGCTACACTTTTATTGCAGGCGACCAGACCTATGAAGTGACACTTAATTTGATAGCTGTAAAATAATTTTGATTTTCAAAAGTAACTATATTTAAAATTAATTAAACTAAATAATTATTGATGAAATAATTTTTATTAATCGGAGTAGAAAAAATATTGTATGCAACTTTCATGTAATGGCCATTAGTACACTCGCATATTATATACGAAAATCGCCTGCGGCTCGTTTCGTATCCTACAATATGCTCGTGTCTGAATGGCTATCATTACATGTTCGTTGCATAGAATACTATTATCCCTGACTATTGACCATTTTGACAATTTCAACAATTTACGCGTGCTTCTTCAAGTTTGTCGTGGAAAAAATATACTGTTCGACTCGTCGGAATTCTCCATATCGCACTCGAAACATTGGGAACTTCGTCCTCGTGCGATATAGCCATCAGATCCTCATTAGTTGTGAAGAAAATATTGAAGAATGCAAATTATTACTGCAAATGCAACAAACTGGTGATTATTTCTAATTGCCGGTAATTATATATAATCCTCAACAATGTCGGTGAATGTGATTGAATATAAAGAAATATTCACTTGAACTGATGACTACACAATTCCCAATTCGCAATGGCGAAAAAATATTCGAATTAAAGTAACCCCTCTGCTTCCTAAGTAATGATATTTTCAAAATTTTTTATAAAATCCTGTTTCTACCACCATGGCCTATTGATAAGTGTTTGTAGTGAATAATAGTAGTGAAAAGTGGTTCAAGCTACACGTTAAAATTAGCATTGGAACTGTCTTATAGGAAAGTTTTTTCTTCGTTTCTGTTCTTCATATTTATTTTCAATTAGAAAACCACTATTCACTTTATAAGTATTCATAATATTAAACCATTTGTATTAAAACGCTTAAGCGTATCAGCCATTATTATACAGGGTGGTTATTTGAAAGGTGTTGTTTACAAAACGCAACCGAACTCTTTAGAAGATCTTCGTCACCGGATAACTGTGGCATGTGGTGAAATAACTCCTGTTATGTTACAAAATGTTCATGACAGTGTTGAACAAAGGTTGTAGTACTGTTTGGAAGTAAGCGGATCACAATTTGACTCACACTTCCAGCTGGTTTTTGTCATTAATTTTAACACTTATCACAAAAATGTTAGCATGTCTTTAAAAAGAATCGAAATACCTTTCATATTATGTGCCACTCGACCATTAAAGATTCTCGAAGGGGTAGTCACCCCTTTTAGGGAGAATACAACCATAAGTTAACTATCAAAAGTTGCCCTTCTCGAAAACAAAACCAACGTGTTTCGGGGTTTGCCGCAAAAACCTCCCTTGCCAACAATATTCTAGGTGGACTGTTTCTAATGCGCCACCCTGTATAAAAGTACCGAAAGTACGTGTATGAACTTATAAATGAGGCTGAAATTAAAAATCCATTTCAAAGGTGTTGATGTCTGTTTTATGACATTTACCGTTAAGTTCTGGTAAGTATGTAAACAAACCGGGTAATTTGATAATTTATCACATCCACCAAGTTTATTGGTGATTATGAATAATCGCTGGTGTTTATGTAAAATCGCCTCTTACATGCTGAATATACCATTATTTTTAAAAAGAAATTGAATAATTTGATGAAAAAAATATTAGAATGGGATATAATAGGAAAATTCAATAAAAATATTTCCGCTGGGATACTGAGAATATAAAAATAAATTAGGTATAGTTTAAAAAAAAACTTAAAAGTAAAATTATACATTAGATTACCAGGGGTAGAAATCGCTTATTTTATTTGTTGAGCTCAAACGACTCGTATGCTTGAAGAAGAAATAATTGGAAACTTTGAACAATTACCTCTTTTTTTTTTAAATAGTTGGGAAATATATTAAGGGTATTTCAAAATTTGTGGTTTAATTGGGGGTAATATTTGTTAAATCAGATTACTTAGAAACGAGTGTTCCAATTTTCCACAGGAAAAATTAGATGCACGTGGGATATTTGGTAAGATTATTTCCGGAGTTGAATAAACATTTTATGTTAACACAACTTATGAAACGCATGAAATTTTTTCGATTTTTTTTCCGGAAAAACTGCTGACATCTCAGTTGACAGTTGTTAAGTAATTTTTGCACTTAAAATTTATATTTGATATAACAATTCTTGATAGCGATTGCTCAAAATTAATAGCAAGGAAATAATCTCTGCATAAAAGTTCAACTGATAAGCCAGTCCCATCCTATCTTTCTTCAAAATCAGTATAGTTTATTTCACGATCTCAGAAACTGACCCGACCTGATATGCAATAAAGCCATAAAAGTATTAGCCATGATAGAGACTTATTTATTTTATTGGCGAATAATAAAGTAGGTATTACCTGAAATCTTTATGAGACTTTTGGGTTATTCTTATTATAAATACTTCATTTTCCATCAGGTAGAATTCATATAACTCCACCTTCTTGGTGTGCGTCATCGATTGTCCTAACACATTACTTTGGAAGGAATGGAGAAAAAGGCAGGTCTCTGATTGATCCTTATCAAAATATTACTATAATGAACCGTTTAAATGTACTACAAACGTTAACCCTAATCTTTGACTTAAAACATTAGATTAGCAGATGTTTATATTACGCGCAAGCGTGACCTATCAATCGGGAGAAATTATAGCATTAAAAATAGGAAGCAGACGTACCTTTCGTAGAGGCAATGTGTCTATCTTTTTTCACTAATGTCCCACTGACAATTCTCGTCAGGTCTGTACTTTAAATGAATATTTATCTTATTGTAATATTTATTTGGAAAATACAAAAATATGCCTAGATACACCGTGAAACATCAGCGTTCTGAAAGTTTTTAAGTATTCTCAGTTAGAAAAAGAAGCTGGTAACTATTAATTTCATAGCCTTTTCGAATACGATCCCCTAGGAGATCGGATGGAATCAAAGGATGCAGTCTTGCTAGGATCATCCTGGCCGACCCTGACCAGGAAAAACCTAAGTTTAAAAGCAGGATTTCTGACTGGCTATTATCAACTTAGGAAACACCTTCATACTATGGACACACCTCTATGCAGGATGTGTGAACAGGAATATGAAAGTGTCTGGCATGTCTTAAGCCGGCTACTCACTACGCGGGACTTGACAAGTACTTGGCAAGTACTTGGCATATTTCAAGTAGTGTGTACGAAGCTAACATGAAAATCGGCGAGCTACTTGTACTTGCCGTACGCAGTTGGTAAATTGAACAAAGTCAAAGGCAACAAGTAGCGAGTCAAGTAGCAGCGCCACACTTATTCGACAAGTTTGTACAAGTAAAAAACTAGTAAATAGTGTTGTTATAGCTTCTCCCAACTTTGTATCTTTTTTAGAGATATGACATTCAACTTTATTTAGCAAATATTCGAAATTTTGAAAAGACATTCAACAAAAAAGTACTCGAATAAGCCAGAAGGTACCTTTAGAATATCCGCCATCATGTCTGAATTTGGTTTCATTAAAAGATATGCACTGCTCATTACAACAATTGCTGCTACTGTTTCACTATCAATTTCCATGATTGCAATTACCTTTCACAAGTACTTGCAATATCCGCAAAAATTGGCATTAGCCAAGTAGCCGCATAATGTATCGACCATACTTGAACTTGTACATGTACATGATCAAGTACCAGTACTTGTCAAGTATCGCGTAGTGAGTAGCCGGCTTTATGCGAGTGTTCGGAGTTATCGTCTATAAAAGAGTGTGTGTTCGGTGATTATTGGCCTACACCTGCCGATATAAAGATGTCTCCTAGTGACCTGTCTACCTTCCTGGGAAGGACAGGATAGACTATGACCTAGGAGGACAACTTCTCGAGAGGATGTACAATAGGGTCACATGTGGGCCTATAATCACCCTCCCTACTCTACAGATACAGATACGATCCTGATGATTTTATTTATCAAATTTGAAGTTAGCTATATGTCAAAATAGCAAATAAAAAAACTGCTAGATACCCAAAACCCACAAACGATGACCCAAACCAAGAAGACTATTGAATGTACTATATAGTGCGGATCTGTACGGTAAATCTGAAAAGGTTTTATTGCATCTCAAACCTTAATCAAGTCGAGTCAGTTTTTTAGATCGTGAAAAGAACTACTTATACTAGGCTGGTATAGACCAAAACACTCCATACATTTTAATATTTACCCACGTTTTAGAAGCATTTTTTATTGAAAGATATTAAACGCCTCACAGTTTTTGTGTAATTACATTTTTACTATTACACTCTACCTTTACATTAAGTTGACTTATTGAAATTATGCTTTAATTCGATCTAATATTAAATCGTGTTTTTGAGTTTTTTTCTTAATAAATTATTATTTTTAACAATTTTAAACTCAAAAAAAAACTTTAAGCATCGTCATTCAAAAATATAATAGTATTTCTTTTTAATTTAAGCTTTGTAATTTTTTTCCCAATATACGCTAGACTAAATTATCAGATAAGCAAAAAAGATAGATAGGTAGACAATATTTTATAAAGATCATTCAAGATCACCAACCCGTGTTATTAAAAATTTATTACGTCGTGCTCACAATATGAACAACTCATTTTTTTATCAATTAGGAAACTTGGTAATTTGTTTAAGATAATCTCGATTAAAGCAAAACAAAATATTGAAAACATATTTATTACTTACATGCCTAAATAGGATAAACAATATTTTTTTCTAATACACTAACGTCATTCTTCAATAATAATTGAAATACATAATATATTAGAATAATAGATTTCACAATGTGTTTACTAACATTTGAAATGTGGCTCAAGAAACGTGTGGTTCAAAATATCAAGCCATTGGAAACGAACATATATTTGTGAGGAAATTTATTAGATATTTAAGTACATCTTGCAAAACATCATTGAACCCCTTTTTATTTGATTTAAACTTCACTATAATATTTTTTTTTACTCAAATATTTTAGGTAAAGCTTTGCAGAATTTGTAGATTTGTCAGTTCAATCAATCTATTTAGTAAAATGCCTATTTTACATGGCACTATCTACCATCAATCGCATAAAAACGCATTCGAATTGACATCTCAGCGAGCTTCAATTATGCCCATATGCTCTTTTTAAGCAAACATTTTCTGTGTAAATATCGTAATATTTCGTGCACTCAGAGAGAACTTTTTAAAAAACCGACAATTTTTCCAATAAGTAGGTTTATTTTGGAATCTTTTTGTCCCCACCGCATTCTAAGGTCCACACTTCTAAAGTATGATGTATTATCGAATTTGACACACCCCCTTAACAAAATTCAATTCACTTCAAGTGGCTGCCATTATCATCGAATTAATTAGCCTACAAATTTACCTCCTTGACTGAATTAAATTATTATAATTTTTCCCTTATTATATATTCACCGTTATGTACCTTGATCTGTACTTAACTCCCACCATACTATTCCAAAAAATTCCGAAATCTACAAGAACATGAAACTCTACAGAATTAAACTTTAAATCGCCATTTAACGAGGTCATTAACAACCACTAAAACTTGTTCAAGGACAATCTGGAGCAGAATGAAACGGAATAGCAGGTTAACCAGCAAATAGGAAGGTTGAAATTAACTTTTGGGGATTGGAGTCTTTTTGTTTTATACGGACCAATGCAATATTGGAGGAGATGAAAGAAACCGAAAACAATAAGAAGGAATCGCAGCATTGGAAAGATCCAGTACTTCTGGAAAACTACGACCACGAGAATTAAAAGAATACATAATCCAGAGTACAACTACATTAGTAATTTTGACAGGACCTCTTAATTGGTTGACCTAAAAGGTTCCAGGTTGCTTCGAAGGAAAAATGTAGACTCTATTAATTCAAATGAAAAACCTCCATCGTCATACTTTTTGTAAATACAGGAATGAATTTGTGATTTGTGATTTGTGCAGGTTTTGTCACCTAGAAGAAAACGGCAGAGCACATTGTATGTCAGTGCGATAGCCTGGCAAATGTGCGGTTTTTTGCAATAGGCGAAGAAAAGCCATTGGCAGAGAGCTATATGACAGTTTCACAATAAATTTGAAAAGGTAGAATAGGTCAAGAGCTACCTCATAAAATCTATCTATCTATCTATCCCCAAGAACTACTTGTCTCAGGATGTCTTATCAGGAACTTATGGTTCATACAACAGCCATTTTGGTGTGCGTCATCGTTTGTGACGTATAATCGGGTTTTCGGTATGTCGTTTATTTTATTTGCTATTTTGACACATATTTAACCCTAAATTTGATAAATAAAACCATCAGGATCGCATTCAGCATAATTCGACAAGGCTATGAAATTAATAGTTACCAGATTCTTTTTGTAACTGAAAATACTTGAGAACTTTCAAAATGCTAATGTTTTTCCGTGTATCGAGGCATATTTTTGTATTATTTGAATAAATATGACAATAATATTCATATCAACTTTTCATAAATAATAATTGACCGTGAACAACAAAGTACAGACCTGACAAGAACTGTCAGTGGGACAGTAGAAAAAGATGTCAGATAGATTGACAATACGAAAGGTATATCTGCATCCTATTTTATACAAAGAAATTTCTCCCGAGTGATAGGTCGCGCTTGCGCTTCATCTAAACATCAACCAATCAAATTTTGGTAAGTTAGTGATTAGGGTTGACGTTTGTAATACATTTGAATGGCTCATTATTGTGATATTTTGATTGGGATTAATCACAGACCTGCCCTTTTTTCCATTTCTTTCGACGTAATGTGTTAGAAAGACATTAACAATCGATGACGCACACCAAAAAGGCTATTGTATGAACCATAGTTGAAAAGGGAACACAATGGACTTTTCGTTCTTAAAAAATTGACACACAACTACCAAAAACTAGTTAGAAAAAAATACTTGCAATTGACTTGATCCCCTACGAGGGCTTTCGTTATTCGATCTCAGAAAAATCTTAATGGATGTTGTATATTGCATCTTAAGACACAAACACTCAAGTTTCGCTTACTACGGATACACGCTGTATTGTGTAGTATTTAACACCCTGGCATTTTATTATTTTTTCCCAACAATTGGACGATAATGAATAAAAAAAATAGTTCGATCCTCACAAACGCACGTACTTCAACACATAATACATACCCCAAAAATGTTACGTCAAATCAGTTTGTTATATACCACGAAATCAAATCGGCGCATTTCACTTTCAAAAAGTACGTCAGCGACCGCATAGTAAGCGCATGTACCAAACCGTCCATCTACAAAGTTTATTATACGATCACCGTCGTTCGTCTCTCAGTTTACTCAGTATATTAGTTAACTTGGGCAAGCGCACGCCAGTGTGGTACCCAAGTAAGCTGCGACAGTTCTTCCCGGGCAATTGTTTAATACGGTCGCACGGGCATCGTAATCTAAAACAATATTTTCCAAATTAGTGCCTTTTAATTTCGTGAATAGTTTGTTCAAAAAAAGTGAAATGTGCGTAGGAGACACGATTTAAAAATTTTTAGACAAAAGTTTCGGTGAAAGTGGACCTCGACACGAGTGAAAGTTTAAAATTTCGTACAATGGATTCACCTCAAATGTACGACAATCAACATCAACAAAATAACGCTGCTATTAATCAAGATGCGAAAAAAACCGTTATAATGAACAATAATAATAATAACAACAATCTCACTACCCTTAATAATAATAATGGTAGTTCCAAGCAGACGCAAGCCCTTCTTAAACAACACCAGCTGCAACAATATCAGCAACACAATGAACTAAGTGATTTAAACACTCCGGAAATATCTCTGGATTTACAAAATCTAATAGACGATTCCCAGTTTAGTGATGGTTTGTTTACAGAAATACTTTCCACTCAAGGAAAACACATCCAAAATCTACAAGGTAGACAAGTCATGGGTGTTCACAATACAAACTACCCTAGAACTACTTTGGCTTACATGCCACAACCCGTGCATAGTGGAGCAACTTATTCAACTAATCAAAACTCTAACAGTGACTCTAATAGTTCCGTCGGTAGTGATGTGCCTAGTATAAAAGAAGAACCGATAGATCCTCAGGAATATAGGAGACAACCTCCTTGCAATATAATTTCGAACAGCTATATCCCTAGTGCTTATCCTCAGAATCCTGGTGCTAATTTTACTACTTTAACTCCCAGTCCTGTCATCCATCACCAACTAAATATCAACAACATGAAAAACAAAGCAGCATTGTTGAATCAACATAATATAGCCAGGAAAAATATGAAACCATGTGACAAGAACAGTGATGAATATAGACGACGAAGAGAAAGAAATAACATAGCCGTAAGGAAGAGTCGAGAAAAAGCTAAAGTAAGGACGAGAGAAACCGAAGAGAAGGTGAAAATTTTGATTAAGGAAAACGAAAGGCTCCAAAAGAGGATAGAGCTGCTAACAGAAGAGCTAAACGTACTGAGAAGTCTCTTCTCGAACGTTGGGGTTCTGCCAGAACATGTACACAGAGAAATCAACAAACACTTGGATTCCTTCCAATTACAGCATCAGCAACAACAGCACATGTAAGATTAATAAATTTTTAATTTTGTAGATTTATTTTAATTAATTCCTCTGTACAGGGCTGAAGACAATAGGCAGAGGATGATGGATATGGTACATGATTACGGACCATAGTCTACAATTAAATAATTTTTGATTTTGTCCATTTAGAAATATTTTTTGTTTAAGTTTAATTGGACACACATTGAATTGACATATTTAGAAAAAATCAGAAAAAGTTGAAATTAAGCTTTTATTTATTTCATTTAATACAAATGCAGCTTTTAAATACGGAAAATGATTCTAATGGACATAATCTTTAGGTAGGTAATACGATTTTCGAAAGCTTTAAATTATTTTTACAAGATTATTTGACAATATAAACTGTACGGGGCTGTTTCCTAGAGATTAGAAAATAATTTCAAAATTCAATTCAAGAAAATTCAAAGTTATAGTTGCTCGTTATGTAATATTTTTTTATTCAAAGTGAAAAACAGAAAAATGTAAGTACAGAAATTTTTATGAAAAAAAATATTAATGTAGAGTATTTTTTAATCCTTCACTGTATAATTTTCAGTCAAAAGTTTTTTCAAATTTTATTTTAAATCCGATGACCCAGAACGGTTTATGATCAGTCTGGGGAAAAATGTTTAATTATTTTTTATGATAATTATAAAATTTTTTTTTTATTCCCTAGAGACAACTTGTAGTGTGAAAATTTTGTAAACTGTTTTGAATAAAGCTGGTCCTAGCGAAGGGCTCTCTAGGAATAGGCCTGAAATAATACACCTAGAAAAGGTCCCGTAAAAAATCGAATTTTTGCGGAGTTTTTTGAATCTTAAAGATTCTTCAATTAGTTAATTTTTCTAGATCTCTTTCATGTTTATTGGTAGTTGATAGCCAGTGAACGATAATTTGAAGTTCACTGGTTACTTACTCCTATATAAAAGGGCAGCACTTTTTTGACACAAAATAAACTTAAAATAATATGCAGCTACTTAAATTAGAGCAATTTTTGAATCGTCTTCCGGTATTTTTAATAATCGATTGGTAATTCATTAAAAAAATGGTATAGGCACAATTCATTATATGGACAAAACCTTTAATTGAAAAATTTGATGACTTACGTTAAGCAAACCAACAGTGTTCACGGTCAGTTGAAAATTATGAAAAAAATACGAGGAGCGATTAAAAAGTGAGAAGATAGATTCAATGGGGGAGACAAAAATTAAAATAAAATTTCAAGAGAACAACAATGAAAACTACTAGTTAGCGAACAAAATTATACTTTGTTGATGTATTAAATTTTCTGTCAAGATGTTTCTTACGCAAATAATTATTCATATAAATCAATAAGTATATAACATTAATTAACTTGAATTTCTTTATTTCGTGATATAGTTGATCATATTCTGAATAAATTATTGATTGCAATCAGAATGATGACAGTCACTGAGAACTACTGAAATAATCAATTGAAAAAAGTTTATAATCAAAAAGATTCTAAAGCAATCATGTATTATTTCGGTAAAAATATAAATAAAAAATATGACCAAAGCATGTCGTTCAAATTTCTATTGTATTTTCTATTTTTGGATCGTTTGAATTCTGTTTAGTTGTTATAGTATTCACGACTAACCCACAAAATAATTAAAATTAGTAATCAAAATAATTTTTTTGTTTGCAAACTGAAGAAACTTGATAATGTGTGATGTCATAGAGACGCCATTACTATTCAAGCGTTAAGGTGCTAAATTTGAAGTGTAAATATTTCCTTGAAACCCTTGATTTTTTCTAGAATTGACATATTTTTGGGATGAGGCTAATACATACAAACCGTTTTTCAAAATCAGTTATCATGCCTATTCCCTTTCAAATACACTGTTCCACCCTCCACGATAAATTATCTTTCAATAAATTTATGAAAATTTAACTTAACGCCAAGAACTTATCAAAAAAGTTGTGCCTTTTTCTTCTCAATAACCGATTGTACAATACACATAGTTTTTGTACAAATACTTTGCAAAACGTACTTTCTCTTTGTATATCTAGTGATACACCATACAACGAAAATTTTGCAAAATATTTGTACTATGTTGTGACGGGTATTATATTAAACTAGTTTAACTGAGAATATTTAAAATTTACGTTATCACAATTTTCAAATCACAACCTTTCACTAAAAAAAGAGAGAAACATTTAAGTAGATTTCATAATCTATTTCATACATTCAGCTGACAGTTTATTATTCTCATCATCAGATCTCTTACCCACTGAACTGCCAGATTTTTTTGCTGTACATATAATTTTATTTAAACTGAAAAATCGACTGATTGGATTTTTTGTGATATATATTCCACTGTTTCGAATAAAATTGTGATAACTAGAATTTTTTAAATAGATACAATCTAATTCCGTTCTTATTGTGATCAATAAAAGTTGTATTTAAAATACAAAATATATTTTTAAATCCGATGCAATCATTGTACCTTTTTTTTAAATAGTTATATTATTTAAGGGAAATATTTTTTATAAAAAATATGCCGTTGTTGTATCTTATAATTTTATTTGTAATATATATTTTGTAAGTTAAATCTGTAAATTTATGTATAGTGTACTTTAAATTTTAATATATTTCCAAAGAAGTTTTTGTATAGATGTTCTATAGAATGATGTAAATTTTATACTACTTAAATGCGGTCTTGTTATGTATTTAATAAATGAATATATACAAAGATACTCATATATTTCATTATCCTTCAACTTCCAACAGTGAACATATCAAAATTTAACAGTTTTTTCAATGTACTAAGGACATTTTCCATACGAGCAGAAGCATAAGATTTTTGGGGGGCCAAAGCTCCAACTAGAAGGGAGGTCATCGCAGGGGCCCTGCTAAAGGTGCACCGCCGGTAACAAAAAACTTCTTTTTCTCCTGTGGGCGGCTACTATGACCTGCAAACAAATAAATTCTGGACCCTGCCCAGCTTTGTCAAAATTGAAATACTATGCCCATATCAGCATGTATTTTTTTTATGAATTGTAACTTTTTAAACTCTTGCATTATGTACTTTTAACGAGATTTTTAATTTATTATTTAGGTATTTTTGGGGCTGGCCGATTTGGGGACCTTGTGGCTCTTTAGAGGGGCTTAGCATTCAGTTGTATTAAAGCACTTTCCTTGATTGTTCATCTTCTACTATTGATATTAGTATTAATATTATGTTCGCCGAATCCTATGGAATTTCATGCCCTCTTCCCAAGCATTTTTGCAAGTACCAATCTTTAATATACTTTTTGTGTTCATTTCAAATATCTGGATGTTTCACCTAAATCAAATTTGTCGCATTCACAAGATATTTGATATACCTACAGATTGCGAAGTGGTCTCGCAATCTTTTCGGATACGATTTACACAAGTACGACAAACAAAATATAAGAAAAACTACTTGAAAGATAGAGAACGTTGTAGTCACCCAGATGAATCTTTGATTGTATATTAAGCCCTACTAGATATTTCCAATGATCAGATCTTCTCTGCTCTTTACCCATTTCTTCCAATATTGCATTGGGGTTGATTCCACAAAAGGGTTAAGGCACCCAGAAAGATATTTCAGTCCCTCTTATCGCTAGTTCATCTGCTATTGCATTTCCTTCTATCCAGTGTGGCCAGGAATTCAGAGTGAGGTAGAGTTCATTGAGTTTGTCTATGCATTCGCACACCATGTTGGAACTGATTAACATTTAAACCTATTGAGACTGTGTATTTTCAGTCACGTGCTCAAAAATAATCAATTAGAAATCAATTACAGTGTTAATATTTTATTTGACATTTAAACCTATTAAAACTGTGTATTTTCAGTCACGTGGTCAATAGGTAATTATCGTTTATGTCTTAGCGTTTCCAACGTAATTTAATAGTTATTTGTTTAACTAGGCAGCAAAGTAGTGGATTGACTGCCGAGACTGAATTCATAGCCGAGCGTAGCGAGGCTAGGAATTCAGCCAAGGCAGTCAATCTACTTTGCTGCCAAGTTGAACATATAATTTTTTCTCCGATTGTTCATGAGGATATTGTATTTGCAAATTATTACAATTTCCACAATCTCTTTATTTTAGTTGGTTGCTATGGAAATGTATGATCACAGGCAGCAAAGTAATCACTTTCGTACCTAGGCAGGAAAAGTAATACTTTGCTGATTGATATCAGTCAGCAAAATTAATATTGGCTGCCAATTGGAGAAAAAAATATTTTCCCCGTGGTAAACTAGTCAATCTGACAGTTATAAAAATGCCTGTTCCAAGATTTGGAAACAAAATTATCCAATCGACCAATTAATGGAGGATAATACTCATCAAAGTATTTATTTGCATAAAAACTTATCTTACCAAATACACCCCGAGCATTAAAAACTTTTTCCAAAATTTGCCATAACTTTTCTCAAGTATGTTGCTTTGAGGTTACTAAGATACCGAGCAGCATGCTTTAGGAATCTATGACAAAATTATTGCAAATTATCAATATTCTTGGTATATTATAGCTAATAAGAACATATAAAAATGTAATTCAAGAAGATAAGCCACAGTGGCCATTGAAAAAGTAGTGTAACATAATTTTTCAGTATATTTTGCTATAATCTGATGGCTAGTAAAAGCTGAGTAAGCAGGAAAATAAAATAAAAATATTGCGCGTGTAGCACTGTACACGTTATAAAAGTGAAACTTCCTTGAATATCCAAAATTATTTTTGTCCCTATAAGACCAATAAAAAAGTTCGACAATCAATAATATTTTGAAGTTTGAAGGCTGAAAAAAATTGTCAAATTATTAAGATCCACTCACATTTAGATCATATTTTTGATTGTTAATAATATAGTTACTAAAATTATAAGCCCGATATGTAGGGAATAGCAGATGATGTTGAATATGTGATCCTGGGCACAGCCGATGATTATAACAAATTTCCCCAACTTTCATTCGTTTTCAAGCGAGGCTAGTAAATGTATTGTTTGTAGTGCTTTTGTGAATTTATAACCTAAAGTTTTTCTGAATTCGTATTATTTGAGGTTGAAACAATTGGAAAATTATCATTTATTCCATAATTGAAAATATTTTTTATTTAATATCCAATGTTTGGTTTCCTATTGAAATATTGTTCACCACTAGGTCTAGTAACCTATTCATATCGAAAGTTTCACGATCAGCTTACACTATCTATCTATATATTGGAGGCTACACTCACGATTTCTACAAAAATTGGCATAGATGAGGATCAAATTGTGACAAATATTTCCGGTTCTATAACCAAAAGTGACATGTGAGTCTTCTATAAATTCGCCATAACTAGCTCCCCATCTCTGCCAATTTGTTATAGAAATCGTTTTAGTATAAGTCTCCAGTATATAGATAGTGTAAGCTCATCGTGTATGATAAATTAATTCACTCACATTGTATATGCTGATTTTAAAAGTTCTTACGTAAGAAGACAATTTGACAGGGCAGAACTCCCTTAATCTACCTGATCATTGACGACTTCATATTATGTAGCTGTATCTGTAGAGTAGGGAGGGTGAGGTAGGCTTACAGCACTTAGGCCATATGTTACTCATTGTACATCCTCCCGAGGAGTTGTCCTCCTAGGTCATCATCCATTCTATCCTTACAGGAAGGTGGACAGGTCACTAGGAGACATCTCCTTTATATTGGAAGGTGTAAGCTAAGGCTCATAGAACACACACTCTTCTATTGACGATGGCCCCGGACACTCGCATAAGACATGCCTTACAGTTTCATCTTCCTATTCATACATCCTGCATAGAGGTGTGTCCACTAACCCCATAGTATGGAGGTATTTCCTTAGTTGAGAGTGGCCAGTCAGAAATCCTACTGTTAAACGTTTGATGTTAAAATTGAAAAAATTCGATAAGACTTATATTTGCTTTTTCAATTCACAAAAAATTATAGTTGCTCAATTTCTTGTCAATATTTTCCGCTACAAACTAAGTTAGGCCACAATAGATCCTTCAAAATAGTGAAGACACAACAATACACTTTCAGAGAGTCAGTCGCAGAGCCGAACCATGGGGTACTCCAAATTTCTTCCTCCAAAGTCTATTATCACACGCCGTGTGTTAGGCTTCTCCCCTACTTCCATTTTTAGTAACACACTCAGCACCGCCGGTTTGCTAACGCTGTTGAACGAGTTGAACGAAAAACACGAGTAGGGCCAATTTATTGTTATTAAAACTAACCTCCGTAGCCCTTTCCACCAAGTCCCTCACCCTGTCCAACGCTAAGATACAAGTCCCTTCCGCAAACCTGGTGTTCCATGAAGCTCCCATTCCTACCAGCTTCCTCCTCAATCCTAACCCTTATTATCTCATCCATCAATTTACCTATACCACACAGCAGGCTGATAAACCTGTTCACCTGGCCGTCTTCCAGCTTTGCAGAAAATCTTCCTTCCTCAGCACCCTCTTAAATAGATCCAATAAGTACTCCTCATTGTCATCCAACGGCCTCTTGATCATATCACCTCTCAGGCCATCTATCCCTGGGTCTTTTTCCCTTCAACATTAAAAATGATTAAATTCATGTTCATAAAACTTTCTGAGTCTCCATTATTTTAACAGGCCTTTTTTACACTCAATGCTGCTGGGATGCCCTCAGGTCTCTTTTCCTTTGTTTGTATAACTGAAATTAATTTTTTTTAATTCAATTTTCTACTTTTCTATTAATATTTCTTCTTTGGTAACTTGTTGCTGGATGGTAGTCCTTTTCTGATTTTTTTCCCATTCCATTAATTTCAGCTTACGTACACTGGATAAACCTGCGATTTATATAATTTTTCTCTCAAGTAGGAAATTTTTTATTATTGTCAGCGACCAGTCAAGCAACAAAAACATCCTCATCAGCTGATAAAGAATTCAGGTGTTTGTGGTAATCTCCACTTTCCTTAGAAACAAAAGTATGTAGTCGATAATATAACACTAAGTATAAACTACGACGTGATTCTGATTGTTGGATATAATAACACATATTGATTTAATTTTAATTCAGTGGAAATGTTCATTTCGGGTTGTTTTAATAACCAAGTATCAAGAATTTTACACGTATTAAAAAAATTCCTTTCAAATTAAATTTCAAAGTATTCCCTTGTGTATATTTTAACTACTTTTTAATACGTAAACAGATTAAGAACTGCACTACCATAATCTATTATGAGTTTTTACAACTATACCTATAAATGTTACCTTCAAAATTTAATTACCAAATTACGAAGTACAGAAATAGTCCTGGGATTTATAAATTGCACTAGAACGTAGATGTATCAAAAAAAATAATATTCAAGAAAATAGCTTGGAAGCAGGAATAACTGCATTTCATTGGTACGTTTCAATTTTTTCAATTACTTTCTCTTCATTCATTATTCATAACAAAACTCCTTCGAAAATTCTGATATATGCCCTGCGCATGAACAAGAATGTAAAACATTTTTAAGGACTTTTTTCCTAGTCCCTTCTGCCCTTCCATGCATCGGATGTGGATTCCATCTCCAGTACCCATTTCTCTCATGCCTTTCTGTATCTTAAGGTTTTTCATTTCTGCTATGGTCTTTTCTCTTTTCAAATCTATCTTCTGTATTTGGTCTAACCATTTTCCTTTAGGCATTCCCCTTTGTTTTTTTGATCGGTATTCCAATCACCATTATTTTCCTAGTTAACTTATTTGGTTCCATTCTTACCATATGACCATACCAGCTAAGTTGTCTCTTTATTTTACCAGTTATCAGTTCCTGTTTAGTTGTCTCTCTAATGTCGTCATTTCTAATTCTATCCCATTAAGTTTTTCCTGTAATTCCCCCTAGATGCTTCATTTCTATGGCGTTTCTTCTGTTTTTCATTAATTTCCATCACTTTTTTTATTTATGTTCACCTCCATCTTAATGTTCTCTTTAGTCCAAATATTAACTAGTTTTTGCATTTTGTTCTTTGTATTCGCTTGTAAGACCACATCATCTGCATATAGTAGACTATACTTATTTTTATCGGTTCTAAATTTCTACGTCCTATTATAGAATTCAGCTGCTCATATTTTTCTTTAGTTCGTTTCACAATCTTATCCATGATTATTATAAACAATAATGGGCATAAAGTGTCTCCTTGATTTATTCCCTTATTCTCCTGACCTTTGCCCTGTAATTTGTATCTTGCCTCTTACTGTCTCTTATATGTTTTATTTATATTTATTAAGGTGGGTGAAACTTATATCCTCCATGGCTCTCCATACTTCCCTTCTATCTACTGTATCAAAGGCTGCTTTTTAAGAACAGTATTCAAAATTCCAATTCCGATTATTGCCATCCATTATCTGATAACTGTGCTGTTTTCGGAGCTCCTGTATATTATAAAACACTGTAATTACATTTAATTTTAACTTGTGAACATATTTTTCTATTTCAAAGAGCGTGGATTCGAAAATCATAATTTATAATAATAGACAATGTTGAAATTACGACCGCGAAATGCGAAATAAAATACCTACAAAACAACAAGCTTTATTTTTAGGTATTGGCGTAGGTCAAAGCATTCAATACGTATTAAGTAGTACAGTTATATTCCGATTTCAATTAAGTGAGTTGTTATAAAAAATTGACAGTTCATCACAATTATTTATATTGATCGATGTACCGCAGATGACAAATCAGATATTGTTCGATTTTATATTAAAAGTGTGAGGTAAGTACAATGAACTTATTTAATAACAATGATAAATATTCAAATTGTTTGATTGCTTTCAATTTTTGTTTAAATATCTTTAAAACAGATACGCTAGACTATTTCAAGGTATTATGTAATGAAGGTATGTGATAGGTCTAAAAATTCATAGAAAAATGCATACTGCTGAAATATGAAAACAAATTAAATCGCTTTAGTAGTGATAATAATAGCCCCAGACACAGTTTTTTTTTATGAAGTGTTTGATGCACCATTAAAATTCATAAAAAATGTATCATTTGTTTATACACTGTATTATTTATAAGATGCGATATGGGGATTCCTGTATAAAACTATCAAATGCGATCTAACTTTTTTATCAAATAACATTCATAAAGAATAATAACAAATTTGGAAAGGTCGTTGAAAAATAAGTTTAAATGCACTTTTAATTGTTTTTAATTCGCTCTGGTTTGATAACAAAATACGGCGAAAACGCTTAGGGACACAGTTTAACATCAAACGGGAAACAATTTGATCATTTAATCAAATGAATTAATTTTTGAAACAAATAACTGCTCTATTTTAAATTCAGACAAAAATTGTAATAAAAAAAGCTGAAAACAAAAAGAAAAAAATTCCAACACAGCGGCGAATTGAACCGCCTTACAGGTTTCACTTTTAAAATTTCTGTGCTTCTGTCCGCGGTGAAATCTTCTACGAAGCTGAAAGTATTCGAAAGTAGTGGGAAAGTGGAGTTTAAGAAACAAATTTAGGAAAATTAAAAGTACATATGAAATTATTTTTCAACGACCTTTCGAAATCTGTTGTTATATTTCATGAACGCTATTTGGTAAAAAAGTTAGCTCGCGTTTGACAGTTTTGTAGATGAATCCCTATGTCGCATCTTATATGTCTTTTATGTCACAGTGTATAAGTAGATGTATGTATGTTGGCCTGGGTATTTCGGGTACACCTGGTACTGCTCTATCAGGTAAGTCCAAATTTTCAGTCTCTGTCCCTCGCAGGAAGCGTTTGAATCACAATATAAATCTGTGGTTCTGGGTAAATTATCCCTCAGGATATAACCCAAAAAAGGAAAAGGAAATCTAAGGTTAATTCAATTTTGAATCGCCAACACTTTTGCTTTTCTTACTTCCGCTATATTAATTTCAAATACTTATTGAGTAACTTCATATATATAATGAATAAATCATTTTTTCAGGTTAATATCTCCTTTTTTTCTCGTAGTTAGGTTGGCAGCAATATTGCAATGACAAGAGGATTGCAAGATGCCAAATATCATGCAAGATAAGATTGTGATATACCTTGCAAGAATCTGCCGCAATTTCTTGAAAATTGTGCTCTAAGTCAATGCCTGTATAGTGAAAATTCTATGAGTCATAAAATATAGATATTTAACCAATTTCAGGTACTTTCCAAAAACGTTATTGGATTAATTTCGATGTAAACGACAAAATAATTATCCTAGTAAAAGGGATTAGTCTAATAACAATTTATTCCAATAAATAGGTAATTTTCAGCGTTGGAATGGAAAAATAATTGCATTTGAAAAAAGAATACTGACGCTGCAGCTAATTTGTTTGTCGCCATTATAAATTAATTTGTTTATTTATTTGTCGTTTGGTAAATTCACTATCGGACAAAAAACTATAAGATCATTGTTATGTCAACGTAATAAATTAATCTGACACTTTAAATAAATATCTCGGTGTTGATCACAATAACTAAATACATCGATCATATGATTTTTTGTTTTTGATTTGTTTCTGTCTCATCCCAATAAATCCTAACTATCTAACCTTATCTAACTATTTTTTATGCACGAATAAGTATCATGTCTGCCTACTGATATTGCTATCTCTCGATTTCCAAGGTCTTTCTTTGGTTGATATATTTTTTAATAAATTGTACGAATTTATATGAGTTAATATCGTTAAAAACATGTTTAATTGCAATAATCTTTTTAAAATGCAATTATAAAAACACTTATAATGTTAATTTATAAATAGAAAATATCATTTTAATCCTGATCATACAGAAAATAAAGTATCTGTTCGAATTTATCTACATTTTGTTTAGCTACCGTATTCAAGAAAACCATAATAATCGTTAGTTATGATCTACAAGTTGGTCCACAGGTAATGGTCAAAACTGAAATGTTTTTCCCATTAAGCTGGAGAATTTTGTACATACGATCAACCAAGAGAAACCTCTGATAGCTTGGCTGGTGTTAGCAAAAACAGTATAGATTTTGTTTATGAAAAATTAATCTTGTATTAATATTTATAGTCCGTCTAGGATAGGAATAACTGAAATAATTGTAGACTCTAAAGCAATCACATATTTCTACATTACAATTACTGTTTATATATTTTAGTGAAATTACAACTACAAAAATGACAATTCACCATCACTTTTATCGTAATTTCTGGTTTCGCTTCGTTAAAAGTTTTAAATGATATATTCTCGTTATACAATTCATGACTAACACAAAAAATAATTCAAATTGGTGAATAAAATACATTTTCAGTTTGCAGGTGTGTGATGTCATAAATCATAAACAGAATTGATATAATTTAAGTTTTTTCAACGTTTTAAGAGAGTAGCATTTTTAATTTCCTAATTTTCTCGAGTAATTGATCACCCAAAACCTACGATTAAATATTTTCCCAAATATTTTCAATTTAAGTAGGTTACTTTAAATCTATTAGGCATTTTTTGATATTTTTTATGGAACTATACATCAAAAACTATCTCAAATGGGTCAAAATGGCTCTACAAGTAGCATGAAATATCAAAATAACAAAGACTGAAACAGTCTTGTACGTGTATCAAATTTCAATTGATTATATTCGAAAAAACGCAGGATAAACAAACAAAAAGGCTCATTTTTCCCCCTAAATGTCCAATTTAATATGCCTGGCGGCGAAGATCACGATTACGCACTTTCATTTTTTTGAAAATTAAAAAAAAAACAAGCTTATCTAGACAATGAAATCTCATGGAGAAGATATTTCCCAGTTTCATAGCTGTTGTTCCTCTTTCCTTTGGCCTAACGACTAAAAATTCAATAACTTATCACTTCATCATAGTTGGTTTTATTGCATATTTCATAAATTCAAATGCCTTTTAAATTGAATTCGAATATAAATACATACTTCTAATGATTTATCAGTATAAAGTATACTTTCCAATCAGATTATTCACTTATTCACATCTTGCATCTTTTTCAATATCTTTCAATATGAATGTATTATTTGCAATTGAGCTCACGTAAAAATAGACTACTAGCAAAAACAAAAAGTACCAATTAAAATTATAACACTATTTAATTACTATAATACATACAGGAAATTATGGTAAGAGCAATTGGAGCACTCTCGTTTTCAATTGATAATTTATCGATAACAAGTTTCACCTTGAAAGTTGTTCAATTAACAGTAGTTTGTGAGGAGATAGTTATTTCATTATTCGAATGACCTTGTTTCTTCTTGTATTGTGCTGGTACTGTACGTCGCGTCTCTTGTTGAAGTTTTTGACATATATTCATATGTTTTTTAATATTCAGTTTGAATTGCGTAGGAAAAAATAACTCTTTCTGCTCTAATTTTCAATCAGTTTATCCAGTTTGTCTGAAAGACTCTTCAAGAAATTTAGGATTGAACACTACGTAGCTTGGATCAAATTTGAAAATCTATCACCAGCACTGCCAAAATTATGTCAAATTACTTACTATCACACTCCAAAAATTACAATTAACCCTAATAATAAGGTCAAATAGTACTTTCTAGTAGAAAAAGTTATGAAGTTTCCATAATAGTATTATACTATTACCTTTGACATCTATAGCACGCTATAACCTAACTGAAATTACAATTATTTATTTGCAGGAAACTGTGAATAATTAGTATTTTATGCAACGAACATGTAATGATAGCCATTAAGACACGAGCATATTGTAGGATACGAAACGAGCCGCAGGAGAGTTTCGTATATATTATGCGAGTGTATTAATGGCCATTACATGAAAGTTGCATACAATATTTTTTCTACTCCGATCAATAAAAACTATTTAATCAATAATTATTAGTTAAATTAATTTTAAATATAGTTACTTTTGGAAATCAAAATTATTTGACAGCTATCAAATTAAGTGTCACTTAATAGGTCTGTTCGCCTGCAATAAAAGTGTAGCGCTGAGCTATATCATTTTGAAGAATTCAGGTCTATCTGTGAAAAAATACGTGTAAAATTACTGAATTTGGGAATATCTATGGTCGCGTTCATCCCAACAAAGTTGATCAGGTAGCGATGTTTAGAGTGATCCATCAGATCGTAATTCTGCTGAACGGGCTAATAAAACTATCTCTATAAATGTCAACAAATGTCAATAAATACAACAACAACAACTCAATTTTATTTGATATATAAGACAATTATTTATTTATTTTTAATTTTAATTTAGTCTAATAGTTATTATCAGTGTTTTGTGAGTATAGTAATCATCGACAACGAAAAATCAGCCTGGTGCGTAAATAAGTTTCTATTTCTTAAAAAATGGATCCCAATGAATACAACAACAACTCAATTTTATTTAATATATACGTCAATAGTTATGGAATAAGTATTCTATTTAAAAATGGGAGCTAATCGCAATAAATTAAGCTTACACCACTTTGGAGCTAGGGGTAAACCACTGAATAAAACTCTGTAGACTATTTTCTGTATATTCCAGGTATTGTTCAAGTATTTTGTTTGAGAAAATCTTTATTTCTATTATTATATGATTAAGAAATGTTTCAACAGAAATTTTCTGTATTTTCCACTGCATTTTCCTTGTATTTTCAGGAGTATTTTCTAATGATACTAGTATTTTTTAGATTATTTTCTGTATTTTCTCTAATTTGTACACTATTTTCTTCAGTGGTTTACCCATCGGAGTAGAACTTCCTGACACACTATATAATCTATTATTAAAATCATAAGTCACCACCATCTGAAATACAAACTAAAATATCTCCCAACAAAAATATTTTTATTATGTTTTTAACCTATGACATAAATGACAGTTAATGCATCATCAATCGGTAGCATGTAGCGCATTTTAGTTCTGATTAAAAAAATGGCGACTGATACCATAGCGCTTAATCTGATCAGTCAACAAAACACGCGTTCAGCAGAAAATTAATGATCGCTACGGTAGCGCTATGTTGTGATGAACGCGACCTATGTATATTGCATTTGTATACTACAAGAAGCATTGAAACATAATAATTAATAGTATATTATTAAACGAGCAATTTATGATAATAATTCCGAGTCATCCGAGTGAATTATGGCCATAAATTGCGAGTAGAATACTATACTTTGTCCACGACACTTAATTTCTTTATTAAATTAAAGTCAATAACGATTTGGCATATTACTAACTTCAAAATGTTCTGACATCTACATAAAAATATAATTTGACATATAGAGATGGGCGATACTGTGTAAAGTATCAATACAACGTACCGTTATAAATATTATTGTTTTAAAATACTTAATATTGGAAAATATCGTAATGAAAAGTATCATTACTGAAAATTACAATATTTTATCGATACGATATATTTCAGAAACAAATTCTCTCAACAAAATACACAGATTCAATAGTTTATTCATATTGTAGGTACCCTCATCTCTAGTCCATAATACACTACAGTGTATTATGAACCATAATAATTCACGACAGTTGATATATGGGTACCATATACCTTTTGTTAGGAGGTAAAATATTGACTTATTATTAGGTGGTCGTGGACAAAATAAATAAAATCGTTTAGTTTAGTGCTACACTTTTATTGCAGGGAGCAGACCTAATATAATTAATTTCAGAAATGTCAACCAGGTATCCATGGCTATATTAAATATTGTGCGAATGTCGCATTCCTATTGGCTTAAAAATCTGTATCATAATGAAAATCTGTATCATAATGAATATCATTATGATACAGATTTTAGTCTTTTAATAAGTATATTATAAAACAGGAGTAGAAAATTGGTATATTATTTAACGAGCGATTTTTGATAGCCGTTATTCACGATGGGTAAATAATGGCTATAAATTGCGAGTAGAATACTATACTTTGTCCACGACCCTTGATTTCTTTATTAACTAAAAGTGAACTTAATAATGCGAGTGTAGAACGGAAAGTTTTCATTGATCATCATTAGGTATTACTTATTTATAAACATATCTTGTTTTTATTGACCACTATTATTGCTGGATTCAATGAATTCGTGGTTGAAGTAATATACTTAAGAGGCAATGCGCTGTGTGCGCTCTCGCTAAAAAAGCTAAAATGTACTAAAAGACCCTGTAGAATGTGTTTTTTTTTCTGTTGATTGAAACTTGATAGGTATTTACTCAATACATAAACTTGTATGAACAGAAATAGAAATTATTTTAAGATTTGCTTTAAATTTGAAAACTAAGTGATTTTTCCTTCAAACACATTTTTCTCCCTTATTAGTTAAGATAGAACGTCCAAAATTTTAGGGTTTATATGAACCATTACAGTGAATAGACGATGCATATTATTTTTTGGAAAAAAAATGTCTGTGCTGTGAAATTTGAAATAAATTTATATTTTATCAGTGCAGTAATAAATATGCATCGTCTCCGAAGCTACACACTAGTAATATACTGTCAAAATTTGAAATCATTATGTTTATTAATTAATGAGAAAAATGTGATTGAAGGTGCGTAAGAATTTGAATTTTAATGCTACGGTCTGAAGCGACATCTTACGGAGTACATACATATTTTGCACAGAGTGTACTGACTGACTCTCGCCTTGTTTAACGCTTGGATTTTAATCAGAGGTTGTCCTCCTCCAAATTTCGAAGCTTTCCAATCTTACGCGGGTAAATCAGAGCGCATTGACTCTTAATATATTTTCTCCACGACTAAATAACGCAAAAATTATTTTTACATATTTAGCTACATAATGATATATATTCTTCACACCAGTGAATAATGGAAAAGAATTCACTCTCGTTAGCCAATCACATTCTATTATTATCAGAATTCACGCTTAAATTAATTGAAATGAATAAATCAAATCGTCTCTTTTAAAACGTCAAATACCAAATAATGCAAATCGATTCTGACAGCGCGTCGTTTGAAACGTCAAAATAATGAAAGAATAATGATTTTACGTATTATTTAGAGGAAAAATGGACAACAGTAGTTATATTTAGTTATAACTCCCAATTATCAAATATAAATGTAAGGGTTTCGATTAAAACTGTATGTTACGTATCCCTTTTTGAAAATAAACATGCTCTATAGCCTAGTGGTAGAAATAGTTGACACTGTCGCGGACGGTTGGGGTTCGATCCTCACTGGAAGCTTTCTTTTTTTAGTCGTGGAGAAAGTATAGTCTTTTACTTGTGTGGAATGGCTAATATTCACTTGGATGATTCCAAAACACACTCGCTGCGCTCGCTCGTTTTGGAAACTCCATCCGCGTGAATAATAGCCATCATTCTGCACTCGTTGAAGAATATACTATTAAAGACTATCGGTAATTTCCTAATTTTAAAATACTTTATGCTGGAAAATATCGTTATGGAAAGTATCAATATTAAAACTTTCGTTGTTTTATCGAACAAATTTTCTGAACAAAATACGCAGATGAAATAGTTCATTTCATATTGTACCCATTCTCTAGTCACCTATGTAACTAAATATCGTGAGTGTTGTGTGAAATATTGTGTGAATTATGAACCGTAATACACTGGAGTGTATTATGAATCATAATTCACTCTAGTAGATATAAGGGTACCACATTATGATATCCATTTGCGGGCCCCCTTTTTCCCAAATGATGTACAATAATGGTGCCATTCATTTTTTCACATAAAAGTTTAAAATGATACTTGACAGTTACACATTGTTCTAAATGCTCACAAGTGCTAAATGACTCAAGCTTGTTTTACCCATTTCACTTCTATTCATTTTTATCAAATGTTAGCTTTGTGAAGAATATTTCTGATTTGCAATCAGTGATAGGAATAATTTATGTTTACCTCTTATTCACAGGGTTTAAACTTTTACACCTTTTTAATATTCTCCTGAGGTGACGGCCACGCAAATGGCGACCCGCAAATGATAAGGGTCATTTTTATGTAAAATTGGAAGATTCCTAATTTTTGTTTGAAACTTTTTTCATAGCTCCAGCAGTTTTTGCATATTTTCAAAAATACACTTTTTTTCCGGGGAGCTGAAGTATGTTTCGTTTGTAGACCCTTCAAAGCAAGTTATATAAAAAATTCGAAACCTCTGATAATTATGATTTATTGGATGTTTTTTTCCTTAGACTAATAAGACTGTAATACATTCTTTTTAATTGCAGATTTTCTATTAACACTTGTCCGCTGAACGTATCAAAACCACTGTCCAACATATTATATGGTAAAAAATGATAAGATATGTACATGACTTAATTGCATTCATTTTAGTACAATTTCCATATAAATTATTCTTATAGGTACTTAAAAAAGGTCACTTTTCCGCAAATCGCTAGGAAATTTTGACATTCCTGTCAAAATTTCTTGAAGAAAAAGTCAGTACTTCCTTCTGTAAGGAAATGATATTTCCGTACAGTTGTTAGTGTTCTACATAATCCATAAAACGTCTGTATGCATTTTCGTACTTTTCTCTTGATTTCTTTGGCAATAATTCTAATGAAGCAGTATTCACTGCCTCAACCAGCTCTGGAGGAGTCCCAGGAATGGAAATTTAATCCTCACTTATCATTTTACTTTCGAGAACACCAGCAATTAAATTTATAAGCGTCAAGTTTGACAATTCAACCTCAATACGTTTCCATAGTAACCCAAGTAATTTTATTAGGAATTTCAAAGCACCATTTATTTGGGAATAAAATTATCGCGTTTTTTTTAAATCAATCAATATCTGTCGAATTTTAAACGATTTGCGGAAAAATAGTATGTTTACCTCGTAGGAAAAGCCACATTCCTGGACTCTGTGCTGCTAAGTCTCGGCTTGCGCCTCGACTTAGCAATCTTCACAGTCGTCCAGGAATGTTAAGCTTTTCCTACCCGGTAAACAATGTACTATTACTAGTCGTCTTACTGGTTACTTCAATGCATGAAAATTATTATATTTGAACAAGGTTGTCACTACGGAAATACATAGAGATACACATAAATTCGTTGCGGGGTCTATCACAATATAAATCTTCTTTGAAAATATGAATAGTAAAAGTCACGTATCTCCATAATTTCTACTGATTGTCAAGGATTTCAAATACTTTTACTTAATATGAGTCGTATTACGGATGGTTATATTATATTCTTCACTACCATAAACGTAAGCAATTCTTAGAGTCTTATGCAAATTTTTACTTGATGAAGAGGAATCAAGTAGGAAGGAAGGACTTTTATTGTTAGCATTGTTGGCGTTTGTTTCATGAGCCCACTAATAAGGGAGCGGTGTCAAATATATACTACAATCAAATTATACATCTATCTGTATCTTTAATATCTATAATTAAAATGTAATTTTAACAGCTTCGTTTCTAGATTGGAAAGAACATTTGACAAAGTTTGACATAAAACTCATAAACCAAGATTAACTTGTCGAAATCAGACGTCATGATATTAATTTTATATTTATATAGGTACGTAATAAGACCTTGAGAGTCTTTAGTAGGATGGAGAAACGAGTAATCCAAAAGTGACAAGGCAAGTAAGAGTTCTAGGAACTCCTATAAACATTGGGCTTGCAAGATCTGACGGAAGCCACTCTGGCAGGCTTCATATTATGCTCTTGATACCAACACAGTAGCCCTTGGCATTGCATATAACCATGACGTCTATTCTTGACCAATAAGTGGCATAGATTTATAGCGAATGATCACATGAGACGATCGTCGTCATATTCTTGGCCCCTGATCCGATATTATTGATCTCATAAAAATCATACGCTCCGGATCGCATGGTCCGAAATAGAGAAGCAGAATCGAATGAATTTCCGCTTGCGCAGTAAAGAATTTTTTTTTATGGAAATTTGTTATAATTAAAAGTCATGAAGAAATGAGTGGAGAAAAAAGTAATATATAATTACTATTTCTCTTTGGATTCTGTAGTTATTCTGTCAGTTCTCTGTTTCTTTGAATCTTAAATTCATGTGCATAGAGTTGAAAAATACTTTGTCCTGAGTTTGAGTGGTTTTACTGGTTTTAATCGGTATATTATCACGGAAAACAATTATTTTTGGTACGTAATGATGGAGAATTAGCGGAAGGCAGAGGAGGAAGTACGAATTGAAGAAGATATGGTCTCCAGGTTTTTATATGACTATCGCTTTGAAACGCTCATATTTACTCAATTTTAATACTAATTGTTTAACTAAACAAACTACCTTTTTTTATTACTGGTGATATAACATAACAAATATAAAAAATTATGACATAAAATTATGACAACCTATAAAAAAAGATGCTAAAATAACTGAAAAGTAGATCTTTCTTATCGAAAAAAGCTAGCAACAACGCAATAATTTTGAACATTCACATGTAGGTTCAAGACAGTCGATTTCGACCGTGGGATAGATTCCATCGTACCGAGAAGTACCAGATCACATGATTTTCAAGAATAGCTACCCAGGAAACTTTGCGCTTCAATGGTTAAACTCATGGTAGCTTGCACCAATAAAAGCATAAGCTTAGATTAGCTATGGCCAGTTTAAAATTTAAGCGTCGGTTAGTTAAAGTTCAGTTGCACCAATATTTTGCTCTGCTTTTTAGCTAAGTGTTTAATACATTTGTCAATGTCGCTATTTAAACTGAGTTTTATTAATTTCTCTATGATTTCTGGTGACTTTTGGTTTTTGTGGTTTGAAGTAACGTATTAAAAGCTGTTAAAAGTCAATTCTTTGAAAATCAAAGGATTTTATTCTTGTTTTTTAATAAGAAAATTGTTCATAATGGAAAACACAGCAAAAAATAAGAAAATCAGATCAGCAAATTGTACAGTTCGGGAAAAAGAATTGCTAATATTTCCATCCAATTGCTATTCGTTGACAGTTGTTTTAATGAATAAACACATGCTTTGATTATTTAATGTTTCATGTGGTAACTATTAAGCGTCATTTAACGAGTAAAATTGCAATAAACTTATACCATTTCTGCTTTTGATGGATTTTGCTGAGTCAGACATCTCAAAGGCAAATTTTAGAGTTTTGGGGTAAATGATCGTTATATAATTACAATAATTGTTATATGATATTTATTCCGGTAGTGTGTTGGAAATTGATATATTTTTGTTTTGTTTATTCGAATCTACGGATTAATGCTATTGTACTAAAAGATAGGTGAGAGATATTGGATGAAGTGAACGGTAAACATAATCACGAAGGCCACAATGTGGCTTTGAGCTTCTTACCCTATTTGTGTTCGTTTCCGGATGCGAAAAGTTTATTAACTCTAAAAGAATTTCATTAAATAAGAACTAGTTTCAGGGAATTTTCATTATTTCTGGATATTCATATACAGTCATATTCTCACATTATACAGTGAAACCGTTGCATTAAAGGATGTGATTTCAGGAAGACATTAGCGACCTTTTGGACCCAAACCTAAATATATTTCGATTTCCTTTCTCATTTTTGAGTGGGTAGTTTGGTTCGGGTAGGAGGTGGAAAATATTGAAAATATGGAAAAAGTATCATATTATTTACAATGTGTATGAAGGAAAAAGTAGAGCTAATCGTAAAATTGGGCACGTTAGCTGGGGGAGATATCTGGAACTAAATGATCCTCAAAGAAAATACATACACGACATAATATCCAGTATAACTTGATAAAGTTTGACATTTCCAGCTGGGGCGTTACCTTACAACCATTTAAAAACATTTTGAGATGTTTTGAAGAGCGATGAAAATATAGGATATGCGGCTTTGAAAATGACGTCGAGAGAACAGTGAAGGCCAAAGAATCAAACTTGTAGACTTGCTGAAAATTTTATTGAAGCAAAAACTAGTAGATACATTTGTTATTTAGAAAGTATTTTATTGTGATCATCGATAGTTGTCACATCACATGCCCAAAAATGATTTTCGGTACTTTGGGGTAGATAATTGTAATCTTCCCATTTTTCCCCAAAATAACATTGCATTCTACTTGCTCCTAATTTATTTTATGGTGAAATCCTTTTCAAAACTAAGTAGCAGAGTACATGGATTTGGAGAGGTGGTTAATAAGCCAATCTCACTGCGATCTTCTCAGATCTATTGTGGTCCATTAAATGTAGATTACCTTTTTCAGTCTTTTTGAGTAGCTAATCGACATCAAGACATCTTTTATGAAATTTCTTGCTGGCTGCTTCTCATTGCCTAGAACAAGTAACCGAACATTCTCCAGATAGTCCAGCTAGCATAGGATTCAGTTTCCTCTCCTAGGTGACAAGATCTGCACATGGCTTACAGTGCCCTGTTATCATACCTACTTGACATTTGGCCCTTTTCCTATATTTGCTTATTAGGTCTGCCGTAAAAGTTGTCGTATATGCCATAATGAACTGTTTGGCCTATCTATGTCCTAGTGATATTACTCATGCACCATTCCAGAGATTTTCGCGTCACTTACTTATTTATGTTCATATTTTCGTACCAATAAATGACATTGATAAGTATGTATGTATTTTTGGGATAACATTTACTGAGACCTGAAAGACCTATTGTGCCCCCTTACTTCTACTTTGTTTCTGAGGAGAGTTTCTGAAACTAGTAGCTCCTTTAGTCCTATTTCCCGGAGGAATTTCAGGACATCTACAGGCTTCAACTTAGGTAAATGTTCCTCTTCTATCCAGTAATCTCCTAGGTACTGTGCTCAAGGATTCTGGAGTGCTGTGCAGCTGGAAAGTATGTGGATGGAGGTTTTTGCTTCCATGCCACAATATCTGTCTTCTTCCTCCACTATTTTGAGCTTTTTCAGGTGCCCATTCAGGCGACAATGTCCCGTTAGGATCCCTGTTAAAACCTTAGCGCAGTTTTTCTTTGACTTGTGCATTCTTTTTATCTCAACAGGTTGTAGTCACCCAGAATTTGGTTGTCTAAGCCCTACTAGATCTTTCCAATAGTCAGATCTTCTCTTTATTTCGGCTTTTCCTATTTCTATCAAAATAACATTAGAGCTGGTTCAGCAAAAGGGTCCCCCTCTTTGCTAGTTCATCTGCTGTTTCATCTCCTTATATTCCAGTGTGTCCTGGAATTCATAGTAAGGTAACTTTATTGTTCTCGCCCAGTTCATTGAGTCTAGGCATTTCCACACCATTTTAAAACTTATATCACAAGAGTTCAGTGCTTAAACGGCTGCTTGACTATCTGTCATTATGATAATCCTTTGTCCTCTGTATTCTCTATCAAAATTGAACTGGGCGCACTTCCCTATGGCGTGGATTTCCGCTTGAAAGATGTATGTATGTATATTTGGGGTAACATTCACTGAGACCTAAAAGATCTATTGTGACCCGCTTGAAAGATACTTGGGGTTTTTCCTAAGCTCTAATAAATAGTATGTCTTTCAATTCCTTCAACGCAGTGGTGGGAAGCCATCACTTCCGCTTGGAAAGTTGTGACGTCCTTAGAGCCTATTGGAATAGCTATCCTTTGCTTTAGCCGCACAACTTCGGCTCCTACACTTATTTTCATATGCCAAGCTGCCTCAGTTTTCATGGGTATACCTTATCGCACTTGAGGGAGTGTTTTTTATGCTTCCACAATACACAGGCAAACAAACCTTTGTTGCACTTGCAGTGTCTTTGTCCCCCCACATTACAATTATTGGTCTAGCAGCCCTTTAGAGGGCGACGACCCACCACTGTAATGGAACGCCTTTGATGCGATACATGGTTGGTACTTGGATGGGTTTCCACACCAAAGAAGACCGTCGTATAGGGCCCGTACAGCCGGCAGCGGAGTAGCATAATATCACAGCTCGCAGGCATTACACCAATGAGCATGAGGTATAATTTAGAAAAGCCGTCTTTCGGAGAAGACGTAAATCCGAGGTCCCAAGTCTATTGATGTTGGGCTCGTTAAAGAATGCTACCACTGGCTGGAAGACTAGTGGGATCACCAAAATTTCCGGCTAGAGGTAGAGTGCTCCCGGCGTCGGTGATTGGTCTCAGTCACAGAAATAGACCAACGTTAAAAGAACGATTAAAAAAAATTATTTTGTCATTTCTGGGGTAGGTCCCCAGTTTTTCCAGCCATTCTTCTGCATCTGCTAGGGGCTTTATATGTTGTTCTGAAGGCGAGTATAGTTTGAATTTTGTCATTTAAGTAATGTATTTGAATAAATAAATCAGGTTTGTTTGCAGAACAGTCAGACTCTACCAAAACAAATTAGCCGGGTACAGTTAGTGATTCGAAGCTGCCAACAATCATAAGAATTCGTTGACCGGGAGGAAATATTTAGTCAGGAGCATGCAGATTGTGAGGTAAATGTTAATAAGCAGCCAATCAAATATGCTACAACAAACCGCTCTAGTCTGAAATAGAAGGGCACGAGAATTATGTATTATATTTCTTTTTCAGTTTAACAACTGTTATGCTGTCTACTGCCAAGAAAAAATTTACCATTCGATTCACAACGAATCACAAACAGAATGTTGGAATGGCTGAAATTTCCAATCGATTTGGAATTTCATCCTAAAACTATCAGTTTTTATGTCACTCGTGATTCTGTCAATGTAACAGTTCGTCAAAATTATAACGTTAATTGGAAAAAAAATTAGAATGGGTGAAGAATCTCCCCAGCATATCGACAGCGAACAGCGCGTTAGAGAACGAATAGACAAAGAATCAAACAATAATCGAGGAAGAATTGCGATGTGTCGAACACGTACAGACAATTTGGCAATACCAAGTAAAAGATTAATCCTAGCGTTGTACCAAGACCATGCATACCATTTGTCTAGGTAATATTTTACAATTTTTGAAAAATAGTACATTAAAGTATAAGTGGATATAAAGGTCTTTAAAACACGCGCGATTTTTCGATCACGACGGCGAAACCGGAGTGCTCGAAATAGAGCGTTTTAAAGACCAGTTATCCACGAATACTTTACGCTATCTATTACTATTACAAGAAAAAGAAATGGAGATAACTTAATATTAAATATTAAATTTTTACACAGAATACGAAAAACTGTTTTCTTGACTTTTCAGTCATGTGTACTCAGCTATGAAGATATTCATCTATCATATTTGACATGAACTATGTACATTGTACAATCTATGTAACCTATATGTAACCTAAATACGTTAAAACTTTGTTTGGTATTTACTGCTTGGTGGCCCATTAGTGCAAAAAAGGTCAATATTGTCGAAACTAATTTTAATTATGAATAAAAGGTGTCTCTTACAAAATTGTGGTGAAAATCATTCTTTTTCTTTAAATAGAACATTTTCAAATTTTCAGATTTTGCATAAAATTATAATTATTCTCCATTAAATGCATTATTATTCTACCTTCCAAGATACTGACATTTTTGAGTTTCGACATCTCTAACAGTACGTCTTAGCTTCCATTCTTATTATATTAACAAAAAAATCACCAAAAGGTTGAACCGGAACTATATTACCTGCTCCAGAAAGACGAGAATTTTTTGACGAGAGAGGGTACTTTTCTCATCTCGTCTTGGAGCTCTCTTCGATGAAAAATATTTCTGTCGTCTCGGTGTCATGTTTTATGAACGTTTCCCTAAATAGGGTATTTTCCTATGAGCAGAAAAAATTAAAAAAGTGTCGGAGCAGGTACTTTGTGGTACTATTATGCCAGAAATCAATATTTCACACAAATAAATTGAACCAGTGATTTTTTATTCACTTAACAAAAATGGTAATTTTCAAATATTTAATCAGCGCGGGAAAATATGTGATTTTATTGTGACGTCAGAGGTCTCGTTGCTTGCTTGTTTCTTATTGGCCAGCTAAGGAGGGCGGCCGCAGGTCGAGCCGATGGTTGCCGAAGATTAGCTATTTTTGCAAAGTTGCCAGATTGGGTTATTGAGACATACATTTAATTAAAAAAATCACAAAAAACAGATCATGTCAACCATGTTGTACTTGTCATGTTTATTTACATTTTACTATTAATTTACTCTTTACTCCGATTTTTCGACTTAGTGTTTGTTTACGTTTGTTGTTCGTTGAGTTTATGGCCTTTGGATAGTGTTTTGACTTTAAGTTTTCAATTATTATTCCCTTTCAAGACTGAATTAATAGTGTTGTAAATTGTGTGCCTTCCTATTGAAATGGAACCTGGGTTTATAAAAGCCACCAGTGACAATCTACCGAAAGTCGATTCGATGATGGTTGCAAATTTCTTTGCGACCAATGCTGATTTCTGCTCTGCAGAGTTTCGGAACGTGAAAACTTCTAAGTAAGTGAAAAGATTTTGTTGAATTTTAAGGGCACATGTAAAAGATCTTTTGAAACATATTAGTAATTAATTACTTAAAGTTAACTTTCCTAATTTCTACATTTTAATTAACAGATCTTCTTTTTTTCCATAAATATCAGAAAAAATAACGCAAAACACGAAAAGAAATTCAAAAGTAAACAACTTAACCACACTTTACAGTATTCAAACAGCAAAACTATTGTGACAGCTGTCTCCTGTTCGGCTCACTTCGGCTGGTAAAGGTCAAGTCGCTCGGGATGCGGTAGGCGGAGCGACAAGACTACTGACGTCATAAAAAATCAGCGCGTTCTGGCGCGCTATTTAAATAGAAAATTTTCAAAGTTGGTTTTGGGAACTTTCCCGCTTAGTAAAAAATTTGAAAAAAATTTGGAGTACTTAACTGAGGCCAGACAATCTTCTAATGGTATTTAAAAAAAATTGTCAAATACCCTATTGTATGCAAAATATTTTTTGGATAATTTTATTTTTGAACAACCAATATTTTGTTGCAGTTAATAAAATTTCTCCTAAAGTAATTTGAATAACTGTAGGCAAGACCGCAATGAATAATTATAAAAAAATAATAACAAGTGCTGAGTGCTGTTGTCGGTATGGTATCTTGTATTGTAGATATTGTATCAATCTGATCAGTCCATCTTAAACTGTCATCTATATATAAACAGAATTTAATTCCAGTGAGGCAGCATATATAATTAACGTTCTTCCCTTAGAGATAGGGTGGAGCTTATCAAGCAGAGACTTCAAGAATTATACGCCATGACTCCGGAAGAAACTGAAAAATATTTCGAAGAAATGAGACAGAAAATAAAAAAATCAGAAGCGAGAGATAAATTGAGGAAAAATTTGAAAAAGCAATACCTAAAGCAAAAACGACGTGAGAAGGAAGCCGCTGCGTATTGTTTTGTTGAACAACTGTTTCGAAGCGGCATGAACTTCGCGTTTCGGAATCCCGTTCCACCTCTTGTTTCCATTAGATTACGAAATTTATCAGACATAATTTTGGGTAAGAAATATTCCTTCGCTAAATTCTCCTCTTATACAGTCTTGAATCATTTTTAGAACAATTATGCGATTTAAGGAACATAAGTCGCCCTTGTAGAGATAATCCTGATCAAACGGGGTTGTTTATGATCAACATATCTGATTGGTTTGCAATAGCGATCGAGCACGTCTACTATTTGGTACAGTTGAAGAAAAATAAGGAATTGGAAGAAATTGAAAAACAGAAAGAGCTAGACAAAACAGGAGAATCCACTTTAATTTCATCTAAAACGTCACAAGAAGTTGTGTCGACCAATCCATATGAGAATGAAGGTGGTTTCGAATGAAGCTTGAATAAAGATATCCTCAACAAGATATTAGTTTTCATTTGTATTTTTCAACTTTAAGTCATCTTATTCCGTAATAAAATTTTGCACATTTTCACCCTGTCTTGTAACAGATCAATCCTCTTCATAAGTTATAACTAGTCATTCATGTGAAGACAGTGGTTGACCTTCCCGTTCATTAGCCACAATGAGCAAGTTGATAACTCAAACCAAAGTTATGGAAATCACAAGGGACTAGCATAATTCATGTACAATAAGTAAAAATAAAGTTAGTCAGGTAGGCAATTAGTCAAAAACAGCAGACTGAAGTTTAACCGAGGTAAGATAGACAGACAGAGAAAGAGAAGTGACAGGAGAAGGTGTGTATGGTGAAATGAGGCATAGAGGATGTTCCTTCTCAGTAGAAACTATGTTTTCCTATATTTCAGCTGGTGGCTTATACTATGCTACAATGTGCCAGAATTAACAAATTAATTGATACTCATAGGATCAACATGTCACCTAACAGCCAGGCAGCCGTTTTTGCTTTGAATAGTCACCAGGTTAATTCCAGACTGAGCGCCTATTCTTGAAATAACGAGAAGGGAGTGCTCCCAGGGAGAGCTCCCTCATTTCAACTCTCCAATAAAAAAACGTTATATTCTTGAAAAATGAAAAGTACCGGAGAAAAGCGATGAGGGAGCAACAGCGTTGCCAGTTGCATTGACCAATGAACTTGTAGAAATTTTGACAGACATTTAATCCATCGATAACCTCACTATTTACTATATTTGTTTGGTTCATATAATTGAACAAAATATGGATGTTAAAAGTAAACAGTTGAGTCCTAAACAAAAAGAAACTTTGGTTACGCGCGGTGTGTATGGATAGAGCAGAGGTTCTTGTGGGTTGAACTAGAAAAGGGGTAACAATGTCTATTATGTTATGACAGAGGTCTTTATCGACTCTAAATAACTGCACAAATTTTTTGTCTCAAAACATCCCTACCAATACCCACTTCTTCTAACGCCTCCTCAACATTCTCGTTAATTATTTTATTCCACAGCAATTAATTGAAATCTTCAACATTCATTTTGAACCACAGTCAATCAAAACAAAACAATTATAGAGGTTAGGTCAAATACTCCCTTTTGCAATTCTCTCACTACCTGGTAGGGAAACTTCGAGTTCTCTTGGGAGATGCTCCCTCCCTCAAATTTATTTCAAGAATACACATTTAATCTTTTTAAGAGAACCACACCTACTTCTCTCGCAAAGTTCTACTCCCTGAAATTCAAGAATAGACACCCTGGTAGAGGAATGCCAGAAAGAACTTTAGGCCATATTCAAGCGAAACTAGTTTGAGTGCTGGGACTAACGATATTTCTGGAAATTAATTCACTAGAGAAGATTTAGCAGCGACATATGTCAGTGGATACAAAGCTAATATGGGCTACACTGGTGAAAGACTCCAAAGCAGCTACACATTAATACCGTAATATAAGTGACACATATGTTGAACAGGCCTTAGAACTACTGAATATTAGTGGGAATCTGCTAAGAATCACTATTATGTCATCTAACGGATAATGCTCCGTATAAAATGGGGCTATATAACGGGGAGTACATCTGTAAACTTTGTGATATAGAGTCCTAAACTGTAACTGTGAGGCACTGGACTCGAGGAGACAAAAAAGTTTAGGAAAAGCCAATGTACCATCCAAAATATATGGCACATATCCAGTTGACCTATATCGTCCACTCAAAGGTGTGGGAACAACAGGATGGGTGAGCTAAATGTGGAGATGAGTACAAAAAGCTAATAGGCTGCAGTACTCCCGGAATGAGAACGGCTCAAAAAAAAAGCCCAATTTTTCGTCCTTCTTCACGCCTGAATTTCCGGTATCTTTCCTTCTTTTATCATCAAATATTTCATGTCGATATCATTAACCTCTCATTTTTGGAATATAAGTATATAAGAAAAAATCAGATTCCCACTATTCAAATCATTTATTAGCAAACCAACACTCTTTCGATTCAAATTTTGAAATTTTGCATATAGAACCCAAATCCCTTGAATTAAATCTTTTAGGAGCCCTTGAGATAAATGAAAACTAATATTCAGATAATCTACTTGACTACCAACTTGATATTAACAATTCTCCCTTATTAAACCTTTTTACCTAAAAAGGTTCCTGTCTGTAGGATTGTTGTGAATGAGTTTCCAGGTAAAATTGTTAAATACTTCAGCTAATCCCATATTTAGACAAATTCTTTTTTATTTCATTTCCTTGTAAATAGATTATAATTTTATTGTTAAATATCCGTATAATTTAGTATTAAGGCACTGTATAAATTGAAAATTTATTATTATACCTCCATTCGTTTGAAAAAGCTACTGTGTCAGCGAAGCGCGTCACTTTAAGTTTAAATATAATGTAGATTTAACAAATTAAAATTGTTTGATCATAAATATAAGTACTATTATTCGTTCTCTGATTCGAGGGTGATCATTCCTTATGTCCGATGAATTCATCAACTATTCCACATACAAATTTCTTAGTTAGGTAGGTACCCAATTTTTTCCTGCTGCTAAATTTGTTTAAGAACGCATAAAAATAATTTTCAGTTTAAGAAACCAAATTTCAAAAGTTGTAGCGCTGCTAAGTAACATCTACACACTCCGAGTAGATGCCGTAATTAAGAAACAGTTTTGATTATTAAAAAAAAAGGTGTTTCATTAGGAGACGAATTTTGATAATAGTGGTTTAGCAGAAAACATTATCTCTCAACACAACTTGGTAATCCGGTAACAAAAGGTGAAACAAACCACAGTGTTTTTATTTATAAACGTCGATAAAATAGACAATTGCTAAAAATGTTTTGTTTGAATAAAGCACCTTCTCTAATGCGTCCAGTTCTTCTTACTTCAAGTAATTCTCTTCGATTACGTATAGTTTTTGGTGTCTCTTGCACAAATTAGACCCACGGCTTCACTTTATCTGAACACATTTCTAAGTTTTCAATATAGTTATGGAGAATATACAGTGTGTTTAAACTGATAATCGACTATATCGCGTGAATGAAAAGGGATACAAAAAAATGTCAAAACCTTCTCTACGCTTTAGTTATTTTAGAATAAAAAATAACATTCCCATCAACCGGTGTAACTTATAACGATTAGACACGTGGCAAAAAACGGTCACAGCTTCACACCGTTATAGCCGTACTCTGGATATAATATTGGTCACTCAACAAAAAATCCACGAGAAACTGCACATGGGCTTCTTTTCAAGTAGTACTCAGGCCGGTGCAAAGTGGATCTTCGGTAAGTAAGCCACTTCCTAAACTTCCATGCACCGTACGAGATTAAAAACTGAAACACGACAAATATCCACAAAAATCGACGGAAATTAAGACAAAAATTTCAATGTGCACCAAGTTAGGTGAACGCTGAAGGCGCGAGAGTGCTGCTAAATGAAGAGTCACGTCAGTACTGAGATTTCTAATTTAATGAGAATCAGAATGGAAACGCCGTTGATAGAAGCTGCAGATTATTCCTCATTATTTTTTTATCTTGCTAGTATTGGCTACTTTTCGACTATCAATTTACAGGCTCGATTATAATAGACAGTGTCTCTTTGGTACGTAAATAAATTTTTTCACCGACCTTCACAAAAAACGACATTTTACGTAGGTACCTATTGAAAAATAGCAAATACTCTTCGTCCGCTGTGGTTGAGGCATTTGCACATCGGCATACTGAACGTCCTGGATGTTTAGTAAGTTTTTGTCAAAATAAATCGCTGCCCATGATATCAAATGAGACAGTTAACACCGTGCGTCCTGAACGTTGCGAACGTCCTTGACGTCCGCAATGGTTTTCGGAAGATTGCTCGGCGAGTGATTTTCTATAACCATCCAGGGGCGCTATTCTTGACCGTTCGCATCTTTCAAGGTCGTGCGCATTACAATTACTTCTGGTATTCTTGATTGAAGAAAAAATGTAATATGTAACTCGGAGAATAAGTGTTTATTGTCTCAGCTTGCCACGCATCGACTATAAACTTGCAGTATTTTTTGTTGGCATTCCAATGACGGCAACCCTACTGCCATTAAAAAAAAGGAGGTTGGTGAAAGTTCATTATCCTTATAAAATTTAAGTTTTCCTTCTTTATTTTTTTTTGACATATATTTTCGAAAGTCCACTGTATACATGAAAATACATGGTTTTCAAACCTTGCTCGAAATCTGGTATACCATTTATTAGACAATCTTCATATTATGTGGCGTCGACCCAGCACTGTAATGGAACTTCTTTGGTGCGATAATTACAGTCAAGCCAAGTCAAGCAGTGTCGAACGTGGTTAGTCCATATTAGTACTTGGATGATTTCTCATACCAAGGAAGACCGTCGTATAGGATCCATATAGCCGGCAGCATATCACAGCTCGCAGGCATTATATCAATGAGCACGAGGTATAGTGTAGATATGCCGTATTTTGGAGGAGACGTAAAACCGAGGTCCCGAGTCCATAGATGTTGGGCTCGTTGAAGAACGTTACCACTGGTTGGAATACTAGTGGGCTCGTTAAAATTTCCGATTGGGGGTAGAGTGCTCCTGGCGCGAATGAAAAATGTTATTGTTATACAATTTTTTTTGGAGGCACTGTGTAAAAGCTCGCATCCTAATATTAATTCTGCTTCAGTCAAAATATACATTTTTATGCGATGTAGACTCCAATATTGAAAATTTTATGTTGTCCTTGTCTGAAAAAATGGAAAAAAAATCAAATCTTATTTGGATTTAACCAATAAAATCATCATTGAAAAAATAAATAAAACGATAAAAATTATTTAAATTAAATTAAACTGGCGGCGTACTCTTCGTTCTGTTAAATCTCGCTTTGCATTTTAGAAAGTGAAACTTTTACATACGCTAAGTATACATTACACACAATAGAATTAATATTTGTTTATTTGATTGTGTACAAACGCTTGAATATATGGCATTAAAAAATTGTAGTCTTTCCATCATTAATTTTCTACCATAGCTCAGGGAAATAAGTGTATTTATTATATAAACTCTGATGGAAATGAAAAGCTGCATTGTGGTCAGGTTAAATGACCTTTTTCAGATTTTAATTCACAATATAAGTGGAAAATAAGTAGTTTGTACAACTAGTGCGCAAAGAGTTCTACACAATATTTTTTCTAGAACCACATTTATTAATGAAAGAAATACAGTAATTTATGTAGTTATTTTATTTAAACTATGTACAAAAAGAACTTACAATATGAAAATGAATAAAAAAACTGTTAAATGTATAATTAATTGAAAATTTTGAACAATTTTGTTTAATTATTATATTATCATTATTTTGGTTTATAATTCCTGAAATAGTGCTCAATAATGAAATAAATAGTTTACTTACTTTTGGTTTGAATTTAGAAATTGTACACTAATAATAAATTCATTATTAAGATGAATTGTGAAAAAAAGTTGGCAGGTCATAGGGAGTTTACTTTGACATTTCGGTGCGGAAAAGTGTTATAGCGTGTACTTTTTGCATTACTTTTCCAACGTTTATCAAAAGAATTAAGAAAAGTGCTGCTTTACGTATGTATGAAAATGTGTGTAAAAAAGCGTGTTTTGCATAGTGGTTGTAGGAAAATATAGTTTGATCACGTACCACTCAAAACCTCTGCGGGAGGCTACTTTATTAAAACAAATTAGTAGCAACCATATTCTTATTGCACAATTTTCTCGAAATTTTTTTTTATTTTTGGAGTGTAATTTTAACCATAACTAAAGAAATATCGATTATCTTAGATATGAGTTAGGTGAGACAAAAATCGAGAAAATCCCCAAGAAAATCGCCAAGCCATTTTTGAAATTCTTCGAGATTGTTACCTGAAAAATATAAAATAGGAAGATCTGGGATAAGTTTGAAATACTATGAACCATCGACACTCTGACACTGCACATTGTTAATAAATCGAACAGTTTTTTTTTTAAATTTTTTTTTATCTAATAACTTCACTTCTCCTTACTTTTATCCAAATTTTTATACGGCAAAATCTTTCAAGCAACATAAGTTATGTAGAAGAAACAAACGACAGTATCTTATCTGTTAAAAAATAAAATCAACTAAATATAAGATATTCAAAATGATAATGAACAAGTTAATTCAAAACGAGCTTTGTGTAAATATGAAGCAGTGAAAATATTACATTATTTTAAAATATGTAGACTATTGTTATAGAAACTGTGTATTTCTTTATCTCTTATCTAAATATAACGTGTCGAAAATAATGCTCTGCTTGGTCGGTTGAATACATTTTGGCACACGCTTTAGTACTATTTCCCATTGGCAATGGCAAGGGGACACAAAAGAAGGTTATTTATTATTATAACCAACCAGACAATAAGCTTGGAACTAACCATTGGCGGATTTTACAGAGGGGTGTGCATTTTCTTCCAAGAAACTAAAAATATAAAAATGTAACTAATGCAACTTGTGAATGTTTGTTTCATCAATATAGTAGGCCTTCCAGCTAAACATTCTTCATTTTTTATTGATAAAAATCATACAGGAAAACTGGAAACGAATGAGAGTAGGTGATAGGACATAAGTTTATGAGCAGACGAAGTCATGTGCAGATTCTGTCACCTATAACTGGAAATTGAGTGCTGATTGGCTACTTAAAAAAAGTCGCACTGGAGAAAGAAATCTGAATTCAGAGAATCACAATGGATTTGAAAAGGTAGCAGAGGAATAGGCCAAAATCTAATATAATCTAATGGTATGCAGCTTTCAATTTTGAACCAAGTGTCAACGTCAATGTTAAAATTATCATTTATAACGCAAGCGTTTAGTATTTTGTTCTCGAAATACTATGAATGGGATTTCGAATACTATTGATCTTGCTGTTTTGAGAAATAGGTGAAGCTGCAATGCCAGTTCCTCAATGCGACACTTAGCAAGTGTGTATATTTAATCATTTCAAAATTTAAAATCGGATAATATATATTGAATTCAAATACAATGCAAAATATTCAAAAATCACAATTGCAACAAAAGTAATCATCCTATAGTACCTGCACATCGTCCTCTTGAAGTATGTTTGTTTTCTCCGAAGTTTTTACGCTTCAACTTGAAAAATGACGGAGATACGAGTTTTTGGAAAAATTACGAATTCTTTTCGCTACTAATTATACAACGACTCCGACACCATGACGATTACTTCATAGGCTTCATGTCTTTTGACAAAAAACCCAAATAAGGACGTTTTCTTTGTCTAAAATGTTCACAACAACTTGAATAAGATTTGCAAGTCTAAAATTAATCAGATTAATCTCTTTTGGGATTTTTTGCAAAAAAATGTACCTATTGATAGTAGGTCTATACCTATTAATAATTTCAGTAATGAGACAAACTGTATATTTTTGTCACAGTACATATGTTGACGGCTTGAGCTACTGACGGATTTTTACGACGGAAATAAATAATAAAGATCCATCATTATCATTTAATCATGTCCAAAATTTTAAAGAAAATATAGGAAATTCCCAATCTAAAACATAAACTATATAAATTCATTGGATAAATAAACCATTTATCGTAAAAGCATCCATTCATTGCATTTTAGTATCTGAAACTAAGAAGAAAAAAAAGTTATATAAATATTCATTTCACTCTAGCAAACGCTTCCGCGTTCTATTTACGTTAGATACTCTCGCTGCATTTAACTTGTTGAAAAAAAATCTTCACTTTATATACGACTCCCAAGAAATAGTATTGAACCTTGGAAATAATCACTGAGATAGGCAGCATGGTATTTTTTCATTCTGATTCAGTAGGAGGTCGATTTTGTTATTTATTTTATTTGTTTCTATAACATTATTAGTTTCATGTTGATACATTTTTTTTACAAACAAAAAATGGATAAATATGTTGATTATTTGTATCGACGCAATGGTCCAGTTACACTCAAAACCGCAAGAAAATTACAAAAAGAAACAAAAGTTAATATTGAAAACTAATAAGGAACTACAAACTTCTATTGAGAACACAAACATTGGTAACATTGCCTAGATTTTAGACAACCTTAACAATAATATTGGTATAATAGTTAGGTACTTACGTAATTAGTGAGATATATTCATTATTAATTCACGCATGTGAAGTTTGCACGACGATGCCGTAGTCCGGGTATGTCAGCGTACAGCCACCCCATCACATCGATATGGACGTCCTTGTTTGGGATGTTGGATGTAATTTTTAAAAAAGAAGAGGATGAGACTTGCATTTTATTTGTCGTGTCGAACGTTAATGTTGCCTTTTCTTCGGTAACGATTTGTATTTAAATAATAGAAATAAACAGTTAATTGATATGTCTGGACGTCTATACTTGAACAATGAGCGGCAAAGATTTATGGCGAATAATCACATGAGGCGGTCGTCGTTATATTCTTGGCCCGTGATCCGATATTATTAATCTCATGAAAATCATACGCTCCGGATCGCATGGTCCGAAGTAGGGGAGTAGATTCGAATGAATTGGCTCTTGCAGTAAAGAGGCTTTTTTATGGTACCTAATCAGTTTGCATTCCGCCATAGAGAAATAATTGGAAAAAAATTACTATATACATATATAATTACTATTTCTCTATGCCTTCCGTAGTTATTCTGTCAATTCTCTGTTTCTTTGAAACTTAAATTCATGTGCATAGAGTTGAAAAAATACTTTGTCGTGAGTTTAAGTGGTTTTACTGGTTCTCAGTGTTTTTAATCGGTATTTCATCATGGACATAATATGGAGAACTATTATTTTTGTCACGTGAAGATAGAGAATTTACAGGAAGCAGAGGAGGAAGTACGAATTAATCAGGATATGGACTCGAGGTTCTATATGACCATCAATTAGTTCATCTGCTATTTCATTCATTGAAATTTTCTAGGCCTTATCATACTATTTTAGGACTAGTTAAGCAAAAAATCACTGCTCCTATGGCTACTAATATCCATACCATACCATACCATACCATACCATACCATACCATACCATACCATACCATACCATACCATACCATACCATACCATACCATACCATACCATACCATACCATACCATACCATACCATACCATACCATACCATACCATACCATACCATACCATACCATACCATACCATACCATACCATACCATACCATACCATACCATACCATACCATACCATACCATACCATACCATACCATACCATACCATACCATACCATACCATACCATACCATACCATACCATACCATACCATACCATACCATACCATACCATACCATACCATACCATACCATACCATACCATACCATACCATACCATACCATACCATACCATACCATACCATACCATACCATACCATACCATACCATACCATACCATACCATACCATACCATACCATACCATACCATACCATACCATACCATACCATACCATACCATACCATACCATACCATACCATACCATACCATACCATACCATACCATACCATACCATACCATACCATACCATACCATACCATACCATACCATACCATACCATACCATACCATACCATACCATACCATACCATACCATACCATACCATACCATACCATACCATACCATACCATACCATACCATACCATACCATACCATACCATACCATACCATACCATACCATACCATACCATACCATACCATACCATACCATACCATACCATACCATACCATACCATACCATACCATACCATACCATACCATACCATACCATACCATACCATACCATACCATACCATACCATACCATACCATACCATACCATACCATACCATACCATACCATACCATACCATACCATACCATACCATACCATACCATACCATACCATACCATACCATACCATACCATACCATACCATACCATACCATACCATACCATACCATACCATACCATACCATACCATACCATACCATACCATACCATACCATACCATACCATACCATACCATACCATACCATACCATACCATACCATACCATACCATACCATACCATACCATACCATACCATACCATACCATACCATACCATTTCTTCTTCCATAAAAATTTTTTTCACTTATAATTGCACAAGAGGTTTGTATTTTATCGGGTAAATTTGGATTGTTTAATGAGAAACTGTTTCCTAGCAATTAGACGAGAACAACTGTCAACTATTAAACTATTAACTATTTTTAGGTTGACAGTTTTTCGAGTCTAATTGCTAAAAGAAACAGTTTAGAAGTTGAACAACACTGCAAATTTACCCGATATCAATACAAACATCGAGTGTAATTCGGCAGGACAATTCAATGAATCGGCTCATTGTTAGTGTTTAGAAATTCAATAAGTTGTTGACAAACGTGTCAAATTATTTATCATGGTAACAAATGCATAAGTGAAAAAACCACAAGTGCATTTATCAACAGTAAAAACACAAGAGCTTTTTTTTTATCGGATAAATTTCTCTTTGAAACGAAACAGTTTTGCCAATCAATAATTTAACGAGAAAAACTGACATGATAAAATCGCGACACCGAAGGTGGAGCGATTTTATCTAATGTCAGTTTTTCGAGCAAATTTAGTGATTGGCAAAACTTTGAGTTGAAGAGAAATTTATCCGATTAAAGAAAAGCTCGAGTGTTTTTTGGCAAGATAAATTAACGACAGAATATATCGATGAACAACAACAATAATTATCTCATTGTCATTGTGTAAAAGTGACGTCCGCTTACTAGAATTGAGGAAGAGAGGTTTTTATCGCGATAAAAAAGGATGCACCTTTTTTATCGATGTCAAAGTGACAATAACATTTCCAGGTATAGACATTTTAACATTGAAGTTAATTTATCGCTGAAAAAGTTAAAGCTAACTTTTGCCGGTGTCAAAGTGACAATTACACTGAGGCATATGCGATTTTTTATACATGAGTTGAATTGTCACTTATAATTGCACAAGAGGTTTGTATTTTATCGGGTAAATTTGGATTGTTTAATGAGAAACTGTTTCCTAGCAATTAGACGAGAACAACTGTCAACTATTAAAAACGCGACACCGAAGGTGGAGCGTTTTTAGGTTGACAGTTTTTCGAGTCTAATTGCTGAAGGAAACAGTTTAGAAGTTGAACAACACAAATTTGCCCGATATCAATACAAACATCGAGTGTAATTCGGCAGGACAATTCAATGAATCGGCTCATTGTTAGTGTTTAGAAATTCAATAAGTTGTTGACAAACATGTCAAATTATTTATCATGGTAACAAATGCATAAGTGAAAAAACCACAAGTGCATTTATCAACAGTAAAAACACAAGAGCTTTTTTTTTATCGGATAAATTTCTCTTTGCAACGAAACAGTTTTGCCAATCACTAATTTTACGAGAAAAACTGACATGATAAAATCGCGACACCGAAGGTGGAGCGATTTTATCTAATGTCAGTTTTTCGAGCAAATTTAGTGATTGGCAAAACATTGAGTTGAAGAGAAATTTATCTGGATAAAAGAAAAGCTCGAGTGTTTTTTGGCAAGATAAATTAACGACAGAATATATCGATGAACAACAACAATAATTATCTCATTGTCATTGTGTAAAAGTGACGTCCGCTTACTAGAATTGAGGAAGAGAGGTTTTTATCGCGATAAAAAAGGATGCACCTTTTTTATCGATGTCAAAGTGACAATAACATTTCCAGGTATAGACATTTTAACATTGAAGTTAATTTATCAACAGTAAAAACACAAGAGCTTTTTTTTTATCGGATAAATTTCTCTTTGCAACGAAACAGTTTTGCCAATCACTAATTTTACGAGAAAAACTGACATGATAAAATCGCGACACCGAAGGTGGAGCGATTTTATCTAATGTCAGTTTTTCGAGCAGATTTAGTGATTGGCAAAACTTTGAGTTGAAGAGAAATTTATCTGATAAAAGAAAAGCTCGAGTGTTTTTTGGCAAGATAAATTAACGACAGAATGTATCGATGAACAACAACAATAATTATCTCATTGTCATTGTGTGAAAGTGACGTCCGCTTACTAGAATTGAGGAAGAGAGGTTTTTATCGCGATAAAAAAGGATGCACCTTTTTTATCGATGTCAAAGTGACAATAACATTTCCAGGTATAGACATTTTAACATTGAAGTTAATTTATCGCTGAAAAAGTTAAAGCTAACTTTTGCCGGTGTCAAAGTGACAATTACACTGAGGCATATGCGATTTTTTATACATGAGTTGAATTGTCACAATAAAAAAAAATTGTCTTCGAAGTTGACAACAAATATAATATTATCAATAGACGTCAACAAAACTATGGAACGAACGATACAAAGCGCTCACTGTGAGCACTTGTTTTGAAAAAGTATATGCTTCAATGTTCACGAGTCAAGAATACCAAAACGTACGAATCTCTCGAAGTGCGCATACGCATCAAAAGTTAACTAGTCGAGAATACGGCCCACGAAACTACTTTTTACAATGATTCATTCCAATTCCATATTTTCAAAGGAAGTAGTTACTGAGAGAAAAATACCTGTATATGTTACATTTAATGAAGCACAACTTCATGCTGAAGAGAACATATCGTTCAATTGCCATCTTCACAGACAGCAGAGAAGCGCTAAAGGCGCTCAACTCTGTAGAGGTCAATTCTTAGCTAGTATGGGATTGTGTGCGGACCCTAAACACACATTAGTGAGCAAAGTAATGTTATGGTAGCCTGGGCACCGGGACACGAGGGTCATAAGGGCAACTAAATAGCGGATGAAATGGCCAAAAAAGGCTTATCAATGCCATTCGTTGGGCCGGAACCCTTCTGCCGCGTTGCAAAAACCATAACAAGAACGAAAACAAAGAAGTTAGCTATCACAAATATCTGAAATAGTGGAGAAACTCAACAGGACAGAGGCAAGCGAAGCAGTTCATATTAGAACACTCGCCAAAATTTACCTAATCTGATGGCCAAAGATAGGAAAACTGTCAAAGCTGTAGTGGGTCTGTTAAGCTCAATAGACATTTAAAGCTAATGGGAGTGACAAACGATGGTATGTGCAGGTTTTGTCACCTAGAAGAAGAAACGACATAACATATTCTATGTCAGTGCGATAGCCTGACAATTTTTTGCATCAGGCGTAAAAAAGCCATTGACGGAAACCTATATGAAAGGTTCAGTCTCCACGCTAACAGCATTTTTATATAAAGTCAGGCTGGAGAATGTAATCTAAAGTTTAGAGGACCACAATAGATTTGAAAAAGTCGCAGTGGATTAGGCCAAGAGCCACCTCATAAAATCTATCTATCTATCCAGCTGTCACCTTCAAGGACATTAAGTTCGACCTCCTCAACAACAAAATAATTTCACCGACTCCGCTTCTTGTCTGTTGGTGCATATCTCTGTCACGTCATAAATGGATGGCCATTTTAATCATCCAGAAGTTGATTTTTTTTTTCAGGTACATAAAATCCTATGAGAATGGAAATTTATAAAATAACATTTTTCCCATTATAAGTAATTTTGTCCTGATGACTTTTATCATATTTTTTTTAACATCTTATCGAGACATCAATTGGATAACTTTTCTTTGAGGAAACAGAAAGCAGCATACTCGTATCTGTTGTTTTACAGATAAACATTTTCAGATTTTTAAATAAAATTAGCGTCGCACACAGAATACTAATTCAGGTGAGATTATTAACATAATATTATCATATATTTTTAACAATTTGTGGTGGTTCTTCCTGTAAGTACTCGATGTGGTTTATATCGGAAGTACCCGTATCTTTATACGTATGCTGGGAATTATCTTTATGTGTCAGCATTAAGTAGTTTTTTGGCCAGTCGAGTGTGCTTAATATTGTTTTTTAAAGGTGTCTGATTTCCATTTTTTCAGCTTAATTATGTCTTTTTTCGTCACTGGTACCACTTACTACGTTAATGTTAATTAATGCCAGAGAAGGATTTAATTGGTTTCAAACCAAAAAATATGACAATAAATATATAATATTATTGTTATAAAAAAAGTTTTTCCAGCTAGCGTGCGGAAAGATCCACTTTTCAGCACTAAAAAGTGTGCGGAAATAGTCACTTCTCCACACTAGTGCGGAAAGTAAATTTGTAGAGTTTTTGGGGAGTATACTGACATTCGAATATTTAAAATATATATTTGTATGGTTGTAGTTTACCAAATGAATGGAAAATCAATAAATTTCTTAGAAACTCTGCTATAATTTTTTTATAAAAAGGAACATTTTTTTCAATAATTTTTTATGGCCCTGGTAAAAGCCTTATCAAATGGATGTCAAATAATAATAATTGAGTTGTTATGTATTTAATAATAGATGTCTCCTTATGTTCACTTTTGGGTTTTTTTTTCCGGATGCTGGTAGAAAAAATAGTGTACCTAACACGTGCGTAAAGTGACTTTTCCGCATCTGCAATAGCGTGCGGAAAAGTATCACTTTCCGCACTAGTTAGGTAAACTACTATATAAAGTAATATGTCCGATTTCGTTTAATCTGGTTACTCATTCCGATTTAAAGTTGCGTGGAAACAGAGTTCGGTGGAAAGCGGCTGGTCGAATTATACAGGGTGTAACAAAAGGCAGGTCATAAATCATACCACATATTCTGGGGCTAAATTTAACTCGCTCCAACCCAAGTTACCCTAGTACAAATGTGCATGCGAAAAAAGTTGGAAGTTACCAGATGAAAATTGATTTTTTCAAATATTTCGACAGTTGTTTGACATATATATTATAATGAAAGTTGACAAGTGGCTTCCTTATGATAAGAGCATTTCCAAAAAAATTGAGGAATTATTGCACCCTGTTAAAAATTTGAGGGAGTTGAGATCTCCTAAACCCCCCATAATTTTTGTGTACGCTTATTGTGGCACCATTATTCAATCTATTTACAAATGTGTATTTTTTATTGGATGTCCAAAACGGCCCTCATTTTTTTTGAATACACAGTCGGCACCATTTTACTAACGAAAACCGAATATTTTGGAAAAGCAATGGCTTCTTCTAATTGCAGCCAGGCTGTAACTTTTTTCGCATGCACATTTGTACTAGGGTAACTTGAGTTGGATCGAGTTATTTGTAGCCCCAGAATATGTGGTATGATTTATGACCTGCCTTTTTGTTACACTCTGTTATAATGAGCTGAGTACCATGCAGTATTGGTTAAAATTGGTTTGTCAGTCCCAGATTTTCGACAAAATGACTGTGTGGTCTATTATATTGTAGTGACAACATTCTAGAAGCCAACATGAAAATTATATTGGATTATGAATATTCAATGTTGATAAACAATTATCGATTATTTTATAACTAAAATGGTTCCATAGATTTTAGCTAATTGAGTTTGTATGTTTTAGCTTATTAGTTGTTATGAACATACAAATAATAGTATTTTATGCAACGAACATGTAATGATAGCCATTAAGACACGAGCATATTGTAGGATACGAAACGAGCCGCAGGCGAGTTTCGTATATAATATGCGAGTGTATTAATGGCCATTACATGAAAGTAGCATACAATATTTTTTCTACTCTGATTAATAAAAATTATTTAATCAATAATTATTAGTTAAATCAATTTTAAATATAGTTATTTTGAAAATCAAAATTATTTGACAGCTATCAAATTAAGTGTCACTTAATATGTCTGTTCGCCTGCAATAAAAGTGTAGCAATGAGCTATATAATTTTGAAGAATTCAGGTCTATCTGTGAAAAAATACGTATAAAATTACTAAATTTGGGAATATCTATGTATATTGCATTTGTAAACTGCAAGAAGCATTAAAACATAATTAAAATAAATAAAATCGTATAGCTCAGTGCTACACTTTTATTGCAGGCCACAGACCTGATATAATTAATTTCAGAAATGTCAACCAGGTATCCATGGCTATATACTAAATATTGTGCGAATGTCGCATTCCTATTGGCTTAAAAATCTGTATCATAATGAAAATCTGTATCATAATGAATTTCATTATGATACAGATTTTAGTCTTTTAATAAGTATATTATAAAACAGGAGTAGAAAAAACTCTTTTTTCCACGACTAAATGATAACGCACAATTTATTTTTACATAATTATTTAGCTGCATAACGATATAAATTCTTCACACCAGTGAATAATGAACAAGAATTTAGTCACATTCTAATATTAACAGAATTCACGCTAAAATGAATTGAAATGAATAAATCAAATAGTCTCAGCGTCTCAGCGCGTCATTTGAAACGTCAAAATAAATATCATAATTTCATATAGAGAAAAAAAATGGACAATAGTATATTCTTCAACGAGTGCAGAATGATGGCTATTATTCACGCGGAAGAAGTTTTCAAAACGAGCGAGTGCAGAAAGTGAGTTTTGGAATCATCCAAGTGACGACGTGGTAAATTATTCTAGCTTTTGTAAGTGGAGGATTTCTTTATCTTTATTAGGTATCTTTTTTGCTTGGTTTAAGCAAATTACAAGGAAAAAATAAATATGTCTCGTAGCTAGGTTATGTTTAATATTCGATATAATATGGATAATATGATTCTCTTTGAAATGAAGGAGGCAAGTATAATTATTTACTATTTTTGTGAATTATTGTAAGCGAAGAAAAAGTTACCGTGATTCGTTAAGAAAATTAGGGAAGTATTAAATGGTTAGTTGAATAAAAATACATTACTGCAGTTCATCATTTCACGACACACGTTTTTCACATTGTTAATTCATTTAAATTTGTTATAAAAATGAACAATAAACAATGTGACGAGAATTTGTTAAGTTTACTTGGTATACATACTTTTTAACCTCTTGCTACTCCTGTTTGTGCTCGTTATATCTAGCCTCCAAGCTACAGACATTGTAAATTTTCTCCTTCGGGGAGAATGGCTAACAAGTGGGCTGGTTTGTTTGGAGGTGGTAGTCGTACCAGCTGGAAATCCACATCGCAGAGGTCTTATGAAATCATTGGTCAGACCAAATATCAATCAGCAAAAAATACAGGATCTGATAAGTCTGAATCTAAGTTTCACTAACTATGAAACTTCTTATATGGGATAGGTCCTTTATAGAGTCAAATTAGAGATTGCTGTTATTTCAATCACGAAATAACAAAATTAAGTGAGTTCAGTTTGTGGTGAGAAGGTGTATACGGCTTTCCAATGCGACTCGAGGTCTTCCTATGTGGCTTAGAGCTACCTGTCCCGTATATCACCAAACAAGTTCAGCTTTTTAACATAGCCAATTAGTTTATTGAACTCTACTTCGGGTCAGAGAACGAGAGAGAGAGAGAGAGAGACATTATTGAGCCACTTATAAAGGAGTAAGAACCGAGAAGGGACAAAGAAGACAAATATAGACCCTAAATTGATGGAACTAAAGAATGCAAATTGGAAAGAAACACAGTATACCCAGAAACAGCTTGCTACACAAAGTAAAATAGTAACAAATAGGAGGGCATGGGGACAATAGTACTAAGAAAAATGGTAACCATTGATTGAAAAGCTGAAATGAAACAAGAATGGTATAACAAATACAATTGTATAAACTTTTGTAGTCCTATGCCTTCAAATAAATAAAATTTCTCCTTCCTAATTAAAACATTTCCAATAATTCAATCAATCATTCAAGCCCATGAAAAGAAAAACTAATTCTTAAAAAGCTAGAATTACAAAAAATTTGTATAATTGATTTATTTCGTGTCCAAAATTTAAAAAAGATCGTAATAATATGTAGGTATTCTCGGCGAACCACACTGTATACGTGAACATTGGAGGCACGTTTAAAAAGTGAAAATAATAGAAAACTTCTCTTATATAACCGCGTAAGAGTCATACTCACATAATGAACGGTTCATAAAAGTTGAATGTGTGCCAAGGTAGTTCGGTCACTATCTTCTGGTAACTGTCTTTGTGTATCTCTGAAAGACATAGTTGCCAGATGGTGCGCTTGTATACGTAACATTTAATAGCTCTCCTCTGAGATTGTTGATATACTGTAAATAACGCCGCTTTATGATTTTATGCAGAAACATCAAATATTCGAGTGTTTAAGAGGCATTTTATTAAGAAAATCGAAAGCTCAAACAATATTTTTTGTTATAAAAATAGTCACAGAGCATATTTGATGAGAATTCCCTATTTTTCATATCTCTCTATAGTTAAGTATTTAATATTTGAAAAATAAGGTGAAACTAATGTATTCGCGTTCGAAATTGCCTTTTTATAAATATTTAGGGTGAAATTCATAGTCGACCCTTGAGGGTCACTCACCCTTATTGTATGCAGACACATTCGAAAGGCGAAAAGTGAGGTTGAGTTTGAGTGTAACTTGAGTGAACTATTGGTACAGATTACAGCTCCCTTAAGTGAGGATTTCTAGCCTATAAACCACGTTTGTACCTTACACTGTCATTTTACGATATCCAAATTTTGTTTGGTTGTTATTTGTCTGTTATACTTATATACTTATGTGTGTTTTGAGCGATGAAAAAGTTGACTAGTTATTTTTCTCATGTTAATAAACAACATCATACATTTTTATGTATGTTGAGCTGAGCCCCCCCCCCCCCCCTTACATACATCCTAGATCCGCCCCTGATGATCCACATTAAGTACGGGGAGTAATTAAAATAATAGAAATACTGAAATTTTAAGATATACCAAGAGAAAAGTGGAATGCGAGCAAGAAGGAATCAAGGAAGGGACAGACTCGTAATCATTCATGCAAATGAATAAATAAACAGGTAAATTTTTCGTATTTTTGCTTAAACGTCATAGCCAAACAACGAAGAAATAATGCATTTAAAGCATGCATTTCATAGATATGGACTGCTAGGCTATATGAAAACGAAGATTTGGAAATATACTTGGAAAAACGTGGAATAATAATATCAGTATTAAAAGTCCACATTTTCTCGATAAAATTTTCCATTTTAAGATACATGAGATCCTGGAAGGGATGTCGCATTTATATTGAAAATATTCTCAATCGAATTCACCTATAGTTTCCGACATGACTAAAATGTTGTTATCAGATGAAAGATATAACAGTTTTGGCCTCTTATTCATAATTTATGTCATCCTAAAATATTTCTTAAAATTTGATCTCCATAAAATTTTTGAATCTACCAACATGTATATGATTCGTTTTATTTTAAATATGATCCAGAAGGAAAAATTCACAATTTTGGAAATCCTGCCATCTCTAATGTCATTCCTAGCGTGAAATATCGCATTAATTTCAAAAGCCAAGGATTATGATTTATTCACAGCTCAAATAAGAAAAAAAAAACTGTCACCAACAGATAATTCTTCTCACATCCACCATCCAGACCTGATTTAGCACCGGAAGACTTTTTATGCACTTGTGATAAATTTTATTTAATATGTTGCAGATTATAAGTTTAAGAATCCCATACGTCTAGTCGGTCGCTTAAATAATAGTTTTTATTTATATTTACATTTTTTGTATTTAAAAGTAAATAGAAAACCAGTAAATAAAAGTAAGACAATACGGTATTTTTTCTTCTTCATAGTTTTTCAGGCTGATTCATTTTATGTGTTTTCAGAAAAATTCTTCTGAGAAGGTCGATTTTAAACGTGAAATTTGAAATACATTCTCATAGCCGGCGTCACAGATAAAGAATCTCAATAAAGTTACCCAATGTTACAAAATGTGTCATACATTGATTTTACCCTAATTATAGATTTTTAAAATAAAATTCATTTAGGTGAAATTTCTCTTCGCACTTGGAAATTCCGACTGAGATTTGGATAAAACTAGGTCAAGGATTCCTGATTAACATAAGGATGTGATTGAATCCTGTTTCAAACTTTCACAATGGTCAACTATGCATGATATATTTTTCCTTCAAGTGAATTATAGGATTCTAAACCTGGAAAATACTATATTTTAGTGATTTACTTTAGATTTAAAGAAAGCATTACAAAAACGTTTGACTGATTCAGTTTATGCAAATATATTGGTATTAATTTGCTAAAGGTATTTAAAATTTTTTTAAATGTTGTAAATATGCGTGAGTGAATAATTTGACAATAGCAGAAATGTAGCAGAAGACAGTTATTGTCACTTATAATTGCACAAGAGGTTTGTATTTTATAGGGTAAATTTGGATTGTTTAATGAGAAACTGTTTCCTAGCAATTAGACGAGAACAACTGTCTACTATTAAAAACGCGACACCGAAGGTGGAGCGTTTTTAGGTTGACAGTTTTTCGAGTCAAATTGCTAAAGGAAATAGTTTAGAAGTTGAACAACACAAATTTACCCGATATCAATACAAACATCGAATGTAATTCGGCAGGACAATTCAATGAATCGGCTCATTGTTAGTGTTTAGACATTCAATAAGTTGTTGACAAACATGTCAAATTATTTATCATGGTAACAAATGCATAAGTGAAAAAACCACAAGTGCATTTATCGCTGAAAAAGTTAAGGCTAACTCTTGCCGGTGTCAAAGTGTCAATTACACTGAGGCATATGCGATTTTTTATACATGAGTTGAATTGTCACTTATAATTGCACAAGAGGTTTGTATTTTATCGGGTAAATTTGGATTGTTTGATGAGAAACTGTTTCCTAGCAATTAGACGAGAACAACTGTCAACTATTAAAAAGGCGACACCGAAGGTGGAGCGTTTTTAGGTTGACAGTTTTTCGAGTCTAATTGCTAAAGGAAACAGTTTAGAAGTTGAACAACACAAATTTACCCGATATCAATACAAACATCGAGTGTAATTCGGCAGGACAATTCAATGAATCGGCTCATTGTTAGTGTTTAGAAATTCAATAAGTTGTTGACAATCATATCAAATTATTTATCATGGTAACAAATGCATAAGTGAAAAAACCACAAGTGCATTTATCGCTGAAAAAGTTAAAGCTAACTTTTGCCGGTGTCAAAGTGACAATTACACTGAGGCATATGCGATTTTTTATGCATGAGTTGAATTGTCATATATAATACCACGAGAGTGAAAATTTTGTCGGCAAAATTTTTCGATTGTCATGTTGCTTGGCAATTTTGCGAATGACATTTTTAACAAAACCACGAGCCGTCGCCAGGCGAGGATTGAATGTCATGAGCAAAATTACCAAAGCAACAAACTTGAATACGACAAGAGAAAAATTGTACCTTACAAAATTTTTAATTGAGTGGTATCCGACATGACTATTTCACGAGAGAAAAACTAAAAAATCATATGTTTAAACGTTTTATTTATACACATATTAATCGTCAAAAAATTGCCGTGACAAAACAAAAAATTGCCAGTTCAAAACCTTCAAATTTTGTCACTTATCAATTTACTTAGTGAAATAGTCACAGCAATTCTCGCACCGTGCCGATTATGGCCATGAACGATGAAAAGTATTTGACGTCAAAAATAGACGAGAATTAGTACGTAAAATGACACTTTTTGTTAAATTTCGACAAGCAAAAAAATGATTTATTGTTGAACTTTTTTTTGTATATTTTGAGTATCTAGCTATAACTCAATTTCATATATAAGTGTTTGGTTCTAATAATGACGTTTAATGAGAACGTTTTGGTTTGTTTTTGTTATCAAACTTAACTAAGGCTATACTTCATTTAAAAACCAGGAGGAGTGATTTGAATTTAAGTTGGCAATTCTGTAGACCTATGATTGGTCAGATTCCACCCAGCTTCACACAACACTTTTTAGCATTGAAATCAGCTGATAATTTGAATTTTTGATAGTTCTGACAAATAAATATATTTAATTTTGTCATCGCATCCGCTCCTGTTATTCTATTAATTTACTTCGTTTCCTTAAAACTGAACATGACTACATCTGTCTATATAGAGGTTACAAGCTATCGAAGATTTAAAACAATGTAGGTTTTGTTAAAAAATTAAATCTTCTTTTTTATTTCATTCACTGGCATTCAGTTATTTGCTACTTGAAAACATATAAGAGTAATGTGTATGTTCTCTATGGCGGTATTTATAGTCGCTCAGAAAAGTGGTACTCAAGTATCCCTTAATGAAGTGACACTTGAGTAGCACTTACCCCTTCCTTGATTACGTGTTGAAGTTGCATATTCAATAGATTTGGAACACGACTGTTGACTAATTTTTCGGAACACGCCTTTTAGTAACTAATCTGGTAACTTTTAGTGATGTGAGTAGAGCTTTCCAAATCACTCCTGGGTACCTATTCTTGAAAATCATACGATCCGATGTTTCTCTCGATCGATGGGATCTATCCCGTGCGGTCTATCGAATCCCACGGTCCATATCGACTAATTCTTGAACCTTCATGTGAACGTTCGAAATTAATGCGTTGTTGCCAGCATTATTTGATACAAAAGATCTACTTTTTAGTTATTTCTGGCCTCTTCTTTTGTACGGCTGTCATAATTTCCTGTCATTAATTATTTTTTATATTTGTTATGATATATTACCAATAATAAAAAAGGTAGTCTGCTTAGTAAATCGATTAGTATTAAAATTGCATTAAAATGAGTCAGTCGAGCTTCAAATATCCCTACAAACGGAACACTTCCAAGCGATGGTCATATTAAAACTGTACTTCCACCTCTGCCTCCCGTAAATCCTCCATGATTACGTGCAAAATATAATAGTTCTCCATGTCCATGATAAAACACCGATTCAAAACACTGAAAACCAGTGAAACCACTTAAACCCACGACAAAGTATTTTTTTCAAGTCTTTCCACATGAATTTAAGATTTAAAGAAACAGAACTGACAGAATCATTACGGAATCCATTAGAGAAATAGTAATTATACAGTACTTTTTTTCTAATAATTTTTCTACGACAGAATGAAACCAAATTTCCATAAAATAACCTCTTTATTGCGCACGCGTCAATTCATTCGACTTTGATCACCTATGTCGGACCATGCGATCCGGAGCGTATGATTTTCATGCGATTGATAATATCGGATCACGGGTCAAGAATATAACGACGATCGCCTCATGTGATCATTCGTCATAAATCTATGCCGCTCATTGTTCAAGAATAGACGTCCTGCTGGTTTTTAAATGAGGTATAGTAAGCTTCAAAACGTCAGATTATAATAGATGGAATACAGTAGTAGACATACAATCGAAATTGAGTTTTTAAGGAAAAAGTAAAATTTTTTGATAAATTGAATATAGTGGTAATTTTAAATCATATACATCCCCATTCCAATCAACTTTTTATAATGGAATGTTTTCGATATTGTCGCAAGCACAGGTGCTTTACTCCTGAACCAAATTCATATTTCTTCACTTAAATCGTATTGATTGAAAAAAATCTCTCTGCAGTCTCTCTGCACACTCTCTATCATCTTCTTCCTTTTATCTCTCCTAGCTCTCACATGCCATATCGAGTCCTTCTCTTTCCCCAATCATGCTCTCCGCTACGCCACTTATCTCCATACTATCATTCTTTCATTCAACCCGTTTGGAATTGGAATATGTCACATTCACGTTATAGGTTCTGGACTATCCCCACTTCAAACTTGCCGCTACTACTCCCTCCTCGGATTTACTACCCTAGCATACTTCAAGTCAAGCGGCGGTCTCTCACACACTCTCCGTCATCTTTTTCCTCCTATCTCTGCTGCTTCTCACCTGCTATATTAAGTCCTCTTTTCCCAATCATGCTCTCCACTACACCTCTCATCTTCATCCATTCCTCCTCACCCTTCGACATCATCTCCACCATATTTTCCCAATACACCGCACACCCTAGCTCATTTTCTAGCTTCCTCATAATTTCCTCGTTCTTCCAGCATTCATACATATGTCCCACATCATTCACCACTTCACACCTCTCGCTCATTCCAGTCTCTCTTTTCCCAATTTTGTGGAGGTAACCTACTCTCGACCCATGTTCAGTGAGCACATGCGTCAAGAATTATTTCACCTACCCGAATTTCCGGTCAACCCAATTTCGCTTGCTCCTATTCGCGCGACCTCATAGTCATTTCACGTTCTCTCCATTTCCTCATTTATCCATTTCTGTACTTCCTCGCTGGTTACACCCCTCCAGCGTTTCTGCCTGGCCCTAAACATTACGTCCAATGGATAGGACCTTGACAGCACCACAACTGCCAATCCACCCACTGTCCTGTACCTCTGCAGCACCCTTAGGAGTACCTATCCCTCTCTGCACCCGCAAGAGTGGCCTAACCCTCGCAGTTACTCTTGCTCTCTCATCTCATATTTTCACTTACAGCGTGATCTGTAGCTTGTTACCTCTAACTGTAGTATAAATAAGGCTCCAAGCCATCTTCGAGCCAATTGACGACTACTGTTATAATTCAGAAAATAGCGATATTGAATTGTGTAAATCTCTTATTCTGTGAATTTATGCTTGATAGATTTTAAGTGAACTTTACATTGACAGTCCCAGTGCCTTCTGTTGCTTTTGATCCATCAGTACACATCTCGATAGTGAGCATTTTGATAAGAATAAATTTTTGTCATATTTTCTGGAAAGGCAATAGCCTTGTCATTGGATCAAACACTGACCAGGAAGATGAACACACTGCGATAAAAATAATAATCAAAGCTATTTTTCCAGTTTGATTAAGGTTAATTCGGATTGCTGCTTTGAATGTTTAAAAATAGTGTTCACAATGTTCATTATTGTCTTTTGGCTGCTTTAGCTAGATTTTTTTTTGTACAATAGCCAATTTTAGTGAGATTCGTTAAAACCGAGCTAAATATACTGCGCGACAAGTAAAAATGTCAAACTTCATACATCATATAAACGTTTTATTATGAACATATCAGCTAATTTTAACAACGGACGACATTCTTGACATTATTATAAATCCAAAGAATTTTTTAACATTCTCAATGCAACCAAGTCGAAACACATCCTGATTTTGTAAATTTTTCCCTAACGATTTAAGGTCGTTTTATATTAACTAATACTTTAAAGGTCACTTCATACTCTAATAATCACCTCGTAAATTTATTAAGTATTAATATGTGAAGTAATTCTCACTCTAGATTCTAGACATGATTTATTAATAATAGTAATAATGTGAATCGAATGAAGAAGTCGAAAAGTGGTTTAGCGGAAGTATGAGCGTATGACTCTGCAAAAATGCTGGGTAGGTAATGGTATGGTGATAATTCAGCTAACATAATCTTTTAAAACTAACCAACACCGTAGGTAAAAAGTTTATCAGAAATAATTAAGAAAATTGGTAATTAATTCAATATTCAAACTAGATTTAAATCTAATACTGAAAATCCGACTAAATTAACAGAGCAAGCACATTTAAGTTAGGGTGAGTCATCCAAGTAGTTGCAAACAAACTTTGGAAGATGTGCATCAGTTTTGTGATTTTGTGTATTGAAGTAATTACCGATTAACAACTATTCCAATGATGAATACAGAAAATATGGAAAAGCCCTATGATGATATCCTGATAACGCAGATTGATTATTGGGATTTTTTTTAACATGTTTAACCAAATTATACTAGGTACATACTGCTGAAATACTATCCACACATTTATCCGCATTCAGTTGTATTGAAGCCTTTTTATTATTGGACTCATTCAATAATACTTTTGTCGAATCCCAAGCATGTTTGCAAATACCTTACAAATTTACATAAAGAGCTCCCTATTTTTCATATACTTTTTGTGTTCATTTATTCGGACTTTCAAAGGTCTAGCTGTTTTACCTAAATAAAATTTATCGCATTCACAGGATATCTGCTATATATTATGCAGTTTTTTTATGATTGTTCATAATTTTTTGATTTCGTTTTTTAAGTAGTTAGAATATTGAATTGATTTCCATACCGTATCTCTACATCCCTTGTCATCTGAGCGCAATCCTCAGGCTTTGTGGGAGTAAGCGGATATTTAAAATCGGATTTTTATGAAATAACATTCTAGTTCAATGAAATTTTCAAATTTTAATCACTTTTTAACGAACCCAGTTGACAATAGAACCGTTAGGTATGATGGCATATGATTTTCGCCTGTACATGAATTTCGGGTAGGTATAGGGTATTCTACACAAAGTGAAATCAAAATTTAACGTGAAATCTAGAACGTTGATAATATACAGCATGATTTTTTTCATGAAATTACACAATTATTGTTCACTACCGGTTGAAGTGGTATCCATGTTGAAATTATGTCCATGAATTCGCCATAACTAGCCTACCATAAAAAGTAATTTCCATAAAAAATGTGTGACTAGCTTTCGATATATAGATAATGTCAACTAATCATAAAACATCCTATATAAGTACTATATGTTGAAGTTGATTTTTATCTTCGAAGAATCATAAATTAAGTAGTTTTTTAACTACCAGACGCCAAGGATAGATAAAATATGTTTCCATGTAAATATCTTATTTTATTTATTGAGTCAATAGGCCCTTCCTTCATTGTAGGAGTTTGATAAAATTCATTGTGTATTTTAATTTCTATATTTTTCCATATTTTCTTTCTACTTATCCTCTCGCGTTTCCTTCATTGTGTTTTCTTTTGTATACCTCGGTAGCCCTTTAATCCTTCTTTATTGATCTCATTCCGAATCATTTATTAGTGATACCACTACCTGCATATGAGAATCTATGCATTTAGGGTAAGCAAAAAAAATTTTTTCCGTGAAAATATCGTCAGAGATGAGGAAAAAAAATTCTGGTAAATTTTGATCCCTTAATATTAATGTTAAAAGGTGACTCATTGTATTTTTTTATTTCCCATCTGAATAACACAGGAGTTTTTTTTTTGCTTTGTTGTATTCTTTAAACTTGAACGAATGAATGTCTCGTGAAAATAAAACATATATACTTGTAGGAAATTTATCGATCTACAAAAATGGTAAAGATGACTTTTCTCTGAGTTGCAGTTATTCGGGGCTTAGTCCAGACTTTAATCCTAGAGAATAACTTTGTCCATTTCTTATAAGTGGAATATTGCCGCGCGCACAAAATTATCTTGAGGTCAGCTATCCAGCTCTTCCATACATATGATTGGAAAGTAGCTAAGCTTGTGACGTATCTGTCGTAAAAGCAGCAAATATTTTCTCCCAGCTAAAATATTCGGTTTGAAATAATTTTAAATCAATTTTTGCAGAGAAGCACTAATATATTTTAATAAAATACCAAAAAAATCTACCCAATAGAGCTTGTAAAATATTTGTTTGCATGTAGCTATAAATTGTATTCATTCCATTATATGTCACAGATATGTCATCAAAATAAGTGTGAGAGTATTGAATTTTTTTTTTCCGCAAACGTCAATTCATGATGTTGAAGTATGATTTCACAGACGCCACTTTTTTGTACGGCCGTACAAAAAAGTAGAATTTTTAACAGACACGTCGGGCGGTGTACAGTTGGGTTCTGAATCCGATATAATATAATCTAAAAGAAAATTTCAGTACACTTTACTACAACAATCGTTTTGAATTTTAGTTTTAAATATTAATTAGTTCTATAGTCTGGATGCCGTTTGCGGAAAAAATAGCATGTTTCATTCGGAGCAAAAGCACTTTTTGTGGCTCGTCTGAAATTGTCGGCCTCACTAACGTTCGGCCATCAAACATTCAGACTCGCCACAAAAAGTTATACATTTACTCCTAATAAAACAATATACTATTGTCACACCCTTCTACAATAGCAACTAGCATATTTTATTATCAACTTATCAAATCAGACTCATCACATTGAATTATTATGGTTACATTTCGAAACTAATTTAAAAGCTAGCAATTATTTCGATCATTATTATGTTTTTCCAATCAGTAGTTTATTAGGTTTAAAAAAAAATGATTAGTTATATTTGATCTATTTTTTGTGATAGCTTCAAAACTTTTAAAAAATAACAAAAATAATTATATTCGAAACTTTGTTCTTGCTACCAACAATTACTTATTATCGAAAATGAAATCAATTAATCTCATCGTCTAATTAAATAAAAAAGAATGTGAAAATGCTTTCATTATAAGTAAAATATTATCGCCTTTGTCGTACTTAGTGCATATCTATTTCATATTAAATTTGTAAAAATACCAGTCATAACAACCAGGTTATTTTTAAAAACCACTCAAAACCTTGTTTTTTTGGCAAAAAGGGAGATTACCTATATAAATATAAATTATGTATTGCCACGTTTAGAATAGCTTGGACATATTTATAAATGACCGCCTGGATTCACTTCCAATGACAAGCAGGATTGTCTGTTATTTATCTAGGATATTATTTGAAACCTTTGATAAAAGCACATTGTAAACATAATCTTGTAAGATGTCTATAAAAAAAGCCTTCGATCCTTGAACAAACTAGATGATTAATCTATGATATCAACAACACATTTCGTTTGTAACCTATATCTCTATATCTATGAATTTACAAATGCACAGTACTTGTTTACCTGTGAAACATGTATTGTAAACACCACTTATACATTTTTCAGCACATCACAACAAATCATTATTTCTTGAAATACAATTTAAACGAATGAACAACGTAACCTCAGTAAATTTGCATTCAAATTTTTCCACAAAACTTACATTGGATCCATGTAATATTTGGATGGAAAGCAACATGGAACGCTTCAGCTGAGAGAATTTTTGAATATCCGCATTTAGAAAAAGGTGAATCACTCTGGAATATGCAAAAGTGGTGTTTACAATACATCATTTTACAGGTGAGCAGGTTCTGAACGCCCAGATGAGGGTTTCAAAGTATGTTTTATCTGGTCCCAGCAAACATCGTATCTCTGGCCAATGCACGATCAGTCGGCTTGATGCTGGCACCGGCAAAGTTGCAGCAGGTAAATATCGGTCCAGTGTGCGGCATACTATTATCGTTGGCCTAAAATCCAGCTGACACTGGGCTTCCTTGACATTTCATCAAAGAAAACTTTAAAAAAATGTGTAAAAGTTGACGTAGACCACAATAAATAAAACAATGCTGAATGGAAGTTTGTTGGACTGCAGACGTACTGCGCTAAAACTAATATATATGGGGTGCGTTCGAAAACTTGGTGTGTCGTATAAAAATCACACAGTAGCCATTCGAAAAGTCGGAGTGTATACAAAAATAGTACGCACAGTAAGAGTTCGAAAAGATGGTTGCCACATACTGGTGCGCGCACCAAACACTCTAGTCCCGACTAGGGTGAAATTTAAGCTGACAAATAAGTCACATACAGGGTGGCGCACCGAAAACGAAACAGATGCATTTACTGGCAGATGATTCCTTTTTAAAAAAATCCCTCGGACCCGTCGATTTTGTTTTCGAGGGGGACACAAAATTGGCATAAAATCACAGTAACATTTGCAGCCCCCTAAGCGGGGGTGGCACCATCCCTAAAAACTTAAATGGAAAGGGGGGTCGAATGATCCATCATTTAAAAGGTCTTTCAACTCCCTTTACAATGTTTTATTATAAAGGGAGTTGAAAGACCTTTTAAATGATGGATCATTCGACCCCCCTTTCCATTTAAGATTTTAGGGATGGTGCCACCCCCGCTTAGGGGGCTGCAAATGTTACTGTGATTTTATGCCAATTTTGTGTCCCCCTCGAAAACAAAATCGACGGGTCCGAGGGATTTTTTTAAAAAGGAATCATCTGCCAGTAAATGCATCTGTTTCGTTTTCGGTGCGCCACCCTGTATATGACATCTTAAGGATTTGAATTTATTCTACCGATATGAACTGTCAATTATTAATTTTAAATTATTAAATGAATTATAAAAAAGGAAAAGTATGGAACAAGTTACATTGGGGAAAGGTAGAAAATAAGCAGGATTCCAATGGCAATTGGTTAATTTTGGACAAACCTAGACACCCTCCTTTTTTATCAATTCCAACATTGGAGTCTCATTGTCTTATCTTCACTATAGAAGCTTTAGTCAAAATTATTATTATTCATAATTATATTCTCTGAAAATCTTTTGGAAGTAACCCTAGCTGCAGCCAAAATGCATTTTCTTTTTAAACATTTTCGCTGCTCGTCCATTCCTTAAATCAGTTCAAAATCCAATAAAATATTCAGAGAAAGATTTGATGATTTGAATGACTTGAATGACTGAATTTCCAATTTGGTTTGTCAACAACCAAACAAACATAACCTTGAAAAATGTTTGACACAACACACTCCATAACCGTTCGAAAAGCTAGGCGAGCTTAGCACACCGAAGTGAGTTTTTACCCCCACTCCTTGGAATAATGTTCATACCAACAACCAGCTTCTCGAACGCAGCCCTGCACAAGCTATTTAGACAGAGAATTTGATACATAGGTTGGTAAGAATGGATCCTAACCAGTGTCCAGACAGTCCCCAAGGAAATGCCTACCAACCAAACCCATCTAAAACTCCTAAGACTCCCAGCTTACTGCCGACGCAGAATCAGTAGCTTATTTCAAGACAGGTGGCTGGTGTCGGGTGGTGATGGTTTGAGTTTTGACAATGAAGAATTTTCAATGATTGGATATTTGTTTGTGATGTAAAATAATTATGTCCGTGAGTACTCTCCCTGCCTCTTTTCTTGGTAGTGTGGTCCTGATAACAGATGATGTTGGGTAGTGACATTTGTGTATGGCCAGCATGGTATCCGCTGCTCTTTGAATATCTCCCAGTTCTGATTCTGTCCACTTCCCAATCCCAAATGAATATGTCTGGATCGGTATGGTGTTGGTGTTCATTGCTTTGGGGAGATTTCCTGCTTCCAACTGAGATTCCAATAGTAGGTAAAGTAGCAAAGGGTAGCAAAGTTTCCTTTGAGTGAACTGGCTCCTTATTTTTGTTTTTGCTTATTCGGTCTAGTAAATTAGCTTGCTGAAATCATAAATATTTGTAGGTCTCATCATTGTGCATGGCGATTGAGTAGTAACATATTGCATTTGTCTAATCCAGGTCCGATTAAATTTTTTCATCACTTATTATTATTATTATCATCAAAACTGGAGGTGGTCCAGCTCCTGATCCTAAATACACATAAGGATTTCTAGGAAACTTTGGCTTCTCAGGTTCGACTACTTCTTGGTTAATATCAATTAAGTCGTCCACATTAATATTTATAATTATAACTTGAAGCGATAATATGTTATTTATAACAATGTTTATAACATAACCAAGTACAACTTACCTGTACAAGAATGTTAGGTTACCTTGACCAAGGTGTGAAACATACCCACTTATGACTGAAAATTTAATGTAATTCTGGTGTTAAGACGATGCTGAAGACATTTGTAAGTACTTTAGTGTTCACCAAGTATCAATCACAAAATCTGGATTAGGTAGGTACAACGTAGATGTACATTAATATGTTAACAAGAAATATCTTTATTACAAATGTCTTAAAGATAATCACAGCTCCGATAAGAAAAAGTTTATTATTGTGGGTGATGCAATTAAAATGAAAGGTTAATTTAAATTTGTCTGCTTAGTCTGTTATTTTCATTAAATATCATAATTAGACGATACAATGATATATTTTTAAAACACTCATGTATTTGATATAAGACCTCTTTATCTTAGTGTTATCTAATGTTAAAGAGATTTCTGTTTCCGGAACCTTGCACACGTGTATATAAAAATGTAATGTGAATTATATATTTGGAAATTTTTGTTAACCAAATCATGCATTTTGTATAGATAACACTCTACTTATTAAGATACTAAGTGGTTTCAGCAGTTCACTAAAACACAGCTTGATTAAGAACATTAGATACTCTTGCAACCCTTTAAGATTGATAAAAACTTTCACCAGCTGGAAGAATTCTTAGTATATACTTAAAACGAAGTCTTAAAACATCCTTATATTTTATTTATTTTTGTATCTAGTGCGCGAAATGATACTTTGTAAGAACGAGAACTGAAAATTAGTCGAGATCACCAAAGTGTTTCGCGCACGAGATGCAAACCAAATTTTTTCTACAAACCTCAAAAATATTGTTCGAAAATAAGTAGCATGCTTAGCTTAATATAAAAAATAGTATTGAACTGCTGGCTCAAACTGAGGCCGATATATGTGTTTTAAAACGACATGGAGGGTGGAAATCTTCGACTGTGGCCGAAGGATACGTAGAAGATTCAATCAACAATAAAATTCAAATATGAAATAAAATTTTAGACTATGAAATTTCAGGATCAAGTGCTATCACCTCTACGGCAGTTGCTTGCAAATCAAAAATCGATAGTCTTCTCCCAAAACTATGGTATTACGAGCTGAATCTGAGTTACCTGGTTTAGGAATAAATATTGGTTCGTGCACTGGCTGCACCATTAATATTAACATTGTAAATAATAAATGAAATTAGGTAGTGTTAAATTTTCTCACAATTATGAAAGCCTTAATTATTGTAATACATTGGATTTTTGTTTGATTGAGGAACATAAAGGTTAAAATATAACAATTCCATATAGTTCACATGCAGTGTGCAAAGTGAGTATTTCGCACACTACTTCGCGCACGGTGTCATGGTAACGAAGAAAAATGAAAAAAGGGCACTTCGCATTGCTTCGCATATTGCTGTCAATGAGCGAACCTTGTCATTTTTTGACGTTTGTAGAAAATGGTTATTTGTTTAACTAGGTAGCAAAGTAGTAGATTGACTGCCGAAGCTGAATTCATAGCCGAGTGTAGCGAGGCTAGGAATCCAGCTTCGGCAGTCTATCTACTACTTTGCTGCCGAGTTGAACATATAATTTTTTCTCCGATTGTTCATAATGAGGATATTGTATTTGCAAATTATTACAATTCCCACAATCTCTTCATTTTGGTTGGTTGCTACGGAAATGTATAATTACAGACAGCATAGATAACCACTTTGCCGCCTAGGCAGGAAATGTGATATTTTGATTTATATCAGTCAGCAAAATTAATATTTGCTGCCAATGGGAGAAAAAATATATTTGAATTCAAAGTTGTGAGCAATTGGAATAAATAATCGACAGGTACTGTTTGGAATAAACAGATATAATAATATTAAGATGAATAAGAGTTAAGAGCCAATGCGCTCTGATTTACCGCGTAAGATTGGAAAGCTTCGAAATTTGGAGGAGGACAGACTCTGATTAAAATCCAAGCGTTAAACAAGGCGAGAGTCAGTACACTCTGTGCAAAATATGTATGTACTCCGTAAGATGTCGCTTCAGATCGTAGCATTAAAATTGATTGTCTAGTTGTCAAATTTTTTCCGTTGTGTCAGTTAGGAATAAAAATCAATTTTTACTTATTTTTTCTTGAAAACGGTAGCTGGAACGCTACCGAAACGTTGAAATAAAGAATTCAAAAATATTGTGGTTTAATTTCCCAAGAAATTAAAAAAAGAATGAATAATATACCACAAGGAACATACAGAAGATATATTACTAGTGTGTAGCTTCGGAGACGATGCATATTTATTACTGCACTGATAAAATATTAACAAAACTTATTTCAAATTTCACAGCACAGAAATTTTTTTTCCAAAAAATAATTTGCATCGTCTATTCACTGTAATGGTTCATATAAACCCTGAAATTTTGAACGTATTATCTTAACTAATAAGGGAGAAAAATGTGTTTGAAGGAAAAATCACTTATCTATTTTTCAAATTGAAAGCAAATCTTAAAATAATTTCTATTTCTGTTCATACAAGTTTATGTATTGAGTAAATACCTATCAAGTTTCAATCAACAAAAAAAACACATTCTACAGGGTCTTTTAGTACATTTTAGCTTTTTTGGCGAGAGCGCACACAGCGCATTGCCTCTTAAGCTAAAGTTGAAATAATTAATTGAATTTAACACGTGGAAATTACCCAAAAAATATTTTATTCCATCAAGTCAATGATGTTTCTCATCACAAAGTATAATTTTGAATGGAAAACAGTCCTTCAATTGTGCTGGATTCCATATAATAGTCTCAAAAAATTATCAAAAAACAATCAACTCGCCAACTGGCTGGCAAGAGACAACAAAGTGTCTCCAATATGTGTGACGGCACTTGAATGCGTTGCAGCTAATGAAATGGCAGACCAGTTAGTTAAAGAAGGTTCTAAAGGAGACTTTAAGGGGTGACAGATGTTTTGTGGAAATTTGGGAAATCCAGAAATGGCTAGATAGAGAACACGACCTCAAAGGGGGGTCTACACAAGGGAATCTTGTTGCAAAGAGTTGCTGAACAAGATAGACAATTAAGGTTTAAGCAGGCTATTGGTACTGGATAAGAGACACATTTGAAGACAGTTGCCGACCTGGTGACTGGACACCACGAAAAAACATTTGCACAAAGTGGGAAAAGTTATTGAACCTATGTGCAGGGAATGTGTACTCTAAGATGAAACTCCAAGTCACATACTCTGCTTCTGCGAGAACTTACAGGAAATCAGACAAGAGGACTTTGGTGAGAAAATGATACAACCATCACACAAATACTGATAGTCCTTTCAGGCAAACTATTGGCTCATATAGAAGACACGAAACTTCTGAAATGAAAGTAGATAACATGGGAAAGTTGAAGTACCTGGACAATCCAATTGCATGAATGAATGAATCAACTCATCAACAAGAGTTGGGAAATAAAGACTAAGCGGAAACAATGCAAAATAAGTGATGAAGTATATAGTCTTAAACATTGAATGAACCACTGACTCATTTGAACCATATAAATCACCAGGACTGGAAGGGATCGATCCAGTTATGTTGGGAGTAGTAAATTATACTATGTATTATCTTTAGAACTGGGGAACATGTCAAAAGTCCAGAAGCTCGTCTTTTTCTCTTGGCTTGGGAAAACAGGTATCAAAGCAAAGTCGTTAAAACCTATAAGTCTGATGTCCTTTATACTTATTCCATTGGAAAAGCTAGTAGAAATGCACAATACAGGAGGGAAGCTGGTAGGAAGACTGATCGACCTGGACCAATATGCATACAGACTGGAAGTATTCACAGAGAAAGAACTCTATCACTTGGTAAAAGTGATAGAGTATGCTCTCAAAAGTAGGGAAGTAGACTCAGTTCCACGTGAGAAGAAGCCACTTGAAAATGCAGTCAGTAGCGTAATGTTTTCACATTTTGGAGGTTAACACTATATTTATCGTATGTATAGTTTAAATGAAACATATTTGGGAATTATTTCCGTAGTTTAAACACCCATCATAATTTTATGCGGGCACGTCTCGATTTTTTTGCATATATTTAGAAGCAGCCTGTATACAGGTATTGTACTTTGATGCTATATCGAAGGATATATATAAAGAATCCAATAGAAATGCAATTACCCAATATTTGGTCAATATCCGAAATTTGTCTGAAGTTTATCAATTTTAAACTGTTTGCATTTTTGTGTTGATGAAAATTGAAGTATGGGAATATAAAAAATTTTGTATGCAACTCGCATGTCATTACATGATTTATTATTATCAAATAAAATAGTCTCTATATATATTATGAAAACATTTCACTCAAAAGTAATCGTTCGATTGTAGCTTTTTTGATAAATTTAATCGTGAAGATAGATATTAGTATGGAGTCGGTAAAATATACTATGATATATTCTTACTAAATTCACCAACAAATGATTCATCTGACTCGACACCTTCACTCTAATAAAATTTTTGTCTCAAACCAGCCTTCTGACGCCAAAATTGATTGATATTGATCTGTAAATAAACAACAGAAAAGTTATCTGATTATTCGAGTGTTGAATTAAATTTTGAAAATAAACAGATAAGACGCTCGCTTTCGTGGAATTCAGTTATTGTATCTTAAAATCAACGAGACAGGTACACCTCTGATATGACACGTTTCTTGATAATCTAATTGACATTATCAAACGTTCTCCTGAAGTTCACAGGAGCAACAAAATACAATTAAAGATAAATATACTATCCTTTCAACTTCTGGTTGTATGAAATTTCAATTTCCTCTGAATGAGATGGAATTAAAAGAAAATGAACTTTTGTTTTAAGCATAAGGAGCAATTTTCTTTCCCTATTTCAAAATGGTAGATCCCCACTTTTATTTGGGAATTATCATTTTTAATTTCGAATCTCATACTTTTCAAATAAATGAAGAAATAGTGAATACTATTTTTTTGTATTGAAACTATAAGTATATTGTTACTTCCGATGTAACAAACTAGTCTACATAAAAACTAACTTTTTTCTTAGTAACGAAGATCATTTTTAAAGCATATGTGCGAAGGCCTACTTAATGCATCTGGGTTTGTTGCTTAAACACAATTTAAATGCGTTTAAATATTCACGTGTATTGTTTGTGACACAGAAACGTGTGAAATTGATTTATTTTGGAAAAATTTAATTCATTTCCCGCCGAGGTTCGTTTAGAGTATTAGTGTCTGATTTGGATAACCATAATTTATTTTCACACGCTTCAAATAACCTTCACTTGTATGTATGTTTGTCCTGTAATACAATCTTTAAATCTATTGTGCCTCCTTGTGTGTGTGTTTGGGGTAACATTCACTGAGACCTGAAAGATCTATTGTGCCCCCTTACTTCTACTTAGTTTCTGAGGAGAATCTCTGAAACTAGTAGCTCCTTTAGTCCTATTTCCCGGAAGAATTTTAGGATATCTGCAGGCTTCAGCTGAGGTAAATGTTCCTCTTCTATCCAGTAATCTCCCAGGTACTGTGCTCTAGGATTCTGGAGTGCTGTGCAGTTGGAAAGTAGGTGGATGGAGGCTTCTTCTTCCATGCCACAGTATCTGCATTCTTCTTCCTCCACTAATTTGAGCTTTTTCTCAAAAGGTTGTAGTCACCCATAAGAATCTTTGATTGTATAAGCCCCACTAGATCTTTCCAATGGTGAGATCTTGTCTTTTTCTTGGCTTCACCTACATCTCCTAACATTGGGGCCAATTTCGCAAAAAAGGCTTAGGCCCCCAGGAAGTTATTGCAGTCCTCCTCTTTGCTATTTCATTTCCTTATATTCCAAAGTGTCCTGGAATCCATAGTGAGGTGACTATATTGTTTGTTTGTCAAGGCATTCACACACCATTTAGGCACTGATTACACAGGAGCTTAGAGCTTTAATGTCTGCTTGACTATCCGACAATATGATAATCCTTTGTCTTCTGTATCCTTTATCAATATTGAACTGGACGCACTTTCTTACCTTAAGCCATTCATGAGAACAGAAGGAGAGGCGCTTTGTATAAAAACAATATGGGAAGAAGCTCAAATCACTCTTAACGCAAGAAATCCCACCTAATATTTATAACCTGATGATCAAACTACTGTATATAGTATAAAGTTATGTAGGAACCCATTATGTGAGATGAGAGATTGAATGGTTAGCAAAGACACCTCCCTGGCAATGTCACAGAAGCTCGTCAGGTTCTGGGTTATCAATACAATATTCTTAAACTGGAAGGAACCACAATCTATGAGCCTATGTGGTATCCAAAAAAGTGTGGCTAGTGCTCCGCAAGTCGGGTTGTGAAGTTAACACTAAAATCTTTGTGTCGACGTATATATGACATATATAGAAATCCGCCGGAAATGTTATAATTTTCTCAAACGTGGCGGAGTTATTCACTATTCTTGTCTTGAAAACAAAGAGCCGGGAACACGCAACGTCAGAAGGATCTGACACCGTGGATTTTAATGCATATTTATATAATATTAGGTGTACACTGTTCTAGTGCAATCCCATTCTATCCGACTCGACGCCATCCGACATGGTACGAGTCCCCTCTTGTCTGATTTTCATCATATGATATCACGTCGCGTGGCACCGCGTAGTAAGGTGTAGTAACAGTGTACACGCGAAGGTAGCATCATATGTATGGAATGGCGGGAATAATCGAAGAAGTTTCATTAATTGAGTTGGTTCAGAAGCACAAGTGCCATTCGAAAATACATGTGGAATTGGTCACTATTATCATCCATTTCGAGAAGCTTCTGATACTGGTTTCATTTTTTGTAACGTAGCGTCGCGTCGTATCGGATGACGTGGGAACATCTCTGGCGCATTATGTCGGATGGCGTGACATGGTGTAGCATCAAAACAATGTGTTCCCGGCTTAAGACATTAGAAAAATTGCATAACATAAATCTTCTTTCTTCCAAAACATATGAAGGAAGATATTCATCATGATTACAGATATATAAAGCAATTCACCGCCCACCAGGACAGAACATCAAAATTGAACAATTTAAAATAATGATTCAACGCACAAGGAAGATAATTATACTATGTCTCAATACTAGTTTTGTCCTATATATTATATACCAATAATTATTAAGCAAAAATTAATAGCAATTTTATTTTAAAAATCATTTTTTGCTATATCTGGATTCCTTTCGATCCAGACACACTACTTTGACTGTGAAATTAAGCATTTTAAATTTGTTAAATCTACATTATATATAAACTTGAAGTTGTGACGCGTTCCGCTAACACAGTAGCTTTTTCAAACGAATGGAGGTATAATGAGAAATTTTCAATTTTATTTCAATTTCAAGGAACTGTATGTCACTACCTTAAGTTTAAACATAATGTAGATTCAACAAATTAAAATTGTTTGATTCCATAATTCATAATGTTAATATTTTTTGAGCAATGCACTCACTTCTATATGCGGTAAAAGTCATAAAAGTTCCATGAAAACTCAGGTAGCAATAGTTTGGGGCTCAATCACTATATGAATCACTATAATATATGATTATCACACGCGAGCAAACCTCGTGTTGAGGAAGTTAGAGAAAAACAGGAGAGGAGTAAGGCAGGGGCACCTATACTCTCAGCCTCCTCAACTGGTGGAAGTCTCCGGGAGAAATCCTGGACAAAGAAGAAGAAACCCCCCTTCTTCCTGAACTGGGTAAGCCCGGTGGAAGGGATGATCCACTAAGGCGTGGACTTATTGAAGCGGGGGTGGGGTGGTATCTTCGCTTCTTTAAACAGGGACACGGAGGAAGCAAGGAAGAAGGCAACAGGACGCAGGAGGCAAGGAGAGGAGAAAAACATCACTCCTAAAGGAGAAAAGAGAAAGCGGGAAATGGCGACAGCCCAAGCACCGCAAGCACAGGCGGAGAAAAAAAGGAGGACAGAACATCGACATCCCAAAAATGCATACCGCCACGACCTTCCTACCAAGAAGCAAAGTCGTAGAGGAAGGAAAACTTCTCCGCTTGATTAAAGCGCAGAACGAAGGTTTGGAAACAAACCAGTGGAAAGTCCTCAACCTAAAAGAAGAGGGCAATGGCCTAGTCTTGAGGGCAGGAATAGACAATCTATCCTGTCAAAAAATCAAGAGCAACGGGCTCACCATCCATTACCGGTTTGGGAAAATGCCCGTACATGGCCTCAGGAAATAAGAACTGTAAGAGTTTCCATTTCCTCCAAGGCCAGTGACGACTCGGAGAATGTAGAAAGCCTGCACATCACCAAACTCCTTGGGGGGAAGTCGCCGCTGACCGAGGAGGAAATGGAGATTGTGTCGGAGGAAGGGGACAGTACTCTCTCAGAAGGGGACATCACCCTGGTGAAAGGGGGAAACACCCAAGAAGACGACCAACAGGATGGTGGGAATTAACTTAGCTCAATTTAATGCTCACCATGCCAAAGGAGCATCGGCGGTGATCACAAGATTGTTCACCAAAAACCAATGTGAGATATGTTCAATCCAAGAACCTTGGGTTAATAATAACCAGGTAAGAGGATTAGCATGTAAAGATGCTAAGCTAGTATATCACACTGGTAGTGATATACCAAGAACATGTATTATGATAAGGAACAATATTAACTATTTTTGTCTTTCAGAATACATGACTCGAGACCTCGTTCCAATTCGAGCACACCTCGAACACAAGAAGGAGGGCAAAGAAATAGTGATAGCATCATGCAGCTTTGAAGGAGATGGGCCTGCACCACCCCAGAGGTACAAAAGCTGGTGAAGTATTGCGAAGAGAAGAGACTACCTCTACTTTTAGCATGTGATGCCAGTGCACACAACACCGTTTGGGGCAGTAGCAACACCAACAAAAGATGTGAGCAGCTTTTAAAATATATCCTTGATAAAAACCTTAATATCCACAATATAGGGAACACCCCTACATTTGTAACAAGGGTAAGGCAAGAAGTTTTAGATATCACACTGGCTACAGGATCGAAAACATTGGAAAAGATTGGAGAGTATCTGTCAGAACTAAGATCTCTTTTTAATAAAGCAAAACTCACCATAGACTGGCGGAGGTACACCGAGGTGAGAAATACCTACTACAAGGAAATTAGAAAAGCTAAAAGCAATAGCTTCAGAAAATTCTGTGAAGATATAGACTCAACACCTGCTGCGGCAAGACTTTACAAAGTCATGGCGAAAAGTAGGGTCAACACAGTAAGCCAGATGGTAAATATACCGAAAATGAGGGGGAAAGAGTTCGGCTCTTACTTGAAAATCATTTTCCTGGGAGCCCCCCAAATAGGGAAGATAATCCTCTCAAAGCTCATAACAGACCTTCGAGAGCAAGTATTACAATGGCCAAACACATTTGTAGTAACGATAGGTTGAAATGGGCCATGAACACCTTTTAACTTTCAAGGCACCGGGAGCAGATGTAATTTTCCCAGCATTGCTCCAGAAAGGACAAGACGAAATTCTACCGCACTTAGTTAGAATTAGTCGAAGTAGCTTAGAACTGGGTTATATACCAAAAGCATGGAGAAGGGCAGTAGTAACTTTCCTTACAAAAACTGGAAAAAGGGACACAACAAGTCCCAAATCCTTTAGACCAATTAGCCTAACATCGTTTTTACTCAAAACGATGGGAAAAGCCACATTAGAACGGAAATCCTAGAGAAACTACCTCTCCACCCGTGTCAGCACGCTTACCGGGCAGGCAGATCTACGGTGACTGCACTGGTACAACTGACAGAGGATATCCGAGGTGCTCTAGAAAACCAAGAAACTGTGGTATGTGCTTTTGACAATACTCCACTTGAGGCTGTCAAAAGAGCATCGAACAGAAGAGGTGTAGACAGCACAACATCCAAATGGATGCCGGAACTGCTCATCACCACAAGAGTAGCAGAGACAAAGACAAGCAAAGACATTGTCTCCATCTGCACTACCAGAGGATGCCCACAGAGACGAGTAGCATTCCCATTACTGTGGAGTCTGACTGACGGTTGACGAACTCCTGTGTGGTTTGACGAATCTAGGAATACCCTGCCAAGGATATGCCGACGATATTGTCATGGAAACGAGATTAAATGGAGACAAGAAGTCAAGTATCTAGGTCTAATTTTAAACAGTAAACTCCTGTGGAACAAACACGAAAAGGGGATCACCTACAAGGCGAAAATGGCTCCAATGGTGTGTAAAAATCTGGCAGGGAAAAATTGGGACTGCAACCCAAAAATCCTGAGCTGCATGAACACCGCTATAGTGACACCAATTATCACTTATGGAGCCATTGCGTAGGATAGTAGAACTAGTCTATTGATGACGAGGGAAAACCTCTCCAAAATTCAAAGACTAGCCTGTATATGCATTACAGGAGCAATGAGAACATGCCCAATGGCAGCCATGGAAGTAATTCTCAACCTCACCCCTCTACATATGGTGGTGGAAAGTGTTGCAGAAAGAACAAGATACAGACTAAGTAGAGAGTGAATTGTTAAAAAAAATCACCTCCTCACTTCTTAGGAATCAGACAACATGCCACAAGACGGTACGATGAAAAAGTACAATTTTTCGAAGAAATTCGTTACATAATTAAGGAACAAGAATGAAGGATCCAAATACCATTACTAGACTTGGAAAGAATGCCATTCAATGGTACACAGATGGCTCAAAAGCAATAGGAGGAACTGGGATAGGAGTGTTCGGGCCAGGAACCAAACACTCCGAAAGCTTGGCAAAGCCCCAAGTATCTTTCAACGGCAAAACACGCCATAAGTGCGCCCAGATTACCGGATAGAAGAGGAATATTTACCTAAGTTGAAGCCTGCAGATGTCCTAAAATTCCTCCGGGAAATAGGACTGAAAAAGCTACTAATTTCAGAGACTTTCCTCAGAAACTGAGTAGGAGTAAGGGGGCACAATAGATATTTCAGGTCTCCAGTGAATGTTACCCCAAAAATACATTCATACGTACATACATCATTTGATGAAATTACGTTCGAAAAATGTAGTGTATACGATAACAGTTTTTTTTAGTATTAAGATGAACAGTATTAAAGTATAGTAGCTGTTAACATGAGAAATATGTATGGTACTTTTTATATTTGAGAATAATTATTATTGTACACACAACTACCTATATTTTTCGAACACATGAATAAATAAATTGAATAAATTCTCAATTTCCTCCGAAAACGAACCCCTTTTAGTTGCTTAAAACATGAGGAGCAGTTTTCTCTCCATTTTCTTTTATGTCAGAGTGTCTTGAAATACAAAATAAGTATGGGTAGGATAGGTAGGATTCTCAGACCGTTTTGGAACTGACTATCCCACTTTTTTTGATTCCGTTATTTAAGGTCGGCCTATTTCTACGACTGATGCTAATCACCGACGCCGAGGCTGTGATATGCTACTCTGCAGCCGGCTGTACGGGCTGTACGATAGTTTTCCCTGGCACCCATCACCCATCCAAGTACTAACCATGTTCGACATAGCTTGACTGTAATTATCGCATCAAATGCGTTCCACTAACGTGCTGACTCGTCGCCCATATCATCATAATCTTTTCCCTTCTTTATAATTTGTCAATATTGAACTGAGCTTATGTCGTGAAGATACTTGGGATGTTACCCAAGCTTTCAGACTGTGGTTCCTGGCCCAAGCCGAGCAAAGACTAGAAAACACTCCTGGATGAAATTAAAAATGAGGTTAGAGGACACCAAGCTAGCCAAGCAATAAAATCATAAAAATGCACCAGATGCGAAAGCTTGATAATTATTAGAGATAAAAAACAGACAGCAATTAAAAAACTCCAGAATATCATGAAAAATAAGTGAACACAAATGAGAAATTCAAAGAATAAAACCGAGAAAGACGCTTATAATAAGAAATCGGAAATTGTAGAGATTGAAGGAAGCCTAGAGAAGGAATATGATAGAGACAAGGAAAAAGTGATGCGAATAACTTAAATCCCATCGAGAAAACTCTAGATTTATAATGGTGACCAGGGAAAGAGACCAACTAGAAAACCTAATAAAGAAAAAGAAGATATGTATTGGCATGGTACAGTGCACCTAAATAGTGCTACAAATGTGGAGATCCTGGACATAGCACAAAAAACTGCACTGGAAAAGGAGGGAAGAGAAAAGAACAAGATCAACCCAAGTAAATGAAACGATTGAGGAGCCCAGGGAAGCACTTACACCTGATGGTGATACATACTAAACTCTTGCATAAATAGTTAAAAAAATTAAATTTCTACAAATGATCCTGTATAGAAACAACCTAGGACATACAGTCTGCTCGCTGAATCTTTTCCCATGTATGAAATGATTCACATCCTACTTTTTGTATTACGTCTCTTTCCTACTCACAGAATCTTAACCCCCGAAATGAAACCGTTTGTTCCATTACAGCGTAATATAACAAACAGAGATAGGCATATGATGAATGTCGGCGATAGGTTAAACGCGAATCTGTACGTTGACGTCGTTGACAGACCAAAGACTTTGTTTACAACTACGACCTACGTGTTATTTAATGTATTGATGTATTGCGTTTGTATATTAGTGATGACGCATGGGAAAAGATCCAACGAACCAACTGTATATACAACAGGAAAAAAAAGAAAATAATTACCGTGTCCTGTCAGAAGTTATGCGCGAGGTAATTCCTGCAGGAGGCACCTCGAGGCAGAAGTCCAACACCAAGTACTTCTACGTAGGTGAAAGCATCTTCCTCTTTCACAAAAAAAGTTTGATTAGGTTAGGTTGGATTAGGTGAGGGATTTAAAACAGGTGTACACAAGTGGCATTATGCAGGAATTTCTTATGCTACCTGGTGTCAAACTGCCGACCCTTGTACGCAGATAGCACTAAATAATCGAAGCGAAATATCTTGAATCGAAGTATACACATTACACATATACAGTATACATAAAAACTTAAAATACAATAACGTGAAATAATTATTGAAAATGTATTTTCAACAGTATAAAATCACCATTTGATTTAGTAAAGTTTATATTATAAACGTTAGCAAAATACACACGCATAAAATTTTATTCTTGACCTGAAGACCTTACATTATCACTTTTAGAAAATTGTCCTCTGGAAAGTGCGTCGAATACCAATCTTTGGAAATAACAAACAGGAACCGATAATAAATTGAACTGTTTTCGGCTGGTATTAATTTCCAAATCAACTAATATATTAAATTGTTAAACTTAAGATAGATACATAATGTGATAAAATATGGTTCTACGAACACTGAAGCTCTCTAAATTTATCAAGTACCGATTATCGTGCAATTATATCTTACTTGAGGTTAGTCTTGACAACGTACCTATCTACCGACTCTGGAGGTGAAAACAACATCATCAACAACAAACATCTCAGTTATTAACCATTCCATATGACGTCATTGACAGGTCGACCATCTTTCTGTAAGCCTTCATCTCACGCTCATTTTATATTCTATTTAGTTTTCATTGTTCAGTGGTAAACAACGGATAACATTATTTAATTAGTAGAAATTACATAAAATTATCTAGAATGCCATCGTTTCTCACTTTGGAAAAATGAATGTAGTAATAGTAGTAATTAAATATTGCACCCTGTATATGTACAGGGTGAATCACGACTAACGGGACGGATGTTTATGGCGAAACGGTAAGAAATTTGAAATTTTTGTCACCTTAGTAGTTTGTACATCCATATAGGCTACATTTTAAAATTATTTGGAAATATAAAGGATGTCCCAATAAAGTGTGGCATATCAAAGTTATATTTTTTCTCATGGAACACCCTATATTTGATTGCATTTTCTGATTGCACCCAAAAAATAAAGTACTGTTTCATAATGGTTCCCTATACCTAAATACAGTGGGTTCCGAGTTATGCTGACTTTTTAAAAATGTAAGCATTTCGAAAAAAATTAATAACTCATTGATATAATAAATTCTAGCGTATTTCCTCCCACCGCTCAATAGTCGGACATTCGTTGAATGTATTCCACGATTGAATAATAAGCATCTCTTTACAGGGTGTTCAGAATTATTTGTTGAATTATTAGATCATTAAATGTAACATATTCAAAAAAATATCCTCTTTCGAATGATACAAGGGTGTCCTATACCTAGGTACTATACTTTTCGCGCAATTTACAATTTTCTTAAATTGTATGGTAAATTGATTTTAAAACATCTGCAATTCTCTCTAAATTTCATACTAATATTCTTGACAAAGCTATTGTGAAGAAAAACAGTGAAGCTGCTAATAAATATGCACACTTATTGTTCCTGAGGTACACTAACTCTTTTTTCACCGATAAGTATTTGAGTACATAATAAAACAAAAACACATTATTAATCAAGCAAATACATAAATAATACAAAACGAACAACAAATTATTAAAAGCAAAAATTGGAAAATAACCATAATGGATGCTCGAAATGCTTGTCATCTTATGCAATGCAACACCTGATTCTGGCTTCAAACTGTGTACTTACATTCGAAGAAATCCATCTTAGTCAGTTCTGGTGACCTAGCTGGCCAATTACATGGATTTCCCCTACCCATTCATGTATTAATTTTGTATTGAGGTAATTCCTGACATCACGAGAAAAGTGAGTGAGAAAAGTGATCTGAAGCTACGTCTAATTGTAACCACATTTTCTTTCTGATGCTAAGTGGTAGGTTTTCGAAGAGGATCTGGAAGATATTTTCCAAAAAACTCAAACATTTTCTTCTATCCAGGTATCCGTCAAAAACATATGGGCCGATAACATATTAGCCCACAATCCCTCCCCAAACGTTTACACTCATCCGTGTTAGGGCTATTATAGTAATTTTTCATTTATTGCTTTTAATAATTTGTTGTTCGTTTCGTAGTATTTATGTATTCACTATGAGTTTTTGTTTTATTATGTACTCAAATACTTATCGGTAACAAAAGAGTTAGTGTACCACAGGAACTACAAGTGTGCATATTTATTAGCAGCTTCACTGTTTTTCTTCACAATAGCTTTGTCAAGAATATTAGTATGAAATTTAGAGAGAATTGCAGATGTTTTAATAGCTATTTGTATTACTAGGGAGGAAAGTGACACTTTTCCTCCCGCAGGATGTAGTTTACTGCACGACGCGAAGCGGAGGGCAGTAAACATCCAAGGGAGGAAAAGGCACTTTACTCCCATGTGATACATATGATTTTTCCTCCTACCCACTTTTTTTTTTAATTTATTCACGACACAAATAGGTAACGAATATAATTCAGCCCATTGCTTATATTGTGTATATTGTTTTTCATACCTATCTTTAGATTTTTGTGGTAGTAAGGTAAATGACGCTATGTTAGCATGTGCCTTAATATTAGGTGGTGTATTAGGACATTCAAAATCACTTGAATCGCTCTCCATTTTTCAAAAATTCAACCAAGTTTAATTAATGTAGCAACTTTGCACCACAAAAGTCAATCGCCGTGTTTACTGTCAGTGAGCCACAGCATACTATGCTTTTCTTATTCTGAACTCAAAAAACGTATACCTATCTAAGATTCCTGAAGTTGAAATTTGTATTGAAGAACTACGTTGAAGTACCATTAATGTTTGATTTTTACCAAAAAACAGGATATACAGGATGTTCTAGAAATTATGGAAACAATATGAATATAATGAATTCACAAGTTTCATCGTTTACAACTTACTTGAAATGAGAGGGAGGAAAAATACTTTCCTCCCTAGGGAGGAAAGTACTTTTCCTCCCTGGGAGAAAAAGTATGAGTTTCCTCCCTGATTTGAGGGAGGAAAGTGTGTACTTTCTATAAGGGTAGGAGGAAAAATCAATTTACCATACAATTTAAGAAAATTGTAAATTGCGCGAAAAGTATAGTATATATATAGGTATTAAGGTATAGGACACCCTTGTATCATTCGAAAGAGGATATTTTTTTGAATATAATGAATTATTGAAATACAGTGTGTTCCGATTGAAATAAGCCTGTTATAACACATTTAATGATCTAATAATTCGACTGATAATTCTGAACACCATGTAAAGAGATGTTTAGTACTCAATCGTGGAATACATTCTACGAATATCCGACTATTGAGCTGTGAGAGGAAATTCGCTAGAATTTATTATATCAATGAGTTATTAATTTTTTTCGAAATGCTTACATTTTAAAAAAAGTCAGCATAACTCGGAACCCTCTGTATTTAGGTATTGGGAACCATTATGAAACAGTACTTTATTTTTTGGGTGCATTCAAAGAATGCAATCAAATATAGGGTGTTCCATAAAAAAAATATAACTTTGATATGCCACACTTTATTGGGACATCCTGTATATTTCCAAATAATTTTAAAATGTAGCCTATATGGATGTACAAACTACTAAGGTGACAAACATTTTTTCAAATTTCTTACCATTTCGCCATAAACCTTCGTCCCGTTAGTCGTGATTCACCCTGTATAATTTCATTCCAATTCAACAAGTGATTTTCTAACTACTGAAAACGGAAATGTCTCACTTTTATTCAATCTTTATGGAACGATAAAATGTTACCGAAAATAGAACAATCCTAATGACGTGTCACGGAATAAGGTATTGATTTAAGCAAATGTTATAAATTTCAAGTATTCTAGTTAAAATGATAAGCTATATCAAATAACAATAAAGACAAACTGTAGACAACAAAAAACAGTAACTTATAACAATAACGAACACAATTTAAGAAAAATAACTGAAATAAAATAAATGAGTACTGAAAAAAACAATGATATTAATTACGGATACTCTGGGTATCACTCCTAACAATATTAAAAAAAAGCATAATAGACATCCTACAATTTTAATTTTTTCCACTGAAATTATAATCGAGATCTCTACCTGTCTATATTTTGGCGAGTTTATCTGAAGCTACAGTAAGAACACACGCATGCGCATGCCAATAAGAAGTCAGCTGTCTATAAAAATAACTAATTATGTAATTCGAAGAGTGTGGTAATTATGGTTTTCGCAAAACGCTACCAGAGCTTGAAGAAGTTCATAACAAATTTGGAAAAGTGTTCATCTTTTAATATTTATAAATTGAAAAAATTATGTTAATAGACAAAATCCAAGAAAACAAGCACATTAAGTAATTAACGTTTGATCATATTGGTAATATTTTTAATAATACAAAGTCCATTTCCTAATTATTATTACTACCTGCATACTTAGCACCTTAGCTTTTTTATAGTTAATGTGGCAATATCGAATGTTTTCGACTGCAATCCTTTAACGGCTCCAGATAAACTTGCCAAAGTTTACAATATTTTGAAAACCTAGGCAAGGGAAACAGAGTCATTTTGACCTGGGTGCCGGCGCATCGAGGAGTGGAGGGCAATGAGAAGGCCGACACTCTGACAAAAAAGGAATCAGAGACTTTATTTATCGGGCCCGAACCATTTTTTGGTATTGCGGAAAGCACTGCTAGATCAGTCACCTGGGCGAAGAGGGAAACCTACACGTACTGTGCAGACTTACCGGGGCTCTCTCATATATTACTCTTCGAGTATAAAAAATAAGCAGATCCTGAAATGAAGTAGAAGAAACCTAAGCATTCTGTCGGGACTGGACATTTTTGACTGAATTATCACCTAAAGAAGATGAGTCTGGTTAAGACCTCGGACTGTCGGTTCTGTAATTTGAAAGACAAAACCTCTGGACGAAACTGCAGAGCAAATACTATGCTCATGCCCAGCCTTGGGCAGGGTAAGGTTCAATAATATACAAATACAGCCATGGAATTCTTTAGAAGCACAGGCTTGTGAGGTGAATTGTAATCCCTAAGGGTAAGCCACAATAGACCTTACAAAGGTCACAGTGAAATTGGCGAGAAGGCCCCACTCACATAGAACCTAATATAACCCTCTACCTTCTTCTTCACACTGGACCAAAAATATTCTTATACTCCTTCTGCTTCTGTCGACTTGTGGTTCCCACTCTTCCTCACCCCTTATTTAAAGAGATAGACTTAAACTTGTCATATTAAAAATATGCAGAACTTGTCGAGGAATCTGATTATGATGTTCAAGATGCTTCTTAATTGAGTAAATTTTGAGAAATTTTACATTTTAAAATTTTCATAGTCAAATACGCCCTCCATCAGCGGTAAACCTTGAATTCTGAAAATAATTTCCAGGTGTTTCTCGAGGCCACTTTTGTCATAAATATTTTTTTCCCGAACCTGTGCTATAATCTACTCCTGAGATATGGCCGACGGCCGTTCTTAGTTGGCCACTCGGTACATAAGTAATATTTATAGTAGGCTATCTCTATTATTTTTTAATATTTCATCTAATGAACGGCTGCAGAAAAAATATTGTACGTAACGCTACACGAAAGTGATTTTAGGGGACTCGCAGGCTTCCAGGACTTGCCAACGACTCGCCCTGGAAACTACCTATACTCATCCTGTAAAATATCACTTTTTGAACTTTTTACGTAAATAACTTTTAATAATAACAACGGCACGTTTATCAAACGGATTTTGTCGTATATTCGTAACTAGTCAAGATATTTCAAAAAAATTTGAATCTTTTAATTTTTCATCAATGTTGCAAACTTTTTTTTTCATTTAAGCGAAATCTTTCTATATGTTAATTAAATCCAGTCCAGCCTGTATACATACAAAAATAATATTTGATAAAGAAGTAACAACAATCCTGTTTTATTATAAAAATACGCTTTCCCAATAAAGCCGTTCCTGGAGCGTGTAAGTCACTTCCCAGTAAAATATAGTGCTATTGAAATGTAATTCAAAAAATATCTCGTTACTCGCAATTTAATCAAAAATATAATCAAAGGTATTACCACGAGTGCTTCAAATTTTATCGATAATTTTTTCTTTTCCACGAATTTAGATAAAATCACTCCTCCTAACGGAGTCGTGATTTTATCAAATCGGTTTGTTTTCATATTTTTGCCAAATAAACAAGTTTGAGTGATGAAAATAAAAAATTATGTGATAAAATTTGAAGAGCGAGTTGTATTATCCTTGAGCAACTCGCTTGAAGGATTCTCTATGACAAAATTTTGAGTATTTATCAAGGCCCGAGGAGTATTCGATAAGATAATTTTTTACTTTGTAGATATCAAAAAATTGATTGTCAATCTGACGTTTAATAATTTTAAATACACAATTTATTAGTTTTAATCAGTTTGACGTTTAACCAAACTGAAAACACGACATGTAGGGTATTATCGCTGTAATCCAGAGGTGATTGGATGAAATTTGACACATGACTTAAAATTAAGTAATTATCAATAGTAATACCCCTAGGGTCTTGATAATACCGAGATAATTTTGTCATAGAGAATGCTGAAAGCGTGTTGCTTGATAATAGCCCAAGGCCGCAGGCCGAGGGCTATTATCCCTGAGCAACTCGCTTGAAGGATTCTCTATGACAAAATTTTGAGTATTTATCAAGGCCCGAGGAGTATTCGATAAGATAATTTTTTACTTTGTAGATATCAAAAAATTGTTTGTCAATCTGACGTTTAATAATTTTAAATACACAATTTATTAGTTTTAATCAGTTTGACGTTTAACCAAACTGAAAACACGACATGTAGGGTATTATCGCTGTAATCCAGAGGTGATTGGATGAAATTTGACACATGACTTAAAATTAAGTAATTTGATTGGTTACTATATTTAGTAAAAAATTATCAAAGGTAATACCACGAGTGCTTCAAATTTTATCGATAATTTTTTCTTTTCCACGAAAACTTGTTTATTTGGCAAAAATATGAAAACAAACCGATTTGATAAAATCACGACTCCGTTAGGAGGAGTGATTTTATCTAAATTCGGTTTGTTTGAATGTTTTTGCCTCAAATAAACAAGTTTGAGTGATGAAAATAAAAAATTATGTGATAAAATTTGAAGAGCGAGTTGTATTTGGGAAGATTATTTTTTTCAACAATTTAAAAGGATTTTTGAAAGCGCTTTTAGTTGTCAATAATGACAAATTCAAAGTAAAATTTTGACGTTTCGATGTAAACAAGGTTTTATCGATGAGGAAGCATAATTATCAGTATAATACCGAATGATTGGCTATAGAATAATGTATTGCTATTGGTTAAAACCACCAAAATGTCAGATTTTGACAAGTGAAAAAAATAATCAAAGGTAATACCACGAGTGCTTCAAATTTTATCGATAATTTTTTCTTTTTCACGAAAACTTGTTTATTTGGCAAAAATATGAAAACAAACCGATTTGATAAAATCACGACTCCGTTAGGAGGAGTGATTTTATCTAAATTCGGTTTGTTTGAATGTTTTTGCCTCAAATAAACAAGTTGGAGTGATGAAAATAGAAAATTATGTGATAAAATTTGAAGAGCGAGTTGTAATTTGGGAAGATTATTTTTTTCAACAATTTAAAAGGATGTTTGAAAGCGCTTTTAGTTGTCAATAATGACAAATTCAAAGTAAAATTTTGACGTTTTGATGTAAACAAGGTTTTATCGATGAGGAAGCATAATTATCAATAGTAATACCCCTAGGGTCTTGATAATACCGAGATAATTTTGTCATAGAGAATGCTGAAAGCGTGTTGCTTGATAATAGCCCAAGGCCGCAGGCCGAGGGCTATTATCCTTGAGCAACTCGCTTGAAGGATTCTCTATGACAAAATTTTGAGTATTTTCAAGGCCCGAGGAGTATTCGATAAGATAATTTTTTACTTTGTAGATATCAAAAAATTGATTGTCAATCTGACGTTTAATAATTTTAAATACACAATTTATTAGTTTTAATCAGTTTGACGTTTAACCAAACTGAAAACACGACATGTAGGGTATTATCGCTGTAATCCAGAGGTGATTGGATGAAATTTGACACATGACTTAAAATTAAGTAATTTGATTGGTTACTATATTTAGTAAAAAATTATCAGTATAATACCGAATGATTGGCTAGAATAATGTATTGCTATTGGTTAAAACCACCAAAATGTCAGATTTTGACAAGTGAAAAAAATTATCAGTATAATACCGAATGATTGGCTAGAATAATGTATTGCTATTGGTTAAAATCACCAAAATGTCAGATTTTGACAAGTGAAAAAAATAATCAAAGGTAATACCACGAGTGCTTCAAATTTTATCGATAATTTTTTCTTTTCCACGAAAACTTGTTTATTTGGCAAAAATATGAAAACAAGCCGATTTGATAAAATCACGACTCCGTTAGGAGGAGTGATTTTATCTAAATTCGGTTTGTTTGAATGTTTTTGCCTCAAATAAACAAGTTTGAGTGATGAAAATAAGAAATTATGTGATAAAATTTGAAGAGCGAGTTGTATTTGGGAAGATTATTTTTTTCAACAATTTGAAAGGATTTTTGAAAGCGCTTTTAGTTGTCAATAATGACAAATTCAAAGTAAAATTTTGACGTTTCGATGTAAACAAGGTTTTATCGATGAGGAAGCATAATTATCAGTATAATACCGAATGATTGGCTAGAATAATGTATTGCTATTGGTTAAAACCACCAAAATGTCAGATTTTGACAAGTGAAAAAAATAATCGTGAATAAACCTTCAAAATTTGGCAATATTGTTTTGCAGGTATAAACGTATAAACTTCCAAATATTCATTAAGTTGTCAATTTTTTTCAAAAGTGTCAGATAGGGACAAAAGTTTATAAATAATTAACGATTCGGTATATGGAACTCTACCGAAACGTTGAAACTAAAACATAATTAAGATCGGTTTGATTTTCCAAAGAAATTAGAAAAAAGATGAATATACCAAAAGCAATATACAAAAACAATTAAGTTAAAAGAAATAGGCTTTACTTTTAGTAGTTTCATGACATTTCCATGGCATAATTGGACTAAATATCGATACAGCCGATTTTTTGACTCTACGTGATGTGATGATACCTGAATTTTCAAAGACGAATGAGTCTCCTATAAAAAAATCTCATAAAATCGCCTTACAATTTATCTGTGGATTCAGGACATCAACAAGAGCTGCATTTGTCAGTAAAGGTTAATAACCTGCAAGGTAAATCAAGGTAACAACCGAAAATCTAGAAATGGTTGTTGTGTGTATAGTATGTACACTTGGTCATAGGCGTAGATAGACAAATTTCAGTTTTGCCAACTCTTGGCTTACAGTCTTTACATATATTTTTGGTTAGAAAATCATAGATCTTAACCAATTTGTAATGTTTTATACATATTTGAGCAGAAAATTAGAATGAAACTTTGGTAAAGTGTCATATAAATAATTTTCCACCTCAAACTATGAAAAGAATTCAGTGTTCAATATTTTTAGTTCAATTCACTCCAGGTGTTGTTGGAAACAGTTCCAAAAATTCAGGAAAACAATCTTGTTGAAGTTAATAAGAAAATATATTTTTTGACAAATAACGCGATTTAGCTGTGAAAATATAAATTAAAAATCCGAGAAAATTCGTGAAACTGAGTTTAATTTTATGAAATTAAAAATTTTTTTCAATATACTGGAAGTGGAAAAAACCCTAATTGAAACTATGACATTTGAATTTTCATTTTACCAAAAACACCTTTCTCAATATTGTGTGAATTCTGGACTATATAACCATCAACTGAACTGAACTCACCAGACCGCAGAGATAGGAATACCTGGTGAATACAGGTGCAATTCACTCCACTCTCTCAGCGATGATGTAGGCCATTCTCAAAATAATTCCCTTCGTCTCCACCTTGGAAGGGTAGCGTCTTATCATAACTAACCTTCAAGTACATTCTTCCAATTGAGGAAGAATGGGAAATAAATAAATCATCCCTACGTGCGGCGAACTTCTGCATAGTGTAGTCAATCGAAAACAGAATTTGTTGAGTTTTGAACACCATGCAAAAATTTTTCAAGTGCTAATTCTCGCCATTCTGTTGGGTGGATCCTGGATGCCTACTCTAACAGGGCATTGAGAATTCCTAAGTGCAATTTGCGTTGCACCTAAGGTCGCTAGGAAATACCAAACGTTAGGATAGCATGTTAGGTCTACCTAGGACCATTTGCACCGGTTATACTTAGCGAAAGTTAAGTGAAGCTTAACTTTAAGGTGACCTTAATATCACAATTTGGTTTGCACGGGTGATCAACTGAGTTTTAAGGTGTACCTTATGTATGACTCAGTTAAGCCTAAGAATTGTGCCGCTTAAAGTTCTCCTTAATGTCATCTAAACTTCAAACTGTCAAAAAGTTTACTATTTGATATGCGTGTTGTTGTTGTGGTATTTGTCTTTTTTTAGGCTGTGGCTTGTCTTCATTGTTTATTGAAAAAATAATTATGGATAATTTTGTTCATGATGATTTAGACGATCTTAACTTGATCTTTCATGGAATCCCCGAAAGATTTATTATAGAAATGAATATTCTAATAGCTGGAATGATTTGACATTCTTTTTGCGATTTAGGGTGACAAAACCTACCCGCCTAAACATTTTGAACCTAATTGAGGCAGAAAACGAACGACTCTTTTGTTCGTGGTATTCCTTCCAGAGATTGGCTATTAAATAGAGAAGTTATTTCAATCCGAGTTTTAATCCACGCGTTTTCCTTCTCACGCCGGGTAACTGCATCAGTCCTTTTATTTTCTATAATTGTTTTATGACTATATATTTGGTTTAAAAGAGCTATCTTCTCTCGTCCAGTAAAATTTGGAGTCCTCTTTTTTGTAATATTATTATCATCACAATTATCAATATTCATTTATATTAAACCATCAGTAACAAGCAGAATCAACAATCAAACTTCTGTCTGTCAATAATTGTCATGTAATTATTTAGGTACAAATTAAAAAGTAGCTTTCTCGGTGTTGCCATAGCTTCTCGCCACTTAACTAAGATTTCGTTAAGTAGCAAATTAGCAAACCATCTAAAGTTTAAGGTTTAAAATTTTTAGTTGTCAATTGTCATCGAGGTCGATACATGTTAATTTTGCAGAATTTTTGTTGTTAGTTAGTCATTACATTGAAATTATGCGAGCTGTTCGTTTTGTAGAACGTCTCGAAAGGTTTGATAGCTCATCAGAGTCCGTAAATAAAGAGCCCCAATAATTTCACCTTCTCCTGTTCGTACGACTGTACGCATAATTTCCTTTGATTTTTTCAATATTCAAGATTGATGTAGGCTAAGACTTCAAATTGAATCGTAAAAGGGAACTAACGACTACAAATTGACATTTGAGATCATTTAAAGTCTATTGAACTACATTTTCATCTGTATTACTTCTGAGTGGCATTAACTGCAGTTTTTTAATCAAGTTAGTAGGTTTGATAGACTTTGAAACAAAAAACTTTTGATTTTTGTTCCAGGACTTTTTTGAACATGGTGACTTTAAAACGATGCGAAATTGCTAATAAAACAATACGAAGTCATTCAATAATGAGTGAAGTGAAGTTTTCAATTTCCCAGGGGAATAAACTTCATGTAGAATACGAATAATTTAGATTTTTGGAGAAGCGTAAAAAAAGTATTAAAGAAAATATAATATAGTGTATCAACATAGCTTTTCGACCAGCTGACACAGATCAAAGCGCAACTGTCTATAACAATATGAGAAATAAAAAAGAGAAAATAAGAATGTATAAAAAATTTTGGTTAGGAGGGGATTTGATCCACAGTTATTATGAAGTTATTATTAAAAAGTTGAATTTTCCCCTTTCTTCAAGATGGCGGAAAATGCTTTTGGTAGACAGTTTGAAGTTAAGCATTTCTTTCCAACTTTCACGTAATATACAAAATTGGGCTTTGTCGATTCAATTGCATTCTTAAATGTATATAATGACTGGTCTATATAAAATTAATCAATAAACTAATTGTATTATAATAATAGTTCACGAAAACATCAATGATTATGAGAAAATATCGTATGATTCTTATTTGTTTAAAATAAAAACGTTATCGTCATTATTCTTCCAATAAAAAACAAATGGGGGATAGGCACTGACGTCGTCTGACGTCCAAGGGTCAGCACTGCTTTTGAGATGTTTATACTGTTATCTTATTAGTAATGATTTCGACCTATGACCTGATTATTCTAGATAATTATAAAATATTTACCTCGAATAATATTGTAGATAACTTTTAACTGGATGATTTTTATAATCTCTAATGGATTGACTTGGTGTTTCCTTTCATCTTGAAAATTTCGTTGTGGAATCCATTTGGCTTTCACACTTCATTAACTTTACTGACGTATTGTGAAACCTCCTATGAGAAGAACTTTTGAGCTGGAGTGTAGCAAAAATAGATATGTTTATAACAAGAAAGAAAAGTGTTACTTCCCCAAGGATAAACTAATTATTCAAGGGAGGAAAGGATATCCTGAAATTCCTCTGGGAAATAGGACTAAGGGAGCTACTAGTTTCAGAGATTCTCCTCAGAAACTAAGTAGAAATAATGGGGCACAATAGATCTTTTAGGGCTCAGTGAATGTTACACCAAAAGTACATACATACTAGAGTAGACCCCAAATAACTCCAGAAGACTTTTACAACCAACCAGCAAAAACCTCTATAAGCTAATACAGTGAACGGATTGGCTGAATGGGATGTAGTCAGAACACTAGAATGATCCACAATAAGCCCAGCAGGCTTACTTATACTCATGTTGAACGTGCAGTTATGGGCAGTGGCTATTTGAATACCACTAGAATGAGAACCGGAGTACTCGTACTTGGCTGATTAAAACCAATTCCAATAACTTCAGTGACTCCCATAATTTGGTTTTTAATTATTCGATTTTTTGTATAAGGCTGCTGTTCATACCCTTGAGCGATATTCGTAGACCAGCCTTCATGCTGCTTTAAAGCAAGAATGTCTCTCCCAGAACTTGCAAAGGTACTTCTGAAACTATGCCATGTTCAATTGATCGCATTGTGCAGTTTTAAAAACTCTGCAACATTTTTAGCAAGATCAGCAGGGAGAAAAAGTACGACTTTGCTTCCTACAATGAGGCCAGGAAAATTTTACTTTGGATTGAGGTAGGCGGAAAAAATATTTATCGCATCGCCTTTGAACTATGAGAATTCTGATCACTTTGTCTATTTGTGCCTGTATTTCACCACAGCGGCGAATCGAACCGCAATACTTCAGGTGTAACTTTTAGTTCTGTGCACCTTCCCGTTTAGATATTTCCCACACAGTTGAAAGTATGAAAATGGATTTCGAGTTTTTAAAACATAACTTTTCATTTTTTTCATTAAATCAGAGCGAATTTAAGAAAATTAAAAGTGTGTTTGAACTCATTTTTTAACGACCTTTACAAATCTGTTATTATGTTTTATGAACGATATTTGGTAAAAAAAATTAGCTTGCGTTTGACAGTTTTGTACAGGAATCCCTTTGTCGCATCTTATAAATAACACGGTGCAACATAAGCAATTTAATTCCTACCACTATTTAATCCTTTGAATTTTTTTGGAAAGCAATAAAACAATTTTTTGTGATAAATATCTACCTTTGTCTCCTTATATGGAAAGATTGTTACTATTTTCCATCGCCTTTCAAATTTTATTTAGCCTAACACTGATAATGTTAATCTCCGCATTATCTTAGGTAATTTCCCGTTTCTATATCTACAGCTATTTGGTCGCAAATTTACGTACAGTCTCCAAATTTAATAGTCAGTTTTGTTTACATTCACATACACTGACTATTAGGGTTATCTTAACCAAATATCGACACAAGTTTATAGAAATTAGGTGAAATAAACACCATGAACATAATATGGAAAAATTTTTACTAGATACGACATAAAACCATGTATATCGTAACAATCTTGGATCGACAAATCTTCCATTGGAAAGAAACAAATAAATATAATGAGATATGTGATTAACATTGAAATGTATTAAATAAATTTAATCGAGAACCTATGGAATAATTACTGACAGCTTGATAAATTATATAAATTAAAGCTTTATCTGAAAAAACTAATACATGAATTATTTATTTTACAATTTTTACGATCTAGCAAATTTATATCAAAACTTTTGGTTCTAGATGAAGTATAGTGGCCAAAATTCGTATTAAGTGAAAAAAGATAGGTAAAAACTAAATTATTGATAGAATCTCAAACTAATAGATATCAAGAACATTAATTATTCTAACGCTTTATAAGTTTCAAAAATATTTTTCAAAGACATTGACCGTTCAACTAAGAAGAAACAACTACTTCCCGGCTATAGGCACCGACGGATATTGAATTACACTTCAAAGCGTTGGAATAATTAATGTTCTTTTGATATCTATTGGTAACTCGCTTTATTAAATAAGACAATATTACAGTTTTCTGTAATAATACTTTATATAATTTCAAATTAAGTTGTTGTTATGCAATAAATGATAAAATACCTTCGAAATACTTATTGTTGGCCAGCGAGAATAGTATTATACCTACCATATAAATGAAGATTACTTATTCGCGTGTCTGAATTTCCCCGACATTTCAAATCATCTCCAGACTCCTAACAAAGCTAAATATCTCCAGAAAAACAGTTTTTGAGAAAGTTCTTCACAAAATAACATTCACTCTGTCAAACGGAATAAGACCGGACAAGGATGGTTTTCATGGCTTGGAATCCTATGGACATGTTAGATGACAAAGTTTGGACATATTTTTTTTCAATGCAGCTATAACGATCCAACAGACATTTGGCAATTCTTGTAAGCAATGCTTATCGCGAAAGGGTGTTCAGTTTGCTAAATAATTTATATGCTGAAGAGAGAAATCGGATGGTCTTTGATTTAATAAGAGCTGAGAGTTAGTAATTAGACTGTACTTTAAAGTAAAAAGTAAACTGTTGCTCCAAATATTTTCTGAATCGTCCTGAAGGATCCAAATCAGTGGACCAGTAAGGACCAATGCCAAATACATGTCAAAAAAACAGTGTTTTCCGTGTCAAATATTTTATTTCAAAAATTGCAAATCACTTTCAATATATGTAGCAAAATTACCTGTACATATATTAGTTTATTTATTCATAATTTATAAATATTTCAATATAAAATAATCTAATGGTGAAGGAGGCCTCCGAAAAAGACAAAAAACTATCTTAAGACGTTTCATCCAAAAAGTGGTTTACCATTCTGGAATATTGAAGAGGTGCTCCATCTTGGAGAAAAACTGAATTCATGTGGTGGTAAACGGTCAAAGTAATTTGATTTCAATTTTCTCAAAATATCAATATATCTTCGACCTGAAAACTGACTTTTAATCATGTTAACAAAATTTATGATTGTTGTTTTCTCTGTTCAACTCAGAAAAAAAGTGAAAAAAGAAGGCAACTAAATATTAACATTTTTTGTTTTCTTTTGTTTACTCTGAAAATAGTGCGTGGTACCATTACATTGGTCCACTCTTGTTTAACCTATCTCGCAACTTTCATGGTTCCCAAAATTGCAATGTAGGTGCCATTAAAAAATTCAGCCTGTATAAATCTTTGAGTGGGTAAGTAATTTTATCAATTGTATCAAATTCTTTTCAGTGCATTAAATTTGGTGGAACACATTAAGTACTATTAATCTTAAGTGTGCCATTTTCAGAGAAATGTGCTCTAGAATGTCACAATTTCACTTGTGCGAAGTCATTCTCCGAAATTAGAATCGAAAGATTGGGAATTACTCCAGTATTCTCGGAAACTTTTAATCTACACGATAAAAACAATAATATCAATATGTTTTGGTACCTGTTGAGAGTAATTCTACAAAATAAATCGGAAAGATAAACGAGATCTTGGTGGAGATAATATGTCTGTACCAACCGCAGTCAGAAATTACCAGACACGAGTTGAAAATAACTGGTCATAACAAACAACCAGTTTACTTTCACGTGATTCCTATCACTGATTGCAATGGTTGACTATTCTCTGAGTAAGGGTCCACAAACTGAATTCTGTTACAAAATCTGTCGTCCGTCCATCTGTCTGTCACCGGACTGTAGGTATCACATGAACCGAGATAGCTAGATAGTTGAAATTCTCAAAAATGATGTCTTATTTGCCGCTATAACAAGAATGAAATAAATAAATTTTATGCACGACCGGGCGGAAAAGTCCAGATTATAAATACGTTTAGCGGGCGTAAAGTGTCACTTTACCGCCCGCGGACTAAATATCTTTTTATTTCTTTTAAAAATGCACATGTAGTTAGTAAAACAAACTTTATTATTATTATTTATTATCATGAAAATATTTGGTACAATTAACAAAATATGAGTTTAATAAAGAAAAGATAACTTTAAAAGCCCAAACGTAAGATCCTCACACTTATAATTTTATACTAATAACACAATTAGAACAATTACTTATAGAAATGTTAGGATTTGCTACATTGCTCTGTTGTTTTATTTAACTATACAAATAATTTGGTAGATGTTTATCCAGGGTGAGTTATGATAATATCTAGGTATAAAATTTATCCAGCTTGGAACATTTTTAATAACCTACACACAAAAGGTGAGAAATAGAAAAAAAAACATATTTATTAATAAACTATCATTAATATGGTCGTGCATAAAATTTTGTATATTTATTAATAAATGACTATTAAAACGGTCGTGCATAAAATATTGTATGTATTTCAGGCGTAAACAGCGTTTATGGACCTTACGTGTTAATAGGCCGAGCCTTGCGGCTCTGGCTCTTACTTACACGTTGCGGTCCATAAACGCCTGATATACGCCCTTGATACATAGGTAAGTAACTATTTTGCTCGATATTGATAACTGCAACAGGTAGGTGGCACCGTATGGCTTAGTTGGTTAAAGCTCGTTTTTAGTAATCATGAGAACAAATTTCAGCTCAATTGGTTGAAGATAACTGATTTAAAATTCAGGTGCAAGATTCCAGCCGGACAAACATACATTGCAAGTTAAAAATAATAGCATGTAAGTAACAACTACGTCATAGTCTATTTTACAAACAAGGTCCAGATTTTGCTTATCTTCCGATTTATCAGGTGAAATTACACTCAACTCAACAGGTACCGAAACATGGATTGTATTTTCGGCGAATTATTGCACCTGAGATTCCCTGAAAATTGCACACTTGAGATTAATAGTACTTCAAATGTAAAATATGAATGTATCTAAACTTATTTAATACAATTGATAAAATTACTTAGAGATTTATACAGGCTGAACATTTTAAATGGAACCATTATTGCAATTTTAGAAACTGTGGAAACTACTAGATAGGTCAAACAAAAGTAAAGTTGCACTCTTCGGGAAACCAAAAATGTACTGGTACTTGAAAATCTTTGAAAAATGTGCTATTTTTAGAGTTGAGCAGAGATAACAAAAATATAACACGTAGGATGGGCTTAAATTGATAGAAGCATGGTGTAAGGAACACTTACTGTCGATCAATCCCAGAAATAATGAGATGGTTTGTCCTTTTCACCAGGAAAAAAAGTCTATCAATATATCATGAGCGTTCTCGTTATGTCATCAGTCATTTTTGGTTCAGTACGAATTTCAAATTGATGGCATTTTTCCGATGGCATTTTTCTGATGGCATTTTTATTGAAATATTTTATTTTGATAGGTGATTTCAAGCAGCAAATATGTTAGTGACACTCTCCTGGATTTAGACGACCTATCTTTGATTTGATTTAATATTTTATAGAAATTTTGGACCATCGAGACGGGTCTTCGAAGGGGTTTTGGCCATCAACCTCCCTCAGGACTTGAATTGGAAGATGGAGATCTGTGGGAATATCGTTTTTGAATGGAGGGCAATGTTTCCGCACAATTTTTTTTTTAACTGACAATTTCAACTCACTAGATTCTGAATTTTGGAGAAGAGTTTTATGAAAAAGAGAATGTGATAAATTAGAATGGTTCTTTTCCAACGAACAACTGCAGTTGCTAAGGTCGCAGCACGGGTCAGCACCGAATTAACAATAAATATAACATATTTATCTGGGTATTGTTTTCGAAACTCTATCTTCAATATTTTTGTGTTTTTTGTTTTAATAAAGATATTGATATTATTGTTTAAACATCTTCAAATATATAAACAGAATTGGTTGCTATGCCTGACTTCGCAATTTGTTACAATAATTATTTGTAGGTATAAGGCGAAAATAAAAGCTTTAAATTTAGAAAATATTGAAATTATTGAAGATAATGGTCGATTATAATAAATTTGCTTCTATGGCAACAATGTTATTTTATTTGGAACAAATATCGATCTATTCTCGGTTATTTACGTTTTAAATACAAGTTCAACCTTTTTTTGCTCTCAACTTGCAAGTTCAATGCAAAAAATTATATGTCTCTCCATCTCTACGGAATTAACAACTTTCAAAAGCTAGTCATGGTAAAAAAAGAAATTTTTTAATATAAAAAGAAAGTCTGCTGAAACTACCTCTAAGCATTAAACAGAAACAAAAATAGAAAGTTAGTGAAAATAATATCATAAAAAAGTGCTGTGTCTAAGAAATATCTTTGTCAAAAGTTGGTGAAAATGGTGATAAACTACGCTCCCAATTGAAATTTCAATTGAGACCTATTTTGATAGCGGAGATAAATCATTTCACAATAAAGATAAAAAATTAACTTGAAATAAACGTATGACTCTTGCTTGAAGGAGAGTATGTGGTTTTTCATCTTCGGTTATTGTTGATGGTTAACCTTATACCTACAGATATCACTACCAAAATTCACCTGGATAAGAAGATAGCCATATAGCGCCTCCTGTGGAGAAATTAATTTTTCTCCGATTGGCAGCAAATATTAATTTTGCTGACTGATATCAATCAGCAAAGTATTACTTTTCCCAGAGTGTAATTTTCTCTATTCGCGTTGAAACGCTGTCTTTTCTAAAGAGACATAATGTTTATTGAAATTATGTAATTTTCACGGCTGCACGAAAAATATTGTGTATACTATGGCCGCGGAATGTTTTCGCGACCTCGAGATTATCTTGCCTCGGCCGGAGCGGCCTCGGCGATAATCTCTCTCTCGGAACGCGAAAAAGCATTTTGCGGCCTTAGTATACAAATAACTATTTCGTGCAACCGTGAAAATTACATAATTTCAATAAACATTATGTCTCTTTAGAAAAGACAGCGTTTCAACGCGAATAGAGAAAATTACACTCTGGGTAACGGCCGCACAATATCATTTTGCGGCCTCTGTTGCACGAAAATAAATTTGCGGGCTAAATAGACTAGCATTTCAACAACACTCAATTTGACAGCTTTTTTATCCGTACACGTACGAATAAGTTTTTTCTCCGTACGCGTATGAATAAAGGCCACTTTCCATAGAACTAGACAGTGCGATATATGTCACTTTCCTATGTGGTCGTAGGAAAATAGTTATTTGTTTAACTAGGCAGCAAAGTAGTAGATTGACTGCCGAGGCTGAATTCATAGCCGAGCGTAGCGAGGTTAGGAATTCTGCCAAGGCAGTCAATCTACTTTGCTGCCAAGTTGAACATATAATTTTTTCTCCGATTGTTCATAAGGATATTGTATTTGCAAATTATTACAATTCCCACAATCTTTTTATTTTAGTTGGTTGCTATGGAAATGTATAATCACAGGCAGCAAAGTAATGGCACTTTGCTGCCTAGGCAGGAAAGTAACCACTTCGCTGCCTAGGCAGGAAAAGTAATACTTTGCTGATTGATATCAGTCAGCAAAATTAATATTTGCTGCCAATCGGAGAAAAATTAATTTCTCCACAGGAGGCGCTATATGGCTATCTTCTTATCCAGGTGAATTTTGGTAGTGATATCTGTAGGTATAAGGTTAACCATCAACAATAACCGAAGTGGATACCTTGAAAATATTTTCAGCATATTCTATTTCAAGGCACCCTTCCGATCATTACATTTTTCTTGATACGAAACTGCTTTAAGTAGGTACAATTACAACAGGTGTAAATATTTTGTCTCTATGAGCAGATGTTATTTAAATGAACTTTTTCTACTGTATCAGCATAATAACTAAAATTATTTAAGCTGTGGAACTCTTCTACTTAAATCCAGCTGCTTCAGAAAACATTACAGATTAGGTAATACTAACAATTTATATTTTCATCACCGTCCTTCTCCTTCATTCAATAAAAATAAGTGACTTTTGGTATAGCCCCGGGGTAGTTGGCATTGAAGCTACTAATGTCACGTAAATTGAATCAATTTTGGGGCTGCTGAACCTGAGAGGTGTTTCACTAAGTTTTTTTTTCATTTGTGGACTAAAACTTAACATTTTGATACGAGTGATCTGCATATTTTCGATCTTTTTAAAATTTTCTTTGATGATAATTATTGAACATGTGTCAATACAAAGAAAAAAAATCGTTCCTTTAGAAAGTGAACTCCAAAAACCAAGAAGATTTCTATCTGGTTGCAAATGCTTTCGATCTTTTGCAATAATTGAAGTTTCAAATAGATAGTTTGGACTGGCATTAATGGCTGTTTATTCATTGCGATATCTGAGCACGATTCAAATTGAATTGTGCACACCTTACTATTACGTGAACCTTCGTCTCCAAGATGTGAATGAGTTTTCTATTGACACTGCATATCGAAGTCTTTGACTGTTCGAGTCCCTGCTACTTCTGCTGTTTTTAATACATCAGGATACCACCTCATTGGTATTGGTGAATATAATATTATCCGTAAAACAATTTCCAGTTATGACAATTCCTTCGAAAAAACTTTCATCGCTATAAACATATCATTTATTTTATATTTTTTATTTTAATAATTTAAATTGGCGAAAAATAGTTATTATTTTTCACTATAGTTGTATGTTTCTCGAATATAGTCCAGTCGGGTCAGCCCAAAAATTGTCAAAACATGGATATGTGAGAGCAGTAGGCGAGAATTTCTATGGAATCCCTACAAAAAAACATGTTTAATGATAATCCGTTGCCACCACTGGTTTTCAGGCTGCGCTTGTTGCACAATAACAGTTTATAGCCAAAGCAACCAAAAATAAACTTATTTTCCGACATGCTTTTAATTTGTACTTGGAAGGTATTGAATTTATCAAGCATATGTATAAAAGCAGAGTTATACAGCATATGAAATTTTTTTGTTAGATTATTGTTCATTTGCCTAGAATCGTTGATCAAATTTGGGATTCAATAAGTCTGGATTAAATGATACGAATTGAACGTTCAAAACGCAAAAGTTGTGTTTTTCCAAGCCCTCTAAGTGGGTACTTCCAAATTTCAATTAGAATAAAAATTCGCACAGATATTGTTAGTAAGGTGAAATTTGATTCACTAACGTCTGAGTCAGTAAAACCGATACACTCAATACTTTCCGAGTAAAATTCGATAAAATTTCGAAAAATTGGCCCATTTTTGGATGTTTTGGCTATAAACTGTTATTTTGCAATAGGGTAATTGACAATTTTTTTAAATAACATCAGAAGATTGTCTGACCTCAGTTAAGTACTCCAAATTTTTTTCAAATTTTTTACTAAGCGGGAAAGTTGCCTAAACCAACTTTAAAAATTTTCTATTTAAATAGCGCGCCAAAACGCGCTAATTTTTTTATGACGTCAGTGGTCTTCTCGCTCCGCCATGGTTCCGCCTACCGCATCCCGAGCGACTCAGCAAAAATAACTGATCTTCGGCCACCATCGGCTCGACCCGCGGCCGCCTACCTGAGCTGGCCTATAAGAAACAAGCAAGCAACGAGACTTCTGACGTCACAATAAACTCACATTTTTTCCCGCGCTGAGTGAATATTTGAAAATTACCATTTTTGTTAAGTTAATAAAAAATCACTGATTTAATTTATTTGTGTGACATATTGATTTCTGGCATAATAGTACCACAAAGTACCTGCTCCGACTCTTTTTTAATTTTTCCCGTTCATGGGAAAATACCCTATTAACACAGACTGAAAATCGGTGGAGACAATGGATTATCATTAACCATAATATTTTTCAGGGATTTCGCCTTCTGCTCTAACATCCATATTTTGATAGTTTTTGGGCTAACCCGAATGGACTAAACATACAATAGTCCTAGATGTCCAGTTTTTATAATTTTCTAAAATATTTCTAAATAATCTGCAAATATGTGGGTTTCTCATCTAATGGCATTTTTTAAAATATTTTTTACACATCATATGGATATTCAATGGGAATACATAATAGTATATTAAAGTATAAGTGGATAATAAGATTCTTAAAACAAGCGCGATTTTTCGAGCACGACGGCGAATAGAGCAAGTGTTTTAGAGACCAGTTATCCACGAAAATTTTACGCTATTTTTTATTGGTGCATTTTGAAATCATAAATACTGGTATTTATTACTACTACAAGGAAAAGAAATGGAAATAACTGATAATGTAAAATGGTTGAATTCGTGATGACATTAGTTTACCTTGCGTTGTCATGGAAATGTTAATAGTATCAATTCAAATACCATTTCCTCCGATTTGAAATATTGAAATATTAATATTTCAAACAATATCGCCTGCACTTTCCATTTTCATTTATAAAATTGAAATTGTTAAATATTGTTCGAATACTTAAAGGTTTTGACGTTACAAAGTACCTACTCCTGTCAGATCAATAATAAAAAAGTTGTCATTTAGACATTTATGCCATCAGACATTACACTTCGTTTCTCGAGATGTTGATGTTGCCATAGTAACTTTAAAAAACGCGCGTATTTTAAAGTTCGTTTTAAACACGCTGGGGCGTGCTTTAAATAGGCAAAAGGGTTCACCAATAAAAAAATAGGTATATTGCGATCTATTTGGAAAACATTTTTTATTATAAACTTTCCACTTCTTACAATTTTTTCATTTGTTTTCTGGCCTTGGGTACTGATTGCCCTTTTAGTAATTTTGAAGCAAACTATAGAATCGAATGTAAGAGTGAATATACCAAGTTAATTCATGTATCCTGTCAAACTTCATTTAATAGGGTAATAACAAGATATAAAAAATAATGGCAATAACAGGGATACTTTATTCACACTCGTCATAGCGACTTATACAGGGTGGGGCACTATGAACGAACTATTCTTTGGCGTCTTAACGGCAAATAAAATTAGAAAAACTAGACGTAGAATTAAGTAGACTACTTAGGACTATAATTTAAAAATATTTTGGAATATACAGGGTGCTCCAAAAAAGCGTGCTGTATCAAAGTTAGGTTCTTTTAAATGGAGCACCCAGTATTTTATCTCATTTTTGAATTGTACTATTGAAAATAATGTAAGTTCGTTAACATTTCCCTATACCTATCTAGTTCAGTTTCCAGGATAAATCGATTTTACATAATTTGTAGACCCTCCGACCGAAAATATACAATATTTTCAAAATAAATACGAATAACCACATTTGCTTTACACCATCTAACTAAAAGCTTTTGACCTCTTGTTTCAAATATTTACTGATATGCTATAATATACAGGGTGTTTTTAATATGACCGTATAACACCAACCATTTAATACATAAATTTCTGGCTTAATTTAAATAGAATAGACCCTGTATCTGTTGGATTTGTTACACGTGGGAATTTATTACCTTTCAATTGGTATTAGGGTTCCCTATATCTAACTCTGATAGTTTTCGAGAAAATTTAAATTTGTTTTTTAATAGTCAATTATTTGCTGACATGTAGGTGTAGGTACCTAGTTACTCATCTTGTTGGATACAACAAATCTTTCAAAAAAGTTATTGTTCACTTCCTTTAACATTTCTGGTGTTACTGTTTGAAACACTCTCCTTATTCTATCCTTCATGTTCTACTTGCAGTAGTCGTTTGAAAACATTTCTGATGATCATGATCTCTATTTGGATACTTTTGAGTGACTAATCTACTTGCTATAAAAAATCAGTTTTCCTGATACTCACCAATAATTGGGATCATATATTTCTTCGTTAGAGTTTTTTTCATGTTTAACCAGGGATTAATAACTACTTATGTCAATTATTAAAACTTAATAATACATCAACACTATACAAATTTATAAATTTATTTGACAGATGGAATGGTATTAAAATAATATCTATCTAAATGACATTTCATAGGTAACTAGATGCCAGATGAGTGAATTATATGAAAAACCGATTACAGTACACAGCTACCCACTTCAGAGAACACATGGAAGTATAGGATACTGGGAGCTTTTCAAAGAATAACACAAAAAATATTGAAAAAAATCAACAATAACTTTTTTAAAATTTTTCAAGCTTGTATCTAACACGATGAGCATGATTTAGAATACTTCCTTCAAATTTTTTGTACAGTCAACTTTTTTACCAATCTCAATGCAAAGTTAATGATTGTGTACCCTCAATAAAATTCCAATTTAAGAGACCACTAATTTATCAATAATAAATTATACAACAAAGCACTTACTGTCAAAATTACAAATTTTGAATTTTTAAAAACTTTCCATCGGTGTATCATGTCAAAGGAGCGATTATCAGAAGATATTTGTCATACCTACTTCACTTTGTCGACCAATTAGGTATATCGTCGATATTTGAGAATTTGAATTTTTTCTCGGTGTATTTTCCAAGTTTTTTGACAATGTCGATCTTTTAAGGTCATTCATTTTTGTTACCAAAACATCAAAGGCATTGCATCGGGCTTCTCTTTTTGTTAATCTGTTGTATTATTTGGTTAAGCTTTAACGGCCGCATGGCCAGTAAGACATGTGTGAAACGTGTTGATTTTCCTGATAGGATAGCTTCGTTCAGAGAAACAAAGTAAGGACTATCACTGTTGATGATGATGTACTGCAATATTAGGTTAGGTCCCATTCAGGCATGTTTTGTTTTGTTCTGGAATATGTTTTTTGTAAAATGACTCTTCACCCACATAGATGTAGTCGATTTCTTTTTTTTTAAATTTGTTATAAAATTTAGGAATGAGTGTAGTAACATTTTAATACAAGAAATTTCAAAATACTTTTACTAACCTGTGTAGGAAGTTCAATTCAAAATCGTTTTTTAAAAGAAAAACTGCAGGCTTGTGTACTAAATTTTAATATTCCACGTAATTGTGTATATTTCTAAGAATTTCAACCGAACTCCATTATAAATAATTCAGCTATAGTTTATTTACGATAAAAAGACAATGACGTTGCAAAACAAAATATTGTGATGTTGCCAAACTGTAGCTTTTTTTCACTTAACGAAAAGTGGAAAAGTCAATCTGATGTTAGTTTGACATTTACCTTTAAATGTATAACAATAATATTGATGATAAATTCAAATAGCGAATACTCACGTCTCTTACAGCAGTAATCGGGAGAAGCGGACCCCATTTCGGCATTCTCGTTTAAAATAGCATTTACTGTTCAGCTGCTTCGGCATTTTATCAACTCCACACTACAGATTTGCCTAAATTATTAGTTAGGAATATAACTGTTTTTTTTTAATCTTGAAGAAAAAATAAATTTAAAAGCACCAAAAGAACTTGCAAATATTAGACAATGATCGAATGTCTGTTGAGGATAAATTGTATTCACGGTTGGTAAATTAATATTTATTCTGATAAGCAAAAAAACTAAAAGTGACATTATCATATTTTTATCGTAAAAATCCATATAATTATTAATAAGCATCGAAGGATTCGTAAACCTACTGTTACAACTGTTAATTCAACATTATAATATACACATAAACAATTCATTTATTTACAAAATATTGTTAGAAATGATAAATAATTATTTAACTACAATTCTAATCATCAAAATTACTTTTCACTCGAAAAATGTTTACTGCGATCAAACTATTTCTCTCTCTTCTAAACGTTAAGATAAGACGTTGACACGTGGATAACCTAGAATCTAGTGAAAGTGGCCCACCAGTATCTCTTCGCTGCTACGATACATCAGAACGGGAAAAGACTTAAGAATTAAATTGAAGATGTTGCCAGACGTGAGCAGATTGAGACAAACAAGTTATTTTTATAGCCGGGAAATAATTTAAGCCGGCTGTAAGAAGGTTAATTTTTACTTATTCGACCGATGAACAATAAAATTATTAATAATGTTCAAATTTTGTATTAGTTTTATGGAATCACGAATAAGGAATTTGAAATAAAAAAAACTTTACGTTTACAAAATTGTACATTATTATACTGTAAAAATACGTACACTACTCAATAATAATAGACTAGCACATGTAGGATTCATTATTTCGAATGGATACCGCTTTCACCATCAGGTTTTTTGTGAAAAACAAAAAGAATAAGTTTCTCCCCCAAAACCCAAGTAGGATAATTTTGTAATTTTCACAAAACCAGAACAATTAACTTATGCATTGCCGGATTTGGGGTACTTGCTGCTCCTGAGCCAAATTAACCCGAGTGGCCCCCGCCCCTTAGAATATCAGTGGAGACGGTGGTAGGGGGGTATTAAACAGGGGAAAATCCATAGATAAATAAAAATAGATGTGTTAAACGTTTATTATTTTGTGGCGTAAAGTTACCACTAGCGCCTACCCAATGTAATATTGGAAAAAATAGGTAGAGCCGAGAGAAAGGGAGTATCTAGTAGGGCTTATACAGAGTGAATCACGACTAACGGGACAGAGGTTTAGAGTGAAACGGTAAAAAATTTTGGAATGTTTGTCACTTCAGTAGTTTGTACACTCAAATAGGCTACATTTTGAAATTATTTTAAAATATACAGGATGTTCCAATGAAGTCTGACGTATCAAAGTTATATTTTTTCTCATGGAACACCCTATATTTGATTGCATTTTCTGATTGCCCCCAAAAAATAAAATACTTTTTCATAATGGTTCCCTATACCTGAATAAAGAGGGTTCCGAGTTATGCTGACTTCTTTCAAAATGTGAACATTTCGAAAAAAATCAATCTCATTGATATAATAAATTCTAGCTTATCTTCTCTCACAGCTTGGGTACTAAACATCTCTTTACAGGGTGTTCAGAATTATCAGTTGAATTATTAGATCATTCAATTTGTAATATTTGGCTTATTTTAAATGGGACACCCTGTATTTTGATCATTCATCATATTCAACAAAATGTCCTCTTTCGAATGGTATAAGGATGTCCTATACCTAGGTATAATACTTTTCGCGCAGTTTTCTTAAAATTGTATGCTAAATCGATTTTAAAACATCTGCAGTTTTATTCAAATTTTATACTAATCATCTGGACAAAGTTTTCGTAAAATAAAACAGTGAAGCTGCTAATAAATATGCACACTTGTAGTTCCTGTGGTACACTAGCTAACTCTTTTGTTACCGATAAGTATTTGAGTACATAGTAAAACAAAAACTCATAAGGCAAATACATAAAAAATACTACGAAACGAACAACAAATTATTGAAAGCAATAAATGAAAAATTACTATGATAATTTTTTACTAAATATAGTAACCAATCAAATTACTTAATTTTAAGTCATGTGTCAAATTTCATCCAATCACCTCTGGATTACAGCGATAATACCCTACATGTCGTGTTTTCAGTTTGGTTAAACGTCAAACTGATTAAAACTAATAAATTGTGTATTTAAAATTATTAAACGTCAGATTGACAATCAATTTTTTGATATCTACAAAGTAAAAAATTATCTTATCGAATACTCCTCGGGCCTTGATAAATACTCAAAATTTTGTCATAGAGAATCCTTCAAGCGAGTTGCTCAAGGATAATAGCCCTCGGCCTGCGGCCTTGGGCTATTATCAAGCAACACGCTTTCAGCATTCTCTATGACAAAATTATCTCGGTATTATCAAGACCCTAGGGGTATTACTATTGATAATTTTTTACTAAATATAGTAACCAATCAAATTACTTAATTTTAAGTCATGTGTCAAATTTCATCCAATCACCTCTGGATTACAGCGATAATACCCTACATGTCGTGTTTTTAGTTTGGTTAAACGTCAAACTGATTAAAACTAATAAATTGTGTATTTAAAATTATTAAACGTCAGGTTGACAATCAATTTTTTGATATCCACAAAGTAAAAAATTATCTTATCGAATACTCCTCGGGCCTTGATAAATACTCAAAATTTTGTCATAGAGAATCCTTCAAGCGAGTTGCTCAAGGATAATAGCCCTCGGCCTGCGGCCTTGGGCTATTATCAAGCAACACGCTTTCAGCATTCTCTATGACAAAATTATCTCGGTATTATCAAGACCCTAGGGGTATTACCAAAGCTTTAATAATATATAGACTTTGGTATTACTATTGATAATCCTAACACGGATGAGTGTAAACGTTTGGGGAGGGATTGTGGGCGAATATGTTATCGGTCCGTATATTTTTAACGGACACCTGCACAGAAGAAAATTTTTGAGTTTTTTGGAAAATATCTTCTAGATCCTTTTCGAAAACCTACCACTTAGCACTAGAAAGAAAATGTGGTTACAATTAGACGTAGCTTCAGATCACTTTTCTAACTCACTTTTCCCGTGCTGTAAGGAATTAGAAAAGAATAGAAAATTAAGATATAAATGGATAGGTAGGGGAAGTCCTTGTAATTGGCCAGCTAGGTCACCAGAACTGACCAAGATAGTTTTCTTCGAATGGAGTTATAATAAAAATATCCTTCAATATGAAATTAATAGTTCCGGACGCTTTTACTTCTATAATACCCGATATGTATGAATAATGTAAGTAGATAGTTTGAATCCAGAATTACGTGTTCCATTGCATAAGATGACAAGCATTTTGAACATCCACTATAGTTATTTTCCAGTTTTTGCTTTTAATAATTTGTGGTTCGTTTCGTAGTAGTTATGTATTTGCTTTATTAATAAGGTGTTTTTGTTTTATTATGTACTCAAATCGTTATCGGTAAAAAAAAGGGTCAGTGTAACTCAGGAACAATAAGTGTGCATATTTATTAGCAGTTTCACTGTTTCATTTTACAAAAACTTTGTCAAGAAGTATAAAATTTAGAGAGAATTGCAGATGTTTTAAAATCAATTTACCATACAATTTAAGAAAATTGTAAATTGCACGAAAAGTATAATTCCTAGATAGGACACTCTCATACCATTCGAAAGAGGACATTTTTTTGAACATGGCGAAGTTTTAAAATACAGGGTGCTCTATTTAAAATTAGCCCGATATTACAAATTGAATGATCCAAAAGTTTAACCGAAAATTATGAACACCCTGTAAAGAGATGTTCATGTCTCAATCGTGGAATACATTCAAAGAATGTCCGACTATTGAGCTGTGAGAGAAAATTCGCTGGAATTTATTATATCAATGAGTTATTAATTTTTTTCGAGATTTTGAAAAAAGCATAACTCGGAACCTTCTGTATTTAGGTATAGGGAACCATTATGAAACAGTATTTTATTTTTTGGGGTGTAACATTCAGACTAACTTTAAAGACCGAGATATGTGAATGTTTGTCTACTTTGAAACATATTTTATTCAATTAAGTATTCAGTCTAAAACAATCACTAAATAATCACACATGATTGCACTCGAAACAGTAGCAGTAGTATAACATTAACATCTACACAAGTTCCTAAAAAAAAAAGAAAAAAATATATGAATTATAAGTAATATAGTGTTCACCTACCGGTATAAAATAGCAATAAAATCAATTAGATATTTTGTTCAGTCCAATGTTTACATTTGACTAAGGTAACCTTTTGAATAGGATAGTGGACACGCTGAATAAACAATGTTTTAGGATGGCTTCAGACATAATATAAACTTGATCGTTGATTTCAATCTTTGTTTGGTGATAATTTAATTGCCATCGCCTTATTGGATTTTGTTTTGATTTTTTGGATGTCGCTCGCCATGACAGTTGTCATATTTGATGTGGGTACTATTTTTGGTTAACGTTGACATTTCACACTTCACCAAACAGGCGTAGTACTACATGAATCTGAAGTTTACTAAGCCAGATCGGTTGGGTTCGGAGCTCGTTAGTTTGGACCGGAGATATTATATTGGTCAACCTAGAATACGAATGTATTGTAGGGATTATCAGAACATAATTGGCCGTTGAGGTTTATAAAAAACTTGCTGTTCGTCTAGTTTCGCGCTAATTCATCCATTGTTGTAAAAATCGACAGGATGAGGGGACTTGAGTATTGGATTTTTGGTTTGCTGGCATTGCTGAGCACCTGCTATCAGTCAGTGAGGACTGTGATAAGTGGTTTTCCTATAATAAGGAGGTAAGGAAATAAATATTTTTCTGTGAAGCATAAGAGTCGCTGAGTGGTAAATTATTCACAGATTTGCCGACCGCTTGATATTAAATAGCGTTTTGGTGGTACTGGGGCAACCATCTTTGAGGCTACCACGTTTCCTGGAATGGTCATATATATTTAGATTTCCAAGATCCCGACACTCTAGTTATCTGTCTGAGACCGTCGCGGTAAGGAATTCCCGAGGCAACGAAATTTTTAGTTATCTACCACCTTGTAGTCAGGATCCCATGTTGGAGGATTTTTTTTTGGGAACATGTCAACTCCATATTTTGGATGCTAAATACGTCTAAAGCCATCGATCGTCACGCGTTGGTGAGTTCGTTCCATTTTTAATAGCCACTAGAGAAGCACACTGGCGTACTTACTATTATATTTTTTTATTCGCAATACTATTTTTTTGTAATACACTAATGTATGCTATTTACTAATTTCTCAAAGATAAGATTTTGTAATTTCAAATTTCGACACTAATAATTATTAAGTCTCTCAACGAGCAGCAGCTTTGTACATTAAGTCTTTGATAACCTGTTACATTTTTAGTTAAATATAAAATATATAATTTCTTGATTATACTAAACTGTTCACCACATGTGAACCAAATACAGCTGTATTTAGGGACTCTTATTTATTATTAAAATATTATTTGTTACATTCCGTGTACCTACTAAATATAATTTTTTATTGTTTGTCAGCGATAGCTGAATACCCCGCTTTTGTTGATTAAAAAAACCATATAGTGAGGTTTTGTTTTTCATTTTTAATTTGAAATATTTTTCTCACATACATACTAAGTTGAGAGGAGTTCAAAGTAAGTTAACGTAAGAGAAACAAAAGAAAAAACAAAATTAAGTAAAACGAATAAAATAATTTCTTGTTTTTGAAAGTACAACAAAAAACAAGTGGCGCCGCCCTAGTCCTGTGATTTTTGTCATCATTAAGATCCTACGACCACTGCTTACCAGACGAAGAGCTACCGGAGCCTTGTAACTTCCAAAGACGTTACAGGGGGCAATCAGAAGATGCAATTGAATATAGGGTGTTCCATAAGAAAAAATATAACTTTGATACGCACAGTTTATTGGGTCAACCTGTATATTTCTAAATAATTTTAAAATGTAGCCTATATAAATGTACAAGCTACATTTCAAAATTTTTACCGTTTTGTCATAAACCTCCCTTCCGTTAGTCGTGATTCACCCTGTATAATCAAAGATTATTCTGGGTGACTACCACCTGTTAAGATCAAATGAATGCATGAGTGAAATCAAAACTGCGCAAAGAGTTTTAACAGGGATCATAACTGAATGGGCACCTGAAAAAGCTCAAAATAGTGGAGAAAGAAAATTATAGATTTTCCATCCACATACTTTCTAACTACACAGCACTCCATAATCCTAGAGCACAGTTCCTGAGAGATTACTGCAGATATCCTAAAATTCCTCCGGAAAATAGGACTAAAGGAGCTACTATTTTCTGAGGAGAGACTCTTCTCAGAAACTTGGTAGAAATATGGGAGCACAATAGCACAACATGAACCATTAGATACAGAACAACAAATGGTGTCGAGGACTCCAAATCGGAGTAACGAGGAAAGTTGGAAAGTATCTTGGGAAGTGGTTAATCAAAGCAAAAAAGGATGGGCAATTAACTCATTTGAGCCATATAAATCACTGGGACCGGACGGGATCTATTCAATTATGCTGCAAAAGGCAAACGGCATTATACTCAGCAGACTGTGTACGATCCTTAGAGCAAGTATGGGACTAGGGTACATACCAAAGGTCTGGAGAAATGTTAGGGTGGTCTTTATTCCTAAACCTGGTAAAACAGGTGACAATAAAGCGAAATCCCTGAGACCCATAAGTCTGATGTCATTTGTACTGAAGACATTGAAAAAACTGGTGGACATGCACATTAGAGGAGGATCGTTGGTAGAAAGACCGATCGACCTAGATCAATATGCATACAGACCAGGAGTATCCACAGACACAGCACTCCATCATCTAGTACAAGGAATAGAGTACGCTCTCGAAAATAAGGGAGTATTATTAGCCGCCTTCCTTGATATAGAGGGTCCCTTTGACAACACAACACTCCCACAAAGTAATCACTAGGGCAATTCGTCAAAAGCAAATTGACGAAACAAGCTGCAGATGGATAGAGTGCATGCTGAAAGACCGAATGATATTCTCAACCTTGATGAGCACAACATTGTCAGCCCGAGTTTCAAGGGGATGTCCTCAAGGAGGAGTCCTGTCTCCTCTAATATGGAACCTTGTAATGACGGACTGAAAAGGAGACTCAAAAAGGAACACCATACTGTCTTAGGATATGCGGACGATCTAGTCATCATATCACAAGGCAAATTCAATACTACGGTCAGAGAGCGCATGCAACAGGCTCTGAACATAGTAACGAAATGGATGACAGAGGTGGGTTTAAATATAAGTCCCACCAAATCAAACTTAGTACCCTACACCAAGAGAAGAGACTTGGCAGGTTTGGGACCACTATACCTTCAAGGTACGGAAATTCCAATGGTTATGGATGTTAAATATCTCGGGGTGATTATTGACTCGAAATTAACATGGTCCAAACAAATGGAAAAAGTAGCAGCAAGATCGGAAACCACACTAATGATGGCAAGACGAACTTGTGGGAAAACATGGGGGTTGAGTCCGCGATATACAGTGTAGTGATTAAACCCATAATAACATATGCGTCTTTGGTCTGGTGGACAAAGACAACACAAAAGAATGCAATGACGAGACTAGGCAAGGTGTAAAGACTTGCATGTCTCAGCATTGCAGGGTGCATGAGAAGCACGCCTACGGCAGCACTAGAAGCCTTATTTGGCCTTCCTCCACTATACCTCGTGATAATGGGGGAAGCAAGGATGGGACTATTTAGGCAGCAAGATAATCTGAGCCACAAAATAGTTAGATCAGGACACACATCTGTTAAAGACATCATAAGTGAAGCCATTTTAGATATGAAAACAGACTATATGGCCACTAAACTTATCCCAAGCCCTAAATATGAGGTAGAAATACCTCACAGAAAGGACTGGCAAGACCCAGGCAGACTGAAATTTTCCCGAGGAGAGACCTGGTACACAGACGGATCACAGACAGGGGAAGGAACAGGAGTGTACAGTGAAATGAGGAACACAAAAGGCTCTTTCTCACTAAACAAACATAGCTCTGTATTCCAGGCAGATATCTATGCCATCCTAGAATGTGTCAGAATTAACAAATATAGGACTGACACTCATAGGATAATCATACTAACTGACAGCCAGGCAGTCCTTGCGGCTTCAAATAGCCGCAAGGTAACATCCAGACTAGTAGAAAAATGTCAGAATGAACTAAATGAACTAGCAGACCACATTAAAGTAAGATTGGTGTGGATGCCGGGACATAATGGTATTTCTGGAAATGGACAAGCTGATGAACTCGCGAAAAGAGGTTCAGCAATAGCATATGTTGGACCAGAACCAGCTCTTGGGACCACAAAAAAGGTAGTCCGAGCGCAAATACAAAAATGGGAGAAGCCAACATAGACTTCATTGGAGGAACACTCCGAAGCAGGTACACAGCAAAACCTTCATAGGTGACAAATGTGCAAAGCGTCCGAAGAACTACTGAATATCAGCAGGAATAAGCTAAGAATTATTACAGGTTATCTAACGGGTCATACCCCGTTAAAAGATCACCTGCATAAAATGGAGTTATATAACGGGGACCTCAGCTGCAGACTATGTGGCATGGAGATCGAGACCGTGACCCATATCTTGTCTGACTGTGAGGCACTGCACTCGAGGAGGCGGGCAATCTTCGGAGAGGCCAATGTTCCACTTGAAGTATATGGCACACATCCAATGGACCTATACCGTCTACTCGAAGGTGCGGGGATAACTGGATGGGTGGACTAAATGTGGGAGTAGAGTACAAGAGTACAATAAGCCAGTAGACTGCAGTGCTCCCGGCATCTGAACGGCTCCCAAAATGGAAAAAAAAACATGCAATTTATGTTTGTTGTAGTTTATGTTTAAAAAATAAATAAGAAATTAAGCCTTCAGCTTAGTTGGGGTTTTTGCATTGCCAGGTGCGTGCAAAAATATTTTGTAAAAAGTTTTTGGAAACTTGAAATTCTTAATGGTTATTATTTACGACAAAAAAAATAGTATTCCTAAAAAGACAGGTCATTTTGGTGGAGCTTTTCACCTGCCAGGTGATCTAAAAGTTATGTATAGTTGTGATTGACTACCACTATACCTACGTAAGCCGTATGAGAGAGAGCGCTTATCGGCCGCTGTCTGCTTTCTTCTTTGATGTGTTACTATGGGCTCTAGCAAGGTCACGTGACTCACAATAACAATAAAATTATCAAATGAAAACATCTAATCAATGAATAATATTTACAGGGATATTCAAAGCACCGATAGATATTAATTAAAAAGATATATATTATCATTCTTATCCTTAGAGGTCATCAGTATTAAAATAGTTCTATTTTTACCATTATCTAAGTAACAACAAATTATTGAATAAATATTTCAAAATTATGCGTAGTCAGAATAAATGAATAATTTGCAGCTGATACCTTTATTGGATGAATTACATAAGTTATGGTGATTCACGTAAGTGCGGAAGTCCAAATAATAGGCTCCGGAAGTCTTGCGTTGGTACACTATTTTTTAGTAGACATGTCAATCAATATTTCTTAAGATATCCATTTAAGGTTATGTACTTGTCAAGATTATACAGATACATGCAAATTGTTATACACCATAAAAGGTTTCGAGCATTGCAATTTAGGCCAAGAAATAGGTTAACATTTTTGACAACCTAGTGGAAAAGGGATGATTTCATTATATAAAAGAAATTGCGTAGTATAATTGTGATATGTTTTGAACACGCAGATATTTTTCAGTCATTTGTTATAAACATTTAAAACGAAAAAAACCTTTTTTTTATTGGTGAACCCTTTTACCCATTTAAAGCACGCCTCATCGTGTTTGAATCAACGTTTTTTAAAGTTACAAGAATTCACATCTTCATCATTTTTCAATTGCAAGAACTGAAACAAGGTACAAAAGAAGTTCTCCGTATTCTTTTTATATCCACCAAAAGTTAGTTTAATCGCAATTGCAATTTCAATTTTTCCACACGATAATTTTCTGAATGCGTTGTCCATTGTCCGATATTAAATTTTTAACGGTTTCGGAAAGTATAGACGTAGAGCAACAAAACATATATTTTCCGTTTCTATTAAAATGATGTATTTCGTCCAAAAACGCCCTAGAATCAAAATGAACGAGAAAACCCAATTTTACTTTGCACAATTCAATAAACTCCTTTATATCCATGTCCAAAGTACAATTGTCTACTTATTTCAAACCCTAACCTATTTAGAACTGACCGATTTTTTCTGTTTCTCAAATGTTATAACCGACCCTGACTCCTACTCTGCTGTTCAATTCTATACGAATTATTAAAATACTTCTTATCTTATCTATACTAGTTTTAACTTAAATATTAACATTTAACAAGCTTCAATTTTTGTGTTAACTATACAAGTTATATAAAATTGTTGATTTATATAATTTCTAATCTCACTTCTTTTTTGTTGTCAATCCTTTCATACTCACTTGACCTATACAACACTAATAATTTTTTTTTCAAACCCGTAATCTCCTAAAAATTTGGGTTCAATTACAGAGCAAAATCGAACGCGTTTATTCACTTTGTATCCAGGACCGTAATCATAAATACCACTAAATCAAATCCTTAATATAAACTACCTACCAGAAGCATCATTTTGATGGCGCAAGTGTCACTACACCCTTGGTGGAATTTTCATGAAATGGTGATATTTTTGACTTGAGTTATTTTAAAATTTAAGTTTTGTGTAGTGACACTTGGATTGAAATTGCGATATCGTATGGGGACCACTCTAAATTCTCAACTGAGAACGGTCCTTACTTAATCCAGCTATCCAGAAAAATAGTAGGTATTTATTTTATTGAGTTTATAGAACTTTTTTGTTAATGGACTATTTAAAACATAGAATATGCTTAATAGGTATGATCTGCTTCTCATTGCCTTCATATAGGTACACCTTTGAATCAGAAATAACTACACCTAAGAACACAGAAGCTTATCCAATTCATACTTTCTTGATATTATAATGAATTCCTTTTTTCAATTAATATATTTTGAGAGGTTTGTGATTTGATCGAAAATAATTGTTTTTACAAACGTGCGTAAAAGTCCACTTTTCCGGACTAAAAATAGTGCGAAAGGAGTAACTTTTCCGCACTAGTGCGAAAAGTAGATTTGTTAATTTTTGGGAAGTATACTGACATTTAAATATTTGAAATATATATTTGTATGGTTGTAGTTTACCATATGACTGGAAAATTTATCAAAATTCTGCTAAAATTTTTAATAATTTTTCATTGTCCCTGATGTGAGCCTCATCATATGAATGTCGAATAATAATGATTAATTTGTTGATGTGTATTTAATAATAAATGTTTCTTAATATATTTGGGTCATTTTCGCATGTTAGTAGAAAAATTAGTGTACCTAACACGTGCGTAAAGTGACTTCACCGCACGCGATTGCTGGCCAAAGCGTCGTTCGGCCATCTGCAGGAGACTTACACAAGTAGTATGTGTTGTATTTGTGTTGTAGATAATTTTTAAATTTTATTATACAAATTAATGTCTTTGAGATATTTAATGAAAGCACTTGTGTCTTTGGTGAGCACATTCTTGAATACCGCACTTAAATTATTCCGTATTCTTCTATATCTAAAATATTCAGAACACTCTACTCTACGATGATATGTATCATAGTAAGAGAAACATGGCAGTGTATACATTCTGGTGCTAGTTCTTTGTTGAGGAGATATTGATGTATAAGAAGTATGTGACCTATTCTTATTTCTATAAATATGTACAAAATATATCCTTTCAACAAACCTCTTATACCATCTGATTTTTGGTTAAGGAATAAGCCCAACTTTTTTTAAGAAATACATTTTTTGATAGAAATAATTAAATAGTATAATAATATTATACACCAAGGTAGGGCACTAAAATTATAATAAGGTGCTAGGCTTATGAATGTCTTCACCACCGTGGTGTATACACATTTTTCTCCACTTTTACCCTGTTTTCTGACTGACAAGTACACTGTCAGTTCTCGTAATATTATGAGCGCACTTCTTATGTCATCAGTCATTCATGGCTGGGCGCGAATTTTAAGCTAATGGCATTTTCATACGTAATATAACAAGTGATATGATTATCATCGATGATATTTTCGAGTGAAACCGAGCTGCAGATTTAACGAGTCCGAAGGACAGGTTAAATGTGCTGCTTCGGTTTTACGAGATATATCTTCGATCAATAATCATATCACGAGCTTATATTTAATGAGAGAATATATTGAATTTATTATTACAATTACCCCAACGATTAGAACAGATTTTTACACTTTCAATATGAACTGTCAGGTCAATATGAAAAATTACCCTTAGCAACGAACCAAAATAAGGTGATTATTTTTTTCACTTGTCAAAATCTGACATTTTGGTGGTTTTAACCAATAGCAATACATTATTCTAGCCAATCATTCGGTATTATACTGATAATTATGCTTCCTCATCGATAAAACCTTGTTTACATCGAAACGTCACTCCTCCTAACGGAGTCGTGATTTTATCAAATCGGTTTGTTTTCATATTTTTGCCAAATAAACAAGTTTTCGTGGAAAAGAAAAAATTATTGATAAAATTTGAAGCACTCGTGGTATTACCTTTGATAATTTCTTTGTTTTTTATCATCGCTGTGATAGACATGTATCTAGGGAGATTCTCAATATTGATTGGTGGAAAACATGTCACGTGACATATGAATTATATTCTCATTCTAATGAATTTATCTTGATAGGTAATTTCAAGCTGCAAATATATTAAAGACAATCTCTGGGTATACACAATTATGTTGCACAACCTACCAACCCTGAATTCTCAAAATATCTATATCTAAGTACCTAGAGTATAGAGGCATAACCGTAACTATGCAAAATCAGGCACTAGGTTGTAGCTGAAGCGTTCACTTATCACGGTCCAGGGTTAAGTTGCGCTTAATTATTAATCAAATATATCAATTGAGTCTACTGTTTGAAAAATTACTTTGTGATATTTGCACATATTATGAATAACTTTTCCCAATTAATTATACCATCTTATGAAAAGTCTAAGATATTATATTGGACAATTCCTAACAGCTCTAACAAAACTAATTACATTTTGCCATTTTGTGTCATATGCAACAATTTCATTCAATCATGTCAAGACGTGGCTACAATATTACCACATCACAACCAAATTAATACTGGAGAAATGAAACTAACGAATAGTGCAATAATGTACCTGCTGGAAATACAATAAATGAATGGATTAAATCTGCTGCTGAGGCAATTGGCTTGAGTGTAAAGGACAAAAAGATAACAAATCACTACAATAATACAAAATCTGTTGACGCAATGGCAAAAAGTGGTGTAGAGAAACAACAATTGCTGGAAATTACTGGTCATAGCAATCATTCCAAAAAACTAGCTGTACTTTTAATAAATAAATGTTTCGTTGTGTTGTTATAAATGCTTCTACCAAAAATACTCCGAACATTCCTCGGACATTGACAAATGCCTCAAAATTTTTTAAGCTCGTTGCTCCAAAGACTTGCATGCATTGGCATTACTGGGTCAACGAGGACAACTGCCTTCCTCCGCTACATTGTGTCATAATGTGTGAAGCAAGGGCAACTCTAGCCCGACTGGGAAAAGCGTCAGACTATGACGAGGTACATGGGAGAAGACACATAGAGCGAATGAACTGATCTGGTATTTCAGGTACCTATTTCAAACAGAGGTCTATGCAATACTTCCATGTGCAAGGGTAAATAACATGAGAGCCTACAACAACAGGCAGTTCAGGATCTACAGTGACAGTCATCTGCCCTTCAAGAACTTCAGAGCTCTAAGGTAACATCTCGGCTGGTATGAGAATGCGGACTGGTGACTCGAAACAGTGTAACACTGGTGTGAGTCTCAGGTCACAAAGGAATCGCTAGCAATGAAAAAGCTGACGAACTGGCAAAAGCAGGATCGTCAACCCTGATGGACGGACCCAAACCAGCTGTGGGCGATCCCAGTTGCTCCACTAAGTCATGGTTAAAAGGGTGGGTGAAAGAACAACACAATAAATACTGGTAAATACGCCTAGGCAATCACATAGGGAAAAATTTATGAAAGAACCATCAGAAAATGTAGCGGAAGAACTACTCTCAATGGGCAGGTACAAACTACGTACCATAACAGCGCTTCTTACGGGACACTTTCCCACAAACACCTGAACAAAATGGGGCTGTATAACGGTGACCATACATGTAGAAGATGCAAAGAGGTCACCGAAACACCTTTTTTATTAAATTATGCTATTCTGAGACGTTGGACCACAGGAGGCAGAAACTGTATTTGTTTCTTTCTTTCATCAAGCCTTAGTATCTCTTGAATTTGTATGCCCTGTTTTTTTTAAGATTGATTAGTACCCACGGAATTCATCCAAGTACTTGGCATCCGTTAATAAATTGTTCTAAGTTTCTTGAACAGTATAAGTTTTCAAGAAATGTTAGTTTTTGTTATTATTAGAAGTAATGATTTTGTTCTTTTATTTCCAATGACAATAATTTTCTCGTTAATCATTTTAATCTTAATTCGAGAAGTAGTTTCTACCTTTCAGTTCGATCACCAATAGAGTGTGTCTTATAGTTTTCATATCTTGGAGCAATAATTTATCAAGATATTACCAAATAATTATGTTAAATTCACACAGTTACTCTTTCAAATTTAGTATTCTCTCACATTTCTGGATGCGCACATTAATTAATAATTTTTGCAAAATAGTTTACTTTCTATCTACCACCGCATATCCTTCGAATTATCATAATGAATTTGTTTCATAATTAAATTATTCATTTACCATATTCATAACACCTTATAAAATAATAATAATGATTCTCTCTCTCCACCTTCTTTAAAGGTGTGTAAGTAGATATCTATCCACACGTTTCACAGAGACGTATTTACCATCGAACCAGAAATAATCAACTCAGATGTGATACAAATTCCTATTTTCTCCGATTGGCAGCAAATATTAAATTTGCTGACTGATATCAATCAGCAAAGTATTACTTTTCCTGCCTAGATAGCAAAATCTTCGGCAAATATTAGTTGTTTTCTTTTTCCACCTTTTTAACAATGTTTAACCTTCACTTTCCCAGCACTTTAATATTCTTATCATTCAAATGTTTTGGTTGGAATTATCTAAAATTTTTCTAAAAAATGTAACTAGTGGTCCGCATTAGCGACTCTATTAATATTTTCAGAAAGTGCATCATCTCTACATCATGTGGGCTGTTCTAGGCGTTCATCTATACTTGTCTATTTTTATTATAGTTGTAAAATTTCTAAAAATAAATACTGCTGCATCTGATCTAACAAACGACAGAGTTCAGTAGCGCGATCCGAAAGTCGTAAAATACGTTTTCAACATTTAGATATTTTAAATATCTTCATAACCACCAGCATTAACGTTTTTTTATAACTTATTTTAGTAAAGATTAGTTTTATGGCTTATAGTATCGATGAAAAAACTGTTTTGAGTTGAAAGGTTTTAGTGACGGAACCAAAATGCAGCCTACAATGTTTCGATACAAAAAATTGAAGTATAAAGTGAAAAATATAATAACACACAATTTCTGAATGATATTAAACTTGTTTTCAATATATCATCCGGAAATTTTTAGCAACAATTTTTTTGTATGATAATATTGACCCAAATGGTATTTGCTTTCGTCTACTTAAATTAACCTCTGCTCCCATTTCTTTAAATTTTTTTGCACCAAATGACAAAAATAAGCATTTTAGGTCGTTTGCTTGTGGAACGTCACCCAATAAAATTTAGATTTGAGTAGGGGATTGGAAAAAATCGTAAGAGTACCATTCTCGAGGTGGAAAACTACGTGTCCTCTTTCTATTCACACATCCAGTTACACTTAATCATTTGAGCCCAATAAATTCTACTACTACTGTGATTACCATCAAAATTCGTTCCTAATGACGACTGGGAAAACTTATTCCACTTAACAGTCTTTTGGCAGCCACTCCTAACTTTCTATTCTCAAATGACATCCCTTGTCTGTTTTCGTTGAAAGCTGCTTGTCATTCTATTCGGAATACACCGATGTAGCAAACTTGTCAGTTTTTTAATATGAGCATAAAAAAATATTTTGAAATCTCTAAATATCCTTACAGATTAATTACAAAATAAGGAAAAAGAGCTCAGAATTATTTCCTGCAAATTCCATACAAGCTTCAAAAGGTCTCTTGCGTCCCTTGCGATTTTGTGTTTGATATACAAATTCTTTAAGATAGGTAATTCCACAAACAAAAATCCAGTGACGTTAGACCGGACGATCGGAAAGGCCAGGCTATAGGTGTTATCCATCTATTGTGAAAATATTGATTAAGATACTTCACCAACAATGTCTGCATTATGAAATGGAACAGACCTGATGCTGGATACATTAGCAGCAATGTCTAAATAAAGCATCTGATTAGCATAATGATGACTAGTCTACAATTTTCATCCTAATATCCAGATATCCCCTCTTTTTTGCAGGAATCACACTTTACACTAGTTGATTTTATAAAGATTGGATACTACTGGATATTCATTCAAGAATTCATCTATGTAGGTATGCTTATTACTTTTTCATTAAATGAAAGTTAATAAATTGGGACTTTGAATAGTCCATCCTGTATATAAATGCGTATACTGAACTGAACCGATTAAAGAACATTTCAAATAATCGATCAACCATATATATTATATATTTACTGTCTATCGATAAATTTAATTTGAATTGGTTGATCAAAAAGTTATGTCATAGTTAGTAACATTTCCGAATTGAAAATTATCAGTGCAAGACCACAAAATATTAAAAGAAATTATTAAATCTATTTACGAACACGCTTAGAAAATTTAATATGTATGTTTAAATTCATCTCTCTCAACAATAGTTCATTAGGACAAATTCCTTGAAAAAAATTAACAATAATAGATCCGGAAGATGTGGAATATAATATATTTAAGTTGTAATAGTTGTGGATAATTATTGACCCTAGAGGGAAGGTCAGTATAGTGAATTATTAATATCCTTAACATTCGACTAACACGCCTTTTTACCAAAAAATTTTGCGTTGAAAAGTAGACTAGAGGTAGGTAAAAATTCAAATAAATTCATTGCGTCTGTTTGTGTTGTGAATGTGATTCAATAAATAATTGTCAATTTACTTGCAATTTACACATTTTTTCAAATATATTGTGGAGTCATTTAGAAACAGTTAGTTTCATTTAAAACCATATGATGAGTAGATTCCACGAAGTGAGGGTTTATACAGTTAACTCAAATAATTTTTGATGATTCGAGGCTTATTGGATAAATCTTCGAAGCTTGACTTGGATGAAAATAATAAATATGTTATATTTTATAAGGTATTTTATCCTATATTGTTGACTGGTCGTTTGCCCGTGAGTAAGTGAAGTCTAGCTCTACGATAAGAAATGATTTACGCCAAGCTATAACTCTTTAAAATTGGTATGGAGACCAAGGCCATATTGTATGAGGATTAAATCTTTTCCACCGCCGCCAAAATTTGCCTGGAGTACAGGCTGATATTAATTAAGACACAACCCCGCTAAATTTGACCGGTTAGCAGAGCAGTAGTAGACCATCTCCTTGAAGGTAAAGCCGAGAAAAAAAGATCTGACCATTGGAAAGATCTAGTAGGGCTTATACAATATACAATCAAATATTCTTCTGGATGACTACAACCAGTTGAGATCAAATGAAAGCATAAGTCAAAGAAGGAGCTTTTACGGGACATTTTCGTCTGAATGGACACCTGAAAAAGCTCAAAATAATGGAGGAAAAATAATGTATATTTTGTGGCATGGAAGAAGAAACCTCCATTCACAAACTTTATAGCTGTATAGTACTTCAGAATCGTAGGGCATAGCACTTGTGAGATTACTGGATAGAAAAGGAACATTTACCTGAATTGAAGCCTTCAGATATCCTGAAATTCCTCCGTAAAATAGGAATTATTAGTTTCAGAGACTCTCCTCAGATACTAAGTAGAAGTAAGGGGGCCCACTAGATCTTTTGGGTCTCAGTAAATGTCACCTCAAAAAACATATATACATCTACTTGAATGTTTGAACGCATTGAGACGTTAGTTTATTTGTATTTTCACTCCAAGTCCTTTGATTTAATACCCACTTATGAGAATGTTTGAATATAACTAATCTGCCATCTTGGATAGCCCGTTATATTGGAATTAGAGTGAAGTGATTTCATCTTCTTCATTTTTCTTAGCGAACTCGTTAATTTGAAGCGACGCCATTCGAAATACTTACCTAGAAAATTTTATTCTTCGATCAAACCTTCATATAAAGAAGCTCATATATTTAACATTTCCATATACTCCATTTTTAATTTCCATTTTCCTTTTTTGTCATAACAATAAAAAATGTATACGTGAATCTTTCGATAAAAGACGTGAAAACACCGAGTAGTCCGCTTAAGATTTCTTCTTTCGGTGGGTAGTCGTAACATCACCTACAAATCACATTTTAACTGTCCCATCTTCTGTGTCCCGTTATCTCTCACACACGCTACAATCTCTCCATTCCATGTAAATGTTGTATATTCGGACAAGCGGTATGCGTAGGAATGATATTGTTGTTATTTCGGACTTAAACTAGGCTATACCAGTGGCGTAGAGCAAACGTCTCAAATCTTAACTGAACAATTATTTGGAAACTTAAATTTCATAAATAAGTTATTCAAATTTGTCCATTATTTCCGGAGGGACATTATATATAATTCAACATTTCACATGTACAGCGCATCATCAGTCCGTAGATTCGTCAGCAAGGGCATACGGCGAGCCCTTGCGTAACCAATCATTAGGACTGACCATCAGTCGCATATGTAACGGCTCTAACAATTCTTAGCTCATTTCTGTCACCTCTTAAGATCTTACTGTGTACCTGCTTTGGAGTGTTCCTCTACCACAGTAATCTATGTTAGCTCTGTACCCATTTTAGTATTTGTCCTCGGACTCCTCGGATCATCCTTTTTTGTGTTCTCAAGAACTGGTTTTGGTCCAACATATTTTGGTGCGAAACCTTTTCTCTCGCGAAATCGTCAGGTTCTACATTTTCAGAAATATAGTAGTGTCCTGGCACCCACACTAATCTAGCTTGTATGTGGTCTGATACATCATTTAGTTCTTTCTGTCTGGCATTTTTCCACCAGTCTGGATGCTACATTGCGGCAATTTAAAGCTGTTAGTCAGTTAATATGATTATTCTATAATTATTGGTCAAATGTTTGTTAATATTGACACATTTTAGGATAGAATAGATCTTCGCATACAATACATAGATATGTCTTCTTAGTCTTTGACCCGTCTGTACACAAAGTTTCTCTTTGGAAAAATTGTCTGCTTTTGCATTGCCAGTCCTTTCTGATCTTCACTTTATATTTAGGGCCATATGGTCTGTTTTGATGTTTAAAATGGCTGAATTAACCGTTTTCTTGCTCAGGAAATTCCGCAGCCTAAGTAACCTCACCCTGGCAAACTTTGTTCATTAATCTACATACTTTAAGATACTCATGAGAAAAATCAACCGTATTGCTACTCATTTGTATTTTTGGTCTAAAATGACCTTTATATATACCGACTGGCCTATGATAGTTTTCGGTTATTTACCAATACTTCATACAAACTAAAAGCCAAATTGTGGTAAAAATCCGCAACAGCATAAAGGACAATTATTGTTTATCGATAAAAATTGTTTCGAAAATATCTTCAACCAGGTTTTTTAATTATCCATTTCCAGTAGTTTCGTGACTGAATATATAATGTTTAATTTGAATTTAAAATGGTGGGTGGTTGTTTATCCAAACGAAAAAAAATAGCAACGGTCCAATTTACTTGACTAAACAAGATGAGTACATCGAAGATTGCAGAAACCGAATGATTGAATAAATTATAACGTCTAAGTAGAAGCGTTTAATTAAAAAATCTAAAATGTAGGTCCCTGCATAAATAAATAAAAACCACCGACCAAAATAGCAACCCATTCAATTCCGTCCACTCTTACTTTTTTCCATCCACAATCGTGCATTTCGGTATTGTTAAACTTTGCACGGTAGAATGGAGGCCCATGCTCTACTTACCACGTTATGTAAAAGCGGTAATTGAGAGAATTTAACGTTTAACATCGCTGTGACTAGATTTATTATGCAACTGCCGAGACGGCAAAAAAATTATCGCGGTTAATTTGGATCGGTCAGACACACATTTTGGGCAAAACGCAATTTTCTTATTAGATTTTGGACCGAGCAGAATCGATTAGGTATTCTGGAAAAATAGTTTTTTACTGCTGTTGAATTTAGGTCACCGCAAACATTATTTTTTATTTGGTAATCTTACCTTACCTGTTCTATTGGAACTATAATATTTGCTGTAATACCGGAACATTGGTGGAAATTTGTTTTTTTTTAGTGAAATTACTGCAGAACTAGGTGATAAAGGTACAACGACCTATATCTGAAATTTGCAAATTAATGGTTCAAAGTGAGGGGGTAAAAAAATTCTCATTAAGTCGATTTTTATAATATTTGAGGAAAATAGTATTAATTTGCATTATTTGAAATCAATCTGTAGGTACTTTTACACCGGGCTTACCAAATTTTTAGTCCGAGGTCTTGAGAGCAGGTAATACGGTACCTGTGCCACCCCCCTCCACTTTCCACCGGCCCCTCCCCGGAGCCCCGCCCCCTCCTGGCCCCGCCCCTTGACATATGACAGTAGTAACCTAACCTAACCTAACTAACCATAGGTCCTATGGCCCTATGGACCTATGGTCACACCTGTCATATGTCACTTGTCACCTTCTCCGGGGGAGTGGGCGGGGCTCCGGGGGAGGGGCCGGTGGAAAGTGGGGGGGGGGGTGGCACAGGTACCGTATTACCTACTCTTGAGGTCTAGTCCGTGGAAGTAAGAATGAACAATGGAAAAGATTTCCACCAGAGATATTACTTTTTTGAACGAAAGTATATGTAGCATATACTACTTTCCTAGATTTGTGAGAAGATTCTGTTCGAGCTTGCGATGCAGCTTGCAAGAAAAGTTTGGAGCACGTTAATATTTTCAAAATACGTGGTTTTTGGAGACAAACATTTAAAAAATATTAATGAATCTATGAATTATATTTTTCAACGTAAGAATGAAGAAAAACGGAGAAAAGAGAATATTTTTTCAGAAAAATTCGTAAAAAATGGTGTAATTTTTTTTCAAGGCATAAATTTTGCTATTGGTGGGAATCGACGTTTTATCAGGTCTGCTAACACCTTGCATGCTTATTTTTTCAAAAAAATATCAACTTTACTTATAAAACGACTTTAAAAATCATAAAATTTGAAAGTCCGCCAAAACGTGTTTGACGTCACTGTTGACGTCACATATTTACACGTATTTGTTTACATTCTTATTCGTGTATCGTGTATTGCGCTCTGAGTTTTTGTGACTTAATTTGTTTTTGAAAGCTTTAAAAATGAATAACGCCAAAAAAAAAACTTCACATTCCAAGTATTGCATTGTTCCAGAGTGCAAATCGACGTCTAGTAAAACTCCAGACAAAATATTTCCTACTTCACCTAGTGGCGCAAGCAAAAATGCATAATCATCTCTGGAAGTATGCCAGACCCGAGAGCCCTACACCAACCACAAAACCTTCGCTAGCCATATCTTCACTCAAAAATTATAACGGATCGTCACTGAACTATAAACTAGTAAATGAAATATTTTTTTCTAAAGGTGGATTCATGCAACATCACTTTATTTAACTATATCCTGAGGGATAATCTACCCAAACCTATGCATTACTGGCCATGGCATTTGTAAATATGTTACGTCACACGTATTCGGAAATCCTCGGGTGTTGGTCGGAAAGTGCATTGAAATTTGAATTTTATTTCAAAATTTGGAAGTTATTTGAAATGGAAACTGTTTTATTTCCTGTTATTAGTTATTTTTGATATCAACTTTACCATTACAAATTAATATCTAAGCAAAGTATGAAATATGCGTGTACCCTATTCTCTTGTTATTGTTCATAAGACTAAAACTTATTATCTATCGATTGCAGTAAGCGGCGTATCGATAGCGTTAATGTTCATGAAAAGAGACAAGATTGAAAAAAAAAAATATATGGTGAAATTTTGTAGGTTCGCTATGTTGAATTTTCAAAATCTAAAAACATCAACGTTTTGAGGTGTCGGACTACTATATATTCATGTATTAGAATGTCGTTTTTTTCAAAAACTAGGGGTTGCCCTCAATTTTCTTGTACAATCAAATCTAAAAAAACTATAGCTGTTACATTTCACATGCTCCAAGCTTTGCTAGGCAGCTCGACCAGAATCTTCTCACGGAAAATCTAGTCTATACTACATATACTTTCGTTCACAAATGTGAAATCTCTGGTGCAAATCTTTTCCATTTCACAAAAACTTTCGACCTAACTTCCCCGGACTAGTCTAAATGACATCACGTGTACTTTACTTTTGGTGTAAACACCCAAGGAGTAAAATTTAGTACTCGAGTTTGATCCGTCTCAACTAGGGTTTAAATTCAAATTTTAACGGTGTAAACACGGCACATTAGTATTCGTGGACAAAAGTGACGGTTTGCGAAAAGCACAGAGTGAAAATAGGTCAGCTGTCACGTAAGATCGGGTCAAGATAACCTGGGAAAACTAAAAAAATAACTAAACGTAAGAATAAAATCGAAATCTACCATCAAATTACATCAAGATTCAAGGTCATGCCATTTTAATGTGAAAATGTAAATGTTACGCTAGCCTGGACTATTTTAATCCAGCAAAACAGTCAATATAAACAGTTATGTTCTATAAAAAGTTAAATGAGTCCACGATTTGATCCACACGGTGTAAACCAAAACTAACCTAGTGATGAAAATGGCTCGTTTGAAATTAAACAATGAAAATGATCTAAGCTTACTTTCAATATTTATTTGTATGCCAAGTACTGAAAGTGCTATGATACAAATTTTCATTATGATACAGATTTTTAAGCCAATGGGAATGCGACATTCGCACAATATTTAATATAGCCATGGATACCTGGTTGATATTTCTGAAATTAGTTATATAAGGTCTGTTCCCTGCAATAAAAGTGTAGCACTGAGCTATACGATTTTATTTATTTTAATTATGTTTCAATGCTTCTTGCAGTATACAAATGCAATATACGTAGATAGTCCCAAATTTATCAATTTTACGCGCATTTTTTCACAGATAGGTATACCTGAATTTCTCAAAATTATATATCTCAGTGCTACACTTTTATTGCAGGCGAACAGACCTAATATAATTAATTTCAGAAATATTAAGTGACACTTAATTTGACAAGTGTCAAATAATTTTGATTCTCAAAAGTAGCTATATTTAAAATTAATTAAGCTAAATAATTTAATTGTGTTAAAATAATGAGTGATAGCGAAGAATTTTCTCTGACGCCTCCAGAAATTAGAGAAAGAGCCGCAGTTGACAACATATTACCAGAAAAATCCAAAAAAACTTATGAAAAATTATACAAACAATTCATAGATTGGGGAAATAATAATTCTTATCAATCGGAGTAAAAAAAAATTGTATGCAACTTTCATGTAATGGCCATTAATACACTCGCATATTCCATAGGAAACTCGCCTGCGGCTCGTTTCGTATCCTACAACATGCTCGTGTCTTAATGGCTATCATTACATGATCGTTGCATAAAATACTATTATTTATTATTCGTTTGAAAAAGCTACTGTGTTAGCGAAACGCGTCACAACTTTAAGTTTAAATATAATGTAGATTTAACAAATTGAAATTGTTTGATTTCATAACATTTTATTTATTGAACAATATAGGTAATGTACTTGATATTTGGAATATCAATATCAATTTATTAATTATTTGAAAAAAGTAATGTTGATCACCCTCAGGACAATAATTATGAATATTCGTTGTATTGAGGTTATGCAAAATCATCGAAGTGAACCTGTCAACATTGAAGTGGCTAGAGTGTAGAGTCGCATTAAGTAAGTTAAAGTTGTCTACTCCAAAGCGTCCCGAAAGAGTTTTGCAGTACGGAACTGTCTTTTTCACTACATGGAACACTCAAAACGCAATATCTTCTGTATGTTCCTTGTGGTATATTATTCATTCTTTTTTTAATTTCTTTCGATATGTAAATGAATACAAAACAAGCAACTTTCAGATGGCGTCGTCTAAAAAATAATATGGTGAATGTGACAGAATTGTAACTAGAACATATTTTGTTATATTTGCTACAAGATATTCCGTTGGACCCCGACCCAGCCGTCACACAGTGAAGAGTCAACAGAGGATGGTTGTTTTCAAGCAAAAGTTGTGAATACGCAATAATAAAGCCAAATATAATCAACATTTTTGAATACATGTTAATATCTCAAAAACGCTTAAGGTCGGATGTATAGAGGAATGAGCATAAAATTTCTTGAAATTTAGTGGAATAATAAATATTGGTAGATGTTGAAAACATCAATAGCATACCTTTAACGGGATACTTCATTGGTTGATAACTTTCCAAATATGATTTTCAATGTCCCCTGTAGATGTCATTCTAGAAAGTTTGGGTCTTGAGCAACAGACTAATTCTGCTTGTTTTTCACATTAAACTTTGTGAAAACGGCTCCCCTTTAAAATAATGAAGCCTACAGGTCTCATGGGTTTCCGTTCTGAGAATAATTTTCTTAACAGCCCTGTATATTTTGGTTGGTATCAGGGGGGTTTAATTTTCAATATGAAAGTTTGCCTGCCAGTCAATATTTTAGTAAAAAATTACTAGAACGATAAGAATAAATCTTATGTATATACATATAGGGTAGGTACTCTACACAAAGTGACATTAAAATTTATATTGTAGAATCCGAGAAGTTGATAATACATAGGGTGTTACATTTAAAATAACAAAAGTTGTCGCTCGTTCAGTTTTTTTTTTTAACGGAAAGGGACATGCATGTCAATAGTATATTATACAACAAGGTGGAGAAGACTATTATTATTGACCGAGCATCAATAATAAGGTGCAACTAGCACAAACGCACCACGAGAAGCGCTTACCCCGTCGTCTGATTGACAAGTACTCTGTCAGCTTTCGATATATCGTACACGTTATGTCAGCAGTCATTTTTGGTTGAGCGAGAATTTTAAGCCAACGGTATTTTTATTTTAATAATTTCATCTTGATAGGTAATTTTAAGCAGCAAATATTTTGAACACAATTGGAAATTTGCTGGGCTGAGAATTTAGAGTAAAAAGAGGATTATGTTGAAAAATAAAATAAAAAAATTACATCGAAGTAACTTCTTTAGGCGGTGCACAGTAATTTTGCTAATATTCCTGCTATATCTTAAACTTAAACTTTATTAGAATATTTATCATTATGTAAGACATTGCTTATAGGTATTCAAAATAATAGGTATATGTCTTTGTCTGATACACCTTTATAATAGTAAACAACGTATATTTTTCAAATTGAACAGCCCACCTCTTTTCATTGTTTACAATTTTATAAAATCAAAGCAAACTACGGCTCGTAAATTATCCACTTCTAAAATAATCATCTTTTATACCTCTTCCTGACTACAATTACCCACATTGTTTTAGTTTGAAAAAAAGTACTATATTTAATTTCGTAGCTTTTGTATTCAAATGTTGTATACTAAATAGCCGTGTGGTGTGAGAATGTCCATGTTATCGCTTTCATTGGATGACCTGGTTTCTGTTAGATCTATAGAAAGTGTACATGCAGACTGAATATTTGCGGTCTTATACGGGGTCTCTCTTGTTAAATCTAAATTATTTTAGATTTTTTACATCCTAAATACTGAGTCTACCTGGAAATAATCACAAATACAGTAAAACTTTCTTATGATTGAGAAATTGTGGCATTTACCACATTTTTTGTCACTTAGTTATTCTTTTTAATGCGACTTGCATGAAACGCTGGATCGACAAACCAATCGATCATTTTAACCCTCAAAGGTTTACTAAAAAATCGCTTGTAAAAATGGTAGAATGGTAGATAAGGCTTTATAAGTTTACATGTCAACCGTTAGAGCCGTTGACTATATTAAGATCAAAAGAATTACCAAAAAATTTTTTGTTACGTATAATATCAGTAGCTCGTACTAGTTGGTATGTGACTTTTATTACTTAGCTTAGAGTATGTGGTTCAAAATAATTATTGAAAAGTGAGATTCGACCTAAAAACTTGCATAAAGTAAATAAAGTTATTAATATTGAAGTCAAATTGGGAATAAGAAAGTAAGTATTAAATTCATTTTTCGGTACTATGATTGGTTTTGTTCGACTTTCAGTTCTTGAGAAGAATAACTGTTGATGAAGGACATACCCCTCCATTTATTTTTATCTAAAATGACTACGGTTACAAAATGAGTAGTAGTAAACTAATATTTTGTCAAGTCTGCTTCAGACATACAAAGAAATTGTTGAAGGTGAAGGTGAAGGAGATACTCACACCACTCATCAAGTGGATGAACACCAAAGTACGCCATATCCCAAAAAATATATATTGTGAAAATGAGTGGAGCAGCTTAACTTAAAAAAAATATCAGGCAACGGAAACTGCGTCCAAAACACAAAGGTTGATGGAAAAATGGAGATATAGTAATAATAATGGAAGAATCTGAATTTGACCAAATTGGACACACAATTTTGAGCCTGTCAACATATCAATAGAATCCACAAATCTTGCATAATTACACAATTGGAGGGCTAAGTAGATAAAGGGACTGTGATAAAAAGTGAGTTTTCAGTTATTGAGGGTAAGTTTTTTTGGGGAGTTATTATTGATAATTTTTTACTAAATATAGTAACCAATCAAATTACTTAATTTGAAGTCATGTGTCAAATTTCATCCAATCACCTCTGGATTACAGCGATAATTTTTTACTAAATATAGTAACCAATCAAATTACTTAATTTTAAGTCATGTGTCAAATTTCATCCAATCACCTCTGGATTACAGCGATAATACCCTACATGTCGTGTTTTCAGTTTGGTTAAACGTCAAACTGATTAAAACTAATAAATTGTGTATTTAAAATTATTAAACGTCAGATTGACAATCAATTTTTTGATATCTACAAAGTAAAAAATTATCTTATCGAATACTCCTCGGGCCTTGATAAATACTCAAAATTTTGTCATAGAGAATCCTTCAAGCGAGTTGCTCAAGGATAATAGCCCTCGGCCTGCGGCCTTGGGCTATTATCAAGCAACACGCTTTCAGCATTCTCTATGACAAAATTATCTCGGTATTATCAAGACCCTAGGGGTATTACTATTGATAATACCCTACATGTCGTGTTTTCAGTTTGGTTAAACGTCAAACTGATTAAAACTAATAAATTGTGTATTTAAAATTATTAAACGTCAGATTGACAATCAATTTTTTGATATCTACAAAGTAAAAAATTATCTTATCGAATACTCCTCGGGCCTTGATAAATACTCAAAATTTTGTCATAGAGAATCCTTCAAGCGAGTTGCTCAAGGATAATAGCCCTCGGCCTGCGGCCTTGGGCTATTATCAAGCAACACGCTTTCAGCATTCTCTATGACAAAATTATCTCGGTATTATCAAGACCCTAGGGGTATTACTATTGATAAACTCTCAATACCTAGAAAGAGTTGAATAGATGAGGCTTTTACTTGATGTAGATCCATACTAAATTATGAAATAAAACAATTTTAATTTGCTAAATTCTAAATTATATTTAAACTTGAAGTTGTGACGCGTTTCGCTAACACAGTAGCTTTTTCAAACGAATAAATTCCAGCCCCTTGATCCACTAGTGTACTGTGGTTAATAACCAGCAAAATGAAAAAATTAGCTACACAGGGCCAAAATAAAAACGAATGAGAAAGCACATACTAGTTGTATCAAATCATTGAATTACATAAAATGTAAAAATAAAAAGTGGAAATTGTCATTGTGTAAAAACAAAGCGTTTCTTATTAGTTTTTATTATCTAATGTCTGTTAACGGTCCACTGAGCTAAAAACCACTGCATAAACTATATATGCTTTGTTCATACATCATTGGTAGTTATCAATGTTCCTTTTACAAAAAGATAAAAACACGTCAATAAACACATTGTCCTACTGTGCTTATGTATCATTATCATTAGCCAGTTTGATAGAACCACTAGTTCTTCAGGGATGTATTGCTGCCTCAAGCTGGTGATTTTTCATGTTTGGTATCCTTACAACTCTAAAATTCTGCATTCAACATTTTATAGGTGGTGAGTTCTATAAAGAGTGTGTTAATTGTAAAAAAATTACCCCTACTCGTGTTCTTCGACGTAGGGAACGCGGGAAACACTAAAAGGGCAGTACTAAGCGCGAGGCTTGGAGTAGGGAAGGAGCTAGTTAAACAGGTAGAGGACTACCTAACGGAGCCTGCTATAGTTGATTCCAGGGGGAGGAGGTATGGGACGGAGATTGGAGTGCCGCAGTGCTCGGTTCTGGGACCGACGCTCTGGAAGTGTGCTTTTGGCGAAGTTTGTGGGATAGTAAGTGAGGAGGGGAGTGAGATTACGGTGTATACAGACGATGTCTGTCTGGTATGTACGGCAAAGGGAGAGGCGGAGATAGAAAGATAGGCGGAGAGGATGTGTAGCAAGATTGTGGAGAATATAGAGTGGTGTTGACTGGAAGTGGCTGAGAATAAGAAAGGAGCTTTTGGTGAAGGAGCGGAGAAGGGCAGTAAAAGTGGGGGTAATGGTGAAGGAAAGGAAAATTCGGATGGCGTAGGCGGTGAAATATCTAAGGGTGTGATTGGATAGCCAATTATCCTCAGAAACTCATATGTTGAAGGCTGCTCAGGAGGCAAAAATAAGGCAGCATAGCTGAGAGATTAATGGGTAATGTGAAAGGTCCAGGAGAGTGGAAGAGGAGGATAATTGGTAGAACACAGTATGCTGTATGATGCGAAAGTGAGGGTTAAAAAAACGTGGGGTGAGGTGAATGCGTTGGTTGGGCCACTCCAGCGGGTACAGAGAGAGATACTCCTGAGAGTGGTTGCAGCAGCGGTGCTGTCAAGGTCCTATCCATTAAACGTGATGGCTAGAGCCAGTTAGAAACGCTGGAAGGGTGTGACCAGAGGGAACGTACAGAAACGGATGGATGAAGAAATAGTGAAAAGAGGGAATAAGTATGAGAGTGCGCTAAAAGGGGCGATTGGGAGCAAAAGAAATTGGGTGGACAGGAAATTCGAGGAGGTGAACTACTTTTTGACGCAAGTACTCACAGGACATGGGTCAAGAGTAGGTTTCCTCCACAAGATTGGAAAACGGGAGACTGGAGAGTGTGAGAGATGTGAAGTAGAGGATAATGTGGGACAGATGCTGGAAGAACGAGGAAGGGCTTAAGAATTTGGAAAGTGTATTAGGAGAGGCGGAGTATTGGAAAATATGGTGGAGATAATGATGAGGGAATAGGAGGAATGGATGGAGATGTGGCGCAGTAGAGAGAATAATTGAGGAAAGAGATATGGCATGTGGGAGGTAGGAGCGATAGAACGGAGAAGATGACGGAGAGTGTGAAGTATGCTAGGATAGTGATTCCAAGGCGAAATAACGGCGAGTTTAAGGTGGGTTTGGTTGGTAGGCATTCCATTGGGAATAAATCCAATACTGTTTGGATATTGGTTTGGATCCAGTAGAACACGAGTATCCTATCTCAGCCCGAAAAAAAAGCATCTACTACCTTAAAGAACGCATTTATGAGGCATGTATTACACCAGCTTTTATTCAGGATGCGTGCACAATCAAGAGCTCTTTTGAAACGTTTTAAAGCTTGTATGAAATGAAAATTATGTACTGTTATTTTTTCTACATTATTTGTATTTTATTTTAGTGGGAATATTTAGAAATTACAAAATGTAAACTTTTGAAAATATTAACTGAGGAGTGGCTACCAAAGACTGTTGAATGAAATATAGTCTATTATACGTTATTAGGAAAAAATGATGATGCCATTCACAACAGTTTTCAGATACTATATCTTTTAGATTAAGCGAGAGATATTGCCTATAAACAATAAATTGGACGGTGTATACATAATCATACAATGTTTTTAATATTCACATAAAATCTTGTACGCCATTGGTACCTTTACGACAGATATCGGCCAGTTTCCTTACCCTGTTCCGATAACGCGTAGATTAAGATAGGTTTACCAAACTATACTAATACGAAATGAATGACTCTCTATGAAGAATTGAAAAAAAGAGTCGTCAGTTAAATTTTTGGATGAGCAATAAGTATTTGGTTTCTTGTTGAAATTCCCAGAAATATGAAAAAACTCAATATTTATAACCTTTTTGGCCGTTCTTATTTCATTATTTTAAATTACAGCAAATATTCAAAAAATTTGGACGGATAAATTTAAATCCGGTTCTGTATATTAAATGTAGTGCTTGATCGCTAATAATTTTGTAATACTTTTGTAAAGTAATTCCAATGCCAGTAAAGGTAATTCACACAATATAAATATAATTTGGAATGACAGCATGAAAACTCGGTGTTTGACCCCATCACCCAGTTAGTTACAAATTAATTATTTCAGAGGTTTTGTGTATTTTTATATATGCGTATATGAATAATTCACAATTAAAAAGCATAACAAGATCTTTGATTAAGTTTGTATTGTTAAGGAAGAAAAAAGGTATAACTACTTTTAGAGGATGATACGTCTTGTTATCATTGTAAATTTCTCAATAACTTTCAATAGAAACTGAGCTAAAAATATGATATTACATAACGAGATCTGAAGGAAGCTCATTACATACCAGTAAAAAAGTTGTGTTATATTTTTTCTACGATTATCTCTATTTATAAAAATAAACAGGAGACAATTCAAATAAAACGTTTATTTAAAATAATAAATTTCAAAAAATCTGGAAATTATTTATACCTATACCCCTACTAGTGTTTATCGGCTGTTCAATAATACGTAGTGAATGGCAGTAAACTGCATGATGTGTCCTTTTTGCATTGGTATTTTCAGTGTATGTAAAGTCTATAAATTACTTTCAATTGAATTTATAACTCTATTGACATCTCAATATTAATTGACTTCGATATTTAAACTATTTGCTTCCTACAAGGTCCACATATTCCATCAATTGAAATAACCTCAAAATAAAAGTATTATACTCTCGAAATTTCTAATTTTTTTTTGTAAACATTCACTTGCTGAAGCTGTAACACTCAATATCCCACAAAGGAGCACCTGGAAAAAATAGGGCTGTATAACGGAGACCTTACATGCAGAAGATGCAAAAGGGACACCGAAATAGCTCTGCATAATACTATGCAACTGTGAGACGCTGAACCACAGGAGGTAGAAACTGTATGGTAGACTCCAGAAGACTTCTACAACCAGCCAGCAAAGAATCTGTATGAGCTACTACAGATTGGCTAAATAGGCTGTAGTCTGAACACTAGGATGATCAATAATAAGCCCAGGAGGCTGAGGTGGTGTCGGCGAAAATACGGCTAATTGAAAAAAAACGCTCAACATAAAATTTATTGCCCAAAATGAGGATGGTTTGAATTTCTTGGGGATCTCTCCAAAATTCAAAATCAATGTACAAAAAAATTGGGAGAATTGTTGAAAATTATTGCAATAGAAGATGGTAGAGCTGCGAAACGAAAACGTGGATTCAATTTAGCAAAGCGAGAGTGTTCCAGTTAACGAAGGTGATTGAAAAAATTCAAGAAAATGATAGTTTTTCATTGAAGAGAAGGTCAAAAACGTATTTCTCACTCCAAACATTTTTCATTCGCTTCCTAGCCTCACTTATCTAATGTACTGTCAAATGAGCTAGCAAGAAGAAACTTCCATCCACATACTTTCCAATTGCACTGCATTCCAGAATGCTAGAGCATAGTGCCTGGGTAATTACTGGATTGAAGAGGAACCTAAGTTGAAACCTGCAGATATCCTAATTCCTCCAGGAGATAGGACTAAAGGAGCTACTATTTTCAGAGACTCTTATCAGAAACTAAGTAGAAGTGAGGGGGCACAATAGATCTTCCAGGTCTCAGTGAATGTTACTCCAAAAATACATACATACATACATACTATAGCACTGACAGCTCTCGTCAGGTCTGTACTTTGTTGTTTACATCAGCATCTTGAAAGTTCTCAAGTATTTTCAAATAATCAAACATTGTTTTTATAAAGAACTAATCAATGGAGAAAAAAATTAAATATAGTAACCAATCAAATTACTTAATTTGAAGTCATGTGTCAAATTTCATCCAATCACCTCTGGATTACAGCGATAATTTTTTACTAAATATAGTAACCAATCAAATTACTTAATTTTAAGTCATGTGTCAAATTTCATCCAATCACCTCTGGATTACAGCGATAATACCCTACATGTCGTGTTTTCAGTTTGGTTAAACGTCAAACTGATTAAAACTAATAAATTGTGTATTTAAAATTATTAAACGTCAGATTGACAATCAATTTTTTGATATCTACAAAGTAAAAAATTATCTTATCGAATACTCCTCGGGCCTTGATAAATACTCAAAATTTTGTCATAGAGAATCCTTCAAGCGAGTTGCTCAAGGATAATAGCCCTCGGCCTGCGGCCTTGGGCTATTATCAAGCAACACGCTTTCAGCATTCTCTATGACAAAATTATCTCGGTATTATCAAGACCCTAGGGGTATTACTATTGATAATACCCTACATGTCGTGTTTTCAGTTTGGTTAAACGTCAAACTGATTAAAACTAATAAATTGTGTATTTAAAATTATTAAACGTCAGATTGACAATCAATTTTTTGATATCTACAAAGTAAAAAATTATCTTATCGAATACTCCTCGGGCCTTGATAAATACTCAAAATTTTGTCATAGAGAATCCTTCAAGCGAGTTGCTCAAGGATAATAGCCCTCGGCCTGCGGCCTTGGGCTATTATCAAGCAACACGCTTTCAGCATTCTCTATGACAAAATTATCTCGGTATTATCAAGACCCTAGGGGTATTACTATTGATAAACTCTCAATACCTAGAAAGAGTTGAATAGATGAGGCTTTTACTTGATGTAGATCCATACTAAATTATGAAATAAAACAATTTTAATTTGCTAAATTCTAAATTATATTTAAACTTGAAGTTGTGACGCGTTTCGCTAACACAGTAGCTTTTTCAAACGAATAAATTCCAGCCCCTTGATCCACTAGTGTACTGTGGTTAATAACCAGCAAAATGAAAAAATTAGCTACACAGGGCCAAAATAAAAACGAATGAGAAAGCACATACTAGTTGTATCAAATCATTGAATTACATAAAATGTAAAAATAAAAAGTGGAAATTGTCATTGTGTAAAAACAAAGCGTTTCTTATTAGTTTTTATTATCTAATGTCTGTTAACGGTCCACTGAGCTAAAAACCACTGCATAAACTATATATGCTTTGTTCATACATCATTGGTAGTTATCAATGTTCCTTTTACAAAAAGATAAAAACACGTCAATAAACACATTGTCCTACTGTGCTTATGTATCATTATCATTAGCCAGTTTGATAGAACCACTAGTTCTTCAGGGATGTATTGCTGCCTCAAGCTGGTGATTTTTCATGTTTGGTATCCTTACAACTCTAAAATTCTGCATTCAACATTTTATAGGTGGTGAGTTCTATAAAGAGTGTGTTAATTGTAAAAAAATTACCCCTACTCGTGTTCTTCGACGTAGGGAACGCGGGAAACACTAAAAGGGCAGTACTAAGCGCGAGGCTTGGAGTAGGGAAGGAGCTAGTTAAACAGGTAGAGGACTACCTAACGGAGCCTGCTATAGTTGATTCCAGGGGGAGGAGGTATGGGACGGAGATTGGAGTGCCGCAGTGCTCGGTTCTGGGACCGACGCTCTGGAAGTGTGCTTTTGGCGAAGTTTGTGGGATAGTAAGTGAGGAGGGGAGTGAGATTACGGTGTATACAGACGATGTCTGTCTGGTATGTACGGCAAAGGGAGAGGCGGAGATAGAAAGATAGGCGGAGAGGATGTGTAGCAAGATTGTGGAGAATATAGAGTGGTGTTGACTGGAAGTGGCTGAGAATAAGAAAGGAGCTTTTGGTGAAGGAGCGGAGAAGGGCAGTAAAAGTGGGGGTAATGGTGAAGGAAAGGAAAATTCGGATGGCGTAGGCGGTGAAATATCTAAGGGTGTGATTGGATAGCCAATTATCCTCAGAAACTCATATGTTGAAGGCTGCTCAGGAGGCAAAAATAAGGCAGCATAGCTGAGAGATTAATGGGTAATGTGAAAGGTCCAGGAGAGTGGAAGAGGAGGATAATTGGTAGAACACAGTATGCTGTATGATGCGAAAGTGAGGGTTAAAAAAACGTGGGGTGAGGTGAATGCGTTGGTTGGGCCACTCCAGCGGGTACAGAGAGAGATACTCCTGAGAGTGGTTGCAGCAGCGGTGCTGTCAAGGTCCTATCCATTAAACGTGATGGCTAGAGCCAGTTAGAAACGCTGGAAGGGTGTGACCAGAGGGAACGTACAGAAACGGATGGATGAAGAAATAGTGAAAAGAGGGAATAAGTATGAGAGTGCGCTAAAAGGGGCGATTGGGAGCAAAAGAAATTGGGTGGACAGGAAATTCGAGGAGGTGAACTACTTTTTGACGCAAGTACTCACAGGACATGGGTCAAGAGTAGGTTTCCTCCACAAGATTGGAAAACGGGAGACTGGAGAGTGTGAGAGATGTGAAGTAGAGGATAATGTGGGACAGATGCTGGAAGAACGAGGAAGGGCTTAAGAATTTGGAAAGTGTATTAGGAGAGGCGGAGTATTGGAAAATATGGTGGAGATAATGATGAGGGAATAGGAGGAATGGATGGAGATGTGGCGCAGTAGAGAGAATAATTGAGGAAAGAGATATGGCATGTGGGAGGTAGGAGCGATAGAACGGAGAAGATGACGGAGAGTGTGAAGTATGCTAGGATAGTGATTCCAAGGCGAAATAACGGCGAGTTTAAGGTGGGTTTGGTTGGTAGGCATTCCATTGGGAATAAATCCAATACTGTTTGGATATTGGTTTGGATCCAGTAGAACACGAGTATCCTATCTCAGCCCGAAAAAAAAGCATCTACTACCTTAAAGAACGCATTTATGAGGCATGTATTACACCAGCTTTTATTCAGGATGCGTGCACAATCAAGAGCTCTTTTGAAACGTTTTAAAGCTTGTATGAAATGAAAATTATGTACTGTTATTTTTTCTACATTATTTGTATTTTATTTTAGTGGGAATATTTAGAAATTACAAAATGTAAACTTTTGAAAATATTAACTGAGGAGTGGCTACCAAAGACTGTTGAATGAAATATAGTCTATTATACGTTATTAGGAAAAAATGATGATGCCATTCACAACAGTTTTCAGATACTATATCTTTTAGATTAAGCGAGAGATATTGCCTATAAACAATAAATTGGACGGTGTATACATAATCATACAATGTTTTTAATATTCACATAAAATCTTGTACGCCATTGGTACCTTTACGACAGATATCGGCCAGTTTCCTTACCCTGTTCCGATAACGCGTAGATTAAGATAGGTTTACCAAACTATACTAATACGAAATGAATGACTCTCTATGAAGAATTGAAAAAAAGAGTCGTCAGTTAAATTTTTGGATGAGCAATAAGTATTTGGTTTCTTGTTGAAATTCCCAGAAATATGAAAAAACTCAATATTTATAACCTTTTTGGCCGTTCTTATTTCATTATTTTAAATTACAGCAAATATTCAAAAAATTTGGACGGATAAATTTAAATCCGGTTCTGTATATTAAATGTAGTGCTTGATCGCTAATAATTTTGTAATACTTTTGTAAAGTAATTCCAATGCCAGTAAAGGTAATTCACACAATATAAATATAATTTGGAATGACAGCATGAAAACTCGGTGTTTGACCCCATCACCCAGTTAGTTACAAATTAATTATTTCAGAGGTTTTGTGTATTTTTATATATGCGTATATGAATAATTCACAATTAAAAAGCATAACAAGATCTTTGATTAAGTTTGTATTGTTAAGGAAGAAAAAAGGTATAACTACTTTTAGAGGATGATACGTCTTGTTATCATTGTAAATTTCTCAATAACTTTCAATAGAAACTGAGCTAAAAATATGATATTACATAACGAGATCTGAAGGAAGCTCATTACATACCAGTAAAAAAGTTGTGTTATATTTTTTCTACGATTATCTCTATTTATAAAAATAAACAGGAGACAATTCAAATAAAACGTTTATTTAAAATAATAAATTTCAAAAAATCTGGAAATTATTTATACCTATACCCCTACTAGTGTTTATCGGCTGTTCAATAATACGTAGTGAATGGCAGTAAACTGCATGATGTGTCCTTTTTGCATTGGTATTTTCAGTGTATGTAAAGTCTATAAATTACTTTCAATTGAATTTATAACTCTATTGACATCTCAATATTAATTGACTTCGATATTTAAACTATTTGCTTCCTACAAGGTCCACATATTCCATCAATTGAAATAACCTCAAAATAAAAGTATTATACTCTCGAAATTTCTAATTTTTTTTTGTAAACATTCACTTGCTGAAGCTGTAACACTCAATATCCCACAAAGGAGCACCTGGAAAAAATAGGGCTGTATAACGGAGACCTTACATGCAGAAGATGCAAAAGGGACACCGAAATAGCTCTGCATAATACTATGCAACTGTGAGACGCTGAACCACAGGAGGTAGAAACTGTATGGTAGACTCCAGAAGACTTCTACAACCAGCCAGCAAAGAATCTGTATGAGCTACTACAGATTGGCTAAATAGGCTGTAGTCTGAACACTAGGATGATCAATAATAAGCCCAGGAGGCTGAGGTGGTGTCGGCGAAAATACGGCTAATTGAAAAAAAACGCTCAACATAAAATTTATTGCCCAAAATGAGGATGGTTTGAATTTCTTGGGGATCTCTCCAAAATTCAAAATCAATGTACAAAAAAATTGGGAGAATTGTTGAAAATTATTGCAATAGAAGATGGTAGAGCTGCGAAACGAAAACGTGGATTCAATTTAGCAAAGCGAGAGTGTTCCAGTTAACGAAGGTGATTGAAAAAATTCAAGAAAATGATAGTTTTTCATTGAAGAGAAGGTCAAAAACGTATTTCTCACTCCAAACATTTTTCATTCGCTTCCTAGCCTCACTTATCTAATGTACTGTCAAATGAGCTAGCAAGAAGAAACTTCCATCCACATACTTTCCAATTGCACTGCATTCCAGAATGCTAGAGCATAGTGCCTGGGTAATTACTGGATTGAAGAGGAACCTAAGTTGAAACCTGCAGATATCCTAATTCCTCCAGGAGATAGGACTAAAGGAGCTACTATTTTCAGAGACTCTTATCAGAAACTAAGTAGAAGTGAGGGGGCACAATAGATCTTCCAGGTCTCAGTGAATGTTACTCCAAAAATACATACATACATACATACTATAGCACTGACAGCTCTCGTCAGGTCTGTACTTTGTTGTTTACATCAGCATCTTGAAAGTTCTCAAGTATTTTCAAATAATCAAACATTGTTTTTATAAAGAACTAATCAATGGAGAAAAAAATTAAATTGTTTTGAAATAACTGTATAACACGGAATATATTGTTACATTTTCAGTTAAATTGCTTGTAAAACATCGCCGTTCCTTTGTATCACGTTAAGTCACCATCAATAACAAAATGACTATTCACAGTTTCAATTGTATCGTTAGTGAAATGATTCATCAGCTTAACTCGTAGGTATTAGCAGAAAATGTGTTTACGGTTGAAGAATCATCTAGACTTCATAAAGTGTCCCTTCTCTCCTTTTCTGTTTTATACAATTGACGACTTCAGAGGCGCATTCATCTACTGTTGCTGAATTATTTAAAACACAACAATCACAATTGGAAAGAAAAGTGTTTCCCGCGAATAAAAAGCTATTCGAATACCTAACTAAATATTTTCCTTCTGTCAAAAACTTCATACAAATGGAGTGCAATTATTGCAAAGTTACAGAGAAAATATTATGCTAGTTAATTTCAGCCTGCACTTTCAGATTCCTGCACTTTGACATGTTGCTATGACAATAACCTAATTTCTTCGGAAATTTCCCTGCGTAGAGGAAAATTAATGAGCAGAAATTCCTTCTATCTTGACAGCTGTCATAAACACAGTGGCGTAAAGTATTTTTGATAGATATTTATTTATAACTTAATTATAGGCACATGTTATTAACTGTTACAAATTTCAAATGTATTAGAAATTCCTTGCATGTCACCAATTCAATTCCTATTTTAAAAAAGTTTTGGTATAAAATTACCGAATCTCCCTAGAGCATGAAGGAATCATATTTCGAAAATTTTTCTCGACTGAGAAAATTCACAGTTCCAGAAAATTTCCGGAAATAATTCGTGCTCTAGGGAGATTATAAGTGATAAATGCATTGTAGAAAACGAAATGACTCTGCGATAATTGCACTGTAGACTGATAATTTCACAGTTTAAATCCATGGCAATTCTCTGTACACTTTGATAATACGTTGACAATTTATGAGTAACTTTAGTATTTATTGAAAATATCTCGTTTTGGTGAAGCTATTAAAGAAAAATGTAGGGAAAACGAACCAGATAACAAAAAAATGCCATTGAAAAAAACATAAAAAACAGATCCACAGAAGAGAAATGAAAATAGAGTTTTCCTGAAGTACCATAAATTCCAAAATATGGTTTGTGGTTGTGATTAAAACTCCCCAGATGGTTTGCAGAAGTTGTTTTTTGTTTTTGCTTTTGAATTAGCTTGGCGTGGGGTAGAAGACCCCAAGTGCTAAATTTCTTTCCTTAAAGAATAACAAAATAAATTGGAAAAACAGGAAAGATTTTTTACAATCCTATGTTCACTTAAAGTTGAACGACGCAGAAAAGGAAAAACCATGCTTTTCATTGGGCCAATGGAGAATGAAATTAAATCTTATTAGTGTCTAGTTGGACTGTGAGCAAAATTCATAGAATAATGTGTTGAAATTAAAACAAAACGATTTTTCCCACTTTTATTCCCGCTTGAAAGTTTAACAAAAAAGGATGCATTCCTACTGGATGGAATATAGTAAGCATTACTGTTATATAAACCAAAGTTTCTAGTTTAAATAATGAGAGTATCAAGATCACTAATCATTCTTTACCTCCTCCAATCCCACAAAGAAGGGGTAGGCGCTTATAAAAAACATCAAATTCAAAATTAAATAGATGTAAGTCAACATGGAAAAAAGTGAACAAAGTTAGTGGCAATGCCACAAGCACAACATTCTCAAATATCCTCTTCAGCCTACAATTTGCGAAAAAGCTTATGAAATCATGCAATTTACACAAGTACAAGAAGGAAAATATGAGAGAAAAATAGCTTAAAAGAGAGAGAAAGAATAATTATTGTGCGTGGTCAGCGAGAGTATATACTTATTCCCCCCACTATTTTAACCGCTGTTGCCAGAAGCGCCGATTAATGATATTTTTGTCTCGTTATCGTTGACTTTTCTTCGAACTATGAAATACTTACTCCTTTATAAAGGGATACTTTCTTCTTTACAAACTCCTTAAAAGCAAGTAAACTTAACTTAACAGATTGAAGTTAGCTATCCATTAAATTTGAATTCGTTTCTAATTTTCTTTTAGGAAAGAAAATTAGTGGCGCCCTAAAATTGCCTTCTCCTTTTCTTTTTTTTTCAGTTCTGCAAATTTTTTATAAGATCAATAAAGTAACAAAGTCCTGCGAACTGGCTTAGTTTACTACCAAATTTAAGTAGTTAGTTGGGTAAGATCCTGTAATTTATCTTAGAATCATTTTTTTACGACTATCTCAATATTGTTTCATTGTCGCTCAACAGTAAACAACAATTGAAACACTTAACATTTGTCGAACGTCAATGAAACAATATTTTACTGTTGTGTGAAAATGAAACTAGATTTTTATATTGATGTTAAGAAAAATGATTCTAAGATAAATTGCAGGTACTTGCCTAACTAACCACTTAAATTTGGTAGTAAACAGTTCGCAGGACTTAGTTGCTTATTGATCTTATAAAAAGATTAACAAAATTAAGAAAAAAGAGAAGGCAATTTTAGAGCGCCACTAATTTCCTTTCCTAAAAGAAAATTAGAAACAAAATCAAATTTAATGGCTAGCTAACTTTAACCTGTTTAGAGAAATAAAAAAAAAGAACTTAACCTTTCTGTATAGTAAATAAAACTGAAGAAGTGGAAAAAATGTATTTTTCTACATTCATGCAAAAAACAACTCTTTTGTGAACCACATTTTATGGAAAAAGTGGTACTTTATTGCACTAGTGCAATAAAGTATTTTATTGCACTCATCTGTCATTCTTGTGTCAGTTTTGTGATGATTAATGACAAACATGACAAACATAAACATTTAAATTAAATAAAAATCCATTGCAAGTATCTGATCCTGCTTTAATACAACAATAAATAGTTATTTATGCAACAAGTGCAAAAAGTGAGTGTTTTTTGCACGCGACGTGAAATTGTCCAACGAGGTCTTTAGGCCGAGTTGGACAACACGTCAAGTGCAAAAAACACGTTTTGCAAGAGTTGCATACAATATTTTTTCTAAATTCATGCAAAAACTGGAAAATTAGAATATAAATATGTCAAGAGCCTACCCTACCTAATCAAAGTCAACCCGTTCTTCTTTTTTTGTATCTTTATGGCCTCCACCTTGTCAGCACTCAATCATAGCTGGTTTTCGCCTTGACCATTTAAATTTTAAATAATTAAAGATTTTTGCAATAATTGTAACTCGTTGAGACTAAGTAGTAAGATATACATATATTATTGTTGTATTAAAGCAGGATCAGATACTTGCTATGGATTTTTATTTAATTTAAATGTTTATGTTTGTCATTAATCATCACTGACTGACACAAGAATGACAGATGAGTGCAATAAAATATTTTATTGCACTAGTGCAATAAAGTACCACTTTTTGCATTAAATGTGGTTCACAAAAGTGTTGTTTTTTGCATGAATGTAGAAAAATATGTATATCTTACTATTTAGTCTCAACGAGTTACAATTATTGCAAAAATCTTTAATTATTTGAAATTTAAATGGTAAAGGCGAAAACCAGCTATGATTGAGTACTGACAAGGTGGAGGCCATAAAGATACAAAAAAAAAGAACGGGTTGAGTTTGATTAGGTTAGGTTAGGTTCTTAAACATATTTATATTCTAATTTTCCAGTTTTTGCATGAATTTAGAAAAAATATTGTATGCAACTCCTGCAAAACGTGTTTTTTGCACTTGTTGCATAAATAGCTATTAATAATCAGAAATATACACAAAAAAAGGGTTAGTAAAAAAAAGTACTTATGATATAAACCAATTATGACGTCGAATAGCAGATGTAATTCTGACAGGAACTTTCACTCCTAGGTGATGTTACTACCAAAGTTTCAAGATATAAAATTTGCTTCAAATTTAATCATGTTTTATTCCGGCTAATGAACCAAATTATTTTTACCTACAGTGTGACCCATTTTTAATGGAAACACCTCCCTAAAATTAGAAGCTGTAAGCAGATTTCGATTATTTTTTTTTGAAATGTCAAGTACTGAAAGATCTACCTTAAGACAAAATTTTTTATTTCAATTTTCAGGGCACACTTCGATATTTTTTCTTAGTCGAAAATCGAGATTTTTTATTAGCGATTTTCTTATTAGCGATTTTTTTATTGAAAAAATCACTACGCTTCTGGATTCGGGTGCCTCTAAGCATATGTGACCAAAATTTCATGAAAAAATATTTATAAATAACAAAGTTATGACAACTCAAAAATTCGAAAACTCACACAGCTAACAGTCACAAAAAACACCCTATATCAACAGATATAGCCATGAGAATATTTTTTCATGATTTTAACAATAAAGTGACGCCAGATGAAAAAAGAACAAATAGTGTAAATTTTTTCAATCAAAATAACGGAATTACATTCAAGTTTTCACGCAAATTAACTAAAACTAAGACCTAATTGATTTTTCAATTCAAATCTCAGTTGCAATTGAAATGATATTACAGAAAATTTACGCTATTTGTTTCCATCTGGTGGTACTTTATTGTTGAAATCGTATAAAAATATTCTCATGGCTATTTTTCTTGATATAGGGTGTTTTTTGTGACTATTAGCTGTGTGAGTTTTCGAGTTTTCGAGTTGTCATAACTTTGTTATTTATAAATATTTTTCTATGAAATTTTGGTCACATCTGTTTAAAGACAAACTGAATCCAGAGGCGTAGAGATTTTTTCAATAAGAAAATCGCTAATAAAAAAACTCGATTTTCGACTAAGAAAAAATATCGTAGTATGCCCTGAAAATTGGAATGAACATTTCAAATTTTGTCCCAAAGTAGACCTTTTAGTACTTGACATTCCAAAAAAGAAATTATTGAAATCTGTTTACAACTTAAAATTTCAGGGGAGTGTTTCCATTAAAAATGGGTCACACTGTATATTGTGCGGGTATCAATTCATTCAAATCAGATAACACAGAGGTTACCAAAATGTGAGGTTACACTGGTTTACGAATTGCCAGTTTTTCGTTCATTCTCGAAATAATCTATTAGGATGGAAAAACGGAAAAATCGCTTCTCATTATTCATATTGACGCTTAGAATTGTCAAAATCACAAAACTGGCATATTTAAATACAAACTCAAATGGTGAAAGACTTTTGAGAATCGCTAAAAACTAAATACTAATTCCTCATTTCCCATAGAAATTGGATAAACTGTCACGGACTTTATTGGGGAATTATGACTAAACACAATGAAAGAAAAAAAACTGAGAGTATGTCTTAAATCGTTGACCCGCACGGTAAGACTGCATTGGACTATATTAAATTGTTATATAGTTATTAACATTATCACTTACCAATAAACATTAGCAATTACCTCTCCAGCTTGATTGTGAATTGCCTTTCTACACACTCTACTATTCAAAATTACAAAATAGTGCACAAAATAGAAAAGTTTGAGATTCCAAATGAAATCAAAAATAAAATGATAAAAATTGATAAAGCCAACGCCACTGAATAATCAATGACAGTCAATAGTCAAAGTAAGAGGATGAATTAGACCTAAACCTCAACATCCAAAGTAAAAGTTTTCCTCCAACACCAAATTGCTCTACATAGTCCCCTTATTCTATAGTAAAAAGTTACACCATTTTGAGCGTCGGGTTTGGGGGTGAGGGGGGGGGAATTTGAAAAATCACTAGTTTTCTTAGTTTTTCGTAAATATTTCAAAAACTAAGCGGTTTATCCTAAACATTGTTATATACAAAAATGTTCTACGTTAAATTTTAAATAAGAATGGTCCTTTTCATAATCACTCCAAATTGTACGGTTCAAGAGTTACAGACGGTGTAAATGTTAACTTTTTCGTAATTTTGATAATTTTTTAAAAAAATAACCTTCGTAAAAGAATGTTGCTATTTCAGTGGCCGGTGGTATGTTAGTGATAAGCCCTTGAAGGAACGACAACCTCACCACTTTATCGCGGGGCACTCTTTTTTAAGGGAAAAGAGGCTTCCACAGGCCTAGGCCATATAAACCTGTGGTACGGAGAAACCCACCCTGAACTTTCTACGAACATTGCAACATAAATTCACTTCTTAAGCATAAATATTTTTCAAATTTGGAATGTTCAATGTCTTTATTAATTTCACTCATCCTCCAGCACATTATCCTCCTCCTCTAGCTCGTCTTCTAAGATGTTATTATTGTCCATGTTATCACATGCTTGGCCTGAGCAATTGCTGCATATGCTGGTGCAGTTTAGACCACTCCTTCTGCATTCACAATTACGAACGCATTCATCTTTGCAAGTACACATTACAAGGGGCAGTAATTCCTGGGGGACTGCAGGACGTGCAGTTGTAATTGGTGTCAGGTGGTCGCCAATCTTCTTCCAACCCCACTCGAGTGGATCCTTATCTTCATTCAGCCACTGTTGTACCTGGTGGTAGGTCCTAAATGAATGCTGTCTGGACGCTCCTGAGGTGGGGGGTAGTGCATTGGTTGGCCTGCTTGTACTACCACGTTTCTCCTAACAATTATTTCTACTTTTTCAACCTTCTATGGTGCCTCTTAGCCTCTTTTTGACTATAATACTGTGGTATATTATTACTCTTTGATTAAATCATTTACTTATTTCTATATAGCTTTATTTGGAAAAAAAAACCTTAAAAATTATATCATTTTTATTTTTACACCGTCTGCAACTCATGAACCGTAAATTTTACAGGAAATATGCATAGGACATTTTTAGTTTAAAATTTCATGTAGAATATTTTTGTATATAACACCCTTTGTGCTAAACAGCTTAGTTTTCAACCAATTTCCAAACAACTAAAAAAACTACTGAATTTTCTACTTTCTCTCCCCCTCCCCCCCAAACCCGACGCTCAAAATGGTGTAACTTTTTACCAAACAATAAGAGGGTTATATAGAACAATTTGGAGTTGGAATAAAGCTTTTACTTTGGATGTCAAGGTTAGGCCTTTTTTTAGGTTAATAACACCGTACTAATACACGCATAGCAAGTCACCTGGCTGCCTTGCTATGGACCGATTGATAAATCTCGACCAACGGTGTTAATAGTTCACAAAACTGCTCCTTCCAAGATATGAAAAGATGTTTAATAAACAATAATGCTGAGTCCGTCTCTGTGCACATTCAAAGGAAAATAAATAAAATAGAAAATGTGAATAGGAAACTAAGCAAACCAAGCTTATACAATATTACGTAATTATACAGTACCTTTACGCGGAAAGTTTGTATTTTTTTCAAGGTCAACAGATCTATAATATAATTCCAATTCACTATCGATGGTAGTCTATCCAAAGAGTAATTGAGAATTTATACTTTGTGACTCATTTCCTTTAAAACACAGTATACTTTAAATAGTTTTCTCACAAGAAACAAAATATTCAAAAAAATTGCACAACAGTGAATGACTGACGAAAGTGGTGTAATTGTAGTTAAACCTGGTATGTATAATATTCGCAATAGCGGAAATCGGCCAATGTCTGGATTTTTTATCCACAACCAGTTACAATACATTTGGACACTTTACCTGCACGTCTTTACGAGACATCTCGATGTGCTTTTCCCGAATTTCAGCTTTGTCACTTCGCATCTTAGCCGCACCCGCCGCCATTTTGAAAAAGTGGCGATTAATTGATTTTTTCCGATTCATTATATAATAAGAACATTCATATATAAAATAAATCTGACGGTTTCCTTCAATTCACTCTTTACTCAGATTTGTTTGTAAAATTAATAGTTTTGAAGTAGGAGCGCCGCAAAATTATACTTTTTGGCAGAAAAACTCATTTTCACACTACCTTGAGGTAGAGTAAAAGGCGTCTTTTCAAAATCAAAGTGTTACCAGCTAGTCTGTTCAGCATGTAAGACCTAATTCCAAAATTTAGCGCAATCTTCTCTGCTTTGTTGTTTTCCTGATGAAAGACCGAAATTATATCCGCATCATGCTTGATGGGATTATCAGACTGATCACAATTTCTTTCATTTTCAACCCCATCATAACTTTGTTCGAAAATAATCTCTTCATTAATATTATGTGACGGAGCTTGCGAATTATCACAAATACCAGTTCTTCTGCACCTACTACCTTTGTGACATCACTTTCCACATTCGGAAGTAAAAAAGGTGTTTGAAGCTGGGGACTGTGTCGTAATTGGGGTAAGTCTATTTATTTTCCTGTTGCATCTGCATTGCTTTGCATTTTGTTCAATCTCATACCACTGCAAAAACTGGTTATATAGGTTCGGAGTGAATGTCATGCTGCTGATCCTGTTAGTGGTAGCGACGCAATATTTTTTGAAAGATACATATCTATAGTCGCTTGAAAAAATACTTTTCTCACTTTTAGTACAGTACTATAACCGTATAATTCACAAAGGAAGCGTTCCTTACCATCACCAATCTGCAGCGTCTGGTCTCCCAGGTGCATTTTGTAATGAGGGCAGATTTTTGAGATGTGATGCAACTAGATTCTTCACGCTTACCTCACATTTTCGCGAGCCAGTCTGGCAAAGCTACCTAGCACAGCACCTTTGTCCACTAAACCAGTTTTTATGAATTTTAAGGATTTGTCTCAACGACAACCTGAAATCATTGTAATCAGTGAGTTCACTATTACCAGTTATTTGCCAGTTTCTGATTGTTATTGGCACAAACTAGCTATATGTATTGTTCAGCTTTTCAGTCAAAAAATCAATTATATTTCCAATTAATAGGCCAAATAAAACTATTAGATATATGTTCAATCTTATAATATAGAATACTTGACATTATAAAATGATAAATAAATAATTGTAATTTAGATTAGATTGTATTTCCATGAATTGAATTTTATTTACCAAAAATGAATAATGTTGATAACGAATTGCGCCTTAGATTATGTTAGTTTACGTGGTGATTCCCACTGTCTGTAAAAATTAAATTATATCTGTTGAGTTGTTTGTTATGCTCCATACTTCCCAATCAAAAAAACGAAATATATTAACACTTCTGTGTCTGTCTGACTGAATGTCACTTCCAAATTGTTCCCAATCTACAAGAGTTCCTTGAAATTTGATATATGAACGTGCTAGACCAGTAAACATATAATTTCACCTCGCATTAAATTTCCGATCTAGGTTCAGGAACACTTACTGAGGATAAAATCATAAAATTCCAATGGAGTTTTTGATGCCTTCTTAAAAAACCGTTTCCCGCCGATATATCGGGAACTTTGCATTCTAGGGCTAAATTTTTTGAGCCACTAATGTGGAGAATGAAATTTCGCACCTTTTATGTCTGGTAAACTTTTTTTGTGAAACTCTCCGTTCACGATTTATAGCTCATTTAATCAACCGGTTCTCCTATCTCAGCCGATAACTAACAAAATATTGGATTAATCGATATAATGCATTCGTCTCTTTTTGAAAATCAATTGATTCTGTACAAATTTTCTATAATGTCTATAATTTTTTAGCTGTGCTACCGAGCGTAAAGTAGAAAATGTATAATGGTACAAATTCAATAAATAAATAAAATAGTTATTTATGTCCCTAGTGTGTAAAGTAACATTTTTTAAGGAACGTGAATGTGAATAAGTCGAAAAAAATGTCTTTGCACACGAATTACATACAATATTTTTTCGATCGAAAACTTCATCAAAATACAGAAGTTTAGGTAATATGCCACTAGAACATTTTCTGAGTATTTCAGCATTTTATTTTCTCTACACTTTTTGCGGAGTAATACTCTGAGAGATCTATCTTTTTAATTATAATAATCTAAAGTAACATCATAGTTTTCTGAAAATATTCAATACTTGAGTATATACAATTCACAAAGAAATGTCAGTCACTCACCGCCAGCTTATTTACCGTATTATCTTCCAGTACTCACTCATTATTAGGTTCCTTCACCGAATCCCAAATAGGTTTTAATCTCTGATTTATGAGAAAAAAATTGGATTTAATATCCGTTTATTATAACTATATTTTTATAAGACAAGATACCTATAACTACATACATATTGGAACGTAAAGAAAAACTCTTTACGCACTAGTGCGTAAATTAATGTGTTGCGCACTCGAAAGCGTGTCTAAAGTACGTACTTTACACACGGTAGTGGAAAAAATATATTTAGCGTTTTGATTTTGTCCTAAACTATTGGCAAATTAATATTAACCATTGTTGAGTTTAGATGCCATCAAATGAAAGACAACAAAAGGGGAATATCTGCCAAAAATTTATAAAATAAATGAAAATTTCAACCAGCTTTCGGGAGTATTGGAGGTGGTGAAAATACAATTAGCTTCATTTTTGTTTTCCTCTTTGGGAGAATAAAAAGAAGAATGCAAATCCTCAATGTAATCTTTAATTCAAAATCGTAAACATCTACTCGTTGAAGACGAGGATCACTAATATACAAAGTGGACCAAAAGTATGGAAACTGCCAATCATACCGTTAACTGCTGGTCGTAATTGTAAAATTTAGGGTACGCTTATTTTGGGATACGTAGAATCTATATTTAATATTTGCAATGCTGCCACATTTGCTGGTTCTTTTATATTATTAGTAGCAATGGTTTTCCAAACTAATCCACCTGTATACTTATTCATTATTGGAATTCCTAGTCACTACGAGGTCAACCATATGTAACACTTGTGACTTTATGTAGTCTGGAAGGTACTTTATACATGAAAGAATACACCTCGGAATACACCTGATACCAATCCTAAAGATAATATTTTTGGAGGATTCTTGGAAAATTCAGTTTACAAATAGGCGTTGCCAGACTTATGTTGTATGTATTTTAGACCTTCCAGGCAGCATAAAATCATAAGTGTTGCATATGGTTGAACTCGTATTAAATGGTAGATTCCAATAATGATTGAAAATACAGGGAGATGAATTTGAAAAATTAAAGTTACTGATAATGTAAGATAAACGTAAAATCTGGGTACATTGCAAATATCAAAGTATCCCAAAGCAGGTGTACCCCAAATTTTGTACAATTAGGACATTTCTCAGTTAGATTATTAAAAATATTTGCAAGAAGTTATCTTGGCAAAAATACCACTATTTTTAGTGTAGGTAAGTATACAAAGTATACGAATGCAATTTTTCTCTAAGTCCAATAATGCTGAAATTGCTTGAAGAAACTGAATGCTGGCAATGCGAAATATACTATAACGAAGAGCTATGGTTAGGAGCAGGCTGTCGATGTTACGAATTGTCCGTTTCCATTTGTGGGATTACGAGTTGTCGATTTCGGTATGTCTTTTTACAAATGAATTAATCTTAGTTTTAGTAATCAATAAAAATACTGGAAGCAGCCACCTGTTTTTTTTGTAACAAATAAATTAAAAAGTCAACATTCACCGGTAGGTACTTGAATCCATATATTTTATTCAATTCTTTTGATAAGTGTAGTTACCTAGAAATGTAAATAATGATACAGTGAGTAAATGAAAAAGTTTATGTCAAAAATAAACCATATTTCCAAGTAAAAAAGGAGAGTTGTGTTCCATTATGATTAAGACTGACACGATAAGATAAAAATCAAATAAACAGATAAACTTTGTGAACAATTTTTTAAGTATGGGAAATTTGGGAATTTACTACAAAACTTGTAAATACTGCCATAAACTATTAAATATTATATTTCACTTAGGAAACGATTTTAACTGAAGAAATATTTTCTTTTTGATCTTTCTACCTTGCAATTCTTGCCAGTTGACTCGCGTACATAAAACCAATATCTACCATGTTTTCCCAAATCTGCCAAGTTATTTTAAAATATAACATAGGTTTTTTTGTAATCTTGTGAATGAATGTACCTAAACCGAAGAGCAGTATGATTTTACCATTGTCCATAGACAATGATATTACATATTCTAATTCTATCACTTACCCCCTAAATTCTGAGGAGAATCTTAAAAACTAGTAGCTCCTTTAGTCCCACGTCCCACTTTCCAGAGGAATTTTAGGATATGTGCAGGCTTCAACTTAGGTAAATGTTCCTCTTCATTCTAGTAATCTCCTAGGTACTGTGCTCTAGGATTCTGGAGTGCTTGCAGATGGAAAGTATATACTTTTGAACAAGTTCAGAAGTTTATATTTGAGGCGCCAGATGAAACTTAGTTGATCGTTAAAGGTGCTATTGTTTTCGGAATATATTATAGAGCCTGCAAGCTGCAGCGATACATACACTTCATTTCATGAACTGACTGCTGAATCTGATATAATTGGCAGTTCAGCTAGTTCAAAAATGCAAGGTATCAATATCAGCTATTTTTCAAATTGTGCTATTAACATTAATGTTAATACATGTTAATAATATCGAAAGTTAGGGCGACGATCCAGCACTGTAATGGAACGCATTTGATGGGATAATCACAGTCTAGCAGAGTCGAACGTGGTTAGTACTTCGATGGGTTACCATACCAAGGAAGAGAGTCGTATAGGGACCGTATAGCCGGCAGCGAAGTAGCATATCACAGTTCGCAGGCATTGTACCAATGAGCATGAGGTATACTGTAGATATGTCATCTTTCGGAAGAGACGTAAAACTGAGGTCACGAGTCCATTGATGTTGGGCTCGTTGAAGAACGCTACCACTGGTTGGAACACCAGTGGATTCGCTAAAATTTCCGGTTAGGGGTAGAGTGCTCCCAGCGTCGGTGATAGCCTCAGTCTCAAAAATAGACAGACGTTAAATAAACGAATTAAAAAATACATCGAAAGTTCTATTAAGAATTGAATCATCATAAATTGTTCGTCTTCCGCAATTTTATGATTAAGTCTCTTTTAAAACCAATGCTAAAAGAATTTTACTTTCAACAGCACGCTACTTTGTGAACGTCTCCTTTTAACACGTTTGACAGGTACGAAAAATGTCTTCAATGGCAGTTGTACCTGTAACCAACCTGTAACGTCAATTTATAAGTTTTATGTTAGTCAACAAAAAAATAGAAATAAGAAAAAAAAAATAAGAAAATAAGTAAATTTAAAAAAAAAATTAAAGAATGGGAAAAAAATGAGATAAAAAAGAAATTAAAATAAATAAATAATGATAAAAAAGTAAAAGTGTTTATGTAGCTTAAGGTATCATATTATAAAATGTATATATCTAGATTTACTATATAAATTGAATTTAATAAACTATTAATGTATTGGTTAGGCTAGTGGAACCACAAGGATCCGTAGTCAATATCACAACTTCACACACATGTTAGTCACATGAAAGCTAATGAAGTATAGTGTCAAAAGAAGAATTATAGATAATTATAATAGAAAACAACAATTTTCAGTGAAATATTTGGATGGTTAAGAGCGACGAAAATTTGTAATTTTCTTTGTCGTTTTTTAATAGGATTAGAACTTCGTAGAAAATATGAGTCCTTTGTTTGCACTTTAGGTGGGGAAGTGCAGGTAGCAGGTAGGTACCATGGGACAATTACTTTTGTTGCTTTTGCAACTGCAGTTTTTTAATGCAATATTTTGCACTAGATCTGGATGCGTTATAGATACCCAGCTAGCAGGGGCACGTCATAATGACGTCATTAATTGGTGATTACTGGTCGAAAACCTTCAGATGACAAAAAATCGACGTGATAATGACGTCGAATAATTGACGTGTATAAAACGACATCTTTTCACGTCATAATGACGACATTATCTGGTGGTAATCTTCATACTATGAAGGTTCTGCGCATGGCTTTGTGTCTGCGCTTGCGCCGTTATTCGATCCACAACGATTGGGCTGACAGACATTATTGTGATTGTGGATGGCATGGGTTGATGGCTTGTCGTTTCTGTGTATTTTTGGTTTGCTGTTTCAACAGGGAATGTACACAGTGTTTTATTTTTATCCGTTTGTTCCATTGTGGTAAGTATGGTAAATTTATTATAGTTGGGTATATGAAAATATCTGTTAAAGGTTATGGCTACTTCTCTTCAAGGCATGGCCGCTTCATTCAATGTCTGCTAAGAATAAAAAATAAAGTTTATAATAATAATATATAAATATTGTTTTATTTTTATAGGTATGTTCCTTTACCTTCATAATTTTTAAGGCTCTTTTTATAATAAAACAAATTAAAGTGAAGATTTTTTCAAACTGGCGCAAATTAACGTGATATGGACGTCAAAATCACGTCATACAATCTCGTCTTTTATCACGTGTGAAACACGTCATATAAATGACGTCATTGGTCCGAGACATTATATCATTTTCACGTCATATTTACGTCATTGAACTGGTCATTTCTAGTCATTTCATCACCATATATTGACGTTATTTTCACGTGACCTTGCTACCTGGGTAGTCCGATTCTGAAATTAAAAACGGGTTTGAAAAGAACAGATACAAATAAATATAACGTACAGTTGGTTTGGTGGATCTTTTCCCATGCGTCACCATTAATATACAAACGCAATACATCAATACATTAAATAAGACGTAGGTCATAGTTCAATGCTGTGGATGCTGTCAATGCTTGTGGATGTGGCTAAAATTACGGTGTGCGTTATTTATTATTGAAGCTGGTGTGATAGATATTTGTGAATATTTTATAGCAATGTGCTACCTAAACCTTTAGTTTGGAAAAACTGTTAGAATTCCATAGTTTTATGGGGTTATTCTGCGAATTTACTTGCACAAGAGTTAGTATTAATAACAATTAGGTAACTAGGTAGAAACTTTGCAAATCAGATTGCCCTTTTAGGGATATGGCTGGCAACCATTACTATTGGGCTGTCCCACCCATACGGTTCAACAATGGAAAATAAAAATCTTCTAGGATGTGAAAATAAAAAATAAATATTTTAAATATATTTATTTAAGACTCATTTGAATATAGTTACAGTAGATATTTGCCGAATAATAATTTACAAGGACAGGAATATTGGGGAAATCAAAATTATTGTTAGATGTATTCACCATTTAAAACAACTTGTGATACAATCTCAAATGCTATCCTTGAAAATGGAAATAAAGATATTCCAAAAGCTTGGAAAATAATGTAGAGTAAATTTTTCCAATTTTGCCGCTTCCCTAATATTCCTGTCCTTATATATACAATAAATTTCATTTAATCTTCCTCATAGTCGGAATCAGAACTATCACCAGTATTTATTTCGATGGTAATAGGTTGAATGCTAAAATCAACTATATTCTGCTCTCGGGCATACCACTTTTCTATAATTTCATGAGTATGTCTAACACATTTTTCCCAAATTTATTGATCACATTGTTCCAGTGCCTCTTTCCACATATTTATAACAGAACTATCTGAATATTCATCTCTACCAATATATTTATTGTAATATGACTTGCAATTTGCCCAAATTAATTCAATAGCGTTGAATTCACAATGATATTGTGGTAGTCTCAGCACTTCATGACCATGTTCTCGTAGTAACTTATCAATTTTATACACATTTACTTTTCTATTCATTTTTGCAATTTGTAGCAATTCAGGTTTTGTAAGTTTTGTATCAAACTTGATGTTGTTTGTTGTCAACCATGTAACAATCTCATGTTTTGTCGAATTAGTAGAAGGTTGCTTTTCTAAAAGGACACTATGATATGGAGCATTATCCATAACAATTAGAGATGGCTCTTCTAGGTTGGGAATTAATTGAGTACTCATCCATTCCATAAAAATTTCATTGTTCATTTCTCCATGGTAGTCAGCTACTTTAGATTTTGAACAGAATACTAGACTTGCTTCAGAGACAAAATCTTTGGTAGAACCAGCATGAACAATTATAAATCGTTTTCCATCATAACCATCTGGTTTACGTACACTTTTAGTGCTGTTGTCTTGCCAAGAATATGTTTTATTTCCTTTTGAATAGATCCATGTCTCATCCAAAAATACAAGTTCTCCTGGGTGAGTACTTGAAAGGTTTCCCATATATTCACGCAGAAAATTGGCTCTCAAGGCTGCAATACTGGTTCGCTCCATTAAAGCTCTTCGATTGTCATCTTTGTTATATTTGAATCCCAATGATTTCAACAAAATGCTTAGAGATGTTTTGCCAATAGATACAATTTCTCTTTCTCTTAATTCACAATTTAATGTAGTCAAAGTAACATGCTTCTCTAAAACAAACACAAAAATTATTGTAGATCAATTTGAACAAATACTATATAATATATAATATATTTTTAATGATATTCTGATTGTTCATTCTATCAATGTTTCAGCCCTGACTGTTCAAAAATAAGATACATTCAATATTTGAATTGAATTTGTAATGTAATCGCAAAACTACTAAAATCTATACAAATACCTTCCTAAAGTTTTCTTTAATATACTATGGTTTGAATATACTCATTAGAAAATACCTACACCTACATTTTACCAAAAGATTTTAATTAAATAATAAATAAATATTTACTTTGTTGGTACATATCATATAATGTATTCCGTACTGCCATCTTAGCTCCCTCAGGTAGATCAGTTGTCTTAGATTTAGAACGAGTTCTGGTTTTGCCTGGGCTTGAAAGTATTGGATTATTTTCTTTTCTTGTTTTTATAGCATATACTGTCCGGCGAGATATTTTCAAAGAGCAGCTACCCTCTAACATGAAAAAAAAAAGATTAATAATAAGTATATTCCTAAACCAGCATGCTTAAGTATTTATGTTACCTCTGGAACACATGAAAGTGGTTCCAAAGATACTCCATTTCTTTTTTCCAACTCAGAATACTCCCACACATTTAGGACCAGCTCCTGTGCTTGCGAATTCAACCTCTTTCCAGGCATATTCTAAAAATAAAAATCATTCATAAATAGTTCTGGTATTTCAGAAAATAAAGTCAATATTTTCTACATTGGTGGAAGCAAAATATGTTTCATATAATTTAGTTTGATGGAATTCTATCCAGAATCATATTGAAATGTCAATTTAAGGTTAGTTTTCATTGCGAAGTAAATAATAAGAAATAATATTTACTTACCTTAATAATTTGAACACTAAGATAAACGTTAGTCGTTATAACAACTGTTTTTGAAATAAATTTATATGCAAGGGGCGAAAAGGTGAAATAAAAATGTAAACAAAGTCTTTGGTCTGTCAACGACGTCAAGGTACAAATTCGCGTTAAACCTATCGCCGACATTCATCATATGGCTATCTCTGTTTGTTATATTACGCTGTAATGGAACAAACGGTTCCATTTCGGGGATTAAGATTCTGTGAGTAGGAAAGAGACGTAATACAAAAAGTAGTATGTGAATTATTTCATACATGGGAAAAGATTCAGCGAACAGACTGTAACTACGAATCTTTAACGCTATATCTTCAAAAACGACGAACATACTAACGAAATTTCAAGAAAATGGCGAGTTTTGCATTTTTATTGCGGGGAAAATTATTGGAATCGATGCCACGAGCTGCAGGTGGATAGACCGCATGCTCAGAAGCAGGCTAATAGAAACTACTCTTATGGGAGAGACAATGGCCGTGCGTGCAGCCAGAGGCTGTCCGCAGGGAGAGTACTGGCCCCGCTGCAGTGGACCCTGGTCATGGACGAGCTCATGAAAACCATTCATAGAGGAGGATTTAACAGACGGATATGCAGACGACCTGGTAATTCTATCCCCTAGGTAAATACAACAGTACAACCAGATATGGCTTTAAATTTAGTAACAGGCTGGACAGTCCCTAAAAAACACAGGTAACTGCGTTCACCAGAAGAGGTGACGCTCCAGGGAGAACCTATACGATTGTCGGATGAAGTTAAATATCTTGGAGTGAGTTATCCTAGAACCAGATTTAACTTGGAACCAACAAGGCAGAGGTAACCTTCATGGTTTCGGTTATCTTTTGCTTGGTGTACTTTTCAATTTGGAATGAAAAAAAACATCAATCACACCCATTATACGGGAATATAAGATAAACCCTTCTCTAACCTAACCTAAACTAACTCCAATTAACTTGCAGATGAGGGGGAATTTGGTGACAGATAGGACAGAAGAATTATATATACAGGGTGATTAATTATAATATTACTTAAATATAATATTAATTATAATATTAAATATACATTTTATTGAAATGGGACACCCTGTATTTTTCTCGAAATTTAAATTCCACTTTACTCATATACAGTGTATTAGAACAGTTATAAATAATTAATTAGAAGAAGTTGAATTCATTCAGAAATTAATACCATGCAATTGTTTGTCAATCACCCTCAACAGTTCTGTTTGTATTTGGGGTGCAGAGCTTGTTGATTATTGTTGATTTATTTAGAACATATTTCCTGAAATCTACGTAGATTATCACTTTCCTGGAAATGTGGCGGCCGAGATTACATATTGATTAGCTAACATTACCTGATAATCGGCCCAGTTTAAAATCACCGTGAATTTTATAGATATCTCAAAGAATTAACAGTGACCCTGTCTAAAGATTACAATTACTTGAGGACCACCATGTATAAATTGTTGAATTATCAAAAGACAATCCTTATTTTGTATCTAAAAACCAAAATCAAGCTAATTCGTATTGATTAATTAATTTCAGAGGATCAAGACTACTTTCAATTTTTACCAAACTCGTTCTACTTATGATTACGCATTTGTACTTTTTTTTACTTTCCCTTTCGCTTAGACGTATTATTAATGATAATAAAAATACACGGCGTAGTGTCGATTTTCATCCACAGCCTGCATTTTTTATGAACCCAAAGACGTGCCTTGTTGAACAATCTACTAATTAATTTTTATTATGAAAAGTGAAACCTCCTTTTTAGATTTCATAGAAGGAAAACCTATATGAGTGCTATTTGTAAAATACATTCAATTAAATGAGAAATTTTTTTTTGTTGGAAAATTATGAAAGTTAAGATAATATTTAATTGTCATAAAAACTGGAAAATATTTTTTTTTTAATATTGAGAACGAATTAGTTGAAAAAGACAGACAGACAATTCCAGACTTATACGGACAGACCAGACACCGACCAATAACTCAAATTTTCAGGGGAGTCTTTTTCGGACATATCGAGATTTTGAGAGCGAAAATGAACAAAATAGTACCAAAGAAGCACCCTAAATATAACAGTCTTTTCAATACTCAAGGCTCAAGTATATCCTAATACAAACAGATATCTCGTTCTTCTTCGTTAAGGTGGTACTGCTTTATTGTAAAAGAAGCATAACTTATATTGACCATAGAATTAGAAACGCCTTTATCTTTTATTCCCGTATAATGGGTGTGATTGATGTTTTTTTTATCCCAAATTGAAAAGTGCTGAAGTACACCAAGCAAAAGATCACCAAAAAAGTCAGTTTTGAACTCCTCCCAAATGATTGGTCTGATTGAGATAACTTTTTTTGTGTGGGTTTAAGTAAGAGGATGAATGAAGTTCTTCCATTCGGTCGGTCCGAGATGAAATTTTGTGTGTTTTTGAATAAACAACTGGATGGTATGCATTCACAATTGGTACCGGTAGGTGACGCTGCAATTAAGTTTATGCTGAGTTTTTTCTAAGCAATTCGTTCGGTGACGTTTTGGTTAGTTGACATTTTGCAATGTTTTTTGGTACGATTTCTAGAAAATATGAGTAAAATTAACGAAAACAAATATCTCTATTGGAGAAGCTGGTGGAAAATTCAGGAAAGTAGATTTTCCGGTAAACATAGATATTCCTTCAATAAAAAAATTAACCAAATCCAAAATATGTGAAAATGTGATATTTTCCAAGCAAAATAAAAAAATTATCAAAATTTGTATGGTCCTCTAGTGCTTATTTTTTGGATAATGCGAAACAAAATACTGCAACATCCTGTTTACCGTTTTTAAATCAAAAACTACGATGCCTTCTGTATTTTGTTTTCTCATTACTTTAATAGTATGATATAAGTGTTTCAATTATCTTTTGATTGATATTGATAAGTATCTATCAAATATTATTCTGTCTATGATGATTAAAATTGTTTGTTTTTAATTTTATCTAAAAAGAGCTGAAACAAAAGGTTATCATCGCCTTTACCATATCCTTAATCAAACTTAATAACTACTGACGAAAAAAAATTTGTCATATCCGTTTCGTCTTCTTAACAGAATCAGTTTGACTACGGCCTACTTTAAACAGTAAACCAATGTTGATATTGATAAGATATCCAAAGGCGTCACATTGGATATAGGTATTATATTTATGAATATCAGGCATGACGATCTATAATTTCATGTTTTGTTGAAAAATTTGTGGAAATTTATGAATGAAGATTATTCGATTTAGGTTGTAATTTCTTAGTACACTTATGGTAGAAAAATTATTGTGGTCTATCCAGAAATAACTAATTAGCAGGACATAAAAATGGAAGAAGTATTATGATGATTCACACTTTCGCGAATTTTTATATTTATTTTTATATTTATTCAAAGTAATTTTATAGTCATCAGGGTTGGCATTAATCGGTGACATTAATCGGTGGCATTAATCGGTGACAAAATGAACCAAGATCGCCAAATCTAATCCTGAGGGATTCGTTTTCCTTCCCAGAAAATGGGCATAGCTCACTTTAAAGCGGTAATTGTTGTATTATTGGAAATTTCAATGTGAAAAGAACATTCCTGGAAGTCTAAAATTTGCCATCTTCCACCAACCAGAAAACTAACTACCGCAAGGAAGACAGGAAACAGGATTTGGCGATGTGCTGATTTTGAGTGTGTTTCCAAATAGCATCATTCAAGAAGATATTACAGGAGCAATATAACTATGCAAGAAATTTAAGGTTAAATTTTGAATCACATACTTTTCCGTTTTGGTACGTTGATTGTCATCATCAATACGCGGCAACACTATGCCACGAAATAGTCCTCTCGCTGGTACTTTCGAGTGTTCAATAATAATACATTTTCTGAACTGATAGTAGAGAAGCCTTGAACAGACAACGTGTTATATCGGGGCTAGTACTAGAGTGCCACCAAGATTTGGCTAACGCTTCGGCAGATAACAATATTATCCTGAGGTGGGTTGCAGGGCACGACAGAAGTGAAGCGTGATTACACTGCCGATTCTTTATCCAGGGAAGCGGCTGGACTAAAAATTCCAGGACCCAGTGACACCTACGGCCTAACGACTTCGACAATTGCGGAACCAGCCAAACGTTACACCAATGTCAATTCCTTAAGAGATGGGATGGAATCAAAGATGCAGTCTTGCTAGAATCACCCTGGGCGATCCTGGGAAGCTGGCGCAGAAGAAATATTTGACGATGATCAGGAAAAACCTACGTTTAACAGTAGGGTTCCTGACTGGCCACTGTCAACAAAGGAAACACCTCCATACTATGGGGCTAGTGGACACCTCTATGCAGGATGTGTGAACAGGAAGATGAAACTGTCAGGCATGTCTTATGCGAGTGCTAGAGTAATTGTCAATAAGATAGTGTGTGTTCGGTGAGTCTTGTCTTGCCAATATAAAGGAGCTGTCTCCTAGTGACCTGTCCACCTTCCTGGGAAGGACAGGATGGACGATGATCTAAGAGGACAACTCCTCGAGAGGATGTATAATGAGTCACATGTGGCCTAAGTGCTGTGACCCTACACTCACCCTCCCACTCTACAGATACAGACACAGACACAGAATAATACATTTTTATTTCCGGGAACTAGCTCTCCAAAATGTGGATATTCACTACTCTCTCATTTTCTACGTGATTCTCAATCCAACCATCTTTCGCAATTTTCCTGTCCCTCCCTTTTTTGTCCAGCAGCAATTGTTAATTTTTTCTTATCAGTTTTCTACAAAGATGTTTAAATGATTGGGTATTTTCTGTGATTTTGATAGTTTTGACGTACAAGGGAATCCCTCTAAAAAAGTGATACAGCACGACATTGCGTTTTTTGCTAAAACCAGATATAGGAAAACGGAAACCGCCGATAATTTTCACAGGAATTGACATAAATACATGAGTAAAACTTATAATGAATTTCGCAATTCATTCATAATTTGAAAGAACGTCTTTTTCCACCCACATCTGAGTAAGGTAATGACTAACTATTGATAAGGAGGAGATAACTTGTGGTCAGAATAATTAAAATTATCAATGGTTTTTATTTCAAAATACATCAATTGTGAAACAATAAAACTAAATTATAGTCCAAATGTATACATCCTTCAATAAACAAATGCTTAGTTTAATAAATATTGATCATTTTGAACAAAACATAATGTAGATCCGATTTAATGAACTAGAGCACGAACATTCGGGATAACATGAACTAAAATGTCATTTAATCTTTATATTCAACCAAATCAACGAAATACGAAAATCGCGAAGAATTCAAAATGAAATCAAGTGGTATAAATTTCCGGATAAATGCACGGAAATAAAACATTACAACGTTAATCCACACAATGGAATGGGCATGCGTAAGGGATTGCATTGAGAGCTAGACAAAGGTTTTTTTTTAAATGAGCCGTCCCTTCAATAAAGATAACAAATAAAGATTACAAATAAAAATTAAATTGTTTTTAGAAACTTCAGACTTGAATATTTGCTTCAAAACCTTGTTTTATCCAAATCCAAATTCATTAAAAACAACAAATCCAATAAATCAGGAGTTTATAAATAAAAATGTGGTAATGACAACTGTAACAAAATTAATATAGGTAGGAATTTTAAAACTAGAATTTCAGAACACAAACGTAGCTATGACAACCAAAAATCAGATTCCAACTACTCAAATCATTTATTAGCAAACCAACACTCTTTCGATTCAAATTTTGAAATTTTGTATATTTAAGTTTCTAGTTTATTCATTATAAACATTTAAATACAGTAATTTTACAGTTTACTTCATTTCATTTAATATAATCCAACTAGATAAAAATTTGTCTGTTTTGCACTGGCGCAGGTTATAAAAGGTTGGTGTTTTCAACTTTAGTTTTTTGCTGTAGGGTGAAGCAGAGGAAGCATAATACTCAACGGAGAATAATTAATTATTGTCGTACATAGAAACATTGATGCTATAATTTACCGATTTATTGATAATGCCATTTAAGATATATTATCCATAAGCAATTGTGAGTAGTTATGTAGTTTTTTATATGTTTTTTTAAATTTAAATAGTTTGGGTTCTGTTTTAATACCAATTGGTATTAGGTTATAAAATTTAGGACCGAAGAAAAAAGAAGATCTTTGAGTTACAGTTTTTTTTTAAATACGGGACATCTAGATCCATATTTGCTAAAGAACGTGTTAATTTTTGTCTTTGAAGTTAAATTTGTTGAAATTGTTATATACGTATAGAATGCAGCTATAGATATAAAGTGTCTTAATATTAAATATTTCAGTTTTCTCATATAGCTTTTTTCTTGGGTATAGTCTTGCTTTTTTAAATATAATTCTAAGTAAGGTGTTTTGAACTGTCTCTAAAATCTTAAGTGTCGTAATAAAAGTCCAACCCCATGCAACAATGCAATATCTTGAAACCGATTCTGCAAGCGAGCTATAAACTATTTTCAACTTATTTTCGGAGAGAATATCCCTCAACGTGTAAAATTTATGCATTAACGCTCTTAATCGCTTAGTCACGTGAGTAATATGTTCCGACCATCGCATATGCTGATCGACATAAACACCCAGGTATTTTATATAGGAGATTTTATCTATTTTTGAACAATTATAATTTTCATCTGATATACATTGGGGCTCATGTAAATTGTATAATAAGTTCAGTTGGTTGATCGACATTTGTAGGACTGAAAGTGATATATTTTGTTTTCTTGATATTTAGTGTAAGTTTATTGAAATTAAGTCACATGCTAATATTTTTCAAGTTATTTTCTGCATTTGTTTTAACATTCTCCCAATTTTTACCAATAAAGATTATGGCAGTGTCATCAGCATAGCTAATTATGTGTCCATTGAAATTATTTATTTTTGTAATATTTTTTAGATATATAATAAAAAGCAATGGTTCTAACACCGTGCCCTGTGGAACACCAATTTTTATTTTGGGTTCAGAACTTAATTCAGTACCTACTTTTACTCGCTGAACTCTATCTTTTAGGTAATCTGATACGAGTTTTAACGCAGTTTCCCTGACACCATAATTATTCAACTTATCTAATAGGATTTCATCAGATACCGTGTCGAAAGCCTTGGCTAGATCGAGAAAAATTGCAATGCCCTTCATCCAAGGCTCCACCAAATATACCACCGCATTTTCGGTGCTTGAGTTCTTTATGAATCCATATTGTTTTTTAGTTATGATGTTATTTAAGTTGAAATATTCAAGCAGTCTTTCTTTTAGCACCATAGAACGCATACAGAACCTAAATTTTGAATATTTTAGAAGCACTTGAGATAAATAAAAACAAATTCATATAATTTTCTTAACGACCAAATAGATATCAACAATTCTCCCCTATTAAACCTTTTTACCTAGAAAGGTTCCTGTAGGATTGTTGTGAATGAGTTTCCAGGTAAACTTGTTAAAACTTTAATTAATCCCATATTTAGACTACTTCATTTTACTTTTTATTTTATTTCCTTGTAAAAAGATCATAATTTTATTGTTAATATTAATATTAAGGCACTGTATAAATTGAAAATTTCTTATTATACTTCCACTCGTTTGACAAAGCTACTGTGTTAGTGAAACGCGTCACAACTTTAAGAATAATATAATATAATGTAGATAATGTAGATTGCAACAAATTAAAATTGTTTTATTTCATAACTTAATTCGATTATTTTCTTTCTTCAAATATCGTTGGTCATAACGAAAAAAAAATACTATGAAAGTTTGGACTTTTCATATTTATATTAAAAAGTGCCGCATTGATAATCTCCATTTTTCATATAAATAACATGGAAACAAAATAGTCTTGTGGCTTATAATTTTGTAGCTCACGTAGGAAACAATACTTCTAAGTGACTAAGATATATCCCTATAGAAAATTTTACGCTATACTAAAAAGGATGATCATGATTTTTTCATTTTAAAGTTATCAAAAGTTAAAGTTGAGTTGGTAATGAAATTCACCATTTTTTCGACACCATTATCAAGTAAAACAATGCTGCAAGTTTTCTTTTTCTGTAAAGCATTTTATTGACTAAATTATAGTCGATCTCGCAAAATTATTTCGTAAGCTTCATTGGATCGTCGGTCCTAGAACGGTCCTAGAGATATGGGGAATGACGTATGATTACGATGTTGCTATCAACCAAAAACTTATGAACAAGCAACGATGTGCTAGCAAGTCCATCACTATAATGCTAAGGACATAAGTTATTAATCCGCAAATCCGGGAATTTCTTTATTATTGCTTCTCGTAAACCACGCTTAACTTCAAGATAATATTTGTTATTGACCTTGTACCTCACGCCAACAGAAAAGACATTGAATTATTGGACAGGATTCTTCTGCGATATTGTAAAAACGACAGCAAAAGGACTACAGAAAAGTTGTTAGCCACTGTTAGCTCAATGGGGAGTTAATACTGATGAGATTGTCAAAGGAAGCGATATTTAATATCTGATAATGAGAGAAAGAAACGGTAAAAGTATATGCTATTGCAAAAGTCTGGTGATTTATTCCACTAGACAACGAAAAGCTGCGAGCAGAGCATTATTTGGAAGATTTAATCTCATAGCTGGTGGTCTTCATCGAGATATTTGGGCTGAGGAAAGTATTCTAGATAATAAAATAGACCAGTAGACACCACATAGCATCTAATCCATTAAAATTGTTTTTTGCTTTCAGTAGATTGGCCATCACTTAATTTAATTTGTTCCAAGCAAACTAAATATGTAGATCAATTGATATACTCTAAATTCAACATTTTATTGTCTGGAAATTGTATTGCATGGTTAGTAGCAACTTAAATATCTGAATGAGAAAGCAAAGTAATTTCATTGCATACCACATTCCATTTTCCAGAACTTTATCGATAAGCTAAATGATAGTATTTTGATTACAGACGTGCTTCTCTCCACTGATTGATAATTGAATATCGAATGTTCATGATGAAACAATTCATTTCATCACTTTACATCGCCGATATCTTAAATTTGGTAATTATTTGTGCAACATATTGACGTTGTTGTGGTATATTGTACTTTTACTTGAAAAACCCCAATTTTGTTTGGTGATTAATTAGTAATAATGAGTCAAACAATGAAAAAATAATTGGTTGTTTTTTATTTCTTGTAATTCCAGCAATTGGCTTTGAATTTGTTCAGTAGCTGAAAGATAGCTCAAAAAACAATAGTGACATACCGCCTTACCCCAAAGTGGAAAGCACTCCTTCATAAAAATGAATGTCTTCGAACGGGTGTATAAAAGACAAATATATTGATTTAGCTAATAAATGAGCAATTCAAAGTAGGTTATAGTTCGTCCTAATGATTTAACGACAAGTTGGGTAACGAGGATTCTAAAGGAGACTTCATAGATCCGGAGCAGTTTTGTGGAATCACAAAGGATTACATAAGAGGGGACATCAAAAACTGGCTTGTAAAGGAACACAAACTCAAATGGAGGCTAACACAAGGATACAAAGAGTTTACTGAATAAGGTAGACAGGAATCATTTGAATACAATTACCGACCTGGTGACTGGACTCTGCATCCTGAGGAGACATCTGCACAATATGGGCAAAGTTAGTGGAACTATGAAACATACTCTGCTTCTGTGACTCAGACGAAAGTAGGAACTGAGGAGAGTAAATAATACTACCATCGCAACTACTTAAAATCCTTCCAGTTGAACTGGCAAACTATGAAAAAGACACGAAGCCTTAGGAATGGAAGTAAATAACATGGAAAATGGTATAAAGTTTCCTGGACTGTTGAGTACAACCCAAACGTATGAATTAAAAAAAAATATAGATGCGTGTTTGGAGGAAAAGTCATATTTTGCAGAGCTTCCATCAGATTTATGATTAATCGTATTTTCCTCCTAACTCACTTCATTTCATTGTTATTTATGTAACTTAAAGGATGTACTAGCTTAAAATAATGTACAAATAAGCATTTCCATCTCAGAATTCCGCGTTCTAGACGACGTAAATGGATATCATTGCACCATAAATTATTATTAAAGATAAAATTTTGAAGTGAGCGTTCTTGAATGGTATCTCTGTATGTAGAGTGGAGGTAAATGCAGATGTTTTCGTAGCAATCGTGGATTTTAATTAAAGTGGGTTAGGTCTGTAGCGGACTACATCAAAATAATGTGTTGAATACATCAGTGTATGTCAGTATGTCAGTGCCACTGCTCTCCGCTATGATCTGCCACGACTTTTTGACTTTTTACCGCTTAAAATACAGGACATTATTTATTAATTCGAAAATTCCACACATGTGATTTTCAACCAATCAGAACGCGTATTTCAGTCAGATCACCATTGCAACGGAATAATTTTAATTGCTATTTTCCCCTCGTGGGTACCCAACAGCGAATTGTCTGTAAATTTTTTTTGGCGTTCGTAATGACAATAGTTATTTGTTTAACTAGACAGTCAATCTACTTGCCAAGTTGAACATATAATTTTTTCTCCGATTGTTCATGAGGATATTGTATTTGCAAATTATTACAATTCCCACGATCTCTTTATTTTGGTTGGTTGCTATGGAAATGAATAATCACTTTGCTGCCTAGGCAGGAAAGTAACCACTTTGCTGCCTAGGCAGGAAAAGTAATAGTTTGCTGATTGATATCAGTCAGCAAAATTAATATCTGCTGCCAATCGGAAAAAATAGTTATTTATTTAACTAGGCAGCAAAGTAGTAGATTTACTGCCGAGGCTAGGAATTCAGCCAAGGCAAGGCAGTCAATCTACTTTGCTGCCAAGTTGAACATATAATTTTTTCTCCGATTGTTCATGAGGATATTGTATTTGCAAATTATTGCAATTCCCACGATCTCTTTATTTTGGTTGGTTGCTATGGAAATGAATAATCACAGGCAGCAAAGTAATCACTTTGCTGCCTAGGCAGGGAAAGTAATACTTTGCTGATTGATATCAGTCAGCAAAATTAATATTTGCTGCCAATCGGAGAAAATAGTTATTTGTTTAACTAGGCAGCAAAGTAGTAGATTGACTGCCGAGGCTGAATTCATAGCGTAGCGAGGCTAGGAATACAGACTAGGCAGCCAATCTACTTTGCTGCCAAGTTGAACATATAATTTTTTCTCCGATTGTTCATGAGGATATTGTATTTGCAAATTATTACAACTGCCACAATCTCTTTATTTTAGTTGGTTGCTATCCGGGTCCGCATCAGTAGGCATAGACGATGTTCGTTACTGTTCTCGGGTGTTTATTGGTGCGGAGGGGGTGAAGAACCAACCCGGCGCGTCTCCAGGTGGCGGATAGGAGGGCCTCTGACGATGATCTATGTGAGGAAGAGGTTGCGGGGAAGTGGGGGCTCGTTGAGCATAAAACCTCAACTGGCAGCCCTCAACCCTGCCGCGGACCAACTTCACCTATCCCAGCTGTAGTATCGTGGCTAAGGGACTGCACATAGGGTTTACGATGCCAGGTGTATGTTCGAAGTTACCTCGGAATCACCTGTTATACCAACGTTACCTGGTCTGTGGTCATGTCTCGCGGACCGGAGGGATGGGGGGGGTCTTGACTTGACTGTCCGGACCAAGAGGAGACAACCTTGTCAAAAATCCTGAATCCTTCGGTGGGATGACCGGGCCTAAAGGATGCGTGGCCGAACAGAAGATCGGCATCTACTGGTCATCACCTTGGGGAACTGGGCGAAACCCCATTGTATGTAGCCTTACCTCCGCATGCGGGGCTCTGCGGAGGTGGACCAAGATTTCCCTTGCTACTCGTGGGACCTTTATGGATCTACCAAGAGAAAAAGAAGAGGGGAGGGCTCAGGAGGAAGGGACCTCTGAGGAGACTCTGGAGATGGGCGACCTATATAGGGCCCTTACGAAAGAGACTCCTGGGAGGTGCCCTGAAACCGGGTCCCCCGAACATGAACATGAAGAAGAAGTTCAGATGATGGGAGCGGTAAGGGCCCAGGCTATTCCGGGAACAACTGCCCCATCACCTGAAAGACCAAAAAGGCACCGCAAGTCTATTTGCGGTGCCGAGAAAAGAAGAAGAAGGGCGGCAAGGGCGACAGAAGGGATACCGAAAGGTGGCCCAACTGGCCCTTGTAAAGAGGTGACAACAGCACCACCAGGCCGGGACACGCATGACAATGCTGGTCCCAGCGGGGTCAAGCTTGACGTCACCAAAGGGGGAGCCAAGAGGCCTCGGGTGCATAACACGCCACCAGAGGCCAGGCAGGCTTCCAAGAAGGTACGCACGGTCCCCGGTGAGCGGAAGTCGTACGGGGAAGCTGCAAGCAGCGTCCTCAAGGTGGCCATCATCCGCGATGGCTACCTAGACAACCTGCTCACCAGGGAGCAGTATGCGCATATCCTCGCGCAATTGCATGAGGATATGTACAAGACTGGCGCCTCATTTGTGCCAAGTTTTGAGGGACACTCGTTTGCTCGGGGAGCCGTTATGGTGACCTGTGCGGATGGGGGCTCTCTGGCTTGGCTCAAAGTGGCTGCTAGTACGATTAAAAAGGAGGGACTGGCGCTCAAAATCATTGAGCAGTCGGCCCTCGAGCAGCTTAAGAAGGCAATGGTATGGGTGCCGGCGCCGATCGAGTCTCCTCCCTAGGAGGTCCTCAGAAGGATCCGGATTGGTAATCCGACCCTGACGACTGAAGGCTGGGTGATTCGGGCCTCCCGATGAGATGCTGCCTCTTTGAGGAAGAACATTGTATTGGGGCTCGATCCTCGATCGGTGGGGGCACTCAACCAAACGAAAGGAGAAATCCGGTATGGGCTCGGGAAGGTCAAAATTATCTTCTCGGGAACTACGGAGACTACCCCGGAGTAAATCATTAATGGGTAAGGAGGTACCTTTATAGATTTTCGATGTCTGTTGAAGGGACCTTGAAATTTACCCAGATTAACTTGCAGCATTGCCGTGCCGCTGCAGGAGTATTCGCGCAGAGGATGGCAAAGCTGCAGACAGGCATATGCCTCATACAAGAACCGTGGGTGTATAAAGGTCATGTGCGAGGCTTAGGCACACCCGGGCGTAGCTTATTCTATGCAGTGGGTGAACCTAATCCAAGAGTTTGCATTTCTACGCCCTCCAGTGTAAGTGCAATACTAATAAACGAACTTTGTTTCAGGGACATAGTAGCGGTGATGGTGGACGTCCTGGGCAGGAATGGTACTAGGCATAGCTTAGTGGTATGCTCTGCTTACCTGCCTTATGACTCACCAGAACTACCACCTACTGAGGAGTTCCGCAAGGCGGTGGAATACTGCATGGTCAGGAATCTGCCTCTTCTTATTGGCTGTGATGCCAATGCGCACCACACTATGTGGGGCAGCACAGGCGTCAATAGCAGGGGAGGGGCTTTGCTTGACTATCTAGGTACCACTGACCTGCAACTACTCAACCGAGGGACGAAACCAACATTCCGAAATAGGATTAGGGCTGAAGTCTTGGATGTGACGCTTGCGTCAAGTACCGTTGTAAGTATGGTAAGGGACTGGCATGTTAATGATGATCCGTCATTGTCGGATCACAGTTACATTTGCTTCAGTTACAGGGTTGCTGTTGAAGAACAATCAATCAAGTATAGGGACCCCAAGACTACCAACTGGGAACGGTATAAACTGGATCTCGGAAGGAGACTTGGTGGTTTCCCTAGGAACTTGAGCAATAATGATGAGATCGATTGGGCCATAGCGGAGCTGGGCTCGATTATTGTCTCGTCTTATGAAGAAAATTGCGCCGAAAAAACGAGGAAGGAAAGTAAGGGCCACAAATGGTGGAACAAGTCTCTAGACTCGCTACGGGAACATACCCGGCGCCTATTTAATAGGGCTAAGAAGACGAAGTCGGATCTGGATTGGGAGCAATACCGCCGGAAACGGAATGAGTACAAGAGTGCTGTTAGGTTGGCTCGGAGAGATGCCTGGCGGGCCTTCTGCGAGGATATCGTATCGGTACCTCAAATGTCAAGGCTGCGCCGGATCTTAACGAAATCACCGGACAGCGCTATAGGCTGCATGGAAGTCAAACCGGGTGTTTTCACCGAAACCCCGGTGGATACCTTGCGGCATCTACTAGAGACACACTTCCCCGGTTGTGAGGGAATCGAGCGGGAGTGTCCTGACATGGGATATGTGAACATACAGCGACCATGTAAAGAGGACTATCTTCTAGCAAAAGAAATAGTCACATACGAGCGGTGTACTTGGGCGATACGGTCATTCAGACCGTACAAGTCTCCAGGAAAAGACCAAATCTTCCCGGCTCTGCTTCAACAGGGCTGGGATGCAATTGGCACAATCTTGGTGCATATCTTTCGGGCCTGTCTGGCACGCAGGTATGTCCCTGAACAGTGGAGGCAGGTGAGAGTCGTCTTCATACCCAAACCGGGTCGTACCACATATACGGTGGCTAAACCCTTTAGACCCATTAGCCTAACATCCTTTGTGTTGAAAACATTGGAGAGGGTGGCTGATCGGTACATAAAGGAAAAAGTTGGGCTAAGGTATCCCTTGCACAACAATCAACATGCGTTCAGGTGTGGCAAGTCAACTGAAAGTGCCTTACACCAACTGGTAACCCAGGTGGAGAAGGCGCTGGAAAATGGCATGATCGCCCTGGGAGCTTTTTTGGATATACAGGGGGCGTTTGACAGTACCCCTGTAGAATCTATTTGTAGGGCTGCGACAAATCATGGAATAGAGCCAATGATCACTCACTGGCTTGGGGCTATGTTGTGCAATCGTACAGTAGAAGCCACATGGAAAGACCATGTGGCAAAAGTGATCGTCGCTAGAGGATGTCCGCAAGGGGGTGTTCTCTCGCCCACATTGTGGAACCTAGTCATTGACGAGCTAATAACTCTTTTAAACGGTGAAGGCTTTCTAACGATTGGGTATGCCGATGATATCGTTGTCCTTGTTGTTGGAAGGCATATTACCGTTCTCAGGGACCTCATGCAAAGGGCTCTGAATAGGGTACATGGGTGGTGTAACGAACACGGACTTGCAGTAAATCATGCCAAGGCTGAGATAGTTGCTTTCACCAAAAAAAGAGGTATAAGACCTGAGGGTCCAAATCTTGATGGAGTACCACTGCCTGTGGTTGAGCAGGTGAAGTATCTGGGAGTGATCCTTGATAAATCACTGACATGGAAGGCTCATCTTGACAGTCGCCTAAGCAAGGTGACAAACACGTATTGGGCCTGTAGGAGAGCCATTGGTCCGAAGTGGGGACTGACCCCCAAAACGATCATATGGTTCTATAGAGTGATCATGCTGCCTATGCTCACATATGCGGCTCTGGTTTGGTAGCCGAGGGTAACCTTGGTCACGGCTAGATCGCAGCTGACACGCCTTCAAAGGGTGGTCAGCTTGGGGGCAACTGGCTGCATGAGAACTACACCAACTGCTGCGATGGAAGTGATCCTTGGTCTTCGGCCTCTTCACCATGTGATCGAGGCTGAGGCGGTGAGGGCTTTTCTGCGCTTAAAACAGCTGGGATACGTGCGAAGAGGGGAAGAGTGCAGGCACGTCAAGAAGCTCCGGCTTCTGGAAGATATTCCAGTTCTGGCTCGAGCACCTGACGAATGCCTGCGAAAGTACTACTTCGCAACTCCGTACAGGGCCATGATTCGGGATAGAGAATCCTGGGAAAAAGAGAGGAATACACAGCCTAATGGGACTGTCTGGTACACAGATGGCTCATGCTCCGGTGATAGAGCAGGGGCTGGAATTTACTCTAGGAACCCAAGAACACAAGTTCGTGTACCATTGGGTGATGGTGTATCTGCATATCAGGCCGAGATATATGCTATCTTGGAATGTGCGCAGATAAACCTAGACAGAGGTTATGTGGATCGACGCATAACCTTATACTCCGACAGTCAGGCAGCAATTAAAGCCCTGAGTGGGTGCACCAGCAACTCAGGACTCGCTAATGAATGTCGAGAACGACTTGCTAATCTTGCAAGGCACAACGTGGTGCGGCTAGAATGGATTCCAGCCCACTCTGGTTTTGAAGGCAATGAGATGGCGGATGCACTGGCCGCGGAAGGGGCGGCAGCTCCCTTCTGCGGCCCGGGCCCGACCTTGAGCCTAACAAAACAAAGAATACGCAAGGAGACGAAGAAGTGGCTGAAGAATCAGCACCTCGCTCATTGGAATGCTCTGCAGGGTCCTAGGCAATCCAAACTTTTACTGAAGGGATGGACTGATGGACACGCTAGAGCAGCTACTGAACTACCAAGAAGTAGGCTAAGGAAGATAGCAGGACTCCTAACGGGGCACTGCTGTATGATGAAACACCTCCACAACTTAGGAGTAGAGGAAAGTTCCCTATGCAGGGGCTGCGGCATGACTGACGAAACGTCAGTCCATGTTCTCCTAGAGTGTCCACACTGGGCTGTACTACGCAGGCGAATCTTCGGAGTCCCTGTTTTGGCCCCTGGAGACACAAGCAGGCATCCATTGAAAAAGGTTGTGGCCTTTATAGAAGGGCTCGGCTTTATGGATGTTTAGGTAGCAGGAATGGCACAATGGGCCCGCCAGTGGCCTCAGTGCCGGAACCTTGGCTTGAGTTTGTCCAGGACAAGGTTCGCCTGCAAACTTAGTAGTAGTAGTAGTGGTTGCTATGGAAATGTATAATCACAGGCAGCAAAGTAATCACTTTCGTGCCTAGGCAGCAAAGTAGCCACTTTGCTGCCTAGGCAGGAAAAGTATTACTCTGCTGATTGATATCAGTCAGCAAAATTAATATTTGCTGCCAATCGGGGAAAAAATATTTTTTTGACAATCTAATTTTCATTTTTCCACATGATCATTTTGATACATTTCTAGATGTTTTCTGAGTTCTTTGGAACATTATGAATAATGATTATATTAAAAACGCAATTATTATATACTATGTTTTGCAAGTATTTGATGAAGACGGAAATTTATGATGGGATAATTTTCAAAACATTCTTGAGTTCGAAAAAATTTCCGGAAATAATTTGACCTCTGGTGGTATTACTAGTGAATATTTTTTTCCGATTTTTATTTGTCCATTCATGCAATGAATTATCCAAAAATCAAAATAGTTCCGCATTATCGATTCGAATTCAAACAAAAATAATCAAAAATTTCAAAACTAAACTAAAAATCTTCAAAATAATGCGTAAATATATTAACGTCATTTATATCAAACAGATTAATTAGACTCAAACGGAAAGATTTTTTTTATTTATGAGAAATTGAAGGAAACTCTCAAGGAAGCGTTCACCCTTTATAAACAAATAACATACCAGAATATAAACAAGTAGCCCTAGCAGTGGTAGCAGAAAATGATGAAGACACATTCACAGAATTGAAGCGGGTCTAATTTTTTTTCTCCAAGTTTATGGCACTCGCAGAGCCAACAGGCCAGCTATAATATGTCTGATTGAAAGAGGTGTTAATGCTAATGTTAATGAGTTAACCATATACTTTCACATAGTTTGAAAGTTTCTGAAAAAGTTTTACAAGGGGAATCGTTAAGTCCGCTATTATTTTCCATTTTTGTATTAAGCATAGAGTCCTTTTTCAAGGACATCGGTCATGTGGGTATAAATATAGAAAACTCTTCTGATATTCTTTTTGCTATTGAAATTGAACAGATACTCTAGGCAAATTTTGTGAACTTAAAAAATTATTAGTCAATGATCTGAAAATCAAAAAATAGCAAATCAAAATCGGCAGCATTGAGTGACGATTGATTGATTATCTGGGCATCACCAGTCAGAGGATTAGAGACCACGGTTCTTCAGCCTTTAGGCTTTTTATGCTTTTGTTGTACCACTTATGTGAAGAGAACAATAACAAAACAGTCTTTTTATTAGTTTGTTCTTGGAGAAATCCTTCCTTGAGTGTACTAGACCACTCAAGGAAGTATATATCTCCAATGAATTTAAAATAATGTGTGACGCTGTTTCCTCCTCTTCCATGCGCATCCGACTGACAGGTTTCTTCCTATATATGTGGGTGAGTAATCCCTCATTCTCTTAATCTGGCCATGCTGAGGTTCAATTGCTTGCTAGAAGTTTGATGTGTTCCTGTCTTGACACGTGACTTCAGTACGTCTAATGTTTAGTTTGAATCTACCGAGTCGTACAACCAACTTCAGCAGTTTTTTATATCCAGGACCAGTGAGTTTAGTTTCAGGCACTAGATTTCCTAGATTGTGCGTCACTCTATGATGGTTTGCCAGGGTTAAGAGTTTTTGAATGCAGTTCCAGACCAGTCCAGATCTGATTTCGGGACACTAAAGATTTCAGTGCTGTTGGTCTATTTGAGAATATAAGAATTTTTTTGGCCATTTGATGTTCATTTGCAAACACACGTGTCGATAGCGTAGATTTTTGACTTCCCCAACGATTCGTGGACATTGCACTAGATCGAGACTGGTCGAGACTACATTCCAGCTCTTACGTTCACCTGGATCAGTATGGAGTCCTGTTGAACGAAAACTTAGATGACGACGTTAACGATTATTTGGATATCTTTTCCTGTTAATTTTTGGCTGCAATTGTCAATGTTAATTCCGGTGTGTGCCAAAAGTAGTATAATTATTGTATAAGTATAAAATTATGTCATTAAATTCATATATTCCAGAATATATACTTATAAAGAGTTCAATAAACTAAAACAAAACAAACAATTGACTCGACAAAATTGGTGGATAATTTATTTAAAAACACGCTTAGAAAATTAAACACACTCACAGACAGACGTAAACAATTATTATTATTTGCAAACGTGTATATTCACGTTTATCGAATCGAAGTTACGCAAAAAGGTGTGAATAACTCAATGAATATGACCGTCGATGTGAGATAGATTATTAGAGGTGGGCTGAAGAGTTATTTTAAAACTACAAAACGCGTTGCCAAAAAAAAAGTTAAATTAATATTGTTCATTCAATATCTTGACGTATAGTACATGCTTTCAATAATAAACGTCACATTAACTATCCATTTCATTGATAAAAAAACTATAAACTGAATGCTACCATAGAGATTTCTACAGTTATTTATAGGTTATCAACCAACAAGTGAATCAATACATTATACATAATACATACAATCGAGATATTTCAATGTTTGAGAATGTTAAAAGCAATTTTAATACTGTTACCTATGCAAAATTTTTCCCTATGCTGTACAAGGTGTATCATTTTTTATCAATATTTGAAAACTAAGAATATTCATTTGAAAAGAAAAAAAATACCACGTGTATGGAGTACTGCTGTGATCTGCCCAATAAATAAAATAAAGCCGAAGAAGTTGCCAGTATTTGCAACACCTATAGAGGCATTGCACCATTGGAAGTGATGTTGCTCACATGTACACCTACATTCATATTCACATTCGTTATGCCATCATGTGCAGCGTGCCATCTTAGACGACTTTCTCCTAAGACTCAATTGATAGACAAAACATGGCAAAGAGCAGATTTAGACTGCCGCTATAACTTGGTAAATTGGTAAAAATGACACCAATTGAAACCAAGAACAAAAACTTGGTGAATGGTATTGTATTCATAGGACTTTTGATGTAAATAAAGGTATGAGACAGATAAAGGCTTGAGAAAATCTTCACCATCATTTTAGACAAACAGTGGAAACAAAAAAATTTCTGAGAAACAGAAATCAAGTAATTTGATGTAGATTGACACTTCCAATATTAAAACAATTGTAATTATTGTGTTCGAGAACTATTATCCTGATATGCGCATTTCATATAATATGTACTCATGTTCTTGTTTATAGAGGTTAATGTACCTATAATCGGTAATCTGTGGGTTAAGGTGAGCTACCAGTCTCCGTGAACAAAAAATTTTCAAAATCCACATTTAATAATGCTAAAGGTAAAAACAAATAAATAAATATGCAGCACATTTCAATCTCAAAATCAAAAAAAAGTTTTGACAGTGTTGATCTACAAATTGGTAGAGAACGCCCTAATCGTTCTCTATTCTCTATGCGTTAACCCTGTGGTCCGACTGACACGTATACTAACTGTTTTCGGTTCTCACCTTACCTATAGATTATGAAAGTTAGCAAATATTTTAAAGACAATCTCCTGGGTATACATACTTATGTTAAACTCCCATCCAGGGACTTTCAAAACATTTGAAATTCTCCTAGTTTAAAAATAGAAAAAATTATTAATCGCTAATAGGAAAATTTATTTAACAGTAGGATTTCTGACTGGTCACTGTCAGCTAAAAAAACTACTATGGAGATAGTGGACACACCTCTATGCGGGATGTGTGAACAGGAAGATGAATCTGTCTGGCAAAGCGTCCAAAGTTATCATCAATAGGAGATTGTGTGTTCGGTGAGTCCTGGCCTACACCTGCCAATATAAAGGATATGTCTCCTAGTGACCTGTCCACCTTCCTGGGAAGAACAAGATGGACGTTGACCTAGGGGGACAACTCCTTGGGAGAATGCACAATGGGTCACATGTGGCCTAAGTGGTCTGAGCCTACACTCACCCTCCCTACTCTACAGATACAGGTACAATAGAAAAATTCAGCTCCTTTCTTGGCAATAATTGTCTACTCCATGGCTAGTAGTGGAAAATACGTATTGAACCCAATTCCAACTAAATTTTTCTCACATGGATTTTATTGAAGTACTTTTTGAGACTCTCTGAAGAAACAAGAATTGGTTTCAAACTTCAAGTTTTTTAAATTAATATAGAATAAAAATGTATTCACATCACACTGTTGTTTGACTGAAATTGAAAACCATTAACTGTTTTTACGTAATCTGGAGCTTCTCGATAAAACGTTGTTTCAGTTGAAAATCAGATGGTTCGGTTGTGAACCATAACCCAATCTTTAATTTTAACGTTGGGGTAGGGCAGTTTAGTCATTTTTTGCAAATATCTGGCAATCGGCCAGCTAACAACTCGTCATTAGTGTTTTTAGTGAACGTGTCTGTTTTTTTAATAGTAGAGATGGGAACTTCTAGTTAAATATGTTATCTAGGAAAACTGATTCATTGTGTAAATTGATTGTTGCAAATATATTTTGAAATAGAAAATAATTATACTAAACAGATTTATTAAAATTCAATAAGGAACTTCTTTCTACCACTGGGAAAGTACCAGAAATTTGTTATACGAATGTTTATAGATATCCAAAAACAAATTGCGTAATTTAATGTAAATATCAACATTTGCTTTCCAGCCTCTGGCTAAGATCAAAGTGTACTATCTGTATCTGTTAAATATTAATATTTGTTAAGGCCATATATGACAGCCTAACCATGGGTCCTTCATATGAGACTCTTGGCTTTTCCTCCCCTGTCGTCGAAAACTTTATCCTCGCGAAGCCTTCACAGAAGTCCATTATAAAGCTTTCCCATCTTGCCTATTGTTGTGACGATATTGTTCATATGTCTGTTGAGTCTACAATACCCTGTCAGGATCCCAGCCAGGATCCTGGTTGTTCGTCTATACTGGCTTAGTAAGTAGGTACTCTAGGGGCTTTTTCAAACGGTGCGACTGCGATGCGATTTTCCGTTTGCGGTATGTCGCAACGATATCGTGAAAGTATCAAAATATATGTAATCATATGTGTAATTTTCACATTATGCGAAAGCGATAAAAAAAACGGACTCTTAGTGCGGCATTTTTTTATTTCACAAGACAGTGCGTTTGTTGGTCAGATACCGCCCGATCTTTTTCCGTGCGATATTAAACCAACCACAAAAATAAATGCACATTTCCAGATGTGTAGCCGTTTGTCACGAAATGTATCAGTGAAATGAATTTGCAGTGTTCCAATTTCATTGTCAGTTTGTTTTCGCTTTGTGCAACGCATCGTTTGTGCCTCCGCAATGGCTTTGAAATTAAAATTCGAATACAAAATAATCGATTTAATAGAATCGATGGAAATTTATGCCAATAGAATAATTGGTCTCATATTATACATGCTGCAAATACACTCAACTAACTGCGAAGATCACCTGGACAACACAAAGTTTTTTTTCAATCGTTGTAGAAAAATTGTATCGTCATGTGTAAAAGCTTCCTGCGAATGCGATACAAGAAAATCATCACAGTCAGAGACCAAAAAAGAGTTTCAGCAGCGGTTCTTTGATGAACTCTTGTCTTGACTAATTTTAAGCGCCTTGTACAACAACTCTCTAGACTACTTTTTGGTACAAGTACTGATATTTGCTTTCTGCAACGATTTCGATATACCTCAAAAAAATTCTTTTCACCGGGACAGCTTATCTACCTTTTCATCATCCTTATGATATAAATGACCCGGTACCCTACCCACAGTATACAGACTCACAGCATGTGTGTCTGTTCACTAACAGTGAGAGCTCATACGAGTACACACTTATTAAGTGCACATGCGCGCTCTCTCGAAATTGAAAATTGATGAAATACCTCGCAATCGCACTTTATAAGTATGTACCCACTCAGTACTCTCGTAGGAGCTGTCACTGCTAGTGAATTGACACCCTGTACGGTTTGTAAGCAATCCCAAATGAGCTTGGAATTTATTTGCATGGAGCATATTGCATGGTTGTTGAAATGTATGGCAGTAATCTTTTTCTTGAACTTTTACTTTTATAACCATACTGCACAGTGTTGTACTTAAACTGAATTACTAACACGCTGTTAAACACTCAATCTTTCCTGGTTTTTGAGTCATCTGGAAGTAATTGTTTCTTTGTTGTACAGGTGAGAATTGGTTTATTGTAAGACATCTTAAATAACGTAAGTCTCCATTAGGAAACTTTTTTTGATATGCATGAATCATGTACCTACTCATGTTTTTAGAATCATGTACCTACTGGAAAGAGAGCAAGATGGACAGATAAGATTTATTGTCATGAATAAATTGACCTACTACTTGAACCATAAATGTGATGATAATTCTTGTTTGTAATTTGAGGGAAGATTTGAACTACAAGACCTACAGAAAGGTAAACGAAAGCGAAGATGCTATTCAAACAAAAAGTATAGTAAGTTGTTGAAGCAGTAGAAGAATCAAGCTGCTTAAAGACAGATTTAATCGCAAAAACAAGCAGAGGATAATTTTTTCGATGAGTCTACATGTACAGACCATTCAAGGCACCGCTAAGACACCAAAAAACTTATCGAATTTGAAAATCTTATTAAGGCATTGGTAAGTTTGGAAGGTTGTAGAGCAGGGGTATATAGAGAAATGAGAAATACAAGATGCTCCTTCTCACTGTGAGAACATACCTCTGTATTTCAGGCATAGATTTATGCCATACTAAAATGTGTCAGAATTAACAAACATAGGACTGACTCATAGGATACACATACCAGCTAATAGACAGGTAGCCCTTGTAGCTTTAAATAGCCGCAAGGTAACATCCAGACTGGTAGAATGCCAGAAAGAACTAAATGAACTAGCAGACCACATTAAAGTAAGATTAGTGTGAGTGCCGGGACGGTATTTCTGGGAATAAACAAGCTGATGAACTCGCGGAAAAAGGTTCAGCAACAGCGGGGATAACTGGATGGGTGGACTAAGTGTGGGAGTAGAGTATAATAAGCCAACAGGCTGCATTGCTCCCGGCATCAGAACGGTTTCCAAAAAACAAAGAAATAAAAAAACGTTGCAGAGCTTTGTAAGATGGAACTAAGGTCTTCTCAAAGCCCGTTCCACTCAAAACATGACTCAATAAATATGAGATCTTTGTCTATGGTAATATCTAAACTACTCCAGGTTACATTAGTGTCATCAGCAAATAATTCGTAGGTCTGTGACATTGTTAATAAATACCAAAAAAAAATACATCTAAAAGTGAACCTTGGGGTACACCACTTTTCAAAACTTCACCATTTTTTCTACATTCGAGGTGAGATTCAAACCATTTTAAAGGATGGACCCCGCAGACGTTGTCCTGTATGCAAATTTGGTATATTTCCATTCGAATCATAAAATATAAAAATAGGTACATATCATGGGTTCAGAGTAAGTTGAGAGTAGTTTGAAAAAAAAGTATATGATAATGTACAGGTCCGTACTCTACACAGTAATGTACAAGTAATAATGTAGTGTAACAAGACGAGTTTAATGTGAAAAACGAATATATAATAAGCCTATTGCCCAAGACCCAAATTTGCTAATCAACGCTACAGGATGGAAAATCCTAGAAATTTCACGAAACTAGACAAATATATTAATGGTTGATAAGCTAGGATTGAAAATTGATAAAAAGGTGGATATAAAATGGATAATTAGCCGAAAATTTTGCTAGTATTACTGGCACACAGTTGTTAATAATTCTCCAAATATGATTTTCAATGTCCCCTGTAGCGTCGATCTTAGGCCTGGATCTTGGATAATAGCCTTATTCTACTTGTTTTTCGCATTAAACTCGATGATGAAAACGGCTTCCATCTACAATAATGAAGCCTATGCGTGTCATTGGCTACCGATCTATAACACTTTTTTTAAACAATTAATAGATATTAAATCGTTATATAATTTTACGATTTGATTGAAATAGTCGTGCTGCATTCGTTTTATCCCTTTTTTGCTTCATAATCATGCATTTTAATATATTTAGTTCAAGGCTGATATAAAAAGATGTATTAGAATTAAAAAAATTATACTCGTTATTCCACGGGTGATTAATTATTAACATCTCATTAATATTATGTGATTATGTAATAAATAGATAAACAAGAAGGAATTATTTTTATTAATGAAACCCTTACTACGTCTAATCTATATCAGTGTTTTTGTGAAAATTAGGATGCACTATATACATATATATTGAAACATTCTTAGCCTACTATAGAGCCAAACAAAATTTCAATGTCACAATATTTTATTACTCAACATATTCTTCTCTTAATTGAATACATTTATTACAGCGAACCTGCAACGTCTCTAGACCTTTAAAAAAATGTTTCTTCTTGCTATGCAAACCAGACCTCCACTTAACTTCTTGTCGGGAAAAAATTCACGACTTTTTTCCAGTTTAGAAAAGAGATGATAGTCGGACAGAGCCAAATCTGGTGAATAAGGGTGGTGTTCTGGTAATTCAACTTTTAAATCATGAATTTTTGCATGGCAGCATAAGATTTGTTTGCAGGGACGTTGTCCTGCAAAAACAAAACACCTTTGGATAGCTTTATGCGTCTTTTCTCTTTAATTTTTTCCCGTAAAGAGGTCAATAATGTCGAATAGTAATCTCCGGTTATTGTTCTCCACTTATCCCAAAAATCAATCATGATTACTCCTTGGCAACCCCAAAAAACTGAAGCAAGAACTTTTCCAGCAGATTTTTGGGAACGAAACTTCTTAGGTTTTGGAGAACCAGAGTGTCGCCATTCCATCGATTGTTGCTTCGTGTCTGGATCGTAGAAATGTACCCAAGTCTCATCCATAGTAACAATTCGGTTTAAGAAGTCTACATCGTTTTCAAACCGAGTACAGATCGAACGCGATGCTTCTACCCTTGCACGCTTTTGGTAAACATTCAAACATTTGGGGATCCATTTTACAGCAATTTACCCTTTTAAATACAGGTACTTGATGATGTCTCGATACTCCAATTTTTGGATTTTCACAATTCCGTTGGACATATTTTTTCTTTTAATTTATTGCGTAACTCTGGTTACTTGAATTTATATTTTTGTCCACGACTATTTGATAATTTTAACATATTGCGTGTACTTCTTCAAGTATAATGATATACATTATTCACCAGTGGATAATAGGTGTGGCTAATAATCACATAGCACATTATTATATTGAAGATTATTCACACAAACAACACAATATATTGATTAAAAATGTTCACCGCGATTGTGATTCGAACCATTATCTAAAATTCATCGGCTCTTCAAGTCAGAGCCGTTTTATCAGGCTATGATGATATATATATGATAGTATCAATATTTTGTATCAAAAGCAAAAAAGTGCGGCTCGCGACATAAATGCATCATCGTGAATAATATCCGTCATTATATGCTTGTTGAATAATATATTATTAATCATTTCCTGCTCTTGTATATTGACAACCAAAAATTATTATTAAACAAAGATTTATATTTTCCAAATAAACTATCAGCAAATTATAGTGAGTAAACCTCTTTGGATTTATAACCAGTTGAATCCAAAAAAAAATTTTGTTCAATGAAAATGTATTCCAGTTATAAATTATAAATCACATTACTAAGCATATTACTATGATATAAACAGCAGGTTCGGAACCGTTTTAAGAAATCACAAAGGAGAAATTGTAACTGTCTAGATAAAAGAACACCAGCTCAAGTGGAGGTTGACACAAGGACAAGTATAAACTGTATAAACAAAGAGTTTTAACTGCACAATAAGTCGACAACCCAGCACTGTAGGAAAACGCATTTTATGCGATGATTACAGTCAGGCTATGTCGAACATGCTTAGTACTTGGATGGGTGGCCGTGCCATGGAAAACCATCGTATAGGGCCCGTACAGCCGTCAGCGGAGTAGCATATCACAGCTCGCAGGCATTATACCAATGAGCACGAGGTATAATGTAGATATGCCGTCTTTCGGAGGAGACTTAAAATCGAAGTCTCGAGTCAATGGATGTTGAGTCCTCTACCACTGGTTGGAACACTTGTGGGTTCGTCAAAGTTTCCGGTTAGGGGTGGAGTGCTCCTGGCGTCGGTGATTTGCCTCAGTCGCAGAAATAACCGAATAAAAAAAACTGCACAGTGCAGACAACGAGGTGTTGAAACTGGATGAAGGACAATTGAGAAGAGTTACCAACCTGATGACTGTACTTTGCACATTAATGCAGAATCTGCATAAAATGTGTTAAAAAAATGTGAACACTATGATGAAATACCGATTCACATACTCTGCTTTTGAGAGAACTTACAAGGACTGAGACGAAAGCGATTTGGAGACAACCATTACAACTACTGTAAATCCCCCCTTCTTTTGTGCAGCTACATATCGCAGAAAAAATATTTTCCGTTTTTAATACCCTTCACTTTTTCGCCGATTTTATATGCTGTTAACTTTTTTTGAGTCTTTTTGAAAAATAAATTATTTCATAGGTGCCTAAGTGTAAAAGTTGCATCATGAATGCATGAAACTGTGTACATTATATAAATTAGCTCAGAAATGCACATTCGACGGATAAAATATCTATATTGAATATGCTCCTCAGTACATGAAGTATAAACAATTATTGAATGATGAATGTAACTATACTATAATTTAATAGATTACAAGCTGTATCAAATGTTTTATGATAAACAATCGTACATTTGATAATATAAGGTTAATTAGAGCAGAAAATATACCAGAATCAACTAGTTAATAAATGAATTTTTAATATTATAATTAAACTTGATAATTTCTTTGAAGAAACTGAACTATAAACTTTTGGACTCGATAATATTTATATAAATCACGCTTCAATAATTTAAATAGATATACTACTGACACATTAAATTTTCTGCAATCCTTATTTGCTCTCACTTCCAGGAGTCTTAGACCGTAACACAAACAAACAAAATTATGAGTACTTTTTTCGGGAATAACTGAAACAAAAATATCAAACTGTACCATTTGATATATCTACTGAAAGTTTCAGCTATATATTCATATAATTTTGAAATAAATGAATCTATTCTAAACAATCTAGTAACTATCAAAGCACTGAGCTCTAAAATGACATAGGCGTGGATGAATAAACCTGATAAACTAAGCAATAACAGCCTCGTCAGCATACTGTGGGATTCAGGTAATAAAAGGGGATAAATTGGTAAATGAACTAGCAAAGAAAGGAATTATTTCCAGGTAAAGTCATTCAGGCCAATAACTTTGTTGTCCTATATGTTAAAGACAATAGAAAAACTTATTCATAGATATGTTCGGGAAAACTTTCTCATTGAAAGACCACTTCACTATAACCAACAGGCCCATCAATCAGGAAAATTTTGTGTTCAGCCTTACACCAACTGGTGGCAGCACTAGGAAATTAAAAACAGATCTCAGAGCATTTTTGATATAAAAGAAGAGTTTGACCACACCTCCTTTGATGACATGATAGCTGCTGTAACAAGCAGATGACACCACACGTCGATGGATGAAATACATGATTACCAACAAAACAGCAGCAACAAGACTCCATGAAGACTCCATGGAAGTATCAATAATGAAGAGATGCCCACAGATAGGACTGTGGACAGGAAGGGGATTTTATTATTATTATGATATACACCCAGGGGTATGCAGATTATCTGACAATACTTCTACAAGAAAAATACCCCAATGTAATATCAGCGCTGATGCTCTGGAAACGGTGGAGGTATGGTGTAGGAGATGTATGCCTAAGGCTAAACCCTGCAAAAATTACTCCATTAACTAATAGGAAGCTTGAGAGATTGAATTGCCAAGTTCAAGAGTCTTGGTATAATTCTGGACGCAAAATTGTGACACAATTAACGAAAACAAACCATACTCTATCCAGCTAAACTGGGATAGACTGGAAGCATGCAGTCAAAAAAGAACGTTAGTGTACTACATAGACGGATCCAAAGGTGACGCATGCACGAGAGAAGAAGTCCATGGTGCTAGATCCAAGTGCAATATACTCGCATAGCTGGAGAAGAAACACTCTTTGGGGGATCAGTACTAGGAAACCTACAACCAAGTTAGATCAAAATAATGCCCAAGGTGTGGTATGTATGCACCTATACATTCGCTGACACCTAAAAATGTAATGTGCTTCTTTAACTTAGTTCGTGGGGAAAGGAGAGGAAAGTCTCTGAAACCAATTTCAGGATATCCGCAAGCTTCAGCTGCTACACTAGTTTGAGCTTTTTGAGGTGCCTAATCAGTCGGCAGAGGTCGCAGTGGAATAGTACTTAGATCCACCCCAATTATAATATAGTCTAATCTAACCTTACTAGATGTTTGCAGTGGCCAGATCATCTCCTCTACTCGACGTGAGTTTCTATCTGAGATCTTATTCTATCATATCCACAGGAAGGTGAAGAGGCTGTTCTCAGTTAGTTCATTCAGTTTTCCCATTCCACTCCCATAGTATTTTGAAGCAGATAATAAATGAAATTAGTGCTTCAACGACTGCTTGATTATTCGACTTTCGACGCTTCCTAAATTGTATTATTATCGAACTGGACACACTTTCTTATGGCGTGAATTTCCGCTTGAAGGATGGGATCTTTCTAAAGTTTTCAGAGTATTTGATTTCTGGCTGATACACTCCAATCCCAATCCCAGTCCCTCATATTGTTTTATAGCCATCTGTAAATTATTAAATAACATTTTTTTTGGTAATGGTGCTCGGATCTTGACTGACTGTTTTATTTGCACCCATATCAAACCTCCAAATCTAAAAAGCTAAATTTTTGCATAAAAATTGTAGGAATGTAGGCAAAGATTTGGTCTAGATTTTCCTAAATTTGGTAGAGTGAGTGGGATTCGAATTTTTCGTCAAATAATGTTTTCTATTCAATTTATTTACAATACTTTCCAATTTATTGTATTGAAGAATTGTTTATGAATTGACCCTATTACCCTTCGAGTACGTTCAATGTTTATTTAAAGTTCATATATTCAGACAGCAAACAAAAAAATATACAAATATCAACATCAGTTCTAAAGTGGTTAACCGATAGAAGCTGTTGCGAAAATTTATTTTTTATTTACTTTTTTTTAATCTATAAATCTTGCAAATATAAACGATAACAGTGCAGAATATTTTTTTCTGTATCGTACATTCACTTTTTAGGCCAGTTACACTTATTTTTATAACGTAAGTATATAAAAATCGCCTTAAATCAATGATATAAATAATAGGAGAAAAAGAAGAAGAAGTTTTGATAAACGAAGCCAAAATAACAAACATCGAATTATTGATATCAAAAAGAATAGTATATTATTCAACGAGCGTGTAATGATGGCTATAACTCATGAGAATGAAGTTTGCGACGTGAGCCGCAGGCGAACGTCGTAATCATTCGAGTGAGTAATAGCCATTACACGAAAGTAGAATACTATACTTTTTCTATGACTGAGTGTTCACCTATCAATTCAAACGAACGAGGTATTTAGAGAATATTTTATTGAATAAACTTAGTGCTTCATGTCAAACAATTCCATTTTGGAAGCTACAATGAAAATTCATTTATTGCTTACAATATTAATGGTGAAATTTGAGCAGTTGAATTCGTTTTCACTTTCTGTATCCATTCTAATAAAAAGTCAGCTCTAAATCACCTTCGGTAGGTAGGTATAGGTACTGTCAAAGTCAAATCATGACATTTCATAGCGAGTCTGATTCAAACATTACACCGAACATAGTCGTGTGTAATGGCATTCTTTGACGGTGATTGGCCAGATAGTCGTGTGTAATAGATAATTACACACGGGGCGTGGCTTGTTTTGTGTAATGCATCCTGTTACTCAACAAAAATGTTACATAAAAAGGGTCCATTTCTCAACAGTCATAGAAAAATGTATTATTTGACTTCATTCATGGAAAGGATTTTGGATTTTTAAATTTTTTTATGTCTCATTACTGGACACTTCAAAATACAACATGCAACTATGAGTGTTTCTTTGCTGACCTCGATTTACAGCCGAATCCCGAAAAATAGTATTTTTCTACAATCGATATCCAAAGTAGGCATTTGCGCTCGTATTCGACAACGCAAACCTCATCTTTTTCGATGAATGTCACTTTGTCGCTTATGAGCGAATGAATAAAAAACGCTTGCTCTCCCAATTATTAACTATGAATCGAATAGTTATGCATTGCTCAGAGTATCCAATGTCAACGAGTAAATGATATCTTTATTTGAGTTCCATCCAATTTTCATTCCTCAAATTAAATAAAATTTTGGAAATATGTGAACTCTCGATTGTAGAAAAAATCTTTTGTGTAATTCGAGCGCAAATTCATTGTTGATGCACTTTTATGGATAAATCGTTTCTGATCGTTTATGTCGTTTCTTAAGCGCAGCTCACTTAGAAACGTAGCGTGGTAGTTGCGTTTGCATGTTATATGGCCGTAAATAAAGACTTTTATTCCGCATCAATTCCAAACCCAACATTCTCTTATGAAGTTTAGGAACACAAAATGCTGAAAAAAATGTTCAAGTGCAATTTTATGCAACTTTATACAACTAGACGAAGCGCACAGGACATGACATCTGGAAAATGTCACGAAAACTTTTTGCAAATTTTAATCACTTTTCACTCTATCCGACAACAAATAATATACCGAGTACACAATGTCTTCTTTCCCCTCATATGTTGGGCAAATTGACAAAAACCAGCATACCCTGGTAGTCACCGTCGTCGTCTGACTCGGGCGGTATAAGAAAATTTTCACTTCGTACTGACAAATAACAAATATTTTGTTTTTTTTTGAGAACAACGAGAATTTCATTCTACAGGCCTATTACGAAGAGCTTTATTCATATCAGAAATACCTTTTCACCATCATACCACTTGTTAACTGAAGAACAAAACAAATATTTGACTTTTCAAGCAGGAAACACTATCAAAACAAATACACAGGTATTAAAACTAATTTTAGATTCAAGAATAAAGAAAGAAAAATAAAGTTATGAAAAAAAAACGAGAAAACCTTTTTTTATTTGCTTAAAAATTTATCCGTTATCATGTTAATTCACAAAGTACAATTAAACAAAATCACAAAATCATATAATAGGATACTACCACATTTCTATGAAATTCGAAAGGAATCGCCCATGACCCAAACCCATTCAAAATCCCATGGGTCAATTAAGTACACATCTGTTAGCAAATCTATAAGCCTATAGAATATTTCCGATCGGGTGCTTGCTTATATAAATTTAATCTATAAGACATGTCCACAGGCATTTCCCCCTAGGTAAAGCAAATATTTTGTTGCATTTTAGATTTGTAATTTGGTTTATTTGTATTGCTTTTATTACGCTTTTCAATATAAATAGGCATATGTACCTTCTTAAAATAACTAGACTGTGTTCAATAGTTGGTACCCAAGCTGGATATAAATGAACCGCTTTATACACAACATACGGTCTCAATATTTGTCCAGAACCACTGACTACAATCATTGCAAATGTAATGGACTTACTCAAATCAATTATGTGAACGATCAGTTTGACACCTCTATTGCAGACAAGTTTCAACCTTAAGGAATTGTAGGAAAAATTGGTTAAATCGTAGTTTACAATATTGGATGCAGGAATATCTTTCAAATTGATATCTGGATCTATACATTAATAATTTCAGGTAATAAATTTGCCCTACATCGTTTTATATTTTGTGACATCTTTGTGTCTCTGCCTGGACACAAAATGGTGAAACCTTTTTGGATTCTGCCATTGCTCGACTAGTAATCGGATACGATGTTTTGTGAAAAAATCCCGCCCCCTTCGGAAGCCATCCACTAACATGGTTTTTTCTTTCGATAGAAGTACTGTTTGGCCTACAAGCAATAACTGTTTCCTAGATTATTACACAGGGCTGAATAAGGAATAGGTATTATTTGCTTCTGCTAAGCCTCTACTTGATTTAATTGCTTCAATAGTCTGATCCAAATTATATTGGTAGCGACATCTGTATTACAGATGTCTAAAACAATCTAACCTACCCAGCGTTCTAATTCACCCCAATTGACGGTATTGAGCTATGATCTTTGACAGCTGTTCAATTGGTCAAACCAGTTAAACTTTTGAAATTGGACACAATGAACACTAGCATATAGATTGAAGCAAACCATTGCGAAAAACATAATATTACATATTTGTGATAAGAAACAATAAGCAGATTTCCTTGAAGCATTAGAAATTAGAAGACAAGAAGCTCACAAAAAAAAGTCGTCAATGAACATATAAATCTTGGGAGCTCTCCACTATTAAATTGTCTTTTTAGGTAACAATTGTAAAGATGATCAGATATGGTTTCCCTCGTTTTCCTATATAATTGCACAATAATTTTATGCGTACTGATCTTAAATGGGAAAGAATATCCAGGATATCTACATAATACTTAGGCTTCAATATTAGATCTATTTATACTTAATCAATCACAAGATAGAGTTCAGGTCTGTGATTAATTCTAATCAAAATATCACCATAATGAATCGTTTAAATATATTACAAACGCTAACCCTGATCTTTGACTTAAAAAATTTATTTGATTAATTGATGTTTAGATTACGATGAAGCGCGACCTATCAATCGGGAAAAATTACAGTATTCAAAACAGGATGCGGACGAATCTTTCGTAGCGGCAATGTGTCTTACCTCTTTTTCTAATGTTCCACTCATGGAGATGTTCCACTAACCGTTCCCGTTAGGTCTGTACTTTGATGTTTACGGACAATTATTATTTATTGAAAGTGAATAAATAATACAGAAATATGTCTAGCTATGCGGAATTTTGGAGGTTCTCAGGAGTTTTCAGATAGAAATAGAATCTGGTAATTATTAATTCCATAGACTGTCAATAGCCTGTCAATATCGAAATAATTATCAATATTTTGGAATTTTTCTAATTTTTCAATTAAATCAGATTTAGTTAGAAACAGTTCGTTGCATTTATAAGAGTAGATTCCACAAGGTAAAGATCCAAAACAGTGTATTCATGAAAAATTCTCATTCTATACCGCTCAAATATCCGCCAATTTAAACCTTTAAAAATAAATATCGTGGTCATCGTAATTCTATTAATATGGTCTCAATTTCCCAAATATAAATTACACCATCTTTTTATCATATACAGGCCTATTTCGTCCAGACGGTTTATTCACCTATTTCAGAATATTTTTCTTCCAAGAAATAATTTTATGCGAAAACTGAAAAAACGCTATTTTATCTAACCCAATCGGTTGCAATCTGTCAATAAAAATTATGAATAAGCGTATAGAAGATTATTTGTTTATCATTTCAGGATATTGACTGCACTCAAGAATTTTGCAATATTAAGCATCTATATATTTTTTTTGTTATAAAATATTGTTTGTTTACCGAACATTACTAATACGTGTGCATAAAATGTTTGTTTTAGGAGAAAACGTTTTATCATACAATACAAGTAGTATTGTATTGATTTATATTTTGTATACATATTTTTTTAACAATGATATCAATTAATATTATAAAACATGAAGAATTTGATCATTTCATTTGACATCGTGTTAAATGTCAACTTATACATTTCCATTTTCGCAACAAACATAAAAAAAATATTAAAATAACTTTGGTGAACACAACTCTCTAACTAAGTTGAACGCACAAGTGCAAATAATATGAGAGCCTACAACATAAGACAGACCAAGATCTACAGTGACAGCCAAGCTGTCCTTAAAGCACTTCATAGCTCTATAAGGTAACATCTCGGCTGGTATGGTAATGCTGTGAAGAGCTTAGAAGACTGGTTACTCGGAACAGTGTAACACTGGAGTGGGTCCCAGGTCATGAAAGAATCGCTGGCAATGATAAAGCCGACGAACTCGCAAGAGCAGGATTGTCAACCCTGTTGAACGGACTCGAACCAGCTGTGGTCATTCCCAGATGCTCAACTAGGTCATGGTTGAAAGGGTGGGTGAAAAAACGACACAAAAAACACTGGAAGAATACGCCCAGGCAAACACATGAGAAAAAATTCATAAAAGAACCATCAGAAAAAGTAGCGAAAGTGCTGCTCTCAATGAGCAGGAATAAACTACGCACCATCATCAAAACATAAAGGAACTTTTTACGGGACACTTTTTCACAAAGGATCACCTGAACAAAATAGGGCTGTATAACGGAGACCTTACATGCAGACGATGCAAAAAGGAAACCTAAACAGCTCTGCATATATTATGCAACTGTGAGACGCTGGACCGGAAGAGGCAAAAACTGTATTGTAGACCCCAAATGACTCCAAAAGACCAGCCAGCAAAGAACATGTATGAGCGGATTGGCTGAATAGGCTGTATTCAGAACACTAGAAGGATCCACAATAAACACAGGAGGCTGAGATGAGGTCGGCGAAGAAGCAGCTCCTTAAAAAGAAACAAGTTAAACGAAATGCATAACCACTGAATTTGATTCCAAAATGATGTCCATATCTGTCAAGCTTGGAACAGCTTCGATTATTTCAGGAGTTTAACTCTGCTTCACAGAAGAAGCCACGAGAAATTTTCCAACTATCTTGCGCAGAAATTGAAATCGGTCTTGTTTATCAATGTCGACTCGTAACAACAATTTCATGCCATATGCGCTACAGACAGACACTTCCCAATTGTTTATTCTCTTTTAACCACAACGACAAAATTTTGAAATTAAATAGACTAAGATGCTTTATTTAATAACTTTACTGCTTTGTTCGCTTCCAGACAAGATGCCGATCTGTTGAAGTAATGTGACCTATAATAGTCTATAGTTTGAGGATATGTAAAAATGACAATTGTTTGTTCATATTTGTCATTATTTACATTTGTGGCTTGAGTATAGCACAAAATAAGAGTGAACAAAAGTTTTCATATAAAATACCATAGAATTGTATTTCTTTCCTCATCAGCTTTTTTGATTTGTTTGCCTGGTGACCAGCTGCTTGCTTTTTCAAGAAAGCCGCCAGTTTTGCATATTTTGAAATATCAGCTCCGTTTTCTACCATCAGCATAGACTTGAGCATTTAGCAAAAGATAGAGAAGTATGGGAAAAATTTAAAGTATAAATCAACACCTTCACGGTACCAATCAGGATATAAAGATTGCGAAAAGTCTATTCGCGACATACGATTTATATACAAGTACGACAAGGAAAATATAAGAAAAAATACCTGAAGAAGAGAAAAGAATAATTGTGTGCAGTCAGTGTTAGGCGTGTGTTCAGTTCCAGCTACCAATCTCATATGAATGCAGCGTTGCCAGCTTAAAATGTTTGGTACTCCATAAGGAATAAATAGCTTGTATTGCATTTGACTTTTAACACGGGATAACGCCGTATTTAGTGGGAGAAAATCGAGATTGGTAATACTGTTATAATTATTGGCATTTAACATTGTTGCCAACAAAAGTTGAGGAAAACTTTTACAAATAAGTGCATTTCGCAACAGCGGTTTTAAAAGGGGGCACTGAATACACGCCCATCGCTACTGACTGTGCACAGTTACTCTTCTCTCTCTCTTTTAAGTAGTTTCTCCCATATTTCTCTTGTCGTACTTGTATAAATCGTATGTAGCGAATAGACTTTTCGCAATCTGTATAAGAAGAATATTTATCTCTATTTCTATAAGTGGATGGTAGTTGGGTAGAGCAGTAATGCATTTTTTAAAGTAACTGTCCGGGAAATTCCAAGGGTCACTAACTCACCTAACTACATGCGTATCTTGGGAAAGTTTACTCTATTCCATACAAAATATTTCTAAATAAATAAATTAACTCATTATATCTTCCGCGAATAATGAGAGAAGGTGTATAATGATAATTACGTAAGTCGAAGCGATAACAATCGTATTAAGGGTAATCTTTAATGACATAATTAAATATACGAAAACATAAAAGCGAAAGTGAGCATTCAGATAATTATTAGAATTATCCAATTAACGGATATAATTAGCACGTATAAAGTAGGACTAATAAAATATTGACCTAAAAGTATTGTAATTAATAACAAAATCAGGTTTTCGATATAACATATTAAGCTATTAATATTTACTCACCAAAAATTTGTTATGAATTTCGTAAACGTACTATTACTTAAAATTGCAGGATTTAATAGAAACGGTGGGAATTAACTGGTAGTTTCGCCAAAAGCTCCTTTAATTATGGGGATGGAAAAGTATGGCGAAATAAAGATTAGTTCGAACAAGCTTGAGAATTAGTTTGGAATTTTACTGAGTGTGCTTAGATTGAAATTGGCGACGATAATTTCAATCTGAGCAAACTCAGTAAAATTACGAACTGAATCTCAAACTTGTTCGAACTAATCTTTGCAGTGAATTGAGTTTTATTCATACCGCGATTAGACTCTTAGAAGGAGAACATATACCTACCGTGTACTGTTGAGGCTGAAATACGTCAAAACCAGTATGCAAGTAATGCAATGCAATCATCCCTTCTATTTGCCAATCCGAATAGTTGTTAAATCTTATAGATTATAACGACCCTGTTTGACTGAAAAGTGCAATTCATGGTCCTGTTGCTATAGCCCGGCAAGTAGTTGTTTCTTCTTATTTGAACGGTTAGTGTTTTTGGAATAGAATATTATACACCAAGGTGAAGACTATTATTATTGGCCCAGCGCCAAAATTATTTCTCAAGGGACTTTACAACAAGCGGAATAAGGTGCGAGGCTTATAGATGTCTTCACCACCATGGTGTAAATACAATTTTTACCACTACTCGCCAAATTTAAGACAAAAATTATCTCCTTCGTTTCAGGGGCGAAGAAAGTGCACTGGTACTTGGGGTACAGTCTTAGTCAATATTCAAATAGTTACAAGGCAATACAACACAACAAATCCAAATAAGTAAAAAACACAAATAGAATAATATGAGCTTAGCAAATGCAAACAGAATGATAAACAGCAAACGCGCAAAAGTGGTTATGAAGATTGGGATATTTTAATGTAAATAAACACAAATGTCAAAATTGACAAAAATCGTTGTCAGTTCTATCAAAAGAGCTGTGTTAAACGGGCGGCTATCAGACCAATGATTGGCCTGCAGAAATACCAAGTTAAGCCCAAATCGCTCCTCTTAGTTTAAAAACAAGGTATAGTTGTTATTATCTGTAGCTATATATACCCTGTGTTATTTATAAGATGCGACATAGGGATTCCTGTACAAAACTGTTAAACGTGAGCCCACTTTTGTACCAAATAGCGTGCATAAAAAAATGAAATAACAGGTTTGGAAAAGTCGTCGAAAAATAAGTTCAAATACACTTTTAATTTTCCTAAATTCCCTTTGGTTTCATAAAATAATGGATTGTTATGTTTAAAAAAGCCGAGCACTATTTTCATACCACTTTCGAATACTCTCAGCCGAGTAGAAGTTGACCAAACAGATAGAAGCACCGGGAATTTAAAAGTTGAATTGTGAAATTTTCTTCTTTTTGTTTTTCCAGAATTTTTGCTTAAAAAACATTAAATTTCAAATAAAGCGAAATGATTTGTTAAAAAAATTGTGAAAAAAAAACTAAAGAGAAAAAAATTTCATTACAGCGCCGAATCGAACCTTCAGTTTTAACTTTTAAATTCCTGGTGCTACCCACCTCTTAGGGCGAGTTGTATCAAACACATAAACTCGGTTTAATGATAACTGATGTTTAGACTGTGTCTGATTGATGTATTTATTATCAACAATTACATCAGTCAACATTAAGCCGAGTTTAGGCGTTTGATACAACTCGCCCTTACTCGGCTGAGACACCGAACAATTGTTGATTATTGTTCGGTGGCTGAGAGTATTCGAAAGTGGTATGAAAATGGAGTTCGACTTTTTCAAGCACAACCATCCATTTTTTTCAAACCAGAGCGAATTCAGGATAATTAACAGTGCATTTGAACTTATTTTTCAGAGACCTTTCCAAATTTGTAATTATTTCTTGTGACCTATTTGGTAAAAAAGCTAGCTTGCATTTCACAGTCTTATAAATAAAACAATGTATATATTTTAACTTCCATTTTATCAAAAAAAAACCAATCATGTATAGTGGTTATCCTAAATTCTTGAAAGAAAAAAATATATGTTGCTGAAATGTATTGTTGAAATTTACTAACACAACAGTAATTTCGATTGTCGTGTATCGTTAACCACTCAATAACAGTCCTTAACGTTGTTATGATTTTCGATGGGAATTTTCAGCTACTTTAAATATTACAATAACAATTTTCTACCGAATAATAGTAGCATTGCGCCAGTTCAGTTAACCACGATCAAGTTTAAACTCTCAATTTCCTAGTAATCGCTGCAAATCCTAGTCTCTCATCGTTAGTGTCGCATAACAGTCTATGTCTGTGACGCAACACCTCCTAAGGAGTACACGACCTAAATCACGATAGTTTCTAGACTCGAAACGTATTACCTTCACATCGGCATACCCTTCTTCTTTTTTATCATTTGTTTCGACGTACAACAGAACGAGATGGATGTATGGCATCGTGTTCGCAAATCATCGCGAAACACGACAACTTCGTGGGACTCGTTCGTCCTACTAAATGAAAGTGAAATCGAGGTTAACTTTGCACTTTCACTTGTTCGCGTCTAGCCCAGCAATTCAACCAATAGAAAATCGCATGTACGCGACTAGATGCGGTATTCTATGCTTTGTCGGTATGGGTGATATAGAGGTAGGCATATTGCAAATTTTTTTAACTTTACCTGTACCGAAACAAATATTCAATGTTAACAATTGAATCAAAAATAATCTAAAATTCCCCAATAGCACAATACATTTGAGTTTGTCTTGCTGTAATTCTAAAAAAATACCTTATTGAGCGACGACCCAGCACTGTAATGGAACGCTTTTGATGCGATAACTACAGTCAAGCAGTGTCGAACTTGGTTAGTACTTGGATGGGCCAGAGATAACCATCGTATATAGGGCCCTTAGAGCCTGCAGCGAAACACTTCAGACTACTAGGGTGAGTAGCATTGCATATCACAAGCTCGCATGCATTATACCAATGAGCACGAGGTATTATGTAGATAAGCCGTCTTTCGAAGGAGACGTAAAACCGAGGTCCCGAGTCCATGGATGTTGGGTCGTTGAAGAACGCTACCACTGATTGGGTTCACTAGTGGGTTCGCCAAATTTCCGGTTAGGGGTAGAGTGCTCCGGCGTTGGTGATTAGCCTCAGTAGCAGAAATAGACCGACGTTAAATAAACGAATAAAAAAAAATATTCACTTTATTATATCCAATATTTTGCAACACATTATGTTGTATTTTTATAGCAATACTATGAAAAATAAATCTCCATTATGACCATTATACTCTCCTAAAAGCTAACATGCAATAATATTTAAAGCAAATTGCTTCACCGTTCTTAAGATAAATCAAATTTTTCAAAAAAACTTATGCCTCTACTTTCTTTTTTGATTGTGTGCACTTCATCTACCGAACAGCTCTCTTCAGTACACTATAATGTCCTTGTTCCAATGTAGGATTGTGGAGAAAGATTCAAGTCTTATCCAGTTATAAAACAACATATACTTTTTTAAGACACTAGATTTTCATACATAATTATTCATATTAATATAGAATACCTGATCACTAAGATACTTTCGGCATTAGCCATTTCATTCTTAGTTAAACTTAAATATTCACTAACAATATTTGTTTGACTTCCACTGTTTGAATGATTTCTAACACTAGTACGAGTAAACACATCGTCTTCATCTGCACAACCAGGAGATGTCCACAAATTGGAGTAGCATATCCTATAATATGGGGTCTGATAGTTAGAGAACTTCTGTATGGACTTACTAGCCTCGGAATACCCTGCCAACTTTTTGGAAGCGAGGTTGAATGAGGAAGAGAAGTCAAAGTAGAATAAACACGAAAAGGCGATTATATACAAAGGGAAAATGACTATAATGCTGTGCCAGAACCTGAAAAAATTGATGCGTGGTCCAGGATTCCTAAGTTGTATGTACACAGTCATGGTGAGACCAATCATTACTTAGGGTCCCATTGCGTAAAGTAGTAGCACCAACCTATAAGATGAGAGACAACCTCTAGAGTATTCAAAGATTAGCCTGTATATGCATTATAGGACCGACATAAAAACCTTGTGAAAATAAAAGTTTTCAAAATAATTGATTACCAATCATGATTTTGTCCACCACTCACTATTAAAATTAAGAAAACATATTTTCGTAAACTTTAACACCCCATTGTGCATTAATGCAAAATAAAAAATAGTGTGAGTTTGGAAAAAATGAAATACCAACAACAACCTGCCGAGCTAATATTGTAGATTCAAACATATCCAATAAAACTAGTCGGTTGAAAAAGCCACAAAAAATATCAATATTCATATTTTAGAAAAAAATAATAATATAGACGTTTTCAAAATCATTTCTATGGAAACACACTTGGACGCATAAGTATGCTTCCTTGAATTGATTGGTCTCTTTTAAGAAATCTAAGCTATGATTCGGGGCACAGAATGGCTATGCGGCTATAAGTATTTCTAGCGGTATAGTTGACACATGACAAGCTGTGCCAAACAAGCAGGTGGGTAACTATTTATTTCAAAGATCTTTAGCATCGCAACAAACCATTTTGGCGTTTCTAATATTGTAGTTATAATATTAATTTGTTGTCATTGATAAGTAGTAAGTAAATAGAATAATCACAGGTTAAACTTTTTTATTACCTCGTTACTTTGAAATAACAATGAAAACGCGTATATGCGATAACATTCTGGCGGACTGAATTGACAGGATTAAAGATGGGTATCCGTTTCGCAGCACGCGTGCTGAAGTGCCAATTCGCTAGCAGATTGATTGAGGATGTAGCTTTAAGACGGTTCTTAGAATATGTACTTTCGTCAAATGTGAAACCATTTTTATTGTTTCAACATAATTAACACGATTCATTTTGCTGTGTGTATACCTACTCAGAGTTCGATTACAGTCAAAATAAGTTTTTTATTCATCGACCTCTGCATTCGGAAACGAATGAATATCCTGTGAGAAAATTTGTTTTTTCAACATATTAATTATTATAAAGTGGCTTCATACCATCGCCTAGGCTGAATTTCACACAGAAATGCATAAAAATAGTCACAAATCGAATGTTTAATCCATGTAGATGCTACTAAAATAAATCTAACTGCGCTTAGAAATACCGATTTATATTTGTTTATTAGATACCAGCTCCAAAATAACCCACCTCTAATATTAGCATTCGCGCCACACGTTTTGCCGGAGTTGTTTCAACAAACAAAGGCATGGCCTACTTTGAAAAGAATCGGACATCTAGAATTCTCAGTTGTTTTTTTTTTCTCTTGAATAAAATAAGTTCATAGAGTCGTCGTCGTTTTTAATTATCTAGCACTATTGTTTATGTTCAATCAGTAGTTTTCGTTTGTTTAGTAAGGAAATTGGTAGTATGCTTTACTAAATTATCCGTAGAAATAAACTATTATTCCAAGAAATAGAAAAGATGTTCACTTAAATGGCAATTCAATTCACAATATTTACGTTCACTAATAAAACATTTTTACGTGTGCCAGTAAGTGGCGTGGGTCTCCACATATCGACCATAAACAATAAAATGACAGTATCGGCACCCAATGATGGAAGATGTTTTTTATAAGAACGAAGGCTATGCTTTTGTGTTAGTAGGTTATTTTGGTTATAAGAACACGTTAAAAGTTAATATGACTTACGGACGGACGTTTAAACTTATATTATTTTCCCAATTGGCAATTAGCAACAATTTTATTATTCATTCATTCGTTTGAGCTATGCTCAACAGCACAGGAACTTCAAATAAAACTTTTCACCATTTTCTATAATACCAGAATTTTCAGTAGTTGTTATGAGGGTGGTTCGACTACATGTTATTGTTGCACTAGGTATGACAGATGTTTGACAGACTATAAGAGGCTTTAGAAAGTCACTACCATTCAGTCGTTGACGAAAGAACAAAATTGGATTTAAACAACGAAAACTACGGCCAAAACGCTGGAAATACTTTGTAGAATTTAAATAAGGTAATATTTATATTTAAGTTCAAAACTTACTTTGGCCTGAACAAAAAAATTAGGCCTTCAGTTTCTAGCCACTATGTTAGATGGTTTCTTTCAGGAAGGTAAGAAAAATAAGCAATAATAGAAAGGTATGTCTTGTCTCAAAGACAGTCGACCTCGAAAAGGGATATAGTGGTAAGGGTTGGAGATTGGCTAATGAGACGGCAAGCGGGAGCCAAAGAAGAATTTGCAATGTAAATTTAATAATGAGTAGATAGACATGCTACAACAGGCTATAGCGGCAATCTTATTTGCTTGAAACACAAAAGCTAAGCAACATTCTCTTTCTATGTCCATTTATAATAGCCCCAGTGCCTTGGCGTGTTTTGGAACCATCGGGGAACCAGATGATTTCTTCAGAACTACCTGGAAGCACCGCTTGTTCCCTAAATGGGTGTCATGCTTGATGCTATCAAAACTCATGTTAAATATGGACTTATCTTCATAATATCTCAGATGTATCACATTCTTCGGGGACCATAAGCCTCCCTATTTCAGCTTTAGAATCGCCATAAAAGCCTCCATCCATCCAGGGATATCCAATTAAGTTTGGAATCAAGGGTCACTTACAGATACTCAACTTCTTTGGATATTATCAGTTCTCCCCCGAACAGCAGCGCTCCACCCTGCGAAACAATACTTTTATTCGTAAAAGCAACTAATTTTTTTTTCATCAACTGAAAGGTCCTCATAAGACACCAATCCTCCACAATTATTCGTAGTGCTTCTTGTTGAACATTCATAACTACCACAGGAATTTCCCTCAATCATTCAAACTTCAGATCAAGTCTTCCACAAAAAACTCTATATTTCATCAGAAAATTCATATCAGTAAGTTTTTTGCGAAAATAAATCGATAAATATATCTTAAAATTTCATAAGAATTTGAAACATTTGTTACGAAATTGTGAAAAAATAACATTTTATCAGACCCCCTACGGACATAATAATGACCTTGATTTAATTATCAGCATTCATAATTATATTTTTTGATAGAATTCTAGGCATTTCATGTTATGAAAAAATCGAACATCACTCATAAAAATTAATCAGCTGTTTGGAAAATTTTCCCAAAATATATGTATTGATTGTGATGACTATTGAAGCACGTGGCTTTTACAAGCAAACGTATTTATATTCTCAAAATAGAAATTTAGTTTTTCTTTCATAAATGTGATAAGAAAGAATAAATTGATACTGAATAAATCCATAATATCACCAAATATGAAAACGTTATTTCCTAATATCCAAGTTTGAAAAAATGCCTTTAAGAGCCAGGCTAGTTATCGAGCCTCGCCTGTTATTCGCCTCGCTCGCTCGTCTCATAATTTCAGACTCGTCCGATGACGGATATAATATAATGTAGATTTAACAAATTAAAATTGTTTGATTTCATAATTTACTATGGATCTACATCAAGTAGCCTCATCTATTTAATATTTAAATACAGATATTAAGTATATCTATCAATTAATCTTTGGTTCATGAAAATCGGTTGATAATTTTCCCAAAAAACGGGAAAACCTACCGAAAATAGCGTTTTTTAATTTTTGCAATGAAAAATTACTTTTTTCAATCAATCCACTTTCAGTCAGTCAAAAATAATGCTTTTTTCAAGTATTGAAAAAATTTCGTTTTGATGATCTCTTCCTGCCCTTGAGGTGTCTCCGGCTATATCGCCTACGACCAAACATTTTTAAAAGATAGTTGACAGTGTAGAAATAAATTAAAAATAGGGAATCGACTCCTCCATAATATCCAACTACAAGTAATGAAAGTTAAAAGTATATTCTCAATTTCAAAAAAATGTTGCCGTTCTATTTTTTTACCTACAAATATTTAAAATTCAATAAATCTTAAATAACATAAATTCAAAAAAATATCCCACCATGCAAAATATAAGAAAAAAATAAAATTAAAAATAGTTGCATAACTTAACACAACATAATTTTTTCAAATGTCATTTATATACAAGAAACTCGGTCAGGCGATTAAAACAAACTGAAAGTATTTCGTAACAGAATAACTGAGCTTCCGATAAAAATTCAATCTCTTTTTATTGAAAACGCGTATAAGTTATACAGGGTGTTTCCAAATGACACTTACAACGTTTGCATTTCGATACCTTTCGTATAATTGGGCAAAATAAGAATTGGGGGATCCAGCCTATTTACTTCTCGGAATAAAAGGTGTTAAAGTAATGAGAAATTAAAAGTTTTGATTTGATGGATGAATATATTGATTTAATATTTGGCAGGCTGTTTTTAAATGTGAAAGAGAATAATTTGATGAAAAAACATCTTTCAATGTTTTATCCAGTGGTGTACATTTGGATGGAAATGTCACCTTTCCCTTCCCAATTCTCACATTACTTTCATTTTATTTTGTATTTCTCAATGGTTTTCACGCAAAAAACGGATAAACGTTACATATTAAAAAAAATTGCAGTTTCCAAGATATTCATATGTTTTAAGTCTGCTAAATAAATTTTTAAATGAAATAAACAAATACTGTTCCTGAATTTTTCTTCAAACTACCAATCTACTAATGGTTATCAGTGGCGTAGCTATCATAGGGCATCGTCTTGCGCTTGGCAAATACGCCTCGGCATTTCAAGCAGAGATCTATGCAATACTTGAATGTGCAAGGGCAAATAATATGAGAGCCTACAACCACCTACAACAACAGATAGATTAGGATCTACAGTGACAGTCAAGCTGCACTTAAATCACTTCAGAACTCTAAGGTAACTTCTCGGCTGGTATGGGAATGCGGAGAAGAACTCAGAAGACTGGCGAATCGAAACAGTATAGCACTGGAGTGGGTCCCAAGTCACAAAGGAATCGCTGGTAATGAAAAAGCTGACGAACTCGCAAGAGCAGGATCGTAAACCCTGTTGAACGGACCCGAACCAGCTGTGGGTATTCCCAGATGCTCAACTAGGCCATGGTTAAAAGGGTCGGTAAAAAAAGATCAAAACAAAAAACACTGGAAGAATACGCCCAGACAAACAAACTTTTATTGGGGAATGGCAATGCTGGCCGTTATGTTGTTTTATGTCCATAAAATTAGACATGGATTTCAAACACAAAGTTTGCAAAAATTAATGAAGACACCTAAACAGTACTTTCACTAAGATTAATTTCAGTTCAAACGAGATCTTTGATTCCCTACCGAAAGATTAACCTATAAAATCTTTATTTTCAAATGCAGTGGTGGAACAACAATACTGCAGACCCCACGGGCCCCATCGTTCTGATTATTTTTCATGAAATTAGTGTTTTACCTAATATTGAAAAATTAAAAATAAATATTACTGAGTGTATTTAGCAGCCACAAATTGATATTTGAGTGGCTTTGTCGCAGTTTACGTAATTTAGTTAGTTATTTTCCATCGGTCAGTCTGGTCTAAAAAAATTCAATAAGTGCCAAGCAGGAAATATAGTTAGGAAATTCAGAAGGAAATTTAAAAAAACAGGAAATCTTTATGACTCAGGTACTAAAATTGACAGAAAACGTAAAAATAAATAAGTATACTTTCAAGTTTTTCAATCCAACATTTTCTTTTAAGAGTCAGGAAATGGGAACCGGAAGTAATAGCAACAGCCATAGAAAATGAGATTTGGAAATCTGAAGGAAAAATAGCAAGAAGATCTTACTCCGGAGTTTCTTTCAAAAACAGAAGATGGTAGCTAGTTCAAAATTATTGGAAAAAATCTTGAAAAAAATATATTAGAAGGTTTCGAAACTACGGGCTAAAATAATAAAAAATAAAGCGCTGTTTCAGGTTAAATCTTCATATTTTGTGTCAAGGTTTCTCCAGTTACTCTATAGATAATTATTAATGAAACACCCTGTAGAAAGCATTGTTCTATTTCTAATGCCATACCATCTAAATGTTAATTCAACCTAAGTAATATTTCATAGTTCATATAATAGTGTGATTTGATTAGATCTATTTGACAAATTTAAAGTATATCGAGGTAATATTTGGTTTTTTCATGGCCTTTATTAACTGTAATAAAAAAATGTTTGGTATACGAAAAAAAACTTTCAGTATAACAGTATATCTAGTGAATACGCACTATCGGTATCAACATCAAAACAACAATAATACAACGCAATATTCGGCAATACACGTGTTCGAGGGAAAGCTACCGCCGCCGAAAAAAAAATGAAAGTTATGCGCATAAATTTCACGAAACAATAACCGAAACCGAAAATTACAATAGGATCGTTCCGAAGGTCCGGTGAGAGTGGAAAAAAATTGAAAGTGTATTGAATTAAATAATTAATGAATATAATTAAATATGGTACATATATGTATAATTTTTGCGATATATTTGAATATAACTTACTTCTATACGTATCAGAAATCAAAGAAGAAAACCATAATGGATTCCGTTGACTTAGAGAAAGCCTCGATAAGGTTAAATGGGACGTTTTATTTGGAATTGTATCATAAAAAATTTTAAAAGGAAACAAAGTGATGCTTTTGGCAAGGCAAGATTTTTTTAAATTGTGGTGTAGTTCCATTTTACAATAAATATTGATATAATTTGACAATAAAAAGGTAAATGTTACATTTTTCGACAAATATTATTCAATCCTCAAGATACATGGACATCGCTGTGCTCAAATAAAAGAGATACTTAAACACGATTGAAGGCCTTTGCTCTTCATCAATGATGTCTAAAACATCTAAACGGATCCATCTGAACGGGGATGTGGAGAGTAAGCCTGCGGTATTGAAAAATTATTGCTTAGTAGTAAGAGGAGACGATCAGCAAACAAACGCAGTTTTTTTCATGCAATAGCTTTTTCTATAACTAGTACAAAAAGCAAATATTTTTAACACGACGCATGACGTTTCAACTATGATGAGTGTTTCAAAACTACTTAGCACATACTGCATACATTCTTTCTACAATCTAATTCAGTTTGTTTCCATTTTAAATTGTATTGGAGTAACTAAAATGCAAAAAATATTATTAATCTTTAGTTAGGTTGCCAGTTAGGGTACAGTTATTATTGTTTTTATAATTATATAAATAGTATTCTTAATAATATTCTCATTTATACACTGTCTTATTTAAAAAAGACAAATACTTAAACTAGAGATATTTAAATGGACAGTCTGATAATCCCAAAGTGGAGATTTTTTTTTCAAGAAATGTTTTTTTTTATATTTCAGAATTGATTCAATAAGCGAAAAACTAGTATGAAAACTTTTAAAGAGCTAGCAGCATTTGCAAAAATTATTTCCAAATTCTTCAAGATATTCGACCGTTCCCGTTCTATGAAGTCAATTTGATTTTGAACTACTTACTTCAAATATAACCAGAATTATAATATAATAAATAGGCTGTTTATGCTTGGGTCTTCAGATCCATAATCTATAAAACTTTTCCGCGCTTTTCAATATTATGAATTTAGAACCCCTCTAAACTCAAAAATTTGATCTATTAACTATGTCTTGATTATAATTTCAGTAAAATAAAAAAATTGCGCAAGATGGCTATTCAGTAGATTCGTCCATAACGTATAAAACGTCAGAAATCATTTGTCTACGCCGCTGTTCTTAAAATAAACAAAAGTACGATGATTCCTGTGACCCAAAAGCTATAGGAATAGCATCAGCGAAGATTAGCGCTGACACGACCGCGCGGCTTCTGTAAACGGAAACGCATCTAGTTTTGAAAAAATTTTAAAAATACGGAAGTAGGTCGATGCAGTCGGTCTTTGGCACACAAAATAGTTGAATTCTCTTTAGGTTCACAGCTGTATAGTTTTGCTTTAATTTTAGATATGTGCACGTCGACGACGATTCCATTTGAACTTTCAGACGATCTGGTTTTATAATTGCAAGGCCGTACTTCAGTTTTGTTTCCAAAAGGTGCTCAATTATTATTATGTTATTCTCATTATTTTTACGCAGATTTTAATTTTCTTAATTGTTAAATGCAATTTGTGTTGTTACATATAAACTTTACACCTTTCAGAGACAAAGCCATCCAAATCAACAGCCCAGACTGCGTCAGATGTTATAGCTCATTTTTGCCTGGCCACATTCAGTAAAAATATAGTAATCAGCAAGACGAACAATCTTTGCGGATTATGGCTAATGCCAAGCTAGGTATGTTGATCCATAATTTGGGGTGAATCAGTCTCCTACTTTTCCCATTTTTCAATCTGTTGTCAGGGTTATCTTTTTCTACTATAGAGATAGGTATATACTTTTAGAATTCCATTTTATGGAAACAAAATTGTTTTGCGCTTTTATGACTCATGTAGTGAGCAATGCTTCTTGTAGATTCTTGTAGGATATTTGATGCTCTTCAAAAAAGGGCTACTATATTTTTTTGATATCTTCACTCCTTCCAGTTATTCAAGGTTAAAGTTGAATTAAAAACATATTATTATACCATTTTTTAAATTTTTTGATGCTACAATCAAGTTTACCGAAACATTTTATAGGATAATTTTTGTAGAGAATATATTGGCTTATAAAATTTTTCCACATTCTTTATGGGTCATAAGTTATACGTATCAATCTGCATTAAATAATCAATACAGGAAGAAAATTTTTAATTGTAAAAATCCTTCAGATTAACAATTACAATTGATAAAAATATAATTAACAATTGTCAGATTGAAAATATAATTATTCCATCAATATAATGAATCATAAACAATAAAATTATGATTAAATTTTCAATTTAATACGAATAACTTACGACTCTTGAAAAATATAAAAAAAATCTTGAGGATAAATTGTAGCTAATAAAACGCTCTACAAAAAGTAAAAGTGAAAAGTACAGTTTTTTCACAGACTTGATTGAAATTGTTAAAAATTGTAAAATTTATCACCAATCCAGTGTTAACCTTCAATAAGTTTGAAAGGAGTACCTAAAAATATCGAAAAATTATAAGAGCCCTTTTTCGTAGAACACCGAATTTCCTACAAGAATATATCTTAGTCATTTCGCAGTATTGCTCCCTAGGCTAGCTATAAAATTCCAAAAAAATCTGTTCAAACGTATACAGTATCTTATTTTCGGAAGTCCAAGAACTTTTTCAGTATATCAAAAAGAAAATTACTACATAATACATTAAAATATAATATACAGATTGAATATACAAGGTGAATCATGAGGAACTGTACCTACTCCTACCTCATATGGAGACACCTATGAGGAATGTCAAATGGTCATTAAAAAGTATGCCTCCCATATTTTATAAATATACAGAGTTTTTTTATTTTTTGATCATAACTTTTGAACAATAATTTAGATTTGTGTTATATTTTGGTGAAACGTCACACTATTATCACCTAATTAACTGATTTATCCAAACCAGAAAGAAATCAGTGCCGCTCTCTAGAAATTAGTAGGTATTTACGTTTTGTTCATATATAAAATTTCACCCTGTATTTGGTTTCTAAGAACTCTAAATAAGAATCTTACAAAGTACACGAATAGAGAACAAAAATTGCGAATTTATTTTCTCCCTTCACGACTGCTCGATTTTTAACAGAAAAATCAAATTCAACAAAAAATTAAAGTTCAGCAGAATAAACCATAAATAAAAAAATTTTCTGTAAAAAATGAGATTTTTAATAATTAGTAGTGTTAACTTAATAATACGGATCCGCTAAACACTACTTAATGTCCAAACGTAAGATGATTATAAGAACTCGACATTGTGGAAATCGTCTTTGATATAATCAAATAGTAAACCATGTACCTATATCAAATATTACATAATAATTTATAATATAATGCATCAGTTGGTTTGAATTTGGTAAATCGACCTTTGCTATTTATAAAGAGCGTAGTGTACTCTATAAGCTACTCTAAGAACTAAGAGTATGGTTTGTCTTAATTAATAAAGATTTCAGTGTGAGAAAAATTTTTGAGAAAAAATGCACCGGCTATAGATGGCGTTCAATTAATGCGGACCGGACATATTTAGTCCGTAATATATCAAGTTCCTGGCACATGGAAGCCGAGATAAAGATAGATCTACCTTACTAGCTTTCTTTTTATGGACAATGCTAGCACAGACTAAAACAACTGACGAGCTAGAGCCAAGAAAAACATTATTTAAAATCGTTCATGCTGCCATCTTTTGTAGGAAGGTGTTCGCCAGGAGTATTAATAGCAGTAAGCTGACAAAATCATTCAATGTCGCCATTTTTATTCCAGTTGTAACTAAATAATTTAACAGAAAAATAATAAGTATAGTATCTTTCCCCTCCAAGTCTAGCAAAAACAGAATTATATTTAATTTTATTTTAATCTGTCTTAATTTTGTCACTGACACACTCACTTACCTATCAACAAAATTCTAGGATAGGTACCTACTTCTCACAGAACATGGTACCTATTAGGCTATACAAGCTTTAAACAGAATAATTACTGTTCATTATATGAAGCAAGGAGAAACCAAAACACTCCAGTATTCATACAGGATGTCCCAGATTCCTCCAGTCTTCGCCTTATAAACGAATTTGATTGAGGCTATATAATTGTTATTTGTACCACCGGTTGGGAATAGGATTTTAATTTTCATAACTCGTTTTCTTTTGCTATCCGCTAAAGTGGTTACATCTAATCTATTTTAAGTTCGTTGTGTTGAATGAACGGTGACTTCTTCTATTAGAACTAAATGTAGGCAACACATTATACATCACGATTTATACGGAAACCACTAGGTATGCACACAATTTTTTTTTTGCAAATGTGGTTATTCCTGCTAATCAGTGGTACTCAAATGATTAAGAAGTTGCTTAGGCCAGTCCTAATTAGAATCATTTATGCTGATATGATGAATCTCTTTTGAAGCTAGATGTTAATTATGCCTATTACTGACAAAGTATAATAATAGCAGACACATCAAAGCTAATGCAATTTCTTGAGTACTAGTTTTATTCAGAAAGGAATATTTTAAGACTTAAGCTTATGTATTGATACAAACAAACCTTAACTTTTGATTTGGAAGAAAGACTGGTGCATCTCCAGGATTTAATGTCAAAAGCTTGCGCAAATTATACTGAAAACTTCTGACAAGAAAAAATAAATATTTTCGTTAATATATTTGTTTAATAAATATGAAAAAATGTTTGAAACAACTTGTAGAGAATTTGATTTTCCGTGCCTACAGAGGGGACAGAGGCGCCAATGGCCCACCCTAACGGTCCACCCCTACTACTCACAATTTTATTCTACTGAAAACATTAAATAATTTTCATATTTCAACGTTCTTTCAATTATACGAGGAAGCAGTTTTTTATTCTTAAAATGAATTGCGGGAGATTGGGCGGCAATATGCAAAAGTAATGTGCGGAGGGCACGGCTCTGTTTTTTCATCGATAGATTCAAATTTGATATTTGCCCCCCTCTCCAATAAAACAGTCTGTGTACGTTTATGCTTCAAATCCTTATTTGGTCAAGTATTCTTTGCCTGTATATTTTCTTAACTGCATAGGTTTAATATTTGCATGCTTGAGCTTGAGTGTGGTAGGGGTTGGTAGAGCAGTGGTAATATATTGGAATACTGATATGTTGATTTTAAGCTGAGTTTTTCGTGTTTAATATTTTTGTTAAAATATTGTAATCCATATAGGTAGATATTAATATTTGGTTGATATTTGACATTGTAAAGATTGAATTTATTTGTTCCTGTTTGTATATTTTCTACTTGCTGGAGTCATCTTCCAGCTATGGGGTACAATCTTCCATCTTCAAGGGGTGAGGTTCCTTAATAACTCAACTTTTTTAAAGAAAATGGTCCCTAATTTCTCCAAGTGCTCCCCTCTTTTACGAGTTGGTTATTTTTTTCAAAAGACATAGGTAAGCTATGACGGCCTTCATTATTCTAAATGTTGTGTCCCCCTATCGTATACGAGCTGGTTATTTTTTCAAAAGATATAGGTGGGCTATGTCGTTGCCCATTTTTCTAAATATTGTTCTGCCTTTTTTTCACAAGTCCGTTTTCCGTTTGTTAAAGAGTATATGGGTTCAAAGACATACGTAGGCTTTGTCCTTCTTCATTATTCTGATTATTATCCTTCCCTTCTTTAAAAGGTTGGCTATTTCTCAAAAGACATAGGTAAGCTATGTCGCTTCTCATTTTTCCAAATATTGTCCTTCCTTTCTCCAATAAGTTGGTTCACTCATCAACAGACATTGGAAATCTTTTCTATTTTACCTCTTAAGTACGCTTACATGTATCAGCTTGCTTGCTATTGACTTCCTTCACGGAAGCACCTATTACAACACTGTGGCAAAGTACTTGCTCCTAGGTTGTCGGTGAGCCTCGCTTACAAACGAGCAGTCATCCCGATGGGCGAGTGTTTTCCGTTCGTTGAAGGGTATGGGTTCAAAGACATGTGGGATTTGTCTTTCTACATTGACCCAAATATCATCGTCCCCTTTTTGCAAAAGTTTGCTATTTATTTCAAAAGACATAGGCTAGCTATGTCACTCCTCATTTTTCCAAATATTGTCCTCCCCTTCTTCAATAAGTTGGTTCTTTTTTCATCAGACATTGGTAAGCTTTTCATTTTACCTGCATGTATACAAACTTTCCTACATACCATTGACTATTTCCTGCACGGATGCACGTATTACCACACTTTGGTAAAGTGCTCGTTCTTAGGTTGTCGGTAAGCCCCGCTTGCAAAAAGAGCAGTCATCCCGATGGGGCGAGTGCGCTTAAGTGTTTTCCGTTTGTCGAATCGGTATGGGTTCAAATACATATGTTATCTATGTCCTTCTCCATTATTCTGATTATTATCTTCCCTTTTTTAAAAGGTTGGCTATTTTTTCAAAAGACATAGGTAAGCTATGTCGCTCCTCATATTTCCAAATATTGTCCTCCTTTTTTTACCTGTTAAGTACGCCACATGTATACAAACTCTCTCACATACGATTGAATATTTCCTGCACGGATTCACGTATTACCACACTGTGGGATAGTGCTCATTTCTAGGTCGGTAAGCCTCGCTTGCAAAACGAGCAGTCATCCCGATGGGGCTATCAAAATATCGTAGATGCCAAAGTGGTTGCATGCAAAGTGGTCATACTTGGCAGATATGGACTAACAATTCTTATCAGCGCTTCCTTTTCAGCACACTAACACTCTCTCACAGGTTTCATAGATTTCATCGAATTTTTAAGGAATTTATTTTTTCAATACACCCTCTTTATCTTCCGTTCTTCGCTTCCACTTAAGTGTTTTCTGGAGCTAGACATTTTAATATCTAGCTTTCACAATCAACTTCACTTTGTCACTAGTTTCATATCCAAAGAATAATTACGAAAAATCAATGATACAAATCACCAGTTAAATGGAAATTGTATTATGGTCTTTAGTTGTCTCACTTTGGATTTTAAACTAAACTTATAAAATAAAATAATCTGGTACAATGTGAAAAAATATGTTTGACCTCGCGGCCTCTTGGAAAGGGGCCCTCTTAGGTCGAGGGCCCGTTGCATTTTGCCAGCCCTGCCACCCTATTGTTACGCCACTGCTAGGAAGCGAGTTATTTGTAAAAAACTTATTTTTTCTACCTTTGATATCTTAGGACTCGGATACGAGAGGCTTTTGAGTTTTGCGACAACGTTTAGAATGAAAAAATAGAGGTTTATACCAGTTTTCAGCTGATTGTCTTTCATTCTGAGGTGAACTGACTGAAATGATAGGGCTTTAGGCGAGATTAAGAAGATCCTATGTTAATTTCAGAACCTGTGGTGCACTTTTTTGACAATAAACTGCATTTTAAACATTTGGTCTGTTTATAGAACACTCCGTGTTCAAGATTAAAAAATATTTGGCGCTATAAATTAAATCTATTCTTGTGATGATAGCCATTCCTCTCCCTCTGTCTCGAAAGTATCATTAGCAATGTTTCAGGATTTATTTTCGGTTTTTGAACCGTCTCAAATTCCTTCTGTCTAAAGAATTTCCGCCCAATTTAGAACGGGTAAAACAACAACTAACACTGGTCTAGGAGTGGGGAGGAATAAGGAGGCAGATGTCGAGATACAAACATACATTCTTTCGTAAATAAACTAACTTTAGATGAACAAAACATGTGCATTTAGCAGACTTGTAAGATGTTTACCCATAATACTTTTACTACTTTAATTCGAAGTGATGTATCTGTAGGTACTATTAAATTATGTTTAAATGATGATGTCAAGATTAAAACTAAATGTTTCGAATTGTTGACCAATTTTAATTATTTTTTCTGCTTAATTTTTCGAAAAAGTAGAGCAAAAAAATGCACGAATTAATTACGAAATAAGAAAATGTATCACTGCTAAACAAAAGAGCTTACTTATTTGGTAGCAGCCAATATTGTCTTGTCTTCTAATTTTACTACTATTTTTATGTTTATGTGGTCGTTTTTAGACCTGGGTCGATAATTTTTAAAATGGTAAAAAGTGAAAAAAAAATTATAGTAGGATGATACCCTTTGGAAAAGGTAGAGAATATAAAAAAAAGAAAGGAAAAATAAATTACGGGCGATCTGAGGTCGGGAACGGGGAGGGGGTGAGTTTTTAAGGGTAAAAAACGGTTAATCTCGATTTCCGGTAAAACTGCAAGTCTTATGAAAAAAAGTTGAACGGCAAAATTTATGTGAAAAATTCGAATAGCCGAGTTTTTGGTTTTTTATTTTTATCTTTTGCAAAAAAAAAATTATTTTTCCACGAAATTTGATGAAAACTCACCTTTGTATGTCCCAAACATACAGTAATTTTTTTGATTTAAAATATTCATTTTTTTCCCTTATTTTGACTTAATATCGAAAAAGAACCCTAATTTTCAATCGAAAATTCTCACGTCAAAATATCTGCTTTTTTAAAAAAGTTGGTGTGTTTCTTATTCTTTGAAATCTCCACTTTCTGATAGTATAAAAAAAATATACATTACTATGGTAAATGTTCTCAGAAAATGCAAATAATGAAAAAAACTCGAATCAGAGAATTTTTTTTTAATCATTATGTAAAACTTTGAGCAATTTATTAAAATTTATACTTTAACTACTAGAAAAACGTAAGATTTCATGTTATATTGGTTAACAAAAAAATTGCTAATCGAAATATTATTATACTACTATAATGAACAACCAAATAAGTTAATAAAGTTAATATTTAATAAGACATATACAATATTTTGAGAAAGTTTTCGAATCTTTTTTAAATTATATGCGTAGAGATAAAAAAATCCAAAACTTTTGTATTGACACTTAATTAATTTTTATTTTAAGATTACTTATATACCTGAGTTACCTTCGGAAAATTTCAATAAATTGCTCAAAATTATACAAGATGATTAAAAAAAAAAAAATTTTCGGATTCGAGTTTTTTTCTTTATTTGCATTTTCTGAGAACATTTACCATAGTAATGTATATTTTTCTTATATCATCAGAAAGTAGAGATTTCAATGAATAAGAAACACACCAACTTTTTTAAAAAAGAAGACATTTTGACGTGAAAATTTTCGATTTAGAATTAGGGTGCTTTTTCGATATTAATTCAAAATAAGGTGAAAAAATGAATATTTCAAATCAAAAAAATTACTGTATGTTTGGGACATACAAAGATGAGTTTTCACCAAATTTCGTGTAAAAAGAAATTTTTTTGCAAAAGATAAAAATAAAAAACCAAAAACTCAGTTATTCGAATTTTTCACATAAATTTTGAGGTTATGTGAAAAAAGTGTCAATACAAAAGTTGTGGATCTTTTTATTACCTACAACTTTGCCATCCAGTTTTTTTCCAAAAGACTTGCAGTTTTACCGGAAATCGAGATTAACCGTTTTTTACCCTTAAAAACTCACCCAATCCCTCTTCCCGAACTCATATCGCCCGTAATTTATTTTTTCTCCGATTGGCAGCAAATATTAATTTTGCTGACTGATATCAATCAGCAAAGTATTACTTTTCCTGCCTAGGCAGCAAAGTGGTTACTTTCCTGCCTGTGATTATACATTTCCATAGCAACCAACCAAAATATAGAGATTGTGGGAATTGTAATAATTTGCAAATACAATATCCTCATGAACAATCGGAGAAAAAATTATTTGTTCAACTATTTCCTTCCGTTTTTGTTATATTCTCCACCTCTTACAATGGGTTTCATTCTACTATAATTTTTTTTGGTCTCAAAAATTATCGACCCTGGTCTATTTTGCTAACGCAGCATTTCAAGATCTCTCGCTCTTTGAACTGGTACACAAACCATAGTTTTCAAACAAAATATGGGAGTGCATGGACCGGGAAATATGCGAATAATCTCAATCATCTTTCAATCTAAAATTCACCAGACAGTCTAGTGTCTAGTGTACTTCGTATGATATTGATAAACTATATAGGTACAATATTAATTAGTATCTTAAATAATTTTAATTGTAGATTAAAGTTCAGTACAATCTTCACTTAAAAATATTATTACGTTATATTGAGAGAGATACAAGGTAATATTATAAATAATATAGAAAACAAAAGGAAAAGGAAAACTTTCAAAGAAAGAGAAGACTCGTTCACTTTGTACAATTATTAAGAGTTTTGAATGAAATATCGTTTTTCAAAAGATGGTGTAGGGTTTTTAGAGCAATGAATTGATAATTCTCTTAATATGGACAAACACGTAGTGGCGGCTTATCTTCTACTTTTCAAATATATGAATATAAGAAAACCAAATTAACTTTTAATAAACTCCACGTAGTGAGTGAGTGAGTGTTCTTGTTTATGTTGGGTTAGGTTTAGTTAGGTTTATGTCCTTCGAGTCCGTTCCGAGTAAGTGACGCGTTACTTAGAACCAAAAGTAACGATAGAGTAAGGCGATATTTTTTTAGTATCGATACCAGTTCTGGTTTTGGGACCCAGTGGTGTTCTCAAATCAAAATTCGCTCACAGTTGGAACTTGTCACAAAAATTTCAATAATCTGTAATAGATTAACAACAAAGCTGAAAGTCAGGCTCTGCTTAAAGCTATCAGGCTATCCAACTAGGTCTAATCTGGTGAAAAACTGTAAGAAAATCCCTCAACATGCTGGCAAGAGACAACAAAGTGGGTGCCGGCACATGAGAGGATTGCAGAGAATTAAATGGCAGTCCAGCCAGCTAAAGAAGGCTCTAAAGGAGCCTTTACAGTTCCGGAACCGTTTTGTGGAATCACAAAGGATTACATAAGATGGGAAGTCGGGAACTGGCTAGTTAATTAAGGAACGCCAACCCAAATTGAGACTGACACAAGGACACCTCCATACTAAGAGTCTACTGAATAAGTTAGACAAGGAACTCTCGCCCAGGCTGTTGAAACTGGGTATGAGAAATTTGGATACGATTACAGACCTAGTGACTGGACACTGTACCCTGAGGAAGTATTTGCAAAGATTGGCAAAGTTAGTGAACCTATAGCAGAAAACATGAAACATCCACTCACATACTTTGCTTCTGTGAGAACTTACAGGACTCAGGCGGAAGCACAATCATCACAACTACTGAAAATCTCTCCAGATAAACTGCTGGCCTATATATAGAAGACACGAAGCTTGTGGAATGGTAATGGGTAATTGTACAAAGATTCAGTTCAAGTGTGGGCTGTTGAGCTCAATCCAAACGTATGTATGAATGAATGACAAAACTTATCTAACACCTTCATAAAAAATTGTTGCCTCAAAATTGATTAATGAATCGCTCACAACAATATCTCAGATTACTTTTGAAACAACCTGTATAAAAATATTAATATTTGAATATTTATATGTCTATGTCTTAGTCCGGCTCCTCCAGCACATATAATTCTACCCCATTAGTAACCCTGGTATTGATTTCTTGTTAAACTTCTTACCACAAAAAACCCAATGCCATATTGTATATTCATAGGGGTGAACTTATGTTTTATTTTTAATAAATTAAAAGAAAGCCTCACAAACTCGGCATATCCTTCCACAGAAATCCGATCGCGCAACGGGAATTTTTTAACGAAACTGCGAAGGAAACCTCGAGCGACTTCGTCGACGTCATCGCCGTAGGTATTGGGTATTGTCGCCTCTAGCGATTCCAGTTCGACTCCAAACATCAGTTCCTCTTCCGTTCATTATCAAGTTAAGATTGCGCTGCGAAACCGTCTACGGAAACATGAGGGAAATCGTACATTTACAGGCTGGACAATGTGGAAACCAAGTTGGAGCTAAGGTTAGTTGATTTTTTTCTTTTTAAAAAATTTTATATTTTCTAAAGGAAAATATGCCGAATTTTTAAAAAAAATTTAGTTTACAAAAAATGTGGAAATTCGAAAAATTATTTCTTAAATCCTATTATCCTTTCAATTAAAAAAGTAAATAATAATGTATGTAATAATAAGTAATATTTCACTAGTTAATACAATAAAAAATATGCAGCCCCTACTTTAAAATATTTGATGATAATTACACTATTAATATTAAACTTGAACAATAACTTTTTCTGCTGATCGTAGATCTTCCATATCTTTGTAGAATTTGAGAGTTTTATTTGTATAAGCATAGGTTACCAATCGACGTTATCTCTTCAAACACTAGAACATTACAATTTATTCCTTGAAACCTTAAATAGTTGAAATTTTTATTTAAAAAAATATTTTTCCACTTAGTTGATATTAAATTTCAATTTTCAATTGTTGGGTATGTATGAGATATTGTCAATTAAATCAGTTTAAATAGTGAATTTATTGTTAATAAGTGGTACCAAGTGAAGTATAATAAAAAATAGCTAGATTAAGTGCGGAAAGTAAATTTGTAGAGTTTTTGGGGAGTATACTGACATTTAAATATTTAAAATATTTATTTGTATAGTTGTAGTTTACCAAATTACTGAAAAATTGAGAAATTTATTAGAATTCTGCTATAATTTTTTTATGAAAAGGAACATTTTTTTTCAATAATTTTCTATGGCCCTGGTAAAAGTCTTATCAAATGGATGTCAAATAATAATAATTAAGTTGTAGATTGGTATTTCATAATAAATGTTTCTTTATGTTAACTTTTGGGTTTTTTCCGGATGCTAGCAGAAAAAATAGTGTACCTAACACGTGCGTAAAGTGACTTTTCTGCACTCTTTTTAGTGTGGATTGTGGAATGAGTCATTTTCCTGCACTAGTACGAAAAAGAAATTTTTTATGTTTTTGGGGGGTATACTGATATTTGAATATTTAAAATCTATTTCTGTATGGTTGTAGTTTACCAAATGACTGGAAAATTAAAAAATTTATTAGAATTCTGCTATAATTTTTAATAAAAAGAACATATGTTCCAATAATTTTTAAATGGCCCTGATATAAGCCTCATCAAATGAATGTCAAATAATAATAATTAATTTTTTGATATGTATTTAATTATAAATGTTCATTTTTGCTCATTTTTGGGGTTTTCTCCGCATGCTAGTAGAAAAATAGTGTACCTAACACGTGCGTAAAGTGACTTCTCCGCACTAGTTAGGTAAACTACTATTCTGTGTATATTACCATTTAACATATCTACTTTCAGAATAGAGATTTTCCAATTTGTGTTTAATTAATAAAACCATCCAATCCCCAATTTTTCGGCCCTGGTGGTTGTTTCTTATTCATAAATAATTGTGCTTTTTTCCTTTTCAAAATGTAGGATTTACGAGCTTTTTCTATGAATGACTTTACTTGGAACTAACCATCACTCAATTAGTCTCCAGTCTAGCTTCTTTTTTTAGAAATTCCACTCTTCATTAACATGCCCGAAAAATACATCCATATCACCGCTTCTCTAAATGTTTTTTATAAAACGATTTATATTTGCCTCAGTTTCCGTTATTTAAGCCAATTTTGTTTCCCTGTACCATGCTTTTGTTGTTTCATTCTCATACTTTATTTTTATCATTAAAATACAAAAATCTGTAAGAACGACATCTGTCAAGGTTAATTGATATTGGGATTTTGTATCTTAATGAAAGGATATCATTAAAAAAACAGTTACTTTTCTCGATACTTCACTGGTTTCCTTTACGTTTGCAAAATATAATTTGTGTCGGAAGTTGAATTACCTTTGAGCTACTTCATACAGTTTTCAAATCTATACAGTGTGCTGGACGAAATTATCAATCTTTTCATCTGTGTTAGTTTCTAAAAAGAAACTTTGTTACACAGGGTGTAAGAAAAAGGGTAAAAAATAGGTCGTTTGAAGCTCAATTTCCTATGTACAAAAAAGCAAGTGAAAAAGTTATATGCTGTTGAAGTTAAAAATCCAAATCAGTTTTTTAACATTCTCAAGCACCTAAATATATTCCTATGAAATTTTAGTGAAAGCTGCTACATTACAATGGGTAATAAAACTTGAGTATAATTTTTTTTTCTTGGATTTGAAAAAGGCACCACATTTTCTCCCTAAACTTTCTTTTAGCCTTAGGTACATACTAAAATACGCAACGGATAAGCAACATTTATTTCAAAACTGTTTTGTTCTTACCAGTACTCGTTTGTGAAATGCTTGTTTTATACTATACCTATGGCTCCTTGTTTAAATTATACCTTGGAAGACAAAAAAAGTTTCTAAATGATTGGTTGCATTTCGGTGGCATTCTATTTTTTATTGCACTTTAGCAAAAAAGTTGAAAGGACAAAGGGCCACTGAATCCATACAAAAACTTACAAAAAGAAAGAAAAATAATGCTTATACCCAACTTTTATTACTTATCTAACACACCATAATAAAATTTTATCGAAAAATATATGAATTACTTCAAATTATTCGCAATTTTATAAAGGTTTACTAGATCTCGTATTACCTACATCCCATTATTTTGTTTGTGTTCAAAAAAATAAAAAAGTGGATTATATCTTAACGATACATATTAAAGTTATCAATGTTCGAACTGCTCTAGGGAAAAAGGAAGTGCAATTTCCTTTTCTTAGAATGTATGAATCACGTTAAAAATTCAAAATCTAGTAAACTGTTTCCTTGATTGTTAAAAGTTAATGCGCAGTATTTGTAAGCGTTTTATCATAAATGTGGTTTAACAATGGGTTTTTTTGGTCAGATTTGAAATCACTAATCAAACTTCTATTCAAAATAATGAATTATCATCTGGTTTAGATTCAAAACCATTCTAGATCAAAAAACAGTGGTACAATTTCAAAATAGGTACTGTAACTTTTCACGAGGTAGACACATTTTTATATTGACGCATGTGGTGCCGTTGAAAAGGTCCCTAAATTGTCGATATTCATGTTTCAAGGCCAATGACATTATTTTTCTCAAAAAAATCACCTGTATGTGTGATTCAAAAAAGCGATTCTTAAGTTATTATATGTTCTAATAACATTTGATTTATAGAGTACTTTTATTATGGATAACTTCATTTATTACTTTTATCTGCTCTTATCAATATGAATATACACTGTGTCCACTTAAATTCGCACCATATGGGAAACTTTTTTATTATCAATTTTAGGCTAAAATCTTATTTCTCATAAAAAGTTCTGCATGTTCTAAAATCTAATACACAATTATCAGATATTATCAATTTTTTTTAGTATTATACGAGGATTCTCAAAAAATATGAACTTTACTCAAGGGTAGTACCTTTAAATTTGACAGTATCGGAAAATGTTATGAATAAAAGTTGATCAGAATTGAAAACTACGTTCAAATATACGATTATATTCATTAATATTGAAAATATGTATTTTTTTAAATGTCTTTCTATGCAAATTTTACCGTAGTTACGAGTAATCTAGGAAGCGGAGTCAAACTAATGAATGTTTGACAGTAACTGGCAGAACACGTTAGAATTTCACGCAAATATGGTAGCCTTATTAAGAAAATAAACAATATTAAACAAGCACAAAACCTATTTTTTCAATATAAATGGATGCAATTGCATATTTAATATTTAAACATAGTTATCCATTTTGACCAACTTCTTTCCATAACATTTCTCGATATTGTCAAATTTAAAGGTACTTTACTCCTGAGTAGAATTCATATTCAAATTCAAACCTCGTATAATACTGAAAAAAATTGATAGCTGACTATTTTAGGTTTTGGAACATGCAGAACATTCTATAAAGAATAAGTTTTTCCCTAAAATTGATAATAAAAATGTTTTCATATTGTGCGAACTAAGAGTGTATTATTGTATGTAGTTTGTTTTAATAATTTGAAGAATCAAACTTTTTTATACTATACACTCTTGTATTATTTTACTGATCATAGTAGTGAAAAGATTTCAATTTCTGCCTAATAAAATTTTTGCATTTTTATCTATAAAGACCTTATCATTATTTATGTTCATGTGCATAATATAATGATTCATTTATGAAACACACTTGTCTTTGGTATTAGTAACAAATTTTCCACAAATAACAAAAATAGTGTATCATTAAATAATTGTAATCACTTTTATCTTTGTTAAACATTACGAATTTGATACGATTAAAAACTTGATTCATTCACAGCTGGTTATAATTAAAATTTATTTTGCCCAGAAAAAATAATGTTCAACAAGTCATCTGAAATACTTTAAACGTCAAATAAAACGCCTTACAGCGTCTTTGAAGATCAAATATCGTTCACTAAAAAGCAACAACTACTTCCCTGGCTATATGCCATGAAGGACATTGAATTACATTTCTAAGTTAAACGGGGCTGGTATATCTGCAAGACAGAACCAACCATTTTTATTTCATTCAGCTAGAGGGCTTTGGCAACTAACCAATCATTTTAATTTACCATTCGAAAGTGCGTGTGATTCAATGTCCTTCGTGGCATATAGCCAGGGAAGTAGTTGCTGTTTCTAAGTGAACAGTATTTGTCTTTGATTTCCACAAAGACTCTGTAAGCAGAGATAACATACAATTCTGTAAGGCGTTATAATAGTACACATAGGAATCTGTAAATAAAGTAGCTTACTCTAATATTTAATTAGGTCATGGAGAACTTTCAATATTCCTTTTTTAATTTAAAGAATCTGCACTATTTACTAGTATAGAACAGAAATATTGATAAAAGAAAACATCTAGATTTAAAGGCCAAAACATCCATTTAGTAATAGATATTCACGTTAATCAATGATTTGTTTACTAAAATACCCTGTATATTGAGTGTTCTAATAAACATCAATCATCATGGGCCCCTGTTTATAATAAACAGATCTTGATGTATTCAAAATGGTTAGATGTTTAAAATGAAACGGAAAATCTGTATTTGATTATTTATTTAAAAGTTGACCATGTTAAACAGTCGTAAACACTACATAAAAATATACAAAGGAATGAATAGACTCTTATATTGGAAACTTGGGCTAATAGAACAATAATACTCCTATTAGAACGTTTATATTATGTATCACTTAAATGTACATGTGGTTTTTATTAAGCCATATGTGTCATTGTGGTTAGTATATTGGGATCAATATTACTATGAAGTTTGATGTCGGAATATAGTTAAATGCGCTCTTATCGTGCGGGTTCAAAGGTCACTAACCATATGTATCAAATCAGAAAACACAGAGGTTACCAAAATGTGAGATTACACTAGTTGACGAATTTCCACTTTTTTTCTCATTCTTGAAATAAATCAACTACCTTTTCTTTGCTTCAGGATGTAAAAAAAAACGGAAAATTGCTTCTTATTATTCATATCGTCGCTTTGAATTGTCAAAGTCACAATACTGACATTCAAATAAAAACTCTGCTGGAGAAAGACTTTTTAGAATCGCTGAAAACTAAATACATATCCTTTTCTTTCCCATAAAAAATGCAAAGTCTGTCTTATTCATCTTACGGATATTATTTAGAAGTTATGATTAAACACAATGAAAGAAAACAAAAACTGAGAGTATGTCTTTGATGAATCGTATGACCCGCATGATAAGACTGCCTTTGACTATAAATTGAAATTATTTGATAGAAAGAAACTTGACTGCTTTCCGCATTTCAATAGTAGTATATTAAAGTATAAGTGGATATTGAGGTCTTTAAAACACGCGCGATTTTTCGAGCACGACGGCGAAGCCGGAGTGCTCGAAATAGAGCAAGTGTTTTAGAAACCAGTTATCCACGAATACTTTACGCTATTTTTTTTATTGGTGCACTTTGAAATTATAAATACTGGTATCTATTACTACTACAAGAAAAAGAAATGGAAATAACTGATAATGTAAAATGGTTGAATTCGTGATGACATTAGTTTACCTTGCGTTGTCATGGAAATGTTAATAGAATCAAATTAAATACCATTTCCTCCGATTTGAAAAATCGAAATATTAATATTTCAAACAATATCACCTGCACTTTCCATTTTTATTTATAAAATTGAAATTGTTAAATATTATTCAAATAAAGGTTTGGACGTTACAAAGTACCTACTCCTGTCAGATCAATAATAAAAAAGTTGTCATTTAGACGTTTATACCATTAGACATTACACTTCGTGTCTCGAGATGTTGATGTTGCCATGTTCGCAAGTGTTAGGTACAATAGTTTTTCTACGAGCGTGAGGATTCACTTATTCACGAGCAAAATAATTTTAGAAATGCACTGACAGTTCTCTGACTATACCAGTTTATCATTAATTTGACATATTGGTGTGGAAAAATTTTTCCACACGGTGCGGGAAAATCAATTTTCCGCACTAAAATGTGTGTATAAAATTCAATTTTCCGCCCGCTCGTAGAAAAAAAATATTACGAGGATGTATTGATATCTAGTGAGCCTAGACCATGCAATAACAATATCGCGTTACCATAGCAACGAACAATAATTCATTAGAAGTGTCAGTGTGAAGTTGAACGTCAAAAAAGTAAAAGAGTAAATTTTCCAATGAAGATGATGACCGATCGGGAAGGCTAGTTTCTGTGTCAGTACCTACCTGAAAATATAGATGCAGTTCTTGACATGATTTTATCAGGCCGTCGAACTGGGCTGAAACGGATATCTGAAGCACTGAATATTTCATACGAACGCGTTCATCATATAGTTCACGTCAATTTGGACAAAAATTGCTGCAAAATTGGATCACCAAATGTTTGAATGTTTACCAAAAGCATGCAAGGGTAGAAGCTTTCCTAAACCGAATTGTTACTATGGATGAGACTTGGGTACGCTTCTACATCCAGAAACAAAGCAACAATCGATGGAATTGCGACAGTCTGGTTCTCCAAGACCCAAGAAATTTCGTTCCAAAAATCAGCTGGAAAAGTTCTTGCTACAGTAGTTTGGGATTGCCATGGAGATGATTGATTTTTTTGGTTAGGGTAGAACAATAACCGGAGATTACTATTCGACATTACTGACCACTCTACGGGAAAAAATTAAAAAGAATAGACGCGGATAGCTATCGAAAGGTGTTTTGATTTTGTAGGACAAAGCCCCTGCACACAAATGCCATGCAAAAAATTCATGATTTAGGGTGTGAATTACTAAAACACCCCCCTTCCCCCTTATTCACCAGATTTGGCTCCGACCGACTATCATCTCTTTCCTAAACTGACAAAAAGTTTCATAGATCGTAAATTTTCTTCGAACGAGGAGGTAATAAAAGCTGTGGCGGACCTGTTTGCAGAGCAAGAAGAAACATTTTTTTTAAGGTCTAGAGATATTGCAGGTTCGCTGTAATAAATATATTCAATTAAGAGGTGACTATGTTGAGTAATAAAATATTTTGACATGTAAATTTTGTTTGGTTTTATAGTAGGCTAAGAATTTTTCAATATACTACAGATTAAAGGAACTCAAATGAAGAAAGTCAACCATTTTCAAGTTATCGAATTAAAACATTTAATTTTTCAATACTTAAACACCCTGTACTTCGAAAAGGAAATGAGCTGGACCTCTCAATCCTTATATCATTTTGTCCAATTTTACGAGAGGTATCTACATGCAAACGTTGTAAGTGTCATTTGAAAACACCCTGTATATTGACATACAAAACTAAAATATATTACAAGCAGTTCATAAAAAATATTTATTTTTATCTTTAGATATACTTTAACTTATAGACGGAAGTTGCTTCATGTTCATTGTTATTTTTAACAGCCGCAGAGTAACACCTTGTGTTCCTCGTTAGAGCGAAACGATTATTATGGGTTGATTTATTTCATCCATGAAATATTAATAATGCTGCATTCTCAGATTATTCTATAATATTTTTTCACTATTTTTTCAAATGTCATTTGACTAGGCGAACGATTTTTTCACCTCAAACAATTTTCTTTTACAAAGGAGAGATCAGATCGTGGAAATTTGTACCACTCTAGGTGTAGAGTTATCAAAGAAGCTAACAATTACAACTATAGTGGTCTTATGTATTTTTGAAAATTAAAGATAATGAGGAACATTTTAAGTTGTGTCGCTGCTCTTCTGAGCTTTATTTTTGTTTTTTACGGTTAAAAATTAAGTTAAGTACCACTTTATAATTAGTGAAAATATTAAAACAAGAAAATTTTTCTGAGGTTAATTGTAATTTAACTTGTCAGCTTTGATGAGTGAATCTATCTACAACCTAATTTATGCTCCTGAAACATACTGACAATACTTTCACCGTTTTGGCATTACTTCGGCACTAAGAACATTAGAGATAATATTAATATCATGATTAGAAGTGGAGAATTCTGAATCTTGTTGGGTAGTCGCGAATCCCCTTTGGCAGGAGACTCATTTTGAACCTGAATGAAATTTGCGAGGTCTATTTCCAACATGCGAAAACGTTATCTAACAAATATTGGGTATAAGAATTTCAATGTACTGATCTTCCAAAAGGCTGAAAAGATAACAGAAAATGAAAACTTGCAATTATATTTTCAGAACCAAACTGACACAATGTACAATTGTACACAAGAAATAAGATTATTTTAATAAAAAAGGCCAAAACTAATACTTATGTCCTTTTTCATCGAATATAAGGTCCAACTTGCGTTTTATAGTAAAAATTCACCCAAAAAATCGTGTTAACACTTGGAAAGCTGAATTACAGCCTACAGAAAAATCATTATTCCACAAATAATTTGAAGAATGAGCATTTTAACATTATTCCACATAAAAAAGTACCTACTTTTCGTTATTCTATTGAAGATACTATCCCTTTATTCTACAAGAATTGAACTGAATCGTAACCTATGGTGGTGGTACATTTTTAATATTGATTATTAAGTTTTTAACAATAGACACTTTTCATCACCGTGAATAAAGAATATCAATAGGGCTTATAATAATCACTCACTTCCTTTATTCCTGAAGACTTTAAAATTAGAGAAAAGATAAATTTAGACGCAGACAACTGCACTTAGCCCGCCTCGAAGGTATTTAGAATGTTGTACGTTTAAAATAGGATAGATGTCGTCGTCTATTTGCCGCCAAAACGAAAAAAAAAACGTTACAAGCCGTGACTCACGTAGAGCAGAAGTTTATTTATATTGAAACGTTTCTCAAATGTTTACGAAGAAGCACGCAACGAAAAACATTCTGCGCTGAAAGATCTGCGTATATTTGTATTAGAAAAATAAGATGACTTGGTTTAAGAATATTCTACTAAAATAGCAAATAAAATAAAGGTTTCTGATGGACGTTGGATTAATTGCCCTCTTTTTGAAAGTTTTGACTCAAATAATTTTTTGTATAGAACTTTTTTCTAAAACTCCAACAGTTATTACGCAATTAAGAAATTGTAGTATGAGCAACTAGTGCGTAAAGCGTCACTTCCCACAAGCTCAAATTTCAGTGGGAGTAAGAAAAGTGATTTGCCTACAAGTTGTACACAATATTTTTTCTACAACTACCTTTTTTAATGAGAAAAATACAATAATTAACCTATATAGTTATTTTATTTAAACTTTGAACAGAAAGAACTAACAAGTCTAGGTAGCAGGAATGGCACAATGGGCCCGCCAGTGGCCTCAGTGCCGGAACCTTGGCTTGAGTTTGTCCAGGACAAGGTTCGCCTGCAAACTTAGTAGTAGTAGTAGTAGTAGTAGAACTAACAATATCAAAATAAATAGAAAAATCAGTTGAATGTATAATTAATTGTGAAATTTGAACAGTTATGTAATATTATTATATTATCATTATTTTGATTTTGGTCCATAAATCCTAAAATAATGCTGAATAGGTTAATGTTTTTATTATTAATAAATTGAAATAAATAGTTTACTTACTTCTCGTTCAAATTTAAAAATATGGCTACAGCGGTTAAAATAGGGGGGCAATGAAGTATGAACATTCGGCCAATCTTGGGAAATAAGTATACACCCTCACTGACCACGCACAATTATTCTTTTTCTCTCTTTCAAGCTGTTTTTCTCATATTTTTCTTGTCATACTTGTGTAAATTGCATGATTCCATAAGCTTTTTCGCAATCTGTGTAAAAAAATTCAAAATCACCACTAAAAATTATGATTTAATGTACTTTTTCTTGGACTATAGCATTTAATTTGTAATAATTAAAACGTTATTTTGACCCACATCGCGTGTTAAAATGGTTTCTAATTAACGCTTAAAGTAGCAGACTATCATAATCATCGATGTCTGAGTTATTAAAGTTAAATTCTATAAAAGATGAAGATTTTTGTTACAATTATCAGTGCGTGAATAGCGTGTGTATGTAGATCATTATTGGAAAAAAAATTAGGCTCCATTCAAGTATCCGGTATAAGTTAAGTAAAAGATATAGTGCACAAATTCCACAAATTAAGGGTACAAACAGTAAATTCAGCCTTATTTCCTTTTTCGGTTGTTTTTATTACTGGTTATATCCCTTATGGCATGAAAATATTAATAATTATAATTGAATGACTTGTTTTACAGACCAAATATGATATATATGATCATTAATTTGAGACACTACTATTATTAATTCTTATCACACCATACGACGTGGTTAACCATAAGAAATAGTCGATTGTTTATCACATAAACATTACGTCAATTTATTTTCTTGAAATTTATTTCAATAAATAAAATGTTAACTACCGTCGTTGCAGATGCAAATCTGGTATATAAACAGAAAGGAAAAGTCTAAAAAACACCTCATTAATTTCAGGATAGACAATGAGAATTTTTCATAAATAATTATTGACCGTAAACAACAGAGTACAGACCTGGCAAGAACTGTCAGTGGAAATTTAAAAAAAGACGTAAGATAGATTGCAGTAAGCGACTCAAAGCTTGATGAAATCAAACCTCAAGTGAGATCTAAGCTACCCCTTCCACGAGGAAGAATTTTTATCAACCGTCTGCCGCATCTACACCTCATCATCAAAGAAGAACCACCAAGATGTAATTGTAATATACGGCTTTCTTCTAGACATATCATTCATACAAGCTGCCTACAGTAGCCGGAAAAAAAAGACTTGGTCAAAAATTTTTCCATATGTTGAAAGGACGTATCATAATAGGTTTGTGAGGAGCTGGCGATGTATGTATGTATTTTCGGGGTAACATTAACTGAGACTTAAAAGATCTATTGTGCCCCCTTACTTCTACTTAGTTTCTGAGGAGAGTCTCTGAAAATAGTAGCTCCTTTAGTACTATATCCCGGAGGAATTTTAGGATATCTGAAGGCTTAAACTTGGGTAATTGTTCCTTTTCTAGCCAGTAATCTAACAGGTACTGTGCTCTGGGATTCTGTGCAGCTGTGCAGCTGGAAAGTATGTTATTTCTTCCATGCATTCCATGCATTCTTCTTCCCCCACTAATTTGAGCTTTTTCAGGAGCCCATTCAAGGGACAATGTCCCGTTAGGATCCCTGTTAAAACTCTTAGCGCACTTTTACTTTGACTTGTGCATTTTTTTGATCTCAACAGGTTGTAGTCACCCAGAAAAATATTTGGTTGTCTAAGCCCTACATTATCTTTCCAATGGTCAGATCTTCTTTTCCTTTCGGCTCCACCTATTTCTTCCAATATTACATTGGGGTTGATTCCGCAAAAGGGTTCAGGCCCCCAGAAAGGAAGAGTCGATAGTATTCGAACCAAAAATATGTGCTGAAAAATCGTGGGCATCGTAATGGCTGTATGACTTTTTGTCTGCATCTATATGCACCAAGTGAAAAAAGGTGAAAAAAGGTGAAACTGCGGTTTGATCTTTAGAAAAAAATGGTTGAGATACTACTATATGGAAATATATGAATACTATTTAGAAAAAAATGGTTGAGATACTACTATATGGAAATATATGAATACTATGTGGAAAAGCTTTACTATACTTAAAAATTGAGATATTTACAGAAGAGGTGTCCTCTACACTATAGTTTTCAAAATTCAAGTTTTCCACTGCGCCGCCGGAACTAAGGATAGTGCGGTGGTAAATTTATATTTCCAAATCTTATGGGCAAATTGAACGGACTGAAACAAAAGAAAAATAACCGGCGTGGGTAAACTGTTCAGCGACATAATTTACCTGATTTTTTAAACTTTTTTTCCATCCTCAATTACCGTTGATATTATGGATAAGTTTTATTGTGATGTTGCTTCCTATGATAATATATGTATAATTCACCTTCTTGTAAAATATGTTTTTCTCTGATTGGCAGCAAATATTAATTTTGCTTACACATATCAATTAGCAAAGTATTACTTTTCCTGCCTAGGCAGCAAAGTGGTTACTTTGCAGCAAAGTGATTATACTCAATTGGAATAAAACATTTTACGTAAACATTTAAAACAATTATCACATAACACTTTTAACAAGAATTTAAAAACATATGATTAGTTGTTATTAACATTGATGGTGAAATTACTACACGGTCCATTATATAATAATTAAAAAATACCGATATTTTTTCGCACAACTGTCAGAAATTTCATGAATTGTCAAACTGTAATTATTATGGACATTTCCATAGCAACCAACCATTCCAACAACTGCGAAGTGCGATATTTCTCTCAAATTTTATTTTAATTGAACACTACAGGAAAAATAAAGAGATTGTGGGAATTGTAATAATTTGCAAATACAATATCCTCCTATATCATTATGAACAATCGGAGCAAAATTATATGTTCAACTCGGCAGCAAAGTAGATTGACTGCCTTAGCTGAATTCTGGATTAAATGAATAAAACAACTTGTATCTCTGTTAATAATTATGTTAGACCAATTAACCAAGTCTATTTGGAACCACCAAAGTTTTCTCTACTTGCAGTTAACCTATGGTAATTTAACTATGAAACACTATGTATAATGTGTAGTGATGAGTTTAACAGAAAATGACATAAGTTGGGTTCAGATTTAGATGACCCCTCTTATACGTTAGGAACTGGAAAACAAGAACATTATGTAAAGATTTTAGTCAATTATTGAAAATACTGGACATTTATACAGTTATTTTAATCAATTTACGTTTTTTCTCTATTGTACATTTTTTATACTTTCTATTTATTCGGTTAATTGAGACAATTGACCTCCACCGAAATAATGCGAATACCCGCTGTGGAAATACATTTGCAAATCATTGGAGAAACAGCAAATGAAATTAGCGGACTGTGACTGTCTTGGTTCAAAAACCTTGAATCCCCTTTAGAAAATTTACTGCTAGTAAGTTTTGTCACTGCTACTCGGTAAATATACCCACTATATTTCAATCTTTTATCATAGTAGTCGAAAACAAAGATTTAGTCGTTGAAGAAAAACAGGAAAGTTATAGTCTGGTAATAGTAGACGTTATAAATATTCGTTGGTTCATTAATAAATTTGCACCTTTTACGAATATTTCCGTGGAATGAGTCTACAATGGTAGAAATATTGAAGTTGAAAATACAGGAAATTGGGGGAGATTTTGTGATCGAACTCTTTGAAAAAAAAATGATGAAATAAAATAGAAAATATTCAGAGCCGCTAATTGTATATCAGAAAACTCAAGGATTTATCCATAATCACATTATAATTGGAGTTTTATCCACACTTATTAAGCATATAAACTACCACTTTGCCCACTTGTGGAATAATGAAAATGTAATAGGAACTAAATAGCAGACATTCAATACCTTCCAGAATTTTTAAATTAATTTCAATCATTTTTGAGGTTACAGCTGCTGACAGGGCAGAATGTCAAATCACTTTTTAATTGAATGTGATTCAAAATGACTGTGATTGTGGATAAAACGGTGTATTACATTCGTGTTAAGTTGCGTTTTATCCACTTAAGAAAATGAGGACTTGAACTTTCTTGGGTAGATAAAACACTATCTAATACACTAACTTATACTATTAATATTCAAAATGAGTAAAAACTATGTAGCTACAAATCTCTTCAATATTTAAACCAACTCAATACATTTTTAGTTGTCAATCTCTGACTCATTTTGCTTTGCTATTAATCACTAAAGAAATTTTCTCTCAATATTTAACTTTTAAAAGCATTCCTGTGAGTTTCAATGAGTTTTTATCTCCTTCCTGTCAACAAGATATACGATTATATCAGTTGGTGAGTAGTTTCCTTAGCATTATCGAGAATTTCATGAAATCTGACCGAACAAAAAGACGGACAGGATGGTACATTTAGTGAATAGGTAAACTGGGCGAAGAAATAAAATAGAAATTGATAATTCTGTTTTAATATTTTTACTTTTTCAAATCTATAGATGCAATAATTATGGAAGACTAGTGTGACTATAAATTTAACTGTTATATTTCAACAATAACAAACTTTATGTACCTCTACCCTAAGTGAATATCATGATTATTTTTGCTTTCCTAAAAATTTGATGTGATTACAATAGTTATTTGTTTAACTAGGCAGCAAAGTAGTAGATTGACTGCCGAGGCTGAATTCATAGCCGAACGTAGCGGGGCTAGGAATTCAGCTAATGCTTATTTTACTAGTACTATGTTTTTTTTTATTATTGTACTTATATACTTTTACTATACACCCTAAAAAATAAATAATAATATTTTTCCTTGCGATTTTTCATTTGTTAAAAGTTTACTGAATTTCCATTAAAGAATGTAACTGAAATGGGAAATAGGGTTGTTACGCGACATGAAGTCGCCACTCTTCTGGGAATCGCCACTAGTCATAAACGTAGCAAGAAAATATTTGCTGTAAATCAATGTTTTTTATCTATTTTCTCGATAAAAACCCATTGCAAATGATTAGTTTCAAAGTAACTCAATATTTTATTGATATTAAATAATAACAAGCAAATGTTTAAGTAAAATAAAAGAATATTAATTCAATATAAAAAATTACACAATTGAAAAAAATATTTTTTTCACATATTTCAATTTCAAACAGATAGAATAATAAAATAGTACAATCTATAAGGATGCATTCACCACTGTTTCCGCTTTGTCAAATCCAAAGATTTTCTACTAAGGATTATAAGACATGATGGTCTGTCCCTAAATCATCTTACGTAATAAATGAATGGACCTATAATTCTTTTTAACGAAACTGAACTCATCTTCTTAGCTTGGAACTATGAAACTATATGAAGGAATAACTTAATAGTGGTTTATTATTATTTGCTACAACCGATGTCAATATAAACCTCCAAAGTATAAAATATTTTCTTTAAGTTTATTCATTCAATCAAGCCTCGAGAAAGACAATTTGTGACGGAAGACTATGATTACCTGAACGGAAAAAAATGTTAACATCTATTTACCTATAATAAAAAATATTTCAATAATATAAATAAAACGACTATACCATACATTTACGCTTGTACATTGCCTTTTTAATAATAACAATAAATAATAAGAACTAATCCAAACTTAATTGTTTAACAACTAATACAATCAAAATACAGCCCAACGCACCATGACGAATTGAACAAAAGAATTAGAATTCACTCAATCATCTCAAATCATTACCAAACGGCGTTACAGTTTTCATTATAAGTAACTCGACAGGCTCTTCAGCGGGCACAGCTCTTTCACGTTTCCAATTCTTCTCTTGTCAAACTGACACACGTCCTACTATGTCAAGGCCGAGAAACGACGGAGATGATGGCTAGAATGCTGACCGGATATTGTAGGCTGAGGAAACATAAGCACACAATTGGCATAGTAGATGACAGCCTATCTAGGTTTTGCAAGAAAGAAACCGCGGAACACATACTCTGTGAGTGCGAAGTCCCAGCAAGGGTGCGGAATCACTCATTCGTAGAAGTAAAACCGTGGGCAGAGAGCTACGCAAGGGAGGCGTTATCCAGGCTAATAATAGGTCTAATAAGAATAAGAATAAAGCTAGATATCGGGATAGGGAGCACTACAATAGAGCTGCAAAGATTGCAGTGAGATAGAACAAAGAGCCTTTCCAAATTTAATCTAATCTAATCCACCTTCACCTGTGTCCAGTCTCGCACATTGTTACAATTTGAATCAAATAATTTAATAAACTTTATGATGTATTTTTTAATGAAAATATAAACATTTTCGGCAAATTCGTTTTTTTAGATAAAGAAAAAGAGATTTATTTTACTTCCCAATAATCTGCTGGGTTTGTTGTCCATATTTGAAGTGTTCATTGACAAATGGGTTGGATAGAAGCTGTAAAGATAGGTATTGAATGAATCAACCTCCTAGTTTTTGATTTTGAACAACTTTTTGCAGTAGAAGAGCTGGGATACGAGATTTAAATTTTTTATGTTCGGTTAGGTTGTGTTGGGGATGAACCAGATCCATTTATCTATTTTGAAGCAGGGACGAATGTGGAACTTTGACTTTGTTATATAACGCCCTCTTGGTCATTAAAACCTTGTGTTTCTATAACTTTAAGTTACAGGGGGTCTAAAATGTCCTGAATCGCTTCGATAAAAGGATAGTACAGTGATATTTTTTTTTGTTTTTGATCAACTTGGCGGTGGCAGATAAATAAACATAGTCGTATTCCTGAACCGCATTATTTTGCCAGAAAATATCCATGCTGTACGTGATATCATTGTCTAATAAAATAGACAATGGTGATATCTAGTCTGGTTTGATCGTCGTGGCACTTGGCATGAGATTGAGGCATTGACATTGATTCGTATCGTTATAAAATAATGTTTTTTCCACGACCACCTAATAATATTTTACCTCCTAACAAAAGGTATATGGTACCCAAATATCAACTGTCGTGAATTATGGTTCATAATTCACGACTAGAGATGGGGGTACAATATGAAATAAACTATTAAATCTGTGTATTTTGTCCAGGAAATTTGTTTCTGACATATATCGTATCGATAAAATATTGTAATTTTTAGTATTGATACTTTTCCTAATGATATTTTCTAATATTAAATATTTTAAAACAATATATTTATAACGGTACGTTGTATTGATACTTTACAATTATTTTATGTATCTAGCTGTCACAACATTTTAAGGTTAGTAATACAAAATCGTTACTGATTTTTTGATTTAAAAAAAGAAATTAAGGGTCGTGGACAAAGTATAGTATTTCACTCGCAATTTATGACCAACATTCATTCGTGTGACTTGCGCCCCTCGCCTGCTGCTCGTGACGCAAACGTCACCCATCGTGAATTATGGCTATCATAAATTGCTCGTTCAATAATATACTATTATTTTATATTTTTTATTCAACCGACAGGTTACAAATTGTATTTCAAACTTAACTAAACAGACATAAATTAATTTTGATATACAGCACGCTCCTGAATCATGGTCATTGTCAGTCTGGGATCAATAAAGGAGTATTACCCTGTTTTTATAGCCATTATAACTCAATTATTCATGAAGAATAATTGGCGTAATAACAAAGTTTATTGACCACCTAGCGTGTACGTATATCCACTACGTTTTCTGTTAGTGCCCCTATCTCGTATATTAATATTGAATGTAGACGTTGATGGACTAGCTAAATATAAAATTTGAGATTTTTAGATAAGAATTCGTGATATTAATGTTGCCACGTGAAATATTCAACGTAAAGGTCTTCAGTCACAAGCAAATATGAAATTTTTGATTCAATCAAATGCTCGCCAAATTTAATTTCAATTCGGCAACTCATTCTTTGTTCAAAAGCAGTTTTAAGTTGACGTGTCGGTTTGTAAAAATTTGAAAATCATTCAATTTTAAATGAATATGGAGCTTACGTGCTTCTAAGAGGATCTCCACTACGATCTTTACAGATCTACCTATGGTGTGTGACCTTCTGTTATGATTGAGTTCCTTGTCTAGACCTGTTCTTATTGCTAAACTTTGAATGCATATATTGGTAGGGTTGAAGTTTTTCCTCCCCTTATCGTAAAAAACCATAGCCTAGTCAGGCCTTTGCAGTAGCATAGTACAATATCGTCCATAATAAACAGTACCCAAAATTAAAAATTAGATTTATTTTCCAATCTTTATAATTTACTTGCTCAAAATTTCGACGCAAGCAAGCTTCATATGGATTTTGTAAGTCACTAAACATGTTTATAAAATGTGGTTGCTGTAATTGCTGGAAAACATTTTTATTCTTTCCGTAGTTCTGGAATAATCGCTGGCGGGTTTTCCGAATGAAATATTTTTTGTTTTATCATACCCCATTAGGTAGCATCAGATCAGGTGAATAAGAAGGATAATCGAAGTCTATTCCTCAAGATTTTATCAAAATACTGACTGAATAATTTCAAGCTGTGCACTGCTGTTGCTCTTATTTGTTGAAACCATTGTGTTCGCAAGTGTTGATTTCGTGAACGCCAAAAGTTCTTTATATCCCTTACAATAGGATCAATAATGTTCTCTCTTTAACGGTCCTGGTTGACAGTAAGTGGATTCTGATACTCGTCTACAACAAAATAGCAAATAAGCATGACTGGTATTGCAATTTTTTTGGAAATAATTCGTGAGAAAGAGCCTATATAGCGAAGATACAAACCAAGACCATGCATCTACTTAATGCATTTAAGTACGAATAGATTGAGTATCCATCGTTTTTACCAGATTTCAATTCCGACAATTACTGACTTTTCAGAAAACTGAAAATTCTTTTTGTTGAATAAAGAGGACCTATCAACAACAGCATATACCAAGTGTAACAAAAAGATTGGCCATTAATTATATAGCTTAAACATGGGGTCAAAAATACGTCGATTGATTCTTACTTACCTACATACTTAAAAAAAGTTGGAAATTTAAATCAATTTTTTCAAAATTATGAAATAAAACAATTTTAATTTGTTAAAATCTACATTATACTAAACTTAAAGTTGTGACGCGTTTCGCTAACATAGTAGCTTTGTCAAAGTTTAATATAATGTAGATTTTAACAAATTAAAATTGTTTTATTTCATAATTTACTATGGATCTACATCAAGTCAAAAAAATTATCAATTCAATTTTTTCAACATTATTGTTAGGTAAATCCGTTGAAATAAAAAAATTTTAATATGGTTTGTTAGGTTACAATAGATATAATGGAGTATGGGTAATATCTCGTTTTTCTTTTGTTTTTGAAGGAGGCCAACGATCTTTTGACTCCCTACTTAGTACACCATTTTCAATTTTTTTTTGTATTCTAGTTTTTGTTCGTAAAAAAATTGGACGATAAAGCTGTTTCTTTAAATGATATCTCAAAATATCTTTGCCGTCCTCTATTTTACGTCAGGATGCTTTATCACAGATAATCATATTAGTGCATTTATAGACGTTTAGCAACAAAGCTACTATATATCAATGGAAGTCCCATTGAGTGGAAACTGAATGTCTTATCGGTATTTCTTTTAAACCAAGAAGTATATTTTGTCATAAGGGCAGCTTAGGGTAGCGTAGCATAGGACTGTTACGGAGTATCCTGTATGAGTGACGCACAACTATTTTTCGCCTACCAAATAAACAATAAATATAATCAAAAAACTTTGATTTGCACTGTAAATCTATGACAATTTAAGTGAAACGACAAAGTACTTGGTGACATATGGTGAAAAACTACAAATACCTACTTGGCGTTAAGAATTTTCCTTCCATGGGTTGCTAAACTTTCTGCCAATTTTATTGTTCGTTGGTTGGTTTCCGGTAGGGTACCTAAAATAGTTATTTTCCTAACAAGTGCGGGAAAGACACTTTACGCATGAGTTAGGAACATTATTTTTTCTACGACCGTATATACCTACCCAGGGTAGGGGATCTCTAAAGGCGCATGGGTGCTGCCACATAAAAAGTCCCGTCAGTACTAAAATTTGTAATTTGATGAAAACTGTAACGCCATTAGTGGTAGTTGCAGATTCTTCCACATACATATTAGCGCTGACATCCTAACCTGACAACCACTAACAACTGCTTATTTGTGTGTGTGTTGAGTATTCGTATTTAGATTTTATTGTTCATAGTGGGGCTTTTACTTTAAGAGACAATTTCAAGAATATGTTTTGTGAAAGACTGTAATGTGAGGTGCATACGGTAAGCTTTATCTTCATTTCAAAACATGTTCCATCAAATAGAAAGTGACAGAAGTTCTTCCATACAACTTTGAACTTCCCAGCATTATTGTTGAATTCCTCAATTGAGATATGTTTCATTTATTGTATACTTTTTTATTCAATAAAATATGTAAACTTGATGGTTATTGCTTTATTTTTCGCAATTAAGGCATTATATGATCCATTTTTTGACATTTCATTTAATTTTACTTGACTTTCATTGTTATCATTGTAATATCAATCTAATGTTGAGTAATTTTAAATGAAATATCAAAAAATGGATCGTGAATGTCATTTTGCAATAAAAGTTAAATTACAGTAATTTTGAATATACCGCAAAAAACTGTAAAATTACAGGAATCTTCTTTTTCGGCTGTTAGCGAAGTTCACAACCTGATTTGTGACAGAGGTACTGACGGGGCTCTCAAGGTAGCGCCACCTGTATGAATAGAGGGCGCCACGGGTCAGTTTCCCATCTATAAGTAGTTTTTTATCTATGTACCTACCTACAAAAAAGTATACCAACCCATTTTTCAAAAATTATTTCCTTTCAACATACATATACAAAACTTTCACTAAAAACTACTAATTATTATAAATATTAATATTAAGACACAATTTTTTGCATTCTGTAAATTAGGTACTTAAAATTGCCGGTCCAGTGGAGTTATTTGCGGTTAGGGTTATATAAAAATATCTTCATTCTTTTATATTTCCCAAAAATAAAAAATGCAACAAAAAGCTGGAAAAGATTTTTTCGATGGACTATTTTGAGAATATTCATTCACCTGTAGTCACAATAGTTATAACTTCCGAAGTAAAAAACTATTTAATAAGGTCAAAATTTGCATAATTTTACTTTCCGCACTCATTTTACTTTCCCGCACTCATTTTACTTTCCCGCACGCATTTATTACTTTCCCGCACTAGTGCGGGAAAGTGACACTTTTAAAACTAAAATGCGTGTGGGAAAGTGGGTTAAAACGCACGGTCGTAGAGAAAATACATTTTATATTATATTTGATATATCTTCAGGTTTCTTAGCTGTAAATAAAAGTACAAGTACAATATTCCCCCATCATTTATGTTTATTTTATGTTTAACGTGCCAGACAGTGATAGTAAACACCGATGATACGAACAATGAACATAGCGGAACATATGGTTAATCGGAAATTTTGTTAAATTCACTCAAACGTATACCTTATTTAACAGTTATAACAGTTATATTTATGTATAATTAGTTTATAGCTCAGTGTTTTAAAGTAGTTAGTGGTAGTTGGATCATAGCAAACAATTACAATTATTAAACTTTTCTACTTCTACTTCCAAAAGAATGTTGGTTTATTTCAATAAAACCATAGTTCCCAAATTATCTCTCCGGTAATGATAAACGAATTCAAAATGTTTGGTTAGATCTAACCTCAAATCCTGCTCTCCTCAAAATCAACTTTAAGTGATCCGATTTATAGTTTATTTCTTAATGTCTGACAGCACAGTAGCCTCATTAAATATTCAAATAGAAATTTATCTTTTACAGAGTGATCCTAAGAATTTTACAAGTAAATACTAAAATTCTAATGCAAAACAAGTAGGTGTATTGGTAATCTATACATCCCTGTTTCAGCTCAAAATACAATATGGTAATAAAACTGAACAATGCCAGATAAACGATAAATATTGCGGCAGTGGCGGAGATTACGATATTAGTTTATTCTGCTTATTTAATTAGACTCGGTCGACATTACAGTTGAAATAAAATTTATTCGTTCAGGCCTATTAACAAGTTACATTTTCATTTTTATTAAATTAAATTAATTAAAGAAAATATAGTTTAATTTTCATAATTCAAATTTATTGACAATGAATTAATGTAAGTATGTCAAGTAAAGTAAACGTACCATTTATAGGAAATATAAAATTCAATCTATAGTATCATCCTCTTCGCTGGCCATACAAGAATCATCCGATGTACAACAGCATCATGCACATTTAACACTACAGTCTTCGTTTGTAAGCTAAGCACGCTCTTACACTTTACTGGGGTGAAACTTGAAGACATTTTTCACAACACAGTTAACACTTATGGAACGTAAGCGACTCTGAGCAAAACAAGTCATTAGAACAATACCTAGTAGGACCCTATTGTAATGTTTCTTGGAAATTATCAAGTTGTTTTAACTAACCGAATTTAGATTCATATTACCTTTATATATCAGATCGGGTATAAAATTAAATAGTAAATAAATTCCTTAGATGAACGGTGACGCAAATGGTTTACTACCTGACTAGCATCTGTGACCTTTTCGCGTGCTGTCAGACAATAAGAAACAGACTATATCTTCTGTATATTTTCAACAATATAATTATTGAAACATTTCCTCCAATCCACGACAGACCAGAATAGGAGATTCTTTGCTCCAAACTTTCAAAGAACATCCATTTGCACCGGTCTTGCAATTTCAATATGTCAATCAACTAAAGTGCTTGGAGCGTTTGCGAGATAAATACCTATTTCAATACAATTTGTGTGTAATGAATTTTGAAGAAGATGTAAACCACCTTGGACATAATTATTCTTCAGTTGTACCAGTGTAGTAATATCTATAGAATTTCCGTTTTGTTTTAAATAAAAAATTAGTGTGGGTTACAATGATATATTGTGAGTTGCAGTGGTAGTACAACAAGTGCTTCCACCAGGCTATAAAATAATCTCATAAAATAATAAATTGAGTAGAAGAAGCAGATGTGTCCCCAATATACATGAATATTTTAGTTTAGATTTAGAGCTGAAATTGGAGAAATATTCTTGTGATTCATTTTTATAAATTTTCATAATCCACTCAAATATCAGTAAGCCTACGAAAGAAAATAGAACGACCGTGAATTCTGGTTATTTTTTCCAGACTAATTCAGTAAACACTTTACTCTCTTCGCCTATCATGCAAACAATTTAGATACGTATTTCTGCGTGTATGTCTGCTCCAAATAGCCATCGAGGTATAATAAGAAGAATTCTATTCCGTTTTGTATACACCTATAATGATTTAATGACTTGTATTTAAACATTAATTATTGTTAAATTTAAAAACTAAACCGATGCCTATTAAATAATTTATTTTATAACGGAAAAATAAATGTACATTGAGTCAAATCGTTCCAAATTTATACTCTTAAAACAACCGTCCATACACAAATAATAATCTCTGACTACGCCACTTATTTACAAAATATAGTTCAACGCACTTGATGCAGTTGCATGGGTTTCTATTTATAATAATGGATTAATGAGTTGAGAACAGCTCAGGTGACATTTTATATTTATAGAAAACACATTTTCCAGATTATTTTTGACCCGTGATTTTTTTAATCTCAAAAGTTTATTTCCATTTCACTTTCTTTATTCAACAGTGATAGTTAATTTGAAACAAAATTTTATCCAGGTGGTATCAACTAATTTTAAGAATTCGTCTCACACTGAGAAAAGGTTCAAATGAGATTATTAATATTATCACCCTTGAAAATGTTTCGTATCAAATAGTTTTTATTATTATTGTTACTTTTTGGAAATTTCAACTATCATATTTTTATAACAACAATAAAAAAAGAGCTATCCCAAGAAAACCGTTCCTGGAGCGAGCACTTCACTGGATTCCATTCCTAGTAAACGGTTATATTGTTAGAATCTCCTACAATAAAATATTTGTTCTTCATTCACGCCCAAAATTCGTATTTGCTGCTTCCTTTGGGAGACACAAAGTCCGACATTTAGGCTTTCCTACCAACAGAAGTAGCAAGTACGTACCGGCCGTGAATGAAGAATAATATATTATGCAATTATCATGTAATGATGGTTATTAATACACAAGCATTAAATGCACTGGCTTTGCCTCGGGCATCATGGCGCACAATGCAGGAATCTTAATCTTTCTGCCCTTGTAGTGTAATATACTAATTTTCTACTCCTATACTATAAGTTATTAGTTAAATGCCAATTTTCAGTTTCATGGGGATACTCATTATAAAATGTTTTTCATTATGGAACTGAAAAATTCACCAATAGATTTTTAAATAACAATATTTTCAGTAGTAATACCCCTAGAGTCTTCAATGTCGTCTGTAGCGTCGAATATCAATTTTGGTCTTGGGCAATAGCATTATTTCACTTATTTCACATTAAACTGGATGGTAAAAACGGCTTCCATTTAAAATTATTAAGCCATAGGTTATCAAACGTCTCTCATCAAAAATTTTCCAAATCTATTGGACTGATTAAACACTTATTTTTTTCAGTTTTGGGAAGTTATTTCGGCAGAGCACGGTATAGATCCCAGTGGAATTTATACAGGAGATAGCGATTTGCAGTTAGAAAGAATTAATGTTTACTATAATGAAGCATCAGGTAAGAAAAATTTTGAAATAAATAAATCAATAATTATGTTAAATTCAACATACTTAGCCATAGTTAATTCGATATCCTGAAATCCTCACCTGGTATATAAATAGAACTAAAAAGTATAAAAACAGTTTAATTTAAGAATAAAATTATTAACGAGAAAATCTACCCTACATTTACTTTTATAAAATCACCCTACATCTCGGAATAGAACTAGTGAGAAATTATAAATCTTGACAGGCCCCTAGACAAGAAGCGCGTAGACATACATACCGTTGAAGATAATAAAAGTATGTTAAAAAGTGAAAAAACAAAAAAAAAAGCCATGATCTTGTTGGCAACAGCTTCCCTCCTTGGTTTTTTGTTTTACGTCCACCAAGAGAAGCCATTGGCTGGATTGGATAAGTCTTTGGTTTCTATTGTGTTGTGATGGATCCATATTGAAAATTGTGGAATCTACTACTCACTGACAGATAGCTAGTCATCTAGATTGTTATTTAAAGTACATTTCATGTCATTACAAACAGAATTATAGATTTTGTCAATATGTGATTATTCACTTGTTCTAACTGAATATTTTGAAAAAAGATTAATACTTAGAAAGTTATTACGGTACATGCTTTTATAAATATCATAAATATCAAGCAAATAAGTTAAATTATATGCGGGAAAGGGTGCGCTTAAACAAATGTAAAAACTGTGTTTCCTATCAGCTGACTATTATTATACAGGTAAAATTATCGTGTTAACAGAAGAGAACAGTAGCTTGGAAAAATTATTCTATGGTGAAGTGCATTTCCAATAAATATAATATAGAATAACCAATTTGAATGAAAGTCTATAAACTATAGGAGTCCTTGTGGTTGATGGGCTGTTCATGTAAAGGAGCTTATTCACTTGCAACAAAGCACTCCGAGCGAACTACACGCGCCAAGCGTAAAAAACATTTTCCGCGGAGCGTACAATCTGTTTGCAGTGTTCGCTGCGTTACCAAAAGTCCGTGATATTTTGTGTGTTTGTCGACATACAGAATGCGAAAAATCTATTCGAGACATACGATTTACTCAAGTATGACAAGGAAAATATAGGAAAAACTAATTGAAAAAGAGAGAAGAATAATTGTGCGCTATCAACGTTGGGTTTGTGTTTAGTTCCAGCTACCTATCTAATATGAAGCGTTGCCAGTTTAGAATGTTTGGTACTTTCTAAAGAATAAATAACTTATTTTGCATTTGTCTTTTAACACGGGATAACGCGGGATATTTTGAGAAAATCGAGATTGGTAATATTATTGACTTTTGAAAAATAAGTGAGATCAACACAAATAAGAATAAAATGATTAAGTGTCAGAAAAATCACTATCTGCAATAAATAAAATCTATACACTGCTTTTGACTTAACAATTACTGGTATTAACATTATTGCCCACAAAAATTGGGAATAACTTTTACAGATAAGTACATTTGGCAACAGCGGTTTAATAAGTGGCAATGAGCACACGCCCATCGCTGACTGCGAACAATTGTTCTTTTCCCTCTTTCGAATAGATTTTCTCATATTTTCCTTGTCGTAAAAATCGTATGTCGCGAAAAGATTTTTCGCAATATGTAGATGAATCTGATATTACCATAGCCGCCTATGCTCTTTTAATCAAAGAGGCATTAGCGAGTAAAAATAAAAGATCGAAAAACGTTGGCAAGACGCCTCTTTTTGAGTTGCCAAAATATGGCATTACTTAGTGGCATTGACCGTTCAACTAATAATATTATCTGTCAGTGTTTACTTCGTCTCAATAAAATGCAATGAAATATACCTCAGTTTCTTATATTCCGAATTCTGAACAGTTGGCGATAAAATTTTGTATGCACCACGTCAGTCAAGTGTCTTTATCGGACTCGCCTGTTATTCGCCTCGCTCGCTTCTCTCGCTCGTCTCATAATTTCAGACTCGTCCGATAAAGAATCACTTTACTGCCTTGGTACATAAATAACTATTACGACACCGATAACACTTAAAAACTGACCGAGTACGCTTTAGATCACGTGATTTCGTCTCCTCCCTTTCTACTAACTCTATGGGAACATCATACAGTAAGACTGCATGAGATAAAGTGTGTCTTCCATGGTTTCTTTGAAAAACTGGATTTTTTGCCTTTTCAAAAACTCTCGAGTTCTTCACTTCTTCGAAATTCGAATGTGTCTTAAATAATAACTTTCGGTGATTTATGTCCAATTTGGAACGAAATGGCGCTTCTTGTGATCCAATCTATTTATCGACTACCGGAAATCTTAATACGGCCAAACCACTGCTCAATCACATTACATAAATCGTCAAAGTATTCTCTATATTCGAATAAATCGTAATAATAACACAGCTGGTAGTAATTTTTATTTGTTACGAACATATGGCACCGACATTCTTACTCATAAAAATTCCAAGTTCATTACCAAGATTAATTTCAACACAAATCTAAATTGTTAAAATTGTATTAAAACTCGTAAAAGTTACACGAAACCAGACTGTTTTTTTTTAACAAGTGGAACGACCTAAAATGTATTGTAATTGTAGTTGTGAGTCACCATTTTTGTTATTCATTTCCTGCGTTTAATTTGGCATCTTTTATCATTATGACAAACTTTGCATTACGAGTGGCTGCCAATTCAAGGAATATCGCAAGCATCAATACATTGAGATATGCAGCGAACATACAGAGTCGACAAAAATGATCATTCCTACTAAAATTGAGGTCTGAGTAGGTTTATGGGGTTTTTCTCAAACCACAGTACAAAGCCAACATATACTACAGTTGAAGAACAAGCTGGTACACAGTAAAACCTTCATAGATAGCATATGTATTAAACGAGCTGTAGAATATCAGTAGAAATAAACTAAGAATTATTACAGGTTATCTAACAGGTAATGCCCTGTGTTTAAAATGGGGCTGTATAACGGGGATCTCTGCTACAGACTTTGGGCCATGGCGACCAAGACCGTAACCCATATCAAAGTCTATATATTATTAAAGAATATATAGAATGAATATATAGACTTTGTCCATATCTTGTCTGACAATGAGGCATTTGATTCCAGCGGACAGACAATCTTTGGAGAGGCCGATATGACCCCTGAAGCATATGCACACATCCACTTGACCTAATCGTCTACTCGAAGATACGGGAGAGAACAAAGCGTCACACCATCAACAACCCCGAAACGCCCTTCACTAACAGCTTCAAATCAACTTTTCCTACGACCACATGGGAAAGTAACGTATATACAGTACCATGGAAAGTGGCTTATATCAACAAGCGTGCGAAATACTTTCCACACCTAAGTGGATAATCTAACAAATGCATAATTTATTGTAACTGTATTGATCGTTTCCACCCTCACTTTGTGGAATCTACTCATTGAATTGAAATAGAAACTTTTACTTCATTTAAAATAGTTATTCACTTATGTAATACCTAAATTTGAAGAATAGTATTTGAAAAGTTTGAGTTTATTTCATGTTTGTAATTGAAAAAAGTATATCGTTCTAGGATCGAACCCGCGTATTTTTCGTTAGAAGTCTGACAATGTAGTTAATGGACCAATCATGAATGGAAAATGTAGTCATTTTGATAGGTATTTATCGTACAGAAAAAAACAGGCTTTGTCAATAGATCCTACAAGGGCTACAAGATCTTTTAGACAATCAAAGGTATTTGGTGACTACTGAAAATTATTGACCAGGTCAGAGTAAAACTGCACTGAGAGCTTTACCAGGAATCTTAATTGAACATTGTCGCATGAAAAAGCTACAAATAGTGGAGTAAGGAGAATGTAGATTCTTTGACATGGGAGAAGAAGACTCCATTGACAGATTGCACAGCAATTCAACATCCTAGTTTACAATACCTAGAAGAGTACCTAAGCGAAAGCCTGCAGATATCCTAAAACTAATACGGTAAATACATAGCTACTAGTATCTGAGACTTTCCTCAGAAACTAAGTAGAAGTAAGAGGGCACAATGGATCTTGCAGATCTCAGTGAATGTCACCCCAATATACATATAGTAAATTTATATTTTAAACGGGAATGAAACGCGTTGTCGCTGGACTAAAGATTATCTGCAAAAACTCAATTACATAAAGTTCACTGAATACATGCTAGAGTCACTCACATTTATAAAACAAGCTACAGAATGGCGCCTTCCAATTAAGACCAAACCGAAAAAAGCACGTCAAATCAATCAAAAGTAAAGGAGATGTCCAAATAAGTTTTTTTTCGACTGTTGCAGTGCTGTACACTCTCAATTCATATCAGAAGGAGAGGCAGTAGATGAATAATTGTATCTGAGATTTGTGAAGCATTTAAGAGAGCAGATTCGTCGGAAGAGGTCATTCATTCATACGTTTGGGTTGGGCTCAACAGCACGGGCACTTGAATTGAATCTTTGTACCATTACCCTACCTACTTCCTTTCGAGAAGCTTCGTGTCTTTTATAGAGGCCACCAGTTTATCTGGAGGGATCTTTATCAGTTGTGATGGTTGTGTTATTTCCACTCCAAAGTGCTTCCGTCTGATTCCTTGTAAGCTCTCACAGAAGCAGAGTATGTGAGTGGGTGTCTCGCACAAAATACATTCACTACCTTAGCCCATCCTGTACAAATGCTCTCTCATGGTACAGTTTCCAGTTACCAGGTCGGTAACTATCTTCAAATTTCTTACTCAGTTTCAACAGCCTGGACTAGAGTTCATTCCGTAACTTATTCAGTGGACTCTTAGTATAAAAGTGTCCTTGTGTCAGCTTCTATTTGAGTTGGTTAGTTCTGTAATCATATCATAATCGAGAAAACTAAATTCATGGATTTTCCACCACGATAACACACCATCTCGCAACTGTCAACTTCTTGTTGCCACAAATCTGATCAACAAACCATAGATGAAAAAATACTTCATAAAACTCCTGTATTCTAATAATATAGCTTAGATCGCATTTTTTTTATTTGCAGAACTCATTTTATTATTTCGAGACATTCGTTCTCAGTAGATTGAAGGCACAAAAAGGAATTCGCGACCTCAAAATTGCTTTAAAAATTACTGGCGTGATTCGGAAGTGGATTATTAGTATTATTAAACGAGCAATTTATGAGCCAATATTCACGATGGGTGACGTTTGCGTCACGAGCCGCAAGCGAGGGGCGCAAGTCACCCGAGTGAATATTGGCCATAAATTGCGAGTTAAATACTATACTTTGTCCACGACCCTTAATTTCTTTTATTAAATAAAAATAAGTAATGATTTTGTATTACTAACCTCAAAATGTTGTGACAACCACATAAAATAATTTGACATATATAGAGATGGGCGATACTGTGTAAAGTATCAATACAACGAACCGTTATGAATATATTGTTTTAAAATACTTAATATTAGAAAATATCGTTATGAAAAATATCAATACTAAAAATTACAATATTTTATCAATACGATATATTTCAGTTTCAAATTTCCTGAACAAAAGAAACATATTTAATAGTTTATTTCATATTGTATCCCCATCTCTAGTCGTGAATTATGAACCATAATACAATCCATTGTATTATGAACCATAATTCACGACAGTAGATATATACCTCTTGCTAGAAGGTAAAATATTGACTCATTATTAGGTGGTCGTGGACAAAATATACTTAAATCAATTATTTTGTGTTCCATTGTTCTATTTCTGGTACTTTATTCATGTATTTTATCATCTGTATACATTATTTCAGGTGCTTTATCGAGTAATGGCGGAAAATACGTACCGAGAGCTATTCTGCTTGATCTTGAACCCGGTACCATGGACGCAGTACGTTCTGGAGCCTATGGAAAACTCTTTAGACCCGATAACTTTGTTTTTGGTCAATCAGGCGCTGGCAACAACTGGGCTAAAGGTCATTACACAGAAGGTGCTGAATTAGTTGATGCTGTTCTAGACGTAGTAAGAAAAGAAGCCGAAAACTGTGATTGTTTACAAGGATTCCAATTGACACATTCTCTTGGCGGTGGCACCGGATCCGGAATGGGTACTTTACTCATCTCCAAGATAAGAGAAGAATATCCTGATAGAATTATGAATACTTATTCGGTGATGCCGAGTCCCAAAGTATCTGATACAGTTGTAGAGCCGTACAATGCCACGTTGTCAGTTCATCAGCTCGTTGAGAATACCGATGAAACTTATTGCATAGACAACGAAGCTCTATACGATATTTGTTTTAGAACTTTGAAGGTGAGTTTATGTTTTCTTATTTATAGAAATGAATATAAAAGCTGTTATATATTAAGGTTATTTTTAATTGCTCTTAGTCCAAATTTTTTCATTGCTTTATTTGACATATATTATACAGATTGCAAAACTTTTTTTCTATTTCCTCATTTATTTCTAAAAAAGTGCTCAGATACTCAATATTTATTGATATAGTCCAGTAAATGAAGGGACAAATCGATTGAGAATACGGAAGGGGCTTCCCGCTAATATCTGGCCAAATATGCGAATTAAAGAATTCTTGTTCAGACAAAAGATTTGAAAATGGTTATCATCATTTTTTTTTAATTCGATAGTTTTCGAGATAATGAGACCCCAAAGTACCCTCATTTCAGGCTGCTGCTCTGCCTGTAGGAATGCTGTTTTGCATTAACTTGTGAGCGGACGGACGAGCTGTTTCGCCAAAAATTGACATTTTCCGATGATTTATAGCTCATTGCAATGGGAAGACCCCTATCATTCCATGTGACAGTTCGTTCGTACTTGTCAAAAATATTTTAAAAAGCGGTAAAAGCTTTTTTCCACAAGATTTTGAGTTTATTTCGTTAATTTGTTCATATTTTTTTTAAATAGTCTTTTATCCTAATTTTTTTATAGTGGAACCCTGGGAGTTTTTGAATGATCTCAAAAATTTTTTCACTATCTTCATTGCGTTTAAATTAAATATTGATTTGTTTATATACATTTTTCGGTCGTTCTGTAAAATCTGGCAGGCGCGATTTAAAAGCTCATACTATATATTGGTTTTCAATGCACATAATTTTAAAGCATAGAGTGTTTAGTTTTCGAATATACTTTTCTATTTTCAATAGAGTCCAATCATTTTCAGAAATCTGGAAAATTGATCACACCAGTGAAAACCGAACTTTTTTTAATACTTCTTAATGCCTGTTCTTCATTGTTCGAGAATTAATAACTTGACTATGCTAAAGCTTGTGCTTTGAACATTCCATTGATAAGTTAATCCCCATATCCGATCTCGGTTATTAAAAGTTTGTTCTAGTCGTCGCAGAACTTATTGTGTAATATATATAATCGTATATACCCTTTAAGTTGAGTTGCGGAGAGGTATCAGCATCATTTTAGTCTACTTACCAAACATAATTCTATTTTTTATTCCATGTAATACCAGACGTGAACTGAACTCTTTTTGTATTCCATTCGATTTTTAATGGAAAACGAAATTTCAAAGCAAAAACCATAAACAAAATTAAATTTTATTAAAGAATAACAGAAAAACACTACACTCTTTCTTGATGAAACTACCTACTAAAGAGTCAACAGGTGGTCAACTTTTCATAAAATAACCCTCTCTGAAAGATAGTTATAGTTCAGTCAAAGATGTGAAAGATAATAAAATATTTAAAATTGATATTTCTATTTCTTCTCAATAAAACGATATAATAAGGTAGTGTTAATCGTCTGGTATTATGTTCAAGATGTTTTCAATTATGAAAATAGATTAATATTGTTTAAAGCTAAATGTTTTATATTCGATTTTTCAATAGAAGAGAAAAGAACAAGTATGGTTTAGATTGAAAGAAACCATGAATCCATGAAAAGAAGGCCCGACTCGTCGATCCGGTAAAGATTTATTAAAAAATGTATTGGTTTGGTTTATTTTGCCTCAACTTTATAAACTTGGTAATTCGGCAAGAACCTACCATTTCTAATCAGTATGAAAATTATGGATTTTTTCAAGTTTTTCAGGGGCCATTTTGCCCCCCTTCCGTAAACTCAATCGCGTTAAGTTTTTTCTCGTTTAAAAACACTTACCATGACCTACAAATTGAACCCAAAGTGAGGGCGGTATTTTTTTCGATATTTTCAGGTCTTCAGTTACTGGACTAATAGGTACTTTGCCATGCATAAACTTAATAATTGTTATAAAACGCAAGACAATGTATAAAGTTCTTTTATACTTTCAGGTACCAAATCCAAGTTACGGTGATCTTAACCACTTGGTCTCCCTCACAATGTCCGGTGTAACAACATGCCTCAGATTTCCTGGTCAATTAAACGCTGATCTTAGAAAACTGGCTGTAAACATGGTTCCATTTCCTCGTCTTCACTTCTTCATGCCCGGTTTCGCTCCTCTCACATCCAGAGGCAACCAACAATACAGAGCATTAACAGTTCCCGAGCTGACACAGCAAATGTTTGATTCCAAAAACATGATGGCTGCTTGTGATCCAAGACACGGAAGATATTTAACTGTTGCTGCCGTTTTTAGAGGTAAAAATAATCCATGAATGTTTTTGTTCTAAATAAAATTAAGTGGGACTGCATCTATATTCCACTCTAGTTTTTCAACATTTTGCTTTATTTAACACTTTCTTTTTGTACTTATAGGCAGAATGTCGATGAAAGAAGTAGATGAACAAATGCTGGCTGTTCAAAATAAAAATAGCAGTTACTTTGTTGAATGGATACCAAATAACGTAAAAACAGCTGTTTGTGACATTCCTCCGGTAGGTTTAAAAATGTCTTCAACCTTCATCGGTAATACCACAGCTATTCAAGAACTCTTCAAGAGGATCTCTGAACAATTTGCGGCTATGTTTAGAAGAAAAGCTTTCTTGCATTGGTAAGTTTAGCGGTAATCTCACGTTTGCAACAGAATCTAGCAGATGTAAATGAAAAACTTTAAATTTTAGGTACACTGGGGAAGGTATGGATGAAATGGAATTCACAGAAGCTGAATCGAACATGAATGATTTGGTATCTGAATATCAGCAGTACCAAGAAGCAACGGCCGACGACGAGTATGAAGCAGAAGAGGAACCTGCTGCTGATGACTTTACTTGTTGACGTATTTTATAAGAGCTTATTCAACAAAGTTTCATTTTTAATAAAATTTTTTCAACTACTGGTAAAAAATAATGTAAAAATTTACTGATGGGATTTTTAAAATTATTCACTTGTTTTCTATCAGTAACTAAATTTATTTATTAACAATAACATCTCAAACAAAATTATTTATTTGCGTACAATAAAAACAGTTTATTTTTTGTAACATGCTAGAGTGTTATTAGCTAGTCCTTTTTCGAAAAGTTATATATTATTGTTTATATATAAAAATATTTTAATTTTATTTGTGGGTTCCCTTATCTATTCTCTTGATTTTACATAAACATTTTTATTATCATTACTTAATTGTTTTTATTATTTTCACCGGAGTTATTTAAAGCACAAGTTTGGGACTTACTTTTTAGTTATATTCATAGGTGTAGGTTTAGATTGTATTGTATTAGGAAGATATCTATTGTTTTTCTCAAATTTTGTTTTGTTACGATCTTTTAGAAAAAAAGTAGTTTGTCTTTCATAGGCATGTTGCAAATTATACACTTCTGCTTTTATTTATAAAAGTCATATTTATAGAAGATTCTTAAACTTTTTTACCTTTTTATTTATGAATGTGTAGAATAAAGACTGAATTTCTACCACAAACTTTTGTTTCTTTTTTAATTCACAGTCCTATCTAATATCTATAGAAACATTTATTGTGTACATGTGCAGAAAGTTACTTTTTCTACTCAAGCTCAAGGACTCGTGCCACAATAAGCTTCTGCTCTTGTGAGAAAATGATAACTTTACGCACTTGCTGTACAAACTACCATTTTTTGTTGCAATATATGGAACATTGCCTTTCGAAATAGACATTTGTGCAAGAAAAAATGTTTTTAGATACAATTTTTTTTTTAAACCAAATATATTTACCCAAAGAATGCCTTTTTAAAAAGCTATATTGTGGACACAATTTCAGAAAGTGTTTTTTAATACCAAGAACAATCAATACATAAATTTTAAATAAGAACTTTCCCAAATAACTATTGTATTGTGTTTCGATGTTATTATATATTAAAGAAACCTGCTTAAAGAATACTGCAGTACACCGACTCTCCCATAGATGTCACCACACACTAAAAAATGAATATATTTGTGGTGGAATATTTACCTTGTATACTGTGCTGCATAAGTATAAACTTGAAAACAGATTGGATTGACCTGACTACACCCATGCAGGCTGATCGACCGTTACAATGAGATTAGTACAAAAATGCGTAGGGTAAAGTGGGGTACCGAAAAAGTATTGATATTTAATATAATGTACTTGATTATCCGTTTTCTGTTCATGTTGAAAACTTTATAATACTGAATACAGGCTAGTACCTATTTGAATTTTGGAGAGGTTTTCTCTCGTTATCAATAGACTAGTTTTACCATTAGACATTTTTGATTTGTATGCAATATCCTTTTCGTGTTTGTTCCACAGGAATTTACTGTCTAGCTAGAGTCAAACCTAGGTATATGCTGGATTTCTTGTCTCCATTCAACCATCAAGTTCAATGGGTTTGAGGTTAAGTTTTCGTTTCTCAGTGAAGGCTATCAAGATGGTTTTGATGCTAAGTCCCTCTTTTGTACAACAGCTATTTGTGTAGTCCCTTTTGTACGAATCACAAAGGGTGTTTTCGAATTTACCCCTGGCTGTTATGACAATATCATCGGCATTTCCTTGACAGGATATTCCAAGGTCCATCAAACATGCATCAAACCACACAGGAATTCGTCAACTGTCAGACTCCACACTTATGGGCATCCTCTGGTTGTTTAAATGGAGACAATGTCTTTGCTCGTCCTCGTCTCTGTTACTGTCTACACTTCTTCTATTCAATGCTCTTGGCAGCTTCATGTGGAGTGTTGTCAAAAACGCACATACTACAGTTTTTTGCTTGTCTATAAAGCAGCGAATAACCTCCCTCAGTTGTCAGTTGTAATAGTAGATCTGCCTGCCCGGTAAGCATGCGGGTGGAAAGGTAATCTCTCTAGGATTTTCGGTTTAATATGGTTTTCAATAGCCCTTTTCATGTTTTGAGCACAAACCATGGATGATATAATATAATACGAACTTTAAATAATTGTTCAAAATGGAAATTATCATGGATAATGCAAGTTACCACGATTGGTGGTTCTAATGGGTCTAAAACAAAATTACTAGATTGGGTCTTCTAAAAATATAAAAAATTACATTACTTATTTGGATATTTTACGTTTACCACCATATCCTTAGCAGTACCGCGGCATTAAAATGGATTGGTCATGGAGTGAAACAATTAACTAACATTACTATTTTAAATGAAACTAACTACTTCTAAGTAGATTCTACAAAAGTAAGAGTCCAAACAGTAAATTAAATTATCTGACAGATTAAAACCGGACACGTAACTGTATGAAAGGTAAAGGACTAGGCCTATTTCCCCAACCTGGTACCCGTAACCCGTATCCTTTATGATAATAATTAATATTAATTGGTATTAAATTTCCAACATTAATATCGATTTGGTGTATAAATAAGTGAATAAAATCATTTATAAAATAATATGATGTAGACAATTTCGTAATTTGACCTGGTACCTACATTTATTTAACAAGGTAGGGTTTTCAAAAATGGTATGTACAAGTCGTAAATGGTAGATTTCTTTACCATATTTGAACGTATTGCAAAATTGAGATTTACATCAGTCAAAATGATGCCGCGTTGCCATTAAATAAATGTAAAAAGAGAAAAGTATCGAACGCACTTGCATAAATAATAATAATTTACAATAAAATTGTGATAATATTCATTTTAAATATAAATATGAATATAATTTAAAAAAAAAACGAAAAACTAAAAGCAACGTCCAAACTAAAATCAAACAATGGAAATGTTATGTAAAAGATATTTGAGGTTATACACAATTTACAAAGAAATAGCTCAGTTATCGCTACTTCGGCGCTACGATCTTAATTTGAATTCTCAATAGTACAGAGAAAGTATAAGTGGTGCTGGTCCTCATTTCATCTACAGGATTAATTCCCAAAACTCTACAAGGCAGCATCAACAAACAAGAGCTGAGGCTTAGGCCCGTGAGGCCCGGGAATAGAGCGGGCGCCAAAATTTTTAAGGCGACTAAAATTAAATATTGATTGGTCTTACTGTAAACTGTGAGACCAAATTATAAAGTTTCCTTTTATTAAAGTACTGAGGGCATCTGAATGGTATGTACATAAAGAAAACGTAGGTAATTCAAAGACAAACAAATTGAGAGATCGATGGACTTGATCGGATAATTAGAATCCAAAAAAATTCTGAAAAACATTATTTTATTTAATAACCTCATCAGTTGAAACTTTGTACAAAAGAAGTTCTCCATGTTTATATGCACATTAAAAAAAATTACTAAAGAGTACAAGTTACTGAAAAAAATAGTAGTTGCTGTGAGCTTAGTAAGGGCATATAGACAATGGTTAGGTAAATACAGTGGATTCTCAAGAGGTTTCAAAAACAGGCCACTTCACTAATTTCTTAACGAATCTTTTGTAAAGATTTAATATGTAATTAATTTGATAAATAATTACGTAAAAGACTCTAATGTAACTGCAGATTTATCAACCGAAATCACAAAAGTGATAAAGGGAAAAGAAGTAAATTCCTAAAATAAAATATGCAATAATTTTGTCCGTGAGTGTATTATAGAAACGTTAAATAACAATTTTTTTCATGATTTTTTGTGAGCGAAATCAGAAATTATGTCTTCGAAGCTTATATTATTTAAAAGTTTTATAGACATTTCCATTATATCATTTTTTATTAATTATAATGCGGAAAATGATCTCACTATCAAACTTCAGCTTTTGATATTCGAAAAGTTAGATTTGTTTTTCTACATTTACTGGTGGCCCCGTCAATACCTGGGCCTAGGGCATCAAACCTTGTAAAAACGTCCCTGACCTCCAATGAGTATAAAGCCCGCTTTACAGCTCGGCAATGTATTGCAGCAGCACTCAAAGAGTGACATTTTTTCTCGTATGCGAGATTGTATTTTTTGTAAAATCCTTGATTGATGAAAGTATAATATCGCATGCGACAAAAAATGTCACAGTTTGAGAATATACCACCGGGTCGATTTTGGACAAGAGCTTAAAATAGAAAGAGACTTGATAATTTTTCCTCTACTAGGTACTTTCAATAAAAAATATTGCATGCTGCAAAAAGAATTGCGAACTGTAAAGCAAAGAATGAAAAACTGGATTTAGATGAATTTTAGTTCATTTTGTGATCGATAATAACTTTCAACGAACTTATAAACCAATTGATATAAAATATCATACATCTATATTTATAGACATGAACAGGTATATATGTAAAACATATTACATCGATATACTGTTAGAAATTGTTTAAATAATTTTCAGATAATCTCTTTCTTTGAATAGGAATTTGAAAAATATTGTTGTAAGTTAAAAGGCTGTGACAACCTTATTAATGAAAGTGTAGGTACATCAGTGACGGGTCATCAGAGTGGGAATTAAAAAAGGAAAAAAACTAAAAGCCAAAACTACTCTCCTTTTTTTTATAAAACTTCTCTTCTCCCGCTGCGAGTATAAAATATCAAACATAATACTTGTAGATTTACACAAGGTGCGCGAAAACTGCGTTTTTTCAAATACAAAGCGATAGTACGATAGTACAAAGAAAAGCGTGTAACTGATATATCTAATGATAAACACAAAGAGCATATGTCAACAGCTTGTGTTTTTCTCATATCACTGAAGATTCGGGTAACCAAGAGGGCAAGCCCCTGTTCCTTTCGAAACGAAAATTCAGAAAAAACATACGAAAAAACAATAACAAAATAGCGATTGTCGATAAAATAAAAGTACCGCTAGTTCAGAAAAACTGCTAAACAATTCCGAGGATTTATTTTAAATTAAATATACTTTTAGACTATTGTCACAGCCTAATTATGCTGTGCTATTGTTTCATTCTTGTTTTCCTTGCTACTCCATAACGTTTGAAAATTGATGTAAAATGTAAGTTCTTTTAAATACGTTGTTTGAAACATAATTAAAACTTAAACAATAATTTTACAGGAATAACGAATATGTTGAATTATTTATTATTACTATTATTATTATGGATTCCAATACGCCTGATTTCAGTATCTTAATACTGAATATAACTGAAATTTGGCAGGCCCATATGATAGATTTGTTGAAAATCCGGATGTAGTTCAAGTGTTAGGGTTAGTGATCAGCAAGAGTCATCGGTTCGAGTCGCCGTGAGTAATAAAAGTATATTATGTATTTTAGTTAAAGCTCCTCAATTTAGACGATCAATTATTTATTTATAAATTAATACTAAAGAATAAGAACTTGGTAGATAATAATAATTATAGTTATAAAATAGGTAAAATTTCTAATTTCTGGTCTTCAATTTTGTCTAAGCACCTACCGCTAAACTCCATGAGCCGCCACTGGCTACGCATTCATCTTTCAATATTATGAAACAAGTTGGTACACTTTTGACGCCAAGTTTGATCGTTTTCTGTTGTTTAAAGATTACTGATTTATATCGCAAACTACTTAGCATGACGGAATTTGTTGTGGTTTTGTTGTACCATTTGCAAAAGAAGCATTATGATGTTCTTTTCAAGTATTTTTATCACAATAAAATAATACGAGTTTACAGACAAAAAATTATAACGGTAAATCCAAAGTACTGTTTGCTATAATCATCATCAGGCCAGTAAATGCAGTCTTTTGGATCAAAACATTATTATTTATGAATCATCAAAATGCAAATTTAATATTCTAGTTCGATTATATCATCGAAAAGAATTAGTATAAAGTATGGAACCTCCTAAGTATCTCCTCAATGGTTTGATATTTTCAAATTAAATTGCTCATTCCCTTCTAAGAAGATCCAAAGGAATTCAAAAATGCTCATCCGGTTAGACCAGAAATGCATATGAACTTTGTTATTTTGTATAGAGGCTATAGAGCATCCTGTATATTTTAACAGTTTTGAATTCCTTGTGAAATTCTGCAATGAAACTTTCCATTCATATTTTCATTGAATAACTGATGTTTTAACCAATAATTTATCGTTTTTCACTTAGTTAGCCATGGATGAAATGTCAAACGGTAAGGCAAACTTAATTTATGGAAACATCCCAAAAAACTGGGCAACATAACAATTCATTCATTTTAATAAAAAATAACACGAAAAGTCTAATGAATATTCAAAATTATGCCCTCCTGTCATTTGACAAAGTCTCCAAAGTCTTGTAAAGAATTATGTATGCAGAATTTCACAAAGAATTTTAAATTGTAAAAATATGCGGGCTGTTCTATATTAAATTTGATAGCATTTTTGAATTCCTTGTCCTTTTCACGTCGCGTGCAAAATACACTCACTTTTTGCATAAATAACTATTATGGTTCAATTGAATGAAAATTCAAAGTAACATTATTTTATTTCATTTGGTAAGTAATGTAGCCTATGGAATAGTTGTATACTCAAGTAATGGATTGAAGAATCATTACTAACAATCTGAATATTATTGTTGATTTCCTTACACCAGTTTGTTGAATTATTATTTAATGATTTTCACTCAAGAGAATTCTTGCTGCGAAGAAAGTATAAAAAAAATGCTGTGGTATTACTTTTTTAATCAGGCTAGGAAAAGAATGTTTAAAACCATAAAAATCAGTTCGCAAAAAAAATATACCTGACCACGCCAATGAGCAGTTTAAAAGAACCGTCCTGTCGACCTCCACGAAGGATGAGGGGCGTCGTGCGAACCATTTATGGTCTTTGAAAGTGTTTGATCTCGTATGTGGGTTGACCAACATATGGTCGAAAGATGTATGGTTTTTCGGAGTACGAGACGTTTTCCACAAACGGTAAGTTAAATAGTGCACAGTAGTTGTTGTTGTATTGACCTTACCGGTTTCACAAAATTCATAAATCTGAATTTGGGAAATTGTGTTCTATACCAATTATGGAATGTACCAGATCACTTGTTTTCAAAGTTTCACTGTTCAAACTTGAATTATTTAGCAATAATTTATTATAAATAATCACTATTCCCCACAATACCTTTTTTATTTATTTAAAAACTTGTCCGATTATAAAAATTCTTTTGCCGCTATATTTATTACTAGAAAAAAATTAGAGATCCTTAGAAATCCCCATTAAAACCAACCCAAGCTGTAAAAATATATTATAAATTGAAATCACTTCCGTTGTCTTATCTCAGTTAAAATACTTAACAGATTCAAATGCAGTTTATAGGTATAATTAGCGACCCGCCTGGCTTCGCACGGGTGCAATGTATTATAAATTATCCTCCCTATGTATTTCATGAACCATACAACTTAAATCAATAATAACTGTTTTGGTGCCTGAAATAATGTACAAAAGCAACGTTTTTAATAAAATAATACCTCATTTGAATGCTCGTTTTAACGACACCATCACAACTATTTTATGAATTTTATTTTTGACTTTAGCATCGTACTATTGTCGAAATTACGGTTTTTTGTAAGAATTTATTACCGAGTTTTCTTAATTTAAAAGTACACTTATTAAGTATTCAGTAATATTTTACTTTGTTTATTACTACAACTTTTAAAAATAATTCGTAGTCTAGAGGACAAAGTGTAAGCGATATTAATTATTGGTGAAACTAGAAGTAATCTGCACAGAGTCGAACGTTTAATGACAGGCAACCAGATGGACCAATATCAAGTATCAGTAGCATCACATAAGATAAACAAATTAAAATAGTTGCGGAAAATTTCCGCCGGAAATGGTAGTGAAGTAGTGAACCCATTACTATCCACCTCAAAAGCTGTCACATAGCTAAAAATGCATTGTCATCCAAAATAAGCATGAATAACAAATTTCAGCTCTAACAATTGAAGATAACTAATTTAAAATTCAGTTGCAAGATTAAACCCGGACAAGCATACATGACAAGACTTTCTTTTGTTTAGAATGCCCATAACAAAACTGTAAAGCACTGAAAAACATTTTCTTGTTCAAAATTATACTAGTGCGGTAAAGTCCACTTTTCCGCACTCCTTGCAGTGTATTGAACAGGTATTTAAAACAAATATTTTTATGGTTGTAGTTTACCAAACGACTGAAAAATTAAAAAATTTATCAAAATTCTGCAATAATTCTTAATAAAAAGAAACGTATGTTCCAATAATTTCTTATGGCACTGGTAATAACTGGTATAAACTATATACTATAGCACCATCCATTTTCTACTAGGATTATTGAAAAATTACTATACTAGCAGGATCTATTGCTTGACCTATTTACTGCAAATCTGACAAATGCTGTCAACATAATTCCTGGCTAAATGACATCATTCCCCAAGGTCAAGCGAGTGTTCAAATGTTTTTTGTTTTACATAAGAAGAACCGACTAAAAGACCAGAAGTTGTAGTCGTATGCGCGAAGTATCTGCACATAACAATATCCGAACAACAATATCGGTCAAAGCATATTAATGCCTTTACTTACACATTTCATTGTCAAGCTCCTAACCTCTTTCGCATATTATTTTTTTTCTTTTAAACCAACCACTTATAACTTGTTATATATTAACCTTCCGAGTAACCAGAGTTTCTTCATCATACTGTGTATAGGTGCTGATTATTATTATAACGAAAGAGTATTTCTACCAATTTATAAAACAGAAATAGGAACCTAAATATTAATCTACTTTCTCCAATGATCTAAAACTTCGCTTGATAGTGTTAAAAATCTCTTTGGATATGGTAATGAGATAGAACTTAATTAGTTTATTGGTAGTGCAAATCTATGCAAATAAGGTGTAGGTAGAAGATAAATTGTTAAAAAAATTCAAGCATAGAACGATATCAAATATTTTGTGTGGGTTAATACAGAAAAACCATTTGTTAATAGTGAGAGCTGAGGAAATGAGAAAAATTACTTTTATGGGATTTTGACGGCAAAAATTACGTTAGTATAGAATAAGAACCGCTTTACACGTACGAGAATTATTGCGAAATTTACTCTGAAAATTACTCTGGTAATTTTCATAAGAATTTTTGAAACATTTCACTACTTGACTGTTTTACACATAATATTTTTACCACAATAAATTTCATAAGAATTCATGCCATACGACTGCGCAGTGAGATTGTTTTTGGGATAAGTTGTCATGGTTACGATTTACATATTGAAATTTCTGAATAATCAGCTGTATTGGAACCGTTTATTTAATTGATTATTTATTTTATGAATTGAGATTTGCATTTATGCCAATGTTTTGGCTTTCCTAAATAAAAAAAACGACAACAAATAATGACACATTGACGCCATTATTGTTTTCATTCTATTTTTGGCTTCTGAGTCGATTCTCACGCACTTTCTGAAAATATAGAACATGTCAATATTTTTACTCCGAGAATTTTGGCAATAATTCTTTGACGTGTAAAACAGCAAAAATTATTCTTATGAAAATTTTCAGAGTGAAAGATTTAGTGTACAGGGTGTCCCAAATTGGTGTGTTTTACAGGGTATCTAGTAAACTATAAGAGATAGAAGAAAAGCAGTTAAGATGTTATGACTTCTTTTTTTGTTAAAGTAACGATTGCTTTATTAAATCTTCAGTAACTCCTTGCAGTTGGGAAATACAGGGCGATTATTGAAAACTATCGAAAACTAACATCTTAATTAAGAAATTAAGAAAAATATTTTAAAAAAGTATAAAAACTTTTGATAAATATAACGTTGAAGAGTTCAGTGGCCCACATAACTTTTTTGTTAAGGGGCTCACCAAGGAAATATATTGCAAACTTATGTTGTTTTGAATGGGACACCCTGTATATTTTGGCGTTTTTCGTTTTTTTTCAATTCTCATTCACCTGATATGACATTATACTCGTATATCTATTTTCAATGGTTGGAGCGGAGCTACATTGCAAATAAACCATTTATGGAGGTTGATATATAAATAATTAAATCGCGTGACACACTCACACTAAAAAAGAGAAATATCATCATTTTAAGCAGTTCTTGGTACAATTTGGTATTTGTATTTTAAAAGCAAATTACCATTTTATTGATTTAATAACAAACAGGAAAGGATCCCTACCACACCGGTATCTAAAATCAATTTGATGACTCACGAGATACCCTATTTATTCAACTTTTTTTTTATTCATTTTAACATCAACGTACATATGCTCGTATATTAATATGGATTCTAGGGACTATTATCAATTTCATTACTTACAAAACCAAAGAAAATTGATTTTCCACTAGTATTTGTGACAATTATTGCGGCATCTAGACAACTGAGAAGATAAATTTCTCTATTATGGTCAATAATTTTTTTCTATTGCTAACCTAGGTCAATAATGGACAAATTCAAATATTTTAAGAATACAGGGATAGTAGTTCAACAAAAACTTGTGCAGCATAAATTTGTATACCCAGGAGATTGTCTTTAACATATTTGCTGCTTGAAATTACTGAACAAAATAAAATTATTTGAATAAAATTGCCATTAGTTTGAAATTCGCGCTCAACCAAAAATAACTTATGACATAAGGGGTGCGTTCATAATGTACGTTCACGCTTCTCGTGGTGCGTTTGTGAAAGCTGTGGAGTAGAGTTTGAAGTATATTATATTAAATGTTTTGTGAACACTCACTTTGTACCCAGTATAACGCCTACCCTCAAGGTGTTCTGAACACACCATACATCAGTAATTTGTTTCTTTTATGTGTACAAAGTAAAACATAACATAACCTACGTTTTGTGAAATTTTTGGATGTGATCGTATAATTGGTTTCGTTAATTTGTTGCACTTAATATTAGTGATTATAAACTGTAGGAATAGTGGTATTTTGTGTTTAAATTGTAATAACAACAATAAAGAAGTTCATACCATCCTGATAACGCTGATAACTGATTATTGGAAATTTCTCTTTTTAACATTGGCAACCAAATTTGACGCGTTTTTTTAACATTTCCGAAAAAGCAAAAAAAAGTTATCCCAATAAGTTCATGGAGCGTGCACTTCACTGGATCGCATTCCTAGTTGACTCGTAGACTGTATGTGTGTGTGTGAAGTTTTGATATTGACTGCGGATTCTTACGGTTTCATTAGTTTAACCAATAGACTGTAATATTGTTAAAATCTCATACAACAATATCATCATATTAGGAGAATAAGTGATCTATGCGAAGCACATAGAGTATCTTCCAAATCTCCGAACTTCATATACTATTTTTTCTTTAAACGTGCATAATTTTATTTGAGATAAAATAATAAAAGAAAACGAATTTTTTAATAAAGATAAAAGATAACATGATTGAATTCTTAACTAATTAGATGGTAGGTCGTGAGACTCGAAGACAATAAAACAGTTATAAACATAACCACAAAATGAAGAATTCGAAGACATTAAATATTGTACCACATATTTACAGTTGAACGAATATCCATTTTAAAGAAAACCCACAATATTTAAGTTTAAAATAGAAATTATTCAATTAAGCCGTGACGAATTATTTTGCTTATTTAAAAAATCGACCTACCCATTTAGCACCCATACAAAGTTCGAACAAAACAAGTATGATTTGTTCAATATTCAAAAACATTTGTATTCGCAACCAGTGAAATTTATATAGCATAACATTTTAATGCAATGGACGAGTTCTACACAATAAGGAAATTGCTGCCAACCAACGTACAAAAAAATACTGAAAAAGGTTAGTCGCATAAAGAAGAGGATTTTCCGATCACATTTTGGTTTTTCTTATATGCTTTGAGTCCCTTTACCACCCATGCTGTACCGGTAACCGAAAAGTTTGCAGGTCTATTTAGTTTGGAGTATTCTACATCTTACAGTTGACGAAAAACTAATGACAGCTGTCAACAGGTAATTGTTTCTACTCGATGGTATTTGCAATAATAAAACCAGATCAGAGTCTCACAAATTACAAACAAACGTAGGATAAAAATAAGTATCCAAAAACACATACTCAGCCAAAAAAAATACGTGTTGATAGCTTCAACTGTAAAAGATCTCCAAACATTTTTGGTACAGCTTGGGTGGTAAAGGAACTCAAGACCTATATAAGAAAAAACAAAAATTGCTCGGAAAAAACCTCGTCCTTATTCGACAAACCTTTTTCAGTTTTTTTTTATGCCTATGTTTGCAGCAGTCCCTTGGATAGAACTCGTCCATTAATAGATTAAATTTATTTTTAACAAAAATCAACAACATTGATTTGTACGACTCTAGTTTGTTCTAGTTTTAATGCAAGTTCACCTTGCCAACAAGGTTCTTAAAGGTAGCGTAGCTTTAAATCTAAAAGCGATTTGAATATTTAATTTATAAAAATTCTACAAGTTTCCAGTATAATTAATATAAATTAGAGAGATTATAGTGTTTTATATATTTATAGCTTGAGCCCTACAGCTTAGCTCGTGGGTTAAAACGCAACTAAAAAACGAATGCATTATAATGTTTTATCCACAACCAGTCATTTCGAATCAGAATTCATTAAATAGTGATTTGACATTTCACAGTAGGTAGATCTGACATTTTAATATTTATTTAATATTATGCTTGCTCAGTACGACACGTGTATGTATGTTTTACCGATTTGGGCGAGTTTTTAGAGCTCAAATTTTCCGGGAACTCTTTTTTGGGCATTTCCAAAAAGATTTCGAGTGGTTAGCGAGAATAAAAAGTTCTCAAATTGCACCCTTGCTAGTTTAAAAAAAAATCAACAAAACCCCGAAAACTTAAGATATTTCCAAATGTGGATAAACATTGGATATGGTTATCTATCTGGAATCCAATCACTTCTAGACTGGTATTAGACTAAATAATTACTTACTAACTAGGTAGCACAGTTTCTCGTGTGTTGGTGCCTGGGGATTGCAAGACCAGTTATCTTGAGAAGAGTATGTAGGTCCGATGGCGTTCTGTGGAATCAATCACAAAGGATTGCATTACAGGGGAAATGGAATGCCCAAGAAAATAAACACCAATTGAAATGGAAGTTGACAGCTCACCTCCACATAAAGAGTTTAGTAAACCTCACGGTTTGAAGAAGAAAAAGCATATTTTTTCCTTTTTAGGAGCTGTTCTTACACCGGGAGCACTGAAGCCTGTTGGGTTATTTGAGGCATCAATATCTATGCAATTTTCATATGCTGTATTTTAATGTTAAAAGAATTTAAAAAAATAAGCCAAACGATTTAGTCGAAGCTTTAACATGGTCTGGCGCGTGCAAAAATATTTTCCGAAAAAACATTAAAAATGTATTTGAGGCAACTTGAAATTGTAATAGGGTATTATTTATAACTAAAAAATAATAGGCCGATAAATGCTCTCTCTCTCTCTCTCTCTCTCTCTCATACTACTGTTTGTCTATAGTGTTACTCACTCGCGCCTATACATCACCTGACAGGTAGAAAGTTCCATCAAAATAATCTCTCTTTTTAAGAATCTTACTTTTCAGTTATAAATAATACCCCATCAAAAATTCAAGTGGCCTGTACTAAATTTTAAATTTTTTATATTTTTTTGCATAAACACTAAACTACTACATGAAAAAATTATTAAAAATATTAGGTTGTTAAAAATGTTGAAAAGGGTTGATTTAGCCCCTCTACTCACCAGCCAGGTGTACAGCAGCGTGTTGGGGCACAGTACATATATGTATATGTACGAAACACGTGTGTTTTTACGATCGTTTTTCGGCAGGTCTTTATTAGAGTTACATCAAACAGCCGACTAGGAGTGAACCTACTATTCTTTTGTCTATGTACTGTGGTTGGGGTAAAATAGGAGAGGTATCCTATGCGACAAATTTTCAGCATGCCTTAAAAACATCGAATTATTCCGTGCCAAAAATTGGTTTATACTGAGTAGAGCAAGCAGTAAATGGGTATGAGAAACAAAATGTTAAAATAAAATAATTAATTTTTTTTCAAACTGTTTTCTATTTCTTTTAAGACTAGAAGGATCAAGGATAAGTTCTAGTATTGTTTTTCGTTAAATACTCAATTATTTCATTTGATTAAGTTCCCTTATAAGGATTCGTCCAAAAATTTATCCAATCTTCTTACTTACAAAACAATACGAATGCATCATCCGAATTGAATCCGATAATAAATTACATTTAAACACGAAGAACTAGCGGGTACGGAAAAACTGCACTCATTTATTTATCTCCTAATAAAAATATTTGTTAGTTGAGAATAAATTAATTCACTACATAAAGACAGATTGTTTCTTATTTCCAGATTATATTGTCACATTGGCGCAGTTTCTTTTGCTCTCTAGTATCGTCCTCATTTTATCATTCTTTTTCCTCCCATAGGTCACTTTTATATTGCTTCAAATAATGGATTTTGGATTTATATTTGAACTATCTTTTTGCATTCTTCTTTAAGTGTTTTCCATGACTTTATTGATACTTTTCGTTGGTTAAATGGCAGAAAAAGTTTTGGAATCTTTGTTTCCAGCCACAAAACTAATGTTTAGTTAGGTGTTTCTGATAAAAAAAACGCTTACAATTAAGTGTCAACACACACGTTATACAATCATATTTATAATATTTATGATCGAAGATTGTTTTTTATTTTATAAAATACCCTCCACTTAATCATGTGGTTAGGAACTGCATATAATACAAAAACGCATATAATACAAAAACAATGCAAAACGAATTGTTTTACTCGTTACGACAATTACAATTTTTTCCGCCAGAGGTCTCATTGAATTCTACTCCGCCCAATAGTAATCTTATTGCTTTGTTCTGAACAATTTGAACTCTTACCCTTTAAAATTCAGGATAAGAGTAAACTAGCTAAAACTACTACTTATCCTTTAGACCTTTTATAGTAAGGAATAATAAGTAATGCATTATAGAAACTGTTTGGATAACTGTGACGTTGTCATTTTTGGAAAGCTTGCCTAACCTGACAATTTGACCGATGCTTTTAAAATGGGAAAACTTTTTTATCTTTCTTGATTTAGTAATAAAATTAAGAACTTTTGAGCTAATTTAAGACTGATAATTTTTCATTCACTTTTCTTATATCGCTATCATAATCGATAAAATAATATGGTGAGTCAGGTGTGCAATTCAGCCACCGCAACTATCAAGATAATAAAAGGATTTGTTGTGATGCCATGCACGTCGCCATAGCGTAGAGAGCCAACTTTGACCGTATGAACGAGTGTATGATTCATTCTTTGGTGACGTAACTGGGAGGGTCAACATCGTCTCGGTCTTTGCCGCATTGGGTGGATCGGTAGAGATGTTAAAATAATAAAAAGTTATGTAATTTATAATGATTGTAAATTGAATAAATGTTCTAGTGATATAATGAAAATCGGAATTTGTAAGGAAGTGCTTAAGTAATACACATTGATTGATTTATTATATTATCGATTTATTACATTAATATTCTAAACAGGCTGTCGGTAGCCAGGGTCAAGGTGCTAGCAGGCCAAGCAGTAGAGTAGAGCATCAAAATAGGTAGTAAGTTTTTGAGAAAAATCCTGTGCTATCATGTAAAATAAATTACGCAGTATGATAAATTCTCACAAATGCTGCTCACTTTTGTTAAAATGGCAATTTTATAATGCAATATTTTGCAGTAGTGTTGATGCGTTATAGGTATTCCGATATCAAATTTTAAAACATCAGAACGTATAGAAATAGAGAAACGAAACGTGAATTTTCGATTTCTGATCAAGTGATCAAATGCTGCGAATTGATTCAAAAACGCCCAAGAACACAGTCAAAAATAACTGGTTACGACTCGCGTCATCACGATCACGCCTCTACTTGATTCCCACTGCCCTTTTTCATACGGCCGAAAATGACCTACTTTGCAGCATTAATTAATTATTAATTAAATACATTTTCAGTTTTATAAGGATACTCATTGTAACACTGGTTCTCATTATGAAAGTAGAAAATAAACCAATATAAATCTAGATTTTCAAATATTCACGTAGGCAGACCCAAATATTTTCTGTAGAATGCTTGACAGTTTGTAAAAGATTCGTATTTATGACAGTTTCATCTTTAGCGTCTCTCTCAGAAAGGTAAATACCTTCCAGTTTTTAAAAGAATCACCTGAAATCGTTATACATAATCGTTACATAATATATTATTCCAATTGCATCATTACTTGCACCATTATGGGAACGATGGGAAACTCGGAAAAATCGCTTGGAGATCGTTACTTAGGGGGCTTTCGGGTCTGCCGAAGTCGGGGGTAGAATTGTAGGGGTGCGCGGGAGTGAATTGGGGGGTGGATGACACGGTGCATGAAAATCGCTGAATCGCTCCAAACTCGTTACTCGGGGGTGTTCGGGGATGCTGGGTTCAATTCTATCATTAGAATTACCCGGGTGGCGCCTCAGCAGGGGTATCCAGGGTGTCATTCTGGATAAAAAATTGCATAGTCCATGGTAAGTGCTGTGATTTTTCACTTTCTGCGGAAGTGTAATGCTAGAATTGAATTTGACATCTCCAAGTCTCGATTTTTGAGTAATTTCCATGGACTCTGTAATTTCTAGTCTATTTTATTAGAAAGAAGCGGTATTGTAGTATGAAAAAGAAGGAAAAGAAACTACCTAGGGATGTCATCGTTAATTATTGGAAAAATATAAAATATAATTAAGAAGGGGGGTCCGCACCTTGGACGCCTTTGCACGCGGGCGGCCGACACCTTTGGATCAACCTATTTATTGTTATCTCTAGCTTTGCAACATCTATGGATGAATGTTACAGCATTCTGTATGCATTAGTTGTATCTGTATATAGGTACTTAGATTTTAAATAACCCAATAGACAAAAATCTAGGTCAGGTGATCTAGGTGGCGACTCTGTATGTCTCCATTCGTATTTTTTATACAAAAAAATTAACTTGAATATATTTGACGTCTCGTGTTTGGTATATACCCTGTATATTTATACATAATAGATAATTTAAAGAACTAGAGTAAAGTGAAAGTTTTAAAAATACAATTATAAGGTTTTATCAATCCCACGTCCAAGTTTTGGGTACCTTTCACGCCACAAAATCTGCATTATAATTTTTATTGCCTTCAGCAGAAGCATCTACCTACGTGAATCTAAAAATATACTTCCTAAAATGGTTGGGTGTGATTAATAAGTAGTCAATGAAAATTTTAGTATGCTAAATTATTTATTTGCAAAAAGTACCCAATAACAATTAGGTACCTATATTTGTTTACTGCAAAAGTTCAAGGAATATTTAAAAAATTGGACCACAAAAAGTAATATCAAATAATATAAACATGGAATGAGCAATAAAGGATAGGAACTGGGCATAGTAAACGAGATGGATCTAGAAACTTTTGATCGTTGTGAAGTAGATCTAAGACATTTGCACAAACAAGTTTAGAAAATATTGTTGAGAAGCACCAATACGAAAAACTTCCTCGTACTGATGATCAAACAAGAACTTCATCATCTTCAATCGATAGTGAAAAACATACATTTCCTGTGGGTTCCTGCACAGTAGGCATAAAAGGTAATGAGATATTCGATCAATTCGCTAAAAAAAGCAGCATTACTCAATACCACACCAATCACTAAGTCCTTATTCACCGACCTAAAAATAGTTATTAGCAATAAAGCAAAACAAAAACGGAATGACACATGTAGGAGCTCACATACAAAACTTGGAGAAATCAAACCGTACATAACACCCTGGCTAACTTTTACCTAAAATCGAAGCTACTTATGAATACTTACTTTCCCGAACACCAAGACCAGAATGTGTTATTTGTGAACAGCTGTCAACAGTGAAACATTTTTTTAGTTGAGTGTCCACTATATCATACCAACAGTCTCAAATTTTTAACATAAAATTTAAAATGTACTTCAATCATAGCATGTGACATGTCTATATCTATCCATAATGTAAAACAAACATAATAGGAGCTACAGACCGCTAATAGCCCTTGAGGATGATGCGGATTCGTAAATAAAAAAAAAGCTTAGAAAATAAACTTGGTTATAATATATCTCTCAAAACAGTCAAAGCTTAAAGTAGAATATAAATTTTCAGCACTGTGACACCTCCAATAGAGATAAACACAAATACGGTTAGTATATATATAGTATATAGGACATTTAAGAAATTGAAAAAAAATATATATTTATATTTTTTACTCCCACTCGACAACGATTAACAAAATATATGTAGATATTTGAATTCTTATTTAAGTAGTTAGTTTTAATTTTGCGATTTTCTGTTTTTTTTTTATTTTAGCTTTCAGGATCTTTAAGAGTTTTTTGATTTTGGTGGGACAGTGGAGCATTTCCTTGAGGTTATGCCTTAGTTCAAATTGTTGACTTGTATTGTAGCGGAAAATTGTTAGCATTCCATCAGTATATGCTTAGCGGTCACTAGACCATTACAGCTATTGCAAACGGGACGATTTCCTGAAGACATGAGATATCCCTGTGCAAGTTTGGTGTGGCTGATTCGGATACTTCCGATTAAAGTAGCCTCTCTCCGGGTTAAAAAGTTAAGGTAGAGAGAAGAAGTGGATGGATGGATATCATGAAGTGCTGTCACGATATGGTGTACATAGGTGTCGCCAAGATTCTTGTGTAAAGTTTTTGAAATGGATCTTTAGATCGGTTGCGATATGGATAATGTGCTTGGATTGTTACTATTGGCAGATTCTTTCGCGTGGCGGTTCGTAGATACGTTACCATCAATTCGGATGTGAGATGGAAGCCAGACGAGAGAGACTGTTACATCTTGAGCAACGAGAGTTTGATAGATGTCGTGTATGTTCTGGACAATTGAGTGGTCTGTGAAGATTGATTTGATTAGCTGTTTACGTTTTAATTTAAGCTTTACTTAAGATTACGTTTATATTTTATGAGAATTACCTTATGACCTTTGGGTTTGGTGTCCGGGGAGATTATTGGGACGTATAATTGAAATATGGCTGTAAATCATGGGATTTGAATCTGTATATTAGAATAATCTCGAAATCCCTGCATTATACGTGAGAAAAAAAAAGTATAAGCTCTACCATTGTATAAGCATAGCTTCATAATAAACGTTCTTTTCAACGTTTTATAATATTAATTTATTTTCAGTGACTACTTACCTTATCCACAATCACTTTCATAAATTTGAATGACTACCTATATCGTTAATTCAAAGTAAGTGGAAATTAGATCACTTTACGCAGTTGTCTTAAAAATAGACAAGAGTACATTGTATAAAATCAACAACCATGTACTAAGTGGAATACATAATGACATCGTCATTTGGTAGTCTAGCGAGAAAATGTTCAAGGTTTTTGATATCGACGTATATTCAGGGTCAATCGAAGCGTTAAGCAAATCTATGCTGTGGAAGATATTATAAACATGTTTGATGCCATAGTTTATATTTTTAGTGTTATTTTACCCAGAAAGTGTTTTCCAGATTATAATTACATTTCTGTCCCATTGAAAGTAACAGTATGCACACACCTGTAATGAAGCAAAGTGCCACTTTTCCACCTACTGGGTATGATAATCTTTCAAGGTATTCAAAGGTCTTTTACTTCTGTGTACTTCTTATAACCTTTTATGAAAGAGTTCGTATCCAACATTGATTTCGGTGAAAAATAGGTAACCAATCGGGGGTATTTTAATTTTGGAAGTTATAAATCGATCCTGAAGTGTGAAACAGAAGAAATTGTTCTAGGACATTGATTGTTTCCCTTTGAATTGAAAAACTTAATTGATGTTCTACATAACACTTTTGGTATATATAGTGAGCCTAAAATCAATACAAAGAATAGATCTAAATATTAAATAGCATATTCAACTTTTTAATTTAGACATTACCTCAAGCGAAATTTGTAACGGTAGAGGTAGCTTCTGAGATAGATTATTCCTAAAGTCGAGATATAACACATCAAATAAGAATAACTCTTAGTCCAGATACGATGTTACTAGATGCCTCTTAGACTTAAATGTGTGATCAATTGCCAAGCAACCTGGCGATTCCGGTGATAAAGATCTGTCTTGTTCTTTGTTCGAGTTAAATCTACCCCTATTGACAACTAGGTGTAATTTTTAGATATAACCAACCCTTAAGCGCAAGACCAAGATGGCAATCCCAAAACCAATTCTGCCCATCACTAAGGATTGCAGATCTTTTAAAACTACGCAATCCCAAAAATTATACAGGCCATGTCGAACTCAGCGTTGTTTGCTGATAATTCGCGAAAACGATGGGGAAAACAAACCAAATCGCAGGTAATGTCGCTGAATAGGATTCACTTACAAACAAAATCAGAATTACTAAGACCATCAAAAAATTATCAAAGGTAATACCACGAGTGCTTCAAATTTTATCGATAATTTTTTCTTTTCCACGAAAACTTGTTTATTTGGCAAAAATATGAAAACAAACCGATTTGATAAAATCACGACTCCGTTAGGAGAAGTGATTTTATCTAAATTCGGTTTGTTTGAATGTTTTTGCCTCAAATAAACAAGTTTGAGTGATGAAAATAAAAAATTATGTGATAAAATTTGAAGAGCGAGTTGTATTTGGGAAGATTATTTTTTTCAACAATTTAAAAGGATTTTTGAAAGCGCTTTTAGTTGTCAATAATGACAAATTCAAAGTAAAATTTTGACGTTTCGATGTAAACAAGGTTTTATCGATGAGGAAGCATAATTATCAGTATAATACCGAATGATTGGCTAGAATAATGTATTGCTATTGGTTAAAACCACCAAAATGTCAGATTTTGACAAGTGAAAAAAATAATCAAAGGTAATACCAAGATGCTTCAAATTTTATCGATAATTCGGTTTGTTTGAATGTTTTTGCCACAAATAAACAAGTTTGAGTGATGAAAATAAAAAATTATGTGATAAAATTTTAAGAGCGTGTGAAGATTATTTTTTTCAACAATTTAAATGGATTTTGCTTTATTTTTTCATTTTATTATTTCTCTTGGGTGATGACACTGTTTGTGTTAATTTTTCAAAAAACTTCGAAGCGCTTTTAGTTGTCAATAATAACAAATTCGAAGTAAAATTTTGATATTTCAATGTAAACAAGGGGTATTATTGGTATTATCGATGAGAGATCAGTTTTATCAAAGGTATTACCACGAGTGCTTCAAAATAATCATAACCTGATTATCGATAACTTGTTGCATAATTATAAAGAGTGTCAGTTTGACAGTTTAACTAATCCGACCGCTAAGCGGATTATTCTATCAAACTCATTCGATTTGTAATTATGCAGGGAGTTTGAGGTGTATAACCGTATTTATTTTGAAGTACTTATTGTATTTGATACGATTATTTGTTGAGCAAATATAAACAATTTGTTAATTTAGATACAGATTGGTACAATGGAAATTGAAATCCAAATCGACAGTAATGTTAGTTTGTGTGTTGTTGTATGGTTGTATATTGATGTCGATGTAGTTACTATGGAAATTTATTAAGGTATTGTAAAATTTTCGATTGGTAGAGCTACTCTATGTATAATCAGGTACTATCATACCATTCATACGTAATATAACAAGTGATATGGTTCATACAACAGCCTTTTTGGTGTGCGTCATCGTTTGTGACGTATATTCGGGTTTTGGGTATGTCGTTTATTTTATTTGCTATTTTGACACATATCTCACCCTAAATTTGATAAATAAATCATCAGGATCGCATTCAGCAAAGTTCGACAAGTTTACGAAATTAATAGTTACCAGCTTCTTTTTCTAACTGAAAATACTTGAGAACTTTCAAAATGCTAATGTTTTCCGTGTATCTAGACATATTGTTGTATTATTCGAATAAATATAACAATAATATTCATATTAACTTTTCATAAATAATAATTGACCGTGAACAACAAAGTACAGACCTGACAAGAACTGTCAGTGGGACAGTAGAAAAAGATGTCAGACACATGGACAATACGAAAGGTATATCTGCATGCCTATTTAAAATAAAGAAATTTCTAACGATTGATAGGTCGCGCTTGCGCTTGATCTGAACATCAACCAATCAAATTTTGGTAAGTCAATGATTAGGATTGACGTTTGTAATAAACTTAAACGAATCATTATTGCGATATTTTGATTAGGATTAATCAAAGACCTGACTTTTTTTGCATTTCTTTCCACGTAATGTGTTAGAAAGACATTAACAAACGATGACGCACACCAAAAAGGCTGTTGTATGATTATCATCGATGATATTTTCGAGTGAAACCGAGCTGCAGATTTAACGAGTCCGAAGGACGAGTTAAATGTGCTGCTTCGGTTTTACGAGATATATCTTCGATTATTAATCATATCACGAGCTTATATTTAATTAGAGAATATAATGAATTTATAGAATTATATTATATGAAACGATTAGAACACATTTTTATACTTTCAATATGAACTGTCAATGTGACAAATTACCCTTAGCAACGAACCAAAATAAGGTGATAATTTCTTTGTTTTTTATCATCGCTGTGATAGACATGTATCTAGGGAGATTCTCAATATTGATTGGTGGAAAACATGTCACGTGACATATGAATTATATTCTCGGAATTATACGTGGTATGTATGTATGTATGTATAATTGGGGTAACATTCACTGAGACCTAAAAGATCTATTGTGCCCCCTTACTTCTACTTAGTTTCTGAGGAGAGTCTCTGAAACTAGTAGCTCCTTTAGTCCTATTTCCTGGAGGAATTTTAGGATATCTGCAGGCATCAACTTAGGTAAATGTTCCTCTTCTATCCAGTAATCTCCCAGGTACTGTGCTCTAGGATTCTGGAGTGCTGTGCAGTTGGAAAGTATGTGGATGGAGGTCTCTTCTTCCATGCCACAGTATCTGCATTCTTCTTCCTCCACTAATTTGAGCTTTTTCAGGTGCCCATTCAGGCGACAATGTCCCGTTAGGATCCCTGTTAAAACTCTTAGCGCAGTCTTGCTTTGACTTATGCATTCATTTGATCTCCGTAGGTTGTAGTCACCCAGGAGAATCTTTGATTGTCTAAGCCCTACTAGATCTTTCCAGTGGTCAGATCTTCTCTTTCTTTCGGCTTCGCCTATTTCTTCCAATATTATCTTGGAGCTGATTCCGCAAAAAGGTTCAGGCCCCAGAAGGGTATTTCAGACCCCCTCTTTGCTAGTTCATCTGCTATTTCATTTCCTTCTATTCCAGTGTGTCCTGGAATCCATAGTAGGGTAACTATATTTTTCTCGCCTAATTCATTTAGTTTGTCTAGGCATTCCCAAACCATTTTAGAACTGATGGTATTCGGATCCCATTCCTTCTTGTTGGTGAATTCTGTAACGAATTTCTTCGAAAAGTTGTACTTTCTCATCATACCGTCTTGTGGCATGTCCCAGGTTGTCTGATTTCTAAGAAGTGAAGAGGTGATTTTTCTTTTAATGATTCCCTCTCTACTCAGTCTGTATCTTGTTTTTTCTGCAACACTTTCCACCACCATAATATGTAGAGGGGTGAGGTTGAGAATTACTTCCATTGCTGCCGTTGGGCATGTTCTCATTGCTCCTGTAATGCATATACAAGCTAGTCTTTGAATTTTGGAGAGGTTTTCTCTCGTTGTCAATAGACTAGTTCTGCTGCTCCATGCAATGGCTCCATAAGTGATAATTGGTCTCACTATGGCAGTGTACATCCAGCTTATGGTTTTTGGGTTGCAACTCCAATTTCTCCCTGCCAGATTCCTACAGACCATTAGAGCCATTTTCGCCTTGTGAGTAATCTCCTTTTCGTGTTTGTTCCACAGGAGCTTACTATCTAAAATCAAACCTAGATACTTGACTTCTTGTCTCCATTCAATCTCGTTACCATTAAGTTTTATGGTTTTGAGGTTGAGTTTTCTTTTCTTAGTGAAGGCTATCAAGATGGTTTTAGTGGGGTTGATGCTGAGTCCCACTTGCCTACACCAGCTATTTGTATAGTTCAGACCCTTTTGTACAATATCACAAAGGGTGTTTTCGAATTTCCCTCTGGCTGTTATGACAATATCGTCAGCATATCCTTGGCAGGATATTCCTAGATTCGTCAAACCACACAGGAGTGGTAACTTAACTAAATTGATCGTTCGGATACCTCACTTTTATGTTCTAACTTCAACAAGAAGGATTTAAATATACCAAACATATCAAACAAATTGAATCCCTTTTAAAATTAGCAATTGTTCGAATTTCAATATAAATATTAATATAAACAAAAATTAGAATGTTCCTAATTTTGTTCCAAAAATAAATATTATAAAGAAACGTGTTTATTGATTTGTTGCCGAAATAAAAAATGTAGGCAACTCTCAGACTTATTGTCTACTTGTCCAATTAACAGTGGTATTTTCTTGACTTGTTACCCAATTTACTATTTTTGACTTACGAATCAAACTAGCATGCTTTGGCTCACTACCAGTAAGCATTGAAATTACTTTTAGAGAGACTTTAGGTTTGTGTACGTAACCAGTATAATTGAACTGAATTTAGTAAAGTTACCGGTAATCTCTTATCAAACAGTTGAAATATATTTTGAAATAGTTTAGTAGATGCACGCCGTGTACCGAATTCTGTCAATAATCTAACCTAAAAAAAATAGTAGGTATGTTTACGTACTAACTAATTTCCGAATTAAAACAAATTTTTCTAGTCTGCAGACGAAATTTTTGGAAGCTTATTACATTTTTGAAAGAACAATGAGTTGGGTAAAAAGAAAAAAATTTGAGTATTTAGTCGAGATAAAATACAAATTTCTTTTCGTGCTATTATTAAATAAAAAGTATTTTGGACTTCCAACTCTCTTTCTACATGTTATTAAATATGTACTTCTTTTTAACTTATCCAACTTATCGTGATAATTCAAGAAACAAAAATGAAACAAAGAAAAACGCCCGAAAAAACTTTTTTTTTTCAACCTTGAGCGGTTAAAATATCCACCCTTATTTTTCTTGTATATGGATACACAATCTATTCAAATTAGTATTCAAAATAACTAAGCTAGGATGTTTTTTATTCAATAAAAAATTTTTATGGGAGCTGGTCACGAATTTAAAGGTATCTGAAATAACTTTTGCCTTGAACTTACAGATTAGTATACATGTAACTATCATAATTTTTATATACCAAAGTTGAATTTAAAAAAAATATTTCATAAATTAGTATAAATTTACAGAGACCGCAATCAAAATATGATAAACAAATCTTTATTTTTAAAAATTTTTAATCTATTATTGTTATTATTATCATTAAAAGTCAACCACAATAGAATAAAACTCTCTAATGTTTAATTATTAAATTATCTTTATATTTAAATCTTTTCCTTTGCAAACAATATATAAGCTCTTTTTTAAAAAAATTCACTAGATGCCTAATACACAGCACGGGATTGGCAAATAAAGTCAATATCATATAATATGTAACGTATGTAACGTCGAATGGATTTGGTTCGTTCGAATGATTTCACCCGAATCGAACGAATGATTTCACCTGAATCGAACGTTACTCGAAAGTTCAATAGCAAAGTCTTCAAACCGCACTGTCGAACAACTTAGTAGATCCTATATGAATCATTTTTTAGCTGATTTGTAGTAGTTTAGTAGTTTAAAAAGTTGAGGGAAGAAGATTACATGTACAGGTTGGCAAAATAATTTTGGCAGTTTGACAACGTCCGACACGGCTTAGCAAAGACGTATGCGGATTGCAAGCAGACTCACTTCGCTGACAGAATAGGCCTTTTCATTTTCAGTGCGCATGCGTTCGCATCAGCCATTTTTTTCGTACTGTTATTTGTAAATAAGCGTGTTAAAGTGCCCGCGTACTAAAACTTAAAATTAATAAATACTATTATAAATGTATTTGTGATTTGAAAAAGTAAAAAAAGTGAAGTAGTAAGTGTCAGGATTCAATAGAGCAGTTTTTCTATAGACTATAATTATGTTGTCTGTACGAAAAGGTACAACAAAACGGTGTTGTTATGGAGTATGCAAAAGTGATACACGTTATAAATCTTTTAAAACAAATGCTTATTATTTTATAAACTTCGCCAAATTTGAGGATAATTAGGAACAGTTTGATTTTGAGTTACGGGTTGATTCGCATCACGTTTCTTCAGAATATCAAGCCATTTTCCTTTGTCAACATTTGGATCGACAGGTATATTATTTTTTATACAATTTTTACCCTGAAAATAATAGCTATTTTCGCGGAGCAAATCCTGAACACATCCAGAGCACAAACCGAGTACATACTGGATTTCTTTAATGCGCAAGCGTGCCTACAGACTCATTCCGAATTTTAAAGGTAGCGCGAACGCGAATTTGGAGTGACATGAAGTTGAGTTAACACAAAATATGCAAAAATGAAGAATAACCCCTTATTGGAGGCTAATTATGAATAGAAACCTTACCTTTTATCAAATTTGTTTATAAAATAAAACTTAAAAACGAAGTCTATAATAAAGTAAACAAAAAAAACCAAACAACTCAACAAACACTGTTTATCATTAAAATATATATAATCCAAAAGTTTTTTAAAGTTTCAAACGCAAATTAAAAAGTAATCAAACCACTATAAAGTCATATAACCGCATACAACCAAAATTTTGAGGTTATAATCTGCTCGGAACAAAAAACCCCAGCTATCATCCTAGGATTCATCGAGCACGTTCCGAGCATGCTCGAAATTGATTCTAAGTCTTCCTCGAACACGGGATTTTTTATCCTCAACACATTCGGAAGCACTCCACGAACACTCAAATTTTAATTGCGCATGCGTAGTCCCTCCGAATACGTTCAGGATGTGCTCCGCGAAAACAGCTATTATTTATTATTCAACATACTTGTTTTTTATTGAATACATCTTTGATTTAATTAATTATAAGATACCTATAACATATAACTAATAATTATTATTGAATTTAAGTAGCATGTATGAACATTATTTTAGTCTTTGAATTTTCAACTTCTTTTTAAATGTCCTGTTGATTTTATAAATATTTAATTATCACATTAGTTATATTAGTCAATTCTTATATTAATTAAGGTGCTTTTATATGCAAATTTAAATGAAATCATGATTTTTATTTATTTTTTCTGATTTTTTATAAGAGTAAATAGTATTCACACCTAACCTCTCAACTAGCACACTTTTTTTTCCTTGCTGTGAACGTCCGTGACATTTTTAAATTTCCGCTATTTCAAAGTGGCTGATGAAAAGGCCTATTAGTAAGCCATATCTCTGTCGTAAGCTTCATATTTCGTTTAAAACTTTGCATGCGGAATGTACGTCGCCCTGCTCTTTCCGGTAACTGCGCAGACAACACAGATAAGGTTAGTTATCTGTGGCAGACAACGTTGTCAATTTGTATGGCTTTCTCGGCAATCATCAACTGCCAAAATTAATTTGCTAACCTGTAGTTTGTGTTTATTTTCATTCTGTATTTTGTGACTTCATTCTTTTACGTAATGGCAATGGGAACAATCATTTTTTCGGCTGATAGTTTCTATAACTGTAGAAGTTCAAGACAACAAGCACTTTTGTCATAGTGCATATGAACTGGAAAAGTTTTCTAAAAATTGATCAAAAAAATGAGGGATTTCACGGGCGGCTTCTTCATCCACCCTATATAGGTGATTCTAAGATTTGCGGATCATTTGATAAAAAAGGATCTCTTTTATCAGAAAACCTTCTTGTCGTATCTTCCGCCATTTCCTCAGTATCTCGAAAACCATCAATTATTTGATGCTTAACAGCTTCATCTGCGTTCATTTTTGTTCAGTAGTATCATTAAAAAACTTGATTACCTATAATCATCTTTACAACTCTACAGCTACAGCCACATATTGTTTATTTGTTCCTGTGACGTTCTGCTCAATACTGTTAATATAGTATAGTTAGTATTTTAATTTTTTTATATTTTCTTGGAAATTTTATATTTTATCTATTTTTAAATTATGTCGCTTTGTCAATACAATGTAGAATTTTTCATGACAATAAAGCTTATCTCTATATTTGTTTATTTATAATGTATCCGCTTATTCACAAACTTCCTAATTCAATATGGACAGACAATAATTTGCATCATATGCTTACATGATTTTTCAAATATCGTGGAAAAGTTCTGTAGTCCAGTAAAATGAGGATTTAAATTACCACGTATTTTCAATAGAACCTAAGATATTTGCAATAAACGAAGCTAGTTTATAGCTCAGCAGTATAAAATATTGAAACATTCATAAAAAAATCGACAAATGGAAATTTAAAATTTTTTTTTCAATCTCGGAGAATTATAGTTTTTTATTAATTTATTTCTGAGATAAACATTTTTGTTTTTGAATAAAAGTTTATTTTTAAAATACGTCTTTTATATCCCCATAATATCATATACAATATGTCCCCCTAGGCTGGAATCATGTGGAATATTTTCTTATTATTAATTACAGGAAGAAAAGTTATACTTCATAATTTTTACATTTTCTGAAATCTGATTAATATTTTTCCAATGCTGCACCGGGTGATCAGTTACAGGTAGCGACGGCCATAAGATATTGGTCGTATGGTTTAGAAAAAAAAATTCATGATAAAAGTCGCCAAGAGAAATTACTGGAAATTATTGCCGAGTTTGTCAAACGTCCGCTAGGGGGCATAACAACCAACACTAAGTAGAAAAATGGGAAAATGGGATTTTTATAGAACTTTTGCCTTATGAAAGTATATCAATGATATCATTTTCATATTTACTGATTATTCACCTACACTTTTTGACTAAAATGTTTTGTTTTATCTATCAAAATAAAGCGGGGGGAAATAAAAGTCATTTTTTTTCGTAATCACTCATTAGTTGCTAACAAAAATAAACCCTGACTTTTTTTCTTTAGACGAACAGACGAACGAAGTATATCATCGATTTTCATTAGGCAAAATTTTATGAAAATCCCATTTTTCTACTTAGTGTTGGTTGTTACACCCCCTAGCGGACGTTTGACAAGCTCGAAAATACTTTCCAGCAATTTCTCTTGGCTATTGTTATCATGAATTTTTTTTTAATCCTAACAACCAATATCTTATGAGATAAGGCCGCTCGCTACCCTTAACTGATCACCCTGTACAATCAAATCCTGAGATATATCCGATGGCTAGACTACTGGCGTTGAGTGAAAAAATAATCTACTGGAAGTATTCTAAGGTTGCCATTTCGTTTAAATACGCTGAACGATTTCTTGATGAAATATGAATATTACTATTACTATATTAGACTATTTTCTTAAAAATTTTCCAAACAACGTTTTAAAATTAAAATCAAATAATTTATGGTTTTCTTTCAACTGAATACTCACAGTTATTTTCTAACGAAATTTCTTCGTGATCGTGATAATTTGAATAAAAATATTAATATAAGGGGGTCACATTATAGATTAATATTACAATTACCGGTATAAAAAAAAGAAACTATAGTATATGCTCGATTCACGAACTTAAAATGGATGTAAACATTAGATAGTTTGGATTTTTATCGTATTCGGAAAACAGTATGTTCTATTTTGACAAAAAATTCATTAACATACATTAAAAGATTTTATTTGGAAATAGATATAATTTTTAAAATTGTATTGTTAAAATTATAAGACCTTTAACTTTAAATGAGAATGCTCAATTTATTCAACGAATTATGTTTGATTAGATTATTATTTTCTCGATCAAGGTCAATGTAATCATAACGATGTCGATAATAATTTTAATTCAAACCTTGACTTTGACACAATAATTTTTACAAGTCTGGGGTAAATTCTACCTCAAATTCACAAAAAATTGTTTTCTTGTAATTTAGAAATTAAAAATTAGAATGACGCATCCACAACTTTGATGAAAATCACATTTAACATAAAAATTTAACAAAAAAGAAGTACCTATTCAAATCTATGAACGAAGAATCCATAAAATCACGTGAGTTCAACATTAAAATCCAGATTTACCAAACCAACAATAGCATTGACAGTTCTATGTTCTATATAAGAAATACATTCAAATTCATTTATTTATACCAGGAACAATCGTACCGTATATATAGTTACAAACAAAATCGTGTGGTACATGAAAAGTACTTAAATTGAACAAACAAATAAAAATATTACAAACAGATAAAAACAGTACAATCAACAACAATACAAGCAAGGAGGTACTTTTGTTTTGTAGTGTTATGGCTTCATTTAAGTATGTCATCCAAGCAATATTGCTCTATATAGAAACTTGACAATTATTGCTTCTTCTAGTCAACTGAGAAGTTGAATTTCTCTATTAGTGATTAATAATTTCTTTATTATTAACCTAGGTCAATAATAAACAAATTCAAATATTTTGAGAATCACGAGAAATAAGTTCAACAAAAACTTGTGCAACCTTATTTTGTACACTCAGGAGGCTGCTTGAAATTACTTATCAAGATAAAATTATTTTAAATACTTAACAAGTTCCGAAAGTTATATTTTTACGGGATGAGTAGGCAGTAGCCTGCGAGTCCCGTAAAATCAATTTCGGGTAGTGTTAAGTACAATATTTTTTCTACAGCTGTTAATTGGATAAAATATTAAAAAATAATAGATAGATACTATAATAGATAGATGTCAATTTTTTAATTTTTGTCTTAAATATGGCTAGTGATGGAAAAAAATGTATATATACACCACGGTGGTGAAGACATTTGTAAGCCTCGCACCTTATTCCGGTGGTGCTTGGTCAATAATAACAGTCTTCACCACCCTGGTATTTAATAAACTATTTTGGTCGATAATAAATAATTCAGTTATAGTTAGCGATTATTTATAAAACAAACGGTATATTGTAAAGGTGTTCAAGGAAAACATTTTTTATCAGTTCGTGCGCTTCCTCTATATTTCTATTAGTTTTGTTGATATGAAACGCGCGCATCATACATACACAAACTAGCACCGTTACTCCCTATTAGATTATCCAAAGAAATTAAACACAACCAAGGTTGTTAACTCATTGAATACAGGGTCATTATGATTAAATGTAGGTGTACCTAGTTGATGATTATTAAACAATTATCATAACATTGGACATAAATAGTTATATGACTACAATTGGATATTTAAATAAAATGTGGGTTTTATACCAGATTGCCTTAAATGGGATTATAAATATATTTTCACTGAATTAAGGTATTTATCTCTTAGTTTCCGATAAACAATGAAAACTATTTAATTTTTTTATTTTACAGCTAAAATAAATAAATTGAGGGTTCTACACTACGAATATCGTATATCCTTTTTTTTATCTTTAGCTTTGTTTGTTATTTTTAGGAAAATTTTTCCACAGACTTTTTTTATATTTTCATTTCAACTTTTCAGTATAGCTTTCCAGCTACCGTAATCAAGAATAATTATAAATATATTTATTATTTCCATATTTCCTTATTTGTCCATAGCTCACACTTGGAAAAAAATCGACAACTAAATAATGAACGAAGATATTTTGAAATTTATAGTATATTATTAAACGAGCAATTTATGATAGCCATAATTCATGATGGGTGACGTTTGCGTAACGAGCCGCAGGCGAGAGGCGCAAGTCACCCAAGTGAATTATGGCCATAAATTTCGAGTAGAATACTATACTTTGTCCACAACACTTGATTTCTTTATTAAATAAAAGTCAGTAACGATTTGGTATTATACTAACTTCAAAATGTTCTGACAGCTACAAAAAAATATACTTTGACATATATAGAGATGGGCGATACTGTAGAAAGTATCAATACAACGTACCGTTATAAATATATTGTTTTAAAATACTTAATATTAGAAAATATCGCTATGAAAAGTATCAATACTAAAAATTACAATATTTTATCGATACGATATATGTCAGAAACAAATTTCCTGAACAAAATACACAGATTTAATAGTTTATTTCATATTGTAGGTACCCCCATCTCTAGTTCATAATACACTGTAGTGCATTATGGTTCATAATTCACGACAGTTGATATATGGGTACCATATACCTTTTGTTAGGAGGTAAAATATCGGCTTATTATTAGGTGGTCGTGGACAAAAATATTTTTTGTGATGAGATCGTAGAGTACCTATTATAGCTAAGATTACAAAAATATTAAAAATTGTGAGTTATAGGTATTCCTTATAAAAAAGTTTTCATTTTAATTTAACTTTTCTAAACACACTATAGGTACCTACAAACAATCGGAGAAAAAATTATGTTTCACTCTGCAAGGAATCAGATGTATTGCCTTGGTTAGTTAAAGGAATAACTATTTATAATTTAAGTGCTCCCTCTTCTTGAAACAAAACATCCATCCGCCATCGGCGCCATCAAGTTTACTCCATAATCTGTCAAAAAAACTGGCAGTTTGAAGAAAACCCAAATAATGATACCTAATAGATAAATATTTTCACTTGCAAACCTCCAGTTAGTAATCTGAGCTATCTATCAAATATCTGTTTATAAAGTGGATATTTTTAGTATTTTCTGGTCAAAATCTGACTATCCCTTAAATATTCTTTTCTTTTTAATTTCTTGGGAAATTAAACCACAATATTTTTAAATTATTTATTTCAACGTTTCGGTAGCGTTCCAGCTACCGTTATCAAGATAAAATGAGTAGAAATTAATTTTTTATCCCTATCAGATACACGTTGAAATAAATAATTTAAAAATATCGTGGTTTAATTTCCCAAGAAATTAAAAAGAAAAGAATAAATAATATACCACAAGGAACATACAGAAGATATCCCTTAAATAGGTAGTTGAATTTCTTCAAAACATTCGACGTTTTTAGTTAGGGTTAGGACACTCTCCTATTTGTACGTAGTCAGGCGCTGAAATCGAAAGATGGACATGATCTCAGACGTCTGCAATTTAAATTTTATTCCATATTTTATCTCCAGCGAAAATACAGAGTGGGAAACTAAATGGGCAAAGTAATACAATTTTGTACAGAAGGAGTCAAATTTTATCATTTCCATATTTTAGTAAAACTTTAACGACATCCTTATTATTATTTTTCTCATTGGTAGATTAGCGAATCAACAGTGTCATAATATAAATCACAAACCATTTTCTATCTCTTTCAACTAACAGGTTAAAATGTTAATAATTACAAGAAATGCGTGGGCGAAATTGTAAACGTGGGATTATTATACTGTCGTTCGACTTCAGAGCTACCTATGTAATATCTAATACGAGACAAAGAATAAAAAAATTACTAGGAGTAATTGGAGATTTAATTATACCTCAAATCAAATGAAAGCTACCTATCTGTACATAATAATGTATGTTGTAACACCACCATTCATCACCTCTTACAAACCCTGTATATATCATTTATTTGGTTTCGACGTAGGTATTCCTAATTTCCATCTGCCAATATTTTATGAAGAATATTAATACCTATCCCTAGTATTCCTACATTTCGAATAACTTCAGTATATTCGACTTGTGTGTGTATATTCATTATTGTTTTGTTATTAATTTTGGGAAATCAAACTATAGGTACAATCTTTTTTATATACCTATTTCATCTCAACATAGGTATCCGATATTACCTCTACACCCTTTGTAATCCATTTTTTATTTCAGATACCTAGATAGTTATCCAGATATACCTATTTAATAACTTTTATACCTAACCCACTTTTTTCTTTTCTTCATAGGTAACAAAAAATTATTTCATTGTTTTCCCAACTGTAATCTTCAAATTTATAAACTCAAATATCTATTTTTACAATTCAATAAAACCAATAAAACTACCTAGCAGTATTTCATTTAGATAATCCTTTCAGTTTTCCCCAAAGTTGAATATTTTATAAAAACAAGATTTCTGACTATTGCACTCTCTAATAATTATATCTAGCAATAAATAGATTGTTGTTTTAATAGGTATATCAACCCTATAACCGTCACATCACCGTCACCGTCATAACACAGTTTGTATGCTGAATTCTGTAACGTACGTTTTTTACTCCGATCTCCCCCATACACTATTTAAATTTTCATTTCTTTTGGTGCATCCTAAATCCGCATAATATAAAATTATGAATAACACACGTTTTTACTAGTTATAATTAGCTACTCGATATAAATAACTATAAATTCATATAGTGTGAACAATGACAAAAACATTGAATAAAATTTATAATTTTATGAAACGCCTTACGCCCTACATTCAAATGAAGAAGTCCAGACGGTTAAACCAAATCTAGTAACTTACAGTGCTGCCACCCGGGGGTGGGGGCATCTATATAATGCAGACTAGGCGGCAGCCATTACATTTCAGATCAACGCATCGAAGAGAGCGTTTGTGTTTTTCTAGTTAGTTATACATAAATTTTATATATCAATATGAGGGAAATTGTTCACATCCAAGCCGGCCAATGCGGTAACCAAATTGGAGCCAAAGTGAGTATTCATTTATTTTTAAAACAATGTTATATCTGTTGTATATCGTTAATGATTAGTAGTTTGTTGAATCAACCGGCCATTTTGTATCTAACTCCTATTGATCCGATGTTTTAATATTTCAAAGATTAAATTTGTTATCAATTATAAGTATGTAAAAGTGCACCGTGTTCATTGTTTTCAATAAATTTTATAAAAAAATATCTGCAGTTGTAAAACCGAACTTCGCCGGCCGGCTGCTGTATTGATTTTCCTTTCATTGACGTGTCTAGGCGTCGCTGACTTTGCCTGACTAACGGTTTTTTTGTTGTATAGGGATAACGTTCTATTTTTAAATGCCGATTTAATGAATTTGTAGAATATTACAAATATATATATATCAATAATTTTCCAAAAATTTATTTCAATTATATTGAATTTTTGTAATAGTATCTTAACATGCTGCAGACGATGTTTTTATACAGGCTAGTATTTTTTAACGGTCAACTGAGAGTTACAGGACGCGTCTTTTCTTATCGATCTGATATTTTGATAAAGTCTTGATTTTTTTAACAATAAAATTTGATATTAATTTACAGTTTTCGAATACCAAGTAGCATAGTAAAACGGGACTCTTGAAATTTTTGCACTTCGCTGAACACTTCGCTCTTGAACCAAGTTCAATGTCCTCATAAAAGTTGATTGTCTCTTTTGCACGCATTTTGTTTCTTAGATGATCAGTTGAATGTCTACAAATAAAAGAAAGCTGATGGGATGCTGATCTTTAGCAATTTCTCTCTGTGGCATAAAGTAGAACAGAAATAATGTAAATGAACTTTCATTGGAATTTGGGTTAGGTGTCTTCTTTTTCTATTGATTAAATTATTTTATTAATAAAGTATCATAACTTCATTTTTGATAACTCACGTTCACCTCCTCACACTAGGTGGACATTTTAAGTTTTCTGAATAATATATGATTTCAAGACTGAAGTTTTATTGAAAAACCAATTTAATCATTATCCTACAATATCGCATTTTCGGTAGGTAAATTTATTTTATGTAGAAAATTTCTCTCGAAAACGTTCATTAATATTTGAAAAAATTGGATCGTAACACTGCCAAACTGCCGTTGTCAAAAACTTTCCTATAAACATCCTAAAATCAATTGTTTACCTCTTAAATGCGTTGAAAAACAAATCTATTTTGCTAAAATAGGTATTTCATCGTTAAAGATGCAGATTAAATGAAGCAACAAATATCTTCAAACTTATTTATATAATATTATACCTACCCTATCACATTTTCTTATTTGTAGCTTCAAGTGTGGTTTTAAAAGGCGTTTTTATTTTGCATTTTTCAGCTAGATTTTATTATCTTGATTAAATTTTCTCAGTTACCAGTAAATACGACTATTTTACTTAAATTTATATAAACCTGATTCATATTTACAAATATTCAGTATATTAAATCTTCAAGATCAGTTGGTTTGACGAATAAATTTAATTACAAAATTGTATACCGTACATGGAAAAGTTTTATGTAATGGTGTCGACTCTCCGGTTTGTATGTATCTATCTATATATAGAAATGATCTAACTCGTAATTTGCAAGTATTATAAAGTTGATTGTTTAGTTTAAAAATATCTATAGAAATCGTCACCTTATATAGAAGTTGATGTAAATTCTTGTATATTATGTGGGCAGTTATGAATTCGCCTTTAAGATATGTCAATTAGCGCCTTTAAATAATTTGATGCAAGTCTCGCATTTTTTGACGTTTTGTCTTGACTAGATACTGTGATGGATGAGCGTTCAGTGACTTATTTAAATGTTCTTTTCCTAATTTTATTTCAAGTTGACTGTCTGCCAATTTCCGCATTTCATCATAACCTTTAAGTTGAAATTTTGTTATTTTCGTTATTTCAGTTTTAGTTTTATGACCTCACAATCCACAAATCACACTTTTTTTGCTATAGCAGATGCTGAAGAAATGATTTTTTCTCGAAATTGAATTAATTTTTCTCTTATATGAATATTACCTATATTTATTTAGGATATAAATATTGAAGGTAATTTTTAATAGTTGTAATTTTGTGAGTAAAGCTGGTTCAATGTTAGTCACATACTATTTAAAAATAAAAATCGATGACTTCATCAGCTTGTGGAACTCTCCACTTCAGTACTTTTTTTTGTTAGAATGTTACGACCGCTGTCGATCCGAGAAAGGCCCACATTGCTCTCTATTTTATCTAAATAGAATGAAACGTATACATTTTAGTGTTCAAGTCCAACTTTACTTTTGTACATATTGACAAATCAATTTTGTTCCGTGCGTGGTGCCAAAATTATTTGTCAATTTGTGCATGTTTATATGTACATCTGGAGATAGGATCTTTCCAATGACAACTGCAACGTTTTGGATAGACTAGAAAAATGTATATAACGTTCACCATTGGGAATGTTTGAATTGCCATTTTTTATATCAAATGTATCCAATTAAGTATAAATTTAACAAAAGAGTGATATTACAAAATATTGATATAAATACAAGTACCTACCTAATCTTTTTTATGTAGCATAGGAATTGTTATTATTAGTTATGATCTAAGAGTAAGACATTTTTTAAGATATCTAAATAAACGGATTTAGATCTTATTTTATATTGCAAATAAATCAAAACACTAAGTTTTATCAGCATATCTAAGATCATGAAATATAAACCTATGGAATATCCCAGGCTATATATAAAGTTATTTGGTTCTCTGTTTATCTACAGTGTATCCAACTTTTTAGTGGCATTATATTGAACAAATTTGCCTGTTTATAAGTGCAATTAACTTGTTTTCGAACCAGGTTTCCAAAAATTCCAGAAAATACAAATTGATCAAGGCTGTTTCGGCCAGTAAAAGTGCTACTTAATATTTATTGTTTTTAAAATTGGGGGTGAGAAAAGAAAACAAATATTGATGAAATTTTTAATCCTTATTCACTAGTGTTGTAGACATCACTATTTTTTCACGGAATTGATTAAAAACATTTTGATTCATTTGTAAGAGTAAATATGAGTAAATTCAACAGTGTGGGTTTAAAAAGTAAATTCAATCATCTTGAACTTTTTTTATTTGGGTTGATATCTTTGAATACTTCATGCAATTTTTGTCTTAATTTGTAGTGTTTGATTAAGTTAGACATAAACATGATAAGTATTTCTAAAAGTAAACCCAGAACCGTACCCAAGTGCAGTTTTTGGACATAACAAAAAAACTATTGATATATTGAGAAGGGTACAACTGCATTCAATTCAAATCAAGGTTCTAATAACTTTTTCTATTCTTGAATTTTTTGGAAATCTGTTTCCTTGTGATGCAATTCTGGTCAACGTCAGGTATTAACGGTATATCTCTGCTATAGAATTACTAGTTTATAATTCTGGAAAGATTCTACGTAGTAAAAGTTGAAACGATTAATTCCCGATTTGATTGTTTTTTAACAAAACTGTCTCTTTTGGTTCGTCATTGAAAATTTCTACCTAAAATAAAAATCCGTGGGTTTACTTTCTTTGTCTGCTATTGCTATAACGCCTATGGCTTCGTAAGTTGGTTGTATTGATTTTTCTTTCTGTGAGGGTACAAACAGACAGTCACGCAATTGCTGAATCACTATTATTTGATTAAATTCATTTTAAAAGAAGTTGATTGGATTTGTGATGACACAGTGAATTTATAGAGATGAAGCGGACAATTTTTATCTTAGACAAGGAAAGAGTGGACGTAGCCCGAGATGGGTTGCTTCTTTCAGTTTTTTTACTAGGAGAGTCAGTAGTTTGGATTAATTAAAATAATCTTCACCACCTTGGTGTAAAATACAATTTTCTATGGATCTACCAAAATGTTCTATTCGATTATTTATCGTTGTTCATGTTTCCTTCTCCACAAAATAATCAGAATATAGTTATTTGTTTAACTAGGCAGCAAAGTAGTAGATTGACTGCCGAGGCTAGCGAGGCTAGGAATTCAGCCAAGTAACCACTTTGCTGCCTATGCAGGAAAAGCAATACTTTGCTGATTGATATCAGTCAGCAAAATTAATATTGGCTGCCAATCGGAGAAAAAAATTTTTCTCTTGTACATCGACACAATAATTATTTTCTTGCTTTAGTCCTTTTTGTATTGATCTATTGAAATGAATATCTAGATTTAGTTAGGAGAAACTTAATGGTTTTTTACCAACCACACACTGTTTCGCTTTGTTTGCCTTGTATGAAATGATGTCCACTAAGAGTATGTTTGAAAGAACGCAAGTGCAAAATAAGGCTGAAGCGCGGTATCCACATGCTTTCCTAAATGTAAGATTTTACATCGTAAAACTCTTGAAGAACTAATAGAAGAGCATCAAATATCCATAAAAAATATCAATTTTCTCAAACTCTGCTTCGAATCGGCCTTCTGGTTCTCCATGAAGTTTTTATGTTCTTTTCCTAGAGAATTCTCTTTTTTATGCTTCGCCACAATCCTGTATTTACAGCTTATTCAGTCTCTATGAAAAATTTTAAATATGAATAAACTTTCTCTATAAACTAATATAACCTTAATAAAAATTATTGATCACGTCATCGGTGTAAAAAAAATATTTAAAAAACAATTAATTCAATAAAATAGGTCGAAGTGCAAGTGCTTAACATTAACTAGAGTTACGGCTAATTTTAGAACATGAAATAAGAGAGTTATCAAATTTGCTGATTATTTATTTTCATTTTTTTAATTTAATTAAATTGGATTTAATAGGATTAAATACAATAATTTTTATCTTATTGACGTGTCAAGGTGGAATACAACATACACGTAAATCGTTTTTGATGTAGTGTTACTAAGGCGTTTTTCTATTTTTGTTGATTGTAAACACCAAATTTTTAAATGGGAGTAAAAATTTATATTTTGGATATGCTATAAAAATCTATCCAGGTCCCTATTTTTAAAACCTAAGCTGTCTACACATTACTGTATGGACCAAGCAAAACTTCAAAATAAAAAGTATATTGAAATTTTGAATAATTTTTAGTAGTTATACTTTAGTTGTTTTTTTATTATAACAGGTCTTAGTTTTAGACAGAATATTCAGAAAATTTGGACTTACATTACAATCAATATGTTTTCTCACACAACAAAAAGCTACAGTTTAATACAATGATTTGAAATGTATTGCAAACATTTTCGTGACAAAATAATCTAGGATTAGCTGGTTGATAGACGTTTTTAATTTTTTATAGTTAAGATTTGTAACTCAAAAAAAACCAAATAACATTTATTTACAAAATGTGTAGGAAGTTAATTGGAAACTTATTCACTAAACCTGGTAGAATACAGGCTTAGAAAGCCCTTTGCTTTATAATTTTAAGTATCTGTGCCCTTATTGTTTTTTCTATAAATGGAGCAACTGCACACAACCACGTATTTATAAAATCTTGATGTTTAAGATATTGAAACATTATTTTCTTTTTCAGTTCTGGGAAATTATTTCCGATGAACACGGTATCGACCCCACTGGAGCATACCATGGAGACTCCGACCTTCAATTGGAAAGAATCAACGTCTATTACAATGAGGCCTCCGGTGGAAAATACGTACCCCGCGCCATCCTTGTCGATTTGGAACCTGGTACCATGGATTCAGTTCGATCTGGTCCATTCGGTCAAATTTTCAGACCGGATAACTTCGTTTTCGGACAATCTGGTGCCGGTAATAATTGGGCTAAAGGACATTACACAGAAGGTGCAGAGTTAGTAGATTCAGTATTGGATGTTGTTCGAAAAGAAGCCGAATCATGCGACTGTTTACAAGGATTCCAACTTACACATTCTCTTGGAGGTGGTACCGGATCTGGTATGGGTACCCTTCTAATTTCCAAAATCCGTGAAGAATACCCAGATAGAATAATGAATACATACTCAGTAGTCCCCTCTCCAAAAGTATCTGACACAGTTGTAGAACCATACAATGCCACACTTTCAGTCCATCAATTGGTAGAAAACACAGATGAAACTTACTGTATTGACAATGAAGCTCTCTACGATATTTGCTTCAGAACTTTGAAACTCACCACCCCCACATATGGAGACTTGAACCATTTAGTATCTCTTACAATGTCTGGTGTTACCACCTGCCTCAGGTTCCCTGGTCAGTTGAACGCTGATCTTAGGAAATTGGCTGTTAACATGGTACCTTTCCCACGTCTCCACTTCTTCATGCCCGGTTTCGCTCCACTTACATCCAGAGGTAGCCAACAATACAGGGCTTTGACAGTTCCAGAGCTTACACAGCAAATGTTCGATGCGAAGAACATGATGGCTGCTTGTGATCCCAGACACGGAAGGTATCTTACAGTAGCTGCCGTATTTAGAGGTAATACATTTGAAAAAATTGAAACGAATGCATTATTAATGATTTTTATTTGTTTTCAACAGGTAGAATGTCGATGAAGGAAGTTGACGAACAGATGCTCAACATTCAAAATAAGAATAGCAGCTACTTCGTCGAATGGATTCCAAATAACGTGAAAACCGCCGTTTGTGATATTCCACCAAGAGGTCTCAAAATGTCTGCCACTTTCATCGGTAACTCCACCGCCATCCAAGAACTGTTCAAACGTATCTCTGAACAATTCACGGCTATGTTCAGGAGGAAAGCTTTCTTGCATTGGTAAGTTTGACTTGCAAATTGGAATTTTCAATTAATAATCGTAATCTCGCTGTACAAGCAGCACTAGGGTGATTTAATGGGAAAATTTTATAACGGACCTCAAAAGGAAAACTGGCCAAATATTTATTTAGACGTCATCAATAAATGAATTTAAGCCTGTGTCTAACGCAAGTTTTATGACATTTTTCGTTATTTAAACTAGGTTTTTTAATTTAGAAAGAAATTTCGCGATTTGGAAAAGAAAGTACAGAATTAATTTAAGTATTCCATAATCTTTGATTATATTTGTGTGAAAGATTTTTTCATGCAATGTTTATTTTTAGTATTTATTGTGGACGCAAATGGTATAGGTGATTTTTAATATAAAATTGATTGATTTCATGCAATTTTCTTGATATGTATAAAAATTTTCATACAAACTCGACTGGATTTTGATTTTGGCGATCGGTATATATAATAATTATAAAACGACAAGAGGCATTAAATTTAAATTATTTCCACATACAGTGTGCTGAATACGATAAACTAACAAAAAAGTACCGAAAACTGTAAATCTAACGATTTTCATATACCCCGCAAGTAGTATTCTTGCATTTTGTTTGAATTTTTCCCTTTTGAATCTTCCTTTGTGTAAATTTTTATGAGGGATCTTACGTTAATCAGTTTCTCTTTCTTTATAGGTACACCGGAGAAGGTATGGACGAAATGGAATTCACTGAAGCCGAATCAAACATGAACGATTTGGTATCCGAGTACCAACAATACCAAGAAGCCACCGCCGACGAAGATGCCGAATTCGATGAAGATCAGGAAGCGGAAGTTGATGAAAATTAAATTTATAGATCTGAAATCGAAGCTTTATAACGTTTTATTTTTGTTTGAAATTTTTTCTCTTTTCCTCTTTTATTTAAGCATGTTTTTTGTACAGTTTCTACATTCCCGTTTTTTGTAAATTTTTCGAATACATTACTTAAATTATTCAAAGACTGACTTTTAGTTGCTTTTACGTTTCTGGAAACCACAGGAAGTGTTAGATTTTTCAACATGTTTTGCGTAATTGTTTTTTTAATGAAATAGGCATTAAAACTGCTGCCATTACTTCTACTAAATTGCATTTTATTCACCATCCTTAACCAAATCTTCTAAAGAAAAGGTGTGTTTACAGATGACGCAAAAACTTGGCGGTGTAATAAGAGAAAATTTGATTTTATAAAGAGTGGTACATTATCTTGATGATAAATTGGAAGATTGACGTAAGTAGTAAGTGGTTTTACTCTATTGCAAGATATAAATGCACAAAGATCTTGCAACCTCGAGAACGTTTTTCTATACAGAGTACGGCACCTAAACAGATCGCATTTCTTGAAGACAATTTTTTTGAGAAAATGCAAAAGGAGGTCCATTTTCATTTCAAGAGGGGCATATCATAGTGTTAAATCAGTTATATTTTACATACCTTTACTTTCAACCTTTATTACAGGCTCCTTTAATAATAGTAGTTTGTACAACTAATGCGCAAAGCGTCACTTCCCACGAGCGCAGAAAAGTGCCGCAAATCTAGCGAGTGAGAAAAGTGATTTGCGTACAAGTTGTACACAATATTTTTTCTATACCACATTTATTAATGAAAGAAATACAGTAATTTATATTTTATTTAAACTTTGAACAGAAAGAACTTAAAAAATGGAAATAAATAGAAAAATCATTTTAATATATAATGGGTTGTAAAATTTGAACAATTTTGTATTGTTATGCCTGGTGTATCTTTTTTGGATGCGTTTTCATGAATTCTGGAGGAGTATTTTCAATGTCCGAATTGGACAACTTAAAAGATAGATTGTTTTCATCTTGGTTCATGATTCATAAAATACTGCTTAATAGGTTGATGTTTTAATAATTGACAAATTAAAATAAATAATGAAATAGATAGTTTAGGTACTTACTTTTAGTTTAATTTTAAAAATTGTATACCAATAAGAAATTCAATTGAGTTGAATTGTCAAAAAAAGTTGATAGGTCATAGGTAGCTTTGTTCGACATATCGGTACGGAAAACTGCCATAGCGTGTACTTTTCGCATTACTTTTACAACGGTCATCAAAAGAATTGAGAAAAAGTCTGTTTTGCGTATAAAATTTTTGTAGAAAAGCGTGTTTTGCATAGTGGTTGTAGGAAATAGTAGTTTGTACAACTAGTGCGCAAAGCGTCACTTTTCCCACGAGCGCAGAAGTTTATGACACGAGCCGTAAGACGAGTGGGAAAAGTGATTTGCGTACAAGTTGTACACAATATTTTTTCTACAACCAAATTTATTAATGAAAGAAATACATTAACTAGAGTATATTTTCAATGTCCGAACTGTACAACTCAAAAGATGAATTAAGCTAGATTCACATTATCAGACATGCAACGACACGACAAGGACCGACAACGACACGACAAACCATTCTTTTTAGATAAATAAATATTGATATACTCACTAACCGACAACGACGCGGCAACGACACGTAAAGGCAACGACGGAGCGGAACGACATTCTTGGCAAGAATACAAACAACCCGTCGAGATGTCGAATACCTGTCGTATAATGTGAATTGCTGCCGAAACTGTCGTGTCTTTGTCGGTCCTGTCGTGTCGTTGCATGTCTGATAATGTGAATCAAGGTTTATTTCCATCTTGGTTCATGATTACTAAAATAATGCTTAATAGGTTAATGTTTTAATAATTAATAAATTAAAATGAATAATGAAATAGATAGTTTACTTACTTTTAGTTTCAATTAAAAAATTGTATACCAATTAGAAATTCAATTAAGTTGAATTGTCAAAAAAAGTTGACAGGTCATAGGTAGCTTTGTTTGACATTTCGGTGCGGAAAAGTGCCATAGCGCGTACTTTTCGCATTACTTTTACAACGGTTATCAAAAGTATTGAGAAAAGGCCTGCTATGCGTATAAAAATGTGAGTAGAAAAGCGTGTTTTGCATAGTGGTTATAGGAAAAAGACGTTTATTTCTGTTTTACAATAACTCCATTACTTTTTTGGCATCTACTCAGCTTCAATCAATTAGGGAACCTCTGGTCTGTACGTTATACAGTCTGCTTTTTTGGTCTAAATTTCATTGAATATTGCAAAAAAATTAATTTCCAACTTTATTATTACTTTTTTTTAAACTGATGGCTATCGGCACATTATTGTAGCAAAGTTGCGTTTCACTACATAAATTGGATTCCTTGACGAGCTTGATAATACAGGTGATTTGATAAGAGGCTGTTTTGTTTCTGTAGTGGCGCTAGTTTATGACATTTGGTAAGAATATGTTTGTAGGGTAATGGGTAGGTAATTGGCAGTATGAGCATTTAGGCCATTTTTCCCTAAATCAGTGTTGTTCTCATAATGGTACCTTCTCCGTTGTTGGTTGCTACTGATTTTTCAAGTAGGTTATCAAAATTCGTCAATTATGTTGTCTCATTGAGGTTAAAGTTCCGAACTATTCGTTGTATACCCATTATTTAAATTTGACTTTTTCGCATTATTTAAATTTTATTTGTAGATATTTTGTGTCGAAGAGCATCTAGTTATTACGGTATTAACAATAACTTCATCAAAATTGGAAAATTATTAACAACTGGAAGTGTTGCCTCAACTTTTGTTATATCCTAGAGTCGTTTAAGCTAAGTTGTATATTGGTATTGTGAAATTCTAAGATTTTTACTAGGTATAGCCTTATTCTACTTGTTTTTCCTACCTAATGAATTATTGTATTCAGTTGTCCCGCTACTTGCGGTTCACTGTACAGGAATAATCTAACGAAAGTAACTGAAAACATATTTACATGGACAAGCCCTGATGGTTTCAAACACGTACATATTTGAAATTATAATGATCTCTTAAACTATCAATATGATAAAATAAGTACACTATATATTATATGATTTTTAACTCGTTTTTCCATTTTTTTCATAAATGTAGCGCCTTCAGAAAAGTTTTTATTGATATGCTCCGTATAAAATATTATTAATTTTCCATTAATTCCCAATTGGTCTCTAAAGTGTTTGATATAAATGAATTATTCTGAAAGTGTCTCATTATTTAAAATTTTAAAAGTATTTAGAGATCATATCACGAAATAAATAATTTAATCTTCTAAAATAAAATATTTTCGTTCCATTTGAAAGACTTTCAAGATCGAATAGATTTATCAAGTCCTAATACCTAATCATTCAAATATTATGAGTTTCATACAATAAACTTTCAAGGCAAAATCGAGGAGATATTTAATAAAATATAAAGATGGTTCAAAGAGAAGTAAAGTTCATTGTTTTATACGGTCGACCGAACCTCTGTATGTATTTAAGCACGTCATTTCCGCTACACTCGCTGTATGTATTATGGCATATTATAGCAAAAGGTTGGTCGAGAATTACGTAATTTCAGTTTACCGACCCCTATTTTATCTAGGTGTGCTGTTATTAAAGCGCAAAGTAAATCAATATTTAGAGTTAAATTAAATTTTGATAACATGTAACAGGGCGTGAAACTCAGTTATTGAAGTAGGGTCTTTTAATATTTTTTAAGGATATGTTAATATACATTTGACACTGCGGGGGTTGTCATTTGAATGCTGCAGACAAAATAGTTGGCGCCTATCAACACGATATGAAGAAGATGTTCCTAGTGACCTGTCCACCTTCTTGAGGACAGGATGGACGATGACCTGGGAGGATGTACAATGGGTCACATGTGGCCTAAGTGCTGTGAGCCTACACTCACCCACCCTACTCTACATCCGACATTATTATAATCCTCTGCCTTCTATATAATTTCTCAATATTGAACTGGGCATACTTTTTTATTTGGTGTGAATTTCAGCTTAAAAATATTTGAAATATTTCCTAAGCTTCCGGAATGATTAGGTCCTGGTCCATACATCCTATCCCAGTTTCTTTTATTACTTTCTAGCCGTCAGTGTACCATTCAATGCAGTGGCGTAACTACCTATGGGCTAGGCGGGGCAGTGCCTCGGGGCCCTCAAGCTCAGGGGGCCCTCGAATCCTTACCAGATGACAGGTTGCAACCCCACTTTAATCATGAAAACTCAGTTGAGAGAAATTCAAAAGTTATGCCTAGGGAATTCCCCTAATTTCTTTCTGTAGGTTGGCAGTGTTGTCAATTTGACGGATAGTGACGGATAGTGTGCGTTTTATTATTCATCGATGTGCGTTTTGTTGTGATTTCGAAAGATTTTTTTTCGAGGACGGTTAAAAAATTAATGCTGTATTAGGAGTAAGTAAGCTAATGTCAATAAACTTTTTTGTACTGGTCAATATAGAATATAGTGGTTCAATTTTATTTGATTTTACCACTCATATTGATGTCCGTTAAGTCAATAACTCGTGTCAAATCTATAGATTTCGGCTAAAATGGCAACAGTGGTAAAGTATAACCAATGTTAATTTGATGACCCATATTTTTAATCCCATTGAAGAAAAAAGCCGCCCAATGGCGTACTTAAATGCCTGGATTTAGACGAAGTCATTGATACTTTTGCGAAAACTAAAGCTAGGAAAAAGTTGTAAATATAATTGTTATTTAGTCAGTTGGTAGGCCCGACCTTTATATAATAAACCCTTGAATCTTCTCTATTTCGTTTTATTAGCCAAACCTACACCAAGTATTAATTGTAATTTATGTTGTTACTGTTCAACATTTTTATTACCTGCCCTGCAGTGCACAAAAAAGAGCTTAAGAAGTTAAGTAGTTTATCTTTTTAAAGTATTTGTATATTTCATATTTTTATTTGATAAAACATAATCAGTTTACATAGCAGTGGGGCCCCATTTTTTAATTTGCCCCAGGGCCCTTGGTTCCTAGCTACGCCACTGATTCAATGCCATTCTTTCCAAGTCTGGTAATAGTGGTGAGGGAATTTGGAGAACATTTCTTCTTCTTGCTTAATTCTGATTCTAATGACTCATTGAAAAGTAATACTTTTTTATCACACATGTGGCATGTTCCTGGTTTCCTGATTTTCAAGAAGCGAGGAGGTATTTTCTTAATGATTCTCTCTTTACATACTCTGTATTTTGTGAAGGTTCTTAATCATGTTCGTTTTATTTTCCTAAAATCTTTTAAACTAATGTCAGTGGATCAGATAAATTTCTCAGTATTTCATCACATATTCCATTTTTTGCATAAACGTCTATGCCAACCAGCTACAAGCGAATAGTTTTTGATTCAGCAAATTTTTGCCGGTTGTTAAGTTCTTGGATACATTTTAATTACTTATTTACTGCGTAATTGCCAACACCGTTTCGGTATCAATAAAAACACTGGAATTTACTATAAAAATTTTTTATTTTTATAGATTTATCACTCAACGATATAGCGAAATAAATTTTCTATACAGAGTGATTGATAAGTGTGATAAAGCTTAGTAGGTCTTATTATGAAAGATAGGTATCAAAAAAGTTTTCCATAAAATGATAATAGACAACAAACCTATACTGAGCTTTATTACACTAATAAATCTCCACGTATATTGCTACAAATTTTATAGTGTAAAAACAAAAAGAATCACAAGTCTATTTCTACTCTTTAGCACATAAACCGTCGGTTAAAACGCTTACTATTGCGTAAAGCCGGAGAATTTCAATTAAGGTAACTATTGGACACATTAAATTTTTGTTTAATTTTGGAAGATTTGAACCTGGAGACTTGATAATTATAGTCTACATGGATGTGCGAAGATACAATGGGGACTTCGTGCCAGTGTCCAACCCAAAATATTTGGAATTTTGTACATCAAGGGAAAGGGATCATGTTAAGGTTGGCTAGGTAATTGGATCCAACTGTCGTTGTAAAGATCATATCTGATTGGTTGCAAGTTGTGTTGATGCTCCTGATTTAATATAATTTAATATCCATTGAATAGTATACCTACTTATCCTTTTCCCAATTATATACACACATATAAAACTGAACAAACTAATTTAAAATTCTAGGCGCAATTATAAATAAGAGAACCAATGATATGATTTACAGATATCGATATTTGGATACAATTGGCAAGTTTGAAGAGACGGAGTTTATGGATATTTATAATTAATCCGAACCTTAACACAAATCGTACCGTAAGTATTTTATATTTTCGGAATGTTTTGCTTTACTTTCGGGACGATTTTTTTACTTTCGGAATGATTTTCAATATCTATGTAGGCGACCTTAGCAATGACATTTACGGACATTTTATAATGACATCGCTTGTTAAAAGAAATTTGCTGATAGTTCCACTCTGTATTTTCAATTTTCCGATCCAGAAATGGAAATCGACAAGGAAAGTGACGAAGAAATAATTATTCCAAATGAAATCAGTACAAGCTGCTAATTGGACATTTAATGTACCGGGTCACCAACTAAGAACGGCCGTCGGCCATATCTCAGTAGTGGATTATAGCACGGGTTCGAGAAAAAAATTTTATGGCAACATTTCAAGTTTTTTTTGAAAAGGAGCCGGCACCACCTCAGCCTCTTGGGCTTATTGTGGATAACATTTCAAGTTACAATTTAGTCGAAAGAATCACAAAATATTTTATGAACTTTCCCAAAGAATTAGATTCCTCTCTTCCTCTTCCTCTTGCAGCAAACAATTATTTGCCGAAACTTATCTATCGGCATCGTCGACTTGCTGAACCACAACCGACGTTGCCGGATTGAAACTTCAAACCTTTGTTTGTTCGACCAGGGCCTATTTTACCATAAGGCCCATAAGGCCCGGGCCTTGGGCCCGGTGATCTGGGGGGCCTAATAATGGTTGTAAAATATTCATAATTACAAATGAAAATTTACATAACAGAGAGGGAAAAAAAGCAGTTACCTCTGATAAGGAATAAGGAAAATAGAATTAAATAAGATTGGTTAGACCAGGTTCGATAATTTTTAAAATGGTAAAAAGTGAAAAAAATTATAGTAGGATGATACCCATTGGAAAAGGTAGAGAATATTACAAAAACGGAAGGAAAAAGAAATTACGGCGATCTAAGGTAGGGAAGGGGGAGGGGGTGAGTTTTCAAGGGTAAAAACGGTTAATCTCGATTTCCGGTAAAACTGCAAGTCTTATGAAAAAAAGTTAAATAGCAAAGTTGTAGCTAATAAAAAGATCTACAACTTTTGTATCGATACTTTTTTCACATAACCTCAATATTTATGTGAAAAATTTGAATATCTGAGTTTTTGGTTTTTTATTTTTATCTTTTGCAAAAAAAATTATTTTTTCACGAAATTTGGTGAAAACTCACCTTTGTATGGCCCAAACATACAGTAATTTTTTTGATTTGAAATATTCATTTTTTCACCTTATTTTGACTTAATATCGAAAAAGCACCCTAATTTTCAATCGAAAATTCTCACGTCAAAATATCTGCTTTTTCAAAAAATTTGGTGTGTTTCCTATTCGTTGAAATCTCTACTTTCCGATGGTATGAAAAAAAAATACATTACTATGGTAAATCTTCTCAGAAAATGCAAATAATGGAAAAAAAATCGAATCCGAAATGAATATTTTAAATCAAAAAATGTTTGGGACATACAAAGGTGAGTTTTCACCAATTTTCGTGAACAAATAAATCTTTTTGCAAAAGATAAAAATAAAAAACCAAAAACTCAGTTATTCGAATTTTTCACATAAATTTAGAGGTTATGTAAAAAAAGTGTCCATAGAAAAGTTGTGGATCTTTTCATTGCCTACAATTTTGCGATTCAACTTTATTTCATAAGACTTGCAGTTCTACCGGAAATCAAGATTAACCGTTTTTTACCCTTAAAAACTCTCCCCCTTCCCCTTCCCGACCTCAGATCGCCCGTAATTTATTTTTCTCTCTGTTTCTGTTATATTCTCTTCCAATAGGTTTCATGCTACTATATTTTTTTTTGGTCCCAAAAATTATCGACCCTGGTCTAGATATAATTAATGCATTTTTTGAAATTATTTACATAAAATTTGAATCAATTGTTGTTTGTTTTTCATTATTTATTTTGTTGATTATAATAATGGTCATTTGTTTTTTAAAATTATTAAAAAATAAAAATAATTGTTTTATTTTTTAATCCAAACCAACAAGAGAATTTATGAATTTTTTTGGAAAAGAGGGCCCGAATTTTTTCTTGGGCCTTAGGGCCCGACCAGATGAAAAATAGGCCCTGTGTTCGACACTAAATGGTATATGTAGTATCTCTACGGGTATAGCCCTTTACTCCTGTACGGTATCCAAAATCTTTCGATAATATTTCAGCCCAACATCTAGCTTAAGCGATTCATCCAAAACGTTTTTTAAAAGGCGAGCAAACACATTTTTGTGAAAGTAACATATTTTTTTTATGTTTCATTCTTAATTTTTAATAAACTATGGCGATCGGTGTATCGGTGCTGCAGAGCTCTGTGGTCTGTGACTCTGCCTATAATAAGTACATAATTGATAGTTTTACCATTGTCTAATATTATTAGACAATGGTTTTACATACTGCGGTGGATCGATTGTGGTGCGATCAAGCGGCACGTTTTTAAAGTAGGTATGGGGTAGAAAAGTAGATAATTTCAAACTGTAAAATTGGTGTGAAGGAGCAATGAAATATCTATTTTATAGTTGAAATATGGCTATTAACTGAGTGAATTTTATTGTACATAGCTAGCCAAATTTCTAGTTTCTGAACCCCTCCTTTTTTACCTCATACCTACTTTCAGTACTAGCGCACCGATCCACTGCAAGATGGATATATGTATAAGTAAAGCCATCAATTTGAAAAATTTCAATAAAAATTGCAGGTATAAATAAAATTAGGCCATTTAATGAAATAATATCCAAATGACACTTGAGATTAGCGGTTTCTATTTTGGAAATAAAGTAATTAGTAGATAAAATTGAAAATTTATACATTCATTATGAAAATCCAAATAATTTTATGAAAATATAGTCCGATGTAAACTAGTTTGGATATTATTCTATTGGATTTACAAGGTTATCTCAAAAAATTGTAACACATTTTAAACTTCTAAGCAGACGTTTTTCTCAAACTATTTGACAGGTTAACTTATCATATATGTAGATATTTTTGTTATCTTTACACGAGTTTCGGAAAAATAATACAAACAATTTTGGCATGTGGAAGAAAATATTTAGAATATGTAGTGCAACAAATTATATTTAAAATTTATTATAAATTTAAAGATATTTAGAAAGTATCTTTTTAAAATGTTTCCAAGGTAAAAACAAGTTTCGTTAATATTAACAACTTATAGTATAAATAAACTATATCTTAGCTACCTAGACTGTAAAAAAATAACTACCAGTAAAGCAATACTTTATCCACGGCAGCAACACTATACGTAAGAGCGTTTCGATAAACAAGTTATCATTTCCATATACCGAAACCTTATTCCCTTATAGTTTACTTTGTGTCTCATAGAATCGCTCGTGAGATTGTGTATAGTGTTTATGTGGTAGTGTGTACTGTGCTAAATACACACTGAAGTTTCATTTAAATAAATGCTAATAGGAATTTCGTCTTTTTATTCCATTTTGCTACTGTACGATCTTCGAAATCAGTTTTTTTAGAAAAACACAGTCAATAAATCCATGGGCTTCCTGGTGACTTTACCATCACCGGTAACTCTTCAACTATTCATTAATTAAAACATAGCCCCAGTTTTTGACGTTTATGTGAGATACGTTACAGAACAGAGCCTCTACCGAGAATTAAGAACACACACATAACACAGAAGAGACACATTTTGACATTTGCATAAGAAATGTATTTGCTAGGGTAGGCAATTTTGATATGACATTGATCACAGTATTAACACCTATCACACGCTGCTGAATTTATAGCTGCGAAAAAGAGTGGAGCGGTTTAAATTACTAAACTTATAAGCAATAGGCCTGTTCAGAGAAGAATTAAGAGACTGTCAAAGGTTCAGAGAATAATCGACCATTGCGATAAGTGATAGGAATGACGTGAAAGTATACTCGTTATTTGCTATGATCACTCATTCTCTGATTGTTTTTTATTGCGGTTGGAATAGACCTAATGTAATCAGTTCTATTGATAATAAAGATGAAGACTATACAAATAAATCGAAGAGTACCTACAGGGAAAACCACGTGGGAACAACACTTTGGAGATTATCATCGAGATGGTGAATTTAATTCACAATTTGCACATTCAGTTAAGCAAAGTTAATACTTGTGTGCAAAGTGGCGTGGGTTGTCTACTTCTCACATAGCTACCATAAATAATGAAATGACAGTAATCAGCACCTAATATTGGATGTTTTTAATGAGAATTAAGATGTCACTTCTGTGTGAGTGGGTTATTTTGTATATTAGACTAACAGTTGTAAATGTATCACTTTGAAACCTCCACTGTATAATCTACATCAGCTCGAGCGATTTCATTTCAAATACATACAAACATGTCAAACATGAGATCGATGTCTCTATTTTTTTTCAAATCAATCATTTGAAAACATTTTCTATGAAAATTTTGTTCAATTACATTACAGTCTTCGATCATTGAACAGACTAGATAAATACTGCGTCACATTTTCTGAAAAATACAGAATTACAGAAACCTTCAGATTGACATCATGTTAATAAACATTAACATTTATAGTGTGGAAACACAAAAAATTAAGTCATTGGATAAATGGATAATTATTACCTTTAAATAATGCGACATGGTAGCATCTGTGAAGAAATCCAGTAAAATAAATAAATAAACTATGACATTTTTTATGTTGGCAATGAATAATAAGCCTGTTTACTCTTCTAGTATGTTCATTGTTCGGAGATTACAGTCTACGTCTTTTTAAATTGCATTAAATGAGCAAAAATCAGTTCTCCAGGGAGAGTTTGAAAAAAGTACTATGGCGTACTTACTCAAGTTTTTCGAAGGGTGTTCTGTTAATAAGATATGTTTGGGCTGTTTTACTTTCCGTTTACCTAGTCTTGTTAACAAAAAAAAATAACAATGTTAACATCGATTTTAAAATCATTTATATAAATTAGTTGATTCTCGAAAATCAATTTGATACAAACAAGTGCTCTGAGTAAGAAATTAACCTTCACTTATTATATTTTCTTCTGTATAATTCCGAAGTAACTGCTAAAGCTCCACCGGGTAAAAATCTTACGAAATTATCACCGGCCAACGGACCAATCACAAATAAATTTTCACAACCGTTGACGCTGTGTGTCAGCCTATCTATATCCGCTGGGTTAGTCTTGCAATCCAGAGGAATATGTTTGTGTACGCCCAGATTTATATGTTCCTGCAAAAACTTTAGGTCCGGCCTGGAACCGATTAGGATGACGGCAAAGGAGATATTCAATTTCGAGTTTTCGCCATTTTTTGAAGTTAGTATCACTGTTCTAGAGTCCGGATCGAAATCAGTCAAAGTATACTCGGGGTAAGCTGTGTAGTAAGGGTAGGTAGAGCCTCCGTCTAACATCATTTGATGAACCTGTAAGATTTAATTAAAAATTTAGTATACAGAGGTTTGAAAGGTTTAAATCTAAGTGGTTAGTTATCAACATTTTTGTAAATTGGAATTGTTATCGTTTTTATTATCACCAAGCATGTTACTTTTTAAAACGTTCAAATAAAATTTAGCAATTCATTCACTTGTTTTTAATAAATGAATATCTAAATTAAGTTAATCTATAACATTAAGTACACAGATTATTTTTGTTTTATCCAAATTTTTGTTTGGTTTCATAGATAATAAGGGAAATTGTGGATAGTTCAAAAATTTTCTTGAATAACCCAAAATATGTGAGAATATACTTGTAAACATCGAAAGCTCTTTCATTTGATATCGCGCTCGTCAAAGATTACTAATGTTTTTTCTTCATTTTCTAATCTCCACCCGAAAAGAGATCTCCGTAATATCCAAAATCCAATATTTGGCTCAGAGTATGGCACTCTAAATGAGCAAGGGTATGTATGTATGTATTTTTTGGGGTGACATTCACTGAGACCTAAAAGATCTATTGTGCCCCCTTACTTCTACTTAATTTCTGAAGAGAGTTTCAGAAACTAGTAGCTCCTTTAGTCCCATTTCCCGGAGGAATTTTAGGATATCTGCAGGCTTCAACTTGGGTAAATGTCCCTCTTTCTATGCAGTAATCTCCCAGGTGCTTCGCTCTAAGATTCTGTAGTGCTGTGCAGTTAGAAAGTATGTGGATGGAGGTTTCTTCTTCCCTGCCACAAAATCTACATTCTTCTTCCTCCACTATTTTGAGCTTTTTCAGGTGCCAAGGAGCAAGGGTTGTGCCGCCTAGACAGCCAGTCAAGTTGTTGGTATTCATCATAGATATATTTGCATTTGCCACATTGTCGATTTACGTGTTTCTATTTGGTTGTGGAAGTGTGAACTATTGTTTATCAACAATAATTATCAAAAGACAAAAGACAATGTCCAAGTTTATTCTGGAGGAATGTAATGTATGACGCAGTTGGTGAGTTTTAATTTTAATAAAATAAAACATCTTCAACTTAAAAGTGACAAATTACTGGAGTAGTATTTTTATACAGCTTAATTCTTTCAAGGTTCCTGGGCAAAAAGAATAGCGTTAAGTGGGAACTAATCTTTGATTTTGAAGAGGTAATTTTTGTATTATTGCAGGTTATAGAAAAGGAAGTTGATGAATTTTTTTTGTTTGCTACTATCTAGGACTACACACAGGAAACTATAGTTCCATCTACAAGCAGTCTTGTGTATTAATTTTGTAGCTGTAAATTAATTAAATTGTCTACAGATACCAGTATCAAGATGGAGGCTCTCTCTCAAGAATGAAAATATTTCCTGGATATCTAAACATTTTAAATAATAAAAAGATTCATTTATTGTGTGATATTTCATAATAAACTGAAATATGTAAACTGGTTGATTGTTGTTTAATTTTTCCTACTTCAGTTATTATATGGCCCGTTTTTTAACATAACATTTAATTTAACTCAACTTTTTGATTATTGATATATTCCTTTCCTTTTTCTTTTTTAAAATCAGCATTCAGATTACAATAATTCTAAGCTAATAATTTGACCAGGGAATTTGTGGTCGTTATGAACTGTTTTATTGGAGACGAACCATGGGGCATCTAATATGGTTCTTGGGCATCTTGGGATTATATTTATATTAGATTCGCTATCCAAATGGGTATGATTATTTTTAAATCAACAATTTGTAGCCCACTGTTAGTTTCCATCTTCTCCCAATTGAATATTTTATTTGATTAATAAGTATTTAAGTAGTTTTTTTCTTTATTATAAGTTTTTTCCATGTCCAAGATCATTGTCATCATATTTTTGGGAATTAGAATGCTGATGTGAACTTCATGCGTAATCAAATCTTGAATCTTAATCGCAAAAAACAGCATAAAAAATTCCCATAGTAATGCCAAAAATAAATGGTGAAAACTTAGTGTGGGTATATAAATTTTGATTCCTGCTTATAATAAATTTGTATGCTGAATTCTACATAACATTTAAATTTTTTGAAGGAATTCCCATTAAATTAATATTATTGTGTTTTGTTTACATGGATTTTAATTCTTCAAGTATTTGTTGATGATTTACAAACAATTATAAGTACCTCTTCCGAAACGATAAAATTAACGATAAGAAATGTTATGTAATCAATAACAAAATAAGTGAAATACTTGATGGTAAATTGATATAGGATGAGACATTACATAGTGTCTAATTATTTGGAACAAGAAAGCATACTTAGGTTCTTCAAAAAACATAGAGTAAAAGATATACTTGTATACAATACAGGGCGAAGCAGAAGTGTACAATGGATGGAGATAGGGAGAGTTATTCATGTCCAATTACACCAAAAACAAAAATATATAGAATTAATTTTTTACAACTGTATAATGCAGTTCATGCAAAAATAATCTTAACAATATGTACATCCGGCTTTCTGTATTCTAATAATGTATATAAGTACCTACTAATTTGCAAAAATATTTATTTAAAAAGTAAAAACCGAATATTTGACAGAAAACTGATAATTAAGAATTCACCGCTTTCACTACAAATCGTCATACAACTAAAGATGAATTTGGCAACTTTTTGATTAAATGTTTTTTAAGCCAACAGCCAGTTAAAAAAAAAAATTCGAATTTGAAATTTGAAGAACTGTTATTTCACTGTCTTTTAAAGTCTATAATATACAGAGTTAGCCATGAGGATTTAGCTATATACATTCGAAAGCTTGATAGTAGTGTATGTATCATGAAAAAATTAGAAAAACGAAATGGATTATAACCAATTGAAATATATGGTCCAGTTTAAAAATCACCCTTTAAATCAATAAAGAAGATGACTTTTTAGTAGCCCCATAATATACTTCCTGAGAGATATTGTAGTGTAAATGTAGTGTAAATAAACTCGGCAAGTACCTGTCTTGTCTGAAAAAGTGTAAACTTTTTTGTCATACTCTAGAATTTTTCAATTAATAGTTTAAGTATTAAGAACGGTAAGGGTTGCTTACCGGTCGACAGCAATGTTTGGATGCAGAGCGTAATGCGAATCCTCCAATTTTGCAGGAGACCGGTAAAACCTTTAATGTTCGAGATGCTTATACCATTTTTTGCACGATCGTATTGAAATATATTTCAAATAAAATTATTTCGAAAAAATTTAAATTGGTTATATCAATATTGCGAGTGCGCTAGTGAAATTCCCGTATGAGACGACTATGACTCTTCCGCTCACTAGTCGAGAACCATCGAGACTAAACACCCCGCGCCCTCCCACTTGTCGAGAGCTATCCAGCGCCTTCAACAGAGCGAGAGATTTCTAGAATTATAACCCACGCGCGAGTATAAATAGACAAGCATCGCTGCACATGATATAGTCAAATAGTCATATAGATGGACAGTTAGTGTTTATACTGAAGGGAAGCAATCGCGTATCGATAACGTGTTTATTAAGTGAATTATAGTTAGTGTGTCTAGTGTACGATAAAAATTATTAAATAAGTATTACATATAAATCTGTAAATATAAATAAAGTAATTGTAAATATAAGTTAAAATAAACGTTACAATATAATTGCGCAAAAAACGGTATAATCATCTTGAACGGTAAGTGTTTTTTCTACGAGTGGGCGGAAAATTGAATTTTCCACACAAATTTTAGAATGGAAAATTGATTTTCTCGCACCGTGTGGAAAAATTTTTTCACACCAATATGTCAAATTAATAATAAACCGGTATATTATGGTGATTCGAAAAGCTTCAGTTTCCATATGTAACTAACCAGCTATTTACTTTCATTTTTGTTTGTTTACTGTCAGAAAACTGTCAGTGCATTTCTAAAATTATTTTGCTCGTGAATAAGTGAAACCTCACGCTCGTAGAAAAACTATTGTACCTAACACTTGCTAAAAATGTTTTTCCGCAATCGGCTGCTTCGTGAACGCTACGCTCTGCATCCAAACATTGCTGTCGACCGGTAAACAACCCTTACCGTTCTTAAGGCCTTGAGGGCGTTGGACGCCGAGTCGAGTGCACGTTGGCTGACAGCGCAAGACACGGCATCCGGCACTCCGGCAGTTGGACCAGCGTACTCAGTGCGAACACATTGAGTTAGAGGAGTTTACCTGTTTTTGGTTATTGTACCGTAGATACAAGGCTCGGCAAAGAAGACATAGACGATGGTGTGTTCATCCCCTAATAGATGACCGATTAACCATGGGTTCATTTGTGACGCTATATTTACCTAAAAGTGTCTTCTCTTGCTTTGTCATGTTTTCTTCTGCAAACACATCCACAATCTCCTGCCAAGCAGACTTTTTCAAAAACTCTATTTTTATAATCTGGACACTTCATGTCCCAGATGCATCTTCTTTTTTCGACTTCATCAATAAACAATTCTGTGTCAAACGCTTCCGCATCCATTGTACATTCACAAACAGATCAAAACAATGGTAAGATTACTCACATATCACACAATTCACGTCAAAACCGAACAAAAGCGCGCGCTCGACCGAGCACATGTGTACGTTCTAATGCCCAGTATAGTAACTCGAAGCGCGCTGCAAACGTAGCGGTTGAAGTGAAAACTACAAGCGTCGCGTTTTGGCGACGTTGATTCAAAGCGCGCGTTTGCGCTCAACGCGGCGTTTAACGCCCTCAAGTGTACAAGGCCTATTACTCAATATACGATAATATCTAATTGTCTAATATTAGACAATAATAGGTCCTATAGATCTTATCGTTATGCACGAACCCAACAGTTATAATTTATAAAATAATCTAATAGCATTGCGTTAGTATGGGTTCCGCTTCACGATTTTAACAAAACTGTATTTTGAAAACGTCATTAATTACAAGATTAACATTTTATGACGGGTATTAAAAATATCAACATGTAATTTTTCACGTTATAAAATTAGAGATAAAGAAAAAAATGTATTGGTACTAATCGATTCACGTGAGTTAACATTTTTTATGATTAAGGAAATAGGGAACAAGGATACATGTAAGCATGTATATGGTCTTCAATCCCAAGCAATGTCGTTAATATAATAATACATTTGTTGGTTGCCAGAATTACACTCCAGTTTACATAGTTGGAAAAAGGATGAGGATATCAGGAAATTGTATTTGATGCCATAAACAATTTTCTAGGTCAATGCAATCGAGTAAGTCTATAGATATTAAAGAAGAATTAAGTGTGCAGAATATGATGAGGTATCTTAGTGCACGCTTTTGGATGGATCTAATAAGATTTCATAAGGTGGTTAACTTGCCTATTCCACTGAGTTTTTCTCGGCTCTTATTAAAGAAGAATATTGGAATCAAAGACCTCAGATAACAAAATATATCGGACTTTACCTCAGGTTTCGCTAGGTAACAATTGATAAAATATACCGGTAATATTTCCGATAAATTCGATGATAAAATAAGCGATTAAAATGAGATTGGGAAATGGTATGCTAGATTTAATAAAAATAGGTGATACCCAAGGTCCTTAAAGTAGGTACATATATTGCCTAAAATTTATTGAAGGTCATCTGACGCCGCCTTAGTGCGCGGCATCGTGCCTGCCGTATATATATATATATATATATATATATATATATATATATATATATATATATATATATATATGCCCAAGTGCTAGTTTGGGGACATTTTGTTCCTGTATCTGTTAGTTTGGGGACAAAACGATTGTTCGGGGACAGTCCTCAAACTTTTATTATATAGCTAACTGGTAGTTTGAGGACATACTATTTGAGGACATTTTCGGTTAGTTTGAGGACATTGTCAGTTAGTTTGAGGACACTAATGGTTAGTTTGGGGACATTGTATCAAGTGTTTGATGACGGATATACTGTCCTCAAATTTCACTTAACAAAACATTTTTAGAGAAGATTAAAAGCATAAATTAAAATTTGAATGCTTCCTCTGATTGCATCTACCATATCACATATTGTTATTCCTACTGTAGGAGTTTGGAAAAGGATGTGGACTTACATAGATCTGTTGCCATCATTCAGTCCTAAAGTGCTATGTGCACGGCCGAGAATTGAGTTTATAAACATGCTGTCAATAGTAGATCAAATTTATATTGATTTGAAAATATAATTATAATTTTTGACCACGACCACCCAATAATAAGTCAATATTTTACCTCCTAACAAAAGGTATATGGTACCCATATATCAACTGTCGTGAATTATGGTTCATAATACACTGTAGTGTATTATGGACTAGAGATGGGGGTACCTACAATATGAGATAAACTATTTAATCTGTGTATTTTGTTCAGAAAATTTGTTCCTGAAATATATCGTATCGATAAAATATTGTAATTTTTAGTATTGATACTTTACACTGTATCACCCATCTCTATATATGTCAAATTATATTTTTATGTAACTGTCAGAACATTTTGCGGTTAGTAATACCAAATCGTTTTATTCTTTTATTTAATAAAATAAATTAATGGTCGTGGACAAAGTATAGTATTCTACTCGCAATTTATGGCCATAATTCACTTGGGTGACTTGCGCCCCTCGCCTGCTGCTCATGACGCAAACGTCACCCATCGTGAATTATGGCTATCATAAATTGCTCGTTTAATAATATACTATTAATATAAATGATTTAGATTCAGGGTCTAGAGTTTTTTCACTGAGCCACAGATTATAAAAGAGAACAGATACGAATGCCGGCAAAACATCAAAGGATTTTCAAACCCGACTTCAATGACCTTGAACCTTTAACTCGGTATGGTTGCGATGTTGCCCTCTACTTTTCTTTCCGAATGAAATTCATTTGGATAGTATATGTATGAACAATACACTCCCCTGTGATGTTTATTCATTTTATAAAAATAACATACTAATGTACACTATTTTCAGTTAATATTACCACAACCTACAATGAATTAGTCAAATAACACAAATAATACCGCAGATTGACAACCTTCAAACTGAAGTGTCAAAACTGACGTTTTGTATTTCAATTTTTGAGCCAAACTGTCACGGTTATTGTGTATGGTTGCCAAAGATGGTTAGTGAAAAAAAGTATATATTCATGGTACCTATGATTTTTATACATTATAATCTTTTAAATTGTAGAATTCTTTTAATGTTAACATACCTATTAATGCTACATCGACCACCGTGAAATGTAGTGTAGTAAATCAGTAAAATTCAAATATCTCGAAAATATTTTGAAGATCGAAGAAGAATACCTTTTTCACACAGAAATGATAGGGCTATCCAAATTAAATAAGTAAGTTGTAAAATAATGAGCGATTAGAAATTTATAGCTGATTTCATCTAAATCATATGGCGCATGTGGCGACATCTACGAGTTAACTCAAATCCTCTAACACATTCTTGTTTACCCTCACACATTCTTGTTTACCCTTACAAAAACTAGTTCATACCCAATTTTCAAGTAATTATGTAGAAAACTAGCTGATCTATTAAAAAAATCTTTTTTATTTTTTTCGCTTTAACATCCTGTACCTCAGTGAGGAGCAGACTAAGACCCATTATTGTTAATGAAAATATCAGTATTTTGGCCTGTATATTGGGTACCAATACCACAGATTATAAAAGAGAACAGATACGAATGCCGGCAAAACATCAAATGATTTTCAGATCCGATTTCAACGACCTTGGTCATTTAACTCGGTATGGCCGTGATGTTGCCAGTTTAAAATATTTTCAGAATTTCTTACCAAATTGCAATGTTGACTTGGAGACAATAACAATTTCCAGTGCCGGTTCTCTACTTTTCTTTCCGAATGAAATTTATTTGGACATTCTATGTATGAACAATACACTCCCCTGTGATGTTTATTTATTTCATAAAAATAATATACCTACTAATGTACACTATTTTCAGTTAATATTACCACAACCTACAATCGATTAGTCAAATAACACAAAATATCGCAGATTGACAACCTTCAAAATGAAATGTCACAACTGACGTTTTGTATTTTAATTTTTGAGCCAAGCCGTCACTGTTATTGTGCATGTTTGCCAAAGATGGTTTGTGAAAAAAAGCATATATTTATGGTATGATTCTTAAACATTATAATCTTTTAAATTGTAGAATTCTTTTAATGTTAATGAAGTTGATTTAAAACAAGTAATTGTCGAATATTTGTATATCTGTATAACTATCACACTAAAAATATGCTTATAAAATATTCGACGCATGATCGTGAATTAAGGGAAATATGCAAATTGATAACCCTGTTGAAAAGTTTCGCGAAGCAGCCCGAACGTAGACGACATATGACGATGGACCTTTAAATGGGTATGTCCACCTATCTCTCTCTTTTTTACTGTTCTTTGTCAAGCTGTCGCATCTGTTCTCTTTATAATCTGTGCCAATATCGTAGACAAAATAAAAAAAAGAGACAGATTAAAGCATAGGCACAAATTATAAAACATAACAGATGCGAAAGCTTGACAGAGAACAGTAAAAAAGAGAGAGATGGGTGGACATACCCATTTAAAGGTCCATCGTCATATGTCGTCTACGTTCGGGCTGCTTCGCGAAACTTTTCAACAAGGTTATCAATACGGGTTATCAATTTGCATATTTCCCTTAATTCACGATCATAGGTCGAATATTTTCGAAGCATTATTTTTAGTGTGCTTGTTAAACAGATACAAATATTCGACAATAACTTGTTTTAAATCAATTTCATTAACATTGAAAGAATTCTACAATTTAAAAGATTATAATGTATAAAAATCATACCATAAATATATACTTTTTTTCACAAACCATCTTTGGCAAACATGCACAATAACCGTGACAGTTTGGCTCAAAAATTAAAATACCAAACGTCATTTTTGACACTTCAGTTTGCCGCGATATTATTTGTGTTATTTATTTAACTATAATCGAATGTAGGTTGTGGTAAATTAACTAAAAATAGTGTACATTAGTATATTATTTTTATAAAATGAATAAACATCACAGGGGAGTGTATTGTTCATACAGAGACTGTCCATATAAATTTTATTCGGAAAGGAAACTAAAGAACGGGCACTGGAAACTGTTATTGTCACCAAGTAAACATTGCAATTTGGTAATAAATTCTGAAAATATTTTAAACTGGCAACATCGCTGCCATACCGAGTTAAAGGTTCAAGGTCATTGAAATCATGAAATCGGAGTTGAAAATCCTTGGAAGTTTTGCCGTCTGCCGACATTCGTATCTGTTCTCTATTATATTATAATCATATTATAATCGAGTCGCTGCGGTCGCAAGAACTACAAGACTTTTTACCAAGGCCTCCTACAACACTAGGCCGGAATGCTGAAATTTGGCAACTTTGTAGAGCGGGCTTATCATGTCAGACTTCTATCATGGCGAGACCGTGAAATAATATTTATTTACGTTTATAGTGCCTCTGTATTTATAATTCGTGATATCTAATAGATGATCAGAGGATTGTAATAGTGTGTACAATCTTTTTAAATAGATTTTATGAACTTGGTGCTTGTTATTCGCAGTTAACAGACTGACAACTTCAACATAAGACTTCTGTTTGCATCCGTTTGTTTTTTAGGTAAGATATTTAATAATATATATAAATAAAAAGATTTTAGCATCAGTATAATTTGTAAACATACTCTCTAGTATGTGGACTCATATAAAATATAAAGCAATTAAGGCATAACATGGTAATTGTATCAAATGAAGGATGTTTAAGAATTTTCTTAAACTGATTGAAATTATTTAAAAGTGACTTGAACCAAGACTAATTTTCATATTATTATACAATTTCTGATTCTTGTTAAGCCATCAAGCCACATTAAACATACATGAATTATATAAATTGAGCCAATAAAGTTATTTACTCATAAACTAATAACTCGACTAATAAGTAACACTTCTATTATATATTTTATTTTGTTGTAGATGTCTGCAAAATGTTCAGTACTAAAGTTGTATAGATTTCAACAGTGAAGGATATATTACAGTAGTTTCCACCCAGTGATAAGCTGAAGAAAGGATCCTACATACAAATTGGGGACTAAGTCAAACTTCAGTGTGTATTAAACTCAGTATTAAATATTTCCCCAAAGATCAAATTTCATTCACTGATGTGTACAAGGATAAGTATGGTGATCTGAAGACATTTACAAGGAAAAGACCTGTGTTAAAGGAAAATGTAATATCACAAATATTTCCCCGTCTCTCGAAATATCTTCCAGTGGAGAAGAATCCAGCTGCAAGAAGTAATCCTGGAATGGGAAGAATAAGGACAGGTACAACAAGAAGAATGGTTAAATAGTGATGTGATAGTGAATTTTTGTGAAGATTAAATCTAAATTGAGTGCTCATTTAGAGAAGTGGCTGTGTCAATAACAAACAAACTGTATATATTTATATTTGATTGGATTTGACAATGATGAACCATATGTCAGGTGTAGTATAAAACTATTTGAATGAATAAATGATCTAGGTAAGAATTGAGCATAATTTATTCAGTATTTAGTTGATTTATATTTATTTTAAGGTGATGTCTTGTCAGCTGTAGAGGCTGATTTTATTCATATTTTATATTCTTATCAATAAAATACCTTTTGCAGTATTATTTTCTTTGGTCTACCCATATATATTTCGATTTTTATTCGTTTAAAATGTTTCTTAGCCTGATTTATTTCATATTTCTCAGGCCTACAATCGTTTTCATCGGCCCTCTTTTTGAAAGTCGCGCCACGTTGCCACATCTAGGTTTCCGGCCTTGTGTTAGAGGTGGATGGATCATTCCAACCAAAAGAACAAAACTGACGAATTTAGAACTACTGGAAAATGAACAGTGTAGCCACCAATTGCATATATTAGTATATATGTACGTAATTAGCCACATTTATTTAGCTGGTCTACTATAATCCCCTAACTTATACCTATTTTCTTTGCAAATTCTTTCAAATATCATATTTGAAACAAAAGATACCACTAGATGGAACTTATTAAAGTTTAACATTTTTTGCCTGTTATTTGAAATACGTGGAAATATTTTACAAGGATTTTATCTAGTCTTTATGTGAGGAAATTCGTTTTTTATTTTGAAATTTTTCAATGTTTCAAACTGTAAAATAATAGAATCCAAATCCAATGGGAATATTATAGGTACCTGCATAGATGGCTTCCAAACTCGCAGTTCCGTAAATTCAACGATAGAGTGCGCTGTATATATTTGAAATTTTAAAACTTGTAATCATTGGGTCCAGTTCTTCGAATAACGAAACCCATAAAAGGAGAATTAAATACCTTATTTTGAAGCCAACATATCTTTGTCTAGGGTACTCATATTATGTAAAAACCAAACAAAGTTGCGTGCACGTCACCAAGGTCGTATTTCTATTGCATGTGTGGCTACATTTCTATCGAAAAGTGCATATACTCAAATTTGTTAATTGATCGTTTCCCAATCAATGAAAAAACTTTTTTACCAAAATAATGTATAAGCAATATAGCTTTATTGGGTTTAGACATCCCTCGATGTAAAAATTTGTGTTAAAACTTTCATAAAGAAGCCTCCAATTATTGACGGTAAAATAGTCACTGCCAGAAATAATGTCATGTTGCCTCTGGATCAAGGATATTATCTAATATCCTTGCCTCTGGATGTTGTTTGGGATTTTTCTACTCGTGTAATGTCATCAATTTTTGAGGTTATAATTACGTGCTTTATAAAATATTCTTGTGACAAATATTTATAATCAAAACTGTTTTTTTTTAAACAACAAAGCATTTTCTTCTGTGTATTATAGATTGTTATGAAATTTCAATTCAAAAACCAAGTGTAATCTCTTTGTTCTTTTTAAAGTAGTCCATCACCATAAAGATATCGGGTTCAGGTAAATTTCCAAAATCTACTTCCATTAATCCGGTATCTAAGTACTGAATACATCATTCTTCAACAGTAAAAACCACTAACTACCTATTTTAAATTTCAAGATATTGCAGCTGGAACCAACTTTCTCATGTAAAACGCGTGCAATGTGACGTCACAGTTAGCTCTGCCGCTTTTTAAGGGAGCTCCATTTTCAACCTTTAATATCTAAGTAATGGAGAAGGTTTAAGAGCTGAAAATTTTACCTGTTATTTTGATGACTTAGTTTTACAAAAAAACGTGAAAAAAACCGAAAAAAAATTTCATTGCGAACAAGCGAACAAGCCCATTGAGAAATTAAGATGTACATTGAAAAATAACATGGTTTTATATTCCTAGTTTTAGTTTTAAATTAATCTTAGTATTAATTTTGTTTTGCATGAATCCACCTTTATTCTTTCATTCCATTTACAGTTCCCAATTTCATCTAAAATGAAGTCTGATGTAACTGCCCATACAGATCCAAATAATTTTCATACAGAAGTGTTCGCTAAAAATATTCAATAAGTGGAAAGAAGTTGAAAGAAACATCTATAGAGTAGTAAAAGATTGATATTTGTTTGGTTGTGTTGTAAGTGGTTCGAATTAACAGTATTTTATCACAATACATACCTATTATTACCTATTAACATAACATAGTTTTATTTGCAAAAGCAATCAACAGAGCGACCGCATTGAGTAATGGAATGTAATTGACTCCCTGGCCTTGAGTCGGCTGTCGGGTGTCGGCTTGCCCTTAATGAATCGAAAAGAAAACAACATAATAAAGGGGAAAGATGAAACAAAAGGCGGCATATCACCGGCGAGGGAGTCGAGGGACAAAAAACCAAAACAAAGCGGTGTTGCCACGTCAACATTATTGTTGTAAACTTATTCATTTTGTTCTGAAGAAAAATGGAAGATGAACTTTGATTGCCATGTATTAATAAATATGAAGATAAATACATTACATTTGTGATAATAATTTGATTTATATTTTTATAGAATATTTTTCATTTGTTTCTTTTCAATAAAAACATAAACCCATTTTTGATGTGATTTTTTATAATTAATAAGGGTCAATGAAGAGGCAGACATGTCTGTTTATTAAATTTTTATAGTATACATAATTAAATTTTTTTTGCTATAATTCATTTGAATGATTAGGAGGGGTCAGTGGAAAATCAGACATATAATAAAAATAAAAACTACCTAGAGCCAATGGAAAAACAGGTACCTAGGTAGGTCTGTTTATTACAAACTAGAGGAGAACTGTGAAAGGTATTTTATAATAACATTTGGATACATAACCTGGAAAAATTGAAGATCAAACATTTATAACATATTTTTATTCCTGTGTTTCGAAAATAATAGATTACTTACAACAGAATTGAATAGAATATAAAATGTTCATTTTGATCAATTGGTAATATGCAATTATTTTCATCACTATAACCAATGTAGTTGTTTTCACTAACTCAGAAGGTCGATGTATATACCTATATGTATGCTGATTCCATCTATGGCTGTGTACAGGTACCCGGAGGAACCAAAGGGCCCCAATATGAGGATCAATAAAAATCAGGCACTTAGTGGAATCACTATAGCAATAGCAAGAAATAATTGTGGTGTATTTCACACCTATATTCATACAAATAGGTAAATTCTTGTAGTGCAGCACATGTGGAACAAAAATAAACAGCACACATTTACTTTTCCAACATGAAAATTATTTTATTAAAACCGTCTATACTATAAATACTAACAAGCTATAAACAGTAAATAGATAATTGTTGAAATATTTTTATGTACACAAAACACATGACAAGACAACATTTGAGCGTCGTCATCTGTCATTTAAGTTTCATACAGCGCCATCCATCAAGACGGTAGAACAGATGAACTAATGTAAAGAAGTGTATATAATTAAGGTTTCCATGCATATCATAATTTGATAAATACCTATATCCTCAGAAATGACAAAAAAGCTCCACAAAATTAGCACACGATAATTGTTATTGCATATGCATGTTAGCAACTGGTATTTTGAAATTAATAACTCGTCTAATTTGGCAACAAGGTTCTATGTTTTTATTCGGTATCAGGTATTGTCGTTCTTATCACAGATACAGTCAGATTACAGTTACAACAAAACAGTGATTGATTTCATAGGTTGTCATTTGTACTTCATGGTTATTTTAATCCTATCTATGAAATGGTATATTGTTATACCGGGTTTTATTTTGACCACATATTATAAAGTTTGAACTAATTTATAGGTATAATGGAATGGGGCTTTACCAGTCTTTTTTACAAGTCTAATTTACAAGTCCATTCTTTTCTGTTTCCAAACTACTTATTTTTTGTACTGGGTGTGATCACTATTATAGTATTATTTTCATGTAAGGATACATGAAGTTATTATTTAATGGTTGAAAGTTATGTTGCCTTTTATTTCTATAGTCAACTTTGTGAATCGTTACATGATCCATAAAAACAATACTCACATTAAGCATCAATATAACTATCACCCTGTACAATAACTATACTGATAAAAGTGAAAAAAGTTAATTTCCAGATTGTAGAGAAATCTACAGTGTGTTCCATCTGAAATAAAAAGTTGTCTTATTTACGAAATGCACTATTAGAGAAACACTGACAAAAACCCAATACCATTATAGGGCTTAAAGGTTATTCAAGTTTATAATGGTTTCAAATAGGTATAATGGTGAATCGTCCTGGAAATAGTTACTTTCGGTACGATTTGTGTGAAGTGATATTATCAATAGTAACACAACTATATGGATAGAATTTGTTGATTTATGCCAAGAAAATACAAAATGGATAGTGTACTATTTGTAAGTCACCCTTGTAAGAATATAAGAACTTTATAGGATTGGACTTTGTTTTTGCTTAGCTCTTGCACACTTATACTAAAATCAGAATCACCACCAAAGCTGTTATTAGTGTTTTTATTAAAAAAAAAACTAATTTTCATAAGTTGAATTAACAATCCACTGGCCTGGTGTAATATTTATACAGTGTGTAAAAGCCAAATGGAATAAATTCATTATTTCGGTTACTGTACATATTTATAAAAAATCCCGAAACACGTCAAATTTAAATTATAACTTGACATTCTTTAACGTGAAAATGCAACCCCTACCTTCAACCCCCTTAGAATGACAGGTACAACCCCCAATTTTTTAAATGGGAAGTATAGGCTTGTGATATATCATTTGAAAGGTCTCTTCATTCTCTATTCAAAAATGTTATTGTTTTTAAATTTAATGCAAAAATTAACATAAAAAAAATTAATATCATGTTGTTACCGAAATTCGCTAAAATATACTCGGAACTTATTACAATATTACTTACAACTTATTTCCCGTTTAGGTCTTGATAATGAGAAAGTGAACAAAAACCGTAGCAATGTGGTTTTTAGATGGTAACCATTAAAAAACTTTAAAGAATTTCCGTGGCAACGCTATATTAACAAGCAGTAGTAAATTGTTTTATTTAAGTTGTCATTGTTGTAATTTAAGTATAAAGTTTGTTCAATTCAATTCTGAAAAATGGTTAGATTAACGGAAATGCATAAAATAACAGTTTTACAAATGATTGGTTACGGAGATAACATCCGAACACAACAGGAAGTAACTCGCCTATTTCATGAGAAATTTCCTAATTTACCGCCTATATCCCAAGGAACAATAAGTAAAATAGAAAAGCAGTTTCGCGAGTTTGGTCATGTAAGGCAGATAAAAAAAGCAGCTGCTAATGCACTGAGTGATAAACTCAAATTAGATGTGTTGCTTGAGTTTCAGGAAAACCCACATACATCGAGTAGACAGGCATCCACTACATTCAATGCTAGCCATACATCGATAGCAAACATATTAAAAGAAAATAAATTGCATCCGTATAAGATGATACCTACTCAGGAGCTCATGGAAGACGATTTTGATAGGAGAACTTTTTTTTGTGAGCAAATGATGGACATGTTGGATAACAATATTATCCAATTAGAAGACGTTATGTTTTCTGATGAGTGTACTTTTTTACTTAACGGTCATGCTAATCGGCAAAATTGCCGCTACTGGTCCACGGAAAATCCTCACTGGATGAGAGAAGAACACACTCAATACCCTCAAAAGGTTAATGTTTGGGCAGGGATTGTAGGGAACAATATAATTGGTCCCTTTTTTATTGAGGGCAACTTGAATGGCAACAATTATTTGGCACTACTTCAAAATGATGTCATTCCAACGTTGGCAAATTTATATCCTGATCCAGGTAATCCTCAAGTTCCAGCGAATACGATATGGTTTCAGCAGGATGGAGCACCACCACATTACCAATATTTCCGATACAATATTTCCCAATCGGTGGATAGGGAGGCGAGGATCGATTGAATGGCCAGCGCGATCACCTGATCTTACATTATTAGATTTCTTTTTATGGGGATATGTGAAGAGCCATGTGTACAAAACTAAACCTTCTGATTTAAATGAATTAAAAGAACGAATAACGCTTGCGATTAGGTCGATCACGCCTGATATGTTAAATAATGTTAGAAGACAGTTTTATTTGAGATTAGGATGTTGCCAAGACGTTCGCGGAGAACATTTTGAACATCTACTTCATTAACATTCATAGTTCTTTTTCGTGTTCTACATTTTATTACGTTTTGCATTACATTTTAGTTTTTGATTGTATTGTAGCGAATTTCGGTAACAACATGATATTAATTTTTTTTATGTTAATTTTTGCATTAAATTTAAAAACAATAACATTTTTGAATAGAGAATGAAGAGACCTTTCAAATGATATATCACAAGCCTATACTTCCCATTTAAAAAATTGGGGGTTGTACCTGTCATTCTAAGGGGGTGGAAGGTAGGGGTTGCATTTTCACGTTAAAGAATGTCAAGTTATAATTTAAATTTGACGTGTTTCGGGATTTTTTATAAATATGTACAGTAACCGAAATAATGAATTTATTCCATTTGGCTTTTACACACTGTATACAAGGTATTACATCCAACTTTTTCCTATTCAATAAGCACATTAATCTTCGATCAATTTTCCGGCTACGCTAACCGTTTGTTTGAGGACATAAATAATATACCATTATATACCGCATAAAAAATTTGGGTTTCAGTTTGGGGACAGTATAACTGGTTTGCTTATACCGTATATACCATTGTATATCGTATATATATTTGATGTTTCAGTTTGAGGACAGTATAACTGGTTTTCTAATACACATAAGTATTTCTTCGAGGACAGTATAAAGTATATAGTATATACATCGGATGTCCCTGTATAAACACTTAGGCATATATATATATATATATATATATATATATATATATATATCAGTTTTCTAAGTGTTTTTGGTGCTTATGGTAGTTGTTCATAAAAGTTTGGTGTAACTTTTTTTATAAAAGTTTATATATATATATATATATATATATATATATATATATATATATCAGTTTTCTAAGTGTTTTTGGTGCTTATGGTAGTTGTTCATAAAAGTTTGGTGTAACTTTTTTTATAAAAGTTTTGTTTTAAGCTATTAGATTTTCTGCAATGTAAGTTGATAGCAATAAATTTAAAGTAAAAGTCATGCATGATATATGGTCTTTTATTGCTTATATTTGTTTATCTACTCCATTCTGCATTATTTTACCAAAAGCACGGAGAAAAAATAAAATTGCTACTTGCAAAAAGATTAGAAAGAAAACAAAAAAAAACATGAGAAGACATCAAGTTAACAATAAAGTTGGATAAACCATTTTGGTGAGCATCATCGATTGTTAATGTCCTTCTAACACATTACGTTGGAAGAAATGGAAAAAAGATGGTCTGTGATTAATCCTAATTAAAAAATCTTAATAATGAACCGTTTAAATGTAATACAAACGTTTGATTACATTTGATTAGTAAATAAATATAACAATAAGATTAATATTCATTTTTCAAAAATAATAATTGTCCATAAACAACAAAGTAAAGAACTGTCAATGGGACATTAGAAAAAGACATAAGACAGATTGCCAATACGATAGGTACGTCATCCTATATCGAACGATGTAATATCAGAGTATAACATCTATTAAGAGGCGATGAAAGTAGTTTTCGTGATCGCAAATTTGTGTGCACATGCGTGAATTAATTAGTTTATTTTTTTGGAGTGTATTTTGGAAACCGTTCAGATGCCGGGAGCACTACAGCCTATCGTACTCTACTCCCACATTTAGTCCACCCATCCAGTTATCCCCGTTCCTTAGATGATATAGGTCCATTGGATGTATGCCATATACTTCAGGTGGCATATTGGCCTATCCGAAGATTATCCGTCTCCTCGAATCCAGTACCTCACAGTCAGACAAATGGGTCACGGTCTCCATACCACAAAGTCTGCAGCTGAGGTCCTCGTTATATAACCCTATTTTATGCAGGTGATCTTTTACCGGGGTATGACCCGTTAGATAGCCTGGAATAATTCTTAGCTTATTCCTACTGTGATATACTTTGTTTAAAAATGTTCAAAGTATATCTTCAGGTTCTGTTGATTCTAATTACATACTTCCAATGAATAAAGCAACTTATTCGTTCAGCATAACTTTATTTAATAATCATTAAAATTGATGTCTACAAATCTATAACCTAACCAAAAATGCTTACACTACAATAAATAAATAAACACCTGGCAACAGTAGGGACGTGTACTAAATTCCTGTAGTTCATTCAACTACATAATTCGCGCATTTCTAAGTATTGACCAATTATCAATTAAAACAATATATTTTACGAAATATATTTTTGTCTATTCACTACACCTCCCTCGCTGACCAAAAAAAAAATTTATAGTATATATATATATTTTTTTTTTTTTTTTTATAATTACACAAAGACATATCAGGTTTTGTAAATTATCTAATTCATTTTCATATCCTATACATAGTACAACAAAATTATATTACATGATTTACTTAACATTAAAACAGAATTATGAATTATAAAGCTTAATATTGTTTTTATGAACTTCTACATCTTTATTTCCAATTTTCACAACTACGTTACTATTTTTATTTTCTATGACCTCATAAGGACCTTTGAACAGAGGATCATATTTTGTGGAACTACCCATGTTTTTAATTAGTACCTTATCTCCTACTTTAACATTAACAATATTTATTTTTGTATCGTATTTCGCTTTACGATGTATTTTTGATGCCAACAAATTATTTTTTCTACATTCATGCAAAAAACAACACTTTTGTGAACCACATTTAATGCAAAAAGTGGTACTTTATTGCACTAGTGCAATAAAATATTTTATTGCACTCATCTGTCATTCTTGTGTCAGTTTTGTGATGATTAATGACAAACATAAACATTTAAATTAAATAAAAATCCATAGCAAGTATCTGATCCTGCTTTAATACAACAATAATATATGTATATCTTACTACTTAGTCTCAACGAGTTACAATTATTGCAAAAATCTTTAATTATTTAAAATTTAAATGGTCAAGGCGAAAACCAGCTATGATTGAGTGCTGACAAGGTGGAGGCCATAAAGATACAAAAAAAGAAGAACGGGTTGACTTTGATTAGGTAGGATAGGCTCTTGACATATTTATATTCTAATTTTCCAGTTTTTGCATGAATTTAGAAAAAATATTGTATGCAACTCTTGCAAAACGTGTTTTTTGCACTTGACGTGTTGTCCAACTCGGCCTAAAGACCTCGTTGGACAATTTCACGTCGCGTGCAAAAAACACTCACTTTTTGCACTTGTTGCATAAATAACTATCTCGCGTCATTCCAAGCGACTTGCAATCGATATTTTAATTCTTTCGGATAATCATCGAAGTTATAGATCGGGTCTATATCATTTAACACGTTTGAAGGCAATCTACTAGCTTTTCCGAAAACTAACTCGTAAGGGGTATAACGCGTTTCTGTGTGAACCGTGTTATTATATGCAAAACACCAAAAAGAAACCCAAGAACTCCAATCACTAACATGATTTGACGCGTATATGCGTAAGTAGGCGCCGAGATTTTTATGTGAATTTTCCAAAGCTCCTACAGTTTCATGATGATAGGCTGTAGAGTTAAGTTTTTGAATTTTTAAGAATTTACAAGCTTCCTCGAGAGTGGAAGAAATAAATTCGGAACCCTTATCCGTCAAGATCTGTTCGGGTATGCCAAAACGAAGTATAAAATTTTCAACAAATGCTTTAGCAACTGTTACAGTTTCTTTATTCTGTATCGGATATGCCTCGACAAATTTAGTTAAATCACACTGTAACGTCAGGATGTATCGATTATTTTCTTTGTCTTGATCTAAGGGACCAACCAAGTCAAGGAAAACTTTCTGAAAAGCTGAGGTAGCAGTAGTTGTAATTTGTAATGGATGTTTTGTATTTTTAGAATACTTATGTCTTTGACAAGCATCGCAACGCTTAACAAAGTCTTCAATATCTTTTCGAAGTCCCGGCCAAAAATACAATTTCTTAATATTTTTGTACATCCGATTAACACCGGTATGACCTCCTGTTGGGAGCATGTGATAGTCGTTGATAATTAACTGTTGTGTTTCTTTATTATTAATATTTTGAGAACTATTAATTACAGTTATTTTTATACCTGCATTTCTTATATCATTGGGAACTTTTAAAAACTCATTTATTATTGATGCGCATCTTTTATTTTTTATTATAACTAATTCCGGAATTTTTTCAGTTTCGCAAATTTCTTTCAAGGCTCTCAAAGATGTGCCTAGGCTGTCCGTCTTTGATAGAGTTGCTTGATTTATATAAATAATATTTGCTTTTTTATCAAATAAGGTATTAACCTTTTTGCAATCATTATTTTTTCTTTTACATGTTCCCTTGATAAGTTTCTCATTAAAATCATTAGCACACACAAATCTTAATTCGACACATTCTATCGGTGATTTTAATAATTCTACAACTCCAGGGTGATCAAGCCTTTCATTTAAAGAATTGTTAAAATCAATCTCAGAATTATCGGTTTTTTCCATTTCCTTTTTTCGGGATCTTGTTATTACTTTCATATTTTCATCTTTGGCTGACAAAAGCGTTTTCAAATCATCCGAACTAATTGTTACCCGTGATAATGCGTCCGCTACGACGTTTTCGCGGCCTTTAACATATTCAATAACAAAATCGTACTCTTCTAAAGTTAATCTAAATTTTGTAAGTCTACTAGACGGGTTTACCATTCCAAAAAGATACACTAAAGGCCTGTGGTCTGTCTGAATCAAAAAGGTTCTAGAAAAAAGGTAAGGCCTGAATTTTTTCACTGCCCAACAGATGGCTAACAGCTCCTTTTCTATTGTACAGTAATTTATTTCGGCTTTATTCAATTTCCGACTCGCAAAAGCTATAGGTTTATCATCACCATTTGATAAAACGGCGCCTAGAGCCAAATTTGAAGCATCCGTTTTTAAAATAAATTGATTTCTTTCGGAAAAATCTGGGTAGGCTAAAACAGGGGGTTGGATTAATGCTTGTCTTAACGTTTGAAATGCTTTTTCGCATTCCGGAGTCCACTGAAAAACTACTCCTTTTTTACTTAAATGGTTTAAAGGTGCTGCAATTTCAGCAAACTGCTTAATAAATTTTCTATAGTAATTAGCGAATGCTACAAAACGTTTAGTTTCGCTTGAATCTTTTGGTGTTGGATATAATTGCATCGCACTAATCTTCTGTGGATCTGGTGAAATTCCCTCAGAAGATATTACATGTCCTAAATATAATATTTCCTTTTTTAGAAATTCACACTTCAGTGGATTTAATTTTAAGTTAACTTTTCGTAAGCGGTGCAACACTTTTATTAAATTTTGATTATGAATTGTTAAATTGTTTCCAAAAACTACAAGGTCATCTAAGTATACAAAACATCTTTCGTAATTCAAACCCGCCATTGCTATCGTCATAGCTCTCGAAAAAGCACTAGGACTAATTTTTAGACCCATAGGTAACCTAGTCATTTGAAATTGTCCTCTGTCTGTCGTAAAAGCTGTGCAAGGTCGCGAAGCTTGCTCCAACTCTACTTGATAGTAACCCTGAGACAAATCCAAGTGAGAAAAGTATACTGCTCCTGATAAAGAATCTAAAATTTCGTCTATACATGGTAAAGGAAATTTATCATCGGTAATTTGTCTATTTAGTTGTCTGTAATCGATAACTACTCTATAGCGTTTTTGACCATTTATAGCTCGCTTTTCCACTAGTAATAATGGACTAGAAAATGGTGACTTTGCCGGTTCAATTATACCATCATTTAATAATTTATCTACTTGCTTATGAATTTCCGATTTTTGTGCATGAGGTAATCTATACGGTTTAATATAAACTGGATTTGAATCGTTGTTTAGATGTATTGTTTGTTTATAAACGTTAGTCACTGTAAATGGATCGTTCTCTAAATGAAAAACATCTGCATATTTTGCACATATTTTGTGAATAGATATCTTTTCTTCTTCACTTAATCCATTAACATTTATTATACCTAATAATTTATCTAAACGGTCAACTGAAAAGGGAATATCTCCAAATTCATGAATGTTAAAATTCGAAACATCTTCTAATTTAGGTTTAAAATTTTTAAGTGTAATTTCTCTATCATTAATATTTAAGATTTTAACCGGTACTTTGTTATTGCAAGCTCTAGTAATAATACCTGCTATAAAAACACCTTGTGAAATTTCTTCTGGAACTACTAAGCTATCATTTTTATGTTTGACTTCAAAATATTTAATTATTTCGCAACGAGGTGGAATCATTGTAAAATTATTGTGTTCGGATTCTAAAGGAATAGCTATTTTCTTATCGTTCACGTGAAAATAGAACATGAATGTTTCGTAATCTAATACTGCATAGTGTTTAACAAAGAAGTCCGATCCAATTACACCATTTATATTACCTTCAAAGTCTTTTACTACATGGAACTTATGACCTATCTTAATATTATCATACTGTAATAAAATATTTGCTGACCCCATTGTAACTGTTGACCCAGATATACCTTTTATTTTAATCCGGTTTGATGTGTCAACAAACTGATTCTCGCTAATACTAGATGGAAAAATAACACTAATAGAAGCGCCAGAATCCAGCAAAAAAACTAAATCTCTATTTTGATATCTCATTCGAATGTAATTTAAACCGTTTACATTCAGTACTACATGACTATCTTGATCATTACCTTTAGGGACGAAAAAAAACGTTTTCACTGTTATTTTCGCTCCTCTGGTCTTCATTATGCAAGAAAAAATTGCGTGGAGCACGATAAGGATTTCCACGAGATCTCATCCCGCGATTATTACCTCGATTTTGATGTCTAGGAAAATTTTGATATCTGGACGAATTTTGGTATCTCGAAGCATTTTGATTTCTGAAATAATTTTGGTTTTGGGAAAAATTTCTATTTTGAGAGTAATTATTAACTCCTCGGCCAAATCCTCTATCTCTATTATTAATTGCCCTAGATTTGGATCGACCGCGCATACTAAAAATGTGGGAATTTGAATTATTCGTTATTTCTTCGTCTTTAGCTCCTCTTATCGCCTCGTTTAACGAATTATAATTTCGTGCTTTAACTATTGTTTTTAAATCGTGGTTACGTAAACCATTTGCAAAAGCATTAATAGCCAATTTTTCATTCGTAATTTTCAAAATTTTTGTCGCGCTTGCATCCCCATCAGCTTGCGCTAGTGTTAAATTTACCATTAACTCTCCGATAGATTTACCGAAGTCGTCGATTGATTTGTCTTTTTGTTTCATATTATGTAAACCTAACGATAAAGAAGCTGCTGATTGCCTTGTTAGCAAATTACTTTTAATATCTGTAATTAAATCTGCATTAGAGTTGTAAGTTGAATTCAATTTTAATTTTGCACATTGTGTCAACCTAGTTTTTAACACATATTTAATCAAAAACTTTTTACCATCATTATCTAAAATGCTATCGTATAATTCTATGGCATCAATTAGTTGTTTTACCGATTCCTCCGTATCGTCAATTACAGGGACTAAACTAGAAGCTGTTTTTAAATCAAATTTCTCTCCCATATTGATTAAGTTCTCCTTTGAATTTATGATAATCGCCAATCTCTCCTCTAAACTTTTACTTACTTCGTCAATTGTTTTCTCAATTGACTCCACAATTGATTTAACAGTATCAGTAGTTTCTGTACTATGAGATTTTAAATTAAATGCCCTTTTTAAAGCTACAAATTCTCTTTGAAACTGACTTAATTCACTACTTTGCTGCTTATTAACTCCTAAATTAAAACGCCTTTGTTGATTATCTTTACCTAAGGTCCGTTTAAATCCCTTAATACTTTCATTTAAATCATTAAATAAGTCTATACTACTCATTTGTACAAATAAAAGAATACAATATAATTAAAAATTAGAGTTAAAAATACCTTCTTCCATTAATGTTTCACTCACTAGCACTGTTTTACTATACTAGCTCTTGACTCATCCTTATTTCTCTTCTTATCTTATTTTCCAAATGCCTTTTGAATGTCTTCATCACGAAGTAGATCACTGTCACCAACGACCCAGCAAATGCAATAATTCCCAGAATCTCCGCTGTCGAAAAAGAGTTCCCTCCGTTTAATTTGGGAGTATTCGTAAGACCACCACTATTACCAGCCTGGGCTATGATAATTTCTTCCTTAGAATGCTCTTGTCCCATATTATTGATAATATTTCACAATCCAAACTGTCACTTACACATAACTACAAACTATTATACAATTTGTAGAACTGGCAGGATCGCCATGTGATATACTTTGTTTAAAAATGTTCAAAGTATATCTTCAGGTTCTGTTGATTCTAATTACATACTTCCAATGAATAAAGCAACTTATTCGTTCAGCATAACTTTATTTAATAATCATTAAAATTGATGTCTACAAATCTATAACCTAACCAAAAATGCTTACACTACAATAAATAAATAAACACCTGGCAACAGTAGGGACGTGTACTAAATTCCTGTAGTTCATTCAACTACATAATTCGCGCATTTCTAAGTATTGACCAATTATCAATTAAAACAATATATTTTACGAAATATATTTTTGTCTATTCACTACACTACTGTTCTTTCTATCACCTCCCAAGTTTTTAGTATGAACTCCTGGGACACCTTGTAATAACAAACAAATTATTTTTGTAGGAAACGGTCCAAGTGGGATAGTTCTCTCATTTATACTCTCAGGAAACATACCTTATATAATATCCGATGCTCATCCAGATGAAATGTTATCAGCCTAATTACGATCAGCTGTCAATGTCAAGTCATCACTTCCGTTCACTTCCCTCATTTCTCCGAGTATTATTTTATAGAGTTGAATAGTTTTATATGGAACAGTGTTTCTCTTGTGAATTTCGATTGTTTAGTGCATATTTATCGATATAATACAATGACTTCCCGCAAAGGTGGATTTTTCTGTATAATATGCTATATACTATGGTAATATCTTCCGATTGATAGATCACGATTACACGTAACATAAACTTCTACTAATCAAATTAATCACGGGTTAACGTTTGTAAAATATTTAAACGGTTCATTATTGTGATTCGGATTAATCACAGACCTGCCTTTTTTCCATTTCCTTCAATGGAGTTTATGTAATATTCAAATAATTACGTATTTATATGTATATACATTTTACTAACCTTATGATATTCCGGATACAAATTCTCCTGAAGATGTCTGCTCAATTCGGGCGATTTCTGTCTAAATAGATGCACCACAGGTACGTTCCTTCCTCGCGCAGCTATTATAGCATCAGCAGCGCTCAAACCAGCACCGACAACCAGCACAGGATCGATAACTTCCCTCTCGCTAGCCAAATAAGAATCCAAGTTATTCTCCAAACTTCTTAAATCGTACAGCATCCAATCGGGATCTTTTTTTATCCTCGACACTTCCAATCTATTAGGCAAGTCGCTACCACCGTTCGCTAAAACTAAGTATTTACAAGCGTACGTTAATTTTTCGTCTGTATTAGTATCTGATGCATTCACAATCCAGTTGGCTTCATTATCACAGAACGCGGAATTATAAGAAGGCACTGACATGTCTAAACTGAATGAGTTTCTTAGGAGTTTTTCATTCAAGGACGTGGGATAAAAACTATCACAATTAAAACTATTCGTATCACAGCTAAAGCTAATGGAACGTTTCTTTTCGTTATTTTTCGGGTTTTCTGTACAATCTTTGTGTCTGGGTCGTTTACATCGAATTTTCTTCCTATTTTTCATCATTAGGCAGTCTATGGCGTTAGATATACAACAACTGTGAGTTTCAGTTGAATTTTCTTCGTATTCCGGTTCTATGCACGCCTCTAAAGTTTCGTTTATTTCGTTATTTATCTTGTTGACCCAATTACTTTTCTTATAAGCGTATTTCTTTTTATTTTGAATCTGTTCTACAGTTTTTACCGTAACGAAATTGTGAAAGTTCTTAGCTAGTCCCATTTCTTTTGTATATTTGAGGTAATATTTAGCGACGTTACAAGCGTAGGCTCTTTTTTCTCCGGAGTCTTTCGAGTTGAATGGTAAGCCGGGTAGAGCCATCCAACTACCGAGAGATAGGGTGAGTATTTGTGGGTCCATTCGATGCCAAGAACCACCCGGAGGTCCTTTACCGAGAACAATGTGATCAATCTAAAAAAATAAAAAAAATAGAAAAATTGTAAATTGGTTAATTAAAACCCCGTAAAAATTGTACTTTAAAAAATAATATCGACAGAGATCAAAACAGAAATCCCGGCTAATGGATTGTTTAGTTGGTTAAAAAGTTCGTGCAATCAAATCAATAACAAATATGTATGTCCAATAGGCAATTCCAGAATGACGTCACTGACAGGTTGGTCATATTATTCTGGAAGACACATGCTAGATTCTATTTAGTATTAATAATTTATTATACTTTGAATGAGAAGAGATTCACAAAGTTTGCCACAATTTAAAAGAGGAGCTATTTAGTTAAACGATGAACCTAGGATTATTTTTACTACAAATTGTTAAAGATTGAAATGTATGTGATTGTTTTTTTTGTAATTGTAATAATTGCGGTATGTATTTGTTTTAAATCTATTTATTATATAGGTAAAGGTAGTTATTTAATTTTATATATAGTCAGATGCAGTCTTATCGAGCGGGTCATACGATTCAACAAAGACATACTCACAGTTTTTGTTTTCTTTTATTGCGTTCAATTATAACTTCCAAATGAAATCCGTTAGATAAATAAGACAGACTCAGGGCCTATTTTACCATAAGGCCCTTAAGGCCCGGGCCTTGGGCCCGGTGGTCTGCGGTGCCCGTTAAAGGTTGTAAAATATTCATAATTTCAAATGTAAATTTACATAGCAGAAAAAAAAACAGTTAACTCTGATAAGGAATAAGAAAAATAGAATTATTAAAAAAATAAAAATAATTGTTTTATTTTTTAACCCAAACTAACAAGAGAAGTTTCAAATTTTATTGGAAAAGAGGGTCCGAATTTTTTCTTGGGACTTAGGGCTCGACCAGATGAAAAATAGGCCCTGGACAGACTTATGCAATTTTGACGGGAAAAAGAAGGATATGTATTTAATTTTCAGCGATTCTAAAAAGTCTTTCAGCAGCAGAGTTTTTATTTAAATGTCAGTTTCAAAGTGACAATATGAATAATAAGTAGCAATTTTCCGTTTTTTTTTGTATCCTTAAGCAAAAAAAAGGTACTTAGTTCGATGGATTATTTCGAGAATGAAAGAAGAAGTGGAAATTCGTCAATCAGTGTAATCTCACATTTTGGTAACCTCTGTGTTTTTTATTTAATACATATGGTTAGTGACCTTTGATCCCGCACGATAAGAGTGCCTTTGACTATAATACAGATTATTATTATTATTACATGTTTGTATACTTTAAACTTATGTCCAATGTAATCGTATGTAAATTAAATTATCCAATTTTGAATAAAGCTATCTATCTATCAAACAAAAAGTAATAAATCTTTAAAATTATCTAAAATGCCATCGTGTGCATTTAGATAGCATAAATCACCGCCTGAAATAAAGGTAGGTTTTTTTGTGAGAAGGAACATCTTGTGATCTTGTGTTCCTTATTTCACTATACATTCCTGCTCCTATCCCTTACCCTATATACCAGGTTTACTTCTACTCATATTTTTTGGTATCTCTCTTTCATGATTTTTTCCACCTGTTTCTCGAATCACTGATAGATTTTCAGTTCTTTTTTTAGACACTTCAAATAGTTTGTAAACAAAAGAATGAGTTGCTAAATTAAAATGAAATTTAACTTATGTTACTATGACAAATCAAAAATTAGATTGCAACGAAAATTTTTCCACCAACCTCTTCGAACTTGAAAATTCTGGATCCGTTCCGTTCGATATCGATCACAAATAATACCACTACATCAACTCTAAACACTTCACACTATCTGACGCTGTCAGAGTGTTGGTGTAGAGGTTGTAAACGTTCGGTATATTGACAGTTCAAATAAAATTTTCACTCTAAAACAGCTGGTATCAACCATACTAGTTTATTAAATAATTGGTATTTTATACCTCCTTTCCAGTTTTTCTAAACTCCACCAGTGGTGGCAGATCCCACCCCATATCAGCGTTAGGATGTAATAATGAATCCATCAGCAAGGATACTTTATTGGTGGATCTACCATCTAGTCCTTGGGATAGAAACTCCAGGTCTTGAAACAGTAGACATTGTCCTACAGCTGATCGTAATCTGGTCGATAACATTTCATCTGGGTGGGCATCGGATATTATATAAGGTATGTTTCCTGAGAGCATAAATGAGAGAACTATCCCACTTGGACCGTTTCCTACAAAAATAATTTGTTTGTTATACAGGGTGTCCAAGGAGTTCATACTAAAAACTTGGGAGGTGATAGAAAGACTAAAAATAATTATATTTCATATAACATTTTTTCTTTACGCCCTTCGTTAACGAACTATAGCGCTCTAAAGTTGAGAATGAAAAATGGTTTTTTATTTACAATTATTAAATGGCTGATTGGAAATTAGTAATATTTTATCAGTTAATAAACACGAATATTGCACACTTTTTGGCGTAATATACAAGTCTTTCCTTCAAAGAAAACGGTAGAAATAAAAGGTAGAGCACACAAGGAAAAGGTAAAAGAAAAAGGTTTTGCTTTACTTCGTATTTACAGGCTTTTCCTTTTCTTTGCAAGCAAATCCTCGCAAAAAAAAGGAAAAGGTATACACACGTATATACACTCATCTGCTTTGTCCACAATGAGACCGAGAGTGGTACGGACGATTCTGGAAACTGTAGGCTCAGTGGCGTAGCTAGGAACCAAGGGCCCTGGGGCAAATTAAAAAATGGGACCCCACTGACATGTAAACTGATTATGTTATATCGAATAAAAATATGAAATATACAAATACTTTAAAAAGATAAACTACTTAACTTCTCAAGCTCTTTTTTGTGCACTACAGGGCAGGTAATAAAAATGTTAAACAGTAACAACATAAATTACAATTAATACTTGGTGTAGGTTTGGCTAATAAAACGAAATAGAGATGATTCAAGCGTTTATTATATAAAGGTCGGGCCTACCAACTGACTAAATAACAATTATTTTTACAATTTTTTCCTAGGTTTAGTTTTCGCAAAAGTATCAATGACTTCGTCTAAATCCAGACATTTATGCACGCCATTGGGCGGCTTTTTTCTTCAATGGGATTAAAAATATGGGTTGAAATTAACATTGGTTATACTTTACCACTGTTGCTATTTTAGCCGAAATCTATAGATTTGACATGACTTATTTACTTAACGGACATCAATATGAGTAGTAAAATCAAATAATATTGAACCACTATATTCTATATTGACCAGTACAAAAAAGTTTATTGACATTAGCTTACTTACTCCTGATACAGCATTAATTTGTTAACCGTTCTCGAAAAAAAAATCTTTCGAATTCACAATAAAACGCATATCGATGAATAATCAAACGCACATATCACTATCCGTCAAATTGACAACACTGCCAACCTACAGAAAGAAATTAGTGGAATTCCCTAGGCATAGCTTTTGAATGTCTCTCAACTGAGTTTTCATGATTAAAGTGGGGTTGCAGCCTGTCATCTGGTAAGGATTCGAGGGCCCCCTGAGCTTGAGGGCCCCGGGACACTGCCCCGCCTAGCCCATAGGCAGATACGCCACTGTGTAGGCTGTGTACATCCCATTTCCTCACCGATACCGCTCAGGGTGCCGATTCCCAGGCAAGGGAACAGCGCTCTCCGAGGGAAGAGATCTTTTGTCTTTGTCACTGAAATGACAAAGTAAACAAATGAAGCGAAAACAAAAAATGTGTTCTCCTGGAGAGCGCGGTTCCCTGGCCTGAGAATCGGCACCCTGGAAGCCCGGATCTGCCATGTACCGTAAAAATATTTTCATTTTTTGTACTGGCGAAAGCGCGCCTCCTCTAGTTTCCAAATTCTCGCCGATAAAATACTCTGCTAACCATTGTACATTATTTTCGTCAAACCGAAAAAGGGTTCGAAAGTCGCACTCACGTCTTTCTTTGTAAAGTTTTCGTGCGCGTACGTGCACCACATCTGTCATGAAAAATTTAAAGGACCCCGCACTTTTTATAGGTAAAATGGTTCTCGGTGAAATTGTCTGAATTTTTAGTATGTTGTAGTATTCGATGTACTGATTAAACGTGCAGAATCGCAAAGTTTGTTGATGGATAGATATTGAAATACAGGGCGTTCAAGTTAAAAATCAGTAAATGCTTTTTTTCTCGCTCTTATAATCAACGTACCTTCATATTAGCAAATATCATTCAGATAATGAAGATTATATCATTATGTACAGAGTGAGAAATAAAAACATTTTAGTAATGTCTCAAAATCTGATGTAATAATGAAATATTGTTAAAATTATTCTGGCATGCGATATACTTCTTTCATTCCATCATTTATCACAATTCTGTAACTTATATTATTGAATTTATTTATCTGATGTAATTGTTATCTCTTATATTCATCCCCTTTTTGATCTCCACGTGATCTCCACATTCTCACGTTTCACTTTTTATGAAATATCTTGGCCACTAATAGAATTATGTACGAGTGAACAAGGTTCCTCCAGCTCGTCAAAAATTAATAACTATGAAACTAATCATAGTAGGAAAGTGAATTTTTGGGAAAGTGTTGAGTAGAGAACGATGAATATATTTAACAATAATAAAGGAATTTCACCGGGTTAATCGTGAATTACAGGGTGATTTTTGAAACTTTGATATTTTGTCATTTTTATCATCGAAAATTTTCATGATCACCCTATATATTCCAACGAATTCATGTTTATACGGTATCAGCTATCTTTGGAGGATAATAATCCACTTGAATATACAGGATGTGTACGAATGAACCGGCCATTCATTTCACCAATTTTTCGAATCACCCTGTACGAAATTTATGAATTGTGATAAATGATAATGAAAGAAGTATATCGCATGCCAGAATAATTTTAACAATATTTCATTATTACATCGAATTTTGAGACATTACTAACATTTATTTCTCACTCTGTACATAATAATATACCTAATCTTCACTATCTGAATGATATTTACTAATATGAAGGTACGCTGATGATAAGAGCGGAAAAAAATGCATTTGGCACTTTCAAATCCAGAAGAAATAATTAAATAAAATTTTTCTACATTCATGCAAAAAACAACACTTTTGTGAACCACATTTAATGGAAAAAGTGGTACTTTATTGCACTAGTGCAATAAAATATTTTATTGCACTCATCTGTCATTCTTGTGTCAGTTTTGTGATGATTAGTGACAAACATAAACATTTAAATTAAATAAAAATCCATAGCAAGTACCTGATCCTGCTTTAATACAACAATAATATATGTATATCATACTACTTAGTCTCAACGAGTTACAATTATTTCAAAAATCTTTAATTATTTAAAATATAAATGGTCAAGGCGAAAACCAGCTATGATTAAGTGCTGACAAGGTGGAGGCCATAAAGATACAAAAAAAGAAGAACGGGTTGACTTTGATTAGGTAGGATAGGCTCTTGACATATTTATATTCTAATTTTCCAGTTTTTGCATGAATTTAGAAAAAATATTGTATGCAACTTTTGCAAAACGTGTTTTTTGCACTTGACGTGTTGTCCAACTCGGCCTAAAGACCTCGTTGGACAATTTCACGTCGCGTGCAAAAAACACTCACTTTTTGCACTTGTTGCATAAATAACTATTATTGATTTTTAACTTGAACGCCCTGTATTTCAATGTCTATCCATCAACAAACTTTGCGATTCTGCACGTTCAACCAGTACATCGAATACCAAAACATACTAAAAATTCAGACAATTTCACCGAGAACCATTTTACCTATAAAAAGTGCGGGGTCCTTTAATAAATTCACTTCACAACTAAACATCTTCGCCCTACAAGTATATATAAACGTTTGAAGTAGATAATCATTAACTATAGAAGCTTCTCTCGACTAGATGCATATTTTCTGAAGCAAATCCTCTTATTTTAAAGCAAATGCTACTGTTTATAAATACCAAAAAAGCAAAACCTTTTCCTTTGGAGCAAAACCTTTTTGCTTCAAGTCCAATCCTTTTCCATCTTATTTTTATGAATATAATGTGAAAGTATTGCTTCGATTTCTGCAAGTAAAGGCAAATCCTCTCTTTTATGAATACGGCATAGACTTGATACATCTAGAAATGTTCAAAAAAACCAATTGTTGTATTTTTAACTGAAAAAAGTTCTTACCAAAAAATGGCGCATCCACAATTCAACTTCACAAGTATGTTCTAGACTTGTATATCACGCCAAAAAGTGTGCAATTATGGTGTTTATCAACTGTTGAAATATTACTAATTTCCAATCAGCCATTTAATAATTGTAAATAAAAAACCATATTTCATTCCCAACTTTACAACCCTATAGTTCGTTAACGAACGGTATGAAGAAAAAATTGATATGAAATAATATCATTATTATTAGCCTTTCTATCACCTCCCAAGTTTCTCGTACGAACTCCTGAGATACCCTGTATATAACTTAAAACAGGATCCACCAATCCTAATAGCACCGAGATTCAGCTCCATAAATTTTTTAATTAAAATTTTAAAGTCAAAAATATTTTAAATAAATTAAATATTATCAAATATCTATAATTTATACAGGGTGGAACGGAATTAATTGACGTATATAGAGACTTGGCAATAGATACAATTTTGATTAAATTAAGAAAAAGTTTGGTATATTAATGGAAAATTAGATGGTCCAAAAAAATTAAAAATATCTCGACTAGTTCCGGAGATATTTGCAAAATCCGAAAATGGTCCGTTTCATTTATCAAACGGAATTTGATTTTTTAGTACATTTTTTACGTTTTGTCTAGATACATGCAATGATATAGTACCTATACTTGGCGATTCTACCACGCTTCGTCTTTCAAAAATCATCTTTTTTGAGTCCGCATTCCCTTACTAAAGTCAAAATAATAAATATTGAAGAATTTCGAACAAAAAGTTTTCTTATTTGGGAAATCGATCTTTTTTTTTATTAGTCTGAATACTTTAAGGTATACTTATAGAAAAAATCAGCCGTTTACTTGTACTTTTGGTCTAAAATGACCCCTACCGACTGGCCTAAAACGTAAAAAGTTATATACGAACTAGTAAGTAGTTTAATTCAAATATTTTGCATATACACATCTTTTTAAATATATCCTTATTGTGAAATTGTTATCAAAGTCCAATAATAATAATAATTAATTTACTTACCAACTATGATAACTTCTTTGTAAATAATATTCGAAGGATTTCCTCCGCTCTTCATTTCATCAAGTATCTGAAAATAATGTACACATGTATAAGTGGAATTTATTTAATCTATAGTATTATTGTAAATATTGTAAATAAGATATTCATCGAGCAAAAAAAAAATTACAATATCAATGTGAAATAATACAGTTCATTGAAACTAGAAATATACGTATACTCCGAAGGCCATGTAATGAATTAAGAGCATGCCAAAATTTTATCGACAGAAATCAATTATAAAAAACAGATATTTTTAGAAGCCGCCTATATATCTCAAGAAGATGCTTGTATCAACAAAAAAACTGATCTAAATAATCTTAGTATAATATATGCATATCTTTTGGATTTTGAAAAACAAAATTTGAATAATTTAAAAAAACGAATTACTATGGAGGAATTATAAACAGTTTCATTTATACATCTGTCAAAAAAATTTTTTTCTTATATTTTATTGTTTTTTGAGTTTTATATACAAATGTTTAATTTATTACCATTTTTACAAATATATTTTACCTATAATCTCGTTTAGAAATACAGTGCGGACATAAAGTAACGCATAAATTCATTATTAGCTAAATAAACAATAATATTAAAAATTCCCGAAACAGGTAAATTTTTGATTTTAATTTACTGTTTTTTCAAATTATAATGTTATTTACAGAGTGAACCATCTTCGTGTGATGACGTCATCGCCATTTTTTTTAAGTGGAACACCCCAATTTTTTTTCGATTTCCGGATTTCCCTTGATGAGCTGATTCCAAAAATGTATAACACTTTGTTTCAAATTGGCACAGGGTGGAAAAAAATACAAAAATTGTAATTACATAATTATGAAATTACTGTGATTTACTACCAAAAAGAAACAAAAGAAAATTTACAATAAATGTTCAAATTGTTCTCCATTGACTGCTAGACAATGACAGAATCGGACATTACATTCTTCTTTAACATTTTGAAGCATAGCGGGTGTTATGTTCTGCATTTCTTGCCTGATTCGGTCTTTTAGATCACGGATATTGTCAGGTCTGTTAGTATAAACTTTAGATTTTAAATAACCCCATAAAAAGAAGTCTAATGGGGTAAGATCAGGGGATCTAGCGGGCCATTCCACTGTTCCCCTTCTTCCTATCCACCGTTGTGGAAAGGTCCTGTTTAAAAACTCGTGCACAGTTACAGCGAAATGTGGCGGTGCACCATCCTGTTGAAACCAGATTCCACGGTCTAGATTGTTGGGTATTTGAATATCAGGAAAAAGCTGGATCAGATCAGGAATCATTGTATTTTGTAAGAAATCCAGATACAATGCTCCTGTTAAATTTTCGTCAAAAAAATATGGAAAATATTTTTGTGGTCTTTGCGTATGGCATTCTTGTATCCAGTGTGGATTTTCATCAGACCAATAACGGGTGTTTTGCCTATTAACATGCCCGTTCAAATAAAACGTTGCCTCGTCCGAAAATAAAACGTTGTCAGTGAAATTATTTTGGTTCATCATATACTCGCAGAATTCAGTTCTTCGGTCAAAATCGACTTCAGACAATTCATGGATAAGTCGTACTTTATAAGGATGGTATTTTACCTTTTTAAAAATGTTTGCTACTGAAGACTTTCCAATACCTAAATCCCTAGATAATCCTCACACTGTGCAGTGTGGATTTTCTATTGCCGACAAAATTATGTCTTCTTGAATATTTTCATTAATTTTTGTTCTACCGGGCTTTGATGCATCCCTCACATGTCCTAATTCTCTGTATTTTTGCTCTATTCTGCTTACAGTAGATTGTGAAATGGGTTCACGATCTGGGTGCATCTCATGAAATAATCTGCATACCTCTTGTTGACTCCGCATCCTGTCGCCAAAACCAATCATCATTAATATTTCAATCCTCTCACTTTCGGTTAACCGCATTTTGTTAAAGAAGTTGCAAAATTATGATATGATAAATTTCTTTGTAGATAGCTTTCACATAAACGTACCTTGTTTACAGAGTTAACAATAACAGAAATGTACTTTAACGTTGTTGACAGTTTTTACCGGCAAATGATAAAAAATGACAGAAAAAAATTTCAAACAATAAAAATTTTAGTCGAGGAGCTTGGATCACTAAGCTGTTAAATACAATGTTTAAAATTATACGGGGTGTTTAAAGTAGTAGTAAGTAAATACGTGATTTCATTTATTATTACGTTTATTCTTTTATTTCTTATTTTGTAGGTAATTTAATTTTTTTTATTTTACTCCACCCTGTACCAATTTGAAAGAAAGTGTTATACATTTTTGGAATCAACTCATCAAGGGAAATCCGGAAATCGAAAAAAAATTGGGGTGTTCCACTTAAAAAAATGGCGATGACGTCATCACACGAAGATGGTTCACCCTGTAAATAACATTATAATTTGAAAAAACAGTAAATTAAAATCAAAAATTGACTTGTTTCGGGAATTTTTAATATTATTGTTTATTTAGCTAATAATGAATTTATGCGTTACTTTAGTCGGCTCGCATACCGAAGCAATAGCAATGAGCAACTAGCAATAGACAATAAGCAACACGCAATATATGTAACGTTGATCTCGCATACCAAATCAATAATATTCCTTATTTGCTTATTCTAGAATTTCGTTGTTAGCGCAGAGGAAATTAATAAATAATAATAAAATTACTAGTCTCAAATGTCGTCGTCTGATGAGGATGAAGTAGTAACAATGTAGCAGTATAGGCGAAGGAGAAATAGGAAACGAAGACGATATTTCCTTTCAAGTACTCAAGAATCATGGAGCAAGTTCATGGGCCAATGAATTAAAGGTTCATCCCACCCAGTTTCGGAACTGCTATCGGATGAGTCCAAAAATAAAAACAAACCAACCTGTATTTTTTAAATGTTGACAACAAATAGGCAATTATATTGTATTTCAACACGCACGCCGTGTCGCTAGCAACATAGATTGCCCTGGACAGGCGATAACGATATCACGTTGTGTCGGTGTACGAACCCCGATATGTGAATATGTGAAATACGTATCGACAATATTATCCTTTATTGCCTGTTGCTAGTTGCGTATTGCTTTGGTATGCGAGCCGCCTTATGGACGCACTGTATGTAAGTATTATTTATTATTTGAATTTCTGCTATGTAATTTATTTTAACATTTTTAGTCCATGAAAATGAACACGTAGCTGTTCGAAAGCTCGGAATTAAATTCTTAATAGAGTACACTTTGGTATTATTGCCACATCCCCAAGAAAACTCCTATTAAACAAATAGTTGGCAAATATTTCTCCTTGAAATATATATATATATATATATATATATCCCCAATAATTTAGTAGAATGTTATATATATATATATATATATATATATATATACGAACTAGTAAATAGTGGGGAATGCAGCAAAGTAAAAGAGAACTCTTTAAAGGTTTTCCAAGCTTTCGGAATTATTTATTTCCATCATCAGGGAAACTACAAAATTATGGTATAAATCAACAAATTCATAAAACTTAGCGAAATTTCAACTTACAACTTTGATGAGAATGGTTACTAAGATGTACATAAAATATATTAGATGACACATAGTTTAATGATTGATACTATACTAAATTAAAATATATAAAATATTACTAAAATTACAGATACATGTTTAAAATTGTTAAAAATTGTAGTACTTCCACGTGGTTAGTACAGTCATTAATTTTAGGTTAGAATCAAACTGACTGACATTTGCCATATGTCACTTTGAAGTTGGTACTGAAACTGTAATTATCTATGTTTGAGTGATGGAATTATTATTTCTATGTAAATTTTTATCTATTGTTAATAAATATGAATAGATCTCACTTAGATGGTCTATATCAGTTCTTTTATTCATACAGTCATTTTGTTCAAAAATGTGTGCCATTTCAAGAAAAGTTCTCTTCTTGTAATTCGATTCTATTGATAATATTTTTAAATCATCATAACTAATATGGTGGTCAAAATTGTGAGCATGTGATGCTAAAGCACATCTTTCAGGATGTAATCTGCAATCACTTTTGTGTGAGGTGATTCTAGCTCCAATGGATCTTGAGGTTTGACCAACATAATACTTATCACAATCCAAACAAGGAATACCATAAACAACATTAGTCTGAGAAGTTTTAGGAACTTTATCTTTAACTTTACTATGAATTGATCTAATTGTTAGAACATTTTTGTTAGCTATTTTTATATTTGTAAAATTACTGAATAGTCTAGATAATTTTGGTGTAACATCTCTTATATACGGTAAAGAAGTGAAAAAAGTTTGAATTGGAGCACTATTCGTTAAATTGTTATCAGTGATAGTACTGTGTAACGTGTTATTAGTATTAATATGAACTAGTGATGTATGAGTGCTGAACAAAATATTTTTTACTAAACTGTTTGGATATGAATTCTCTTTAAATAAATTGAATAAAATATTGAGATTTTTATTATGAAATGAACTGTCAGAAATTTTCAACACTCTATTCTTCATCTGTTTGACCAAATTTACTTTCATGGAATGCTTGTGGTAAGATAAATAATTGATGTATCTTCCAGAACTGCATGGTTTTCTATACCAATCAATCACTATATTATTATTAGTTGTTCGTATGAACTTAGTGTCTAGAAATGGTACAGACTTGTTGTCATCTTCAGTTTCAATAGTAAATTGTATGTATGGGTCTAAACTGTTGAAGGTGTCAAGAATTTCTTTAATACCATTATCTGGAAGTGCCACAATAATGTCGTCCACATATTTTTTAATAAAGTGAGGTTTAAATGATAAAACAGGTAATACTGTGTCCAGAATATCATCCATCACATAAGCTGCCAAAATTGGAGAAATAGATGCACCCATAGGTGTGCCAAACGTTTGTTTGTAGAATTTATTGTTAAAAGAAAAATAGGTACTATCAAAAAGAAAAGTTAATAATTTAATGAAATTATCTTCCGAGATATTACAATGTGCACTAATACTGCTCCACTGTTTGTATTAGTATTAGTGCACATTGTAATATCTCGGAAGATAATTTCATTAAATTATTAACTTTTCTTTTTGATAGTACCTATTTTTCTTTTAACAATAAATTCTACAAACAAACGTTTGGCACACCTATGGGTGCATCTATTTCTCCAATTTTGGCAGCTTATGTGATGGATGATATTCTGGACACAGTATTACCTGTTTTATCATTTAAACCTCACTTTATTAAAAAATATGTGGACGACATTATTGTGGCACTTCCAGATAATGGTATTAAAGAAATTCTTGACACCTTCAACAGTTTAGACCCATACATACAATTTACTATTGAAACTGAAGATGACAACAAGTCTGTACCATTTCTAGACACTAAGTTCATACGAACAACTAATAATAATATAGTGATTGATTGGTATAGAAAACCATGCAGTTCTGGAAGATACATCAATTATTTATCTTACCACAAGCATTCCATGAAAGTAAATTTGGTCAAACAGATGAAGAATAGAGTGTTGAAAATTTCTGACAGTTCATTTCATAATAAAAATCTCAATATTTTATTCAATTTATTTAAAGAGAATTCATATCCAAACAGTTTAGTAAAAAATATTTTGTTCAGCACTCATACATCACTAGTTCATATTAATACTAATAACACGTTACACAGTACTATCACTGATAACAATTTAACGAATAGTGCTCCAATTCAAACTTTTTTCACTTCTTTACCGTATATAAGAGATGTTACACCAAAATTATCTAGACTATTCAGTAATTTTACAAATATAAAAATAGCTAACAAAAATGTTCTAACAATTAGATCAATTCATAGTAAAGTTAAAGATAAAGTTCCTAAAACTTCTCAGACTAATGTTGTTTATGGTATTCCTTGTTTGGATTGTGATAAGTATTATGTTGGTCAAACCTCAAGATCCATTGGAGCTAGAATCACCTCACACAAAAGTGATTGCAGATTACATCCTGAAAGATGTGCTTTAGCATCACATGCTCACAATTTTGACCACCATATTAGTTATGATGATTTAAAAATATTATCAATAGAATCGAATTACAAGAAGAGAACTTTTCTTGAAATGGCACACATTTTTGAACAAAATGACTGTATGAATAAAAGAACTGATATAGACCATCTAAGTGAGATCTATTCATATTTATTAACAATAGATAAAAATTTACATAGAAATAATAATTCCATCACTCAAACATAGATAATTACAGTTTCAGTACCAACTTCAAAGTGACATATGGCAAATGTCAGTCAGTTTGATTCTAACCTAAAATTAATGACTGTACTAACCACGTGGAAGTACTACAATTTTTAACAATTTTAAACATGTATCTGTAATTTTAGTAATATTTTATATATTTTAATTTAGTATAGTATCAATCATTAAACTATGTGTCATCTAATATATTTTATGTACATCTTAGTAACCATTCTCATCAAAGTTGTAAGTTGAAATTTCGCTAAGTTTTATGAATTTGTTGATTTATACCATAATTTTGTAGTTTCCCTGATGATGGAAATAAATAATTCCGAAAGCTTGGAAAACCTTTAAAGAGTTCTCTTTTACTTTGCTGCATTCCCCACTATTTACTAGTTCGTTTCTAACTAGTCAGCAACGACTACTTTCTTCCCTATATATATATATATATACATGTATAAAAATCAAAAAAGCGCACTAAAAATTATAGTTTAAAAAAACTAAAAAGCAGTATTGATAATAAGTAATCGAACTGAAAAGGAAAAATATATGCTAATTTGATAACAAGATTAACGAAAAAATTAATGATAGCCCGATATAAATTGTTATAATTTTTTTACTAGTTCTATTAGCTAGTGCTAGAATGTAGTACCAGGCACCCCACGCTATTTCCATAATGACATTAATTTTTATTTTTTACATCTTAGTTGTATTTACTATAAACTGTGTTTTTTTAGTTTTTTTTTCAAATTTTCTTAATGTTCTTCTACTATATTGTATTGTCTCCGTTCAGGAAATGAAATAGCAGATGAACTAGCAAAGAGGGGGACTGAAATATCTTTCTGAGGGGCCTGAACCCTTTTGTGGTATCAGCCTCAATGTAATATTGGTAAAGCCGAAAATAAGCGGAGATCAGACCAGTGGAAAGATCTACTGAGACTTAAACCAGTGGTTGATGCAGATAAATTGAAAACTACAACCTGTTGAGATCAAATGAATACAAAAGTCGAAGTGAAACTGCGCTAAGAGTTGTAACAGGAATCCTATGTATGTTTGTATTTTTGAGGTAGCATTCACTGAGACCTAAAAGATCAGGGTTCCTAATGGGACATTGTCGCCTGAATGGGCACCTGAAAAAGCTCATAATAGTGGAGGAAGAAGAATGTAGATTTTGTGGCATGGTAGAATAAACCTCCATCCACACTTTCCAACTGCACAGGACTCCAACATTTTAGAGCACTCCACCAAGGAAATTACTGGATAGAAGAGGAACATTTACCCAAGTTGAAGCAGCAGATATACTAAAATTCCTCCTGAAAATAGGACTAAAGGTCAGAGACTCTCCTCAGAAACTAAGTAGAAGTTAGGGGGCACAATAGATCTTTTAGGTCTCAGTGAATGTCGCTCCAAAAAATACATACATACATAACATTATTAGGTCGGCTCATAGAGTAATGAATATTCCCCTAATCAGTTAAAAGTTTGTACCCCTGAAGTTTGTGCCCCTGAAGTTCGTGCCCCTGAAGTTCGTGCCATCTGGATGTTAGACAAACTTTGTAGAACAATGGTCGCGTTCATCACAAAAAAGTTGATCAGGAAGCGATTGCTAGGGTTTCTTAATGGGAGTTTAGGCTGAAATTTGAGCCCATATTTTTTTATATAATTTAAATAGAAAACAAATTTCTTTTCATGAAAAAATAAACAGTTTTTTCGTTATTTTTTTCAATATAACATGAAAAATTCGATATTAAAAAATTACTTCATTTATGCACTTGTAGTGCACTACGTCAATTTATGTGTAACATGATATGAACTTAGGCCACTTTCTCTCTAATTAAAATCGAAGATCGTATAAACATCGTTTATGATTTCATGATTGCTTAGGAGACGCCGTTTAGTCATTGTGTTTTTGGTCTTAATTGTTTTTGTTTACATATGGTTCATTCAATAGCCTTTTTGATGTGCGCCATCGATTGTTAATGTCTTTCTAACACATTACGTCGAAAGAAATGGAAAAAAGGGCAGGTCTGTGATTAATCCCAATGGTTGATGTTTATATTAAGGTCAAGCGCGACATATCAATCAGAAGAAATTTCTTTGTTTAAAATAGGATGCAGATGTAACTTCCGTATTGGCAATGTGTCTTACATTTTTTTCTACTGTCCCACTGACAACTCTTGTCAGGTCTGTACTTTGTATTTCACTGTCAATTATTATTTATGAAAAGTGAATACTAAAATTATTGTTATTTTCATTTGAATAATACAAATATTTCCCTAGATACGCGGAAACACATTTTGAAAGTTCTCAAGTATTTTCAGTTTGAAAAATAAGCTGGTAATTATTAATTTCATAGCCTTTTCGAATTTTGCCGCATGCGATACTGATGATTTTATTTTATCAAATTTAAGGTTAGATATAATTATGTCAAAATAAAATAAATGACATACCGAAAACCCGGTTATACTTCACAAACAATGACGCATACCAAAAAGGCAATTGAATGAACCAATTATGGGTCGTGATGACGACAACAATTTTATTATTTTTTTAAAAAATTTTTGATAAATATGGATATAGACGTTATAAATATTGTTTTGACCAATATTGGTTGAACACAACAATTAAAACACAGCAAAAAAATTGTAACGGTTCCAGTTAACGAAGACACAGAAGGCGTTAATTCCAGGCTGTAAGTCGGACAAAAACAACAAACTTATTTATGTTGGGGAGATTATTTTTAAGTAAGTATTTAAATGCATTTACATAAAATTCTGTTTGCTTTCTTAAATAGTTCAATATTGTATTATTTATCATTATTGTATTTGGTTCATACAACAGCCATTTTGGTGTGCGTCATCGCTTGTGACGTATAATCGGGTTTTCGGTATGTCGTTTATTTTATTTGCTATTTTGACACATATTTAACCCTAAATTTGATAAATAAAATCATCAGGATCGCATTCAGCAGAATTCGACAAGGCTATGAAATTAATAGTTACCAGGTTCTTTTTGTAACTGAAAATACTTGAGAACTTTAAAAATGTTAATGTTTTTTCGTGTATCGAGGCATATTTTTGAATAAATATGACAATAATATCCATATCAACTTTTCATAAATAATAATTGACCGTGAACAACAAAGTACAGACCTGACAAGAACTGTCAGTGGGAGAGTAGAAAAAGATGTCAGACACATTGACAATACGAAAGGTATATCTGCATCCTATTTTATACAAAGAAATTTCTCCCGATTGATAGGTCGCGCTTGCGCTTAATCTAAACATCAACCAATCAAATTTTCAGTGATTAGGGTTGACGTTTGTAATACATTTGAATGGCTCATGATTGTGATATTTTGATTGGGATTAATTACAGACCTGCCCTTTTTTCCATTTCTTTCGACGTAATGTGTTAGAAAGGCATTAACAATAGATGACGCACACCAAAAAGGCTATTGTATGAACTATAGTTTCAGATCAGACTGACATGGAGAATTATATACCCTTAAAAATTATTGGATGCAAAATTATCCAAAAAAAAAATTTCGATTGGCCAGAAGCTGCTAATTCAAAGAAAAGGAAATTAAATACCGGTTTTGGAAGTGAACCATCTACCATTAAAGCCAGTGTAGAGATGTTAGATATCAAGCTGGGTGAGGGAGCACCATTTTCGGCCGAGGTTAAAGATAATTATTAGCAAACTGAAGTAAGTGAACTATATCGTGAACCAGAACGTATTTTGAGGGACTTCGCCTGTGCAATTAAAATAGGCCTTTTCATTTTCAGTGCGCATGCGATCGCATCAGCCATTTTTTTCGTAGTGTTATTTGTAAACAAGCGTGTTAAAGTGCCCGCGTACTAAAACTTAAAATTAATAAATACTATTATAAGTGTATTTTTCTACAAACGTGTTAAAAATGCCATTTTTAGCACTCCATAGAAGCCTTAAAAATGTAACTTTTTAAGGCACTGCTGGTAAAAGAAAAATGTCACTTTAAGGCACTGATCGAGTGCCATAAAATGTTTATGGCACTGCTGGTAAAAATGAATTGTCAAATTTTGAAAGCAAACGTCAAAATATTTAGATTTTATTTATTAACATTAATATTAATAGTACAATTTGTGCAATTTGACAAATTAATTTCCTGCACTGCTGTTTTACCATTTTCCATGGATAAGGAGGAACGATGCGCAGAAAAAATGGAATTTCCAGTCGAGGTTGACGCCACAATATCAAATCAACAATGGTTGCTAAGGTACGTAATATAGGATGCAATTTAAAATTATCTCCTTTGGATGTATTAATAAAGGTTTTTAAAATTGTGAATTCCATTTCTTTCGACGTAATGCAAGATATGTCTAAATACCCAATCGTAAATGGACCCAGGACATGAGGACAAGACAATGAAGAACACAGCTACCAAATGTCACATTATTGTGAAAACATTGTGGATATATGATGGTTATATATGTAAAATATTACTTAGGTAAAGCAAAAAATAAAGCTAAACAGGTTTGGATTTAAAAAACGTTCTCGTGTCACTGTCACTTACTCACTTAACTATAATGAATATGATAACTGCAAACTAGGATTAAAAACAAGAAAATTTACGTAAAATGTATAGAAAATCACAACACAAGTTCCGGCGATTCTAAAATCTCTGAATAATTCGCTTGTCAAAAGAGCATTTCGACAGCTAAACAGCGTCCGAATTATATTTGTGAAATGTTTTCGAATTCGAATTTATTTCACACATCAAATTAGTTCAAAACTTGGGTTGATCGAAATATTGGCTAATTCACTTGTAAAATATTTCAAAACTTGACCCCGAGGATCTGTTCAGGATTTGCTTCGCGAAAATAGCTATTAACATTTCCATGACAACGCAATGTAAACCAATGTAAACTAATGTCATCACGAATTCAACCATTTTACATTGTCAGTTCCTATTTTCATTTCTTTTCCTTGTAGTAGTAATAGATACCAGTATTTATGATTTCCAAGTGCACCAATAAAAAAAAACAGCGTAAAGTATTCGTGGATAACTTGTTCTATTTCAAGCACTCCGGCTTCGCCGTCGTGCTCAAAATATCGCGCGTGTTTTAAAGACCTTTAAATATACTATTATCGATACGATATAGTTCAGAAACATCCCGAACAAAATACACAGATTTTATAGTTTATTTCATATTGTACCCCCATCTTTGGTCAGTATATTATGAACCATAATTCACTCTAGTAGATATATGGGTACCATATACCTTTTGTAAGGTGGTAAAATATTGACTTATTAGGTGGTCGTGGACAAATAAATTTACCAATTCTCTGAAATGATTTAGAGAAAATTTCGAGTTTTAAACCAACACTCTTTTTTAATGAAGTTTACTGACGTTTCCTATTGACGTAAGTACGGAATCTACAAAGTGATTTCGTATCACGACAAAATAACGAATGAAATTATTGAAAAAAGTTGAAATTTAAAACCTCGTGGAACATTTAATCTTTGAAATATTCATAGTTTTGTTTTGTATGCAGTGAAAAAGTATTCAATTTAAATGAGGTTATTCTAACGAGTTTTTTTTGACCTTGATAAAATAAAATAAAAACTGATATAAATAGATTTTTTCTAAATTCATGCAAAAGACAACACTTTTGTAGAACACATTTATTGGAAAAAGTGGTTCTTTTTTGCACTAGTGGAACAAAATTTTTGTTGCACTCATCTGTCATTCTTGTGTAAGTTTTGTGATGATTTATGACGAACATCATTTAAATAAAATAAAAATCCAGAGCAAGTGTCTGATCCTGATTTAACACAACAATAATATATGTATATCTTACTACTTGGTCTCAACGAGTTACAAATATTGCAAAAATCTTTAATTATTTAAAATTCAAATGGTTAAGGCGAAAACCAGCTATGATTGAGTACTAAAAAGGTGGAGGCCGTAAAGATACAAAAAAGGAAAAGCGGTTTGAGTTTTAGTTCCCTACCTATTATTATTCTAATTTTCCAGTTTTTACATGAATGTAGAAAAAATATTGTATGCAACTCTTGCAAAACGTGTTTTTAGCACTCGACGTGTTGTCCAACTCGGCCTAAAGACCTCGTTGGACAATTTCACGTCGCGTGCAAAAAATACTTACTTTTTGCACTTGTTGCATAAATAACTATTTTTTCAAATATTTCTATGGGGAGAGGAGACTTAAGGAGTTATATTGATTGCCAAACTGTTAAGGTAGTGTGTATCATAATTTATATGGGTTTCTTGTTAGTAATAAATTCCATAGACGTTGTCGAATATCCCCAATTTTGGGAAATGAAGATTGAAATGAAATAAAGGTGACACATCCTTCATCAGATTATTTTATAGACAAATGTGTGACAATGCAGCGAAAAGATTGTTATTTTCTCTAGAACTGAACGAAATAAAAGCGATGGTAACCAAAAATTCTTAGTCAAATTTGGTTGTACCGACTTGGCATGAAAGGGTGCTGACTGAATCAGTATCATTCGAGTGATACGTATCATCATAATACGTATGTCGAGGGGATAGTGTTGCCAGAACTGGTACAATTTTATCAGACTTCGTACTCTCTAAATGTAATCTGTAATGCAATAATTTTGGTTTGTTAACTTTTAACAGCAAAATTCTCTAATGGTTAACAGATAAGAAATGTAAATTATATCGAAAGCTATAAATAGCGATACATATATTATTCGGTATTGTTTCGAATGATACAAACTGGCATGGAAAGTCCGGTACCTACACGGTTGACCAAGTTTTCATTCTAGATTATAATAGTAATTCAGCATTGACCACTTATTTGGTCAACTAAATTACCAGTTCCGAGGATACTTATGTGATCCAAATTTTCCTAAAAAATTGATAAAACCACATCCTCTCCTCATCTTCTGGTTTTCAGTGGAAGCTGGGGTTCATTATTTCACCATAGTGGTTAATAAAAGCATGCTTATACCATTTTTTGATCGATCGTATTGAAATAAATTTCAAATAAAATCATTTAAATTTTTTTGGACTTAGAAACCAGTAAACACAACCTACCGTCCTGACAACAACCGATGCTGTAAATAAACAAAAGATCGATCGCGCAAAAAAATACATAGAAAAAATTATCTATTATGAAGGTCCATTCTCTTTAGTTTTTAGTACAGGAGCTAACTTACGATTATAAAAATGTTAATTTGTATGAAATTTAACAGCCACGGATCTTCAATTTTTTGTAGCGAAGGGAAGTCCGTCTGCAACGCATGGGTATAGCACATTTAGAGCTTCATTTTCAATAAATAATAATAGTTAAGTAACTGCTGCTATTGATTCCAGACTTTTATTTGAATTGGTGTATCTTCAAAAAAAATCAAGATATTAAGGTGAAATAAATACTGAAAGATGGCGAAAAAGTTGGTCTTTGTAATTAGCTAAGCGTGAAGTTTACAAATTTCCAGAATTTATCTACAATACAATTCAATCAATTCAGTTCTTGGACAACGAACTTCAGCAAAGTTTTAGGTGGCAGAGTTTTTTTGTCGATTAGTGTATATATTATCTAGGAGGGAAAAAAAGAAAATATTAGAGAAATTGTCTTCACATATTAAATAAAAAACAAAGGATGTATGATAAAAATTCAAAAAGAAAGATATTCCTTTTTAAAACCTTCCGTTGGTCGCGCCTTAATTTATGAGTCAAATAGTCGCGCCGGTCTCCTAGACCGGGTTTAGTTAAATTGGGAATTAGTGAAAATAAATGTGATTTTTCATGTGAGCTATAGAAAAACATGCAATATTTAGATTTTTTAATATAAATCAAATAAAAGTATTATGTTGTTACAAAGAAACATTGCAGGTATTACATATTTGTAACGTAACATAAAATAAACTACATGGACCTTAATTAGTACAAAAATAATATGAACTTTCCATTTTATATAAATAAATGTTGAATACATGGTACAAAAACAACTAAACTACATTGTCGCGGCAAGTTTGACAAATAGCGACAATGTGCTCTAAACACGTATAAGTACTGCATTTAAAACAACAATACTTGGTACACATAAATAATGTATCACTAATAGTCGCGCCGGTCTGAGATTCCGGGAAACGCCCTAACACATACCACCTTACTCCCACGGCGCTCACTTACGTACTGCCGCTAAAAGAAAGCTGCGTTAGGAAGGTAGACGATCCCCGCTATCTCTCACTCCGATATTTAGAAAAATAGGCATTAGTTTATTATGCCCCGGTCCCTGAGACCGGGCGCGACCAACGGAAGGTTAAAATAATTTTAACCCCACATCCCACTAACCTGCACTGATGTCATGGCAAATTTATCAGTTCTAATTATATTTGAATGGTAATGGTACTAGGACTTATTGTCTTCGTTACTTGCGGTTCAGTATACAAAAAGAATCTAGCGCAAGTTTGCTTACTGAACACTTATTTGCATGAAGAAGCGCTTATAATTCTGTTTAATCACTCTGAAGTATTTTAGACACGTTTTTGAATTTAGAATCAGCTCTTCAGTGAAATCAAACAAAACGACCGAGACAGAGTCTTTAAATGGGAGATTTTTTTAATCAAGGATACCTTGCACTTTTTGATCCTACTGTACTAACTAGTAACAGATATTCAAAAGTGAGAACAGGTTTTAAAATACAACGAACAACGTATTGAGAAATAAACACCAATACAAATGACAGGTACTTTATCAAACACGTTGAATATTTTTTACAAAAACAAATTGCATTTTGTACGAATCACGTAGTTACAAAATAATACATTGATCTCGAATTTATGGAGACAGGAAGTTGATTTATTATTTTAGACCTTGTTCTGGGCAAAATGTAATTATTTATCACTTACGACCTTAGCGAGATACGTTACAGGTTGTAATTTTTAAATACTTCAAGAGTGTGAAATACTCTTACTGAAAGATTATTGGTAATTTCAAATTACGGTGTGCTACTCAGATTTAAAAACGCTCGAGTTGGTACCGAGTGGAGATGGTTCAGGGCTGCTATTTTCTAACTCATGCGAATGACTTCCGTATACGGAATCATGCTGTTTTCGTATAAAATTAAACAAACCGTATTTTCGAGCAATCGAAAAATATCCGTACGCGAGTTTTCTGTGCGGAAATACATCGCATGGTGAAAGGGATGCGAATTAATGAATTCGTATATACTAAATGCTTTGAATCTGTGATGTTCATCCACAGCATCTGTGAACTCTTAAAAGTAAATGTTTTTGTAAATTTTCCAGATCAGAGTTATGGATTTTTTTCCATAAAATTTATTAATTCCGTCTTTTTACTGGATGATATTATACAGGGTGTTCCAAATAAGAGTGACTGATTTTAAACATAAATGCCCAGCTTATTAATTGCTCCAAAGAGATGGGGATTTAACTAGTTTCACTAGTTTATCAAAGAGACTTTTTTAGGCTTGGCTGGCATTTCATCTCATCAACACAGGTTGTTTTAGTAATGTTGGTCAAATTCAAAGGGATATTTTTCCCTATTATTTTAAATGGATCACCCTATAATTTTTGATCTCATTCGAAAGAGTAATCATTCTCCTTACCAAAAATGTATAGTTTTCTATATTTTGTATCACTAACAACAAAAGATATTCGAGGTTTCATGTAGTAGTACATTTTTAATCAGTAGTTTTTGATGAACATATTTTGGTGCCTAAAAACAAATCATATTATGCATTTTTGATTACGTAAATAATTGACAACAAATCTGACAAACAGTTTATTTAGCTAGAAAACATAATAACATTATTCAATACATATAGAGAACGACTAACAATAAATGCTGCATATGCCTACCCTCTTCGTTTATGCATAACTGCAAGCGAAATTTAAAATTTTCTAACATTTCCTGCAGAATGTTTTCAATAATGTTCCTGACATTATTTTTTAGTTCTGCTAAGTTGTTAGGATTAGCATGAGTTGATTTTAGGCTTCAGAATACGTTCATATAAGACTAATACTAATTGAAAATGTACTACTACATGAAACCTCGAATATCTTTGTTGTTGATGAAACAAAAGATAGAAAACTACATTTTTTGAGAGAAGAATGATTGCTCTTTCGAATGAGATCAAAAATTATAGGGTGATCCATTTAAAATAATACATATTTTTCCCTTTGAATTCAACCAACATTACTGAAACACCCTGTGTTGATGAGATGAAATGCCAGCCAAGCCTAAAAAAATCTATTTGATAAACTAGTGAAAACCCCATCTCTTTGGAGCAATTAATAAGCTGGGCATTTATGTTTAAAATCAGTCACTCTTATTTGGGACACCCTGTATTTCCCGTTCTTTTTTTCATTCATAGTTATTAAAATATTTTTGCAAACTGACAGCAAATACTTTATACCTATACAACAAATCTTTAAGAAAAAAAACAAACTTGTAGATTATATTATTATTAGAAGTATTATTAACCTGACAAAAAGATAATTTGATATAAATAATCTTAGCTAACCTAGTCGCTTTCTTGTTGGAGTTGTGGTAGATAATATGCGTTTACACAGCGTTGCCGGCTCAAGTCATGCGAAGACAGCTGTGCGAGATGAATTGCTTTTCGCATAGATTCCAAAATACCAAAAGCTCTTGCCATACGAAAAAAATCCGTATACGAGCATTCGTATACGGAATCATGCTGTTTTCGTATGAAATTAAACAAACCGTATTTTCGAGCAATCGAAAAATATCCGTATGCGAGTTTTCTGTGCGGAAATACATCGCATGGTCAAAGGGATGCGAATTAATGAATTCGTATATACTGATGCTTTGAATCTGTAATGTTCATCCACAGCATCTGTGAACTCTTGAAAGTATGTTTTTGTAAATTTTCCAGATCGGAGTTGTGGATTTTTTTGCATAAAATTTATTAATTCCGTCTTTTTACTGGATGATATTATATAGGGTGTCCCAAATAACAGTAACTGATTTTAAACATAAGTGCCCAGCTTATTAATTGCTCCAAAGAGATGGGTTTTCACTAGTTTCACTAGTTTATCAAAGAGATTTTTTTAGGCTTGGCTGGCATTTCATCTCATCAACACAGGGTGTTTTAGTAATGTTGGTCAAATTCAAAGGGAAAAATGTGTATTATTTTAAATGGATCACCCTATTATTTTTGATCTCATTCGAAAAAGCAATCATTCTCCTTACCAAAAATGTATAGTTTTCTATCTTTTGTTTCATTAACAACACCCTGTATTTTCCGTTCTTTTTTTTCACTCATAGTTATTAAAATATTTTTGCAAAGTGGCAGCAAATACTTTATGCCTATACAACAAATCTTTAAGAAAAAAAAACAAACTTGTAGATTATATTATTATTAGAAGTATATTATTAACCTGACAAAAAGATAATTTGATATAATATAAATAATCTTAGCTAACCTAGTCGCTTTCTTGTTGGAGTTGTGGTATTTATACAGCGTTGCCGGCTCAAGTCATGCGAAGACAGCTGTGCGAGACGAATTGCTTTTCGCATAGATTCCAAAATACCAAAAGCTCTTGCCATACGAAAAAAATCCGTATACGAGCATTCGTATACGAAAATTTTCGTAGAAGTTAAAAAATAGCAGCCCAGTATACGATCAGGAACGGATCTATGTATGAGCTTAAAATGGATTGAGCACGGGGCCCCCGATAATAAACGGATAAAAAAAACAAATAGAAAATAAAAAACCAGAGATAACATTATTAAATTTAATATAATGAATATTCTCCAGACAGTAAGTGACAATAAGAATGAGAAAAGCTGCCATTTTAATTGTATTTTGGGAAAAATTTTAAAAAGATTCAATTCCCTCAACAAAAAAATTAAGACTCGTGCTTTGGACATACATAATTATGTGAAGACAACAATCCTAGTAAGGAAATTGATATAGCGATGGGAACAGGAGATGGATTATTTCAAAATTTGCAGATAAATCGACTTGATAAAACTCCCACGCACCTCTACAATAAACTTTCATTTAGAACGGATATGTATAATTTAAATTTAAGGTTTAAAGGTTTAATAACTCCTCCAATGTTTAAAACAGAAATATTCCGGAGCTCCTTTACCTATCAAATATTTCGATTGTTCAACTCCATTCCACAAGATTTAAAATCTGTAAGCATTTGTAGTTTTAAAAATAAATATAAATCTCTACTCCTATAATAGACAGGCAATAGTGATTACATCTCTACTCTCAATATCGTAATGATTCGTTATTTGTTTGGTATTTAAAAAAAATGAAGCACGCATTTTTTCATTACTAACAGGGTTAAATGGAAGAGGATTTCCTTAGTAAAATTTGTATTAATGGAAATGAGTTTCGCCCTTATTTCCATGTTATTGAGTATTTGATTAATTTATATTTGTTTAATAAAGTAATGACTGGTTGGAAATAATAAACACGTTTATTATTATGAATATGTTCAATTAAAAACGTATTTAAAACTGAGCAGGAGTCGATATATTTGTATACTATTTTGTAGATTTTTCTAACGGTCCTTATTACCAGTTGTGAAGCGAAATGTTCTTTAAAATGTACTATATAGAAATCAAATGTAGGACTGCCATGACAAATCAATAAATTATTTATCACTTCTTTCCATTAATATTCATCTCACCAAAGACCATGAATGTGATAAGCAAATAAAATAATTTGCAGCACAAAAGTGAAGCAAATTATTTTTATAAATGTATTTTTGTTATTTATTATGTTCATTTATTAAAACTCCTTTATTTAAATTATGTTAAAAGTTGAAATTTATTGTATTGATTTTTTGTTTACCAAAGATAAAGAAGGTACCTGTTTGTAGGTATCTACTTTGACCTTACTTTATAATGTATTTTCGTTTGAAATAAAATTAAAAAAACCTTTAGTATGATTAACTTTCCCTCATAATCCTTTTTTAGGGAAATAGGAAATAGTAGATATTTCAATAATTCCGTGAGTCCCCGGATATCGTTATAACGAACCGTTTAAATGTATTACAAACGTTAACCCTAATCACAATAATGTGACATTTGGTAGCTGTGTTCACCATGGTCTGGCCTCATGTCCTGAGTCCAATTACGATTAGGTATTTACACATACCCTGATCTCTCATTCGCCACGACAAATGCGAGCAGTAGAATAGATATTTCACATATAAGTGTCAATTAGTTCTTAAGTCGGAACACGACCATTTCGGAACACTCCCAATCTAGTAACTTTTAGTGGTGTGTTCCAGGTTTCTTAAAATACTCCTCTTAGTTTAAAAACAAGGTATAGGTTAGATTAGGTTTTTGACATATTTATATTGTAACTTTCCAGTTTTTGCATGAATTTAGAAAAAATATTGTATGCAACTCTTGCAAAACGTGTTTTTTGCACTCGACGTGTTGTCCAACTCGGCCTAAAGACCTCGTTGGACAATTTCACGTCGCGTGCAAAAAATACTTACTTTTTGCACTTGTTGCATAAATAACTATTAAACAATACAAAAATATGGCTAAATACTCGGAAAACATCAGCATTTCGAAAGTTCTCAAGTAATTGCAGTTACTAAGAGAAGTTAATAATTATTAATTTTATAGCCTTTTCGAATTTAGCTGAGTAGGATCCTAATGATTTTATTCATCAAATTATCGACATTTTTATATCAAACTTTTCTTTCTAGGACCAAAGGAAGCAAGATAATCACGAAAATTTCGTGGAATCCCTTTTATGAAAGACCCACCTGCCTATTAAATGTCCTTTATCACCTGGTGAACTTAATATTAATATAACGAATAGAACATATCAGTAAATTTATTCATTTTAAATATTTTAAGAAATTTTAGACGACCAAGGATTATTATTTATAATTATTATTGGAGATAACAAACGATAAACGTCATAAATTATTCAACACAGTTCCGATTATTCATCCATGGGATTCCTTCATACATGTCGATTTCCAAAAACTGCTAACACATAGTAGAAAATTAAACAGAAAAATTTTGGTGCATAGGTTAATTTGGTGACAAGACATATCGTAACGCTAGTAATCTAGTTCACAAGTTCAAAACCGACAAAGTGCGAGTATGCACAAAGGGTCCCGTACTATTATCTATTAGGTATACCATAACTCAATATTTTGTTAATAGCAAAATTAAGCTGATTATTTTCAAACGATCGTGTTAGCCAATCGTAATGAGAAAAAAATTCAAATCGACCAATAGCATCAAAATTACACTGATAATTTGCTAGTAGCAAATTACAGCGATTCTTTTTTTCACTTGTTAAAATCTGACATTTTGGTAGTTTTAATCAATAACAATACATTATTCTAGCCAATCACTCGGTATTATACTGACCATTTTACTAGGGTAAATTGATAACTGAACTGAACTGACAATTTTTTGTCTTGTCGCGGCAATTTTTTTTCCTCAATATCTAGTAAGCGGCCGTCACTTTTACACAATAACAATGAGATAATTATTGTTGTTGTTCATCGATATATTCTGTCGTTAATTTATCTTGCCAAAAAACACTCGAGCTTTTCTTTTATCAGATAAATTTCTCTTTAACTCAAAGTTTTTCCAATCACTAAATTTGCTCGAAAAACTGACATCAGATAAAATCGCTCCACCTTCGGTGTCATGTCAGTTTTTTTCGTAAAATTAGTGATTGGCAAAACTGTTTCGTTGCAAAGAGAAATTTATCCGATAAAAAAAAGCTCTTGTGTTTTTACTGTTGACTATTTCACTAGAGTAAATTGATAACTGACAAAATATGAAGGTTTTGAACTGGCAATTTTTTGTCTTGTCACGGCAATTTTTTGACGTTTAATATATCAAATCTACATATGTGTATAAAATGTATATTATTTTTTAGTTTTTTTCTCGTGAAATAGTCATGTCGAATACCACTCAATTAAAAATTTTGAAAGCTAAAATTTTTCTCTTGTATTCAAGTTTGTTGCTCTTAGGTAATTTGGCTCATGACATTCGCAAAATTGCCAAGCAACAAACTTTCATAACAATCGAAAAATTTTGATGACAAAATTTTCGCTCTCTCTGTATTATATATGATAAAACAGCTTCCTCAACGATAATACACCTTGTTAACATTGAAACGTGAAAATTTGTCATTATTGACAACTAAAAATGCTTCGAAGTTTATTGAAAAATGAACACAAACCTATTCAGTGCCAGCACCCTAGAGAATATTGAACATTTATTATAAAATTCCTTTTAAATTGATAAAAAAATTCTTTTCAAATACAACTCGCTCTTCAAATTTTATCCCATAAGTTTTTATTTTCATCACTTAAACTTTTTTAGTTGAGGCAAAAAAACTCAAACAAAGTTTTTAGAAAAGAAAAAATTATCGAGAAAATTTGAAGCACTCGTGGTATTACCTTTGAAAATTCCATCGCAACGGATGAATTTTAGTGGAAATTTTTTCCTCGTGGGTACTCAACAGCGAATTATATTGGAAATTTTCTTTGACGTTTATAATGACAGAATATTTTTTTTGGCAATCTAATTTTTATTTGTTCACATGATGATTTTGATTCATTTCAACTACAAGGTTAGATGTTTTCTAAATTCTTTGGACCATTATGATGTTGTTGGAAATAAACACATTTGGTGTAGAATTTTCTTACCGATAATACCAGACGAGGTCCAATTAAATCCATAAATAATTTGACCTCTAGTGGTATTACTAGTGACAATTCCACTGATGTATATCGTAGTCTGCTATCGGCTAAATAGGAAGGAACAGAAATGCTAGTGGATAAAAAAATCGGATACATTACGTCACCGTAGCTATGCTAGGATTTACGGATTTACTGATAGTTTATCAAGTGTTGCGTGGCCGGCACATCAGTTTCACAATAATAATTGTAAATGACAAAAATAGAATTAAACAGCAAATGTTAATTGCAAAGTTCAGAGCTCTTAAGGTATTACTTCAGAAATACAACTGTGAAAATTTCAACTGTCTCGCTATAATGGTTCATAATATACAGCCAGGTGACAGACAGACGGACAGCAAAATCTTAGTAATAGAGTCTGTTTTAACCTTCTGGAAACGGGACCCTGTCAATTCTTGATATAAAAGCTCCTAAAAATATGAGCGATGGATTTTTCCATTCGGAATGACAACCTATTTTCTTGGAATATGTATTGCATTTCATTAACAAATCCCAGTACTTTGTGAAAATAGTATATTATTAAACGAGCAATTAGAATTGATGATATTTATTATTCACGATGGGTGACGTCACCCGAGTGAATATTGGCCATAAATTGCAAGTAGAATACTACACTTTTTCTACGACCCTTAATTTCTTTTATTAAATAAAAGTCAGTAACGGTTTGGTATTACTAACCTCAAAATGTTGTAACAGCTACATAAAATAATTTGACGTATATTGAGATGGGCGATACTGTGTAAAGAAATCATGCAACGTACCTTTATAAATATATTGTTTTTAAATACTTAATATTAGAAAATATTTTTATGAAAAGTATCAATACTAAAAATTTAAATATTTTATCGATACGATATATTTTAGAAACAAATTTCCTGAACAAAATACACAGTTTTAATAGTTTATTTTATATTGTACCCCATCTCTAGTCAGTGTATTATAGAGTGTATTATGAACCATAATTCACTCACACACAGTAGATATATGGGGACCATATACACACTAGTTACATAAATAACTAATTTTGCATCGGCTGCTAGGTAATAGAAAAATTATAGTATGTAACTCGCAACAAAATGGCTATTTTGCACTCGTATGAATTGCACTTGCCACGACTGCAAAAATAAGTTTATATCATACCTATTAAAGGAATTTTAATGTTTAGAACAATAATTATATGTAATGAATCATAAACAAATCATTAAAAAAAAATTTTAATGCGCTGGAATTTTAACAACACACAATAAAATAATCGGTAAGTAGGAAATAACAATAGGAGTATTTATTATTATGGAGATATAGCAAATTTAAATAAGAATATAAAATTTTAATTTGTGAAATATGTAAAAATATATGAAAATTTACGGAGTCAACTTATACTTATGGTTGAAAACAATGGTATTTTCGTAAAAAGTTAGAATAGTATATTCTTCAACGAGTGCAGAATGATGGCTATAATTCACGCGGATGAAGTCACTCACTGCGCTCGCTCGTTTTGGAATCATCCAAGTGAATAATAGCCATTCTACACAAGTAAAAGACTATACTGAATTGTCAAAGTGACAAAACTGACATATTTAAATAAAAACTCTGCTGGTGAAAGACTTTTTAGAATCGCTGAAAACTAAATACATATCTTTCTTTTAACCGTCAAAATTGCATAAGTCTCTCTCATTCATCTAACGGATTTCATTTTGAAGTTATAATTAAACGCAATAAAAGAAAACAAAAACTGTGGGTATGTCTTTGTTGAATCGTGTGACCCGCACGATAGGGGGACATCTGACTATAGGTATATTTGACGTTTTAATAGAGACGATTTGATTTATTTATTTCAATTTATTTTAGCGTGAATTATGATAATAATATAATGTGATTGGCTAACGAGACTGAATTCTTTTTCATTATTCACTGGTGTGAAGAATTTATATCGTTATGCAGCTAGCATGTAAAAATAATGTGTGCGTTATTATTTAGTCGTGGAGATGATAATATTTATCTAAATTGTAAAATGTAACAGTTATGACTCGACAGGGATAGCTGGGTTTCAAGCATTTTCCATAGAGGAGAGCACTAATTTCTCTGACACAGCTTAACTGTCTATATTTATTCAATAAAGAGTTCACTATTATTGCTTATTTTACAGCTATCGTGGAGCAGTTTTTCAAAACCAGTCTGCATATCTACCTACAGTCTGTTCGCTGAATCTTTTCCCATGTATGAAATGATTCACATACTACTTTTTGTATTACGTCTCTTTCCTACTCACAGAATCTTAACACCCGAAATGAAACCGTTTGTTCCATTACAGCGTAATATAACAAACAGAGATAGCCATATGATGAATGTCGGCGATAGGTTTAACGCGAATCTGTACGTTGACGTCGTTGACAGACCAAAGACTTTGTTTACAACTACGACCTACGTGTTATTTAATGTATTGATGTATTGCGTTTGTATATTAATGATGACGCATGGGAAAAGATCCAACGAACCAACTGTACATGTCTATTCGAATAGAAGATAGTTCAGCGACGTTTCGAATTTGTTTTCGAGACAACCTCGTGAATTTTTATAAAAATGGAAAAAAATGAATTTCGGCGTCCAGCCATTTCTTTAGGTTTGGAAACAGGAATAATCTGGAATATTTTTTGTTTGCCACAGAAGAAAGTTTTTTGATTAATTTGATAATATGAAACATCATTTCAACTCATTCAGGCTCAAGAAATCCACAAGTTAATTATATTTACACGAACTATAACAAACTATTGACGGATTTTTAATTTTTTTTTGTTATCTTCTGGTTGTTCCTTGTGGTGTATTATTCATTCTTTTCTCTCTTATTTTTTGGGAATTAAACCACCGAAACGTTGAAATAAAAAATAAAAAAAACATTGTGGTTTAATTATCAAAAAATAAGAGAGAAAAGAATTTTTTTTGTTATATCATATTTTTAATTTATTTAAAAATAATACCCAGATGTTTTCTCTAAATCAAATTGCTGAGCCACAGTTACGTTTACGCAAAAAATTATGTTATGTTAAGAACAGCAGTTCGTGAACTTTTGAAAAAAAACCGGTGGACATGTGTATATGTCGGCGTCTATTAGTGAAATCCGTCATTCCCTGAAATGCCTAGTCATTTCACGTATTGCCGGCAAACAGCGTAATGGTACATTCGGTACACCGTTTGCCTAATAGTTTCAGGCATTCCCTGAGGGGGAAGGCATTATGTGTGTAATCCACATGAAGTTATTCAAGAAGGGAAAGGGAATATAATAATTGGATTCACCCTTCCCCTTCTTGAATACTTTTTTAAGGGAAGGCAAAACCTTCCGAATATACAATTACGCTGTTTGCCGGCAATACGTGAAATGACTAGGCATTTCAGGGAATGACGGATTTCGCTAATTGACGCCGACATATAGACCCTGATATCCTTTTTATCAGAAAACTATGAAGTGAAGGCGCCAATTAAGATTATTTGCTTAGTAGAATATATTATTGGAATTGCGATATTGTATATATTATAAATTTTGCCACTAAAATGTGATTATCTTTAAAACCGTTGAGATTTGGGGGTACTAACGCAGATATAACTTTTTTTGTTGTATAATAATGAGAATTTAATTATTATTTACAAAAGTAGCGCTAATGTAAAAGGAAAAAAATTTTGCGTACATTTAAAACGCATACGCAGACGCCCTATACAAAATACATCGAAATAGATACAAAATAATAATAACATCTAATTTTTGTGCATACTCGTCAAAAAGCGTTAAGGATATTGTAAAAAACAAAAATTAAAAGTTCATATTAACACCCTGTATCACTCTTAATATCAACATTCTATTGAGTCTAGTTGATTTAAATCTCAATATTTTAAAGTGAAGATTGTAAAGTAGGTACTCCTAAAATACTTAAAGACCACCCTGTATAGATTTACACAATGTGTCATGTCATGTAAATCTCTGTTACCCCAAAAAGAGATGTGAAATATAAATAATTGAAATTTGAAAATTATAAAATAAAAAAAAAGTTTTGCGGATTTGCAAATTAATGAAAAAAAAATTTCAGAAAATATCTAGTATTTTCTTTATAGATAAAAAAAATTCAATGATCCTAACAAGGTCAGATTCTAAAAAGATAATGGAACTCTCTCTAAGAAAATACAACTCAGTTTTCAGTGTATCCCCTCCTATATAGGTTAATAAATGAAAAGTTATAAAACAAAAAATAACACTTACAAAATTTTTCCGATAATGCTGAAATATTAATTAATCAAAAACGTACAAAAGCGCGTAAACGCAACTCGATTACCAACGGATCTTGACACCACCACGACTTGCTCTGACTAGCGTCGAAAAACTACTGCCATGCCGTGAGCTGGTAACACATGCGAAGTTCAAATATATATATAGTTCAAATTTTCTGGTGATATCACCTTGTCATTTTTGCAATCTCACTCATAATCGGTATTTATTCATTCAACATTTAATAATAATTATTTAACTGATATAAACAGGTGATTTATAATGTAACAATGATTCAGCAAATATACATATTTTTTTTAGAAAATGTATTTTAGTTTTTACCAATGTTCGCTAATTGCAGATTAATTAAAATTAATGAACACTTTAAATCCAAATAATATGGAAAGTGTTATTATCAACCAAGGTTAACAAATGAATGAAATGATTATCTACGGACATTATAATTATCATAGTAAATTGTTATTATTTTATAAGGCTGGGTATGTATAGGTGGAGCTAAGAGTTGAAATACTTTGAAAAGCCGAAAGTGTTAGAGAGGCTTCTAATGAAAAGACAATTAAAAAAGCTAATAATAATATAAATATTGTGGTTCCTAATAAAAAAAATGTTTATAAACAACAGTGTTCAAGAATCTGCATGGAGTAAAGAACAGATCCCGGAAGTTTGGAAAACATCCCTAATATACACATTGCGAAAAGTCTTCTCGCGATATACGATTTCCACAAGTACGACAAGGAAAATATAAGAAAAACAACTTGAAATAGAGAGAAGAATAATTGTTCGCAGTCAGCGATGAGTGTGTGTTCAGAGCCCCCTATATTAACCGCTGTTGCTAAATGTACGTACTTATCTGTAATTCCCAATTTTTGTCGCCAACCATGTTAAAATATACCACAATTATTAAATCGAAAGCAGTGTAAGTATAGATTTTATTTATTACAGATTGTAATTTGTCCAAATTTTTTCTTGAACTGTATTATTTTATTCTTATTTGTGTTAACCTCACTTATTTTTTAAAAGTCAATAATATTATCAATCTCGATTTTCTCCCACTAAAAACGTTATCCCGTGTTAAAAGTCAAATGCAAAATAAGGTATGTATTATTATAAGTTAGAAAGTACCAGGCATTCTAAACTGTCAACGCTGCTTTCATATCAGATTGGTAGATGGAGCTGAACACACGCTCAACGCTGACGGCGCACAATTATTCTTTTCTCTCTTCAAATAGTTTTTCCTTGTCGTACTCGTATAAAACGTATGACTCGAATAGATTTTTCGCAATATGTATAAAAAAGGAGGAAAGAAGGAAAGAAGGAGAAAGTTAATAACGTATAGCAGGGGTGCTCAAACTTGAGCTGTTGGAGATCGACCTCAATATTGTTAGACGACGATCGATCGACTTTGAGAGGCTGGAAGTATGTGTGATGCAGGATTTTCGGTAGGTAGGGTGTATCGTGGCATAGATATTAGTTTTACGCACAATATGCATTTTTTTAGTCAAGGTAAATGCAGGTCTGCTCTAAAATGTCAATAAAAAAACGCCTTTTGCCGCTAGCAGGGGGTTATTACGATAAAAAAAAAGTGATCAGGGGGTTATTCTGGCCTAATTGTGGATCGAATAAATTTTAGTAGTTTATTCATTTCATTTTGTTTTAGTGACCTACCTACTAAAACAAAATCTGTAAATAGTTCTATATCGGAAATTTTTTCTCCAGATCGACTCAAAAAGCACTCGCGATCGACCGTTTGAGCACCCCTGACGTATAGAATATAACAGTCCTATATAAACAAATATTTCAGTAAATTTTGTTACGTTATTATGTGCAGGTTAAATTTTTTTTTAAATTTAAATAATAAATTAAAAACGTTTAAAAAACTAGAAACTTGGAACACGCGTATCCCGTTTGAACGTACGAGTGGCCGGAATGCAAACAGAGTGTCTGGACACTAGTGGGGAAGAGATACTTCGATTCAGTGGCCGGGCACGTATTCCTTATCTGTACCTCCAGTGAATGCGTCTATTTATATTAATGTATTTTTCTACAACTACTATGGAAAATAGTCCCTTTCCCACAATTTACGAAGCTACAAAGTGTCACTTTGCCTAAGTCGTGGGAAAAGTTGCCCAAGCCGTGGGAATAGTACATTGTTTACCGGGTAGGAAAAGCTTAACATTCCTGGACGACTGTGAAGAACACAGAGTCCAGGAATGTGGCTTTTCCTACGAGGTAAACATACTATTTTTCCGCAAATCGTTTAAAATTCGACAGATATTGATTGATTTAAAAAATAACGCGATAATTTTATTCCCAAATAAATGGTGCTTTGAAATTCCCTAATAAAATTACTTGGGTTACTATGGAAACGTATTGAGGTTGAATTGTCAAACTTGACGCTTATAAATTTAATTGCTGGTGTTCTCGAAAGTAAAATGATAAGTGATGATGAAATTTCCATTCCTGGGACTCCTCCAGAGCTGGTAGAGGCAGTGAATACTGCTTCATTAGAATTATTGCCAAAGAAATCAAGAGAAAAGTACGAAAATGTATACAGACGTTTTATGGATTATGTAGAACACTAACAACTGTACGGAAATATCATTTCCTTACAGTAAGGATATGACATTTCCTTACAGTAAGGAAGTCCTGACTTTTTCTTCAAGAAATTTTGACAGGAATGTCAAAATTTCCTAGCGATTTGCGGAAAAAAATCTTTCCCGCGGCTTGGGCCACGGTACGTTAGAGAAAAAATCAACACAATTCTCGATTATAGAATGCTTTGGACTCCTGTCATAAAACGTCAAACGTTAAAAGTACCCAAATGGTAGTGTTTTAAAAGTAGAGAGAAGGTGTTTCTGTAAGTTTGGAGAAATTTCAACTAAATTTTGTGTTACAATAAAAAAATAATTAAAAATACATTTTTTGTACATTTTGAATACCTAAGTTAATTTGGTATAATTTAAAGAGGTTGAAGTCTCTTATCATTACCTACTTTAAATCAACACTAAATGTTTGCGGGTATAGCTTAGTAGCTACCGCGCTCTTCTAATACGCGAGCGGCATGGGTTCGAGTCCCGACTTTGGTACCTTTTTTTTTTATTTTTTATCATTTTGTTTAAAATATACTACTTTAAAATAGTTAAATTATCCATGACTTTGGTACCTTTTTTTTATTTTTTATTATTTTGTTCAAAATATACTACTTTAAAATAGTTAAATTATCCATTAATTTGCAGTCGTAGAAAAAGTATAGTGTGCAACACGTGGAAAAAGCAATTTTTCTCACTCGTGTGCTGAGGCACTCGCCTCTCAGGCTCGTGCAGCAAACGCACACTCGTGAGAAAAATTGAGCTTTTCCCACTAGTTGCACAATATACTATTTTAGCCGCGCGATTATTTTCAGACACTAGTGGCCGGACACAAAGTGTCTCGTCTGAAAACACTCTCTCTCTCCCACTAATTTCCAGACACTGTGTCTGTGTACCCTGTACAGGTCACTCGTAATACATGAACCGTCCAGTTTTCCATCCAGTTCTGAGAGATGGGACTTTCTTTTATTAAGTGTCCTGTTCTTTAAGGATCTTTTTTCATATCTCGGACATTTCAAATAGTTTTCAAGATATTTGCAAAAACCTGCACAATATATCTTTTATATTCAATAGATTGTTTTGCAATATTTACCGGTCCCACTTTTCCAGTTGAACATTTTTTTAAATTCTATCCTGAATCCATTGCGCTAAAAAACTAATTTTCGGTGTTCTAAATCAGGCTTGGGATTAAATGGAGCTTGTGACAGTCTAAAATCCCCAAACTTTGCACATTTAACATTATTATTTGAATGTCTCCCTTTGTTTGTTAGTTGAAATCTCTTATCAACATCGACGGCTGTTATCTCGAAATTAGTTTCGGTAAACGTTTGTTCTAATTTAGTTATCACGTCAGTAGATTTATTAGCATTTTAATAAATGTCCTGTACCTGTTAACGTTAATTAAACAGTACAAGTATCTAGGTACTTAATAAATCCATATAATAATATTATAAACAGTGGAAGATGTAAATTTGGCGAATTAAGAATCGAACACAATGTACCATATGGGAGTTTATTTTATATAGATATTGCGGCCAGTTGTCAGACGTAAATTGTCGTGGCTTTGTTATTACAAAGGTTTGTTCGTAGAACAGTCAGAAACCGCCAGGGGCATGCGCATTAAAAAAAAAGCGTTCGTAGACACAATTTGACAGTTGGTGATTTAAAAATCCTTTTTCTACGAGCGGGCGGAAAATTGAATTTTCCACACACATTTTAGTGCGGAACATTGATTTTCCCGCACCGTGTGGAAAATATTTTCCGCACCGTGTGCAAAATATTTTCCACACCAATATGTCAAATTAATGATACACTGGTATTGTCAGAGAACTGCCAGTGCATTTCTAAAATTATTTTGCTCGTGAATAAGTGAATCCTCACGCTCGTAGAAAAACTATTGTACCTAACACTTGCGAAAAATGTTTTTCCGTACTCGGCTGAACGGCAGACTCGTGCGGAAAAACTCATTTTCCGCACTTGTTAGGTAAATAGCTATTGTTAGAAGAAACAAGAAATTTGCGGTTTTGGATTAACTATCAGAATAATTTGCTGACCGGGATCAAATATTTAGTTTGAGCATGCGTTATTGTAAAAAGAACATGGAAATAGCTAACCAGTCAGTTCATCCTAAAATAAAACTTGATTATTTTTTGCACAGTTTACAGAATGGAAATGTAGGCAATATCGGTTAACTGAACGTATATGATTCATATACATCCTAGAACGTATAATATGAAATCCACCAATCAGAATTCGCGTGTAGTATTCGTCAACTCCCCTTTTTTGAATTTCAAAGAAACGTCAAAATAACTTATCGAAAAAAAGGCTTCCCTAGAAGCCCTGGATCAAGAATATTTATTTACAATAATAAACATAAATAAAATAATCCGTATAAATTAACAACAAATACTAAAAACAGAATAAAATTGGTATTCAAGAGGACTTCTGATAGACGTCAGCTTTTATAAAATTATGTAATTCATGTAACGTTATAGATATTGGGTTTGAACATTCCTCGGTAGTCGAGTGGTAAGCATATCATACTCTCGCGCGCTAGATCCAGGGTTCGATTCCCAATGAAGAAATTATTTTTATTGTTAATTTTATTTCTAAATAATTATTCCGCTTGATATTGATTGGTAAAATTATGAAAATTGTTGAAAATTTTGAAATTGAAGTTATATTACAGTCGAGATTACAGCTTATTAAAATGTTTATTTTCTAGATTTTTTAAGTGGGTCGTAGGAAAAATATACTGTTCGACTCGTGTTACACACTAGTTACACAAAATACTATTGTATGTCGTAAAACCATACATGTAAAAAAATCTCTGGCTTTTCATTAGGATGGCCAAAAAATGACACACACACATTACAAAGTTATTTACTTATTCTTAATTTTTTTTAGATGTATGACAATAATTCAAGCTTTTTCTTCAAGTGATGAAGAGGTTTCAGTTCATTTTTATCAAATACATCATTTTCGAGATGTCAAAATTTTCCACCTGTTCGTACAACAAAAATTGCCAATCGATTCAAAACGAATCACAAACGGAATGTCAGAGTTTGAGATATTTCCAATCAATTGGAAATTCTTTCTACGAACAAACCTATAATACTAGTAGTATTATATAAAAATATGGCGCACCATCATTTTCATCATGTAATTAAAAATTAAATGTAATCAAATAATAAAATTATTATCGCAATTACATTCAACTCCGCAATTAACTGAGACGTTCAACTATTAGATAAGAATATGGAAAAATTCCGTAAGATATTTACATCAATTTAAATAGCTACTTAAGCCAAAAAACTTTTTATATTATTTAATCGTTTTCGAAGGTTGTTTTTATGGGTATTATTCAACATAATTTAGTTATTAAAGATAACAATTAGGTGTAAATAAAGATTTATTGAACGGGATATTTCAGTAGATAATATTTCTATAGCAGATTTTAAATAGGAAAGTAATTGTGAAGTTAAAGTTCTCTAGCTGCGTTGAGCATTTTTTCGTAAAGATGGTTGCTTAACTTACAGATACTGTCATGCTGTACTAAGTAAGTTGAGGTTAGGTTAGCTTCTTCGTTCACTAAATAATTCGGCGGAGTAGAATTCTCTGGCGGAAAAAATTGTATTTGTTGCAACGAGTAAAATAATTCGTTTTGCATTGTTTTTGTATTATAGGTAAGTCAACGTAATTACCGTAAATTCGTACTTTATTTGTTTACTTTTGTGTTAGTGACAACTTTAAACTGTGTTTTTCTATTCAACTCAACAGTCATCATTTCTGAGGTTATATTCTTATAGAATCAGAGATATTATGGAAGAGGTTATGTTATTCTAATTTTTGTTTTCATTGCACTTTTATGTCACTTCTTTCCTCTTTAGGTACCATGCAAAAATATATGGCCAGCATTTAAAACTGCCTGTTCCTCATTTATGCACCTAGAAGAAGGTTCAGCATTCACAAATTCAAATAAACTTTGAATTGTGCTTTGAATTGTCAGTGTATACCTAATCCATAGTTACAAAAACAAAGAGAAAATAGGTCGGTATTAAAGATTTAAAATATTACTCAATACAAACGCAAAAATGAATTCAAAACACGAAATCAGACTTTATTTTTGACTATTATCAACCATACCTATTACTCCAAAAATAAAAATATTAGGAATTAGGAATCAAAATTTAGTTTGACAACACATAATACTAAAGCACAATCAAAGAAAAAGCAACAGTTTTACAAAACACACACTGAAAATAACTAAAACAGCAAAATAATACCACTTAAATATCAAAGGGTTTATATACGGCAGCTGATTTATTTTCTCGTTGCTAAGATGACATTGACATTTCAGAGCGCCATCTATCGAATTCTACTTTTCCTAATATAGACCGTTCCAGAACACCTGACTTTGACAGGTCCGCCATATTGTACTGTGTTTCCCAATCAGTTGGAGTTAAAGTGCGCTATAAGTCAGTTGGTTGTCGGATATAAATTTAATGATATCAGTGGCTTGATTTAACTGTGGTTTAGAAGAGTTTAACCGTGGCTTAAATCGCGATGCAAGCCAAAATTCAAAGTTAACTAATAGTTAAATTTTAAACCACTGTTATAATGACGGTGCAAGTGGCCATTAAATAATAAAAAACAGATAATAGATGGTGCAATATACTTTACTTCTTCTAGGCTCACAGGTTAGAACAAGGTGGTGTATTATTGACCGAGCACCAAAATTATTTCGCATCATTTTTGGTATAGCGCGAATTTTAAGCTAATGGCATTTTTATTCAAATAATTTTTTCTGCATTCATGCTAAAAACAACACTTTTGTGAAACACATTAAATGAAAAAAGTGGTTCTTTTTTGCACTAATGCAACAAAATTTTTGTTGCACTCATCTGTCATTCTTGTGTCAGTTTTGTGATGATTTGACAAACATAAACATTTAAATAAAATAAAAATCCATAAAAAGTGTCGGAACCTGCTCTACGGCAATAATATGTATATCTGACTACTTATGGCCGGTTGCACCGTATTCGCTAACTCACTGTTTAAAATAACACACTGTTAAAATTTAAACAATCGATAATCGATTAAATTACAATCACTTGCACCGTAATTTAAGGGTTCTTGGTTAAAATAAACTAATCAATCTGGGGAAGTTTTGCTAAATTACAATGGGTTGGTACTAACACCTAACTTCAGTCTGAGACTGTCTCAGTCAGACAATGATATTTTGAGGTTAGAAAAATTTTTTATTTTCTGGCAGTCGCCGGTATTTCCTATTTTGGTGAAATTTTTGCTTCAGGTTAGCGAAATAAAGTGTTCCTAATTTCTGGAGCACAAGGGTAGGCGTAAGTGATGATGGATTCAACCTCCACCAGCGCGAAACGGGTGCGAACATCAAATTTCTCACCAAATGAAAAATCCCATCTCATCGATATCATATCAAAATACAAAAGCATTATTGGAAACAAAGAAACAGATAAAGAACGGTTGGTTTCAAGAGACGAAATCTCTTGAAAAATATTAGATTATCCATGTTGTGGAAGTGGTTGGATCTATCATATACCTACCCTTCGTGGGAAACCCATATCAATATCCAATATATCCATATCATCTTCAAAGAATATGTCGTTGTGTTCCCAAAAATCCATTTTTTGGAAACTAAAAACTAACTCAAGCGCACATAGTACTTTTTTGAAGTTAGACACATAAGTTTTGTGTGTTTTTTAGGTTAGAATTCATACTACTGTGGTTTATTATCAATTTAAGCCTCCAAAATCAGTGGCTTAGTTTAACAGTGGTTTAGAAGAGTTTAACCGTGGCTTAAATCGCGATGCAAGCCAAAATTCAAAGTTAAATTTTAAACCACTGTTATAATGACGGTGCAAGTGGCCATTAGTCTCAACGAGTTACAATTATTGCAAAAACCAGCGAAAACCAGCTATATTTGAGTACTGACAAGGTGGAGGCCATAAAAATACAAAAAAGATGAGTTCCTAACCTATTAAATTCTAATTTTCCAGTTTTTGCATGAATGTAGAAAAAATATTGTATGCAACTCGTGCACTTGTTGCATAAATAACTATTAAATTGATAGGTAATTACAAGCAGCAAATACGTTGTATACAAGTTTTGCGCAAGTTTTTGTTTAACTAATATCCCTGGATTCTCAAAATATTTGAATTTGTCCATTATTGACCTAGGTTAATAATAGAAAAAATTATGCTTTTCAAGTTTTTTATTTCAACGTTTCGGTAACGTTCCAGCTACCGTTGTCAAGATGAACTTAAATGTTGACAACTATATAGACAATCAATTATTGATTGTTAAATTTTTTTTCGTTGTCAAATAGGGAGAAAATAGTATATTATTAAACGATCAATTTATGATAGCCATAATTCACGATGGGTGACGTTTGCGTCACGAGCCGCAGGCGAGGGGCGCAAGTCACCCAAGTGAATTATGGCCATAAATTGCAAGTAGAATACTATACTTTGTCCACGACCATTAATTTATTTTATTAAATAAAAGATTGAAACGATTTGGTTTTACTAACCTCAAAATGTTCTGACATCTACATAAAAATATAATTTGACATATATAGAGATGGGTGATACTGTGTAAAGTATCAATACAACGTAACGTTATGAATATATTGTTTTAAAATACTTAATATTAGAAAATATCGTTATGAAAAGTATCAATACTAAAAATTACAATATTTTATCGATACGATATATGTCAGAAACAAATTTCCTGAACAAAATACACAGATTTAATAGTTTATTTCATATTGTAGGTACCCCCATCTCTAGTCCATAATTCACTACAGTGTATTATGAACCATAATTCACGACAGTTGATATATGGGTACCATATACCTTTTGTTAGGAGGTAAAATATCGACTTATTATTAGGTGGTCGTGGACAAAATTAGTTAATATTTAGTTTATCTTGACAACATTGTTGTTCGATTCCCAAAAATTGAGACAGAAAAGAATGAGAAGATTATTAACCAATAATAGAGAAATTTTTTTAGTTGGCTAGAAGAAGCAATAATTGCCAACTTCACAGCTAGTAGTGAAAAAACATAATTGTATTCTATTATTTCCAAGGAACATACAGAAGATATTTTTCAATAGCTATGGTTCAAGAAAACCACATAATTAATTTCTTTTTCCAGGTAAAGATACTTATTTTTGTAGTGGAGGGTCTATTGTCCATTTAGCAGTAAAGATACTTGAAAATTTACAGAATACTGTCTGACCAGACAGCATTTGTGAAAATCTCATAGATGGTGCTTAACGTACAATTTTACACAATTAGGAATTAGAGAGAAAGTTTTTTCTCACTTCCTTTATCTCTGATTAAGCTAAATAGAATATGACGTGAGGACCCAGAACAATATGACCGACCTGTAAGTGAAGTCATTCTGGAATGGCCTATACTTTCCAGCTTCTACAGAAAAATATTTCAGTTTTGCTTCAGACAATAGAATATCTCTAGAAGTGATCCTTGAACTAAAACTTGACTGGTTAAATAAACATTTTTCCAAACTAAAGTTCTCTTTGCTTAACGATATTATTAACTATTATAAAACACAACGGTGAAATAGTATATTATTCAACGAGCGTGTAATGATGGCTATTACTCATGAGAATGAAGTTTGCGACGTGAGCCGCAGGCGAACGTCGTAATCATCCGAGTGAGTAATAGCCATTACACGAAAGTAGAATACTATACTTTTTCTATGACTGAGTGTTCACCTATCAATTCAAACGAACGAGATATTTAGAGAATATTTTATTGTATAAACTTAATGCTTTATGTCAAACAATTCCATTTTGAAAGCTACAGTGAAAATTCATTTATTGCTTACAATATTGATGGTGAAATTTGAGCAGTTGAATTCGTTTTCACTTTCTGTATCCATTCTAACAAAAAGTCAGCTCTAAATCACCTTCGGTAGGTAGGTAGGTATAGGTATTGTCAAAGTCAAATTATGACATTTCATGGCGAGTCTGATTCAAACATTACACCGAACATAGTCGTGTGTAATGGCATTCTTTGACGGTGATTGGCCAGATAGTCGTGTGTAATGGATCATTACACACGGGGCGTGGCTTGTTTTGTGTAATGCATCCAGTTACTCAACAAAAATGTTATATAAAAAGGGTGCATTTCTCAACAGTCATAGAAAAAGTTTATTTTTTGTATAATTTGCATTGATCAATTCATTTGTAAAAACTTCTAAATCATGGATGTGAGATAAAATTTTTGAATGGAGTTAGTTTGTAACAGTTTTCATCAGTTTTCATCCATTTATGTTTACCAAAACTACTAAGATAAAGATAAGATAGTAGGCTAAGATAAGTTATTAAAAAACTGGAAACCGTTTTAACTAAATAGTTTAAAATTAACGGGTTTAATGAAAATGAGCGACAAACTAAATATCTTGTTTCTTTCTATCAAGTAGTACCCTAATTGTTAATTCTGACATTGATGAATTTTAATTTTACAGTTTCAACATTGTCAGTTACACTTTAATAAACCCAAATTAGCTAAAAATTCAACGAATTAATGTATACAGGGTGTCCCACGACGATTAAGACAAGTAATATATCAGAAGTGGGTAGTAGTAGATAATTATACTTTTGAATTAAATTTTATTGTGGAGTGCCTAATAGTTCAAGAGCTTGCTGCAAAAAATCTAGCCTATCGATGAACTGCAGAAAATCAATTTGAAATTTTAGTACATACCTACAAGTACAAGGTGACCCAAATTGGTGTGTTTTAAAGGGTATCTCATAAAATAGAAGAGATAGAAGAAAAGCAGTTGAGATGTTATGACTTCTTTTTTTGTTAAAGTAACGATAGCCTAATCTTTAGTAACTCCCTGCAGTTGGAAGATATAGGGCGATTATTGAAAACTGTGGAAAACTACAAGGTACTATAACTTCTTAATTAAGAAAAATATATAAATACATACGTTATGAAACTTTTGATAGATTTATGGTCATATTATCCGTTTCAGGCTTAAGCTACAATTAATTAAACCAGGCTAAATTGTAAAGCTCGGCTTAGATTATGTTATCATGTACCATAGATAAATAAATGAGCCTTTGTTAAGCCATAAATAAATTTGACAACACCCTAAAAAACTTGAAATGTAATTTCAACCAAATCTGGAAAATGTCAACAAATGTCAATTTTGTTTTCTACAAGTTTCAAAAGAACGCATTTTTTTATTATTATTAAACATAAATTCAATTTTTGATGAAAAATTTAAGGTGAGACGGGTACCGAATTTTACAAGTACTGAAAAATAGAGGCACTGCTAGCATAAAACATTAACGCAGTCAGTACCTGATTAGCTGGGATACACTATTATTTCTAAAAATATACAAACAACCAAATCAGTTTTTGATCTTTATTTACTAAATACTGAGTAATACTTACAAATCACTTCCAAATTCCAATTGATCATCTATCATTTCCAGAAGTATCAAACTCAGGTATGTCAAAATATCTGGCTTAACAAGAAAAGCTCTCAATTTTGAGGACTTAAACCAGGCTTAAAGTGAGCTGAATTTACGGCCCAAATGTTTTGTGAAAACAGGCTTAAGCTTCAAGCTTTGCTTAAGGCTGGCGTTACATGCATCCGTTATCCGACGACACGATGTCCGAAAGTACTTGAAATTTCTTATATGTGTTTTTCTTGATTTACATTAATCCGATTGTCGTATCCGAAATCTAACCTAGAATTTACTGAGTTCTAAATAACCTCTAACCTACAAACTACATTTATACGTTTTCTTTGCCTTTGGTATGAGATATACTGCTGTAAATTCATAGTTTTTCTAGAGTCGGTAACCATACACAGATAAAATGCAAAAAAATGAGGTTAAGATTTATTATACTCTGTACGATATCGTATGAAAGTTGAGAACCATCGGAAGTAATATGACATTTGAATTTTCTGACCAATTGTGTTCATTTCGGATAGTCGGATCATCGGATAACGGATGCATGTAACGCCAGCCTAATTGCATACGGAAAATATGGCCATTAATATTAAAGAGTTCAGTGGCGCACAGAATTTTTTTGTTAGGGGGATCCACTATAATATATAAATATAATGCAAACTCATGCGGTTTTAAATGAGACACCCTGTATTTTTTGGCGTTTCCGTTTCCTTTTTTAATTCTCATTCACCTAATATGACATATCACATATCTATGTTCAATGGTTGGAGCTACAGTGTAAATAAACCATTTATGAATGTTATCAGGTAAAACACCTTTAAAAAAACTGAGCACTCAGTAACAAAATTTAACATTTTATCAAGAGGAAATTGATGTGTGACAATTTCATTTATCAAAATTGTAATTAATAAAAAATAAAACCAGATTAAAAAAAATAAATAAAAACAATAAACTTATGAAACAGCAAGAAACATTGTCCTAACAAATAATCTACCTATAACTAATTTTATTAGAATGTAAAAATTACATTAAATGTTCAAAATGCTGTCCGTTTGCATCGATTAAAAAGTTTTTCGTTTAAGTAATCTCCAACCAATGCAGCATAACCAAAAATAAAATCGGTGAGATAAAAACAAAGTAGGTAAATATAGCTGATTATCGGTTTTAAGTTGGTATAACCTATATTATTATTTTGAAATTATTGAATCCATTTATTTAGAAAAATAAAGCTATTCTCGATTGTGTAAAGCTGCGTCCACGCCGAGTCGACACTGTCTATCGACGGTTGTTGATCAACAAGCGGCAAAACTGCATCTGTTCACACCGGGTTGACAAAAATGTTTTCGTGCAACCGGCCGCAAAATAGAGGCCGCAAAATGATATTTTGCGGCCGTTACCCAGAGTGTAATTTTCTCTATTCTCTGTCTTTTCTAAAGAGACATAATGTTTATTGAAATTATGTAATTTTCACGGTAGCACGAAAAATATTGTGTATACTATGGCCGCGAAATGTTTTCGCGACCTCGAGATTTTCTTGCCTCGGCCGAAGCGGCCTCGGCGATAATCTCTCTCTCGGAACGCGAAAAAGCATTTTGCGGCCTTAGTATACAAATAACTATTGTCGATCAGTCGAAATCAACATGTCTGACGAAGATGAAGTAACAGTTTTTTTGTAATTCCACTTGCTTTTCGACGCTAAATTCTTTAGCAGTTTCCATGAGGGCATCGTGCCTCAAGTTTCTGTTCTTGTAGTTTTGGGTTTTTGAATCTCACAGATTTGTTTTTAATTTGTATGCTTCAATAAATGCTAAGACTTTGTCTTGTTCCCATTTCATTTCTACAACACACGGCTATGATGTCAATAATGCAAAACGTCACTGACATGACATGTCACTGAGTACTCAGTTTGTCGAATGTTGAACCATGAACGTCGAAAACACGTCCACACACTAAAGTCGATCGACTCCCCCGAGGAGCTGTGAGACCTGGTCGTTGGTGGGGGAGCCGAGTAGCTATTCCTTCTCGAAGGAATACGTGAAACCAAGGACAGCTCAACGGATTCCTGTAAAATGCAGAAATCCGATATCAGGATCTTCAGCGTGGAGAGTGGACTGATGTCCCGACGGGTCTGCTGATAGCCGGTCGATAGCCGGAGTCAGCGGGATCGTCGGACCAGCAGACTGCTTGTGGAAACCTGCCTGATATAAACCGTATCTAGTGGAAGGTGGTTGATGAGGTATATTCACTAGATGTGGGGGCTTGCCTTAAACAGCTGGCCAAGTGGAAGGAGACCACAATAAAAACCCTCCAAGTCAAGGTGGAACAGCATATGCCGAGGACTGCGTGGTCAAGGGGAAGCTTGATCGCTAATATGCGGACTCTGGATACCTGGGGACATCCAGTTTCAATACCCTTACTCCTGCATGCTGGGCTCTGCAGGAGTGGACCTTATGCTTCCCTAGCTACTCGTGGGATCAACCATGAATAAGAAAAAAGATACAAAACCAGGCGGGCATGCACCGCAACCGGGCACAAGTCGGAGCAATACATCCACAGTGCCCATTAATACAGGAGTATCTTCCTCACACGCGAGCAGACCTCGTGTAGAGGAAGTTAGAGAAAAACAGGAGAGGAGAAAGGCAGGGGCACCTATACCCTCAACCTCCTCAACTGGTGGAAGTCTCCGGGAGAAATCCTGGACAAAAAAGAAGAAACCCCCCCTTCTTCCTGAACTGGGTAAACCCGGTGGAAGGGATGATCCACTAAGGCGTGGACTTAGTGGAGCGGGGGTGAGATGGTATCTTCGCTTCCTTGAACAGGGACTCACACCGGAGGAAGCAAGGAAGAAGGCTACAGAACGCAGGAAGCAAGGAGAGGAGAAAAACATCCCTCCTAAAGGAGAAAAGAGAAAGCGGGAAATGGCGACAGCCCAAGCACCGCAAGCACAGGCGAAGAAGAAAAAGGAGGACAGAACAGTCATCCCCTCTTCATCTGGCAGCTATGCAGCTGCAGCAAAACTGGAAAGCATGGCAGTTCTCCCAAGGGCGTACCCTGAGATTACCCTCAGTGCGGACGACCAAACCTTGTTGGAGAACGCAATAATAGAAGAAATGTATGCTGGATGGGAATACAAACTCCAGTTTAGTGGCAGACCAGGAGTCGTTCTAATCGACTGTGAAACACCACAGACCGCAGAATGGCTCCGGTTGATAGTACCAAAGCTGGAGAGCTGGAAGGGGGCAGAACTGACGGTGTGCCAAGGAGACGACATCCCAAAAATGCATACCGCCACGATCTTCCTACCAAGAAGCAAAGGCGTAGAGGAAGGAAAACTTCTTCGATTAATCAAAGCGCAGAACGAGGGTTTGGAAACAAACCAGTGGAAAGTCCTCAACCTAAAAGAAGAGGGCAATGGCCTAGTCTTGAGGGCAGGAATAGACAATCTATCCTGCCAAAAAATCAAGAACAACGGGTTCACCATCCATAACCGGTTTGGGAAAATACCCGTACATGGCCTCAGAAAAGAAGAGGAAAGAAAAACTGTAGAAGTTTCCATTTCCTCCAAGGCCAGTGACGACTCAGGGAGTGTAGAAAGTCTGCACATCACCAAACTCCTTGGGGAGGAGTCGCCGCTGACCGAGGAGGAAATGGAGATTGTGTCGGAGGAAGGGGACAGTACTCTTTCAGAAGGGGACATCACCCTGACGAAAGAGGGAAACACCCAAGAAGACGACAAACAGGATGGTGGGAATTAACTTAGCTCAAGTTAATGCACACCATGCCAAAGAAGCATCGGCGGTGATCACAAGATTGTTCACCAAGGACCAATGGGGGATGTGTTTAATCCAAGAACCTTGGGTTAATAATAACCAGGTAAGAGGATTAGCATGTAAAGATGCTAAACTAGTATATCACACGGGTAGTGATATACCAAGAACATGTATTATGATAAGAAATAATATTAACTATTTTTGTCTTTCAGAATACATGACTCGAGACCTCGTTCCAATTCAAGCATACCTCGAACACAAGAAGGAGGGCAAAGAAATAGTGATAGCATCATGCTACTTTGAGGGAGATGGTCCTGCACCACCCCCAGAGGTACAAAAGCTGGTGAAGTATTGCGAAGAGAAGAGACTACCTCTACTGCTAGCATGTGATGCCAACGCACACAACACCGTTTGGGGCAGTAGCGACACCAACAAAAGAGGTGAGCAACTTTTAGAATATATCCTTAATAAAAACCTTAATATCCACAATATAGGGAATACACCTACATTTGTAACAAGGGTAAGGCAAGAAGTTTTAGATATTACACTGGCATCACAGGATCTAAGACAAATAGTAAAAGATTGGAGAGTATAGGGTGAACCGTCTCTCTCCGATCACAGTATCATAACATTCAAATTAGAACTGGGCATACCAGAGGCAAGCCTCAGGAGAATACCAAGAAAAACAGATTGGGACACTTATAACACCAATCTAAAATTAAATCTAGCACAAATCCAGAGAAAAGGAGGGGCTAAGCACCATCTCGACCTGGAAAATGAGCTAGAGGATCTGAACAGGGCAATAATCGATGCGTTTGAATCGAGCTGCCCTCTTCAAAAACAACAAAGCAGCAAAGATGCACCCTGGTGGAACAAACATCTGTCAGAACTAAGATCTCAAACCCGGTAACTTTTCAATAAAGCAAAACTCACCGGAGACTGGCAGAGGTACACCGAGGTGAGAAATACCTACTACAAGAAAATTAGAAAGGCTAAAAGAAATAGCTTCAGAAAATTCTGTGAAGATATAGACGCAACACCTGCTGCGGCAAGATTTTACAAAGTCATGGCGAAAAGTAGGGTTAACACAGATATGGCTTTGAGAAAGCCATACGGCAATTATACCGAAAATGAGGGGGAAAGAGTTCGACTCTTACTAGAAACTTATTTTCCTGGGAGCATCCCAAATAGGGGAGACAATCCTCTCGAAGCTCATAATAGACCTTCGAGGGCAAGTATTACAATGGCCAAACACATTTGTAGTAACGATAGGTTGAAATGGGCTATGAACACCTTTTCGCCTTTCAAGACACCGGGAGCGGATGGAATTTTCCCAGCATTGCTCCAGCAAGCTCAAGACGAAATTCTACCGCATCTGGTTAGAATTAGTCGAAGTAGTTTAGAACTGGGTTATATACAAGAAGCTTGGATAAGGGCAATAGTAACCTTCCTTCCAAAAACTGGAAAAAGGGACACAACAAACCCCAAATCCTTTAGACCAATTAGCCTAACATCGTTTGTACTCAAAACGATGGAAAAAGCAATTGACAACTACATTCGAACAGAAATCCTAGAGAGACTACCTCTCCACCCATGTCAGCACGCTTACCGGGCAGGCAGATCTACGGAGACTGCACTGGTACAACTGACGGAGGATATCCGAGGTGCTCGAATCTAGACAACCAAGAAACTGTAGTATGTGCATTTTTGGACATAGAAGGAGCTTTTGACAACACTCCACATGAGGCTGTCAAAAGAGCATTAGGCAGAAGAGGTGTTGACAGCACAACATCCAAATGGATGTCGGAACTGCTCACCACAAGAGTAGCAGAGACAAGGACAAGCAAAGACATTGTCTCCATCTGCACTACCAGAGGATGCCCACAGGGAGGAGTAGCATCCCCTTTAATGTGGAGTCTGACGGTGGACGAACTCTTGTGTGGTTTGACGAATCTAGGAATATCCTGCCAAGGATATGCCGACGATATTGTCATAACAGCCAGGGGGAAATTCGAAAACACCCTTTGTGATATTGTACAAAAGGGTCTGAACTATACAAATAGCTGGTGTAGGCAAGTGGGACTCAGCATCAACCCCACTAAAACCATCTTGATTGCCTTCACTAAGAAAAGAAAACTCAACCTCAAAACCATAAAACTTAATGGTAACGAGATTGAATGGAGACAAGAAGTCAAGTATCTAGGTTTGATTTTAGATAGTAAGCTCCTGTAGAACAAACACGAAAAGGAGATTACTCACAAGGCGAAAATGGCTCTAATGGTCTGTAGGAATCTGGCAGGGAGAAATTGGGGTTGCAACCCAAAAATCCTAAGCTGGATGTACACTGCCATAGTGAGACCAATTATCACTTATGGAGCCATTGCATGGAGCAGCAGAACTAGTCTATTGACAACGAGAGAAAACCTCTCCAAAATTCAAAGACTAGCTTGTATATGCATTACAGGAGCAATGAGAACATGCCCAACGGCAGCAATGGAAGTAATTCTCAACCTCACCCCTCTACATATGGTGGTGGAAAGTGTTGCAGAAAAAACAAGATACAGACTAAGTAGAGAGGGAATCATTAAAAGAAAAATCACCTCTTCACTTCTTAGAAATCAGACAACCTGGGACATGCCACAAGACGGTATGATGAGAAAGTACAACTATTCGAAGAAATTCGTTACAGAATTCACCAACAAGAAGGAATGGGATCCGAATACCATTACCAGAATTGGAAAGAATGCCATTCAATGGTACACAGATGGCTCAAAAGCAATAGGAGGAACTGAGATAGGAGTGTTCGGGCCAGGAACCAAACACTCCGAAAGCTTGGGAAAAACCCCAAGTATCTTTCAAGCGGAAATCCACGTCATAAGAAAGTGCGCCCAGTTCAATATTGATAAAGGATACAGAGGACAAAGGATTATCATAATGACAGATAGTCAAGCAGCCATCAAAGCACTGAGCTCTTGCGTAATCAGTTCTAAAATGGTTTGGGAATGCCTAGACAAACTAAATGAATTAGGCGAGAGCAATATAGTTACCCTACTATGGATTCCAGGACACACTAGAATAGAAGGAAATGAAATAGCAGATGAACTAGCAAAGAGGGGGTCTGAAATACCCTTCTGGGGGCCTGAACCTTTTTGCGGAATCAGCTCCAAGGTAATATTGGAAGAAATAGGCGAAGCCGAAAGAAAGAGAAGATCTGACCATTGGAAAGATCTAGTAGGGCTTAGACAATCAAAGATTCTCCTGGGTGACTACAACCTACGGAGATCAAATGAATGCATAAGTCAAAGCAAGACTGCGCTAAGAGTTTTAACAGGGATCCTAACGGGACATTGTCGCCTGAATGAGCACCTGAAAAAGCTCAAATTAGTGGAGGAAGAAGATTGCAGATACTGAGGCATGGAAGAAGAGACCTCCATCCACATACTTTCCAACTGCACAGCACTCCAGAATCCTAGAGCACAGTACCTGGGAGATTACTGGATAGAAGAGGAACATTTACCTAAGTTGAAGCCTGCAGATATCCTAAAATTCCTCCGGGAAATAGGACTAAAGGAGCTACTAGTTTCAGAGACTCTCCTCAGGAACTAAGTAGAAGTAAGGGGGCACAATAGATCTTTTAGGTCTCAGTGAATGTTACCCCAAATATACATACATACATACATACATACAAAGTCGATCGACTGCTCTTTGGTGTTTACCGACAAGCGAAGGAAAACAAATCGACATGTCGATCGATTAATTATGTCGATCGACACAGTCGATTGCCACGTACACACCAAATCGAGAACGTCGATCGACAGTGTCGACTCGGTGTGGACGCAGCTTAAGATTAGTAAGTAACAACTGTCAACAAATGTTAAATGTCATGGAAATTTTTCCCGTAATAATTTTCAACAATTTTCGAAGACGTCTTAAAAAAATGTACTCCAGTTGACCATTTTTTTCGTTGGTATGAAAAATTTTAACGAAGACGGTTGAAAGGTTTTTGGTTGTTGGTAATTAAAACACTTCTCAAGTTGTGATTAGTGGTTGATACTTTCTTTGTTATTCTCACGTAAAAGTATATTTCCTACTCAATTTACATAAAACTGTATTTACCTGACCTTCTATCAGCCGATCAATCAGTAATATCATAACTTTCATGATAATTTTATATTTAAATGAGATAGTTTGTTTTCGTTTCCTTATTTTCATTCAGTTTTAATTATTCTGTATATCCCTTTGACATTGATTTTGAATTTTAGTTAGGTATATTCCGTTAGGAAGAATATTATTGTTTATAATTAATTCATAATTAATCGATCAAAACAACTTGTCGTAAGTCCGATCATAATTATTATAAGAAGGTACAGCCTGAAAATATTAAATACTTTTTCCAATATAGTACTCGCTTTACGTACTACTCTGAACACAAGATTTAAAGGTTGAATTTTGAAATTACGTTCCTGCTTCCTCTGCTTCTGCCTATCCGTTACCTTTGTGTTCCCCGAGCGCCCGCATCGTCCTCATTTTGTTTGAAGTGGGGTAAGGTAAGTTCTTTCGATCGATTAATTATATATATTTCAGGTCCTGCCGGCTGACCTCAATATCACATAATTTTTCCGTTGTACCTACATGTTTAAAGTTTAGTTGCTGTAAAAATGATCATGTAGGTTTAGAAATGTTAATACCAAACAATATAAAAATATAAACGGTAACGAACTGAAAATTATGGCGTGCCGTTTCGGTACTTAATAACATAGGTAGTTTTGAAAACAAAAATAAAAATATCTCGCCCTTCAAAAACGTTTATTCCGTAATTATTCTGTTAATGAATTAAAATGATGTTTTTTTTATTGGTGAACCCTTTTACCTATTTAAAGCACGGCCCAGCGTGATTAAAACGAACTTTAAAACGCGCGTTTTTTAAAGTTACCATGGCAACAACAACATCTCGAGACACGAAGTGTCTGCCATGCGTCCATACCGAGTCGACACTGTCGATCGACTTCGACTCTGTCTATCGACGGTTGTTGATCGACAAGCGACAAAACTGCATCTGTCCACACCGAGTTGACAGAAATGTTTGTCGATCAGTCGAAATCAACATGACTGACGAAGATTTGAATATTTATTACAAAAAATCGGGCCCAAAATTTGTAAGGAAGATACCAATTATAGACCTGCCATTCCCATAACGGAGCGTCTTGCTTTTCGACGCTAAATTCTTTAGCAATTTCCATGAGGGCATCGTGCCTCAAGTTTCTGTTCTTGTAGTTTTGGGTTATTGAATCGCACAGATTTGTATGCCTCAATAAAGGCTATGACTTTGTCTTGTTCTCATTCCATTTCTACAACACACGGAAATGATGTCAACAATGCAAGACGTCACTGAGTACTCAGTTTGTCGAATGTCGAACCATGTCGAACGTCGAAAACACGTCCACACACTAAAGTCGATCGACTGCTCTTTGATGTTAACCGACAAGCGACGGAAAACAAATCGACATGTCGATCGATTAATTTTGTCGATTGCCACGTACGCACTAAATCGACAATGTCGATCGACAGTGTCGACTCGGTGTGCTTAATGTCTATGCTTAATGTCTAATGGTATAAACGTCTAAATGACAACTTTTTTATTATTGATCTGACAGGAGTAGGTACTTTGTAACGTCAAAACCTTTATTTGAACAATATTTAACAATTTCAATTTTATAAATGAAAATGGAAAGTGCAGGTGATATTGTTTGAGATATTATATTTCGATTTTTCATATTTCGATTTTTCAAATCAGAGGAAATGGTATTTAATTTGATTCTATTAACATTTCCATGACAACGCAAGGTAAACTAATGTCATCACGAATTCAACCGATTCAACCATTTTACATTATCAGTTATTTCCATTTGTTTTTCTTGTAGTACCTAGCACCAGTACCTAGTAATAAATACCAGTATTTATAATTTCAAAGTGCACCAATAAAAAAAAATAGCGTAAAGTATTCGTGGGTAACTGGTCTCTAAAACACTTGCTCGAAAAATCGCGCGTGTTTTAAACGGGTCTGGTCACTTGAGCGAACGTTGTAGAAATCCTCTCAGGTATATTCATTCCCACTAAAAGGGTACTGGTCACTTGAGCGAAAACGAGGGATTAAAATTTAATCGTAAAACAAGGATGCCGCCTTTCTCACAAATACGTACATCAAACTACTACTTACTTATCCAAATTTAATACGTAAAACAAGGATGCCGCCTTTCTCACAAATACGTACATCAAACTACTACTTATCCATGCAAATATAATACGGAAAACAAGGATGCACCCTTTCTCACAAATACTTACATGAAATTAGTACTAATTTTTTCAAATTTTAATACTGAAAACAGGGATGCAGTCTTCGCTTGACTGACCCAACATCGAAAATAAATTTTCGCTCAACTGTCCTGTATTATTAGAGAAGCCATGTTGATTTCTGAGAATTTTCGCTCAAGTGTCCAGCGCCCGTTTTAAAGACCTTAATATCCACTTATACTTTAATATACTAATTTCATAATTTTAATATACATATTGCCATTATGAAAAACATAATAGAAACTGCAGATTTACAATTATGAAAAGCATAATAGAAATGCAAGAATTAAAATTATGAAATACATAATAAATATTCGAATTCTTATTATGTATTGAGATTTTGTCCATAAGTATTTCAATTCACAATTGTAGGTAATAATGGAAATTGAATTTCTATATGTTTTCATAATTTTACTTATTGCATTTCTATTCTGTTTTATTAATTTCAACTCAGCACTTTCTATTATGTTATTCATATTGGAAATACGTGTATCATTATTATTAGAATCATAATTAAAATTCAAGTATTAAGATATTGAAAAGTATAATGGAAATTAAAGAATTAATATTATGAAAAGCATTATACAAATTCAAGAATTAAAATTGAATTGAATTGAATAAATAAAACAAAACGGATTTGTATTATATTTTTCATAATTTTTTTCTTCAATTTCCATTATGTTTTCAATAATTTTAATAGTTGAATTTTCCATTATGTTTTTCATAATAATAATACACGAATTTCCATTATGCAAAACATAATAGAAATGACCGATTTAAAATTATGAAAAATATAATCCAAATTCAATTTTCATTTGAAAGTATCAGAAGGAATTGAATTCTCAATTCTATCGTGATAAGTTGAGCAGGATGATAAAATATCACAAGCAATATTACTACTACAAGATACCTACTCCAATAATACGCCGAATTCTGAGCAAAGTAGTTGCGACTTCTCTGGAACCCATACTTATATACACAACAATTATTGCTCACTGCTCACTTCAATTAGTTTACAGGGTTATCTCTGTTTACAGTTTATACAGTAAGGTGAACAAACAACCACAAAAATTGACATAACAAATGGTGCATTAGGCAACCTCACAACATAAGGGAAATTCAATTTCTATTGTTTTCCATAATTTCAATCCATGAATTTCAATTCTAGAACAGAATAATTACAGAATATAAATGTTTGGAAAAAGAGATATATATGTTATCCTAAATGCCAAAAAGGCACGACATAGAAATTCTTATTCTAATAGTAACTTTCATTTTTATTTTCCAGCTGTTAAAAATTGTTTTTAAAAGATTCTAGTGAAGGTCTATTGTAGAATTTTATAAAAGTTGATGACCCTGTACTACAACCAGCTGTTTTTCTGATAATTTCTATGAAACACGGAAGTAAATCGAGAATGGGTTGAGAATAGTCTGGCCTTGATGTTTTAACCAGGTGTAGGATAAGTATTTTCACTCCGGAATCTGTAAAAACCATATTGATAAGTTGAAGAGTTTGTATTCTTTGTGCCGTCGCTAGCGCACTTGCGAGACAAAACTTGTAAGCAATCTTCATTTGACTTTAGGTATAATGTAGTACCTGTTCCGGGTTCCACGTTTCGTCATACCTCGGCTTAGTGGGTCGAAACCTGAATATTCCTTTTATCAAGCGTTTCAACTTGTTGATCTGCTCCCAAGCCTCTCAATGTTACAAGAAAGCGCTGTTCGGTGGGATCTGAAGGATCCAAAAAACGTTGTTTGTAGTCCCACGAGGTTCTGGCGGAATTGAGATATTTTTTACCAAAAGGTGAGATATTTGATGCTCTGTAGTGATTCCACCATAGTTTGAACGTGGTATTATACTGTTTTAGCGTATCATCGCTCAACGATTATCCATGGTTGTTAGGATATTCCCCAGTATTCCTTTCGCCACCAGGGCTGCGCTTACCAGAAGAGCACTAGCATGATGCTTGATGCTCTGTCGAGGATGATTTTTTGAATTGAGCATGGGATCATCGTGAGCGGAGGGGAAATATGAAAATTTAAATCACTCCAGCTGATGGTAAAAGCATCTGATCCAGGAAATGTATATATTGCATTTGTTATTAGCAACTAACGCAATGGCCTGGCCTGTTGGCTCTGCCAGTGCCAAAAACTAAGAAAATTATTACTCTATGCCTAAAGACGCGTCCACATTATGTCGATCCAGTGTGGATGGTCGCCCGACATTGTCGATCAATGTCGGGTCGAATCGAATGCAAACCCGGATCAAGTCGGTACGGATAAAAGGAAGTCGAATCGACATGGCTAGTTTGGACGTGTCGAAGCATGCTACTACTGTGTAGTATCTCGATATGGATTGGAGTGAGGAGCAAACGCTAACTTTCATTGATATGTATCATCAACCTCATCTAGCAGTAAATCCTTTATAAATTCCTTTGTATGATATTTTTTCCTACCTTTGACAAGGCTGGGTCGTACCCAAAAACTTAGAGGTCGACGAAAACGCTGTTGCTGGTTTCCAACAACTGCAAAAATAATTGTAGCAGCAGCTACCACTACAGCATCTTCTTTATCACTCATAACTAAAAATTGTAATGACGTAAAACGAATTCAAAGTATTTTCAGTTTTGATGTCGGCGATGTATGTCGGTCAACACGTCCACATAATACTGACGATGTGGACGAGTTAAAAGTCGAACATGTCGAATGAGATGAGACACCATTCGACATAATGTGGACGCGGCTTATACAGGCTTTAGAAGTTTCGTTAATATCCAGGGTGCTGTTGTCAGACCAAAAGACAAACATTGAATTTCTATGTATTTCCAAATCGTAGATACCCTTTATGCTTAGGCTATCCGAGCATTCTCGATTTTGAAGTGTAAAATCTTCAAAAACGTATTCTGCTGTCTTAGATGTAAAGTATAACCAATGTTAATTTGATGACCCATATTTTTAATCCCATTGAAGAAAGAAGCCGCCCAATGGTTGTGAAATAATGTATACACGCGTATATATTTAAAACAACGCGTTGACACTGAACATGTAACTCTTTGTTTTTAAATTCGGCTCGATCATCAAATTATTAGATTCCCGTGCATCATCTTGGACTGTCGTTTCAAATGGTCTCCAAAATGCCGTTCTAATTAATTACAAATGAATTATATTCTCAAAACTTACCCTAACGTCTACGAACAAATAAATATTATATTGATATCAATTCATTCAATATAGGTATTATTATTTCATTAAACTCACTCAAACAAGAAATAGATACTACTATATTATTTTAAATAGGTATACATATAAATATACAAACAGAATTGCACACGCCTATGAGACTTATGAAAGTAAACAACCCTAATCCCATAAAAATTTTTATGTTATAGTGGACCACCTTAGTAGCTACCCGAATTTTTCGATATTATGAGCAATATTTCACTCGGTAACTGGCGATACCCTGCAGGTGCACCTGCGGTGCCAGATTTTCAAAATATATCGGGCATACATGAAGTTGTTCTAATTAATTTCTCTTTTTATAACAGTTTCGAGCGACTTTTTATAATTCTTACAAATAAATTTATATATTATTATGTATTTTTTATTAAATATTTCCAAACTAGTTTTCTAAGAAAATCATGAGCTAACAGTATATTGAAGTAATGGGAAACATATTATGTAAAATGAGCACAACAATATCAGAAAATATATCTGACAACATTGCTTTATTTTATGGTCCTCAAACTGAAAATGGTCAAAGAAGTCGTTATTTCCCAATCCCATATTTGGTCTGATTGAAGGAGGCACTGGTTAATTACTCCAATTTATATTAAGTTAGTAATTTCTGAAACATTACACTGGCTCTTAGATTAGTAACACAAATTTAAATGAAGATTTATCAATGCTTAAGGGCTCCCGCTAGGAAAAAAATATTTAGTAGTAAACAGTTTATTATTTCATATAATATCAATGGGTATTTTCCTCGTCGATAAATATATTTTTATTTGCTAGATTTTACGAGGACATTTGATAAGTTTCGAGTTTTTTCGGTGACATAATTAAAATTTCAACATCAATAATAATAAACAAAAACTAGCAAACATAACGGAATTTATAATTAAATATTTTTCTGTGAATAATACAAAAATAAACTATCGTCGAAATTTACATAAACAAATGTACAATCAGGGCAACTAAAATATTAAAGAACGATTTGTTTGCAACTAGACTGCTTGACACTGTACGATAGGCACCTTCATAGTGAACAAGTCTCAGGCCATAGGTACCTTACTGGGTCACTTTTATTTTTTTTATTTTTCATCCAAGTCCAACTTTCCATGATCGCGCGCCGCTAGGTCGCATTACAATACGATTCACCGCAATAAGTAAAACCATGGACGTATACGTCCATGAGTAAAACCATCAATTCTAGTAAGCTCAAAATTTTACATTAGTCTATTAATAAATGACATAGACCGTGGGCTCTTGACGCGTCGATTAAACCAATGAATGTTATGTACTATGTCCTTTTAGGGACTTAGGGCCGGTTTCATAATTCGATAGTTAAAGTGCCTTTAGTAAAAGTAGACTTTATCTTAAAGTATCCTTTAAGACGACTTTAAAATAATTGCGTTTCATAATGAAAGTAGCACCTTCTTTTAATAAAAGTAGCATTTAGCAGAGTTGGCAGCCCTGAAATCTGTTTTTCGATACCTTTGACACTATTTAATTTAGTTATCTAACCTAAAATTATTACTTTGACGATCAAAAAAGTCAGCATCATCATAAATTTCAAAGTGAAACTTTGTCTTTGAATTATTTTTTATTTTTTTCAAATAAATTACTCCGTCATCGGATGATGAACTAGAGCTGGAAGAACTATCAAGCATGTTCATCATTTTTTCGTGGAGTATTAAGCCTGGTTTTCAAAAAAAATGGAGAAAACTAGGATATGTTTATTTTAAAGCCACTTTATCTTCTGTAAAGTTCAGAAATTCGCACTTTAAGTTAAAGGAGACTTTAGGCACTACTTTATCTTAAAGTACCCTAAGGGCCGGTTTCATAATTCGATAGTTAAAGTGCCTTTAGTAAAAGTAGACTTTATCTTAAAGTATCCTTTAAGACGACTTTAAAATAATTGCGTTTCATAATGAAAGTAGCACCTCCTTTTAATAAAAGTAGCATTTAGCTAAGTTGGCAGCCCTGAAATCTGTTTTTCGATACCTTTGACACTATTTAATTCAGTTATCTAACCTAAAATTATTGTTTTGACATGGCTTTGACGATCAAAAACGTCAGCATCATCATAAATTTCAAAGTGACACTTTCCCTTCGAATAATTTTTTATTTTTTTCAAATAAATTACTTCGTCATCGGATGATGAGCTAGAGCTGGAAGAACTATCAAGCATGTTCATCATTTTTCGTGAAGTATTTAGCCTGGTTGTCAAAAAATATTTGTTTTAAAACCACTTTATCTTCTGTAAAGTTTAGAAATTCGCACTTTAAGTTAAAGGAAACTTTAGGCACTACTTTATCTTAAAGTGCGATTATGGGACCACTTTTTCCACTTTAAGCCAACTTTAATATTTAAAGGAACTTCAAGTTGATTATGAAACTGGCCCTAAGGGCCAGTTTCATAATCAATAACAATAATTTTAGGTTAGATAACTGAATTAAATAGTGTCAAAGGTATCGAAAAACAAATTTCAGGGCTGCCAACTTAGCTAAATGCTACTTTTTTTAAAAGAATACTTTCATTATGAAACGCAACTATTTTAAAGTCGTCTTAAAGGATACTTTAAGATAAAGTCTACTTTTACTGAAGGTACTTTAACTATCGAATCATGAAACCGGCCCTTAGATAGCCCTGTCAATCGAGAAAAAGTGCCTCCCAGTCCCAGCGTCTATGACCAATCCTTGCACTTGCTATGCTCTCCATTCCCAGTTGTCATTAATCGTAAACAAATGTCAGAACAGTGACAAATAGTAGAAAATTGCCGGTTCGTATGTCTCATTCTTGACCCTTTTTCCACTGGAAATGGAGCTCATAGCAGGTGCAAGGACTGGTCAGACGCTCGGAGGCATTTTTTCCAAGTTGAGTCTGAGTAAGGGCATATTGAACATTGATTACAGACACTTATGATATCATGTGCCCACGGTCCAGCAGCTGTTATTAAATGCGAAAGGGATCGACAAACATAATATATGCTCGTTGAACGTATGCCCGGTCCAATTATTTCTTATTTTACAGCAATTTCGTAAAACATATTTTGTGTCATAAAAATATTATGTAGTTCAAATGAACGCTACGAACACGAATTTAAGCTTTTGCAATTTATTTTGGACACGACATTATTCGACGGGATGTTATTAAACTGAATACACACTAGTCCTATTCTTGTATTTATAAATAGCAAAGATTACAGAATAAAAATATTTTTATTCTGTAATCTTTGTTAATAGTTTCAATAACCTTCTAAATTTTTTTGGAACCTAAACTTGTTTTCAACCATCAGAAGGTCTTTTAATACAAATGATACTTCATATTTGTTTACTATTAATTTTACTCTTTAATCGTTTTGTAAACATAAAACGTAAAATGTGCGATATTAAATAGTGTATTAATTTATTGTGAGTCGCAAAATTTTATCAATATTTTCATGTACGGTCCATTCGATACATAAAAAATAACAAATAAACATAAAATACACATTCCAAAACGATTAATTCTACAACATGCAGTTGAAAAACGTTACAAGATCGCCAGACATTGGTCTAATAATAGAAAAACGTGCTACCTATTTTTAAAAATGGTTAAGTCATAGTTTTTGAAAATAAAGTCGAAGATAAGACTTTTTTGATTTAGATTTTATAAAGTTATCATCTTTTATAGATACTACATTTCTAATTTGTTTGAAGTATAAGATTTTTTTATCCAATAGTTAGAAACCTTGATAATTTTGTTTAATTTTTTATGATAGAAAGTAGTTCGCAACTCAAAAATTTGATAATTGTATCTTTATTCTTTTTAAAGAAAATGAATTAGTTCCACACTGTATCGCTCCCTGTATATTACACGTAAAATTATAAAAAATAAATTATGCAGCACGTGTAGCTAATATGTACTAGTTACACAAATAACTATGAATGAAAGTACGCTGTATAAGAGACAAGATATCTGTTTATTTTATCTCGAATTCTCTAGGTTTCTCGCTATGTACCCAACGCATTTTTTTTCAAAAATGCAATTGGGGACGCGTGGTCGTAGGAAAAATATACTATTTTCGTGAAGGTCGGCGAAAAAGTAATATAAAAAGAAATACTTAACTTTCCGCACGATCTTAGAAAAAAGAATATTAAATGAAATATTTCATGGAATAAAAAATAGAATATTTCGTAGAATATTAAAAAACAGCTAAAAAAAATATAGTCCTCTCACACTAAAAATGAAAACATTTGAATTTTTTGATGGATTTATTTACGTAATCAATTGTATCCACATTTCTCCGGATTTACCACTTTTGAAGCTAGTTTCAGGGTCAGGGCAGAAGAAAAACAGAGATTTTTGCCATCCTTAGTAAATTTTAGTCTGAATTTCAAAATCCTAACCTGCTTACGTTTATTTTATGTCCTTCAATTCTTTGTTCTTGGAGAATCATAATTTCAAACAACAAATAAAACTGAAAACAATAAAATATTGAAAACTTCAAATCGAAGGGTAAACCGCAAGTGGAAATATATGGAATATGGAAGCATGAGGAAGTTTTGGTGGAAGTAGGTACCTATGTGGAAGTTTAATACAGAAATTTGACGAAGTGCGGTGATAATAATAATTAATTTAGAATTATTCAATGGGTCCTTATACAAGGTATTAATGAATAGGTGTTACAAACTGAAATAGCATGAAGGAAATGCAAAAATTGCTGTAAAATTTAATGTCGACATGGGTCGTTGGAGTTTTAGTTTTTGAGATACAGGGTGTTAAAGTTACCCATATAATAGGTAAAATATCATAAAAATCATTGCTATTGAGTGTTTTCAGAAATTATAAATTTTTGTGCTCGTTATGGAAGCGTCTTGCATTACATTGTCAACTATCTTGAAAACAGTGTGTGGAGGTTTGGTGAAAGAATGTGGAAGTTTTTTCAAATGTGGAAGAAAGTTTACAAGATTTTAGCCGGTGGTTTTCCACTCGTTCCAAATATACCTATTATATTTAAAAATTACAAAAAGTTTCTTATATATATATAGCTTGACTCACATAAAGAAATAATAAATTAACGTTTTCCCTCTCATTACAAAAATTATGGCTTTCAGTATGTTCATTCCGAAATTATTCACCATTTTTGACAAGCGATTGTTGGGTATTCTATGAAATTTCTGTTATCATTCATCATAAATGGATTATAAAATAAGAAAAATACGAGGAAGAATATAAATTAAATAGACTCACCTTCTTGTTGATTACTGTAACTGGATCAATGTTTGTCAAACCTCACGTCGGTTCACGATTTATCTACAAACCAAATAGATACATTAACCCAGTTACTAATGAGGGTAAATCTATTTTTAAGAATAGTGCACAACCTATTTTTAAGAATAGTGCAATACAATAAATGGAAGGCTATTTTTACGATAGAGCTGCCTTTATTTTTAAAAGCACATAGTAAAAAACTCGAAATAGTAGTTTTTCTACGACCGTGCGTGTTAACCCACTTTCCCGCACGCATTTTAGTTTTGAAAGTGTCACTTTCCCGCTAGTGAGGGGAATGGGAAACAATACCAACGTGGTTCAAACAGAACTGGCTGGTATCTCAATTGTCACAAAAGAACTAACCAGAAAGAGAATTTCTGACAAAAGCATAATAATCTGCACTGACTGTAGACAAGCCCTATTAGCCTTGAACAGACAACGTGTTATATCGGGGCTAGTACTAGAGTGCCACCAAGATTTAGCTAACGCCTCGGCAGATAACAATATTATCCTGAGGTGGGTTAAAGGGCACGACAGGAGTAAAGGAAATCGCATTGCCGATTCTTCAGCCAAGGAAACCGCTGGACTGAAAATTCTTGGACCCAGTGACACCTACGGCCTGACGACTTCGACAATTGCGGAACTAGCCAAACGTTACACCCATGCAATCCCTTGAGATGGGAGGGAATTAAAGGATACAGTTTTGCCAGGATCACCCTGGACGACCCTGGGAAGATGGCACCGAAGAAATATTTGGCCAGGAAAAACCTACGTATAACAGTGGGATTTCTGACTGGCCACTGTCAACTAAGGAAACACTATGGGGCTAGTGGGGCACTATAAGGCTAGTGGGGCACTATGGGTCTAGTGGACACACCTCTATGTAGGATGTGTGAACAGGAAGATGAAACTGTCAGGCATGACCTATGCGAGTGCCCGGAGTTGACACTACACCTGCCGATATAAAGGAGATGTCTCCTAGTGACCTGTCCACCTTCCGAGTGCTGTGAGCCTACACTCACCTTCCCTACTCTACAGATACAGAGATACCCAAAGTAGGCTAGTTTATAGAGACTACCTACTATACATTTTTATTTTTGTATTTCTAATAATAGTATATTATACACCAAGGTGATAAATACTGTTATTATTAGGGACATAAAGCAGTTCTAAAAATCCCCACTTATCCGTATACGTATCTCAATGCACATGTACAGAAACGATACGTGAGTTTCGTTACGTGAAACGTATCAATCCGTCACACGTACCTAACGTACATATTGCTTTATTGTGTTCCGTGTTCGCGTTTTTCAACGACCAAACAACAAAAGTGTTGTTGTATGCTTTTATAAATACTATTTTTTAGTAGATGTCAATGTAATAGTGTCTCACTTTTTTTAGGTTGAAAATGAAAACACATGCTTTATACTTCTTTTTGATTAATCACATATATCCGTTACGTTACGTATACGGATAAGGTTAAGTGATTGACAGAGCCTCTCGAGAAATAAAGTGCGAGGTTTATAAATTTTTTCAACACCATAGTTTATTCCATTACTAATTACTAGCCAAATTTAAGACAAAAACTAAAAATAATCCAGAGAAGCGTTTACCCAGTCGTATGACTGACAAGTACACTGTCAGTTTTCGATATATCATGAACGCACTCCTTATGTCATCAGTCATTTTTGGTTGAGCCCAAATTTTCAACTAATAGCATTTTTATTCGAATAATTTCATCTTGATAGGTAATTTCAAAAAGCAAATATTATGTTAAAGACAATCTCCTGGGGATACACAATTATGTAGCATAAGTTTTTGTTAAACTGAATTCTCAAAATATTTGGATTTATCCATTGTTGACCTAGGTAAATAATAATAGAAAAAATTATTAGCCACTAATAGAGAAATTCAACTTCTCAATTAGCTAGAAGGAGCAATAATTGTCAACTTTACAGCTAGTATTGGAAAAAATTAATTCTAGCCCGTTATAGTAATATGTAATCTATGTATTAATAAACAATGATAATATCTATAATAAAAGCTAGATAAAGTTGTGCTTACGTATTTGGGATACTGAGTAGGATCATGAGTTTGATGAGTTTTGGGAAGCAAGTGGGTCGAACCCAGAAACAGAAATGGTGGTGTGTTTTCTGGATGTTGCAAATTATGTAAATGATGCATTGCTTCATGCAGACTGTCAAGCTTCTTATACCAGTAGTTCTGGACATGGTCAACTCCTGGTGTCTTCCAACTACTGGGGTTCTTAATAGGTTCGGTTAGCTCGCTTGTTGTCAAGTTAGCCTCCTATCCTTCTTCATTTCTCAACCTTTGAGCGTTGAATTCATGTTCGATAGGTTTCGACCATAATGGAGACCAAAACTCCATTAGTTTATCTTCATTTGGCAGACTTTGGTGTCAATATTGATTATTTATATTATATTGTCGTTATTTACTGTATTCACAGTTTCCTGCAAATACATTGTCACCTTAGTAAAGCATGTTATAAGTAATAGTATAAAACTATTATCACGCCATACAGAGTCTTTCAGAATCAAAGTACAAAGACCGTTCACTAAGAAGCAACAACGACTTCCCTGGCTATATGCAACAGGAGCTATATGCCACAGGACAACGAATCAGATATCATCCGTTATTTCGTGAATTATGGTGCATTTACACATGCATGAATTAAGTGGCACCAGTAAATTGAAACAGAAAGTGTAAACAGTAACTTGCATAAAATTTCAATTTTTTTCATGCATAGATCAAAAAGTCTGCATCCTTCTGAAATAACAGTGGTGAAAAATTCCTACGAAAATAAAAATTGCAAGTGTAAACAAGTCCGCTCTCCAGTTTTAGTTTGATTTTCGGGTCGGTGATTTTTGTTGATTGTTATAGTTTTTAAAGCTCACAAGAGCTCTGCTGCGAGTTCTCCTAGGAGTTTTGCAGTAGCACCTAAATTATAGGTAAGCGTTCAATCCATGGTTTAACCCAGGCATGGCCTTATCGTTGGTTGCGTCTCTTTTTCTCGAATTCTTTCATCTTTTTTCTACTAATAGTTTGGCGACTATTTTACAGGCTTCAGAAAGTTCACTCAACATAGTGCGCACTGTGAAAAACACTTCAACAAAAAAAATGACGTGCCACTAATGTTGGCTGTTAACAAAAAATACCTTTTTTATTATTTCTATTATTCGTACCGTACCCTCTTCACGTGACTCAAACTCCATACTTTTTACAGCTTTCTATCGCTTTCTATCAACTTTTATTACACGATTATAATCTACTTTTAATAACACTATTTTCATTGCTGCTATGCTATGACCTTGTAAAGATATCGATTAAGTGACAATTATTTTAAAAGGAAGTAAAATTTGATAACGTAAAGGGGACTTTACATGGTTTGCAACAAAAGAGTGTTTTCAAGGTATTCACAAGAAGGAATTTACAACAGTGTTTATAATTATTTAGCATAAGTAAATGTGAATACAATTGAACAGTGCAAAAATATTACGCGAAAAACTGTGGATATAGTGCGAGACAAGATTTACAGGGTGTCTAGAAACTATACAGCCAAATGCAAACGAGAGATCCCCGGTATGTTAGCCTAGTACGTGTAGGTTTTCCTCTCCGCCCAGGTAGCTATGGCTGATTCAGCTGTGCTTTCTGCAATGCCAAAAAGTGGTTCAGGTCCGATAAATGGAGACTCTGATCCCTTTTTTGCCAGAGTGTCGGTCAAAATGACTCTGTTTTCCTTACCTAGTATTTCAAGGGATTGTGGACATTTATATACCACATTAGATTTTATCCTGTTCGAGATCAGTGTAGCCTGGCTATCTGACAGGATTTGTATGTTTCCAGCTGAAGACCACTACTCCAGCGTTGTTTCTGGCTTTGGATCTGTCAGTGTAAATCACTTATGCCCGATTTCACAAAGTAATTCCTAAAGTTAGGAAATACCTAAGCCGGAATTAGGAATTCCAAGGAGCGATTTTCGTTTCATAAGTAATGCCTGTTGTTATAATAGTCATTATAATGAAAATCTGCGAGCTGTTCGTTTTGTAGAACGTCTTGAAAGGCTTGATAATTAATCAGAGTCCAAAAATGAAGGGCCCCAATAGTTCCACCTTCTCCTCTTCCGTGTATTTTGCACCTCTTTCTTTTTTCTTCCAATAACTAGCTCACTTACCTAGTAAAAAACTAGATTTAGAAAGTTTTGTACATATAATTGGTACCACTGTTTAATACTAGCAATAATAGCGTGTGAATTTGACAAGGATAGTGTATTTATATGGAAATAACCCCAAATTTGATGTCATGATGTATATGTTTTTATTTGTCGTATTGCGTTTATTCTTGTTAAAAATGACCTAGTTTATATTGTAGAAGGAAAAAGAGGTGCAAATTATACGGAAGAGGAGAATGTGAAATTATTGGGGACCTTCATTTTCGGACTCTGATGAACTATCAAACCTTTCAAGATGTTCTACAAAACGAACAGCTCGCATATTTTCAATATAATGACTAACTAACAACAAAAATTCTGCAAAATTGATGTGTAACGACCTCGATGACAATTGACAACTAAAAATTTCAGGTTAAGCATTTCCTGAATACTCTAGGCAGACCTAACAAGCTATCCTAACGTTAGGTATTTCCTAGCGTCCTTAGGCATTACTTAACGCGTGCTGAAACAAAAATTGCACTTAGGAATTCGTAATTCCGGTTTAAGTATCACTTTAGATATTAGTTGTTAATAGCGGGCAAAAGTCTATTAGGTGCATTCCCAATAACGAGTATTGTAGGTTGATTCCTAGGTAAAGTGCCACTAGTGAGGTATTCACTGAAGAATTAATGGCATAATATCATTGACAAAGTATGCAGAAACCAACTATCCTTATGAATTTAAATTCTATGGAACTGTTTATAATAAAATTATGTTATTTAAAAAAATGTTTGCTAACATGCAAAACAATCTATACGATATTAATTATCATTTCAAATTGAAGGTTAGAACGAAAAAAGGAGGTTTAATGAACCATAACCAACTCCTGCATAGTAATAAGTGTAAGCAGAATAACTATAAAATTTGCTGTATCATTATTGAACTAACTAACACTTAACACGGAATAATAATCTATTACTTAATAATAACGAATACTAAGAATTTGAATACATAGATAATAATAAAAGTATTCTATCAATTTAAATTTTTTTCTACTGTGCATGTTCATATGGTGTGCAAAATATAGGCGAGAGCGTATAGTAAAATTTTAATAAATCAAACCCATCAATTTATTACATAACATAATTCATATGATATAAAAGCTTACCGCGAAATTGATTTGGCGTCATCGTCAGGCTATATGTATATTGTATGTAAGTGTGAAACAGCCAAATGAAATAAATTCGATAACTAATAAATAAGGGCTTGTGGGAAAAACGTTTGGGCACGTCGATTTATATTTTTGTCCACGACCGTCGACCACCTAATAAAGTCAATATTTTACCTCCTAACAAAAGGTATATGGTACCCATATATCTACTGTCGTGAATTATGGTTCATAATACACTGGAGTGAATTATGGTTTATAATACACTGGAGTGTATTCTGTGTATTAAGGATCATAATTCAGGACTAGAGATGGGGGTACAATATGAAATAAACTATTAAATCTGTGTATTTTGTTTCTGAAATATTTCGTATCGTATCGATAAAATAATGTAATTTTTAGTATTGATACTTTTCAAAATGATATTTTCTAATATTAAGTATTTTAAAACAATATACTCATAACGGTAAGTTGTATTGATACTTTATACACAGTATCGCCCATCTCTATATATGTCAAATTATTTGATGTAGCTGCCACAACATTTTGAGGTTAGTAACTATGGTTAGTAATACAAAATCGTTACTTACTTTTATTTAATGAAAGAAATTAAGGGTCGTGGACAAAGTATAGTATTTTACTAGCAATTTATGGCCAATATTCACTCGGGTGACTTACGCCCCTCGCCTGCGGCTCGTGACGCAAACGTCACCCATCGACCCCTGTTAAGCTAGCAGAACCACTTTGGAATTTTCAACTTATTTTCATGCCATAATTTTAGGCTATTTTTAGGCTAATTTATTACCCTATTGAAAAATTTTTTGCGGGTTCGGCTTCGCGGGTTCTGCTAGCTTAACGTTAAGCTGGCAGAACCAATGAGCTAATCCAATTTTTATGGAAAATTGGATTACACCATAATTTTAGGCTCACGTTTGCACCCACTGCCGATTTTCTTGATGCACGTTTTTTGAATAAAAACCTGGGTTCTGCTAGCTTAACCGTAAAGCCAGCAGAGCCCAACCGTTAAATAACTCCGCAGAGAAGATCCATTAGACAATAATTTTAGGCTCTACTAACACTAATTAATTACCCTATTACAAAATTGTTTGCTCTTCAGTTGTTATAGGAAATAACATGTGTTCTGCTATTTTCATCTTAGAGCTGGAGTTACAAAATACTAAACAAAGGTATCTAAGAAATCCGATGACACCATAATTTTAGGCTCACGATTACATCCAATGACAATTTTCCTATTATCGTTAATTGTTCTAGTCCTGGATTTTGCAAACTTATACGAATAAGTTATCCCAGGAGGGAGGTTCAATTTTAGGAGACACTCATATTTTGACTGGAACATTTTTGTGTACGATGTGTATTTTTCGAGTTATTCTGATTTGTCAGGTTAAATGAGACACCCGGTATATTAGACACTGAATCGATAATCAATACATAATACAATAAATACCACCTTCTTCGAAATGCCTCAATGTGGTTCCCAATTACACCATCCAATAACTAATACAAGGTATTGCAGGAAATAAATACATATTCCAAAAATAATAATAATTAGTAATGCAAAAATCATATAATACATTTGATGTGCCCCTCATATATCACACACATACACATCCGAATCAACAGCTTCTCTATATTGCCCATCGTAGGTATCTTTGATGTTTACTAGCCTGGGAGCAAAAAAATTAGGGACTGCAAAAAACGCAATACGGGAAGCAATTATAATTGTCTAATTGGATCTTCTCTGCGGAGTTATTCAACGGTTGGGTTCTGCTGGCTTTGCGGTTAAGCTAGAAGAGCCCAGAATTTTTTTTAAAAACGCCCATCAGGAAAATTGGCAGTGGAGGCAAACGTGAGCATAAAATGAGCATAAAGTTGTGGTGTCATCGGATTTCTTAGATACCTTTGATTAGTATTTTGTAACTCAAGCTCTAAGATGAATAGCAGAACACATGTTATTTCCTATAACTGAAGAGCAAAAAATTTTGTAATAGGGTAACTAATTAGTGTAAGTAGAGCCTAAATTAATGTCTAATTGGATCTTCTCTGCGGAGTTATTTTACGGTTGGGTTCTGCTGGCTTTACGGTTAAGCTAGCAGAAACCAGGTTTTTATTTAAAAAACGTGCATCAGGAAAATCGGCAGTGGGTGCAAACGTGAGCCTAAAATGAGCCTAAAATTATGGTGTAATCCAATTTTCCATAAAAATTGGTGTTCGTTTATTCTCTTTTCGTTCTAACGGCTGCTATGAAGGACCAGCTCAAGGAGAGCAATAAATGTATGGCTGTGTGGCTGAAGAAACTTATTATATCTATTCGATCTTTTGATTCGTGACTAATATTCAATTTTACTTAAAAAACTTTATTTTTTAGTTTTCCGTGACATTTCTTATAATTAGAATTTTCTTCTCTCATCATATATATTTTTCTTGACAATCAACAAAAACTTTTTTTTTTAAATATAGGTTACAAAAACATAGACTTAACAATTGGAATAGCTCATTGGTTCTGCCAGCTTAACGTTAAGCTAGCAGAACCCGCGATTTCTCCCACAATTGAAGAGCAAAAAATTTTTCAATATGGTAATAAATTAGCCTAAAAATAGCCTAAAATTATGGCATGCAAAAAAGTTGAAAATTCCAAAGTGGTTCTGCTAGCTTAACAGGGGTCACCCATCGTGAATATTGGCTATCATAAATTGCTCGTTAAATAATATACTTACTATTAAATGCGCATGTCATATGATAGTGGCCAATACCAACTTTCTTATTTTAAATGCAGCCTTCTGTATATTATTTATTTTTTTTATTTTTTCAGTAAATTGTTTGAGGGTGTTTCCATACACAACCTACATAGGTCAATTGTAAGCATGTGCTTCCCAGAATACAGTAGCCGATGATTCCCACCACTTTCCTTATCTGGCCCCAACCGTTGAATAACTGATGTTTAATATTTCGTTAGTCAAACCGGCGAGGGTTTTTTCACCAGGAGTTTATTGTAATTGTTGTGCTACTGTTTTAGCACGTGGTTTCAGTCTGATGTTAAGTTTGAGTCTACCGAGATGTACAACCAAGTAAAGCAGTTTTTGATATTCCTAATAGGTACTGCAGATATCCCATAATTCCTCTTCAGATTCTCATCAGAAACTAAGTAGAATAAAGGGGACACAATAGATCTTTTATGTCTCAGTGAATGTCACCCCAAAATACATACACACATCATATAAGTGATTTATATTATGCATAGAAAAATTTAATTTCTCAAAACTAATATATAACTATAAGAAATGATTGATACAAATTGGAGTATGGTAATAGTAGATGATACTGAAAAAATTTTACTAGTTTGTTCAACCATCCTTTGCCGTTACGTCGTCTTTATATCTGTTGACAGGTCACAAAATGTTACTTTTTATGAAATTACTTTTTTCCCACGGGAAAAAAATGAGTACTTTTTTCCCGGATATAAACACATAATAATTTAATTTTAGAATATTTTATTATACAATAAAGTTACATTTCCTTTATATCAAAAGTACAATTATTAAATGTGCATTGCATGAAAGACACGTTCCTTAAACCATTCGGTGCAACAGACGAATTTTCTTGTGTTGAAATTATATTTTTTTCTGTCATCACAACTCCCGTTGATGTACTTGGTCTCAAATCCGGTGTGTCATAGAAAAAAATTGTGTATTATACACGGGAAAAATACTAGATTTTAGCTTTCGGTTTTTTGTCTCCTCAACCTCAAGCTAAAATCTAGTACTTTTTTCCCTTGTATAATAAATAACTATTTGTTAAGAATTGTTTTTAAAATATGACAACTGAGTTGTCCTTGTCCTTAACATATATGTCATTGATTATAATTTTAAGGTTAAGTGTAAAATAATTATAAGACAAAACTTAACACATCAGAATACGTCACCGATTATGACGTAACGGCAAAGGATGGTTGAACAAACTCTACCCTGTATAACAGATTACAACCTTGTATTGTTGTGCTGGGGAAGTGAAACATATTTCAGTTTTAAAGTAAAATATAAGTTGTTTTAAGAAAAACATATCCTTGAACTGGCTCCAAGTTATAAATCTCTCAGTAAATATTGAAATATTATGAAGATCTCTAAGGTTTACGACACCAATCAAATTTTGTTTTCATTTAGATAGCATTCACACCATTTTGTGTTATCAAGTTTCAGCAACAGGTTTTAGAATTCTTTATCAGCTATTCATGCAAATTACACTACAAACCATGATTTGAAAATTGAATATTTTCGTACTTTTGTTTTAGAAGCAAAATAAAGGATTTTTCTTTAAAAATATACAGATAATTAGAAAAAAATACGACAAATTTATTTATTCCAGTGGTGTCAAATATAGAGGGTAAAGGTGGCTTTCATTATTCTAACATAATTTCCAAAAAAAGTATAAAACCGTTTTTTTTTCAATCTTGTATGAGGGTTCATGTTCCTATGTCAAAAGTTATCAACTAACGAGTGCTCCCTGTATAACCTACTTGTGATTAATTTTCGAAATCGTCAAAGGGTTGCATGTGAAAAACAAAATTCTAAAACCAAATTACCATAATAAATTGATCAAATTATTATCACAAAAAAAAATTAGAAATGGAAATTATCGTTTCGGACTCGGATTGGAATAATTTGTATCTAACCACTTGAAATACGAAGATGTTATTTTTTTACATTCCCAATCGCTTCTTCGTAAGAGTATACTTAACTCATCTTAGATAATCACGAGGATAATCATACCTATAAGATAAAGCTATTTACCATTGGATGCAAATTGTTTTGGTTGAGCTTTTATTAATTTAAATATAAAATGGGAAAAATGTACTGCTTAAAATTTATACCTAATCAATCGTTTTCTAACGGCAGTCACGGATTTAGGAAAAAATTTACTTGATTATTGTGATATTTTTCAAATTTTCTGGATATGAAATTTCTACTATAGTCTATTTTTATGAATGTGAGTTTTAAAATAATAAAGCATTCGTAGTTAAAATATTAGTTACACCGAGTAGTTTTGAATGAAATAACATTTGTATATATTTCTTCATTTTATTCAATCTCTTCCAATCCTATTCCAGTTCTCTCTCACCAAACTGTTCACTTAACAGCATCAATCAATTTCTTCCTATGTCGCCCCCTTTTTTTACCTCCTCCACCTACACCTACAAGAAGCACCTTCTTCACACACCTTTTCGTCATCCATCATCCACATGTCCTAACTATCGAAACCGCTGTACTTGAATTTTACATTTTACTAGGACTTTTGATGTAAATAGAGGTTCAAGGCAAGGGGATCCACTTTCGACAGTTCTATTAAATCTGGTGCTAGAAAGTATAATAAGAGACACCACTTGGTTGTGGGCAGTTTTTCTGAAAGTCTCCAGTGATAACTTGCATTATCCATTACTATTATACAATTCTTGGCAAGATGATCTTTCATTTGTTGAGTAGATTCAAAAGTTAATAAAACACCTTTAACAAAACCGTTTGAACTGCCGATATGGATTATTATCAGTCTGCGTCCCTTTCCTCGTGCTCTTGGTAGATTTAAACCAGTAGATGTTTTAAAAAAGCATTCGACTTGTAACATCTGGCCAACATTTATTTGATGTGTGTTCCTCGTTGATCCATATTTCATCTAAATAAAATATATTTCTTCTTTGGTTTCTCATTTATAGTTCTTGGGTAATTTCTTTTCCATACTAGGTACAATACCTTGGCCTGTCCAAACCTTTTTCTTTATTCTGTACAGCTTATGGATATAAGTTCAATAAAGGACAGAAAACTGGTGTTAGCTCAGGTACGTTGAAAAATTTTCAGGAAATATTTTGATTATTCTCTAATAATGTTTAAAATGACTCTACAAAATAATAGAGTACCTAGGTAAAACCTACTAATATTAGCAAAAGGCTAAAACGTTCTGAATACATCAATACGATAGGATCCGCTGCTAAAATTAATAACCCCTCCTAATTTGTATAAAATAATTTTAAAAATAGGTAGCAAAAATGCAAGTCATCTAATATCAATATAAATAACAATAATTATTATTCACCGAGTTGATATTATAAATGCCATGTACTTGACCTACCCCAAATCAAAATCAATGTCAACAACTCAACATAGCCTCCCTTAACGAGGTGGAAATTTAAAAAAAAACTCACCCTTAAAATACGTCCGCCAGAGATACTATACGTTCACGGACCTTTTAAATAACTAAAATACAATGAGAAATAAATTAAAACACCAGATACCGATCGATTTTTATGTCAATTTGTGTCCGAATTTTAGTTTTTCACGTATTTAAATATGTCCTAAAAATTCGTCAACCTCATGCTTCAACGTAATACAAGTGACTAATATGAATATCATACAACCGGACCGGAGTCTAGCGTTTCATAATATTTGAAAGATTTCCATGTCTGTCTTGGCGGTGCTGCCGGGTTCTTTCTTTCGTCGGATATACTAATATCTGTTACGTTTTAATGAATAAATGGTGTACTCCGTTCCAAGATGTTTTGATTTGACTTATGTCAACATAATATTTGAACGTAATTTATATATTAATTATTTGAGTATACATTTACAATCACGATTTTGCGCAAATCTTTTACCCAAAATTATTGTTTTTGGTATAGTATCCCATGTAAAATTAAAGAGGGAGAACCCATTGAACCTTATAAACAACAAAAGTATGAAAATCACCTGCTATCATATACATATCACAAATATCGTCACTATCCTCAGTGTCTTGTTGTTTCGTCGTAGCCTATAACCTAACCTAAACTAACCTTAGGCGATTTCGTCCCGCTTTGGTACCCCACTTTGGTCTGTCAATTACATACCAATCGATTTCGTTCCGAAAAACAATGACGTCAATCTAACTTTTGGTACCTTTTTGGTCTGTCAAATCACATACCGAGACCTGCAGCACGGTTACTGAAATTGGTAGCTTTCTATCCTTGTCTAAAGTAGTTTCTGTCTTTCTTTTTATTTGTAAATATATTGTTCTATGTCAATTTCATCAATCAGCTGTACCAGCTGGGCTATGCTGGGAACCAAACGATTTCGCCTGTTATTGGTAGTTTACGTCATAGCGGTGACGTAGGACCTACCAATTGGTTAACTCAAGTGCCTACCAACCAAAACGGGACGAAATCGCCTCTTATTTTTTAATACCCCATGATTTTACTAAAATATTATACTATCATTTGATAAATGCTTAAACTGAATCTTCAAATTTCAGCTAGTTCGACTTGTTTGTCTTCTGTTTGGATATTGGTTTGCGAAGGGTTGTGTCTCAGTTTTTGTGGAAGGCTTCTACCTTCTGTCCTTCTACCACTCATTGTTCTTTTACATCTTTTTTGTATTTTTCACATTTGTTTATATTCGAAAACTTCCCCTCATTTTTGTATACATTATCGATAAAATTTTGAAGCAATTTTTCGCAAAAGCTGCTTTGTGCTACTGAAGATCTACGAGTATCTATTTACGATTTTTAATTTTTCAAATTAAAACCATTTTTTAGGATAAATGGTTGATTATTTTTTTACGTTTCTCGAAACCAATGAAAATATAGTGAGAATATTATCGGTACCTACTTGGTAAAATTAATTCTGTATTCTGTTTATATTGATTCGAGCGATATAAACTTTTCGGAAAAAAATATAAAACTTAAAGTAATTTTGATTGTGGGTAACATGGAATACCCCATCAGTCGATAACCGAGTCAACATTGTGTAACATTCTGAATCTATCAACAACGTGAAACAGTATGAAACTACAATATTTAGTAGTATTATTAGGTATATTATATTAGAGTCAAGATTAAATATAGTAGCTTCCCTTTCGATTATTAATTTAAATATAACATTCTAGTACAGCTCTATTTTTCCTGTACTACCTTTTTCTATTTAAAGCTACAAATCATTTGGACGGCTTTTTCTTTGTAACTGATACAAGCTTAATTTCATAGATATAATTTCAATGTTAATACCGGCAACGCCGCAACTATCACATTCCCTCAGCTTATACGCGTTTTATACACCGCCGGCCGGCAAATGAACTTTCGCGGTTACAGTTCTGATAAAATTTAAAATTGGCAAATTTTCATTATCTACATAGAATAATTATGGAGATTTATTATAATTATACAGGAAATAACACTTCTTAGAAGTCTCAAAACCAGTCTACCTTCTGTTGGCTGCTTTCCCAGTACACGACCTACGCATTGATCGGAGTCGATGAAGACCGTAAAAAAAGTATACACCTTCACGGCAGCCGAGGGAAATCTTTTCATGTGTTAGTACAGGCATTGTCTATTTCTATTTATTAGACAATGGTACAGGGATGGCAAACCTGTGGCACGTTTGAAAATTTGATGGCACGCACAAAAACAAAATCATTTTAGTAAGATTTACGAGCGTCGACTCGATCTGCTCTCTCCTGCAGCGCAAAGAAAGACAGAAAGGGACAGAAGTGTCTCCTGCGCGATATCTCTCTAATTAATTTTGATCAAATGTTTAACATTAATTTTGATGAAACGGTTATTGCTCCATAAAAAACGGTAAGTTTTCAATGCAAATTAAGCAAATAGGGAAGCTAAGTTTCCATTTGAACACGTTTGACCTTGAACATTTTCAAAAATCGTCTGCGCACTATTGGGGCACGTTGCCTATTTTTATGACTTTGTGACACGGACATCAAAAAAGGTTCGCCATCCCTGTATTAGTAGAACGAAAGACTGATTCATTCATAGAAAAGTTGATTACCCGAAATATATTGATAATGTGAACAGTTCAATATGCTTTGAGTTATTACCATAGTATTTTGTTGGATGTGTTCCAGTCCCCATTATTCACGAGAGGTAGTGCAGTTGAAGGACTAACAGAGGACCAGGGTGCCGATTCTCAGGCAAGGGAACAGCGCTCTCCGAGAGAAGAGATCTTGTCACCGAAATGACAGAGTAACCAAGCGAAGTGGGGACAAAAAATGTATTCTACTGGAGAGAGCGGTTCCTTGGCCCGAGAATCGGCACCCAGGCAACAAAACTATCAGTTATCAGTTTACGTTTAGGATTTTCTGGAGTCGAAACGAATCTGATGTTGTTTTCACGTATCCACAAAATTTCCTCCAATATTTCCTTTATGCCTTCCTGATTTGTGTGTTAAATCCGATAATATTTAGACACAAATATATAGTGGCCAAATAACAAGACCTCCCGGAAAGCTGAAATGACGTGGAGAGCTTGGGTGAACCACGAGAAAGAAAGTTTTAAAAGTTCCCATTAATCCCATGTGAGCTATTTGAGTTATTTGGTGCCAAATGTTTAAATTTTTTTCGAAAAATTTTCTTAAAATCATTTACAAAAACAGTTCTTATGAACTTTCTCCAAAAAATTTCAGCTTTCCGGGAGTTTTTGTTATTCAAAATGTATAAATTGACCGTTATAGGATCATTGAAAAGATCTAGGTACTAGGACTAGCAGACAATAAAATATACAGCTAGTGAGATCAGAAGAATGCATAAGTCAGATAGATAGATAGATAAATATGGGGCTTATGTGCTTCCAGGAGCCTCTCCACTGCGACCTTTACAAATCTATTCTGTGTATCCTCCGGTTTTCCTAGTCTAGGCCTGTCCTTGTTGCTAGACTTCGAATGGCGAACCTCAGGTCCTCCATATATACTGGGAGGGTTTTTCAATCCCTATCATTGAAAACCTTATCCTAGTCAGGCCTTCGTAGTACTGACGTTTCCTCATATTCTTTGCACAATATGGATATGGTTGTGTCTGCCAATCCGATGTTACAATGCCTTGTCAGGAGCCCAACCAGTGAATATTCTGCAGCGTTTTCTCTATAGATACCACAGTCTGGGCAAACCCCTTCACGGGTTATTCATTGCCTTTATGATATGAAGCTAAGGACATTATATTAAAATTGCCCAGCTCTTGTAGCGTTTACAGGTTTATAATTTATCTGCATTGGACTGATTGCTTTTATAGCCGTCGAAGTATATATGACAATTGTCTTTTCCTTAAACTCTTGGCTTAATTAGCTTAATAGCTCTCCAGAACAGTGTTGTTGCTGCAACTTCTGCTTGGAATTTATCTTCACATGTTCATCTAAGCCAGGCGCAGATACAAGGGGGGGGGTAATAGGGTAATTACCCCCCCCCCCGAGTGATTAAAGATTTGTTCGTCCAAATGTGATTTGTGATTTTTAAGTTTTTTTTTTTCTTATTTTTATGTTTTAAGAGTTTTTTGTTATTTTTTAAATAAACGAATCATTCAGGATTCAGTAATAAAATTATTTACCCCCCCCGAAAAATCTTCCCAGATCCGCGCCTGATCTAAGCTCAGTGAGAGTTATCTTTGGCTTTGCTACCTTCTCATACACCTTCCTCGGTTTTTGAACTATTTGTGTAGCAGACCATTTTTGCATAGGGAGATCCTTACTTCCATGCCTCTCTTTCTTCTTTTGAAATTTTTCCTAAAGCTATACTTATCTCGTAGAATGGCATTTCCATTATGGGTTCAATATCAATTCTTCGTATAGCTCGTTATACACCTTACCGTACTAATGGGTGCTTGCTCTCTATAGTGGACTGAAAAAGGGGCAAAAAGGTTTCAATTTTTTTTTTGAAAGTACAACCACATGTTGTCTTTACAAAATGATAGAGTAGGTCCCTGGCCATCTGAAATCGAAAATTACAACATTTTTTAATAGAGACAACACTTTTTATTGCGAAATATGTCAAAAATCTGTCAAAATTATGTTTTATTATTTTATTTTTTGTAAAATTGGAGAAAACTGTAATCTCCACTTTTTTTGCAGCACTATTTTCAGTAATCGATAAAATTTTTTATTTTTCAAAATTTGACCAAACTATCTGCGTACCAAATAAAGCTAAAGCTTCAAGGAAGTTTTTAAAACAAGAATGACTATTCTAAGTATCATAGTTTTTGATCAATAAATACGCAAACTTGAAAGTTTCTGCAGCCGCGCCTAATTATTGTGCTTTCTAACGAGCAGGCATCTCTCGCATACGCATAATGCGGTCTATTCCTGACAAATTTAGAGGATAACTTGATTCAGTTGCTAACATCTTTGTTTCAACTGCGATTAGGTAGATATTATTTTGGATGTGTGTATGTCTATTGAGATTTTTTGGAGATTGAAAGGATTAAATACCATTATATGTGCTGCAGAAAACAAGAAAGACACTTGTGCTCAAGAGATTTTGTAGTAAAAGGAAGACATTCTAGGAGGGAAGGTTGAAGTAAAAAGTCATAATACTTGCAGACAAAAATTTATTAGTTCACAAAATACAAGGTGTCCCAGATAAGAGTGATTGATTTTAAACATACATGCCCAGCTTATTAATTGCTCCAAAGAGATGGGATTTCCACTAGTTTTACTAGTTTATCAAAGAGATTTTTTTAGGCTTGGCTGGTATTTCATCTCATCAACACAGGGTGTTTTAATAATATTGGTCAAATTCAAAGGGGAAAATATGTATTATTTTGAATGGAACACCTTATAATTATTGATCTCGAAAAATCAATCATTCTCCTTTCCAAAAATGTATAGTTTTCTATCTTTTGTTTCATTAACAACAGAGATATTCGAGGTTTCATGTAGTAGTACATTTTCAATTAGTATTTTTATACGAACGTATTTTGATGCCTAGAATCAACTCATGCTAAGCCTAACAATTTAGCAGAGCTAAAAAATAATATCAGAAACATTATTGAAAACATTACACAAGAAATGTTAGAAAATTCATTTGAAAATTTGAAATTTCGCTTGCAGTTATGCATAAACGAAGAGGGTAGGCATATGCAGCATTTATTGTTCTTCGTTCTCTATATGTATTGAATAGTGTTATTATGTTTTCTTACTAAATAAACTGTTTATCAGATTTGTTGGCAATTATTTACGTAATTGAAAATGCATACTACATGAAATCGATTTAAATGATTTTCTTATACGTCAAACGGTCGCAGCAGGACTTGATTTTAGGAATCAAAATACGTTCATATAAAACTACTAATTCAAAATGTACTACTACATGAAACCTCGAATTCCTTTTTTGTTAATGGAACAACAGATAGAAAACTATACATTTTTGGAAAGGAGAATGATTGCTCTTTCGAATAAGATCAAAAATTATAGGGTATTCCATTCAAAATAATACATATTTTCCCCTTTGAATTTGACTAACATTAGTTTAACACCCTGTGTCGATGAGATGAAATGAAAGCCTAAAAAAATCTCTTTGATAAACTAGTAAAACTAGTGAAAATCCCATCTCTTTGGAGCAATTAATAAGCTGGGCATTTATGTTTAAAATCAATCACTCTTATTTGGGACACCTTGTATTTTGTGAACTAATAAATTTTTGTCTGCAAGTATTATGACATCTTACTTCAACCTTCCCTCCTAGAATGTCTTCCTTTTACTACAAAATCTCTTGAGCACAAGTGTCTTTCTTGTTTTCTGCAGCACATATAATTGTATTTAATCCTTTCAATCTCCAAAAAAATCTCAATAGACATACACACATCCAAAATAATATCTACCTAATCGCAGTTAAAACAAAGACGTTAGCAACTGAATCAAGTTATCCTCTAAATTTGTCAGGAATAGACCGCATTATGCGTATGCAAGAGATGCCTGCTCGTTAGAAAGCACAATAATTAGGCGCAGCTGCAGAAACTTTCAAGTTTGCGTATTTATTGCTCAAAAACTATGATACTTAGAATAGTCATTCTTGTTTTAAAAACTTCCTTGAAGCTTTAGCTTTATTTGGTACGCAGATAGTTTGGTCAAATTTTGAAAAATAAAAAATTTTATCGATTACTGAAAATAGTGCTGCAAAAAAAGTAGAGATTACAGTTTTCTCCAATTTTACAAAAAAACTGAGTTTTTTATACAAATGAAAGTAACGCAGTAATCTTCGCTCATGTTTCTTCTGTCGATTAAAAAAATTTTTGAAAATATCTTGTTTAGTTCCGGAGATATCGCGAGGTATGTGTGAAAAAGTAATAAAACATAATTTTGACAGATTTTTGACAAATTTCGCAATAAAAAGTGTTGTCCCTATTAAAAAATGTTGTAATTTTCGATTTCAGATTGCCAGGGACCTACTTTATCATTTTGTAAAGACCACATGTGGTTGTACCTAAAAAAAAAAATCGAAAGGAAGCGACTTTTTCTCCGTTTTTCAGTCGACTACTAGTGGAGATTGACCTATCATCTTTTATGTAGACATGAAGTGGAGGCAGGTTTGGCAAGACTTATAGTGCAGCTGGAGTTCTCATCAGAATGTATAGAAATACAGAATCCTAGGAGACTCCTACTAAATAAAAGAAGTATACTTGCCTAAACTGAATCCTGTGGATATTCAATATTTCTACAGGAAAGAGATCCAAATGAGCTACTAGTCTCCGAGTTTTTCCCAAGAACAACGCAAAAGAAAGAGATCTTTTAGGTTTCAGTAGATATCCTCCATGTATACATACATACCCTTCTTTGTTTTAAAAAATGTTTCCCAAATGACCTTCTTAAATTGGATAATTTTAATTCCTTTGTGGTTAATTTCTAAAACTAATGAATTTAACATAATAAAATACTCGTTATGTATAGTTCACATTCTCCGGACTGTTTTGCAACAAATTTGAAAATAGGTAGCTCGAAGACAAAAATTACAATTTCGAGGAAGATATTTTAAATTATACAAATGAAACAATAATCATTAAACATTTTATTGTACAAATATATTAAAATACAATGAACATTTATCGTTTTTTCTTATTTTTACTTCGTTCCAATTTTTTTTTGTTCAACTTATAGCTAATAGCTTGTGGTCTTTCCACATTATTTTTTCTTGCTCTATACAAATGCTTGACTTTGGTCTTTTCCTTTGCCATTTGTTTCACGGAATTCTTAACCAAATCCACGGCGGATTGATCAACATTTTCTTCGTTGTTTTCTGACAAACTGTTGAAAAATAACGGGTATTTTTCGTATTTTCCTTTAGGAAAAATGGGTGTATTTAGTAGCGAAGTAAGTTGTTTCTTTTTGATTTCCAGAATTTTCTTGGATTTTTGCGCTTCTTTTGAATCGTATTTTCTTGCACTAAATTAATATAGTTAAGGAATGCGTTTTTAAAATGTTTGTTTAAAAAATAAAATACCGCAACCCTTGCTTTTTAGAGATTAGAAAACCCGATGGGACATGCCACAATTCAACAAACGGTTCCAAAAAAATAGAAGAGAATGGCAACGAACCAAATTCTATGAAAATTTTGGATAGAGATAAAAGTATGTTTTAGTCTTGGTCTTGCGATTATGTTCAAGAGTACAAGTATTTAAGCAATACCAAGAGCGAACAAGCAAGAAGCAAGACCGCCACCAAGTTTGTCTGGGTTCTTGCTTCGCTCACCACTAATTTTGTCAGACGTGAACGGGAAGATACAAAGGTAAGTAACATATCCAACAAACCGATATGCGCGTATTTGTCACGAAAAGGTATAGGTCTATGGTCATGGCTGTGAGTCTTGTATACTTAATAGAACAAGACAAAGTAAAATACAAGCAGCCGAAATAAAGTATCTAAGAAGAATAAGAGCTGTAACAAACAAAGGTATGATCAGAAACACAAAAATAAGAGAAGAACTGGAAATACAGTCGACATTAGAGTATATTTATGAACATATGCAGCGTATTGAGGAGACTAGATTAACTAAAAATATATGGCGAGTCAAAACTCAAAAGAATAAAAAAAAACGATAGGCACAGAAAGACTTGGGATGGAACAATGGGGGAAATATTACAGCGCTAAGGAAAAACTTGAAAGGAAAATAAAAAAAGCTGGCCAATGACAGAAATGAGTGGGAAAAAAATTATAAAAGAATAAAAAATCTCTCTTGGAGAATTATTTGACATATAATCTCATAGCAATATATATTATAGAAATTATAAAAATATATGGTACAGAAAAAATTCTTTCAACTTTTTTAATAAAATCTTGTAATTTTGAATATCGGCTGTTTGTTTGATATTTTTTGGAGAATTAAACCACAATTTTTTTGATATGTATATTCCTAACTCCCCACGAATAATTATATTATTGTCGAGTTATCGAATTTTTTGTGAGGGTCAGATGAGGACAAATTTATAAAAAAAAATGTAATTATCTTTGCTAACGGTAGCTAGAATGCCTCCGAAACGTGAAATAAAATAAAAAAATATTGTTATTAAAATATAACTAACAAAATTATGATAATTTTAAATCGTTTCAATATTATTTTAAAATATTCACAATAAATTTCATTCACCCGTTTACTATCTAAACGAAGGTTAAGTAAACATTTACGCAATTTTTGTGCACGTCTAAATATATAATTATTTGATCCTAGCATTAAAATGCATTAGAATATTCTTTGGAGGTAACTTAAATTATACAAAAAAATATACAAAGCAACAATGGCTCTAATAGTGCGCAGGAACCTGACAGGGAGAGATAGGGGTGATGTCAAATGAATGACAATTCACATGCCAGATTCAAATAGGCGCATCAAGTTAAAAATAAATTTGGCATTGAGGTCGCTTTGTTCCCTGTTTCATGCTCCAGAATAAGTAATTATGATCTTAAGAGAACAGTAGTAGAACATAATTGAGAAATCATTCCCTGGGGAACGTTCTATACTTTTGCTGTCAGGAATTTATACCCTAAAAGCTTGGGAGAACCCCAAATATCTTTCAAGCGTTATATTTAATGAACTAGGCGATGATTCCAAGACAGATTGAAATAATACTGGACGGACCACTCTGCTGTATATATCATATCCAATGTATTATTGGAAAAAATAGACAAAGAAAGATACTTCTGGGTGACTCCAACCAGTTAAGAACAAATGAATGCCTTCAGAGCTAAACTGAGAGTTTCAGCAGGCGGTCTAATCTCAAACAGAGACATTTTTTGTCTAACAAGAATTATATAATCTCGAATGGGGCACTATCATATGAATGGGGAATAATAATGTAGATTCTGTGGGAAGGAAGAAGAAACCTCCATCCACATACTAGCGGATTGCATATCAGTATCATCTAGGAGACTAATGGATAGAAGAGCACCTGCCTAAACTAAAGCCTGCATATATCCTAAATTCTTCCAGGAACTAGTCTAAAGATGCTGAGACTTTCCTAAAGGAAGGCAGCACAATGGATCTTTTAGGTTTCAGTGAATGTCACCCTAATATACATGCAACTTTCTGTCACAAAGATCTTAAGCTCTACAAAGGTAATGAATCATTTATAGCTAAAACACTATATTAAGCGACTGGCTTACCAACTATAAAAAGTGCGGAACTATCAAAAACGGTAGATTGGTATGTATTTATGCTCCAGCGAAACCGTAAATAAGTCGTCACCTTTTTGAATATAATTGAAAACGGTTTATTTTGTTTACATATTTTATGGGAAATGAATAAAATATTACAAAAATGTTAATTTAAAACTGTAATTCAAATCAAATGCAGTGAATTATGTACCCAACAGAATACTAATTAAAAAAAAGGTGTTTACACTGATCAACCATTTAAATTTATGATATCTTAAAGCCGTCTGGTCAAACCAGTGTGGGTAAATCCAATCGTAGATCACTGTATTTTACATTAAAGTGGGCGATGATACAAGTGTGCTTTTATAGCGATCGCGATAGTGTAGTGTAAGTATCGCGTGCATATGAAACAACCGCATAAATCTTGTGTCAAGTGTGATTGGTGGCACTGCAATTATTTTAAAGTTGAAAGTGTAACTTTAGTTAATTCATTTTAAGCTTTGTGATTCTAATAAAAGCAAAAAGTTCATATTTTACGGTTAGATTACATTTGAAGTTTAATTTTTTCAGTTAACTTTGTTTAAATTTAAAAAAATGATCTTTTTATTATAATTATTATTCATTAGTTCAAATGACATATATCATAGACTACAATCCCGAGCAAATTTTCAGGGGGTGATTTTATACACAACGAATCACATATAATCTTGAAGTACTGTTCGAGAAACAAAGTTTAGGCACTATGCCGTCAAATTTCCGCGGTACAGGTGAGTGCACAGGTGAGTTGAAGTGTAGAAAAAAAGGGGGTACTTTTCGATTACTTTATACATGACGGCACTATTCTCGTTAAAGAGGAAATGGAAAAAGAATGCTCTTAAACTCTGTGCCGTCAAAAAATAGCGGTACCTACAGGCAGAAAAAATTTTTGAAATCGGCGAATTTACCCCCCCTCCCCATTTATTCGAATACTTGACGGCGATGATTCAGTTACCTTTGCATTTCCTTTAAAAATCATAATTCATGTATGCCGTCAAAAAAGGGTGGTACATGCGGACAGAAATCGCAAATCAAAACCGGATTATATGATTCGTTGTGTATAAAATCACCCCCTGAAAATTTGCTCGGGCTTGTAGTCTATCAGTTTCAGTTGATATTGTTAACCTCGTATTCTAAAAATATTTCATTTGCTGTTATTCCATGTATGTAGGTACCATACAATGTGTTTATAGAATAATTGCATTATTTACATTTTGAATGTAAATTTTAAAACGTCCGCGTTGACGAAACTGTTAGGACAAAAACATCAAAATTTTCCAAGGAGTAGTATAACCCCTAGTAATTATCCTAAAATATCGAATAAATTCCGCTGGCTCTAGCGACGCAGCTTGCAAGTGCAACGTAGAGCACTCGAAATCAGAGTCTTTCACGACAGTTTTGTTCGCACAAATAAATTGTAGACATCAAAATTTTAGGAAATCTTATAGGTCCTAAAACATGATAAAACTACATTTAAAAAAAAATTGTTCGTTCTTTATTTTTTAAAAATTAAGAAATTAAAAATTTTGGTTATTTAAGCGGCAAGTATAAGGAAATCTAGAGGAAATATTTCTGGAAAAGTTGTGAAAATTCAAAATTGTGCGCAATTGTGTTTCACGAGGCCCTTTTATGGTGGAAGAAGGGAATATAAAATAGCTTACTTTAAATTAAATTATTAAATTAAAATTATTGTTTAAGAAACAAACCTGAATTTTTACTTATACTTATTTGGAACATTAAATAAAAATAAAAATTAAGCAAAAATTAAAGAAACGAATATTTTCTACTTAATGATTAGATGCTACATCTGCTTCAATAGATAAAGTTGCCTGAGCTGAAAGTATTTTTGGACCCACAGTATTTCTTAAATAATTTTTAATAAGTTTCAATTGTGAAAAGCTCCATTCAGCGGAAATAGTAACTTAAGTACAGGTATTGTTAACAAAATTTTAATGACCATGTAAACATTTAGTAAATGTCTTTCAAGTCGTTCTCTATTATATATACAAGCAGATGTTTCATGTATTAAATAGAGTTGGGTGAATTTGAGATAATATTTTGTAACTCTCAATGCAACTGATAAGGTTCGAAGTCAGTGCTCTCACCAACTTGCAGGAGTTTTTCAGTATTTGCTCTTTTGGAATTTCTTTCAACTCATTCAAACCATAGAAAAACACAAAATTTTCAAAATGTTGATTTAAAGACATTAATCTCGATTCCATGTTACTTTTCACAGAATCAATCACGGTATTAAAAAAATCTGTTTCATACTGTCTTTTAGCAAACTTTATAGATTGATCGCTATTATTTATAGCTACTCTTTTATTTTTAAAATTTCTTGGTAAATCATAAGTGGTTTTCTCAATAAACTGACCAGCGTCAGACAAGAATTCTAAGAAAAACCTTGTTGCGTATACTTTTGGATTTTCCCATACTTCCCACATTTTACGCCGCCTCTTACGTCCGCGGAAACTGAGTTTATATGTTTTATAGACGCTGATTATTTTATGAACATTAACTATTTTCGGTTGTGGTTTGTTGAAATTCACATAGTGACTGGTAGTTTAATCGACCAATATGAGACTTTCAAAAATTCTATGTATTTTCAAGGTTTAACAAAAGTATTTTTTCCGCAAACGTCAAAAAAAGTAGACATTATTAACGTCAATTCATGATGTTGAAGTATGATTTCACAGACGCCACTTTTTTGTACGGCCGTGAGCGGACAAAAAAGTACTTTTTTGTACGCTGACGGCCGTACAAAAAAGTAGAAATGTCAACAACGTCGGGCGGTGTACAGTTGGGTTCTGAATCCGACATAATATTATCTAAAAGAAAATTTCAGTACACTTTACTACAACAAACGAAATTTTGATGCTCAAGTACTTACCAAAAATGCACAGTCCAATTGTTGCTTTAAATCACTTACAATATTTCTGACATTATAAAAAAATATTATTGAACTGTCAAATTTGTTTGGCAATCACAAAACCAGTAACCACGGAAATGTAGTGCGCAGTTTTATAATTATTATTCTCTGAATTTATCAACTTCGTTGCAATCGTTTTGAATTATTATTTAAATATTAATTAGTTCTATATTCTGGATGCCGTTTGCGGAAAAAATAGCATGTTTCATTCGGAGCAAAAGCACTTTTTGTGGCTCGTCTGAAATTGTCGGCCTCACTAACGTTCGGCCATCAAACATTCAGACTCGCCACAAAAAGTTATACTTTTACTCCTAATAAAACAATATACTATTTTTTCTACAAACGTCAAAAAATGACAAGGTTCGCGCATTGACAACAGTTATCTATGGACAACAGTACGCGAAGTGATTGTTGCACTCATCTGTCATTCTTGGGTCAGTTTTGTGATGATTTATGACAAACATAAACATTTAAATAAAATAAAAATCCAAAGCAAGTGTCTGATCCTACTCTAATACAGCAATATATGTATATCTTACCACTTAGTCTCGACGAGTTACAATTATTGCAAAAATTTTTAATTATTTGAAATTTAAATGGTCAAGGCTAAAACCAGCTATGATTGAGTACTGACAAGGTGGAGGCCATAAAGATACAAAAAAAAGAAGAACGGTTTGAGTTTGATTAGGTTAGGTTAGGTTCCCAACATATTATATTCTAATTTTCCAGTTTTTGCATGAATGTAGAAAAAATATTGGATGCAACTCTTGCAAAACGTGTTTTTTGCACTTGTTGCATAATAGTATTTTATGCAACGAACATGTAATGATAGCCATTAAGACACGAGCATACTGTAAGATACGAAACGAGCCGCAGGCGAGTTTCCTATATAATATGCGAGTGTATTAATGGCCATTACATGAAAGTTGCATACAATATTTTTTCTACTCCGATTAATAAAAATTATTTAATCAATAATTATTAGTTCAATTAATTTTAAATATAGTTACTTTTGAAAATAAATATTATTTGACAGCTATCAAATTAAGTGTCACTTTATAGGTCTGTTCGCCCAATAAAAGTGTAGCACTGAGCTATATAATTTTGAAAAAGTCAGGTCTATCTGTGAAAAAATGCGTGTAAAATTACTAAATTTGGGAATATCTATGTATATTGCATTTGTATACTGCAAGAAGCATTAAATCATAATTAAAATAAATAAAATCGTATAGCTCAGTGCTACACTTTTATTGCAGGGAACAGACCTAATATAATTAATTTCAGAAATGTCAACCAGGTATCCATTGCTATATTAAATATTGTGCGAATGTCGCATTCCTATTGGTTTAAAAATCTGTATCATAATGAATATCATTATGATACAGATTTCAGTCTTTTGATTCAATAGTTCAACGAATATTTTACAGAAGAGATATATAAAATGGCTATTGTTTTGGATGATTTTCCATATTGACTGTGGTCGAAGACTTTATTTAAATAACCAATGTGTCCTTTTGGTAATTTTGACAAATTCTGATAATTTGAATAGTAAGTTCGGGTAATTTTTATTTTTGCATCGGCAACACTGGACTGCATTCTATTTTCTATTTGATGTCAGCTGCCATATAATCTGATTCTATACTTTTATACTTTATTCTCATTAATTACAGAACAATCAGTTGAATTTTTAACAAGTTTGACTTTGTTTACATATCTCTTAACAGTTGACATTCATGGTATCGATATTTGGTTATCGATTCAATAAATATCGATACTTATTGCAAATACAGCGACATGGACACGCCCACCAGGGTTCATGTTTGCTTCTGTCGACTGTAACTTATACTTATGTTTGCTTCTGTCGACTGTAACTTATACTTCTGTTTACTCGACTTCCAATAATCGTATTCAATTTTTTTATCAAAATGCACGATTTTTGTAGGCCAATCCCTTTATATTTCGAACGGAAGTTGAAATAAATTTACTAGCAACGAATCTTGAAAAAACAAATGCAAAAAAGGTTTTTCTACTACCGTGTGTAAAGTAGGCATTTTAGACACACTTTCGAGTGCGTAAAACCTTATTTTACGCACTAGTGCGTAAAGAAAATGTTCCAATATTATTATGTATGTAGTTATAGGTATCTGAATAGGTATAAGTTGGCGGTGAGTGACTGACATTTCTTTAATTGTGAATTGAATCTGACAATTAAAGTTTAAATTGAGATCTTCCGACTATACCTAGGATAATCAATTGTTAGAAGATTACTTCGCAAATAGTGTGGGAAAAATAAAATGATAAAATATTCCGAAAATGTTCTAGTGGCATATTACTTAAACTTCTGTATTTTGATAAAGTTTTCGATAGTAGAAAAAATTTTGTATGCAATTCGTGTGTAAAGGCCTTTTTTTCGACTCATGTGATTGTCGTTCATTCATTCACATTCGTCAAAAAAAGGCTACTTTACACACTAGTTACATAAATAACTATTTTTATTCAAAGAATTAAAAAATTTTGAAAATTTCAATTATATAGGTAGGTAGTCTATTAAACTTTTATTCTGCAATAAACTATATCTCAAAATTAAAATTGTTTGCGCAGCCACCGTTTTGAATTTCCCAAATTTAATATCATTTTTTCAGAAACATTTGCTCTATATTTCGTTATGTTATCAAAGGTAATACCACGAGTGCTTCAAATTTTATCGATAATTTTTTCTTTTCCACGAAAACTTGTTTATTTGGCAAAAATATGAAAACAAACCGATTTGATAAAATCACGACTCCGTTAGGAGGAGTGATTTTATCTAAATTCGGTTTGTTTGAATGTTTTTGCCTCAAATAAACAAGTTTGAGTGATGAAAATAAAAAATTATGTGATAAAATTTGAAGAGCGAGTTGTATTTGGGAAGATTATTTTTTTCAACAATTTAAAAGGATTTTTGAAAGCGCTTTTAGTTGTCAATAATGACAAATTCAAAGTAAAATTTTGACGTTTCGATGTAAACAAGGTTTTATCGATGAGGAAGCATAATTATCAGTATAATACCGAATGATTGGCTAGAATAATGTATTGCTATTGGTTAAAACCAAGTGAAAAAAGAATCACCTTGATTTTGTCATTATGATTATCAAGGGTTAAAGAATATACTTCTATCATGTTGTTTAGCACAAGATTTCCTTTAATTTTTGTTGTGCGCGAACAGCACTGAAATAATGCTCTACGTTGTGCTTGCAATCTGCGTCTCAAGCTTCAGCGGAATTTAATAGAATGATAAGGGGTTGATTGGAATTGATTACAGACATATTACACCTGGGAAAAATTTGATGATAGGTAGATTTTTCAACCTCACTTTCCCGGTGTATGTTTACTATTGGAGATAACTTATCGCGTTAATGGAAAATTAAAATTTCTAATATTTTCGGGAATAAAAATATCCGCGTCAGGAGTTTGTATAACCTCGTGAATTGTATTATTCACCTTGGATATTCAATTGTTTTGTGAAATTATGGTATGGAAACATAAAAACCGAAATATTTCGGAAAAGTTGTTTGTATTGGACTGCACTGCACTTAATTATTAGGCGTATTTTCAATTTCTTCATCGACACATCCACAATTAACGAGCACAAACAAAAATCAAAATGTAAACAAAGGAAAATCATTCAGAAATGTACAATACTAAGACAGGTTTATCAATGCTCGATTAAATAATGTAGCCTTCGGCTAAATCTTAGCTGTTGGTCAAAGTGTTTATCAACTGCCAGTTTGCATTTGCTGGCAGTCGAACTTTCGGCTATCCTAGCTGCCAGTATCACATTGATGTTAACCAAATAACATACAGTTAAATACAACAAAGTGGCGTTCCGTTACTCTAACTGACAACTGTGTCATGATGTTTTCGATTATTTACTTTTGGCTGCTGGTAGCAGCTCGTAGTGACTGAATTTCGTTCGTTTATTACCGGGCGTGACGCCTAGTCTTACCTTCCCCTTGCCCCTTGAGCACATAACGAAAAGTATGGGCGTCAAGCCACGGACATTAAATGTTTGACATTTGTCCGATTTGACGTTTATTTAAAGGTTAAGATTGTGCCGATTACGATTTAAATCTTAGTGAAAATATTTAAATATGCAAAATTATATTATCAATAACATTATAATCGAAATCTGTTCTTCTAAAACACAGGAAATTCATTCAGATGATAGTTCGGATAATGACATGACATGACAAGTGGTTTTGAGGATCCTAAAAATCGTGTTCGTTTTGCTTAAAAGTCGTGACGACTGAGGCGTCACGCACAAATGGTTGAAGCCCAAATAAACGAAAGCAACACCGGTTCGCTCACATTTTGCATCGAAGATTATTTCAACTTCAAATTTGATTGTGTTATCATTAGATTAGATTAAAATTGGAGTGGCTCTTTGACCTATCCCACTGCGACCTTTGCAGATCTATTGTGGTCCTCCCTATATTAGAGCTCGATATCCAGCTTTATTCTTTTTATTAGACTTAATAGCCTGGTTACCGCCTCCTTTGCGTAGCTCTCTGCCTACAGTACCATAATTTTGACACTGACAAGTGAAATTTTCCACGATGTTGTCAGAGTAAGCTTACGGTAACATAGAAAAATAATAATTTTCACCTCTATATTCTTGATTCAGTAACAAAATTACGCGAGTAAAATTAATAATATGTATTATGTATGTAACAGGTGATCCCTCTCACACCAAATTAATATGAGAAATTTACACTTTGACAACATTACACTCACGTTTTTAACCCGAACAAGGTTGTCAAATGCTCAATTACATTTAGCCTCCAGTTAGCTAACTGCCGGTTATGTGGCGCATTGATAAACGCTTTCTAATGTAACCGAGACTTTGACAGCTAGAGATAGCTGAGCGCTACGTAGCTGACAGATTTAACCGGGCATTGATAAACCCACATTCGATAATAGTTTTGCACAATTGAAAATATAAATATTTTTAATCAAATTTTTTATTGAAATTCTAGTATCGTGCATAAGATTTGCAATAAATTGAAATTAAATAATTCAGTTTTTCCACTAGTATTTTCTTATAATGAAATATTAATGAACACAATCTAAATACACAATAAAAGTGAATTTCAGCCTGAAATTTGAGAACAGATCACCATAAAGTGGGTCCTAAGGGTTGCTAACTATCGCAGATGTATTAAAAATAAAATTGGTTATCCGCCAATAAAGTCTAAGCCAAAAGATAAAGTTTAAAAATATTTCTATGTTAAATTGAAAAAATTCAATATACACAGATCTTTTTTCCACTTTTTAATCGTTCCAGCTAAAAGTTCATCTTTTTAAATCACATCATGAGAGGAGCCTTTTTATGCATTTTTATATCAACCATTCTCATTGATGAGTTTAACGCTGAACAGAAAAAGGTAAATGTACCAGTAATTTCAGTTTTTCCAAATCAATCTACTTTTATATTTCAATAATAAGAGCAAGAAAACTTTTTTTCCTTTGAAAATTATTCAAATATTCTACAAAAATGATATCCCTTATTTAATCCACTATTTATATTTTTATTTACAGGTACCCGTCACTGTATATTACGAGTCGCTATGTCCATATGCTAGAAAGTTTATTGTTAATCAACTATATCCAACATTAGAAGGAAATCTGTCAAAATACATCGATTTAGAATTAGTACCGTATGGAAAAGCACAGGTAAATATTTCGGTAAAATTTACTCGAAACAAACTATAACAATAAATGATATTATTCCAGACTATAACATCGGACAACAACGTCACATTTTTATGTCAACATGGACCAAAAGAATGTTACGGTAACCTCATCGTAGGTTGTGCTCAAATACTGATAGATTCCGGTGAAAATTCTCCTAATTTGGGTTTCAACATTAATCACCTTAAATTTTTGCATTGTTTTTTGGGAAATATTTCGACTGCCTCACCGCAGACGTTTATCGAAAACGAAATCGACAGATGTACCGCGTCTGAGCCGTTCGTTGTTACTTCTGATCAGTTAAAACGTTGTGCTTCTAGTACCATTGGTGAGATCTTTTTTTCAAATATGTTTTTTTGTAGTTCTTGCACTTTTTGCACGATAAAGTTCTCTTAGATTTGTTTAGAAAATAAATATTACTGAATGAGCAGAGGATCCCAAAAGTTTCTAGTTTATTTTAATTACGAACGAATTTACACCACAAAGTGATTTGAAGTGAAAATTAAAACCATACCATGAAAATACAATTTTTAAAAGCGATAACTAATATTCATTTTCCTTTTTGTTACTTGTGAAACTTAACCATCAGAAACGTTAACGAATGGTTGAAATAACAATACAAAAAATATTGAGATTCTGTAAGTTTTTCCGGTTATTTGAAAGTGAAAAAGCTAACCCAGTTTGTATTGGTCGAAGAAAAAAGCTACAATTCAGTCTTAACAGTTTTTTTGATAAAATGCATATTTTTCCAGCTATTCGCAAAAAACCTTCAAGAACTGTTACTTTCGAACGCGTAACTCGAAAAATATTACTTTTACGAAAAAAATGTAATTACTTTTTCCTTCGATTCCAATAGCCACTCCGAAATGGGGTTGCAGCCACCCTCCAAGGTTTTAACGTAAAAGGCGAAAGATTTATTCGCAGCTGAAGGTGATAGATTGAGACGTAACCTGTGGCATACGGCACTCATGAGGTTCCACTGCTGCAGGCAAATGCGGACACAACCTCACCACAATATGCCTTCCTTAGGACCTACACTAACACACAAGGCACATCAAAAGAAGGCGCAAATCGCATCTTCACGGATGGTTCTAATACCAATATAGGCTCAGGATGTGGAATTCACTCCAGACCGTTGAAACTAAACTTTAAATGGGCGATGGACTGTAATACCAGCGTTGCTCAATCAGAGCTCACTGCTATCTACATCGCCGCAAAAAAGATTACCAAAAGTTACACCACAGGTATTAAAATTCATATCCTTACGTATAGTAAATAAGCACTACTAGCCATGAGCAGACCACGTATCACATCAGGCCTAGTACTGGAGTGTCACTTGTCCCTGATCGAAGCCTGTAGCAACAGCGAAGTCACTTTAGGCTGGATCAAGGGCCACAGTAAATAGAAAGGTAACCACGTTGCTGACTCACTAGCCAGGAAAGCAGCCTCCCAAAACCCTTGGGACCTGGCACTTTCATTGGTCTGTCGGCGTCGGCTATGATTGACCTAATAAAGGAACACTCCCTTGAAAAGTTCAAGGGTAGATGGGACGATACAGAAGGTTGTAGGTTTGCCAAAGAACTGCTGCAGTATCCAGACAGCAAAAAATACGTGACTATGAACACAGACTGGATATGTCTGACACTTCACTTTGTAGAGGATGTGAACAGGAAGATGAGACTGTCGAACACATTCTTTGCGAATGTTCTACACTCTCTCAACTTAGGTTTTCTATATTCGGCGAGTAGCATGAGGGAGCTTACTTCCGGAGACGTTATCGCCTACTTCAAACAAGTAGGCTGGATGACGAGCTAGAAGGAAGTCTGAACCTCAGAAGGATGCACAATGGGCCAATTGTGGCCTAAGTGCTGTGGGGTCACCCACCCTTCAGACTATTACAGATACAGAAGGTTTTTACGTACAGCGGCATGATGTAGAAAATGATCCTTGGTCTATTCCCTACTTTCTGTAAAAATTCATGCTGGACGAAAATTTTGATTGTCAGTTTAAATTCTATTTATGGTAATTCACTTTGGAGGGTGCAAAACACAGAAAGACAGTTGGTGTTTACAATACATCGTTTCACAGGTAAACAAGTTCTAAATAATTCTGAATTTCAAGATGTTGGAACGAGCCTATGGTGTTTTCGTACTTAAATTATTCGTACCTTCTGTATTATTTGTTACACCGCAAAAACGATTTTTTTTTACAATAGTTTATAACTAAAATATAAAGTTTTTTAATCTCTGAGAGGTGCAGTAAGATGATGGAAGTAACTTCCTTCATCTGGTTAGCTGCTACAAGCGGAAGGAATAAAAATAGAACTTGAAGAAAAGTGCAAAAACACAAGAAAACCATTTTCTATGAAACCTGTCGACGTTTTAATGCTCTGTTTATTATTTTCAGGAATTGCGAATCTGGTTAAAAACGGAAAGTTGACAGATGAGTTTCAAAACCCCTTAAAACACATGCCATCGATTGTTTTTAATAGAACGTTTAACGAAGAAGATAACGACGCATCAAAAATAGATTTTCAGAAAGTTTTGTGCTCTAAAATTACTTGGGAAAGATCAAAACAATGCTCTAATTAAACGTAAACTAAAAATAATTGTTAGGCAACATGATATTGCATCAAATACACTTTAGAATAGCAAATACGTTTTTGAATTTCGACTTATAGTAAATAAATATTGAAAAAAAAAGGATACACATCGTCGACCACTATATCCATGTCTTCTGCAGCTTTTAGTAGCCAACCGTTCTCAGAATTTGCTTTCTTCACTTGTAATTGTAACTTGTCTAGTTCTCTAGCAAGGTCTATTCTCTTTTTAACGGCGTTTAAATAATTTTCTTCTACGGGAAAGGACGGCAAATCTTCGCCTAAGAAAAATTCAAACCGCTGCAAAATGAATATATGGGGCCAGGGCATACACGCAATAATTTTGGTGCTTGATCAATAATAATAGGCTTCATCAATTTGTTCTTTAATAATAGGGTACAGGCATAAATTTTGCTATTGGTGGGAATTGACGCTATATCAGGTATCCTTGCATGCTTATTTTTTCAAAAAAAAAACAATTACTTTACTTTTAAAACGACTTTAAAAATCATAAAATTTGAAGGTCCGCCAAAACGCGTTTTACGTCATAAAGATGGCTGCCCCAACCGTTGACGTCACTCCTTGTATACGTCCTTATTCGTGAATCACGCTCTGAGTTTTTGTGACCTAATTTGTTTCTGAAAGCTTTAAAAATGGATAAAGCCAAAAAAACTCAACATTCCAAGTATTGCATTGTTTCAGAGTGTAAATCGACGTCTATTGAAACTCCAGACAAAATATTTCTTACTTTACCTGGTGGCGCAAGCAAAAATGCACTTGAAGGAATGGCATTGTGGTTTAAAGCTACGCGCCGGAATAAAGACAATATTTCGACAAATACTACTGCTTTTGTTTGTGAAGACCATTTTAATGTAGGTGCCTAATTCTGTGTTTGTAATTTTGCTTCTTTAATAGTTGGAGGTTATGTACCTGTATGTCTAGGAACATTATTTTCTTTCGACCACACATCAAGTTTCCACTGAAAATGTGCCAGAGATATTATTCAACAGGAGTGAAATTCAGTGGTTTCCCAAAAAGCACGATTAGGTCATTTTTGAGTATATTCGCAAGAAAAATAGTGGAAACGGCTCGTGAGACAGTGACTTTCTTATACGGCGTCGAAATATGGTTGGTATATATAATATATTATATATAAAACATCGTACTTATGAAATTGCTTTAAATCCTTTTATTTCCTCAGCATTAAAGTTTAGCAGCATAAATGAGTAAACTTTGGGCAAGTTACCAGTTTGTGCTTTTACAAAACCTTCGCTAGCCATATCTTTACTCATAAAATATGAAAGAATCGTCACTGAGCTAGTAAATAAAATATTTTTTTTATTGGTGAACCTTTTTACCTATTTAAAGCACGCCCCAGCGTGTTTAAAACGAACTTTAAAACATGCACGTTTTTTGAAATTACCATGGTAACATCAACATCTTGAGAAATAAATTGTAATGTCTAATGGTCTAAAAGACAGTTTTTTTTTTACTATTGATCTGACAGGAGTACTTTGTAACGTCAAAACCTTCATTTGAATAGTATTTAACAATTTCAATTTTATGAATGAAAATGGAAAGTGCAGTTGATATTGTATTTCGATTTTTAAATCGGAGAAAATGGTACCTATTTAATTTGATACTATTAACATTTCCATGACAACGCAAGGTAAACTAATGTCATCACGAATTCAACCATTTTAAATTGTCAGTTCTTATTTCCATTTCTTTTCCTTGTAGCAGTAATAGATACCAGTATTTATGATTTCAAAGTGCACCAAAAAAAATAGCATAAAGTATTCCTGGATAACTGGTCTCTAGAACACTTGCTCTATTTCGCGCGTGTTTTAAAGACCGTAATATCCACTTATACTTCAATATACTATTCTTCTAAAGGTTTCAAAATATTCTCGGAAATATCGGATATTTATATCCACTTTCCACTTTACGTTGACTTTTAGAAATACAAAAAAGCACACACAAACACGTAATGGTCTCAAACAAACATATAATAGTTATTTACGTAATAAGTGGGATATGGACATTATTAACGCACGCATGTGAAGTTTGCATGACGAGGCCGTAGGCCGAGTCGTGTATTCACATAAGTGCGTTAATAATTCCTATCACACGTGTTACGTACAAAATTTTATCTACCACTGTTTATTAGTATTATCAACATTACCTATATTATAAAATTTAAAAAAAATTCCATTCCAACGTATTTTTAATAATATTAACTGCAAACACAAGGTACTGTGTATCATATTTTGTGACTATATCATCAAAGACAAACAAGGATGTGGAAATAAAATAAATTAGTTATGTCATCAAATTTTCAAATTTGAATGAACAAAAATCTATAAAAATGAGTTCAAGCGAAGACAATCTCCTTTCGGAAATTGAAAATGCAGCTTCCAGTGTTATTTTAAATATTTAATTCTGGCTTTAATATGTTTCTAGATTCTCATTACCGCACTAGTGCGGTAATGTAATCAAAAACGCACTAGTGCGGTAATATACGTCATTATGACACTAAAAATAGTGTCAAATCGTACTCGTTACATGACAGTTGTAGATAAATTATATTTTACGTCGATGAAGCAATTAATAGTTAATTAAAATACAATATAAACACAAAACTACACATAACCTAGTGCAATGCCGGCCATATTGACAAAAGTAATAACAAAGTATGACATCACACGTATCATCGGTAGCACTCGGAAATCCTCGGGTGTTGGTCGGAAAGTCCATTGAAATTTGAATTTTATTTAAAAATTTGGAAGTAATTTTAAATGGAAACTGGTTTATTTCCTATGATTAGTTATTTTTGATATCAACTTTACTATTACAAATTAATATTTAAGCAAAATATGAAATATGCGTGTACCTATTATTATATTATCGTAAAATAAGCGTCAAAAGTACCAAGTGGCAAGTCAATTTTCGTAAAGAGCACATTAAAATCTATAAAATTACCAATTATCAAAAATACCGGAAAACCTTCCAGGTAATTTACTACCAATAGACTTTATAACAAGGAGTTAATTTTAACTATTTGTGAAAAGTTTCAGTTAACTTACTTTTTCCTAAGGTTCTACATAATTTAATGTAATTCGGTAGTTCGTTAGGTTCTATTAAAAGGATTGTAATTCCTTCTCGAGAAGCTCTCGCCGTTCTACCTGATCTATGGACATAGCTTTCACTGGTACGTGGAGTTTGGTAATGTAAAACATGGTCGATTTTAGGTATATCTAATCCTCTAGCAGCAACATCCGTTGCTACCAAAATGCTGTTTTCCTTATCACGAAATCTGAAATTATTGAAAATGAATTGAAATAATTGACAACATTTACATTCTGTCATTGATGATGCCGCCGGAGATAGCACTTTCAGTTCCGGCGGTTATGACAGCGGATTTCATATGCAAATAAGTCCAATGTCAGCTGACAAATGGTTTTAATGACAGTTGACAGATGATATGATGAAAATTATATCAATTTCTTACCTTTCTAGATTTTTTAATCTCTGTCGCTGTTGCATCGACGCATGTAAAGGCAAAGGATCACAATTTAGGAGATTGAGCAATGCAGCCAACCGTTTTACACATCCTATAGAGTTACAAAATATCAATGTCCTTCCAGGATGTTTCGTAAGAAAATAAAAGAGGTAATTGTCCTTTTCGGTGATGCTGCAAGTTATCCTGCATTCCGTTAATGTATCAGAAGTACCTAAATAATAATATCAGTTGTAGTACGATATAGCTATTTTCCGCAAGTGTTAGGTACAATAGTTTTTCTACGAGCGTGAGGATTCACTTATTCACGAGCAAAATATTTTAGAAATGCACTGACAGTTTTCTGACAGTGAACAAACAAAAAAAAGAAAGTAAATAGCTGGTTATAAGTTACACATGGTAACTAAACCTTTTAGAACCACCATAATATACCGGTTTATTATTAATTTGACATGTTGCTGGAAATTCAATTTTCCACACTAAAATGTGTTTAGAAAATTCAATTTTCCGCCCGCTCGTAGAACAAGTTATTTATGCAACAAGTGTATGAATAAAGGCAATAAACAATCGAGATATTTGATTGTTAATGGCCCTTTTCATATCTATACATGATTGCTAAGTAACTTTTTCGTCGACTTTCCAAGGTGTATCCTTTATTCTCAATCTGTGCATACTAGGAATATTTATTTGTCATTGGAATGTACCTAAATTTTGTAGGACGTAAATTAGGTTTTGAACTGTCGTGAGTCGAAAATATATCAGGCTCATACTAGTTACTAGCTGTCTTATTAATAAAAATTTCTTACTCCGCCCTTACTCCTAGATTAGTCAGAGACTAGTTACTCTGAGACTAGTGTAGGTTTAAAGAAGTAATACAATTGCTATTAATAAACTCCGACTAAGGAGATAATAGTTACTCCCTCCCTATTACTGGATTAGGACATGACTTAAGGAAGATTCACAGTTTTATGATAGGAATTGGCCAATAAAGTGACGTTATGGTGACATCTGTTGTGTTTTTTATTGTGACATGTGTCAGTGCTCTATTCATTAATTTCAAAAACAGCAAGTTATCTTATGATTCTTATTTCTCAGTTTGTATTTAGTGTTAAAAGTAGTATTTTCGAATTTTCTTAACGTTTTTTATTAGTAATAGTTATTGTTAATAGTTATATATATATATATTTAGTATGAGTTCCGTTAAAAAGCGCGCGCGTTCCTCGAATTGGGATGAGGCTGAAAGGGTGAGTAGATATATTATTTGAATAAATATTTGTCGAAATGTTAATGTTTTCCGAACCAGAAACAATTATTTCCTGGGCTACAACAGGACTTGAAGTAGCGATGAAATAGCTGTTTAAATGATTATTTCTATAAAAAAAGTTGTCCTCATTTCAACGTAATATAAATGCACAATAATATATTTATGTTTTATAGCAATTGCTTCTGTCTATATTACAAGAGTTTTCTGCAATCATAGAAAATAAATCCCTAAATACCAACACCAATAAGAAGAAGGCTGAAGCTTGGCAGCAGATACACAAAAGGTAAGTGGTATGGTCGAGTATCTATTAGATCTCTATTTAGTGAATTATTTCATAGATTCAACGAAGTCAACAGTCACAGTAGAGAACTGTGCCAACTTCAGTTACAATGGAAGCAACTGAAAATGTCCGCCAAGAAAAGCTGCAGCTCTACTAAAAAGGCACTATTTGTTACTGGAGGTGGCCCCAAACAACCGAGCCCAACACCAGAAGAATTGAAAATTGTTGATTTGTTGAATCCTGGGGAGCTGATGGTTGATCAGAATACCTACGATTGTGATAGCGTTGCAGTGATGGTAATTATTTCTATTACTTTTGTTGAAATACCGTAATTTCAAATGTATACATTTCAATATTTACTTCTTCACTTCAGGATATAGCAGATATAACAAAAATTGAAACTATTTCAACCACTATATCAGAACCTGCTAATATTGAAGAACCTACAGCTGTAAGTTGAAATAATTGCGCTTTTGTATATGACTAACAATTTTTTTATTATAGACAATTATGGAAGAGTCTGTTCCATTAACTCCACAAAAAAGTAGCTTTGAAAATGCATCTGTCATGTTTTCAACAAACTCGAAGGTGATATTAATACATGATGCTCATAACCCATTTACATTGATATTTTTTGTAGAAAAAACGAAAGCATGCCACTGCTAGCAGCTGTGATTACCAAAGTCAGATGCTGCAGCATTCCGAGAGGTTGAAAGAGGCAGAACACCAACTTCGGCTCCAAATTATGAAGGAGCAGCATGAAATTCACATGCAAATTGAAGGAATCCGAAAGAGGCGTGCTGAGGAGGAACTTCAGACTACAATACAACGTAAAGAGCATGAGAAATTTGTACAACAAAAAGAAAAGGAAAAATTAAATAAAAACTGATAGAAATACTTTATTTCGAATTTTATAGCTTTACAAAAATGTAACTTTGTAACTAATACCTACAATTTTCTTGATTTTAAAAATTATTTTCAATAAAAGCAGCTCTAACAGCATTGCCTCGAATATTACCAGGAGGATAATTTATATCTTCTATAACATTTTCCACAGCTGCATTTCCTATTTCTATTGGATCATCACCATGTAAAGCAATATTATGCAAAACGGCTAACGCTACGATACTAACTTTTATGTTTTCCAAACTAGTTGTGAAACCATGAAGTAGACATCGAAATCTTTGCTTCCACACGCCAAAGCAACGCTCAACTACATTTCTCGTTGAAATATGAGCTCTATTGTAACCTTCCTGTTTCTCAGTTGTAGGATTCAATACGGGAGTAAATAAATATGGAGTGCATGCATAACCAGAATCACCTAGTAGCCTTCCTTGGAATTCCTGAGTTTCAAACCTAACTTTCAGAGAGCTTTCATTGAAAATCCTTGAATCATGTGTACTTCCTCTCCAACGAGCCACAATATCATTTATCTCTAGCTTTGAGTTACAAACAACCTGTAATACACATATTTATTAATAATTATCCCTACAAAAGAATGGGGAATGTATTGAAATATTAGATCCAATAATAAATCATGAGCTCTGTTATGAATAAAAAATGAAGTAGGTACCTACTTGAAGATGGATCATGATTAATATTGAAATCGGGTTCTGAAAATGATATGGATACCTGTACATTTAAAGAGCTGTAGCCCTTTCTGTTAATATAATATTGTCCAATATCCCCTCCTACTTTTGGGATTCGGATATGTGTGCAGTCTATAGCACCTATCACTTGTCTGAATCCTGCAATGTTATAAAAATCCGATATTGTTTTATTCTGGTCTTCTATTGTTGTTGGCATCTTGACAAACCTAGGTCTTAGACGAGCCAAAGCTACAGCTGTTTTCTGGCAAATTATGGATACTTCTGGTTGACTAATACCAGAAAGATCTCCAGCATCGCTTTGTATCTATAAATTGCAAGTAATTATTATTATTCACATTAATACACAGTGTAAGATATAACATACTTGTCCTCGGGCCCACACTCTAATTGCAGTTAAGACTTGCAAATATGGAGGAATAAGTCCACCTCTACTATCACCAGCCAAATCATCTCTCAATAAATTAATAATATTTACTGCTGTACGTCGAGAGAAACGATATTTTTCCTTAAATTCCTCTTCTAGCAGTGTTTCTAGCGGATTAGCCCTAATTTTGTAAAATTTGATTCTTCTGATCGGACGAATATTTTCTGCTTCGACCAATTCTTCCATTATTCTCAAATCGTCCATATAATAATCTCTCTCTTCCATCACAAAATAATCACTACTCACCAAACCAAAGCAAATACTTAATAAATATAACTAATTAACAATAATAAACTGAATAATAATACGAAATAATACAATAATACAACGACAAACTAAATTTCGAATTAGAATATGACAACATATATCACAATTGACAGTTCAATAAAACTGAAATTATATTTAGTCGAATGCTATTCCGAGCTTAAACCACCCATTTCCCTAGATTAAAATTACTACCATAGTTAGTCCCAGAATAACCTCGGAGTAGCCTATTCCCTGTCTATTATGCGTTTATTAATAGCGTATCTGTCAAACTGATGGATTAAGCATGGAATAAAGTTAGTCCTAGGTTACTCCATGTTTATTAATAAGACCGTAGATGGTTATCCACTAGAATTTTTGTCAAAATCTTACTATTTTGATGGAAATCGTTCATTAATAGGGGTCATTAATCAACATTAAAAAGAAAATGAAGTGTATCTTACCTTTCCCTTCAGATATATCGACTACTTTAGGATTAGACATTCCCAGCAGATCCACTATTTTTTGTAATTTTTGAGCCGGCGTCATTTCGTTGAATTTCGATTTCTTCAATTTATTTTTATTTTTTAGATATTGTGGTAGTTCATGTATTAACGTTAGAGTTGCGGAAAATACGAAAGTTTGCCGTTGTTTACGTTTATTTTCGTCTAAATTAATCCTTTCCAAAAGTTCCTGTAACTCTTGAAAATGGCCCTTTTCCAACATCCGATCTGTTTCATCTATTGCCAAAAATCTACAAGCATGTACATTAAAATTTGATTCCCAAGTACGGAAAAGTACGAAAGAATTCTTAATATATATCATTTTCATAAATTGATATTGATTGCTCAAACTCTTGAATATACCTAATATTATCCACTTGTGAAAGGTGCAGATTTCCTTGTTTTATCAATTCCCACAATCGACCGGGCGTAGCAACGACCACTTCAGGTCCTTTAGACAAAATTCTTTCTTGTTTTACAGCTGCCATTCCACCCACAACGACAGCAATATTTATTCCTGTAAACATTTTGTATTATTTGTATGTTTGTTTTGGTAGAAGATATTCCAAGAGGAGAATAAAACCTTTTATTCACGCATCCAACAATGACTTATTTTAAATTTTTTCCTGCAATACATATATGGGATCAATAGTTACGTCCGACGCGGCTAGTCATATGTCTTTTGATCCAAGATTATCTGAGTCACTCAGTCAATTTGACTTTTAATATGACTGAACTGAATATGAACTGGGACAGTATTAAGATTTTCCCCCATTCCTCAACTGAACAACTGGAATTTATTTGGACTCAGAGGTGACTTGTATGGTTCATACAACAGCCTTTTTGGTGTGCGTCATCGTTTGTTAATGTCTTTCTAACACATTACGTGGAAAGAAAAGGGAAAAAAGTCAGGTCTTTGATGAATCCTAATCAAAATATCGCAATAATGAACCGTTTAAATGTATTACAAACGTCAATCCTAATCATTGGCTTACCAAAATTTGATTGGTTGATGTTCAGATTAAGCGCAAGCGCGACCTATCAATTGGGAGAAATGTCTTTATTCAAAATAGGATGCAGATATACCTTTCGTATTGTCAATGTGTCTGACATCTTTTTCTACCGTCCCACTGACAGTTCTTGTCAGGTCTGTACTTTGTTGTTCACGGTCAATTATTATTTATGAAATTTAATATGAATATTATTATCTTCTGTATGTTCCTTGTGGTATATTATTCATTATTTTTTTAATTTCTTGGGAAATTAAACCACAATATTTTTGAATTCTTTATTTCAACGTTTCGGTAGCGTTCCAGCTACTGTTTTTTCTTCTACCGAAACGTTGAAATAAAGAATTCAAAAATATTGTGGTTTAATTTCCCAAGAAATTAAAAAAATAATGAATATTATTGTTATATTCATTCGAATAATACAAAAATATGCATAGATACACGGAAAAACATCAGCATTTTGAAAGTTCTCAAGTATTTTCAGTTACAAAAAGAAGCTGGTAACTATTAATTTCATAGCCTTGTCGAATTCTGCTCAATGCGATCCTGATGATTTTATTTATCAAATTTAGGGTTAGATATGTGTCAAAATAGCAAATAAAATAAACGACATTCCCAAAACCCGAATATACGTCACAAACGATGACGCACACCAAAAAGGCTGTTGTATGAACTCTAAGTAATGTTTGGTTTAATTCAGCATTATGTCGTTGTTTTAATAATATTCGAATTGACAAGTGATTTGTTTTATATAATCTGTTTATATTATTAATTGTTACACACCTAAAAACTAAAACCTATTGAAGAGTTGCCAGGATTGAAAATATTGTGTCTGTTACCCAGAAGATAAATATTATTTATTTCACACTTTCTATTGAAAATGAACACCAAATTTTCAAACTGTGGTTAAAACTAAAAAATTTAAGTCATTTTTTCAAATGCACACAAACCATAGCATTTCACATTATTTTTAGAGCCTGATTTTTCTCACCTCACCTAATCTTTGGACGTGAGACAGCTACTGGGCAAAAAGAATACAGTAAAAATGTAATATATTTATTCGCCTGCCTTATCGGAAAACCAATTATATGAACATCAAAAATAGTATTGCTTAGCAGCCCAACAGCAACGATTTTTGAATACATGAAGGGCTGCGTTCGAGAAGCTGATTGTTGGTATGAAAATTATTCCAAGGAGTGGGGGTAAAAACTCACTCCGGTGTGCTAAGCTTGCCTAGATTTTCGAACGGTTATGGAGTGTGTTGTGTTAAACATTTTTCAAGGTTATGTTTGTTTGGTTGTTGACAAATCAAATTGGAAATTTAGTCATTCAAGTCATTCAAATCATCAAATCTTTCTCTGAATATTTTCTTGGATTTTGAATTGATTTAAGGAATGGACGAGCAGCGAAAATATTTAAAAAGAAAATGCATTTTGGCTGCAGCTAGGGTTACCTCCAAAAGATTTGCAGAGAATATAATTATGAATAATAATAATTTTGACTAAAGCTTCTATAGTGAAGATAAGACAATGAGACTCCAATGTTGGAATTAATAAAAAAGAGGGTGTCTAGGTTTGTCCAAAATTAACCAATTGCTTATTTTCTACCTTTCCCCAATGTAACTTGTTCCATACTTTTCCTTTTTATAATTCATTTAATAATTTAAAATTAATAATTGACATCTAAAAGTTCATATCGGCAGAATAAATTCAAAAGCTGTCATATATGTGACTTATTTGTCAGCTTAAATTTCACCCTAGTAGGGACTAGAGTGTTTGGTGCGCGCACCAGTATGTGGCAACCATCTTTTCAAACTATTATTGTGCGTACTATTTTTGTATACACTCCGAATTTTCGAACGGCTACTGTGTGATTTTTATACGACACACCAAGTTTTCGAACGCACCCAAGCATATGTCACTTGATTACTTTGACGTTTCACGTGAATTTTTAAATTAAACTTCAGTGTATGTCAAAGTTTTTTGTTATATTTTACCAGTTCCTTTTACTTTGGTTTATGCAGTTAGCAAAAAACAATTGTGTGTCACACATGCAGGAAACACTTTAGCAACCCAAACAGAATATACTATTTTAATAGGACATGTCCACCAACTAACAAGTTGATACTAATGACAGACGCCCTGAGGATAAACAATTATTTGTATAGATTTAGGATAAACAATTATTATGATAGATTTTATACTGGCAATTTGGTTATTTTGCATCAATTTAATGATCTTTTTCATTATAAACAGATAGAACTTTTAAAATACTTAAGCAATTAAAACAATGTCAGTAAGTACCAAATCAAAATTAAATGAACTCAAACACAATCAAAATAACTATTAAAAGCCACATGTTGAACAAATAATGCTTGTTATCATCAGAGTTATCAGGCCGGCTGCAAGGAAAATCTAATCCCAATAATGCATGCACAACTTAGTGCTAGTTATGAATAAAATTTGTGAAAAATTCAGTTATCTACATATTGTTACGTCAGACCTTCAAAAGCTGAGAAAGTAAAAGGAGTAATAATATATTTTTTGTTTGGCTACAAAAATACTTACCTGTATATTTAGCAAGTGCAACTAGATGATTTTTAACTTGAATGGCCAATTCTCTTGTTGGAGTTAAGATAAGAGAATATAAAGGTTTCAGATCGGACGTTTCTGCTAAGTTAACATCATTAACTAATTTAACACATCCAGTTTCTGAAAATAAAAAAACAAGTTACTTAGTTATATTAGGAGGATAAAATGACAGGATGTCTAGCGATTTTTTGGAAAGTAAAATTCAAGGATTTCCAGAACCAACCGTTATTAAGAGATAATTTTTTCATTAAAACCAATAATTTGTGTGTTTTTGTATTGATCATTTAGGGGTGTGATTTTTGTTAACAGCTGATTTGAAGAATTATGTAGTATATTGCTTAGATGGTGGATTTTCGTAATTATTCTAATTGAGAATGTTTCTGCAACCTCCAGCATATGTCTGGTATAAAACCATGTGTTCATGAGAATGATACTTGCATATTATAACATAGGCTCGAACATAGGTATGCATGTCAGTTGGTAAATTCTATGACACTTTGATGTTGATTCTTCAATTTTTGTATAACAGGGAATGAAAATGACAGGAACAACTGATTGTACTTTTACAGTGAGCTTTGAATTTTGATTTTCTGTCTGCAAATAATAGTGTTCTATAATTTCACCGAGAATTTCACTCACCTTGTAATTCACTTTCAAAATCAGATTCATCTGAATTGCACTCATTCTCTTCAGAGCCAATGGAATCTGAACTTTTTTCTTTGATCTTCAATATTCCTGTCAATATGGGTACACCAAATGCTAAAGTTTTACCACTTCCAGTTTCAGCAGCTCCTAAAATATCTCTTCTTCCTGGAATTTTAAAATAAAAAAGTTAATATGGTGGTTGGAGTAGGACTAGCATACTTCCAGATAGGTAGAAAAAAAATGTTAACAAAGATTTATAAAGAGCATATGACCTTTTATTTGAACCTATTTGAATTACCTAAAGGGTGAGGTGGGTTAGACATTGTCAAATGAAGTTAAAAGCAATTTTTAACTTCTGCATATAATAATCTACGTCATTACATATTTACTTACCTAAAATTTCATGTTAATAAACTTTTTCAAGAAAAAATTACTGGCTTAAAATTTAATGTTTTTTTTTAGGTATTCAGATTCAACAAAAAAATATTTTCTGTACTTAGCCATTCTATGAGTGGAGGAGAGGAAGCTATAGTATAACAGAGAGGCAATGTCTAGAAAAGTGGGTATTTTGAGCAGGGAAAATATGTAGTTCTCTCTTGCATAAATACAATTTTGTCTTGTTTTTTGCTCCTATATAAGATTCTACATATGGAATATAAATATTTACCAAGCCTGTATATCTAAAATTTCATCACAATAACTTTTATACAAAAAAATTTAATTGTGGCTAATATGGATAAGAATAAAAATGTATTATTTGTCAGGGGTATTAGTAAATTAAATGCCTACCTCATACTATAAGGGTGGGTTGAATTTGGAAATATTAGGATTGGGGTGGTTTCAAGTACATCATCAAATTCTAAATTTTTTTAAGGTGTTTTATCCGAGGTTTTATCCATTGTCATATTTTTTTCTTTGCAACATATAATAAACTGTTGCATTTTTTGAAAACATTGTTCACTAATAGTTGATAGATGAATAGAAAAATAAAGAAAGTTCCTCGGAATTTGAGTTAGAATAATTTTTGTTTACCTAAAATTGCTGGTGGTAATGTTAAAGTTTGAATAGTAGTAGGTTCAGAATATTCCAATTCTCCAATGGCTTTTAAAATTGATTCAGGTATGTTGTAACAATTCCAGGCAGTACAATCAGTTTTTGATTTTATTTCAACAGTATTACCAATTTCTTCTATGATCGTAGTTGTTCCCGATTGTGATGGAATGAAATCGACATCTTCAGTGCACACTTTTTTGTCTTTTTCATTACGGTTAGGTTTTCTTTTTCTCTTTCGCGAGTTTTCTTTTAAATTGTTTTTCTTAAACTGAAAATTAATGTTTTTTTTTTCAATTATTTAATAAATAATAATAGTTTTAATTTGTGTCGATTGAAATGCAATGTTACTTACTGGTTCTTGAGTATAATCTTTCAAATCATAATCTGTACATTCTTCAATCCCGATTAAATCACCAATGTTTTCTGAAAGTAATTTAGAATCAAATGTAACTGGACGCCATTTAGCCTCAAGAGAATTATTCATAATAACTTTGTTGTCTTAGAATATATATTTTAAAATATTGCTGTTAAATAACATGTGGGTAATTCAAATTTGTTACAATTTTAAAATATTCTAGGGTTAGGTTATAGCTAGTCTTCTTTTTTGGTGTGGTGTCAATTAATGTGAATAGAACGAAGTCAGGGAAATAATAAATTTTATATAAATTACAACTAATCCTTAAGCGTAGAAATAATGTGAGCGTGAAAAATTTATCAACTTGTCGTCATATTTGGTATCTTTAAATTTGTTTTTCAAGTTTTTGTGCACTACTGTGGCTCATAACATACATACAAAACAGAGTGCTCAATAAACAAGAAGTTGAAATGTTATCAAAAAGCCGTCACTCACTCTAGTCACTACTCACTACTGTCGTACTGTCACTTATGTGTCATTTTCGAAGGGCTATGCAAATAAATGGGAGTTTGTTGTACGAGTACAACCTAAAATTTCTTTTTAATTAGTGATACAATGGTATCGACTTATTTTATAGTGATGTCTTATTAATAATTCGTAGGAATATAATGTAAACATGATTTATTTTGTACCGCCTGGATAGGAAGATTTTGATGATGAATGGAACTGATTTAAATGATGAAGGGTCATTAATTGACCGTAGACCCATTATTACATGTAAGTTTTTTTAAGCTCATAATTTGAAATATACTAATGTATGATTTTTTTACTTAAGGTGCAGGAGAAATAGAAGTTTTCTCGACAATTGAGGACAACCTAACAGAGGCCCTCCCCCAAGAGACTTATGAATGGAGAAGGACCTATGGCAGACCTACTCGATCTGTCCATATCGGTGCGGCCTTTGTACCATTTAGCCCTGCTGCTTTATGCAAAGCTAGTGGCTGGGACTTGATCAGACAGCCATTATTTCATATTTATTGGACTGATTGTTCAGTAAGGACTTTGTAAATATGCACTTTAAGTACAAAACATTTCCCTTATTTCACAAAATTTGCTGTCATTACTTAACATTTTTAACTCATGTTTTCAATATTTTGTTACTTATATTTTCCAAATGCTCAAATCTGATAGTTGAAATTAGTTAGCCAAAATTCACAGTGTTGTTTATATCAATGAATACAATATAATAAATAATTATTAATTGATGCTTATTAATGAGATTTTTATAGTCTTGATTTATTTGAAAAAACACATATTACTGTTTGTAGGACTTGGAAGTATATAAGACTACTGTTAAGGAAGATATAGAAAATTGGCAAAAGGAGCTTAATGCAAAGGAAATTATTGATTGGCTGATAGTTGTGGTTGAAAACTTTGATGGGAAGCGTACAAATAAATTGCTACCTAGAACAACTGTCTTAGATAAAATTAGAGCTGATTTTGCACCCAAACAAGGTCAGTAGGTTACATTATACTTATATTCACTCCATTGCCTTCCTCAAATGTCACTATAATAATGTTTTAATATTTATTTATTTCGATTTATTTGCATTAGAAAGTAATTTGAAATAATAATCATTTCAGGTGATAGATGTATATCTGTGATAAATCCTGGAAAAATCGAATCCCGATATGCCGACTCATGGAGGGGATTAGTAAATCGTGTACGGCACTTACTATTAACAGCATATGCAAAAGCAGTTTATAGATTAGAAGAATATGTTCGTCAACAGAGAGAAAAGAGAAATGAACCTGGATGGAACTTTATGCAATATTTTTCCCTTCAGGTTAGTAGGTATGCATGATAAATATTATTTAGATTAGGCCAAACAGTGATAAAATTGTATAAATTACTTGGATATTCAACATAATATGTGACTTTTACAGGAGGAACTTGCCCAGGTGCTGGAGATGTTGGGTTTGTACGATGAAGCACTTGTGCAATATGATGAATTGGATGCTCTTTTTTCTCAATTTGTTGTAAATGGTGTTACAAGTGACAGTATAAATTGGTTAAATAACTTTCAAAAACCATTAGAGAGGTGGCACGGCTTGAAATTAGGATGTTCTAAATTACCAAAAGATCCATCCATTTTAGAATTAAGAGCTTATCTTTTCGCTAAACAAGCTCATATGTTATTGCTCACCAACAAAGTTTGGGAGGTGAGTTAAATCTAATATTCTTATGTTGATCATCCATATAACATTTTGGTACTTATCAATACCCTTATTTTCTTTTAGATGGCATCACGCTGCTTACCATTCTTGCATACATGCTCTAGAGAGCTAATGGTGTTGGAAATAACTGCTCCAGTTGGTGCTATAGCTTGTTGGATGTTTTTAGCAGCAATGGAAGTACTAAATACTTGTGATAAATTCAATCATGCTGATGAAGTGGAGGAATACTCCTTGCACACAGCCACTGTATGGGAATATGCCAGTCAAAAGGTTAGTTTTTACATTAATGATTATTATTACTTTCTTTGCATAGGTAACACTTAAGTTGCACCTTCTACCTATACTTTTTCAGTCAAATAATATTCTTGAAAATAAAATAATGGAAACATTATTTACAAAAGTGACACTTGTCATTGTCATAATACTAAATTTTTGTCACACCAAACTGGTTTATTTGTCAGGACACACTATCTTGAGACAAAAAAGGTTTTCAATTGCTTATAGATTATACAACAGACTATAAGATGAAGGTATTTGTTATTATTATTTTGAGACACTAGTTAGTAAAACATTTGAGTATAATATAGGTATAATATCATACAGGTTTTCCAAAAAATAGGTTGTTGTTTTGTCAAATTATTTTTTTCATATCACAAACAACTAGGCGAGATATAGGCACATCATATTATTGTTATTATGCTATATTATAGGAGTAGTAATATACATTATGAACAACCCTGTACATTGAACCATTTAATTAAATATAGTAGATCCATGCCACTTGCTTGCCTGACTTGTTAAGTGGAAAAAGCGCCCTAGAGAAAAGGAGTTCATATGTTGTTGACACTGTTTATTCATGCATTTTTGTGATTTTAAATAAATAATAGATTTAGTAAAAACTCTTTAACAAGGTAAAGTCACTCAACATATTCATCACAACTGTTTTTGTTCTCGAATTTGATCATGGCATTAAGTTCTGCTTATATACTGTATATGTAAAGTAGGGAGGGTGAGTGTAGGTTCACAGCACTTAGGCCACATATCGAGGGCTAAAACGCAGGACCTCGTAACCCGCAAAACGTAAAATGTTCAGGAAACAAAAAAAACTATTTTGAGTTACGTATAGCCTCTAGCTTTTGAGTTACTGTTTTGTTTGATTTTAACAGGTTGAAAATTTTCATAAAATTAGTTCCTTTCACACATACATGGTGCTTATAAAATTGAAGTCTGAGGCATTAAAATCCTATTTTATAAAAAAGTGTTAGTTACGAGGTCCTGCGTTTTAGCCCTCGATATGTGACCCATTGTACATCCCCCCAAGGAGTTGTCCTCCTAGGTCATCGTCCATCCTGTCCTTCTCATGGAGGTAGACAGGTCACTAGGAGATATCTCCTTTATATCGACAGATGTAGGCCAAGAATCACACACACTCTCTTATTGACAATAACTCCGGACACTTGCATAATACATGCCTGGCAGTTTCATCTTCCTGTTCACACATACTGCATAGAGGTGTGTCCACTAGCCCCATAGTATGGAGTTGTTTCTTTAGTTGACAGTGGCCAGTCAGAAAAACCTACTGTTAAATGAAGCGTTTTCCTCTTTTCTTTTTCCTCTTAAGTGATTGAGCTTGGGTGTAACGTTTGGCTAGTTCCGCAATTGTCGGAGTCGTCAGGACATAGGTATCACTGGGTCCAAAAATTTTTGGTCCAGCCATTTCCCTGACTAAAGATCCTTTCGTGCCCTTTAAGTTTAACCCACTTTTGCTTATATTATTTGATGATTTTGTTATCATTTGTAAATTTTGTTATGTCCACTATTAAATTATTTTCAGATTAGATGTTTGGGAGAACTCTGTGGATTAATGCCTGGAGGATTACCTACCTCCGAACAGCTTCACATTGTCGTAGGACTGTCTGCTGGTATGGGAGACAATCCTGGTACTCCAGATAGTCCTTCTCCAACTGACAAATTGAAAGTAGCGTTATGTTCGAAAGATGCATTCAATAAGATGTTTTTGGTAAGTTTGCTATTATAAAATAATAAAAAGTGCTCCAAAGTCAAGGTGTTTGCACATACATTTTATCCAAAATAAGTATTATTTCTGCAGAAAATAGAGGTTCTTTAAAATACAAAATACACCATAACTCTAAAATAGTAATGGCGTCTTTATATGATATCACACTTTTGTAATGGTATATTATTTAACAAGCATATAATGATGGCAATTTGTCGCGAAAGTACATATATGACGCCGCAGGCGAGTGACATGAGCATCTAAGTTAATATTAGCCATTATAAAGGAGTAGGATACTATATCTTTTTTCTTTGTTCTCTTTCTCTTTCTGGTGATAAATTTAATAATACTATTTATTATGCTTCTCCTATTCTTGGCAGGGTATAAAAATTGAAATTTTTGCAATCAACTACAAATTTTTTGAAACTATTTTCTCATTTTCACAATATTATAGGCTCATTTTAGATTTAAAACCAAATTATTTAATTTTAGGAGTTAGCAGAATTGGCAATGGGTAGCTATAAACACATCGGTCGTTTACGATCTGCTCGTTTAGTAGGACGCGAATTGTCTTCCTTTTACATGCTTTTAGGACAAACGCAAAAAGCTGCTGCATTCCTCACGGATCTTTTGCGAACGTTCGAACAAGACGGTTGGTACGAATTGGCCGCTCAAACGCAAATAGAACTCGCCGAATGTTTTCTCAAAGCTGACGATAATAAAAAATATATTTGTTCATGTGCTGCGATTAGTGCTGCTTTAGAGATAGATACGTTAATCAGATGGACGTACTTCGACGATATGTGTAAATGTATTAATTTGTTAAAAGAACCTCTCATCGTGCCTTTTAGTGTTATTTTTAAGGTAAGTTTAGAAGAAAAAAACAGTTAGTTTCATTTATAACAGTAGAATCCGTAAATTAAGGGTCCAAAAAGTAAATTCAACTATATTCAAGGCAATTAAGGTGGTATCGGAACCATCCTAGCAAACTTATGTTCTCGCTTGGTAGAAATAACTACGTCAGTAGCTAGAAAGTGGACGTTTCTTAGTTCTTTTAAACTTTTATTGGTTTTGGTACAGAGGTTGTTCAATTTCCTATTCAAATCCAATTTCTTATCTGTCCTATACATTGGGATTAATTTGTGGATTCGAGAGAATCCCATAGAATTTGATTTCATAATGGAACCTTATTTCCTGGTTGTCCTATACATTAATAATTTTTTTTTGAACTTGACCACGCAAACCAGGTTACGAATACCATGATGTCACGGTTAACTTTTATGATGTAACGGTTTGTGGAAACTCAGTAATAAACAAGCACCTAACCTCCAATTAGATAACTAGTCTATCAAACTATCTTAGTGAGCTGGTTTGTGTGGTTGATTATCAGTTAGGTCATGGTTTGGGATACAAGTCAAGAAATATTGATTGGTTAACTTATAGTTAACCCGGTTTGTGTGGTTAAGTTCATAGAAAAATGGCTATTGGCAGGAATAGAGGAATTCAGTCTAAGGACAGTATGGCCAACAAAAAGTGTTTTTTTCTGACAAGAATGACAGTTAAGGTCTACCGTTCAAAACATAAGATTTTGCATGTGTTTTTATCATTGCGAACATTAGAATAAAGGCTCGCGCGCAATAGACCGGCTCTGCCGGCAACAGCCCGGACCGCTACGGACCACGAATATATCTTAACCCGGTATTCAAACGAAACAGCGCTCACTACTCGGCAACGAACGGCAACAGCCCAACCCGTCGTCGACGGAAATCTCGGACGCGGGACGAGAATACTTTTGCCGGTGGTCCGTTGCGTTCCGTCGTGATGCGGAGAAGTGCGCGCTGATTTTGGAAGACGGAATGGAAAAAATCGATGACGGAAAATTTATATTTTTGTTAGCGGCGGGTACCCGGAATTGTATGATTTGTTAACAAAAATTACTAAAATCAGAAAATTGAAAAAAATACAGATTTCATGCACTCATTTAAATAATAGTACCGAATAAACACTCTACTGAACCACTTTGATTAGGTTAGGTTTAGTAGATTTTCTTTAATTTGAATAAAAGCATAATTTGTTGTTATCCCGTTTATGGCAATGCGACTGACAGGCGACGGGTGGAGGACGGTGGTAAGTAGAGAAAAAAAATATCTGTGACAAGAGGCGGCGTTTTTTTGTCGGACGTATCTACAAGTGGGAACTTTCTTAAGTTGCATATTAAAACATTTATTTATAATGTTTAAAAGTTCCTGAAAGTTTTCATAGCTCATTCGAAAATATTGAAAAAAATTATCCTCTTGGTCTATTAGCTGAGGAAATAAAGTGGCAATTTCACTTTCAGTTTTCCTCTTTGTACAAATGTCATTTATCCATTCTCTTTTTCTTTTTGGTTTAACAGAATTTTGTTTTTCTTCTTCCTCGCACAGTAAACTTATAATTATTTTATTTAGTCTCTGAATCCATGGCTAATAACCGACAAGCGACCTATGACTGACAAAAATTTTTTACCGACTAGTGAGCGATACCCAGCTAAAATTGCGCGCGAGCCTTAATGAATACACCCCCGAAGCGTAAATCTTGAAATTTAAAAAGACTTTTTAGCTGAATACTCAACATACCGGTGGCCAATAATTCTCGGAATTCTTGGCATGTCACCATTTCATTTCTGTTATTCAGTCACTAGCTCTGTCAAAAGGTAATTAGAAGAATAGAGATACAACTAAATAGAACTGCTACAAAAAATTAATCGAAAATGGATATACACAATGAAATGAATATCAACAAAAATTAATATAACTGACATTTGACATAACTAGTGACAGAACTACAGAAATGAAATGACATGCCAAAAGTTTCTAGAATTATTGGCCACCGATGTGTTGAGTATTCAGCTAAAACGTCATGTTAAATTTCAAGATTTACGATTCAGGGCGAGTTGTACCAAACGCCTAAACTCGGTTTAATGTTAACTGATGATTAGACTGATGTAATTGTTGATAATAAATACATCAATCAGACACAGTCTAAACATCAGTTATCATTAAACCGAGTTTAGGTGTTTGGTACAACTCGCCCTCAGTTGTGTATTCATTATCATAATAAAGCAAAATAGATGCTTGCAATGGTAAAAAACATGCAAAATCTTATGTTTTGAACGGTAGATCTTAACTGTCATTCCTGTCAGAAAATAAAAGTTTTTGTTGGCCATACTGACCTTAGACTGAGCTCTATTTGTGGATTCGAGAGCATCCCATGGAATTCGAGATATTCATACAACACTTATAGTCCAAGATCGGTGAAGGACGACCTTAGTTCAGATTTTGAACTATTCCTCCATGAATTAACGTTATCTGAGTGAATCGGTTATGAATTATAACGATTTTTTAGGTTATGAGCGTCAGTATAAAAAACGAAGACGACATAATGCAAGATAGTGATATTAACGTGGAATTACTCATAGAATCTAATTTTCCAAAAGAAATTCTTTGCTCGAAATTAGCAATCTCCTTAGAAACCGTTGTAGAACCGTCGAAAGATAAAAAGAACAGCGAAAAAATATGTTCGGGTAAAATTTTAACCAGCAGAGACATGAAAACGCCCGATAGTTTGTTACAAAGATTGAAAATGAAAACGAACTTCGAATTCAAACAAGATAAACAATTGGCGACTGCTGGAGTCGCTTCAAAATTTACCGAATTAAGGCGAAAGAACAGCACACCGCAACAGTTGAAGGAAGAAATAGACGAGTGCATTGAAGTCAATACTTTGGTATGTTTTTTCAATAATTTATTTTTCCAAATTTTTTTTCAGGTTCGTTATTGCAAAGAGATGAGATTTGACAGGCCATTTAATGTTAATCTTTTTCTTGAATAAAAATGCTGGGTGACATTTCTTGACTCTTAATTATGTTTTTGCAGCCATTGGTGATAACCCCGGGATTAAACTTTATAAGACTGAAAAAACAAGCGACTCAAATAGGAAAATACTACTTTGGACAAATAGCGATTCACATTAAAAATTTACATGTAGTATCGTCTACGTTAACGCCAAGACTCGTATTCGAAGTAAAAGAAGAACATCCGACACTCAAATTGTATAAAAAAGCAGCACCTCTACTCACCGGCATTGAACAAAGCATGAATTTAATTGTTACAGTCGGAAGTTATACTATTGATTCGGTGAGTTGAAAATTTATATAGAATGAATAAAAAATGTAAAACAAAAAAACAACAATGATGTTTCAAGAGCCCACTCCAAAGGATAGCTCAAAAAATATTTAAGAGGTCGCTCCTATCTGTATATCAGAGAATTATTGTAACCACTTTTTCTCCGTGTTTGAAATCAGGATTTCTTTATTTTGACATTTACGCATGCGTATTTGACGTCTTTTATTAAAGGATCTTTAATAAAATAAAGGCAGCCTGTATTGAAATAACATACAGGATAACTGAACTTGAATTGAATGATCGTTAATTTTGACGTTTTTGACAATTAAATTGAGAAAAGAAGAAATACTTTCCGAAATTGACAGTGACAATTAAATTTAACCATTATTGATTTGAGTTGATTGCCTTTTCAGTTTTCAGTATATGCTCAAATCTCAAAATAAATATTTATTTGAAAGCTGAAGCTTAAGATGATTTTTCACCATACAAATATTAGTATTTTTGGGGTATCATTCACTGAGCCCCAAAAAGATGTATTGTGCCCCTTTACTTTTACTTAGTTTCTGAGGAGAGTCTCTGAAACTAGTAGCTCCTTTAGTCCTGTTTCCAGGAGGAATTTTAGGATATCTGCAGGCTTCAAATTAGGTAAATGTTCCTCTTCTGTCCAGTAATCTCTCAGGTACTGTGCTCTAGGATTCTGGGGTGCTGTGCAGTTAGAGAGTATGTGGATGGAGGTTTCTTCTTCCATGCCACAATTTGGGATGATTCCCCAAAAGGGTTCAGGCCCCCAGAAAGGTATTTCAGTCCCCCACCCTTTGCTAGTTCATCTGCTGTCTCATTTCCTTATGTGTGTCCTGAAATCCATAGTAAGGTAACTATATTGTTCTCGCCTAGTTCATTGAGTTTGTCTAGGCATTCCCACACAATTTTGGAACTGATTACACAAGAACTTAGTGCTTTAATGGCTGCTTGACTATCTGTCATTATGATAATCCTTTATCAATATTGAACTGGACGCACTTTCTTATGGCGGGGATTTCCGCTTGTAAGATACTTGGGGTTTTTCCCAAGCTTTCAGATTGTTTGGTTCCTGGCCTGAATACTCCTATTCTAGTTCCTCCTATTGCTTTTGAGCTGTCTGTGTACAATTGAATGGCATTTTTTCAAGTCTGGTAATGGTATTTGGATTCCATTCCTTGTTGCTTAATTCCGTAAAGAATTTCTTCAAAAAGTTACCGTCTTGTGGCATGTCCCAGATTGTCTGATTTCTAAGAAGTGGGGAGGTGGTTTTTTTTTAATGACTCCCTCTCTACTTATTCTGTATCTTGTTCTTTCTGCAACACTTTCCACCACCATATGTAGAGGGGTGAGGTTGAGAATCACTTCCATGGCTGCAGTTGGACATGTTGCTATTGCTCCTGTAATGCATATACAGGCTAGTATATGAACTTTGGAGAGGTTTTTTCTGGTCGTCAATAGACTAGTTCTACTACTCCACGCAGTGGCTCCAAATGTGATATTGGTCTCACTATGGCAGTGTACATCCAGCTTAGGATTTTTGGGTTGCAACCGGAATTTCTCCCTGCCAGATTCCTACACAACATAATCCCCTTTTCGTGTGTGTTCCACAGAAGTTTACTGTCTAAAATCAAACCAATATACTTGACTTCTTGTTTCCATTCAATCTCGTTCCCATCAAGTTTTATGTTTTTGAGATTGACATTGACGCAAGATGGTTTTAGTGGGATTGATGCTAAGTCCCATTTGCGTACACCAGCTATTTGTATAGTCCAGACCCATTTGTACAATATCACAAAGGGTGTTTTCGAACTTCCCCCTGGATGTTATGACAATATCGTCGGCAATATTAGGGAAATTTGAACATTCGTTTGACCTTCGGGTCAAAGTATGGAATTATGTTGGCAGTATTTGTCGAAGTGACTGACTAATTGCTACTATACGGTCGTGGCCAAAAACTCAAACGAAGCTGACAATTTTGTTTTTGAGGTTGTGTTCTTTTGAACCTTTGATTTATCGTCTGTCTTCATCTCTTGAAACGTAAAGAACATTTTGCTTGGGCAATCTATATTGTTATTTGTGCAGGTTGATACAAAGCACACTTTAAACATTTTGGAAACAAGAAACGAAACAAAAAACATATAAATAGTCCGGTTGCCCATGACAAATGTAGGCTTCATTATTTTAAATGGAAGCCGGTCTCACCATCGAGCTTAATGTGAAAAACAAGTAGAATAAGGCTATTGCCCAAGTCCTATTTTATTATCCTACTTCTTTTTCACATTAAACTCGATGGCTGTACGTATGAGCTACCGGTAAGACGAGATTTCAAAATTCAAAAACCAGGAAAGCAAACCTCACAAATCCTACGGAAATAACGGTCTGTCGTTTTCAAAGTCGTAGACTCTTTGACGTCAAGACGGAGTGAAGACATGTTCAAATATCGCGTTTGCCTTCCGCACTTTCCACAATTATTTTAGGATAGAAACCCAGCTAAAAAAAAGCAGTGTAATTTTTTTATGAAAAACCTTAATTTAAAGCAATAAAAAAATTACTGAAAAGGCCCATTACAGAAATTGATCAGGTGCGTCTCTACTAAGCATCCTCGTGTCTGCAGGTGGTATTGCCAAAAAAGACAATTAATATGAAATAACTGATACAAATATATGGCTTTTTTATTTATAACATAACATTTTCCTTAAAAAAATTAAATTTTAATGAATAATTCATAATTTACTGTATTGAGAGTATGTAATATTGTTTCAGACCTCAAAAATAAAACTAATCGCATCACCAGGACTCTCCTTACAGACTGAATCGGATGCTGCGCTGCAAGCTAATTTAGAAGTTGAAGTCGGGGAAAATCATCCTTTTAGTAGTAGCAGAAGAACTTTGAGAGTTTTAGCTGATCCTTTGTGTAAGGATCATAAGGTAAGTTAAAAATTGGATTCCTATGTATTGAACCATTACTAAAAATTAAGAAAGAAAATTCGTGCAATCGAATGGAAAACAAATTTATAATGGAGAAGATTCTGATTTTCACGTTATCTCCACGTCAATAATGCACTAAATTACATAATTTTCATATCAACATACAATTTTATGCGCCATTTGTAAAAGCTGCTCTCATTGGTATAATGCAGTGTGTCGTACTAGACCCTAATCGCCTATCGCCTTACTAACCATAAAGCTCTATCACAGTAAATCCGTATACCTGTGGTTCCATCTATGAAAAAACAAACATTGTTAAATTTGATTGTTCTTCATTATTTGTATGCAGTTCTTAAGTTTTTGAAAAATATTTGAAATACAACACAAAAACGGCAAAATTAACATTACAAACATACGTGGAAAGAAAAAACAAATTTTATATTCCATCACCAACAGTATTACCGCACTAAAATGGTTAACCCTGTTCTGGTGATAGAATACAAAATGTAATTATTTCAATAAATTACCTACTTTGTGAAATATTTTCATCATCAGTTGTCACGTTCAAGGAAAAATAGCTCAGATATACAAGTTCGGTATCCAGAGGATGTATAATAGTAGCAGTCAATAACAGATAATGTTAGTAGTTAGTACGTCATAGTACAGTGTACTTGCTTCGAACATTTTTCAGTTTTGAATTAATATGTTGATTTAAAAACGCCAGTAAATCTATTTAATACTATTTTGACACGTGACACACTTGAAATATATTTGAAAGGATTTAATATCAAGTGGTCTTCCCCATTCCTAAAATGTATGTTTGGCCGATACGTCTCTCAACCACATTCTGTACAAGAAAATTCTACGTTGTACATCCCCATTTTGTGCAGATATCTTTTCAGTAGACAGTGACTAGTTCTGATTTCATTCCTGCTGATCTTTAGTAGTTCCTCCAGTTTCATGTTTCAACATTTCTTTAATGAATGTTCTGTATCAGCTTTTTCAGTGCTCTCGATATTTTGTTGTGTCCTAAGAAGAAGTTCTTCTCGGCATTCTCATAACAGACTTGATGTCATTTTTGTTTCATATAAGCTGTCACTGAAGAACTGACTGTCTGCATAATGTATTTCGTTTCTTTTCAATTTTAGACGACTATTTGGAGATGTCCTGCTCCTCTATCATAGGAGACTTTCACTGAGACCTAATAGATCTATTGTGCCCCTTCCTGAGGAAAGTCTCATAGGCTAGTAGCTCCTTTAGACCTATTTCCCAATGAAATTTTTGGATATTCATTGGTTTTAGGTTAGGTAGGTGTCCATCTTCTATCCAGTAGTCTCCTAGGACTCCTAGGAGTATGTGTGAGCTTCTTCTTAAAATTTTTCTTGCTCCAACATATTCAGCTACGACAGTGCCCCGTCAGGATACATGTTAAAACTACAATTTTACTCTGGCTCACACATTCATTTGTTTCCACCTTGTTGTAGTTTCCCTGGAGTATCTTTGATTGTCTAAGCCTTACTAGATCTTTCCAATGGTCAGATCTACTTCTCTTTTCAGCTTTGTCACCAGCTCCTCTCTTTGTTAGTTCCTCTGCTATTTCTCCTTCACCATATAAGCATTTGGTAATTAACTCTCATATAAAATTCAAAGTCAATTATTTTTGTTTAGGTAACCATCCACGTGCCATGGACAACCAAACCAATAGTAGTGCAGCTTAGTTTCACTCCGCCACTAACGTCAACTTGGAAACTCTTCACTGTTTTAACAAAAAAATTCCTTCAAATAACAGTTACCGGTCATTGCGATGTAAATCTAATAGCACAAGGAGTTAATTTAAACGTCGCAGAAATGTGCGATTTAGTAGAAAGAAATTGCATTTCTAGTCAGATAATTTCGAATGGTTGTAGCTATTCGTACATTTGGGAATTGTTGATTAAGCCGGATTTGAATTCGGTGATTAAATCGGAATTTTCGCTAGTATATAAATTGAGTAATCAAGAAAAGGATAATAAGTTGTACCAGTATTTTTTCGAAATTTCCGATTATCAGGTAAGAATTAATGTTTATTTATTATTTTTCTTGAAATACTGGGTGTTCCAAGTAATCGTTATTTGACAAGATAATTAATACTTTCCTAATGACATCCAAAAAAATGTTTCACATTTGACAGCACTGTGGTATTTTATAAGGTAGGTTATGTCATTAGGAAGGTGCTTTGATGCCATTTAGTGTAATTTTTTCATTTATTAATTATCTTGTCAAATAAGCGAGATATTGCCTGTATACGATAACTTGGGACACCCGGTATATAACATTTCAGCAGAATGTAGTCAAATTTGGTTAGATATCTACGTTCAGTTCAATTGTTATTCCGCCCTATTTTTGGGGTTCATATGATTGATTTTCATGCAAAACGAATTCAATAACAAAACAAAATTTAGGTCTGCCAAGGGCTCTTGTTGCTCACCAATTTAAACCAATATTTTCATTTTCACTTGAAAAACCAAAATTTGAAACACATTGTTTGCTACATGACTTAGTATCTCTGAATAAGTTCTTGACAAACGTGAATAAAACAAAAACAATTATAAAATTTGAAATCAAAATGAACAATTCTTAATATCAATTAAACCATTTTTAAATTTATCTAACTTATAGCTGGTTGTTTTACCAATGGAAAACCCTGTATTTTTGAAAATAAATTTTGAATAACGTTTGGTATACTTGAAATTATAGATAAATTGTAATGAAAACTGATTATTTATATTTTTTACATTTACAGACTCTTTACGTACTAGATACAGTCGTAGAACCGGCGAAAGGCAGTGAATTTTGCAAAACCGGTATCGTCTGTCATCTTCACCTCACCATAGAAAATTGTTTATTTCCATCACAACCGAAACCTGTCAACTCTATAATGTACGAAGTGTTAGCGGATCAAAGTGTGTGGGCGGTTTGTGGAAGAACTGCGGGCGTGGTATCTTTCGAATCTGTGGAACAATTTCAAACAGTCATTTTGGAAGTGATGCCTTTGACTAGCGGATATTTACCTTTACCTCTTGTAAGAATTTCGAAATATATACCTGCCGAAAGCGGTACGACAGGTAAGTTTGTTCAAATATAATTATTGTTGAAAGAGTGTGTAAATAGTATAAATATACCTTTCAAAATGTTAATTGAGTTACTCAATAAGTGCAGACCGATTTTGACATCCTGAAGGGATATTCGTGAATACTTTTCTTCTCTTCATTTTATTAATGAAACTCGAGTGTATGAAGCAATTTTTCGCTTTTATTGTTACTTCAATTGCTTAATAGCTAGACAGGGATTGAACAAGGTACCAATGAATGGGTACACTCTAAGTAAAACCCAAGTTAAAGCACAAGCTGTTGCACAGCAATTAGTCAGCAGTAATATTTAATTCTTTGTCGAAATTACCTTCAACTAAACTTGTTTGCATTACTATACAATATGTACAATATAGAACGCTACATGCATTAGACAGTAGAAGTCTCAAATAATAAAATGAACAACTTATTAGTATATTTCCGTATAAATAGGCTCTGAGTATTATTGAAATTAAGTTTTGGAACGTTGATACCTCATTTTTTAGCGCACCTTTAATTTTTGAAGATAGCTCAAAATTTAATCAATAGTAATCTTTCAACATTCGGAAAGGACCCTGCACCGTTTTATAGGTAATTCTGGTTCTCGTACGATTTTCAATTTTTTTTTATGTTGTAGTCTAAATGATAACTAAGAGATCGTGATGGGTTAAAACTGTGCAGGCTCTCCGGTTTGGCGGATTGAAGTTGTGTCCTGAGCATAACATTTTGCCTCCTAGCACTATAAATTTCGCAATAATAGCAAATGTGTCGAATTTCGCGGGGGAGGGGCTCATGAATAGGTCTGTCACACTTCTGTGCCATCAGAATCGCAATTTCTCCAGAGAGTGTCTCCGTAATGGTCAATTTGTTAGGCCGATGTTTTAACAGCAAGCTGAAGCAATGAAACCGAACAAAATCATCAACAATCACGTTAGGTAGGTTAGTTGGATCCATCTAACTCCCGGATTCCTCACGCGTGGGCCCCAAGAGACTAACATTTCCTTCATCCCAAGCACCTATCTCTAGTAGTACCTAGATACTTCACAGGGCCTGCGCAGTTTAATCTTATCACGATCTCTTAGTTATCATTAAGACAACAATTCAAAAAAAAATGATATCATATTCCATACTAAGTGGTCCTTCGACTAAAAAAAATGTTAATACATCATACACAGCTTGTTTTATTGAATTTCAAGATCCATTGGCTCTTATTAGAAAAACATTACTGATACTGCAACCAAATTTCGATATGGATGAACTCTTTCAGTTTCTTATAACTTACATTTCAATTATTTTATTATGGATTTCAGATAAAATGAAAAAGGGCGATACTCACCCTCGTTTGGAACCATTTAGTCCCGGCCAGGTTTACAACAAAAGCAAAGGAACTCAAGTACACGTCATAGCGAACACAAATGAAAATGCACAGTAAGGTAAGCAAAAAAATCAATGAACGATTTTTTTTCTGATGGAACAAATTATGTATAGGGATGTTCATTGGTTTCTTCATTTGGGTAGTTGCATAACATATATTTTTTTTATTTTTATTACGACTGATTTTGTGCCAATCTTAGTTACGCAAAAAACATATTTTCTTTTTATTTTTGTATATATATTTTTTGTTCAACACGTGGTATAATTGCATTCAATTCAAGTAAGGGGTAAGATGATTAAATTTACCCGTCTGGCTTCACTTTCCAGTTTTTATAAAACTCGTACATTCACAATACTTATTTTTGGTTAGGGTTAATTTTGGGCGCTAAAGTTTGTATAATTTCCATGTACCTAAATTGTATATTATTGGTGTAAATATATCTTTTATTTAAACAATTTGGTTATAAATAAATGTATATTGTTTGTTACAACCTCGTTTTATTTTGGAATAAACAATATTTTCGATCCATCCACCTCTCTGAATGAACGCCACTAGCTTTGAGACCAGTTGGCACACTCACCAAAGTTATATCTTTATTGGAACTAAGACGTGAATACCTTCTCTCTTATGCAACAAGATATCAACCAATTAAAGTACAACCCAACATAAATTTCCTTTTTTTTTATCTCGCCAACCTGTATAACTAACAAAAATTATCCAAAAACTGCTTTGACTTGCCAACAGTAATACAAAACACTTCCAATCATTCAAAGTAATCCACCATGGATGATACTAACCACTTCCCTACAAAGATTTTTCTCAATCCCGTAACCACTTATGGTGCAATTCTGTGTAAAATCTTAGCGATCGTAACGATATACATGACTCGTAATATCGGAACGGGTTCAATTGCACCCGTGGACCCGTTCTGATATTACGAGTCATATAGATCGTTACGATCTCTAAGATTTTACACAGAATTGCACCACTAATAACATTTCTTAAAAATATAAGGTTTGCTCAAATTGGCGATAGAACCGTTCTTGGTATCGAACCGTTTGCGCAAGTGCTGTATTTCTTTCGAATTCCTACTGTTTATAGTATTCGTTCTTGGAACTGCTTGGGACGGTATATAAACTGTATCTTCTGGAAGGAGTGATAAAGTTGATGTGTCCATCCCAAATTAGAGTCTGTTGACTATACAGTACTTGCAATAACAAACATTACCTCACTATTACTCATTCAAGACATAGTCTCCAAAATTCTGTGCCCAGCATCCGACGTAAAACTCAGCTTTGATTTTTTAAGAAAACTTGACCGCCAACCCCAGCAGGCTACAGCCTTGTCTTCGCTGAAAACTGCTAGTTCTCACGTACTATTATAGTCCAAGAGCTAGTAACACGTGTTTCATGAAGTGTTTGATTCACCTTGAAATTTTGTGCTATAGTATCAAATGGATAGCTGAGCAGGTAAACAAGTGTTGGCAAGCCCTACCTGGGGACACCAGGTACTGCGCATAGGAGAAGGGTATGAAAAAATTTGGCCCAAAAAAAGTGTTTGATTCCGAGGCCAACAAACAGAAATCTAAATTTCAAAGCATATAAAATACATAATTAAAAAGGCAGACACTTTTGAGGGGGTTAACATATAATAAAAACTCCCTCAAGTTGTTTTTTTTTCAATACAAAATGAAGTGATTGATTCACGCTGCCATTTTAACAGCGTCTTATTTTCATATAATAAAAAATAATTTCAAAAAGGCAGACACTTCTGTTGGGGTTTGATTATCGAAAAACATGAAAATAAATTTTAATTTTAATAGAAAGAGATAGGCAGCGCGTAGTCGTGGATGTAAGTGAGAGCACCGATTTATGACGATCCAGAAATGATCTCAAGTGATGATTCTGCAGATGAAGAATCAGAGGACAGTGATGAACAAGGCGATAATTAAAAATACACTTCAATATATATACATTAGGGTGGAACAAAAATAAAACTTGTTTTTTTCATTTACCAAGAAAATATTGTCTTAAATTACGAAATTGGAGTTTTGGTGAAGTTTGAACTATAAATTTTGATATGAAGAAGTGCCTAAGCGTGATTTTTGATTTCCCATTTAAATTAAACAGAAATTTCCTTCATTTTTGCTTGGAATTTCGAACGAATTATCCATTAGTAATAATTAAAACACATTTTTGTGGCAAATTTGACGCTGTACAAAAATGGGCTCCGTCGAAAAATTGACAAAATTTTGAAATGTACTACTTATTTAACCATCTTTAATAACTTTGAAAAGAGTAAGAATATCGAAAAATTATAGCCTATAACCTAACCTAACCGATTACCGGCCTAGCTACGCTCTCATTGGCTGTTGGTCACGTGTTCTTGTACAGCTGTATTAGCTATACATTTTCAAATTTAATTGTAGAGTAACAAAATAAAATATGTTCAGTTTTATGAACAACTTACTTTTCAATTTTCAATCTTTTAAGATAGTTTAATAATATAATAATAATAATATAATAATAATAAAAATAAATATAATAATAATAATGATGAAATAAATAAAAAATCCTATGATTTGTATTAAAGGAAAATTTTATTCGTTTATTATATTTATAAAAAATAAAAAAAATACGCGTAGATAGTTAGATAGTAAATTAACAATTGAAGTGTATTTTTAATTATCGCCTTGTTCATCAGTGTCCTCTGATTCTTCATCTGCATAATCATCACTTGAGATCATTTCTGGATCGTCATAAATCGGTGCTCTCACTTACATCCACGACTATGCGATGCCTATCTCTTTCTATTAAAATTTATTTTCATGTTTTTCGATAATTAAACCCCAACAGAAGTGTCTGCCTTTTTGAAATTATTTTTTATTATATGAAATTAAGACGCTGTTAAAATGGCAGCGTGAATCAAACACTTCATTTTGTATTGAAAAAAAAAACAACTTGAGGGAGTTTTTATTATATATGTTAACCCCCTCAAAAGTGTCTGCCTTTTTAACTATGTATTTTATATGCTTTGAAATTTAGATTTCTGTTTGTTGGCCTCTGAATCAAACACTTTTTTTGGGCCAAATTTTTTCATACCTTTCTCCTATGCGCAGTACCTGGTGTCCCCAGGTAGGGCTTGCCAACACTTGCTTACCTACTCAGCTATCCATTCGATACTAAAGCACAAAATTTCGAGGTGAATCAAACACTTCATGAAACACGTGTTACTAGCTCTCCGACTATTATACCTCATTTAAAAACCAGGAGGAGTGTTTTGAATTTAAGTTGGCAATTCTGTAGACCTATGATTGGTCAGATTCCACCCAGTTTCACACAACACTTTTTAGCATTGACATCAGCTGATAATTAAAATTTTTGATAGTTCTGACAAATAAATATATTTAATTTTGTCGTCGCATCCGCTAATGTTATTCTATTGATTTACTTCGTTTCGTTAAAACAGAAAATGACAGCATCTGTCTGTATGGAGGTTACAAGCTATCGAAAACTTCAAACAATATAGGTTTTGTTAGAAAATTGGTTCTTCTTTTTTATTTCATTCACTGGCATTCACTATTCAGTTATTTGCTTCTTAAAAACAGCCATATTAGAGTAATGTGTATGTTCTAATCTTTCAGTTTGAATACGAAACAGGAAAAAGTTTTACGTGGCCGAATACCCATCTGATTAATTCTTGGGTATAAAATAATCTACTAGACAGACGAGAAGTCGCCTTATGACTATGCGTTACTGATGTTTTCATCAATCAAGGCATATTTGATAGATTTGGAACACGCCCTTTAGTAACTTTTAGTGATGTGAATAAAGCTTTTCAAATTACTCCTGGTTTTTAAATGAGGTTTAGCTACTGCTAAAGTTCACTTATGCCCTGGAAACGGAAAGCCAATAGTAGCGAGATTCTGGAAGCCAACCTTCACTAATTGCAGCAAAAGTAAAAGGAAAACTAAAACCATTCATCTGCAAGTGGTAGGTGTTCTTAATATAGTGTCATTAGTAAAATGATGGATGTAGATATACATCTTCATCTTAGTAGTTAACCGTTTTCTGAGCCGTGGTGCCAAAAATCACCTCTCATCCTCAAGTGCCCATAAATTCTTCTAAACTGCTTATACGAAGAATATGAGTACTATGAACTATTGTCGAATACTTGGTAAAGGTTACCCTAATCTAGTTTAGAGCCAATTGGGCTGGATATTTTCGGGAGCCGTGCCTGCCTGCCCAGTGTCTTTCTGCTCCGTCTCGCTTTGCTCACCCCAGCTACTCTTTCTACACAACTAGCTTCAGTCTAGGAGAGAAGCCAAATAAAATTTTAGAAAAAACCAAGAAAATGGTTCTTACCCCTCAAAAAAAATCCGAACAGAACGATCTGGCTGAACAAATATTTCAAGGCACTTCCCAAATTATTCCCAATGGAAAATGCCAGGTGGACTTGCCCTTAATTTATTCCCCAGTGTCTTATGTTACCAATATACCGAAGAATCTCAAAAACATTCAAAAGTTTCAAGTTGTAACAGTATATTTTCGATTATAAGGTAAGAATTATTGCTTATTTAGTTATGTTAAAATCGAACTTTTATTTTATGCCAAATATTTTTAAATCATGTAACATTTATTGTGGGGGAACGTATGGAGTAGTTCAAATGAACCGAACCCAAAAATGAAACTTCTCTCTTAATTAAGCTTTCTTTATCAATGTTAAAATATAATCTATTACAAATCAACTTAAAACAGTTAACATTTGAGGTTTTTGTTTATTGATCAATAAAAATTAAAAAGGAAAAAAATGTTAAGTTTGTTTTTCGTCAAGAAAGAAAATATATAATTATCTACTTCTATTTCTTAATGTCTAGTTTATAACTAAAATAAAATAGAGAGGACATTTCTCTCTATTTCTATCTATCACTGGTTTTGATATAGTTGAAATTTAAAATGGATGGAAATTTTTTCCCAAAATTCTACAAGAAAATTTGCAAGATATATCGTAGAATTTTTTTTTCAGAAATCAGCTGAAAAATCTTAGTTTTCTTACAATATTTTTTAAACATTCCACGCAATTTTCACCCGATCTGTTCATAATAAAAACAATCTTATAGACAGGTTGTTCCAATAATTTGTTAAAAACATTTGATTGTATATATCGAGATTTTAAAAAATGTATCTAAGAGTTTTCAGCCTAATCATTAGCAAAAGAAATTTAACGGTTAGAAGGAAGAAAAAAATTGTTGAATTAGAACAGTTGGAAATATGAGGCGGATAAAAGTTACTATCCCGGCTATTAAAGCCGCCGGAATTTATAAAATATGATTCAATATATAAATGTAGCGACATTTTAAATAAATAAAATAATACAAGTGTACATAATTATAAAGTAATCGATTAAATACCTTAAATAATCATTCGATAGAACAAAGGTTCAAGCTTTTTGCAAATCTCTATTCTTGCGGTTGTTTTCTCTAAACTAGTATTTAATCGATTAAATTACAAACAAAAAAGCTGCATACAAAAGAAACCTAATGAAAAATATTGCTATGTGGTGATCAAAATGTACAGGGTGTGGCAGATAAAAATATTATTTTTGTTTGAAAACAGCTGAAATGAGATATCAACAAAAATAAGAAAAATAGCCAGAAAGACCATAGAAATAAAAAAGCCAATATTCCATAATTCGTGCGGAATGCCTAGAAAAACTTGAACTAGGCAAGACCATTATTATACAGTGGGTTCCAGGACCTGGAAATAGCAAATAAGCTAGAAAAATTAAGATTGAAACACATATTTGTTGAAATCAGATGATTGGAGTAAAATGATGCATAAACTTCACTAAGAGTTTTGACAGTTATCATAACAGCAAACTGCCGCTAGAATGGATACCTCAAAACTTTATTCTAGTGAAGAAAAAATAATGTAGATTCTGTGGAATGATAATTCTTCAAAAAAACCTTCAATTCTTGATATTATTTGTTTAATCGACGATTTATCTGCCTCGCCTTGTAAAATAAAGATAAAATTACACTAAAATGATATAAACATAAAAGTTGCACCATTATAACTTCAATTCATATTTATGTAAGTAAACAAAATTGCTGTTTCCTAAAAAAATCGTTATATATAATTATGTAAAATGCATCCGTTTTTATAAACACACTATCCTAAGAATTTTGAACTTGCTTATAAAGCTACAAAATTTGTGTAGTACTATATTTCACATATTTAATATAAAAAAGTTACAGTAACTTTATAAACAATAAATATTAAATCAAATTCATTTACATAGTCGAAATTATCGATTTTTACAAAATTTCCCTATATTTATCGGATTTTGAACCAAAAGCTTCAATTTTTTCTTAAATTGATCAAAGATTCGGTCAAAGCCCACCAATTAATTTTCCAATAGTTGGATCATGATATTTGCTACATCAAACATTTCAAATTTCTTGTTAAGTCGAAAAATTTGGAATAAGTATTCAATCATTTTTGAAAATAACTATCTAATATTAAACTTACTTTTGATAGTACTACTCAAATTTCGTTAACGCGGTTACAGTAACATATAATCTATGTCGCTCCTAAAATATACAAACATGTCTCCTTTATCTATATACTTCCAACTTAAAAAAAAAGAAAAACAAGTTACCAAAAAAGTGATGGGTAGTATATATATATCGACCTGGGGGGTATTCACAGCCTTTAATATTCATCACAAAAAAGTTTGATGTTACCAACTTGGTTTAACATAGGATACACTTAGGAATGATTCCAGACATACTAAGAATGATTGTACAATAATAAAAAGCTGAAGTTTGAAAATAAGAGCAGACCGTTCACTAAAAAACAACTACTTCCCTTGTATATACCAATCCCGTTTAACTTAGAAGTATATATAATTCAATATCCTTCATGACATATAGCAAATTTATTATTAAGTAGCAGGCAATGACCAATTATCATCGATTATAAGGATTGGGTAGAAATTTATACAATGAATTTGGAATCAAAATGATTAGAGAACTCGGAAATTTTGAAGGAACAAGATTGGAGGACTATCAAAACGCTTCAGATCTTGCAGATCTTGACTGCTACTCTGTAGTTGTTTCTCCCTTTATCTGTACCCCAAAGACTTTCTGGATTCAACATAGTAAAAAAGATTTTTTGGACATAGGTTTTTATCAAGAAATTACTGAGTGCAGGTACAGTTTAATTTTTAGTGTTATATAGGTATGGGAGGTTGCCAACATTGGGGTATTTATAGAGCTGTATTTCTATTTACCCAAACAAGTTTCCTTTTTTCCTTAGAAAAACCCATTAAGGAGAATTAGAAACCCACCCAATACCAGGAGAGCTAAAGAGTTCTAAAGAAAACAAGGCGAACCAAAATTCAACGAAATTTCAGTGGTCTGGTAGTCAATAAAGAAATCTTAAAAAAAAGATGGTAATACGATGAAAAAATTGAACTAAAAAATATGGACAAAATAAGAAGAATGTCACTATAGTCATGAAACCACAAATACCACCATAGATTCGAATAGGTTGCAGAGGAATATGCCGCTTAGCCACCTCATTAAATCCAATCTAAATGGTCATGAAAACTTGGGAAAAATAGAAGAAAAAACATAGCTTTCAAGTTGTCCTTCAACCTTCTAGATGCAACATTGGGCCAATAATTAGAGCTAGAAGCTGGGAATATAAAATGAAATTATAACGGGAATAAAAAAGGAACAAAGACTGAATAGGGTTCTTGGCATGTAATGGATACAAGAATGATAAAGAAGGGATATACCAGAGATATGGAGTAGTGCTGAAAACAGTAGACGGTATGAAGAGTAAAGAAGGATTAGAAAAGTCGCTAAGACCAACAACGAACTATGAAAAACATTGTTGAAAACACTTAAAGTAATAATTTGTAAGATCGATGATGATCTACTTCTATTAAAATTGTACAATCATTCTTTAGTAATTCACCCCAATTTTATAATTACTTTTCAACATCTTATATATTTTTTACTACAAATTTTCCTGTAGTACGTAAATACTCGTGACAACGTAAAAAAATATGATCTGCATTAAAAAATAAATTCAATCTGTACATATTAAATACGTTTTGGTCTTTTTTGTCAAATTGACCCTGAAATTATTAATAGAGGTATGTCCTAGATAGATAATGCATTTCATTTCAAAGCCAAAACATTCTTATTTACTTTTTTTGAATCTACACAAAAAACATGTAGCTCGATCATTTTCAATTGTCACCGGGTATAATCAATATAATATAATTAATAAGGCTACCGACAATAGGCTTCTAGCATTTCCAAAAATAATTTATTCATAGGTACTAATTCTCTTTGATGAACGTCAGACCAAAATCTTCTAATCACGTAATTAGCCTGCCTTAGAACAGGTAGACACAAAAGGAGCTGTTGAACTTGATTCAGAACAGCCGTAGGCCTAGAATTTATAAATTTAAACATTAAATTAATTTCTTTGCACTCTTTCGTATACCGGTGTCCCAAATTATCGTAATACTACTGTGTTAGAAAAAGTAACGGAATTGGTAAAAGAAATACAAAATATAATAACTATAAATGGTTACAATCAACTTTGCAAATAACATATATTTGGGACACTCGGTACAGTAAGGATTTTCAAAACAATCAACTTGGGTACCTTAATACACCAACGGTATCTGATAAAGCTGTAAGAATTGTCTCCCTAAATTTTTTGAGCGACTGGTATTCATCTAACTTTACATCTGAATTAGTCAACACCAAAGCCTTGAGTAGATAATATTCTTCTTTTAAAATAGACAATTTATCTAACCTTTCGACTACGTGCCAACACTGAAAATAAATAAAAAAATTGTATGATACGACCTTCGATTCGAATAACCATTATTCAATAAAACTGTAACCCCATATTCACAATTCAAGTTGGTTGAAAAGTTCCCATTTATTTGACGAAAAATGCTTTCCACGAAGGATTCGTTACAGGTTTCTGAAAACATTCACTGCGACTGCAAGACGATCTTGCGAATATTAAAAAGGCAACTTCGAAGTCTCATGGCAGACATAAAAAATAATCAACAAGTGGTGCGAAAACAGAACTATCGTAATTTTTACCAGACAGGTTTTGGAAGGTTGGGAACACTGCCAGTATTTTATCTACAGATTGCGAAAAAGTTTATGGTACCATACAATTTACACAAGTACGACAAGGAAAATATAAAAAAATAGCTTGAAAGAGAGAGAGGAAGTATAATTGGGCGTGGTCAGTGAGGGTGTATACTTATTTTCCGAGGCTGGCCGAATGTTCATTGCCCCCTATTTTTATTAACCGCTGCTGCCAGAAGCGCAGATTAATTTGTACAAATCATATTTTTATCTAGTTATCGTTGAATTTTTTTCGAGCTCATGCACTATTAGGTGAAACAAAACACTTTCAACCGGCAACAGTGCCCTTTAGAGAGAAAATTTACTAGTTGGTGGTATTCAGTGTGTTCCCAATATGTAAAGGACACTGTTGCCAGATCAAAGTGTTTGTCATTGAAATATGTAAAAAAAACGTTTTATTTATTGTATACTTCTGTGTATAAAATATATAAGTAAGCTTGATAATTATTGCTTAATTTTTCTCACTTCAGGCATTAAATGGTCCATATTTTCACATATAATTCAACTTGACTATTTGATCTGAGTCAAAAACTGTAGTTACAGTTCTTTTTCGGCTGTTAGCGAAGTTCACAACCATCTGATTTGTGATAGAGGATTCATAGGAAAACTTTAATGAAAAAGAAACATCAGAAGACAATGAACCTGCATGAAAAAGTGTTAAATTCATGAAATTGAAGTACGAATTTGCTCGAACATCCACCGTGTTCTCCAAATTATAGGAAAGGGTTTTTCGTCGAATGAAGATGTCATATCATAATATTAACAATCTTTTAACTGTAATGGAATAAAATTATTAGAAGAGTGTAGTTTTAAGTGTACTGAGCATTCAGGAAATTATACTGAGGAATATACATTTTTAGAAACAAAAATTTATTTCATTTGCTTGTCCGAATAATTGAATACTCACTGTTTGGTATAATTCCAACGATCCGCTTTCTCTCGACGTTTTTTCATCCAGAGCGAAATCGATCGCAAATTGCAACCTTCCCAGACCCAAAGACGGTAAACTACGAAAAGCCAACGTTAACGTTAAAATTTCGGCCCAGGTACTTTGCAACAATCGCATTTGATCGTTCAACGAAAGATCGGTGAATCCCGGTATCTGTTTGGCCCAACCGATAATTCCGACTAACTCTCGATCGTACAAATCGCTCAGTATGGAAAGCGTGCGTTGTTTGGAATTATCGAGAGCTTTGTTTATTTCAAAACAATCTGGTTCACAGCCTGATAGCGCTTCGAGCATTTTAATATCTGTAAAATATAAAAAAAATCAATTGTAACAAAATAAAAATAAAAAATTATCCAAGTCACCTTCTAAAAGAAGCAATGGCCTTTGTGCTGTCACTACTTGTACTTGATAGGGACTGTCGGGATTTCTCCGATATTTTTGTCGGCCACCTCTTACTCTATCTAACCTAACGCCTTCTTTTAACATACCGGATCGAAGACATTTTCGAAATCTACAAGCCTGGCATGCTTTCCGTCTCCTTTTGTTTATCTCACATTCACCCGATGCTGGACATGTGTATTCTATGTTACCTGAAAATATATCAACAATTAATTAGCGAGAAATTTATAATTCGGAAATATGAAAGGTGCGCTGCACTCAATACAGAGTATCACGCTCGGTTTGCAAAAAGTAGGGAAGAAAGTCACGCTAAATACGCTGGAACTGGCTAAATACGCTGGAACTTTAAACAATCATCCCTTAAGCAACTGGCATATAGCCCGAGAAGTAGTTATTGCTTCTTAGTGAACGGTCTACTTGTTGAAAAGCAGTTTTCAAATTTGCAAGGCGTTATATTAGTATATAGTATCTGTATCTGTAGAGTAGGGAGGGTGAGTGTAAGCTCACAGCACTTAGACCACATGTGACCCATTGTACATCATCCCAAGGAGTTGTCCTCCTAGGTCATCGTCCATCCTGTCCTTCTCAGGAAGGTGGACAGGAGTCATCTGGAGACATCTCCTTTATATCGGCAGGTGTAGGTCAAGACTCTCCGAACACAACACTCTCTTATTGACGATAACTCCGGACACTCGCATAATACATGCCTGACAGTTTAATGTTCCTGCCCACACATTCTGCATAGAGGTGTGTCCACTAGCCCCATAGTATGGAGGTGTTTCCTTAGTTGTCAGTGGCCAGTCAGAAAACCTACTGTTATATGTAGCTTTTTCCCGGACATCGCCAAATATTTCTTCGGCGCTAGCTCTACTCGCCTAGGGTTATCCTGGCAAGACTGCATACTTTGATTCCATCCCATCTCTTAAAGGATTGAGCATGGGTGTAATGTTTGGCTAGTTCCGCAATTGTCGAAGTCGTTAGGTGTCACTGGGTCCAAGAATTTTTAATCCAGCGGTTTCCCTGGCTAAAGAATCGGCAATGCGATTATCTTTGCTCCTGCCGTGCCCTTTAACCCACCTCAGGATAATATTATTATCTGCCGAGGCGTTAGCTAAATCTTGGTGGCACTCTAGTACTAGCCTCGATATAACACGTTGTCTGTTCTAGGCTAATAGGGCTTGTCTACTATCAGTGCAGATTGTTTTTGTTCTGGTTAGTTCTTTTGTGGCAATTGAGATACCAGCCAGTTCTGTTTGAACCACGCTTGTATTGTTTCCCATTCCCTACTCAATCCTTAGGCTTAGTGCTCTCGAGTAAACTCCACATCCTGAGCCTTCTTTCATTTTCGAATTTCGTAATTTCGTAATTAGTTCCATTGTTGCGGTTGGTGTTGTTCTCATGGCTCCTGTGATGTTTAAACAAGCCATTCACTGTATTTGATATAATTATTGAATGGCCGTTGCTTGTAGTACCTTCGGTCCCCATGCAATCGCTCCATACGTTAACATGGGTTTTATTATTGCAGTGTAGATTCAGGTGACCACACGGTGTAACAGATCCCATGTGTTCCTTAGTATATAGTAATTTGTTTGCCAAGTACTGAAAGTGCTACTTTGTTGGACGAATCCGACGAGACCAACAATGTAGTACACAACAGTTTTTAAACGAGGCATAAGATTCAAAACTTTTTCTATTGCACTTAGGAAAGAAAATAAATAATAGAGACATTTTATTTATTGAACAATATAATGTACATAATGATATCTGTAATTTCAATATTCATTGATTAATTATTTGCAAAAAGTAATGTAGACTGTACCCCCAGGACAATAATTATGAATATTTATTATATTGAGGTTTTGCAAAAGTGTCAACCGTAAACATTGAAGTGGCTAGAGTCACGACATGGAACACTCAAAAAGCAACTTTCGATATGTAAATGAATACAGCAACTTTCATATGGCGTCGTCTAAAAATACTATTATCTTGACACCTATCAACTCCAAGACTGTTTCATGAGGCTGTTGTAAACTGAATTTCTTGAGATAGTTTTCTTTCGCACCTTATTATGTCCTTCATTGGTGTGGAATGTCCTATATTTTGTTCTTTATTTAATTTGAAAGGTTTCTTGGATAAATTAGCAGCTCTACTTTGTCGGGGCATCGAGCTACCAGAATTATTTCATTCACTGGTTCTTCTTTCCACAATGCCCAAATGTAGATCTTTTGGTTTTTGGCAATGACGATTCCTTCAGACTTTTCGGGAACTTCTGAATCTTCATTCACTATAACCTTTATCTGAGAAGTCTGCTCTTTCGGATTTAGGATTATCTCTGCATTTCCAATTAGGTACTAAAATTTTATTAAAAAGATCTATGATAAATTTATTTTGCTAACATCCATACCAAGCATGCATTGATCTTTAATATCGGCCACTAGGAATTCGTGTTTAATCCAAGTAATGCGAATCTGTAGGTATAGTTGGTTTTATTTCATTGAACAGCAACAGTGTGTCCTGAGCTGTTTCAAGAACTAAGCTTCTTTCAGTAAGTTGTGGTTTCTGACTCAGAATTACTGTTCGAATGAATGACTTGGTGGCACCGGTATCAATCACAAATGTGATGGTCATCATGCCCGCTGACTAATAAGTTTAGTTTATTTCAACTTAATATATAAGGACGGATTTTTTGGGCTCCCAGTAAACGTCAACTCAATGAACTAGGAGAGAACAATATAGAGAGAGCCTTACAATGAATTCCAGGACACACTGGAATAGAAGGAAATGAAACAGCAGATGAACTAGCAAAAAGGGGGACTGAAATACCTTTCTGGGTGCCCGAACCATTTTGCGGAATCAGCCCAAATGTAATATTGGGAGAAGTAGGCGAAGCCGAAAAAAAGAGAAGATCAGACCATTGGAAATAACTAGTAGGGCTTAGACAATCAAAGATTCTTCTGGGTGACTATAACCTGTTGAGATCGATTGAATGTATAAGTCAAAGTAAAACTGCGCCAAGAGTTTTAACAGGGATCCCAACATTGTCGTCTGAATGGGCACCTGAAAAAGCTCAAAATGGTGGAGGAAGACGAATGCAGATATTGTGGCATGGAAGAAGAAACCTCCATCCACATACTTTCCAACTGCACCACACTCCAGAATCATAGAGCACAGTACCTGGGAGATTACTGGATAGAAGAAGAACATTTACCTAAGTTGTAGCCTGCAGATATCCTAAAATTCCTCCGAGAAATAAGACTAAAGGAGATACTAGTTTCACAGACTCTCCTCAGAAATTGAGTGGAAGTAAGGGGGCGCAACAGATCTTTTAGGTCTCAGTGAATGTTACCCCCAAAAATACATACATACAAACGTCAACTTTTATTAGTTTCCTTAATGAAAGCCGGCTATGAGCTGGAGATCGACTTCTCAGGTAAGCATTTATACTATGGTTATATTTTGTTTGACTTGGTGAGGGACTTCAAGATGGCGATCTGAGCGACTTTCTGATTTCATTTATCGACGAACTGGATCTGCTTCAACAAGTTCTTTAAATGTGTCAAAATCTTCCACAATGAAGCATATATGTTACTTCCATTTTGGGTATTCCGTCGCATAGTGTATCCAAGATTTGTGATGGTGTAGATTCTGGGTGACTAGTGGAAGTTGTCTTTTCTTTTTCTTGGAATCTTATTTATCTCAATGTGGGACGGAAAGATTTTGATATATTCCTTAGCTGCAATAATTATGTAGCCAGAGAGCTTATTGCATTCCACATTTATCAACTAATGGTAGGTGCAGATTTGCTATATTGATAGGCAAGATACAACATTTTTTTATATCGTCCCCAAATTCCTGTAGGCATTCTTGGGATTTTTGATTGAGGACTTTTAGCTGACTCTCGAATACTTGCATCAAGTGCTGTTGGCCATACCTTGTCTCTAAAGCCTGTACGAAAGACCATAATTGGTCGTGTCTTGTGAAAAAAACTGCAAAAAGGTTTACTGCCTGCCCAAGCAGCGACACCAATAATGAAGCAGCCATTTGTGTCTCAGTACAACCATTGGTTCTGTTCGCAGCTTCAAATAAGTTTCACATGCCGCTTGGCAATGAAATTTGGTTGGTTTGAGTGTCTAACTAGAGTGGCTTTGAAAAACTGTACTTTGAATAGGGCCAGGTTCGGTTATAGAAGAAGGTTGTGCCTTCAATTGCAATATAAGCTACTGAAGCTTGGGTACGAATTCTCCTTTCTAAATTAACTATTTTATTATTTAATTAGATTTCAAATGTTCTTGTTGTTTTTCTTAATTAGCTTTCAAATATTGTTGTTATTCTAAAATAGATTTTAAATTTTCTTGTTGATTTTCAAAATGTTCTACTTTATTATCAAGCTGTCATACAACTAGCTTCAATATTTCCTGAATTTATATCAGGTCATTCATAACTTCTACATATGCTTGCTTTCATTATCTTCTTTTCTGCATCTTTCCTCCGCTTCTCTACAATATCACAGAGCCCATATCTCCTATATAATTCAAAACTCACTCGCTCTTTATGCTTTGTATATGTTCTAGATCTAGACAGTTTTTATCTATGATATTTATAGACTTTTCTATGACAGTTCTAGATGATTGCCTTCTTCTTTTTCTTTATGAACCTTTACATACATGTAAATATCATCAGTACAGGTTCGACTAACAGTATTATCTAATATCTAAGCTAAAGGATCGTATCCTTACCTTGTATTGTCCGTTTGAAAAATGCTTTGCAAGCCTCACACGAAGCTACTCCGTAATGGAACCCAGATGCCACGTCCCCGCAAACGAGACATAGCCGTCTAGGAGAATCTTCTTCTTTAATCTCGCCCTAAAAAAGATACGGATAAAAAATTTTTTACACAAAGTCTTAGGGTTAACAATAACTGCTCGATTAGATGTATAGTTCCACCCCTATTTAATTTTGTACAAGTCAGGCGATGTCCTATGTGCTTTGAAATATGTACAACTGTCGGCTTTGTTAACCAGGATATTTCGAAAAAAAAAAGACATATCCGTTCTACTTTTCTAAATATAAGTTAGATTGTGACAAGTTAATTTGTTTTGGTGCATGTGGTTTTAGGCTAAGAACAGTTTTAAGATAGACTTTACCGCCATAAGGGACATTATTTGGCATTTTAGGGTTAAAGCCGACTCTATTATGAAATCATAGTATATTATTAAACGAGCAATTTATGATAGCCATTGTTCACGATGGGTGACGTTTGCGTCCCGAGCCACAGCGAGGGGCGTAAGTCACCCGAGTGAATATTGGCCATAAATTGCGAGTAGAATACTATACTTTGTCCACGACCCTTAATTTCTATATTAAATAAAAGTTAGTAACGATCTTTTGGTATTACCAACCTCAAAATGTTGTGGTAGCTACATAAAATAATTTAACATACAGCGTGACCCATTTTTAATGGAAACACCCTCCTAAAATTTGAAGTTGTAAACATATTTTTTCAAATGTCAAGTACTTAAAAAGGTCTACCTTGGGACAAAATTTCAAATGTTTATTCCAATTTTCAGTGCTTACATAAATTTTTGTAATCAAAATAACGGAATTACATTCAAGTTTTCACACAAATTAACTAAAACCGAGGGGCAAACCGCTGGGGCATTGCGGTGTACACATTCTGGGAATTACTGGGCATTACTGGGAATTACAGGCATTACTGGGGAATTACTGTGCATTACTGGGGAATTAGTGGGAATTAGTTGGCTTTAATGGGGAATTAGTGGGAATTAGTGGGCATTACTAGGAATTACTTTGCATTAGCTAGGAATTACTGTGAAAAATGACCGCCAAAACTCGTCGCTAAAACAGACTAGGCAATGCAACGCATGCGTGACAATACAAAAACCGTGAGGAGTGTGTGGTCACAATCTTAGGTAAACGATTCGTAAAAGAAATACGTAGAACAAGGAGAGAATAATTTGTTGAAAATTTTGTGTTTGTTTGTGTGTTTTGGTGTATATATTTATATACACTGTGTTATTTATAAGATGCGACATGTCTAAAAAAGATTAAATTTAAAATAAAGCAGTTATTTGTTTAAAAAATTGTGAAGAAAGAACTAAAAACAAAAAGAAAAATATTTCATCTCCGCGGAGAACCCATCCACCATACTACAGGCTTAACTTTTAAATTATCCCCTGCACTACCATGTCAGCCATCACGTAATCGATAAAGATCATCCAATAGTTATGAAAATAGAGTTCAACTTTTTGAAACATGAATATCCATTTTTTTATTGAACCAGAGAATTAAAAGTGCATTTGAACTTATTTTTCAACGACTTTTCCAAATCTGTCATTATTTTTCATGAACGCTATTTGGTAAAAAAGTTAGTTCGCGTTTGACAGTTTTGTACAGGAATCTATATGTCGGATCTGATAAATAACACAGTGTACTTATATAATACTTTCACGGTAAGTGTGACAAGCGGCGTGTAATAATAAGTATTTAGATTTCAAAGTTTGATGGGCTCGATAGTAAATAGGCAGCAACGGTTCTGGATCATGACGTAGCACGTAACGATGAGACGTTTGGTCCACCCCGCGCACATGCTTTACCACCACCAATTTTAGAGTCAATTTTGACGTTAACAGACCTTGGCTTTTTTGGTGATTTTCTTATGGAGATTCCCATGTTAGCGCCTCCGCCATGGTCCAGAACCGGTGCTACCTATTTACTCTCGATTTTATTTGATCCGAGCTAAGATCATAATATATTTATCGCGACAAAAAATTTATAAGTCTTAATTAAATGTAATTCCGTGTTCAACCGTTAACCCGAAGAATTAGTTTAAATATTTATTAGCTTTAAAATGGAAATATGACGAACACATTTTATCAATAATGCCATGTACAATAAACAATAAAATAGAGTAGTAATAGTACGTAAACTGTGAACAATAAAAAGTTAGAGTTGCTGGATTTTGCCATGAGCTACCGTACATCAGCACTGTGTGCGATAAGAAGCTGAAAGTTGACAGTAAATAGTATTTTATGCAACTTTCATGTAATGATAGCCATTAAGACACGAGCATGTTGTAAGATACGAAACGAGCCGCAGGCGAGTTTCGTATATAATATGCGAGTGTATTAATGGCCATTACATGAAAGTTGCATACAATAATTTTTCTACTCCGATTAATAAGAATTATTAGTTTAATAAATTTTAAATATAGTTACTTTTGAAAATCAAAATTATTCGACAGCTGTCAAATTAAGTGTCACTTAATAAGTCTGTTCGCCTGCAATAAAAGTGTAGCACTGAGCTATATAATTTTGAAAAATTCAGGTCTATCTGTGAAAAAATACGTATAAAATTACTAAATTAGGGAATATCTATGTATATTGCATTTGTATACTGCAAGAGGCATTAAAACATAATGAAAAGAAATAAAATCGTATAGCTCAGTGCTACACTTTCATTGCAGGGAACAGACCTAATATAATTAATTTCAGAAATGTCAACCAGGTATCCATGGCTATATTAAATATTGTGCGAATGTCGCATTCCTATTTGTTTAATAGTATATTACGTAACGTGTGTGGTAAGAAGAATTTTACGCACGAATGGAAAAGTTACGCACGATGCCGCGTAGCGGCGAGTGCGTAATTCCGTGAGTGCGTAAAATGCTCTACAACACCAGTTACGTACTATACTTTACCTACGACCTACTTCTACATGTATTTATACTCTTATTATCAGTGCCGTTCCTGGGGTGGCGAGCGCCTGCGTGCCAGAATAATTTTGTGCGCCCCCATACTATGCTTAGATTTTGATGATAAGGCCAATTTTCATAATCATTTTAAGTTTGAGGTTTAAACCTCAAGAGTAGCGAATAGATGAATTTGGCGCCCCTTAAATGGGGCGCCTGCGTGCGGGGCATTCGCTGCATACCCGCCAGGAACGGCACTGCTTATTATTGATAATACTTGAACATCAACAATATTTGGCTATTTCTGCGATTTGCATGATAATATTAAATCCATCTCACTTTCACTCGACATTTTTTAATTGAATAAAGCTTTCCACAAAATACACAAACCATTATAAGTTATAAGGATAATAAAAAAGTGTTTTAAAAGTTTCTTGACAGTTCTTACGCAAATCGCTATTGCAGCCTATACCTAAGTTTGATGTTTTGACGGCTTATGTCAGATTTTTGAATAAAATGGCGACGTCTATTGACAGTTGCTAAGATGTTGCTAGGGAAGCCGTGCGATTTACTTTACAGCTGTGCGTTTTTTTTACCGTGCGTAATAGACGTCATTACATTAGCGCCGACTGTGTGTTATTGACTGATTACAGGGGGGGTCGTAGGTAATAGTATATTACGTAACGTGTGTGGTAAGAAGCATTTTACGCACGAATGGAAAAGTTACGCACGATGCCGCGTAGCGGCGAGTGCGTAATTCCGTGAGTGCGTAAAATGCTCTACAACACCAGTTACGTACTATACTTTACCTACGACCTACTTATACATGTATTTATACTCTTATTGTTGATAATACTTGAACAACATCAACAATATTTGGCTTTTTCTGCGATTTCCATGATAATATTAAATCCATCTCACTTTCACTCGCCATTTTTTAATTGAATAAAGCTTTCCACAAAATACACAAACCATTATAAGTTATAAGGATAATAAAAAAGTGTTTTAAAAGTTTCTTGACAGTTCTTACGCAAATCGCTATTGCAGCCTATACCTAAGTTTGATGTTTTGACGGCTTATGTCAGATTTTTGAATAAAATGGCGACGTCTATTGACAGTTGCTAAGATGTTGCTAGGGAAGCCGTGCGATTTACTTTACAGCTGTGCGTTTTTTTTACCGTGCGTAATAGACGTCATTACATTAGCGCCGACTGTGTGTTATTGACTGATTACAGGGGGGGTCGTAGGTAAAAATCATTATGACACAGATTTTAGTTCAGGAAATTTGTTTCTGACATATATCGTATCGATAAAATATTGTAATTTTTAGTATTGATACTTTTCATAGCGATATTTTCTAATATTAAGTATTTTAAAACAATATATTTATAACGGTACGTTGTATTGATACTTTACACAGTATCGCCCATCTATATATATGTCAAATTATATTTTTATGTAGCTGTCAGAACATTTTGAGGTTAGTATAATACCAAATCGTTACTGACTTTTATTTAATAAAGAAATCAAGTGTTGTGGACAAAGTATATTATTATACTCGCAATTTATGGCCAATATTCACTCGGGTGACTTACGCCCCTCGCTGTGGCTCGTGACGCAAACGTCACCTATCGTGAATTATGGCTATCATAAATTGCTCGTTTAATAATATACTATAATATTAGAAAATATCGTTATGAAAAGTATCAATACTAAAAATTACAATATTTTATCGATACGATATATTACACATATTACACATACATATTTAATAGTTCATTTTATATTGTACCCCCATCTCTAGTCAGTGTATTATGAACCATAATTCACTCTAGTACCTAGATATATGGGTACCACATACCTTTTGTAAGGAGGTAAAATATTGACTAATTATTATTAGGTGGTCGTGGACAAAATAACTTAAAGGATGCTCTTTGGTTAAAATTCTCATTTAAAAATGATTATGATTTAAAAACTGGACAATAACAAAAATAAATAAGGTAGAACATCTTGATATTCGCAAATTCATTGGCTCAATGCTTCGATTTAAAAAAAGTATTTAAAATATTCCTGTACTGAATAATGTATGAACATGTCTAGACTACCGTCTAAACATTAAAAAAAAAGAACAGTTTGAAAATGTATCAATTGACTTACTTCTATGTGTCCTATCCCTGAGTCTGTATGAGGTTGAGTTGTTGATGAACAATACTGCCGTTCGGGACTAGTTGGTGATCTAATATTTCTTTCATAATTTTTTTCGTGAAAATCTACCTGAAAGAGTTTATTAAGGTTAAAAATTATATAAACATTTTGCCAAAAAAGATGTTTTTTGAAAAAATAAGTGTTTTGAAGGAGACATTTACGTTTTTAATAAAATTTCGCACCAAAACGCTAGAATAGTAATGGCGTCTCTATGACATCACACATCTATAATACAAATATTTCACATAGGTTTTAGACTGCCAAAAAAGACTCTCTTCAATAGGAGAACTCAATAAAGTATTGCTGGTCTGGATCCCAATACCGATTAACCTGGTCAAGACAATTAGTTTAGATTTGATCAAAATTATGGATAAATGTAGAACGGAAAAAAATTAAGTTCCAAAATAACCGTTACATAGACAAAAATTTATACATACTCACCTCGCTATTTGAAGACTTAATACTACTATCATTTAGAACTGTCGTCGTTGTAGGTGAATACATGTCGCTGTTAGACGGTGAACAATCTTGAAATCCATCCAGTTCTTTTTTTATGTTAGGAACGCAACCAGTCGATACCTCTCCATCCAGAGTGTCCGTCATCATAGAGACCTGGAATCAAAAGGAAATAATGAACTTGAGAAAAATCGAACTTTTTATGTATTTTAATTTGTCGAAACGAAATTGGTTCATGGACATGGATCGATGGTGGTCTAACAATTGAATAGAGAGTTAGGAAATGTTTTCCACAAATTTGGTTGTCAGAAATTATAATGGAAAAAAATGTCACGTCTGTTCCGATCATATTCAGATCTAGTAGTTTTAATTACTTAGTGTAATTTAACCATCCAAAAATGTTTTAAAATAATTCCCTACTTACCATGCGATTTATTCTGGATTTTGTCCGACACTAGATGAATACGGTGAATTAAAAAATATATACTGCTATTTTTTTAATGAAATGCGATTCATATAAAAATAATATAATAGCCAGTTAGAATTAATATTATTACCTTAATACGTACACAAACATGGTACGATTTTAAGACTTGCCAATTAAAACAGCATAAGATAAATTTTATTATAATTTATATGGATGATGCATAGTTTAAAGGCGTGGACAACTGCACTTATTGGTAGAAAATAAGTTAATCTGGTTGGTATACATTTGAAAATAAAAAAAGATACAACGTCGATTGATATGAATAAACCAGACATGTAGAGGGTTTCGTACGTATTTCATAGCCTGATGGTTTGCGGCTTTGACTAGGTGAACTGGGGAATTATAGACATAGGTTCGAATCCCGTCGTAGTGAAAATTTTTATTTAATATATTGTGTCATTTCTATATATCAATAATCTTCAATATAGAGGGTGTATCATGAGGAACTGTACAGACCCCTACCTCGTATGGAGACCCCTAAGGGGAATGTCAAATAGCCATTAAAAAGTGTCTGCTCCCATATTTTAATAATATACAGGGGGAATTGTGAATTTTGACTGACATTTCTTTTATGACTTTTGAACGGTAATTTCGATTCGTCTCTTGGTACCATTATCGCCTAATTAACTGATTTATTCAAACTAGAAAAAAATCAGGACGTCTTGTTTTTTTGTTCATATAAAAAATTTCACCCTGTATATGAATTTTTAAAACTCTAATAAAGTACACAAGTAGACAACGGAAATGGTGTATTTATTTTTATTCCCATACGATTGCTCCTTTTTTAACAAGTAAATCAAATTTAACTATAAATAAAATTAAAAGTTTATCAGCATGAGCCATAAATTTTAAATAAATATAATTTTCTTGGAAAAATATAATTTTTCGTACAAAAATTACACTTTTACTAATTAGTAGTGCCATATTTTCAACAATACAAATGTCTTATTCTTATTCATTTCCGAATCGGCTTTCAAAAAGTACACACTGTTTTGTATAATACTAAAACATCACCCTGTATAACATTTCTTTAATGATTCATCAATATTGTCATTGTGTCATATAATCAAAATTTTGTTTTATTTTTGCTCAAAATACAAAACTACGGTAGGTAATACATAATTCAATTTTAGTTTGATTTAAATTTGAGAAACTGCAAAATGGGGACAAACATAAACAAAACTAAACAAGAGAAATAAATTTCGTTCTTCATGTGAATTGTCTATTCTCGTGTATTCTTAAATTTTCTTAAACATGAAAATTAGTTCGATACAATGACAATATCGATGAATCATTAAAAGAAATGTATATCTAAGTAGGTAGGAACTGTCATTTAATTTGATGTTTCGTCAGTTGTCAGTATTGAAAAGTGTATTGTAAAAATGTCTGGAGTAGAAGAATTTCAATGTACACCTCCGGAATTAGTCGAAATAGCTAATTCCACTATTGAAACACTAATTCCGACTAAGACATGGAAAGTGAATGATATTGCTTCTGAGAAATTTATATAATGGTGCAAAGAAAATATTGTACCAACATACACAGAAAATGTTATTTTTGCTTATTTAACGTATTTTTCATGAGAATTTAAAATTTCAACACTATGGGTACAACATTCTATGACTAAAACCCAATTAAACATCAAATATAATGTTAAAATGGAAAATCACACCAAGATAGATTGTTAATGTCGAAGCCGAAAGCGTTGGTAGTGGCCTAAATTTAAAAAACTGCAGTATACAAAACTGCACCTTTAATATTATATTTAATAAATAGGTAATGCTTATCCAAGCCATAACTGTTTTTTCATATTTGTATTAAGAAATAGTTGAGATATAAACAATTTACGCTTGAAGAAAAAATAATATATGTCACTCGAAGCAGAAGACCTTTTATATGTTTCGCCCAGTTTGCACAGTCTCAGCAGTCCAAGAATCTGAGCTCAACAATAATGATAGCCTTCTACTCCTAGTAACATAATGTACTATTTGATCTTCGAATGCAGTGCTAAATTTTCCAATCACTTTCTTGAAAGAATACCTATTATATTAAAAGAAAAAAGGTAAATACCACATCTCAATATCGGTTTTTTAAACTTCTTGAAAACATTCCATGTGTACAAAGCCTGTCTTTTTGTTCTTACCAGAGACGTGTAAGTGAACATTTGCATAACATCACTGGGTAATAGAATAATTTGGGTATCGGTCCAAAATAATGAGAGTAATAAATTGCTTACTCACTAATATTACCCAATGACCCACTAATAGTCGGTAAATAAAAATTTGAGAGAGTTTGTCAACTTTCAATGTAATGGCTTTGAGAAAATGAATGATCAATTTAATTAATTTATTTTCTGGTAATAAATGTACCTATGAGAATTATAAAATATACATTACATATAGTTAAGTAGCCAAAAAATAATCCAATCTAGTTCTCACATTGAAAATGAAATTAAATGTCATACGACCATTCCCAATAGCAAAGTAAGTCTTTCATTCCACGATAGGAGACTAAAATGGTACTCTGGTACACAGTTCTGTGTAATATGCCTACTATCTAAACAAAAAAAGTTCTGTCGAGGTAAATATCCCCTTTATTTTTAATAGCAGCCATACTTCCATGATGCACGGTGTCTATTAGGTTCTGGCAGCACTTCGGGATGAAATTTTCCCAAATTTCTGGCAACTTTTGTTTTAATTCTGTGACATATCTTTAAAGCTGCATTTTCATTTTATACCAAAGTGTTTTTGTATTGGTGGACTACTTGAAATACACTGTAAAAGTGAAATATTACTTACGCGAACCATGTTGAGACATTCTTGCTGCTCTACTTTGCTGAAAAGTAAAGTTTCCACAGCGGCTTAAGTATTTTCTTCTGTATCTATATCTGTAGAGTAGGGAGGGTGAGTGTAGGCTACCAGCACTTAGGCCACATGTGAACCATTGTACAACCTCCCGAGGAGTTATCTTCGTAGGTCATCGTCCATCATTTCCTTCCCAGGAAGGTGGACAGGTCACTGGGAGATATCTCCTTTATATCGGCAGGTGTAGGCCAAGACTTGCCGAACACACACTCTTTTATTGTTCACACATTCTGCTTAGAGGTGTGTCCACTAGCCCCATAGTATGGAGGTGTTTCCTTTGTTGACAGTGACCAGTCAGTAATCCTACTGTTTAACGTAGGTTTTTCCTGGTCATCGCCATATATTTCTTCGGCTCCAGCTTCCCAGAGTCGCCCAGGCCTAGAAAGACTGCATGAGTGTATCGTTTGGCTAGTCGAATTGTCGAAGTCGTTAAGCCGTAATGTGTCACTGGGCCCTAAAATTTCTGGTCCAGCCGCTTCCCTGGCTAAACAAGTTGTCTATTCAAGGCTAATAGGGCTTGTCTACTATCAGTGCAGATTGTCTTTCCTTTTGTACTCATCTAAACTATTCAGTTACTTTTTCTGAATTGCCAATTTCACTTTTTTTATGCCGATTACAATGTGTGTCGAAAAACAAGAACAAATGATCAACCTGAAATTTCTCGTTAAATAAAAAAAAATCAGACTGAGTACTATAAGTTGTTGAAAGAGGCCTGAGGTTTTCTAAAGGTCGAGGGAGTACCAAAGATGACCAACGTCCAGTTTGACCTGTCGAGATCGTCAAGCATTCGAACAATTTCCTCAAAATTCCCGCAATTTTATAACAAAGCCTGAGCTAACATTATTTTATATCTATAGTTTATTTTTTATGAGACATAACGGCACAAAGTTAATTATTGATCTATAAATGTTTGTAAAAACTAATTAGGTATATTATTCAAGATGTTTATAATAAAATTTTATGAATTAAAAGTGAAACATTTGGTGCAGTTGTTATAGGATTAGAAAAAAAAAAGACTAGGGGGGAACGAGGAGTAAAGGAAGTATCGACGGTTGGCCTTGCACTTGAACCGACTGAGAAACAAGAAAACAACACTTGCAGTCAAGGTCGACTAGTTTTGGTATTTTATTTCTTGACCAGTCGAAAATTATTGTGCATGCACAAATGCAATACAAAATTATGATATTGTTCCACTGAAAAGTATGTTCCACTGAAAAGTATGCAATGAAAAATATTCTTTTCAACTTTTTATTTTTTCCTCTACACATTCAGAAAAATAAAATTGATTATACCTGTGCAAGACACAAGAAAAAAAATAATGAACAAATGCTTACAAAATGGCTTCGAGACAGGAAACAAGTGTGGATTTATGCAACAACATTTAACAATTAGCAATTAGCAATTAACATTTAAGATTTATCATTTAACTTATTAGTAAAACTGCCATCGTTTATGCAAACACAATTATAAATTAGGAGAAAAAAGTAAGCATGCGCACAAGCCCGAGATCATCTAGTTATTTACAATAACCATTAACCCTACATTTTCATGTCCATTTGTGTATTGGAGTAATTTTGAAGATAATTACGTAGTATAATTGTAGAAGCTGAGATTTTTTCTTTTAATAATGATGCTGACGGCAAGTATGTTCTTATTGAACAAAGGCAGGAAAAGGAGATGGGCTGTCAAGTGTATTAATAGAAAAAGAAAAGGGAATGTTTGGGAACCTCATTCAATCAATGGTTTTACTCGATTGACACCGAAACTTTTCGAAGTTTTGCTGAGGCAAGTGGGACCAGCACTACAGAAGAATCCTTTACTGCCGGTCCACAGATTGCTGATAACTTCACAGTAACTATCTATAAAACCTCCTTTTTTAAAGTGTCTGAATTGTACTAAAAAATGTATTTTCTAGAGATAGCTTGTGGACACTATTTAGGACATACTGAAGTTTCAGTGGTTATTAAGGAGACAACAAAAGCATTGTGGGATATATGAAGAGTACAGGGAAGAAAGGGGGAAGGTCAATTTTTTGGCAAAACGAGTTTATGGTGGAAATGCGTAGCTAAATACCTATAGAATTAGTATGTATGTCTAAACAGGGAAGAATCGAGGCCTGTCAATATTAAAACGTGTTTATTAATATACTTTACAGTGAAGAAAAGGGGAATGTCCGTGCGGACAGCGAAGAAATGGGGAAGGTTAATCTTTTCGAGTCGAGACCTGACTGGAATTTGCTTGATTTGCTGACATATTTTCACTGTTTTAGTTTACTCGAGCAATCACGCGAGTGTGACGTGCCTGCTGGTATCGCTGCGTAAATTGTGTTTGACAAGATTTTGTTCCTAGCTGAAGTTTCAAGTTGAAAATGGCTAGCGATACTGAAGCTATGATAGTGAATAATAATGAAGGCATCATTCCTTGTGCGAAAACCAGGAAAAGAAAAGTTACGGGTCGAGTCAGTAATGTGATGAAAAAACTTCGAGAACAAAGCCACGAAAACCTAAATTCTAATTTAACATACTTACTGTGTAAAAAAATAAATATTTTTCGCACCCTGTATAAGTAATTATCATGTTATTCTTTACAAAAATGTTACCAGGTACTTATTTGAATTTATAAAAGTAACGAATAAATCTCTATTCTATTTAAAATAGGGTTTCAAAATTCAAAACCTAAAATATAAGAGTACTTACTGTGTAACTCTGTAAATAGTAGTTTACCTAACTAGTGCGGAAAGTGATACTTTTCCGCACGCTATTGCAGATGGCCGAACGACGCTAGCGGAGTTCGGCCAGCAATCGCGTGCGGAAAAGTCACTTTACGCACGTGTTAGGTACACTATTTTTTCTACTAGTATCCGGAAAAAAACCCAAAAGTTAACATAAAGAAACATTTATTATTAAATACATATCAGCAACTTAACTATTATTATTTGGCACCCATTTGATAAGGCTTTTACCAGGAACATGAAAAATTTTTGAAAAAAAATAATTTTTTTTTTCAAGAAATTATTGCAGATTTCTAAAAATTTTTTTAACTTTTCAGTCATTTGGTAAACTACAACCATAGAAATACATATTTTAAATATTCAAATGTCAGTATACTCCCCAAAAACTCTACAAATTTACTTTCCGCACTAGTGCGGAAAAGTGACTCTTTCCGCACGCTTTTTAGTGCGAAAAAGATTCACTTTCCGCACGCTAGTAGAAAAAATAAATTTTTTTCGCACCACAGGGTAAGCAATTTTTTATTTTATTCTTCATGAAAATGTTACCATGTACTTATTTAAATCATTTAAATTATAAAAGTAACAAATAAGTCATTATTCTATTCAAAATAGGGTTTCAAACTTAAAAATCGAAATTTCTCAAAAATGTTCAAAAATGACCTTCTCCCTTTCTTCCCTGCACTCTTCATATTGTCTCCTGTCTCCTAATGTATTGGAAGTTCCTTCAGTAGAGGAGTGGGAGGCAATCGCTAGGGGATTTTTTGAAAGATGGAATCTTCCAAATTGTATTGGGTTAATTGAAGGCAAACACATCAATATCCAAGCACAAAAGCATTCTGGAACAACTTTTTTTAATTATAAGAAGAATTTCAGTTTAGTGCTGATGGCAAGCTGTGATGCCTTTTACAGGTTCATTCTCATAGATATTGGTGCTGCTGGTGGTAACCATGATTCAAATGGGTTTAGTTTGTCAGGGTTTGGAAATGCCATTCTCTCAAAAAAATTGAATATTCCACCACCGAAAAATTTCCCAAACACAAAAATAGAGTTTCCTCACTTTTTTATTGCTGATTCTGCCTTTCCCTTGCACGAAGGTGTAAGATAATGCGACCATACCCAGGACAAAAGTTGAGCATAAATAAGGGGATATGCAATTACCGCCTCTCCAGAATCTCCAGATCTAGACGAATAATTCAGAATACTTTCGGAATACTTGCCAACAGATGGAGGATTCTCAGAAGGCCCTTACTTTGTGATTTGGAAACCTGTGAAAGGATTGTGCAAGCCACTGTAGTCCTTCACAATTTTGTTCAGTGTAGTGAACGTGAAATTCCTGAGTGTGAAAGAAGGCATTGTCCTACAGGCTATGTACAAAAACTGCAAGGAGGTTCAGAGAAACAAAATAGTTTACGAAGTGTTCCATAGAACTGAGGAATACTCTTTGCGAGTATTTCATGTCCCCAGAGGATAGTGTATTATGGCAAATTGATAAAAATGAAAAAAGATATGTGACATAGTTTCATGGACATTGAACTTGTTAACAATGTATGAGACACAAACTATACAGATCTCCTGTTTGTTTTTGTCAAAAATGTTTTTTTTAATGCTTTTAAGTTTTATTTTAAGAGACATTACTTAATTGTTTTTTATTCAAGTTCAATTTTAATTAAAATAAATGTTTAAATTATATTCAATTTGGACTTTCATCCCCCGAGAAGATATGAAATAAATTATGAATTTTATACACTCTGCATAAAAAAGCAAATCTTCGCGGATTTCTTGGTATGCCCACAAATAGTTTGTAAATGAAGAAATCAAAAGATGGGCTTTGTCTTCAGCTGTCGGATGAATCGGAAGATGAGGACAAAAAACCATGGGCTTATATAATGATGCGTGTTATCCTTATTGATTTTTAGTGAGATAAGTAGCAAAGTTTCATAATTGTCAGATAAAAATAAATGGCTGAGGTTTAAGATCAATTTTATTGAAAAATATAAACTTTATGTTGAAGTGATTTCTTATTACATAATAATAAACATAGCAATATGTAAATTATCTAGAATTTCACGATATCTTCATAAAAATTAAACAAAGTTATAATTGAAAATGCTTGCTCTGCAAATAATAATCTCTTAGATATTTTATTGCATTCGTCATTGCTTTTTACTAGTTTTTATTTCAATTTATCAACAACAAAATAAGATTCAGACCTATTTCAAATCATGTTGGGTATATTGAAAATATAAATAATAAATGTTGCTCCTCTACATTTTGCAGTAATCGTTTTCAAACGAAGTTATTCCAGACCTTTGGATAGGACGAGGATCTCTACATCCAAGGTCACCAAAGTACAACCCCCTCAGGAATTCCAGAATAACAGATGTTATTACCAGCTCGCTTCTTGAAATAAGACATTAATTAACCACAACAAAAATCTCGAGCTAAACTGGAAAGATGCCGTAAAGAATGTTGGTGTTACACGGATCTAAAAATGATAGAGGTCATTTTTGGGGAAGTTTACATCCGTATTTGAGACAAAAATCTACGATATTGACAATTAAACATCTAGGGTAGGTAAAAGGCCTTATTATCCATATGGTCAGACAGGACTGAAATCCTTAGCATGCAATCAGGTCAGATCCAGCCTGGTCTGGGATTGCCTTTAAACCTCAACCTCTCATTACTGGCAAACCACAATAGGAAGACACCTAAGTGGGTCTCGGGCACAAGAGCATTTTTGGCAACGAAATGACAAATTAGTGATTTTCTGAAACTACAAGCTTACCTAAGAACATCACAATTTTCCAAGCGGATGTGTTGAAGAAATTATAGGACAAGAAAGGACATTCCGTTCAGTTGTCATCTTCACCGATAGCTAGTGAAGGCACTTGATTCCATAGAGGTCGCAAAGACGACAATAAATGGCTACAAGGAAGTGGGTAGCACATAAATCTATAAAATATAATCTCCGTGGATTAAAACACAAGTTCAGGAACACGGAAGTCATGTGCTGAGGCGGGAACACAGCAAAGTTTTGGAAAAAAACTCACGAGTTCACTGACTAACAAAATACTAAACCTTTACAAGGATCAAATAAGAAAAGTGATGGGATTACTGTACCCTAGGGAAACACTTGATACAATTGGCATACACAGGGATGGACCAATTTGTCAGTTTGCAGGGAAGAGAAGGAATCAACAACGCGAATGTGAATAGCTAAGTCATAGGCTCGGTCATATGGGGATATAAGCACCTAGGAATAGAGAGCCTATTGAAGGATATCTCTAAAAAGGGCATAGTGAAATGACGTCATAATAGGGTGTAATGTAACACTGCTAACTTTTTCAAACGTATTCAACAATCCATAAACCATTAGACGTCAAGCGGATGCTGGATACTGGAGGTACACATTTTGAATATTTAGTATGAAATGTATTATTTTTATGTACGTGTTCATCAGTATTTTATTGCGTTTATAGCACACTGTATCTCATTAACAAGAGAACTTATAACACTTGTTTATAGCAACTTAAAATTGAATAACGCATATTCCACAATAATATTTTAGATTACTTTGGGAACACCATGAATAATAATAATTTGGTTCAAGTGCCATTTTTTTATGGTACACCTTGTACAAATATTCGTCCTGATATTCTATAGAGTTTCACTGTCCTTTTTTGCAACAACAAATTTCAATTAGATATGCTTCATTTCATACTTTCAAATACATAATTTGTACAGTTAACTATTATTTATTACTTATATTATTATATTCTCTGGCTTTAGGTACCATTTTTAAGAATGTTCAATTCAATTTTGTATGAAATATGTTATTACAGATAATCTTAATCACGATCTAACCCACTTTAGGATAAAGTAGAATTTACAATCACTGGAACCCATTTTTTTATATTTCGCAACCATAAATAAATCAATCTTTATTAGTCATTAATTATGTATACGGGGTTGGGATAAAGTATGGAATCACGTAAATGTCCTTTAAACGAATAGAACGATATTTATGAAACTTTGCAGATAAGTGCAATGGAATAAAAGTCATCTAATGTACATATTTTTACAGGTTTTGAAAGAGCTTGTTATTTTGAATTCATACATACTGAGTTTAGTGTAAAAAAATTGTAAAAACGAGGAATAACTCTCTGTCAGTTGTACAATAGATGTACATTTCATTATTTTAGAATAATAAGGAACAAAATTACTTCAAATGTTCAAAATGCTCGCTGTTTACTTGCTGACAATATGCCATCCTATTAACAAATTCTTGAGTCATTCTTTCCAAGACTTCCATAGGAAAAAATTTAAAAGGCTAAGATCCGGAGAACTAGCAGGCCACTCTATGAATCCTCTACGTCCAATCCACCGATTTGGAAAATTCGCATCCTGAAAATCCATAACTCGTCTATCATAGTGGGGAGGTGCTCCATCTTGTTGAAACCAAACATTTTGTGGTAATTGCCAATTCTGTTGAAGTGCGGGAATAATTTCGTTATTTAGTAGATACAAATAATTGTCACCATTCAAGTTTCCGTCGATTCCGTCGGTAAAAATGGGCCTTTAAGCCTATGTTTATCCCATCCAAACGTTCAATTTCTGTGGATGCTGGGTATGTGCTTCATGAACCCAATGAGGATTCTCATTTGACCAATACCTTGAGTTATGGCGATTAACTGTTCCATTTAAACAAAAAGTTGCTTCATCGGAAAAAACTATGTTAGAATCAAAATTTTCATCGATATTACAGATGTTCATTAGCCGTTTGCAAAATTCTACCGGTCGGTCAAAATCATCATCTGACAATTCTTGACCAATTCTGTACCAATTATACGAATGATTCAATGATTTATATATTTCCTAGAGAACGTCGACTGATACCTTGGTTTAGTGCCAAATTTGTGGTGGAAGTTTAAAGTGAATCTTCTAAATCGATTGCAATATTTTGTTTAACAGTTTCGTTGGTTGCAGTCCGCGGTCTTCCAGGATTTAGCCAAATTTTTTACCATCCCACTTGTAACCATGTAATGTAAAAACTCAAAAGAGGTTGATTAAAGTGCTATATTCCTCGTTTTTACAAATATTTCTACACCAAACTCGGTATAATGTATTCAAAATAACAAGCACTTTCAAAATTTGTAAAAATATATAGGGTGTCCCATTTAAATTAAAAAGTTGATGGCATTTCCGGTTAAACCGGAAGTATATTATTAACAAAAAAAATGTACATCAGATGCTTTTTGTTCGATAGCACTCACCTACAAATTTTAATAAATATCGTTCTTTTCGTTTAAAAGATATTTACTTGGTTCCATACTTTATCCCAAACCTGTATACTTTATATGGGTATGTCACAGACAATATAGCATTATTTACAACAAAAATTATCAATAACCATGGCAAATGCTACTATGCCAATCTTCTAGCTTGTTGCCTCTATCTATGGGCATTCGCGAGGTAGACACTGTGGAACTTTTTGATCAAGAAATACTTATCAATCTACATATTAGAAAATAAAAAAAATCACGAGCTATTTTAATAGTAGTTTGTACAACTAGTGCGCAAAGCGTCACTTTTCCACGAGCGCAAATTAAGCGAGTGGGAAAAGTGATTTGCGTACAAGTTGTACACAATATTTTTTCTACAACCACATTTATTAATGAAAGACAGTAATTTATATGGTAATTTTATTTAAACTTTGAACAGAAAGAACTAAAAATATGAAAATAAATAGAAAAATCATTTTAATATATAATACATTGTAAAATTTGAACAATTTTGTATTGTTATGCCTGGTGTATCTTTTTTAGATACGTTTTCATGAATTCTGGAGGAGTATTTTCAATGTCCGAGTTGGACATTTTAATCTTGGTTCATGATTCCTAAAATAATGCTTACTAGGTTAATGTTTTAATAATTAATAAATTGAAATAAATAATGAAATAGATAATTTACTTACTTTTAGTTTAAATTTAAGAATAAAAAATTCAATTAAGTTGAATTGTCAAAAAAAGTTGACAGGTCATAGGTAGCTTTGTTTGACATTTCGGTGCGGAAAAGTGCCATAGCGTGTACTTTTCGCATTACTTTTACAACGGTTATCAAAAGAATTGAGAAAAGGCCTGCTTTGCGTATAAAAATTTGTGTAGAAAAGCGTGTTTTGCATAGTGGTTGTAGGAAAAAATCATTTCGAAACATTCCTTCTCCATATTTGGATTCACATTAATGAGCACAGACGTTGACACATTTGCATACACACTGTGCTATATACAGGGTGATTCATAAGTAATGGGCCAAATTGTAAATCTACGTTCAGAAGGACAAAATAATAATATTTTCATTAACAATAATGGGTCTTAGTCTGCTCTAGATACACCGAAAAACATCAGCATTTTGAAAGTTATCAAGTATTTTCAGTTAGAAGAAGAAGCTGGTAATTATTAATTCCATAGCCTATTCGAATTTTGCTGAATGCGATCCTGATGATTTCATTCATCAAATTTGAGGTTAGATATGTGTCAAAATAGCAAATAAAATAAACGACATACCGAAAACCCGGTTATACGTCACAAACGATAACGTACACCAAAAAGGCTATTGAATAAACCATACTATAATACATCTACACCACATCATTGCATGTTCAGGTTTTTTTTGGCCAAAAGAACCATCGTAATTATTGTTCCCCTTTTCCTTCATTTAATTGATTTGTATTCATAATAGTTTTGGCAGAAGACGCCATTGTAAAGATCTGATGCGAAATAAATTGTGCAAGTACAATCCTGCGTGAATACTGATGTATAATTATAATGATTACCAAGTGAATAATCAACTTCATACGCTAGAATAATGGTATTTACGGTTTTCAATAACAATCTGGGGGAAGCGGGACAAAAAAAACATTATGCATTTATTTTCATACATTTTTCTTGTACTCAACTAGTCCTCGTCCTCATAGGCGTGCCTACAGGGGGGGGCAGGGTGGTCCATTACCCACCCTAATCGGTCCATCCCAATTCCGAGAAAAGAGAAATTGAAGGGCGGCAATATGCAAAAGTAATGTTTCGGCGGACATGTATGTATCTTTGTTTTTTCATCAAAAGATTCCGATTTGATATTTGGCCCCCCTAATAAGAAAGTCTGCGCACGCCTATGCCCGTCCTCAACTAAACATGTATAAAAAGCAATTACATCTGTAATATTATTCTTATAGATATAGATTAGAATATCCAAAACTTTTCAGCAAATGTATACTTGGTAAGACATTTGAAGGTTATTTGTAATCTTTGATGTAGGTAGGTCAGTAATGAATGATTTTTGCGATGATAGTGATGAAATATGAGAGAGGAAGCCTTGAGGGAACTTGAACGAAGTTAGTTCGCATTACCTGCTGATAAAAATCCAGTATGGTGTAGTGTTCCTGTATAAGTGATTTTTTTTACTACATATCTATCAATACAATGGACGAGTTATATACAAATGCCAACATAACGAACAAAAAAAATACTGTAAAAGGTTAGTCGCATAAGGAAGTGGTTTTTACTATCAATTTTTGGTTTTTCTTTGTATATGCATGTTTTGAGTCCATTTACTACCCATGTTGTACCTGAAAAATTTGCAGGTTTATTTAGTTTGGGATATTTTACAACTTACAGTTAATGACAGCTGTCAATACATATTTGTTTATTCTCGATGGTATTTGCAATAAGAAAAGCAGATCGGAGTCTAACAAATAACAAACAGAGGTAGAATAAAAATTAGTGTTCAATATAAGTATCAGAAAAACAAAGCCAAACAAATATGTGTTGACAGCTGACATTAGTTTTTCGTCAACTGTAAGATGCAAAATACCCCAAACTAAAAAGACCTCCAAACTTTTCGGGTACAACATGGGTGGTAAAGGGACTCAAACATATAAGAAAAACCAAAAATGTATTGGAAAAACCACTTCCTTATGCGATTATCCTTTTTCAGTATTTTTTTTCGTTATGTTGGCAGCAATTTGCTTGTATAGAACTCGTCCATTCAATTAAATAAAATTAAAAAATTTTCAAACTGCCAAATTTTTGTATATTTTATTAAATATTAATTTTTAATTTTAAGAGAAAAAAATTCATTTCGATATTTAAATGGCACTCCGACCCGAGCTTTCCCTAAAACAACGCTGTATCCATGAGAAGGTTCGTCGAGTGTTAGTCAGCTTGGTAACTGGGATGCATTCAAGATCGAGGCCATCAGGCGTCAGATCAAGCTTAACTTGACCTTCATTTCCTTGCATCCTATTCACTCTAAATCCCATCGCATCGTTGCATTAGTGAATTCTAAATATTTGACAGTGACGGAGTAAGGGGGTAATTTATTTAAAAATATATTCATCCTATATTTCCGGTATTTGAATGGAAAAAAGGTTTTATAATAGACTATCGCCAAATTTTTGAGCAGGCTGCGTCATTTGGTTTGTAGTTGTTGGCTATTGAAAGCAAAAGATTTAACGAAAATAAATAATTATTTTGACTCAAATATCTTACAGAAAAATGCGAATATTTTGGTTAAGGTGGCAAATTGTAGCTTCATTGTTCCTGTTTCATATAAAAAGAATGTCAATGTTGTTACCCATATTTTGCTCAAGTTTAAGGGGTCGTTACATCAACATACAAGTTCGTTCAACTAATACAGGTTCATAGGCGGTTTTACAATACCGATCAGTTTAAAATTTAAATTTAAACTAGGTTTTAGCTTAAACTTGGTTTAATAGAATTAGTGCAGCAGACTGAAAGAGATTTAAGAAATTACCAACGATTTTTTTTTCTTTAATATTGTCAACCTTATACAGGGAATGAGGGAACTCTGCAAAATAAGTAGGGTTTGCTCAGAAAAAAATGTTCGAAACTATATTCGTGTTCCAGATACGGATTTACTTTTAAGTTTTATAGAAGGCACTAGTTATGATTAATTTTAAACATACTCTTTTGATATACAAAGTTCAAGTATTTTCATGCTAAAAACATAAACTATTGAATCAGTAATGGTTTGTTTTCACGTGACTTTTTGTATTAGGCAATTAAAATTTATCTCGTTTTTGTGTTTTGATTTCTTAACGTAAATTTATCTATGTAAAATTTTTGTAAAGATATTACCAAACTTCGTAGTCCCAAGGATTGTAATCGCATGACCTTGTAGTCCAATGAATTGTTCTACATCTCTATCAATCCATCTATTCGAAAAAGGTTACACAACCAATTGAGGCACTTCCCATCAAAGTACAGGAAGAGTTACACCATGCATATAAGCGTTTAATCTTCAAATTTCTTGAATGCTCGAATTACTTTCTGTTAAAAATTAGGATATTTTCAAAACAGATGAAATATTTTTTCTACTACTAGCTGTGAAGTTGACAGTTGTTGCGTTTTCACCCCAACTGAGATGTTGAATTTCTTTATTAGTGATTAATATTTTTTTCTATTACTAACCTGGCTAACCTTCAAACCATATAAATCACCGGATCAGACGGGATTTATCCTATCCTACTCCAAAAAGGAGGAAATACATTGCACAACAGGGTAAGTGAACTACTCAGAGCTAGCCTAGCTCTGGGGCATATTCCAAGAACCTGGCAACGCATCAGAGCTACATTTATACCAAAACCTGGAAAATCTGGACAGGACACGGCTAAAGCTCCGAGACCAATCAGTCTAATGTCATTTTTGCTAAAGAATGAACTGATCTGGTATACAGACGGATCAAAAAATGAACTCGGCACCGGAGCGGGCATATACAGCAAGACGAGCAAATATGAAGGAATCGTCTCGCTAGGAAAATACGCCTCTGTATTCCAAGCAGAGGTTTATGCAATACTTGCGTGTGCAAGGGCTAACAGTATGAGAGCCTACAACAACAGGCAGATCAGGATCTACAGCGACAGCCAAGCCGCCCTTAAAGCACTTCAGAGCTATAGGGTGACATCTCGGCTAGTATGGAAATGCGGCGAAGAACTTAGAAGACTGGCGACTCGACTGGCGACAGGCAATGAAAAAGCTGACGAACTCGCAAGAGTAGGATCGTCAACTCTGATGAACGGACCCGAACCTGCTGTGAGCATCCCCAGATGCTTAACGAGGTCATGGTTAAAAGGGTGGTTGAAAGAACAACACAAGAAACACTGGAAGAATACGACTGGGCAAATACATGGGAAGAAATTCATAAAAGAACCATCAGAAAAGTAGCGAAAGAACTGCTCTCAATGAGCAGGAACAAACTATGCACCACTACGGGGCTACTTACGGGACACTTTCTCACAAAGGAGCACCTAAACAAAATAGGGCTGTACAACGGAGACCTTACATGCAGAAGATGCAAAAAGGATACCGAAACAGCTCTGCATATACTATGCAACTGTGAGTCGCTGGACCACAGAAGGCAGAAACTGTATGGCAGAACCCAAATGACTCCAGAAGACTTCTACAACCAACCAGCAAAGAACCTGTATGAGCTAATACAGGGAACGGATTGGCTGAATAGGTTGTAGTCAGAACACTAGGAGTATCCGGCTCCTGAGAAAAAAAACCTGGCTCAGTAATGGACAAATATAATAATTATAAGAATCCAGGGAGAGTAGTTTAACAAAAGCTTGTGCAACATAATTTTGTATGCCCAGGAGATTGCACAACAGGAGTAAAGGTAATCGCATTGCTGAATCTTTAGCCAGGGAACGGCTGGGCTAGAAATTTTAGGGCCCATTGACACCTACGGCCTAACGACTTCGACAAATGCGGAACTAGCCAAACTGTACACCCATGTTCAATCCCTCAACAGACCATGGGAAGCTGGCACCCAAGAAATATTTGGCCATGACCAGGAAAAAGCTACGTTTAACAGTAGGATTTCTGACTGGTCACTGTCAACTAAAGAAACATACTATGGGGCTAGGGGACACACCTTTATGCAGGATGTGTGAACAGGAAGATGAAACTGTCAGGCATGTCTTAAGCGAGTGTCTAAAGTTATCGTCAATAAGAGAGTGTGTGCTCGGTGAGTCTTGACCTACATCTGCCGATATAAAGGAGATGTCTCCTAGTGACCTGTCCACATTCCTGAGAAGGACAGGATGGACGATGACCTAGGAGAACAACTCCTCGGAAGGATGTGCAATGGGTCACATGTGGCCCAAGTGCTGTGAGCCTACACTCGCCCTCCCTACTCTACAGATACAGATGCCCAGGACATAATCTTCAACATATATTTGCTGCTTGAAATCACCTATCAAGAAATGCCATAAGTTTAAAGTTCACGTACAACCAAAAATTACTTTTGACATGAGGAGTGTGTTCATAATTTGTTGATTAGGAAACGAGCGAAAACAGGCAGTGTACTTGTCAGTCAGACGACAGAGTAAACACTTTTAGTGGTGCGTTTAGAAACGCTTTGGTGAAGAGTTTGAAGTATTATATTAAATATTTTATGAACGCTCACTTTCTATCCAAGTATAACTTTTGGTGTTTGGTCAATAATATAGTCTTCACTACCTTGGTGTATAATGAACTGTTATGTTTTCAGCAAAATTTGCATCAATTTGCTCCGTTTCATTATCAATTTAAGCATTTAAACACTTATTTTTAGTTTACTCACAATTTCAAAATAAATGAATACAAATTTTCACTAGTAATACCACTAGAGGTCAAAAAATTTTCGGATTCAATTTTACCTCGTGTGGTATTCAGTAAGAAAATTAAACACAAAATGGTTATTCCCAACATCAATTTTCGTCTTCATCAAGTACTTGCAAAACATAGGTATATAATAATTGCGTTTTTAATATAAACATAAATCATAATGGTTCAAAGAATTTAGAAAACATCTAACCTTGTAGTTGAAATAAATCAAAATTATCATGTGAACAAATAAAAATTATATTGTCATTATAAACGTAAAAAAAATTCCATTATAATTCGCTGTTGGAAGAAATTTCCATTAAAATTCATCCGTTATGGTGATCCGACAGAAATACACGTTCTGATTGGTTAAAAATCATATTTTGTGGAATTTTTATTACAATATTGATAGTAGTTTTTACCTAATTATAAAAAATGTGAATTTTTCAATATTCTTCTCAATCTAGCAGACCAACTACCTATTTTTGAAGTTGCTGAATTTAAATATTTTTTTAGTTAAATTTTTAGGTTGTAGTTAATAATTTGGTACCGCTACTGAATATTTTTTTTTGGTAAGTCTCGATTTATACATAAGATAAAAATAGTAGAAAACCTACACTTTTTTGTTTAGACAACATACATTATTGTTTATACTTAAACTCCTATTAACGTTTATTTATAGATAGGATTTTTCCATAGGAAATTTTACAGTCAAAAAAAATATTAAGCTTACAGGTTGATCCAAAAATATAGAAAAAAAAATATATTTTTTCGTGGATAACAAATTATTGAAATCCGCCAACTGGGAAGTTGAATTTCTCTATTAAGGGTTAGTAAATTTTTCTATGGTTATCCTAGCTCATAATCCAAAAAAATTCGAAAATATAACAAAAAAACTGACATGCACTCCAGTCGAATTAGTATTAAAGGTTGCAGTAGGCGAGATTTTTTCTTAAATTCCTCATAAATATAATGGTAAATAATGATACTTTGCCTTCACTGGTTTTAAGCTGTACTATTTGCATATAACAATAATACTTTATAGCCAAAACACCCAAATATAAGTCTATTTTTCGACATATTTTCGAATTTTACTGGAAATGTATTGAGTTTATCGTATTTATGTGTATAAAAACAAAGTTATACAGCTTGAAATTTTCTATAAAATTCCGTGTTACAAAATGCGAAAATTCTAGTCCATGCAGATGAATAGGTAAAAAATTGATGTTATTCGCAAAATACTAAAGCTATTTTTAAAGCAATCGCAATCATTGTTTCTTTCGTTATTTAAACACGAATTGAATGTAATAAACGCGGTTTCGATATCTTTTTCAGTTGCTGAGTAATCTAATTGTTAATAAACATTATGTCATTTAGATAGACATCGTTAGAATAAACATACATACCAAAAAATGTTTTTACAGAATATAAGAAGGTATAATCCAATTTTTTCGGTTCAACTGACTCAGGGCCGGTTTCATAATTCGATAGTTAAAGTGCCTTTAGTAAAAGTAGATTTTATCTTAAAGTATCCTTCAAGACGACTTTAAAATAATTGCGTTTCATAATGAAAGTAGCACCTTCTTTTAATAAAAGTAGCATTTAGCTAAGTTGGCAGCCCTGAAATTTGTTTTTCGATACCTTTGACACTATTTAATTTAGTTATCTAACCTAAAATTATTGCTTTGACGATCAAAAACGTCAGCATCATCAATATCATCTGAATTCATACATTTCAAAGTGACACTTTTTCTTTGAACAATTTTTTATTTTTTCCAAATAAATTACTTCGTCATCGGATGATGAACTAGAGCTGGAAGAACTATCAAGCATGTTCATCATTTTTTCGTGAAGTATTCAGCCTGGTTCTCAAAAAATATGGAGAAAACTAGGTTATGTTTGCTTTAAAGCCACTTTATCTTCTGTATAATTTAGAAATTCGCACTTTAAGTAAAAGGAAACTTTAGGCACTACTTTATCTTAAAGTACGATTATGGGACCACTTTTTCAGCTTTAAACCAACTTTAATATACAGGGTGGGGCAATCTTCTGACATCGGAGGATTACATCGTTGTGGTACAAGATAAAACTTTAAGGTTTTGTGTGAGCTGATACAGTTAATGAGGGCACATTTGGAAAATACTTTCGTTTCTACAGGGTGTTCCAAAACCAAGTAGCAGCACAAACTTACATTTTTTCAAATGAAACGTACTATATTTTGTTTGAAAATCGAAAAGATCTCACCGGGAGCGTTACAAAAATATAGCATTCTAATGTATTATATGGGTGTTTTAAAAAGATATTACCAATTATTGGTAAAAAAGACCTCCTCTTTAACACTCTGTTAAACAGTAAATCAAAATAAATCAACAGGTCTTTGTATTCAATTATCATTCACATATCATTGGCTGTGCTCAGTATTAATAACTTTTTTATCTGTCGCTTCTTTAATACAGGGTGAAACAAAACGCAAACCAAGCAATATCTAAAAATTTTCAAATGAATCACCCTATAAGTCTTTTTACAATTTGTTAGTACAATTAAAAATCTTTCAAACGATATAGTACATTTAGGGTATAAGTTAATGGAAAACCGCAAATATTTTACGATAATGGTTAAAAACAAGTATTTTACGTACACAAATTAAATAGTATTAAATTTTTACATGCAACGTCCAAGGCATAAATTTTAATAGTAATTTTGGATGCATCTACAATATTTAATCACTGAAATAAAATGTTTGTTAATACCGTAGGTACCTAGAATTACTAAAATTTTTATGTTTATGTATGTTTTACTTTCAAGAATTGTTATTATAGGCTTGAGAAAGGGCGAAACATAATCAAGCCATATTTTTTGATTATATCAAGTGGGCTACTGTCAAAATAGTATCTACTAATAAATGTCAAAGAAATATTGCCGTATTCTTCGTTTGTGTTCTTAGGTTTAAATGATAAATAACTATAATGAATTTTCAGCAGAAAGACATGATCAATGTGATTTACGTGTTAGGACAATGTTTAAAAATTTGTCATTACTAAAAAGTTTTGGAAGAGCATGAGGTTGATAGGAAACATTACATAATGTGTCGAATCTTTCCTTAACTCTTAAGAAGCTCTTTCGTTTGGATGTCTTCAATTGGGATATCTTTCAAGATATACTCTTGAAGCAAGTAAACAAGTACAAGTAAAACATGCATAAACATAACAATTTTGGTAACTCCAGGTACCTACGGTATCAACAAACATGTTATTTCAGTTATTAAATAATTATAGTAGATGCATCCAAAATTACGATTAAAATTAATGCCTTAGACGTTGCATGTAAAAATCTAATACCATTTGTGTACGTAAAATACTTGTTTTTGACCATTATCATGAAATATTTACGGTTTTCCATTAACTTATACCCTAAATGTACTATATCGTTTGAAAGATTATTAATTGTACTAACAAATTGTAAAAAGACTTATAGGGTGATTCATTCAAAATTTGAGATATTGCTTGATTTGCGTTTTGTTTCACCCTGTATTAAAGAAGCCACAGATGAAAAAAGTAATTAATACTAAGCACAGCCAATGATATGTGAATGACAATTGAATACAAAGACCTGTTGATTTATTTTGATTTAGTGTTAAAGAGGAGGCCTTTTTTACCAATAATTGGCCATATCTTTTTAAAACACCCATATAATATATTAGAATGCTATATTTTTGTAACGCTTTCTTTGAGATCTTTTCGATTCTTGAACAAAATATAGTACGTTTCATTTAAAAAAATGTAAGTTTGTGCTGCTACGTGGTTTTGGAACACCCTGTAGAAACGAAAGTATTTTCCAAATGTGCCCTCATTAACTGTATCAGCTCACACAAAACCTTAAAGTTTTATCTCGTACCACAACGATGTAATCCACCGATGCCAGAAGATTGCCCCACCCTGTATAAAGGCACTTCAAGTTGATTATGAAACTGGCCCTCAGACGTTTATTTAAAAAAATGGTTAAAATTTCACCTTGACAACAATCGAGATATCACTGCAATTTTTTTGCTTTAATTGAAATTTTAAATTATCCACTTTAGTGGCTTGGAAAAAAGAAACTCTAAGCGTCGAATGTTTAATTCGGACGAGTAAATGAGTTATTGAATCCCAAAATCCTATCCTGTCAGATTAAACTTTCTCAAATTCTCGCCGATACACTCAGCCATCCCCTTCCCAACAACGCTTGCATTATGAGGTGGAGTACCGCCCTGTTGTCAGTTATCTTTCAAGTTCAGGTAATTTGTTTTAAATAAAATCTAAATACCTGTGTCCAGTCTATGTGCTCTTGTGAAAGCTCAAACAAATGACCATTGAATAACACACACCATACCTTTATACCTCAGACACCTCTCGAGAAGACCCGCCTACGTCAATGCCCGGCAAAAGGTCAGCAAAAACTGTCTATATAAGGTCGTTTTTAGTCGCAGTCCGTCGGATAAGGATTTGTCCCTCATAGAGGCAGCGAAAAGACACACACAGCAGAAGACAAAAAACGAGAAGTCCGCCCAAGATATAACCAACGTCCACGGCCAAAGACAGCTCGACCCCAGCCAACAGCCATTTCGGCTAGGGACGAGCGGTACTCGAACGACGAAGATGAGGACTCGTAGGATAAGATGAAGGATGGATAGAAGGTTCTCCACGGGATGCATCCTGGGTGCCGATTCTCGGGCCAGGGAACAGCGCTCTCCGAGAGAAGAGATCTTTTGTCTCCATTTCGATTGGTTACTCTGTCATTTCAGTGACAAGATCTCTTCTCTCGGAGAGCGCTGTTCCCTGGCCCGAGAATCGGCACCCTGGGACTGTATTTTCGAGATCACTCGAGTACAAATCGTGTGCGAAAATGAATGAATTTCGCACGAGAATCGGTTATCCGTATTTTCGAATCACTTTCGAAGGCTTCGTGAACGATTTGTTGCGCATGTGGTGACTTGAGTGGATATGCACCATTCGAATATCAAAATTCGTATACGGTTATAACCTTATTTTTGTGTAGAATTGTCATATTGGTGTTTTATCAGGTTTCTATTGTGAATAATGGCAGGCTTGAATTTTCTTATGGAAAGAAACGTTATAAATGCATTGGAAGATGCTGAAATTCTGGCGAATGGAGAAAATAGAGTGTACCATCCTTTTAAAAACCCCTTGGAGGAATTATCGGATCCTAGATTTTAATTCCGGGTGTTCTTCCATAAACAAAATTAACACTTTTTTCTGTCCAGCTGAAACGAATCCTGCATATTTTAATTTTTCTTTTTTTTACTTTCCATTTTCAACTGATTATACTTACCAACAATAACAAAACATTCTGACACTGAGAAGTGACAACCGAAAAATGGTTAAAAAAGGCAAAAATTTAATGAGCGAGAAATGGAATGATCGAATTTTCGGTGTTGCCAATACAAATATTCATGGCATACGAATACATTTTCGAAGATGGTTCAAAAATACGATCATCGAATCGTGTGCGATTTTTTTCATTCGAACTAAATCGCATACGAAAAATTTCGATGGACCCTGGCGTGTGTGCTGTTTGAAAACGAGTTGAGCCAGCCCAGTGAGTATTTTTGTTCGACTAATAATGGGCATTGTGTGCATTAACTACACCATTGTTGTGGAAGAGGCTATCATCACTTTAAAATATTTGATTTAATAATAAACATCAAATAGATTTATAAATTCTAATCTTTTTTCTAAATCAGTAGGCCTCAGTCAATGTAGTTTGTGTTGCCTCAAGATTTTGTGTATCGTGCTCTTGCTTCCTCAATCTCATAAAATAAGTCGAACCTATTTAAAAAAAAAACTGAAGCTTCTTAACGGTCTCTAAATAAACATTCGCAATTTTGTGCCCAGATGCAAAATAAAATCAGGAATTTTTGGCCTCGAGCCATAGTTACACTTATCAGCTGACAGGCCAACAAAAATATTTAAAAACAAAATTGAGTTTTGTCAAGGATGAACGACATAGTAAAAAAGTAACTGTAGTTTTTTATTTATTTATGTGCTACTCTGATAACTCGGGATTTTTGCATTTCGGAGATAGGACATACTACTACTACTAAGTTTGCAGGCGAACCTTGTCCTGGACAAACTCAAGCCAAGGTTCCGGCACTGAGGCCACTGGCGGGCCCATTGTGCCATTCCTGCTACCTAGACATCCATAAAGCCGAGCCCTTCAATAAAGGCCACAACCTTTTTCAATGGATGCCTGCTTGTGTCTCCAGGGGCCAAAACAGGGACTCCGAAGATTCGTCTGCGTAGTACAGCCCAGTGTGGACACTCTAGGAGAACATGGACTGACGTTTCATCAGTCATGCCGCAACCCCTGCATAGGGAACTTTCCTCTACTCCTAAGTTGTGGAGGTGTTTCATCATACAGCAGTGCCCCGTTAGGAGTCCTGCTATCTTCCTTAGCCTACTTCTTGGTAGTTCAGTAGCTGCTCTAGTGTGTCCATCAGTCCATCCCTTCAGTAAAAGTTTGGATTGCCTAGGACCCTGCAGAGCATTCCAATGAGCGAGGTGCTGATTCTTCAGCCACTTCTTCGACTCCTTGCGTATTCTTTGTTTTGTTAGGCCCAAGGTCGGGCCCGGGCCGCAGAAGGGAGCTGCCGCCCCCTCCGCAGCCAGTGCATCCGCCATCTCGTTGCCTTCAAAACCAGAGTGGGCTGGAATCCATTCTAGCCGCACCACATTGCGCCTTGCAAGATTAGCAAGTCGTTCTCGACATTCATTAGCGAGTCCTGAGTTGCTGGTGCACCCACTCAGGGCTTTAATTGCTGCCTGACTGTCGGAGTATATGGTTATGCGTCGATCCACATAACCTCTGTCTAGGTTTATCTGCGCACATTCCAAGATAGCATATAACTCGGCCTGATATGCAGATACACCATCACCCAATGGTACACGAACTTGTGTTCTTGGGTTCCTAGAGTAAATTCCAGCCCCTGCTCTATCACCGGAGCATGAGCCATCTGTGTACCAGACAGTCCCATTAGGCTGTGTATTCCTCTCTTTTTCCCAGGATTCTCTATCCCGGATCATGGTCCTGTACGGAGTTGCGAAGTAGTACTTTCGCAGGCATTCGTCAGGTGCTCGAGCCAGAACTGGAATATCTTCCAGAAGCCGGAGCTTCTTGACGTGCCTGCACTCTTCCCCTCTTCGCACGTATCCCAGCTGTTTTAAGCGCAGAAAAGCCCTCCCCGCCTCAGCCTCGATCACATGGTGAAGAGGCCGAAGACCAAGGATCACTTCCATCGCAGCAGTTGGTGTAGTTCTCATGCAGCCAGTTGCCCCCAAACTGACCACCCTTTGAAGGCGTGTCAGTTGCGATCTAGCCGTCACCAAGGTTACCCTCGGCCACCAGACCAGAGCCGCATATGTGAGCATAGGCAGCATGATCACTCTATAAAACCATATGATCGTTTTGGGGGTCAGTCCCCACTTCGGACCAATGGCTCTCCTACAGGCCCAATACGTGTTTGTCACCTTGCTTAGGCGACTGTCAAGATGAGCCTTCCATGTCAGTGATTTATCAAGGATCACTCCCAGATACTTCACCTGCTCAACCACAGGCAGTGGTACTCCATCAAGATTCAGACCCTCAGGTCTTACACCTCTTTTTTTGGTGAAAGCAACTATCTCAGCCTTGGCAGGATTTACTGCAAGTCCGTGTTCGTTACACCACCCATGTACCCTATTCAGAGCCCTTTGCATGAGGTCCCTGAGAACGGTAATATGCCTTCCAACAACAAGGACAACGATATCATCGGCATACCCTATCGTTAGAAAGCCTTCACCGTTTAAAAGAGTTATTAGCTCGTCAATGACTAGGTTCCACAATGTGGGCGAGAGAACACCCCCTTGCGGACATCCTCTAGCGACGATCACTTTTGCCACATGGTCCTTCCATGTGGCCTCTACTGTACGATTGCCCAACATGGCCCCAAGCCAGTGAGTGATCATTGGCTCTATTCCATGATTTGTCGCAGCCCTACAAATAGATTCTACAGGGGTGCTGTCAAACGCCCCCTGTATATCCAAAAATGCTCCCAGGGCGATCATGCCATTTTCCAGCGCCTTCTCCACCTGGGTTACCAGTTGGTGTAAGGCACTTTCAGTTGACTTGCCACACCTGAACGCATGTTGATTGTTGTGCAAGGGATACCTTAGCCCAACCTTTTCCTTTATGTACCGATCAGCCACCCTCTCCAATGTTTTTAACACAAAGGATGTTAGGCTAATGGGTCTAAAGGATTTAGCCACCGTATATGTGGCACGACCCGGTTTGGGTATGAAGACGACTCTCACCTGCCTCCACTGTTCAGGGACATACCTGCGTGCCAGACAGGCCCGAAAGATATGCACCAAGATTGTGCCAATTGCATCCCAGCCCTGTTGAAGCAGAGCCGGGAAGATTTGGTCTTTTCCTGGAGACTTGTACGGTCTGAATGACCGTATCGCCCAAGTACACCGCTCGTATGTGACTATTTCTTTTGCTAGAAGATAGTCCTCTTTACATGGTCGCTGTATGTTCACATATTCCATGTCAGGACACTCCCGCTCGATTCCTTCACAACCGGGGAAGTGTGTCTCTAGTAGATGCCGCAAGGTATCCACCGGGGTTTCGGTGAAAACACCCGGTTCGACTTCCATGCTGCCTATAGCGCTGTCCGGTGATTTCGTTAAGATCCGGCGCAGCCTTGACATTTGAGGTACCGATACGATATCCTCGCAGAAGGCCCGCCAGGCATCTCTCCGAGCCAACCTAACAGCACTCTTGTACTCATTCCGTTTCCGGCGGTATTGCTCCCAGTCCAGATCCGACTTCGTCTTCCTAGCCCTATTAAATAGGCGCCGGGTATGTTCCCGTAGCGAGTCTAGAGACTTGTTCCACCATTTGTGGCCCTTACTTCCCTTCCTCGTTTTTTCGGCGCAATTTTCTTCATAAGACGAAACAATAATCGAGCCCAGCTCCGCTATGGCCCAATCGATCTCATCATTATTGCTCAAGTTCCTAGGGAAACCACCAAGTCTCCTTCCGAGATCCAGTTTATACTGTTCCCAGTTGGTAGTCTTGGGGTCCCTATACTTGATTGATTGTTCCTCAACAGCAACCCTGTAACTGAAACAAATGTAGCTGTGATCCGACAATGACGGATCATCATTAACATGCCAGTCCTTTACCATACTTACAACGGTACTTGACGCAAGCGTCACATCCAGGACTTCAGCCCTAATCCTATTTCGGAATGTTGGTTTCGTCCCTCGGTTGAGTAGTGGGACATACTGGTGTTAGCACGTAAACTATGATCGTTTATACGATTTGATAATAGTATATTATATATTATCTTCTGTACAATCCATGTGTTATTCATTCTTTTTGGCCGACTTCATATTATTTTAATAGAAATCGAAAATATACGTTTTTTTACTCTACACCTATACTTTTCAAAGACGTTTAAAAATTAAAAATCGGACAATCGACAACTAATCCAGACACTTTGAAAATTAGCGTGCGAAAAAATTAAAATTGCGCTTGTCGTCTGCTCTCCGCGCATATAAAGAGACGAAGACCTTCTTTTGTACCAAATTTCAGCTCTTGAAATTCAAAAATGACGAGGATATGAATTCTCCAAAAAGTGACTAACTTTACGGTTTTTCCTGATTTTCTCGGTTCTTAATTATTCGATTGACTTGCTCGACCCCTCATTTTGTTCGTATTTTAATGATCTACAATTTATCCATACATACCATTGAGAAATAGAAATAATTATAGTGTTTCTATTGTTAATTTGAGGACCCCTATTTTTAATCCCATTGAAGAAAGAAGCCGCCCAATGGCGTGCATAAATTTTTTTTATAAATTCTGATATTGTGAAATAATGTTTTTCAAATGTAATTCAAATGAATAAAGTGGATAAAATTAACCTGCATCCGTAACAGTGCCTAGTTTAATTACATTATAAATCGTTGTAATCCCGATTTTCGTCAATTCGTGAATTCTCGCGATAACCGTATTATCAGAAATTACAGAATTTTCTTGTTTTAAACACGCGTACATATTTAAAACAACGCGTTGACACTGAACATGTAAATCTTTGTTTTTAAATTCGGGCCTATCATCATTTATTGCTAAGTCATTTGCTCGTGGCGCCAAATTATTAGATTCCCGCGCTTTATCTTGGACTGTCGTTTCAAATGGTCTCCAAAATGCCATTCTAATTAATTAGTAATGAATTATATTCCCAAAACTTACCCTAACGTCTACGAACAAATAAATATTATATTGATATCAATTCACTCAACTCCACGAACAAATAAATATTATTGTATATTGATATCAATTCACTCAATAAAGGTATTATTATTTCATTAAAAACTCACTCAACCAAAAAATAGATACTACTATATTATTTTAAATAGGTCTACATATAAATATACAATTAGAATTGCACACGCCTATGAGAATAATGAATCTAAACAGAAGTGTTCCACCCTAAGGCCATTAAATTTTTTATGTTATAGTGGACCACCTTAGTAGCTACCCGAATTTTTCGATATTATGAGCAATATTTCACTCGGTAACTGACCGATGCACCTGCGGTGCCAGATTTTCATAATATATCGGGCATATATGAATTTGTTCTAATTAATTTCTCTTCTTATAACAGTTTCGAGCGACTTTTTTTAATTCTTACAAATAAATTTATATTATGTATTTTTTATTGAATATTTCCAAACTAGTTTTCTAAGAAAATCATGAGCTAACAGTATTTTGAAGTAATGGGAAACATGTAAAATGAGCACAACAATTTCAGAAAATATATGTGACAACATTGCTTTATTTTATGGTCCTCAAACTAACTTTGGTCAAAGTTTAACATTATACACTACTTCAATGCTAAAATATTCACCAAAGGAAAACGGTGTAAATGTGGGGTGCTTTTTTAAGAACAGATATATGGAACACCCCACGCTTTTTCCACAATACTATTTATTGTTAATTAATTTATACATTAAAATAATTTCCTACTTTTTAGTTTATCCTATTATAAAAGCGAGTTTTTTAGTTTTTTTAAACTATATTTATTTTTATTTGCTCACTTCGAAGTGAGCTGAGATTTTACCTCCCCTTCACCGATGCTGTATGTGTTGTGAGGGGGTATCCATAGAGTAATAAATAAAAGAGAGGTTTTAAAACATATGGAAGAAACTGGCACAAGTTTGTGCGCAGCCAGTTGAGTATGGCGCATCACAGCGAATAACTGAACTAACAAACCCCGCCTCTACCACACGGAAATTGTCAATATGTCAATATTATTTAAATTTGAGGTTAGACACGTGTATTCACTTCTGAACATATCTATATGATATCTATTTTTATTCAATTCTTATTGGCCTTTCTCTATTTAAATTGATTGTCTTCAACATTGGCACCTATTATAATCTTTGGATTTATTGTAACTCATCAGAGGTAGGTTAAAAAAGTAAAATAATGGAAACAATATTTTTCATTTTATCGTTTTTTTTTTCGCAGACAATAAGGAAGATTTGCTAAAAGTTCTAGTTATTTGAAAATTGGTATTTCGAAAATTGTTCGTGTGATATTGGTGTGTGCTTCAAGATGTCTCCAGGTAGATTGGTGCATAAGTGTGGATTAATTGTTTGTCTGTTCTTATTTCATTTTTATTGACTGTTTTTGTGTTATTTTCGATATTTTACTATATAAAAAATGTTGTTTTAATAGAAATTTCTCACTAGCAGAGTTTTTTTTCTCCTTACAATATTACGCGTATACTGAAAATTATTATTGGAGATATTCCAGATAGGTCATGTTCATAGGTTTTATCTCTCTTATTCACGCAAGCGTTGGCAGATCGCTCGATCAATTGAGTACGTCGTTTTTTTTGGAGCTTACTCACATCACTTTTACTGAAGTGAGCTGAGATCTCAGTCAAAAAGAACACACTTTATGTATGCAGCTAAAGCAGACAGTGTACTTGTCAGTCAAACGATTTGGTAAAAAGCTTCTCAGTTCTCGTAGTGCGTTTGTGAATGCTGTGGTGTATAAGTACAGTAGAAACGGTGAAGCTTTTCATCACGTGACTGTTACGTCAGCAACAATATTCATATGAATCGAATCAAAACTTCTGTCAACTCAATAGAAATAATCGTTATGACTAATATTCCAAAGGTCGGCCTTTTACGAATTGGCAACTAAACAAAAAATTTAATTTTTTAATTGTAATTATCTGGTTAACATCGTTTTTTTTTTCTTGAAAATCCTATATTTATTGAAACTTAAAATATACTTGGTGAAAAAGTTTCACAATTCAAAATAAATATCAACCATGCTGGCTTATTAGTGGTGAGCTAATTTTTGTAGAATGTGTGTGGATTTTATTTTTATTATTTACAATTAGTACATAAAACTGACGTAATATTTAGTCTACTGACTTTAAAACTTTCAAAATCACAGTTTCCAAACTGATTATATATTATTAGATTGGATTGATGTTTTTTTTTTGGATGGGCTATAGATTGTGAATAGAAGATTCTAGGCATCTTCTGAAAATAACTGTTGGTTAATATACTATTAAAAGTACAATCAGACACTTGGTTCACGCAATTTTGAAAGTTCTACTGAGATTTACAAATTGTGGAGTATTATAAATACTATTCACCATCAATAAGTATAGTAAAATAAGCATTGTAATATACCCGAAACACGGTAATTTAGGTATTATAAAATGTCAAAAATGTACAAGTTGATCATAAATTATATTCGTACTTACTAATGAAAAATGGAATAAAAAGTTAAATCAGTCTCTACAAGAACTGTTGCACTGGGTATTAAGAAATTGGACTACAAATACATGGTTACTTTTCACCCTGTATAAATAAGATATCAAGACTTCAGCAAAATTTTAGGTAAGCGAGTTTTTTTGCCGGTGAGTGTATATTTCTATGTTCAAGTTTCAATAACAATCGTTTAAAATTGTTTGGATGCAGTAGGCCAGTACAGTCCAGTAAATTTACCCGTCCTATGAGTTTAAAGCAAGTGGCCTAATAAAAATTTTGCTTTTCACATTTAAGCAAATATACATTGAAAAAGGCCCGCTTATTGAATTTGATCCTGAAACTACTAGATAACAAATGTTAAACAAATGATAGCCCTGTTTTGAAATATCAGCAATCACTGAATTGCACACTTTTTTCTAAAATTTAAGTAATGTGATAATCATGATTTCAGTAACTGAATAACAACAAAATTAAATGCTATCATTATGTATTAAATAACTCAATAATAATTAATTTATATATCCATAGAGATAAGATAAAGTGAATGTATTTATATTTTATAGGTACATTTCACAGCACAAATAAAAAGTCAGTAAGGTAGGTCGGGATTGGAAAAATTTAATGAATTTTTTACATCTGACCACCTCCCTTTATTATAACGTGATAATAATACTGGAATAGATCCTTGTTACGAATGAATGTAATAAAAATTGTGTTACTTATAAAATGCGACATAGGGATTTCTGTACAAAACTGCCAAACGCGAGCTAACTTTTTTACCAAATAGCGTTTATAAAAAATAATAACAAATTTGGAAAGTTCGTTGAAAAATAAGTTCAAATACACTTTTAATTTTTTTAAATTCGTTCTGGTTTAATAAAATGAATACCTAGTTACGTTTGAAAAAGTCGAACTAGATTTTCATACAGTTTCTTAGATCGTGAAAAGAACTATTCTGATGCGACTACTTGGACAAGTATCTAATACATAAGCTCGTCCCTTTTATTTCTAGGTAATGAATTAAATTTTTATTGAATAAGATCTTTTTTTTTTTTTTTTTTTTAATTTCTTGGGAAATTAAACCACAATGTTTTATTCTTTATTTAAAAGTTTCGGTAGCGTTCCAGCTACCGTTGTCAAGAAAAAATAAGTAAAAATTGATTTTTATCCCTAACTGACACAAAATTTTGTTGTTATCAAAGTTCATAGTAGATCATATCTCCGGTAAAATGTTGAATGAAATATTTCATTTTATGACATTCCAACGATATGATAGTCTACTAGAAATGGAATCAAGTGAAGTGCACGTTCCAGGAACGGTTTTTATATTGGGATAGCGCGTTTTTTTCGCTTATATTGGAAATGTTGTTAATAAAACGCGTTTCTTGATACTTTTTTGTGTATGAATATTTAAGTTTTCAAAATATGTATATTCAGTTTTGTGATTTTGTGTACTGAAATGTGTATCGATTAACAACTATTCAAATTATAAATCATAAGAAAACCTGGATAAAAACTTATAATGCTATCCTGATAACGCAGGTAATTGATTATTGGAAATTTCTCTTTCTAACCTAACCAAATTTGACTACATTCGGCTGAAATACTAGCTACACATTTATCTGCATTTAATTGTATTAAAGCACTTTCTTTGATTTTTCGTCTTTTATTATTGGGTTCTTTTAATATTATTTTTGACGAATCCCATTGAATTTGATGACCCTCTTCCCAAGCATGTTTGCTGACTCAAAGAATTCCCTATCTTTGTATTTTTATTTAGTTAAGAAACACCGTATAGTTCACTCATAGTCTTTTTTATGAGTTCTCACTTTCCCCGACTATCAATGAAGTTGTTCGTTTTAATCCTATTTTATTATACAGTTCGTATCATGTATATTGCGGTACAGAAACCAAAATTACTTTCCCTGAAAATAAGGATCTATATGACAAAAAAACCCAAGTTACTGGCGCTGTATCTGTAGAGTAGGGAGGGTGAGTGTAAGCTCACAGCACTTGGGCCACATGTGACATACTCTCGAGGAGTTGTCCTCCTAGGTCATCATCCATCCTGTCCATCCCAGGAAGGTGGACAGGTCACTGGGAGACATCTCCTTTATATCGGCAGGTGTAGTTAAGACTCACCGAACAAACACTCTCTTATTGACGATAACTCCAGACACGCGTATAAGACATGCCTGACAGTTTCATCTTTCTATTCACACATCCTGCATAGAGGTGTGTCCACTAGCTTCATAGTATGGAGGTGTTTCCTTAGTTGACTGTGGCTGGCCAGAAATCCTACTGTTAAACGTAGGTTTTTACTGGTCATCGCCAAATATTTCTTCGGCACCAGCTTTCCAGGTTGGCCCAGGGCGATCCTAGCAAGACTGCATCCTTTAATTCCATCCCATATCTAAAGGCCGTATGTGTCACTGGGCCTAAAATTTTTAGTCCACCTGCTTCCCTGGCTTGAGTTACTGGCGCATTTACCTTATTTATTGTTGACCCTCTAACAGGAAATTTTCTACCTACCTGTGAATTCTTCCAACCTGGAATTAAATGAACATAAAATGTTCCAGACTTGATTGAAAAAGCGCAATAGGTGTATAAACAAGTTATTTTCAGAACATAAACTTCACCCAAAGCATAAATTAAAGCAAATAATATGTTTAAATATAATCGCCATGTCTTTCCTATGCGTGATATTATTGAGGTAGGTCGAATGACGAAACAATTATATTATGTGCATCTCTCTTTCACACACTCCCGACCCATATTACGCACATCAAAATAATCAATTATATCAAAAGAGGAATCCTAAAACAAGCCACTCGAGCTCTCTCGTTAATCGTAAAGTAATCGATTATTTTCAATTGCTCGAATGGTATTCGTCACGATATACAAAGTGGCCTAAAAGTCTGGAAACGCCAATTATCTCGTAAAGGTAAACTGTTAGTCCTAATTGTACAAAATTTGGGGTACATCTATTTTGGGATACATAGATTCTATATTTGATATTTGCAATGTTGCCAGATTTGCTATTTCTTTTATATTATTAGTAACTCTGATTTTTGAAATGAATCATGCCTTATGCAAATATTGCTAGTTTCCGAGATACGTGGTGTTCAAAGTTTAAATTTAAATTTTGATTTTCGCAATAATTTTTTATGTTTTCACAATTTTTCTTTGAAAATTGGCAATTTTTCGTTTTTTGGCATGAGGAATCATAATTTGCACTCTAATTTAACATTGCTAATAGAGGGCGCTAGTTACACTTGTTTGTGTTATTTAAATCAAAGTAAACTTTTTTTGGGCTAAGCTTACAACTAAAATAATAAAAAAATATTAAAAAGCGTTAAATGCTACAAAAAAAAGTTACTCTTCTTTGATTCGTGTAACTCAATCGGTTATCGAGTTATTTGCTTCTAGAAAGTTCAATAAATTTTAATTTTTTGATAAAAAAATTTTTATCCCTTAATTATGTAACAATAACAAATTTGTAAACAAAAATAAAAAACTTCAAAGCAAATGCTCAAAATGCCCACCATTTACTTCAATACACTTTATGATCCGCTTTCGTAAAGATCTCTTAATATCAAATTATCAGAACACCCCGTATCTCGGAAACTAGCAATATTTGCATAAGGCATGTTAAGCAGAATCATCATATTTTGAGGTCTAGAATCTACAGTTCAGAGATTGGACATTCTTAATGAATCACCCTGTATTTAGCATACACGCTGTATCTGTAGAGTAGGGAGGGTGAGTGTAGGTTCACAGCACTTAGGCCACATATGTGACCCATTGTACATCCTCCCGAGGAGTTGTTCTCCTAGGTCATCGTCCATCCTGTCCTTCTCAGGAAGGTGAACAGGTCACCAGGAGACATCTCTTTTATATCGGCAGGTGTAGGGCAAGACTCACCGAACACACACTCTCTTATTGACGATAACTCCGGACACTCGCATAGGACATGCCTGACAGTCTCATCTTCCTGTTCACACATCCTGTATAGAGGTGTGTCCACTAGCCCCATAGTATGGAGGTGTTTCCTTAGTTGACAGTGGCCAGTCAGAAATCCCACTGTTATACGTCGGTTTTTCCTGGTCATCGCCAAGTATTTTTTCGGCGCCATCTTCCCAGGGTCGCCCAGGGTGATCCTGGCAAAACTGCATCCTTTGATTCCCTTCCATCTCTCAAGGGATTGAGCATGGGTGTAACGTTTGGCTAGTTCCGCAATTGTCGAAGTCGTAAGGCCGTAGGTGTCACTGGGTCCAAGAATTTTTAGTCCAGCGGCTTCCCTGGCTAAAGAATCGGCAATGCGATTTCCTTTACTCCTGTCGTGCCCTTTAACCCACCTCAGGATGATATTGTTATCTGCCGAGGCGTTAGCTAAATCTTGGTGGCAATCTAGTACTAGCCTCGATATAACACGTTGTCTGTTCAAGGCTAATAGGGCTTGTCTACTATCAGTGCAGATTATTATGCATACTCGCTATTAGAGAATAGTAATTCACTTAACAAGGTCGGAAAATAGGTTTTTTTTTGGACGAATAGACAAAATTCTGGAAGTCTATGAGACGTTTTTGTTCTCCAGAGGAATAGTTGGATTATTTTAAAAAATACAAACAATTGTTGTTTACTTTTACCATGATATTAGGGACCTACAATTCCAATATTTTAATACACCTCTACCAATTTAGCAACAGTAATTTTTTTCACGACGTAGCCAAATAATCTTTCCCACCTTTTTGCGTACTATTCGTCAGTCCCTTTGCTTTCGTCAAATTATCGTCCGAACTTGTGATAAGATAAGATTTACCTAAATAAACGTCCTTGATTATTTTTATTTTTATCCAAGTTGCCATCTACGAATATATAAAAACTCAACAGCGTTGCTCGCTCTGTTTTAAATAAAATTAATTTTTACTACGTAAGAATGATTTAAATGAAGCATTTTACTTGAAGGCCAAGCTTCGGAGCATGCGAGTACAGTAATTTTTGACAAAAATCTTAGTATAAAATCAGTCTCATTGATATGTTTGGATGAATTGTAGATAATTAAAATACGAACAAAATGACGGGTCGAGCAAGTCAATCGGACAATTGGGAATTGAGAAAAATCAGGAAAAACCAGAAAATGTCATTTTTTCGAAAATTCATATCTTTTTTCATTTTTCAATTGCAAGAGCTGAAACTTGGCACAAAAGGAGTTGTTTTTATGCCCTTTATATAATCGAAGAGCAAACGTCAAGCGACGGTTAGTTTTACCGCAGTTTTAATTTTTTTATACGATAAATTTCAAAGTATCGGGATGCGACAAAACTAACCGTTGCTTGGCGTCTGCTCTTCTCGCAGAGAATATAGCTATACTTATAAAATAAAAGAAAAAAAACTTTAAATCTCTAGTATTACCGATTTAATGAAAATTAAATGTTCTCTATGTAGGTTGAGTTGTTTGAAAAACATGTGATAGGTATAACGCACACGTATAAATTGAGTTACCTTATAGAATTCCTAAGAATTCGAAACTCGATTTGGTTCCAGGTTCCATGTGAAAAGATTCACATGTGAAATTATTCCAATACTTATTTTCAAATGCTTGTTTGAAACGGTATTCTCGGTGATAGTGGAATGTATTTTCCAATGGATATGATCTTGATACATATGTCTAATATTAAATAGATATTGACCAATCCTGTTTCATCATTTTGGATTTGTTGTGTTTAGATTCCTGGGCTATTGACGTCAAAATAAACAAAATAAAGTAACTGAAACTGAAGAATTGAGAATAATAAAGAATTATGGTGGATGAGGTTTCAGTTTCAAAAAAAAGAGAAAGAAAACTGGATATGTCTCCGATACACAAAAAAACATGCTAATCACTTTTATTGAAAATGACCCACAATTATTGCGAACTGGAAAATTTACAGTTTCACATGTAAAGAGTCACAGGAACAAAACATAAGATGTGTTACTGCTGAGAAAGTCACTTTGGATCTTTGCGGGTGTGAATATTATTTGGTTATTGGTTATGTTTTGTTTATTGTGTGTGAAATAATAATGACATTGCGCAGAAGCCATTTCAGTAATTCCATTGGAAATAACATTCACATTGGCATTTACCATGTGAAAATATTCACGTTATGTGGAGAATACCGAATTTAATATTTCCATGTGAAAATTATTTTCACCCATGTGAATAAAAGTCGAGAATCGAGGATCGCTTGTTCTTCTTCTATTCTATAGGGGATTTCGGGATGCCATAACCTACAAATGTTTTTTTATTTGTGGTTTATTGTTTTGTGTGTTGATTGATCCATTTTAAATGTCTTTTAAAAGGTGAATAAACAGAAGCGCACTTTCTACTATAAAATAACACAAACAACTACTAAAAACTGAACCTGGATGATGTAAATTGACAAATGCCAAATTAGTCAAGGCGCCCTTCACTTTGTCATAATCAACGTGGATAGTCATGTAGGATTTAACAACAGAACGTACTTTGAATCTGGCAACAAGGACTTCTGCCATTGGTTTAATTAAAACGAGTTTTTAAATCTATCAAAATGATACTACGCAATGTCCTTTATATTATGATGGCATCATCCGTTTTCTACTAGGATTTTTGTCAAAAATATATGAATTTTTATAGTTTCAGTAATAAAAATATTAAAAATAGTTGATTGGACGGAAGAGGATTCATTAACTATGAATATCCCACTGGGATAGTTGAAGACGTTTTGAAAATATGTAGATGACTGCAACTTAAAACTAGTCTAAATTTTTTCGTTGCCATGGTGCAGAACGCCATAAAAATTATTGAAACCATAACAAATAATTCAGGTATCAGAATACAGGGTGATGAGGATTCACTTGTTAGGTTGTTTATTCCGAGGTTTATTCTAAACACTGAAACCCATGGTGTGCCCAAATCGAAGCCGCACACAGACATCGTTTGGCCTTGTGACTTATTGTTTGTTATTGCGAATGCTTATCTAATCGGAAATTGAACGCGTTTGAATTCAATTGGTACGTCTCTGTTTATCATCGCAATTCATAGCAGTAAAAATTTTTGGCTACTAATTTATGAAACAGCAATGCATCTAAAACAGTCGGAGAAGATTGTTGAAAATATTTGTCTAAACTTGTGATTTTATTAACAAAAGAATTAAGCAGCCAACAAATTACAAGAGATGTTTAAAATGTCCAATTACATTTATACATAATTTGCCACGTTTTCTTATTTGCATTCCTTGGAAGTTGGAAGGACTGGCGATACTGCAGAAAATAATTGCTGTAGCTTCATGGATTCCTTCCTCTTTTTTTGTTAATAGAATCACAACTCTCGACAAGTATTTTTCACAGTCTTCTCCGAATGTTTTAGATGCATTGCTGTTTCATAAATTAGTTCCTTTTACAGTGTTTCTAATCATTAGTAAGTTCGGTAGTTATTTAAAAAAAATACAAGGGAAATATTTTTTTCACTTCATAATTAAAAAGTGATCTTGCAGACTTCATAAAAACATTAAATATATTGAGAAATAAATTTTTTTTGATATTTAGAGGTTATGCGTTTTTAACGTGAAAATCAATGAAGAATACAAATTAAAATAGCTTCAAATGCCAGTGGCCACTGGATTAAGAAGTGAAAATTGTTTTTCCATCAAAATATGCCTTTTTACATTTAAAAACAATCTGCTAAATGACAAATAAATTTATTCATCCATTATAAAGTTATCAAGTGAAAACATTAAAATTTTCATAACTTTAACACACCGTATTTCGAAAAGAAAATAAGCTAGACGCGTCAATCCTTATTTCTCCTCATTTTTTTGGGAATCAAATCACAATAATGCTTTTTTATGTTTTTTATTTCGACGTTTCGGTAGCGTTCCAGCTACCGTTGTCAAAATGAACTAAATATTAAATAATTTTTGGTCTCTATCTGACACAAGGAAAAATTTTGACAACTATACAATCAATATGTCATTTTGTCCTGCAATTGACGAGTTCTTTACAAGGGAATTGCTGCCAGCATAACAAACAAAAAAATACTGAGAAAGGTTCAAATATGTATTGACAGCTGACATTAGTTTTTCGTCAACAGTAAGATGCAAAATACCCCAATCTAAAAAAACCTCCAAGCTTTTCGGGTACAACATGGGTGGTAAAGGGACTAAAAACATATAAGAAAAACCAAAAATTGATCGGAAAAAACACTTCTTTATGCGACTAACCTTTTTCAGTATTTTTCCTGTTCGTTGTGTAGGCAGCAATTCTCTTGTAAAGAACAAGGTAGGGGATCTCTAAAGGCGCGAGGGTGCTGCCACATACAAAGTCCTGTCAGTATTGAAATTTATAATGTTATGCGAGTGCCCCAGCGAAATTCCTGTATGAGACGCTTATGACCGTAATCGACCATTTCAAGATTACCTGCCCTACGTTCCCTCTCATGCCCCTCCACGCTACTAGCCGACGAAAACGTTCCAGAGACTTCGAGAGACCGCCTACCTCTTGCCCTTCCCATTCGTCTAGAGAAATCTAGTATATTTAGCGTCTCCACCAGAAAGACTAGAACATTCCAGAGACCTACATTTCGGATATAAATAGCATCGCCGCACAGGGCGAAGAAGAACAGTAAACAGTTAACAGTGAACAGTCAACAATAATCAGATAGTTGAGACGTAGTCGCATAGATGGACACTGTAGTGCTTATACTAAAGACAAACCGATCAATAAAGTGTTAATCAGTGACGTTCATATAAATTAGTGTAGTTAGTTAGTTAAGTGTTTAATATAAATTAGTAAATTAAGGACCGTACATATAAATTTATAAATATAAATTAATTAGTTGTAAATATAAATTAAAATAAACGTTACATTGGTGTCAGAAGTGGGATTAAAAAATAAATATACAGGAAGATGGCGAAGAAACTTTGTGAATTAAAAGTTTCAGAACTTCGAAGAGAGTTGGAGGATTACGAATTGGACACAAGTGGGACCAAGTCGTTGTTAGTGGATAGACTGAAAAATGCTATGATTAATAATGGATTGGACCCGGAAACGTTTGAATTCACCGACGAAGCGTCCGCCTCTATAACCTCCTCCATAAAAAAAGAACTGTCGTCGATGGAAAATAAAATTTCGACGGATATAAAAAACGAAATTTTGTCCATGGAAAGTAAACTTTCGTCGGACATAGAAAATAAAATGACAGACATGAAAAACGAAATTTCATCCATGGAAAGTAAACTTTCGGCAGATATAGAGAATAAAATTTTGGACATGGAAAGTAAACTTTCGACAGACATGGAAAATAAAATGTCGGACATGGAAGGAAAGATTAAAAGAATGGAGCAAGAAATGAAACAAAAAATCGATGAAATCGAAAAGAAGACTAGTAATAGTTCGGATGTTACAACTAGGCAAGCCCATAACAACGGCGAACTGCCAGAGAAAGTGGAGTTGAAACCGAAAATAGAAAACGATATCAACAGTCGAGTAAAACTGCCAACTTTCGATGGAAAAACGTCATGGCCGAACTATCTTAAACAATTCGAGGCCGCATCAAAGGCGAACAGCTGGAATGAAAAGGAAAAAGCGTTGAATTTAACTCTTGCCCTGAGAGGAGACGCCATGGATATCCTTCAGACCATTCCAGTAGAAGAGACTGATGATTTTGAACAACTTAAAAAAAGATTAAACATGAGATATGGCCTGGAACACCTGGAGCATCTGTACCAGTCGCAGTTGAAAAACCGCAAACAAAAACGCGACGAAACTCTGCAAGAGTTCGAAGGTTTAGGGGTACAGGCATTCATCGACGGAGTTCGTGACAACGAAATGCAGAGAACTCTACGCTTGGCTCGACATAAGACACTGGTCGACGTACTCACTGCAGCCCTGGAGTACGAAGCTGCTACACAGGCTTCCGGAGTGTACAGTAAGGTGAGGGCTGTAGCAGACGAGGAAGTGGAGAACAAGCTCGACCAGCTTGTCAATATGATGAAAAGCATCTCAAATGGAAAGCCGAAAGCTGTGAGATGCTGGAATTGTGGAGAAATGGGACACGTACGCAGTTCGTGCAAGCGACCAAGAACTGCTACAAACAAAGACGACCAGCAGGAAAACTAGAAAGGGTCGGCCATCAGAGGGCAGCTTCGACCCGAAGACCTTCCAAAGACCCTCTCATCCTAATAGCCTCTCTGAAATGTCGCGATGATAGTGTATACGTGGATGGTGAAATTAATGGAAGGAAGTATACACTATTAGTGGACACTGGAGCAACGAGGACTATTATTCGTCCCGAGACTGTCAACTCCCGAAAACGACTGTTACCGACCAGACTGCGACTCAAGACTGCTACAGGTGAAAGCGCCAACGTCCATGGAGAACTACCAGTGCAATTGGGAATTGGCACAGAGAAGTTCACCCACACTGTGGTTGTCGCTGATATCGAAGAGGATATAATACTCGGAATGGACGTTATGAACCTACATGGCTTTCAGCTAGATTTCAAGAACCGAGTGATTAGAGTAGGTTCTGAAGAAGTATTCCTTCACCCACACGAGGATAAGAGTGTTCAGGTAGCCGTACAGGAGGATACGGTTGTACCCGCAAGGAGTGAATTTTTCACTGTGGCAAGGCTACAAGGAACCGTCGAAGAAGGAACACCGGTCATGATGGAACCATGGAATCACGATAAAGAGGTCGGTCGAGGAATCCTGGTTGGAAAAGGGTTAATCATGGCTGCCGAAGAGATACCTGTACGCATTATAAATGTTAATGACCATCCCGTAACTATAAAAAAGAGACCAAAATTGGAACTTGCGTACCAGTGGCGTCAGTAATTCATCAAACTACAACCTCTAACGACGCCAATAATAAATTTGAACAAATGATAGCAGTGGCTGGACAATCCCTTAGCCGACAAGAGAAGAAGAAAATCAGGGAACTCTTGCTGCAATATCGTTCTCTTTTTGTACCAAAAGGAGGGAAGACAGGAAGAACATCTGCTGTCAAACATAAAATTGACACCGGCGACGCTAAACCGATAAGACAATCGGCACGACGGCTACCACAGGCGAAAAGAGAGGAAGCGGAGAGAATTGTTCGCGAGATGGAAGAGGAAAAGGTAATAGAACCTTCTACCAGTCCTTGGGTCTCTCCGGTAGTTCTGGTAAAGAAGAAGGATGGAACCACGAGGTTCTGCGTGGACTACCGGCAGTTGAACAATGTTACCAAGAAAGATAGTTATCCGCTGCCAAGAATCGACGACACTCTGGATACGCTGGTCGGTAGCAAGTTGTTTTCTACCTTGGACTTGAAGTCTGGATATTGGCAGGTAGAAATGGATCCAGCCGATAAAGAAAAGACAGCGTTTACCACCGGATCTGGATTATGGCATTTCACCGTTATGCCATTTGGGCTGTGCAATGCCCCCGCAACGTTCGAAAGACTGATGGAAAACGTATTGCGAGGGTTGTCCTGGAAAACCTGCTTAGTGTACCTTGATGACATCATTGTCTTGGGAAGGACATTCGAAGAACATCGAAGGAATTTGGAAGATGTCTTCAAAAGGCTGCAAGCTGCCCAACTGATGCTCAACCCCAAGAAATGTCAACTATTTCAAAACAAAGTCAATTACCTAGGCCATGTAGTCAGCAAGGATGGTGTAGCTGTAGACGAAGAAAAAGTTGCTGCTGTACGAAAGTGGCCAAGACCTACCGACAAGCACCAAGTTAGAAGCTTCCTTGGACTCTGTACATACTACAAGCGATTTATAAAGAAGTTTGCAGATATCGCTAAGCCTTTGACACGACTTACAGAGGAAGCAAGGGAGTTTCGCTGGGACGAAGATTGCCAAACTTCGTTCGAAACCTTAAAGAAACATTTGACTACTGCACCCATACTCGGCTATCCACTACCAGATGGAGAATTCATATTAGATACTGATGCTAGCAATGTTGGAATTGGAGGAGTGCTATCACAAGTTCAAGGAGGACAAGAGAAAGTTCTGGGATATTTTAGCAAAGTCCTTTCCAAACCGGAACAAAACTACTGCGTCACAAGAAGAGAGCTCCTGGCAGTAGTGAAGTCCGTGGAGCACTTCTATCAGTATCTGTATGGGAAGAAATTTGTGATTAGAACCGATCATGCAGCACTTAAGTGGCTTATGCAATTTAAGAACCCTGGAGGACAAATCGCCAGATGGATAGAGCGGCTCCAAGAATATAATTTCACTATTGAGCATAGAGCCGGAATAAGCCACAGAAATGCGGACACCCTGTCCAGAAGACCATGTCCTGCAGAATGCTCCCACTGCAGTAAAACAGAAGCTAAGGAAGCTGCGATTCGAAGAACCACGGTGACCAGCGACGAATGGACACCAGAAAAGCTGCAAGAGGAACAAGAGAACGATCCCGACTTGAAGAAAATCCGACATTGGAAAGAGGAAAACTGTCGACCTACTTGGCAGGAGATTTCAAGATACTCGCCAACGATGAAATCGTATTGGGCCCAGTGGGACTCGCTGGTTCTGGAGAACGGTTTGCTGCAGCGAGTAATCGAGAACGATGATGGCTCGGAAAGTAGAAGACAGTTGGTGATTCCAAGATCAAGGGTAGTAGCAGTACTGCAGAAATTACACGACAGTCCATCAGGAGGACATCTAGGTGTGAAGAAGACCCTCCAGAGGGTACGAGAACGGTTTTACTGGATGCACAGTTCCGAAGATGTTAAAGACTGGTGTAAGAAATGCACTACCTGTGCCACGGCCAATGGACCGCACGGGAGAAGAAAGGCTCCTATGAAGCAGTACAATGTCGGAAGCCCTTTTGAACGCATTGCCCTGGATATTGCCGGACCGTTTCCACCGACAGCAGATGGCAGCAGGTACATTTTGGTGGTGATGGACTATTTCAAAAAGTGGGTGGAAGCGTATGCCATTCCAAACCAAGAAGCCGCAACTGTTGCCGACGTGCTTGTTAAGGAGTTCATTTGCCGATATGGAGTGCCCCTGGAAATACACAGCGACCAGGGCAGAAACTTCGAAAGCCAGCTGTTTCAGGAAGTTTGTGATAAGCTCGGCATGAAGAAAACGAGAACTACTGCTCTACATCCACAGTCGGACGGATTGGTTGAGCGAATGAACAGAACTCTTGGCAAATACTTGTCCAAAGTAGTATCTAACCATCAGCGAGATTGGAACCAGTATCTCTCGCTATTTGCGATGGCCTACAGATCCGCCATCAATGAGTCTACCGGCCAAACACCAGCAAAAGTTCTGTTCGGACGCGAAATGAGGTTACCCTGCGACCTTGAATTTGGATGCCGACCCGGAGAAGACATAGCTGGTGAAGATTACGTAACCCAGCTGAGAAAACGAATGGACGACATACACGAGTTGGTTCGATCGAATCTCCAGATCGCTAGCGATAGGATGAAGAAAAGGTACGATACGCAAGCTACAGAAGGAGGTTTCTACGAAGGAGACAAAGTCTGGCTGCATAACCCAAGAAGACAAAAGGGTTTTTCTCCAAAGTTGCAGAAAGCTTGGGACGGTCCGTACCTTGTAAATAAAAGAATCAACGACGTCATTTATCGCATCACCAAGATCCCAAACGGAAAGCCAAAGGTGGTACACCGTAATCGATTAGCGCCATTCGAGGGTGACCACGATGAGGAAATAAGACAACTCCAAGAAGTAGCCGATCCTGCTTTTGTAGAGTTCATGGGTGCTTATGGTGGTACCGGAAAAGCAAGATACGGCGTCACCACGGAGAAACGACAAGATCTGCTCACCGTGCCGGAGGAATACTCACTGGCAATAAACATCCCTGCCAGCATAACCGATGCGCTTGGATTGCCATCTATGTTAATAAAGAAGAGTGGCGCACGAAGTTTGGAAAACCAGTTACCAGTACCAGGTAAAGCTTTGAAGGTACAAGATGGCACCCGTTACAATTTCAACCTAGTGACGAGAAACACCTTCGACGAAAGACCAACGTACGAGAATGTCTGGAAAGCTTTACTAAACTTGAGAGAGCATGTGCTTGAACTGAACGTGCATAGGCTAGCCATGCCTAAGATTGAATGTAGGCATTTAGATTGGCGGATAATCCGTAACATGGTAGAAGTAATCTTCCGAGACACCGAAGTGCAGGTACTTGTCTGCGGACATTCTCAGGAGGCACAGTCAACGGAGAAGACGGTCGCATGTTACTTCCATGCAACTGGAAAATGTAACAAGGGAACCAGTTGCCGATACAGTCATCTCGTCTCAGTTTCTTAGTTAGTTCCAGGAGGAACTGTCTCTTAAGGAGGGGGCAATGTTATGCGAGTGCCCCAGCGAAATTCCTGTATGAGACGCTTATGACCGTAATCGACCATTTCAAGATTACCTGCCCTACGTTCCCTCTCATGCCCCTCCACGCTACTAGCCGACGAAAACGTTCCAGAGACTTCGAGAGACCGCCTACCTCTTGCCCTTCCCATTCGTCTAGAGAAATCTAGTCTATTTAGCGTCTCCACCAGAAAGACTAGAACATTCCAGAGACCTACATTTCGGATATAAATAGCATCGCCGCACAGGGCGAAGAAGAACAGTAAACAGTTAACAGTGAACAGTCAACAATAATCAGATAGTTGAGACGTAGTCGCATAGATGGACACTGTAGTGCTTATACTAAAGACAAACCGATCAATAAAGTGTTAATCAGTGACGTTCATATAAATTAGTGTAGTTAGTTAGTTAAGTGTTTAATATAAATTAGTAAATTAAGGACCGTACATATAAATTTATAAATATAAATTAATTAGTTGTAAATATAAATTAAAATAAACGTTACAATAATTTAATGAGAACCACAATGAAAGCTGTAACACTGTTAAGTGGTAGTTGCAGGTAGTTGTAGCTGAACTGACAACCTACAGACCAACGTTTTACGACTGAGTTGTCCAGTTTTTGTTTTTAAAAACTATTTTGCTTATTTGTGTGTGTCTTGGGTATTCGTAGTTGGTTTTTATTGTTTATAGTGGGTCATTTACTCTAAGAGACAATATCAAGAATATGTATTGTGGAAGTCTGTAATGGTTGCACCCGGTAAGCTTTATTTTTATTAAAAAACATGCTTCATTGAATAAAAAGTGACAAATTTAGTTATTCTTCTATACAGCTTTGTACTTGTCAGCATTATGTTGAATTCCTAACGTTTATTTTTCTTCATGTTTTTCATTGAAATATGTAAAAAAATGTTTCATTTATTGTATACTTTCTTTATTCAATAAAATATATAAACTTGATGAATATTGCTTTATTTTTCCCAATTCAGGCATTATATGGTCCATTAATGACTTTTCGTTCAATTTTACTCGACTTTTCATTGCTATTATTGTAATACCAATCTAATTTTGAGTAACTTTAAATGAAATATCAAAAAATGAACCGTAAATGAAATTTTACAATGAAAGTAAAATTACAGTAATTTTGAATATGCCGCCAAAAGCTGTAAAATTACAGGAATTATCTTTTCGGCTGTTAGCGAAGTTCACAACCATCTGATTTGTGTTAGAAGTACTGACAAGAGTCTCAAGGTGCAAATAGAGGACGCAACCCATACAAATAGAGGCGCCACAGGTAATTTTTCTATCTATAAGTTTTTTTATCTATGGTATAGAACTCTTCCATTTTACAAGAGGTATCTACATGCAAACGTTGTAAGTGTTATTTGAAAACACCCTGTAGAACGGCCTTAATTCAAAATCGTCTCCGTTGTTCATTTTCTTCCTCGCACTAATGCCGCACCCTGTAGTGAATGTAGGGGATTGCACTTAAAATAAGAAGTTGGTATTGACCACTGTCACATGACACACCCTATAAAATTTTTTTCAATTGCGCATTTAAAAATACAAATCGACGTTTCCAATTGTTTTTTCCCAACACGTCTTCATTTATTCGTTTTCGAGTTTATTCCATTTAGGTGTTTCACACTGTACACATTATGCATGCAATTTGAAAGGTAATTTCGAGGAGAGCTCGAACAATAGAATTGGAAAAATACATTTAATTTTTTTTTCAATTAAAAGATATTTTAAGAAAATTTACATACCTATTAGACACTAATCCTTAATTTAGTTGATTTAAGTGGTTTACACTTACCTGAAACAAAAATAAATAGTATAATATTAAATTATAAGTGGATATTAAAGTCTTTAAAACACGCGCTCGAAATAGAGCAAGTGTTTTAGAGACCAGAGTTATTCACGAATACTTTACGCTATTTTTTTTATTGGTGCACTTTGAAATCATAAATACTGGTAAAATAGAACTTATCCAAAGTCAGTGTGATGTTCATAAAATTAAATGTTGTCAGATATATTTTCTAAAATTGTTGAGCTCACTATACAAATGTTTTCAAATCTCTCAGTAAACTGTTAGCTCGTGATGTTATCAGAAAGCTAGTTTGGAAATATTTAATGAAAAATACATAACATACATTTATTAGTAAGCTTTAAAAAAAGTCGCTCGAAATTGCTGTAAAAGGAGAAATCAAAACAACGTCATGTATGCCCACTATATTTAAGAAAATTTTGAATATCTGGCACCGCAGCTGCAGGTGGCCCACAGCGCCCACAGCATATTAAAAAATTTACTACATATTTGATAGTATATTAAAGTATAAGTGGATATTAAGATCTTTTAAATACGCGCGCCGAAGTAGTATTTTTTTTATTGGTGCAGTTTAAAATTATAAATACTGCTATCTATTACTACTACAAGAAAAAGAAATGGAAATGTTAAATGGTTGAATTCGTGATGACACTAGTATACCTTGCATTGTCATGGAAATGTTAATAGTATCAATTTAAATACCATTTCCTCCGATTTGAAATATTAACATCTCAAACAATATCAACTGTACTTTCCATTTTCGTTTATAAAATTGAAATTGTGAAATATTGTTCGAATAAAGGTTTTGACGTTACAAAGTACTCTACAGTTTTTTAAATTGTTTTTCAATTCCTTGGCATCTTCCGAGTAGAAATTCACGCCATATTGGATGATATACCCAGTTTAATGTTGATAAAAATAGTAGAAGCAATGGATTATTAAAGAAGAGGAAACTCTCCATTTCCTCACATATCGACCAACTTCGTTCTAAATGCTAAAATCAATATAATATGTCTATTTTCGAGTGTCCTAAACATTATTTCCAAAATCTCCACGCAGTATTAAAATTTATAAACAAAAGAAGTTTTTGGGAAAGTTATTTGAGTTATTGATATGCAATAGAAAAAAAAGCGATGTCAAGATGAGTACCCTCGTCGTGTGGCCAAGTGATAGGTATATTTTTATGAGAAAAATTCTAGTATAAAATGCACTGTGCCTGGTGCCATCATGTAATACCTACCTTACGAAAAACCTGTATGAACTCCAAAAATAGCACAGAAATTATTGTTTAGCAGACCAAATGGTCTATTCTGTAACTAATCCTTAAAAATTTAGAGGCTTTTTGGAAATTTTTGTTGAAATGCTTTTCTGCAAGTATACATTTTATAGGACTGGGTTCCTTAAAAAATTTCAAGTAGATTTTCTAGCAGCACCGCTTTTGTCATTTAATAGCAATACTAGAAACCAGCTTTAATAAAAAAAAAAGAAGAGAAAAAAAAGTGTCCTATTTTTATTTTGTTAAAATAATTTTTTTCCTTTTTGCGAGTATCCAACCTTTGGCACACTATTTTCAGTATTTGTGAATGGATAACAATAGGCTAAACCCATATATTGATCCCAACCCAGGTGATATTACTTGCACTTGATAAAAAGGAAGAATTTTACAATGAAATCAATGCTAAACTATAAAAGAAAGAAATTTTTCTTACTTTTATTGGTTTGCAATGAATTCCTCAATCAAGGTTCACCAGCAACATACAGATATGCCATTATTGTTATCGTTATTATTTGAAGGCACACTTTAACATCCCTTTAAACATAATAGTTTTAACAGGCTATTTTGAAGGAATCCTTTAAAATTTTAAGGGAAATGTGCTTAGCGAATACCGATCTGACATTAGCACCGGTTAAATTTTTAACAGCATCTAAATTTTAGTACAGTAACTACCACAAAAGCAAACTTTTTATAGAATACGAGAACTTTTTCTTTACTGTGAAGGGTAATGGAAAGGAAAATCATAAAATAAATACAAATTAATTTGTTGTGTAATAGAAGGCGAAAGTTAGACCTTATTGCTTAGGTCTAAGCAGTTTTTTCTTTGTTTAACTAAAATTAATAAAAGAATATGAAAAATCATTCCATTATACTAAAAAAGTAGCTCGAATTGAATTCCTACAACACGATCGGTTATTGAGTTACTAGGTTTTAAAAAGTTGAATGCATTTAAATTTCAAACGCCCTGTATCTCGAAAAAAGTGTAAGGTATACTGAAGTAAATAATGATTTGTTTGGGTATAGAATCCACCGTTTGGAGATTTAGTGAATCGTCCTATATATTATTTAAATATGGTGTGAAGAATATGACTAACCTTCAAAATATTTACAACTAAAAAAAGTACCGAAATAAAAATTCAAGTTTCTCAATATAACCAGACCAGCGACCTTGTACGGTCCACTGTTTTAACTATTATTAGATCCAGATACTAACCTACACCAACACGTTGTTTGTCTGTGGAACTGAAAGAATATTTTTTTTAATGTCAATAATTACGTTCCGCTGCTGGCGAAACCGAAATAATTCGTCATTCAGAGTTGCTATTTTTAGGTTTTTAAGGATCCTCCCAAAAAAAAGTATCACATTTTTTTCAAACTTAGTCAATGATAATAAGAAATATATATATATATGATAGTGTAGTGATGGTTTTAAGACTTGAAGGAAGTTGTCCTTGAGAAATAAAAAATGGAATCTCATTGATTTTTTATGATTAGATAAAGTTCTCAAGATAGAACCAAACGTGTTGTCCTTGAGAAAATTTTATGAAAGCATAGAAAGCATGCAACTCTTCATAATTTTATTTTTATGATTTCTGACACTAGTTTTTGAGAAATCTTTTCACAGTATCACCAAATGCACTTTTATTTAACTTTGTTCAGCATCTGTCCGACATGTTTGATTATAGATAGATTCTTAATCAGGGTCTGTTTCGTTGACCAGCTCGCTCTTTTGACTTGGATCCTTTTGAATTTGCTATTTGGGGTATTTTCTGAACCTTTTACGACAACGTAAGATAAGATGCAGAGTCTTACTGGCTTTTAATTCTCTACCAATCGACCATATTTCCAGAATTAAAAAAATACTTGAAAAGGAGCCGTATCACCTCAGCTTCCTGGGCTTATTGTGGATCCTCCTAGTGTTCTGCCTACAGCCTATTTAGCCAATCCGTTACCTGTATTAGCTAATACAGGTTCTTTGCTGGATAGTTGTAGAAATCTTCTGGAGTCATTTGGGGTCTGCCATACATTTCAGCCTCCAGTGGTCCAGCCTCTCACAGTTGCATAATATATGCAGAGCTGTTTTTATGTCCTTTTGCATCTTCTGCATGTAAGGTCTCTGTTATACAACCGTTTTGTTCGGGTGCTCCTTTGTGGAAAAGTGTCCCGTAAGTAGTCCCGTTATGGTGTAGTTTGTGAAAAAAGTTTAGTAGTTTGACTAATTTGAGAAGTAAGATATGAATTTTTCGATTTTCTATTTAAATTTTTCCTAAGGTTTTTATTAGTGTTAGTGCAATAATTATAATACTTTATGGTGAATTTTTCAGAGGCTTTAAGGGATAGAAAAGTAAAATGGGGATTTTCGTCCTGGGGTGGCATTCTTTTCACACTGGTGAGTAGTTTTGAATCGATCTTGTCGATATACAAATTCCGTTCACCAAATTTGCTTGTTTTGGAGCGAAAAATAGTTCTAATTTCTGATACCCATAAGGTGTCGCCTACGTATTCTCTATCTTTCCTTGTCAAAATAACAACGTGAAATGTAAAATCCAGGCGACGTCGCTTAAAAGCGATCGCTAGTTTTTATGAACGGAATGTCACTCCAGGTCGTTTCGTATACTTACGCTCGTGATAAATTCTATTTTTTAAATACTTTTATTGACTGTTTCAAGGTACGGTCCTTATTTTATGATAACAGTTTATGAAGAATTTAATGCCTTTTGTACCTCTGAATGATCATCATGAGGAAGCTTTTTTCGACACATTGATAGCACAAATTTTTTAGAGCTTCCCAAAAATTGTAAATTGTTTATCAATTATTTTAACATTTAGATCAACAAAAATAAAAGCACAGCCATTCTCGCATCGTGTCATAATCATAGTGACTACAGTGGACAAAAAGTACTTGACGTTAAAAATAGATCATTTTTTTTTAATAATCTGTGGAAATTAAAAAAAAAACTGGTAGTATAAAAAATTAAATTCCCTGTTAAAAAAAAATATCACATTCTCAAATAAACAAAATCACTATAAAATTCCCATTTTTAATAATTTAATGTTATAAGTCATTAACGATCTCACTGCAATAGCGTCCCACTTTAAGAGAAAATAAGCGTGGTGCGTTGTTCCATAAACAAATGAAAAATGGTACCGAGAGGAAAATTTCGACTTTTTTGAAGAAATCAATACCATTTTACATAATATTTTTTTATATTTGAATAGCGAAATAACAAGAGCAAAATAATTAAAGTCATGTCACAATAATCGAGTCTAAAACATTATTATTTTAAAAGTTATTATTTTAATTTATGTTAATCATTTTTTTGGCGGACGCTGAAGCTGAAAAATAATAATTAAGAAAATATTAATTCATTAGAGATAGAGATTTTTATATTTATGGAATAATTTTTTTTTAATTTTTCGCATAGCTTTTTAAAAAAAAATGTTGAAATGAAATTTTGGGAGTATACGCGAAAAAATACGTAGAATTTGATTCCATATTTGAAAATGCCTTTTTACGAATTTTTCACGGTGTCACCACCACCCTCCCCCCTAGGTGGGGGGATGGATAGTTGTGTTATTTTGTTTAGTGATTCTGTTAAATACCTATACATATGCCAAATACCAAATTTTTATTTTTATTCGTAAAGCCGAAATAGAGATTTTTATATTTATGAAATAATCAATTTTTTCGCATAACTTTGTTAAAGAAAATTGTTAAAAAGAAATTTTAGGATTATACGCGAAAAATTACGTAGAATTTGATTCCATATTTAAAAATGCATTTTTACGAATTTTTCACAGTGCCACCCCCCTTCTACCCCCCAAGGTGGGGATGGGGATGGCTGATTTTAGTAAAAATCCAATACATTCCAGTGAACAATTTTTTTTTCATCTCTGGTAGTATGCTAGACCCGAGAGATTGTTTATCCACCACCACCACTCACCCATTCTCTATTATAATGTAAACACACACTGTATATATTAGTGTAACAAGAATTGAAAAAAAAACATACCACATCCTGCATCCAACATTCCATTTTAATACGTTTTTCCAAAAAAAAATCCTTTGAAAGCTAAAATGAATCCATTACCAAAGAGAACAAAAAAATAACATATAGAAAAAATCTAGCAAAAATCACTCCACACATAGAAATCTCGTTTAAAAAAAAACAAACTTCGCGAAAGTCGGTCTTAGTCGTTGCGTCCGTAGTTTCACCGACAAGTCAAACAACAAAACTAAAGAAGAAATAAGGAATTAACCGAGATTTCGGTCGAAACGGACCACGTGCTAATAACTTCGGTAAAACTCGGTCAGCAGGCGGAATTTCGATTTCGAATCTCTGTTAGCCTGCTGCAATCAGGAATGTTTTTTTTTTCTTCTTTCTTTATTTTGATCCGACTTTATATTTCAAACAATCCATTTATCAACCAAGTCAGTATTCGAAAACTAAACGAGATATCTTACGTAATACTACACTGGGCCAGTTTAACGAAGGATTCGGAACTGACGGAATAAAACTGTTTATTGCCTTGGTTGTTGGTGTATGTGTATGTATGTTCGCGAGTTTCTACGCCACGGTCGAGGTCAAGTTCGAGATAGGATTATTGTGAAAAAAGCGCCGAGCACGAGAATATGATGTTAGAATAGGTGGCCACACACGCACAAAAAAGTGATTTTGGCGATTAATATACAAGAGCAGTTTGAGTAGTTTGACAGTCAGTATTTTATTTATTCACTCAATTATAGTTTCCTGTGAAAAATTGTTAATTTAGTAGAGGAGATTGTAATCAAATAAATAATTACAGAACTGAGATGATTTTTTGTTAATATTGAATTTTGGTTAGTGGTTGGAAGTGGAGATGGAGCTGTTATCGCATTGTTAACATTTCCTTCATTGATGATAATGTATTGATGTGGTTCCAGTACCCCTAAATTAGGGTAAATTCAATTTTGCGTATACGAGGATGTATTGATATCTAGTTAGCCTAAACCAGTTCCATTAATAAACAAAATATTGCGTTACCATAGCAACGAACAATAACTCATTAGAAGTGTCAGTGTGAAGTTGGACGTCAAATAAGTAAACCAAAGTTACGCCATATTAAATTAAAAGAAAAAAGATATCCACCGACATTGTAAAAATCGAAAAATCGCGAGGATCGAGCCATCATCAAGTACCTGTATTTAAAAGGGTTAAGAGATAAGCAGATTCACGAAGATATGCTTAATACTCTTGGCGCATGCGACCTTGAAAAATTGGACTGCAAGCTTCACAAGAAGTAAATTTTCGAGTAAGATGATGACCGATCAGGAAAGCCAGTTGCTGTGTCAGTCCCAGAAAATATCGATGCAGTTCATGATTTTATCAGACCGTCGTCAAAAGCGCTCTTATTGTGCGGGTTCAAAGGTAAACCATATGTATCAAAGCAGAAAACACAGAGGTTACCAAAATGTGAGATTACACTTTTTCTTCCATTCTCGAAATAATGTTTCAAACTAAGTGCCATTTTTTTTACTTGAGGATTCAAAAAAACCGGAAAATTGCCACTTATTATTCATATTGTTACTTGCACGTTACTTGGAATTGTCAGTGACAGAACTGACATATTTTAATAAAAACTTAGATGGTGAAAGACTTTTTAGAATCGCTGAAAACTAAGTACATATCCTTCTTTTTCCCGTCTGTCTTATTCATCTTACGGATTTTATTTGGAAGTTATAATTATACACAATAAAGGAAAACAAAAACTGTGAGTAAGTCTTTGTTGAATCGTATGACCCGCATGATAAGACTGCCTCTAACTATATCTGAAGCACTAAATATTTCATACGAACGCGTTCATCATATAGTTCACGTCCATTTGGACATGAGAAAAATGCTGCAAAATGGATCACCAAATGTTTGAATGTTGACCAAAAGCGTGCAAGGGCAGAATCATCGCTTTCGATCTGTGCTCGATTTGAAAAAACGATGTAGTGTAGGTGTAGACCCCTTAAGCCGAATTTTTACTATGGATTAGACTTGGGTACATTTCTACGATCCAGAAACAAAGCAACAATCGATGGAATGGCGACACTCTGGTTCTACAAGACCTAAGAAGTTTCGTGTCCAAAAATCTGCTGGAAAAGTTCATGTTTTTTATGATGTTGGGAAAAAAAGCACCAGAAAGTTGTTTAAGTTGCCTGAAGTTGTGATAACGGTGACATCTTTTCTTTCAGCTGCAAACCAAAATTTGTTTGTACTATCGATAAACCAGATTGGTTGGTTAAATTTTGCAGATCACATGACTTGGAAGTGTAGTTTAATGTCCAACGGGGCATATATCCCGAGAAGTAGGTGTTTCTTCTAAGTGTACGATCACGTTTTTGAAAAATTTTTCAAATCTTCGTAAGGAGTTTATAGTGATAAACTATTTTTGATATCTATTAATAAATATTTCATATAGATTTCAAAGTTTCAATATACCGTACGTCAAAATTTCATATGTATATGAAGTTATTATGAAAGACAAATAGCTGTGTTGAAAATAACCGAAAACAAAAATTGTAAGTTATGGTCTGAAAATAGCCTATTCGAGTGTTTTATTGGGTTTCTTTCGCCAGAACTTCTTGACGTGGATGATAAATGACTATATTTTGAATTAAATTTATAACCAAACAAAAATAGGTACAATATTTTTTGGTTAAATAGAAGGAGTAATATTTTTATTAAATTTTTTTGGTAAAAATTTAATTCTGAGAAAAAATTGAATAAATAGTTATAAAAACGGAATTTATGCAAAGTAAAATCTGTCAAGATTTGATGAAAAACCATCATCCCAAAAACCTTTATATTTCGGTTGCATGGAAATATTAACAAAAAACCTATTAAAACTTAATAATAATAAAAAATGATCTGAAAACATATTTTGCCAACATTTATTTGGCTACTAAATAGTGGAAAAAATGTTATATACACCATGGTGGTGAAGACATTTATAAGCCTCGCAATTTATTCTTCATTCTACACCAATCGTGGATGAGAAAAATACAAAAATCTGGTTTGACCGCCGTTTAAATGAGAAGTAGTGTGAAATTAGACATTAGACACTTAAGGCAGCACATACACGTAAACGTATTGACACAACTTATCCCCAATAAGTGTCTTGTAGTAGGGATATAAAGCAGTTCTAAAAATCACCACTTATCCGTATACGTATCACAATGCGCATGTGCAGAAGCGATACGTGGGTTTCGTTACGTTACGTGAAACGTATCAATCCGTCACACGTACCTAACGTACGTATTGCTTCATTATGTTCCGTGTTCGCGTTTTTCAACGACTAAACAACAAAAGTGATGTTGTATGCTTTTAGTAAGACTATTTTTTAGTAGATGTCAATGTAATAGTGTCTCACTTTTTTAGGTTGAAAATTAAAACATATGTATGGTCAAGTTACGAACGTAATTGCTTTTTACATACTTCTTTTTGATTAATCACGTATCTCCGTTACATTACGTATACGTGATCTATTTGAAGAACTGCTTCAAGTCCCAAGTAACTGATTGACATTAACATACACACTAAAGACGTATGATATAGCTTTGCTATTGAATTATTTGAGACCATGCCCGGCGATGACAAAGTGCTAATTACTTAGTTAAAAATTATATAGCGTTGCTGAAAAGTTTCGCACCAAGGCATTATCTTTGAAACGGATAAAGGGAAAGTGATGAAATTCTATTACGATAAATATTTTAGAGTTTTTTACTTCAGCGTACGGCCGCCATCTTGAATTTTTTAAACGACAACCTAGGTAGAAAAGCTTATTTTTCCCAAGGTATAAGAGCGGCCGTACACGGACCACATATTTTCAGTTAGGACAACCACAAAAATGTGGTCACGTCAACCCTCCCACCTCGTGGTTGAACCAGCAACATTTTTGTGGTCGACTTGCAGTCATATGAGCCGCACGTGTAATTAAAGCGACTGCACTAACCACATCACAGGGTGTTGATTACTCCTTTATTTTGTGCTATCACCTGCCGCCAGAGTCCATATGGATTTCGAAGAAGAAGCATTACTACTTCTTATGTTGAGAAGGAGAAGAAGAAGACGTAGGAAGGTACGATCGCTTTGGATACATCCACTTTTGATTGCGCGACGACGAGAAGGAAACTTATAATCCCATATGCATGGATAATTTTGGATTTCACCAATAAATGTATCCGTGTTAAAAATATTGTCCATTGGAAATGACTTGTCGATGCACTCGTTTAGGTACAAATGACTTCTAACGCGACGGTGCAACGTGGTTCACACGACCAAAAAATGTAGACTGCAGATCATAGAGTAAAAAATAAAAGAGGTTTTGAAACATATTATGGAAGAAACTGGCACAAAGTTTGCGCGCAGCCAGTTGAGCATGGCGCATCACAGCGACTAACTGAACTAACAAACCCCGCCTCTAACCACACAAAAATTGTCAATATGTCAATGGAAGAAACTGGCACAAAGTTTGTGCGCAGCCAGTTGAGCATGGCGCATCACAGTGACTAACTGAACCAACAAACCCCGCCTCTAACACACGAAAATTGTCAATATTATTTTAATAGGCAAGTTAAAGAAGTAAAATAATGCGGAAGCAATATTTTTCATTTTATCGATTTTTTTTGTAGACTATAGGTAAGGAAGATTTGCTAAAAGTTCTAGTTATGTGAAAAAGTTTTATTTCGAACATTGTTCGTGTGATATTGGTGTGTGCTTCAAGATGTCTCAAGGTAGATTGGTGTATGAGTGTGGATTATTTGTTTGTCTGTTCTTATTTTATTTTCATTGACTACTTTTAAGCTATTTTCGCTATTTTATTGTATAAAAAATGTTGTTTTAATAGTTATTTTTGTATCTAGGGCGCGAAATGCTACTTTTGTGATCGAGAACTAATTTTTTTAAAAATAGTCGAGATCACCAAAGTATTTCGCGTATTAGATGCAAACAAAATTTTTTCTACAAACCTCAAAAATATTGTTCTAAAATAAGTAACATGCTTAGCTTAATATGAAAAATAGTATTGAGCTGGCTTAAACTGTTTTTCCAAATTAAGTAATTACTTAATTATTGTTATAAGTTACCCAACTTTACCTTACATTAATAAATAAATGATTTCTTGGATTTTTGCTTGATTGAGGAACATAAAGTTTAAAATATGTATAAAAATCCCATATGGTTTACATGCAGTGCGCGAAGTAAGTATTTCGCACACTACTTCGCGCACGGTGTCATGGTAACAAGGAGAATGAAAAAAAGGGTCACTTCGCGTACTGTTGTCAATGCGCGAACCTTGCCATTTTTTGACGTTGGTAGAAAATAGCAATTTCTCACTGGCAGAGTTTTTTTACTTCTACTAATACAATATTACGCGTATGCTGAAAATTCAAGAAGCGCGCGTCTTGAATGCTAGTTCATACCAGTAGCCGAGGTAGGCGCTAGTAGTAACTTTGTGCCACAAAACCCTACACGCTCATCATCTCTCTTTTATTTATTACTCTATGCTGCAGATGCTCAATTTGACTGCTATGAACGAACGTGTACAAACAGTATTTCTTATGAGTAGCTTGAGTTCGCCGAAACGCGACGGCAATTCTGTGGTCGGGTCGACCATAAAACGTGGCTCGTGTACGAAGGCTCTTACCAACGATTATTTAAGTTGCAAATACTTCATTACAATAAGTGCTCAAAATACTGGCCATTTGTTTGATGACAATGATACAATCTCTCTTCGAAGCTATGAATAGAACTCTCTGCATTTCGAGACGTATGCGGTCCTTTAAATCGTTTAATGGGTCAATTCTGAGCATATCTGTAAGCAAAAATCTGTAATGGTTACAAGGCAAACTTATGGACTTGATATCTTACAGATTCTGTAACTTTTCTCAGAATCGACCCATGAGTTAGTTGGTCTGTTTATACATAAGCGCGGTCTTTCAGGTAGCCCCAGAGAAAAAAATCGAGTGGTGTCAAGTCGGGTGATCTTGCTGGCCACTCAATTGCATCTGATGAAAAAATTTATTTAAATACCTATTGCCCAAGGTCTCTTTGATAAAGTGGAGGTACGCCATCTTGTTTCATGTTAGGAAATAATCGATTTATTTTAGGTATAATAGGGTACAGACATAAATTTTGCTATTGGTGGGAATCGACGTTTTATAAGGTCTTATAACACCTTGCATGCTTATTTTTTCAAAAAAATATCAACTTTACTTTTAAAACGACTTTAAAAATCATAAAATTTGAAAGTCCGCCAAAACGCGTTTGACGTCACTGTTGACGTCACACATTTACACGTACTTGTTTACATTCTTATTCGTGTATCATGTATTACGCTGAGTTTTTGTGACTTAATTAGAAGTATGCTAGACCCGAGAGCCCTACACCACTTTATTTAACTTATCGTTTTCACTGAAATTTGTCGAACTTCTTAAGATAAATTAAATAATTGTTTGAATGCTTGTGTTATTTGTGTATACTTCATCTTATTAAGATAAGTTAAGTTGAATAAAGTGATGTTGCATGAATCCACCTTAAATGTTTTAAAATATCCTCGGAAATATCGTATATTTATGTCCACTTTCCACTTACGTTGACTTTTAAAAATTGAAATGCACACACAATCACTTAATGGTCTCAAACAAACATATAAATGATATTTTCACGTCGAATAGTTAATTAAAATACAATAATAAACACAAAACTACACATAACCTATGCATTCTTCCTTTCTTTTTCGGGATATATCCTGAGGGATAATCTACCCAAACTTATGCATTACCGGCCATGGCATTTGTAAATGTGTTACGTCACACGTATTCGGAAATCCTCGGGTGTTGGCCAGAAAGTGCATTGAAATTTGAATTTTATTTTAAAATTTGGAAGTAATTTGAAATGGAAACTGGTTTATTCCCTATTATTAGTTATTTTTGATATCAACTTTACTATTACAAATTAATATCTAAGCAAAATATGAAATATGCGTGTACCCTATTTCACTTTGGAGTAATTCAAGATATTTAGCATCGGTAAAATGTTTTTAACAAATTGATATTTGAGGAATTGGGGTGGACGGCCATGGACCACCCTGTCCCCCCCCCGCGGGCACGCCTATGTCGGTTTCTTTATTGGTTAAACAATTTTCTGGTTGAAGAAATTGAATTTACTTATCATCTTAAATAAAGCCTAGATAACTTAAACGTAAATAAAATATACGGTATTATGTAACGCATCCTTCACACAAGCACACATTATTATTATCTTCGGCGACCCAACAGATAACTTCAGTAGTTCAGGGCCTCCTATTTTTTTTACACTTACACAATCAAACGGAGAAGTTGTTCATACAGTCCTCCGCACATGGTCACTATTTACATTTTCGCCAACGTGGCATTTTTGTTAACAGATTGCAACAATAGAGTGTTAAGAATGTGATACTCGGCATCAGGTGACTGAATGAAAAGAGTTCCGGTGTATATTGATAAATAAGTTAATCTACAGATAAAATAATATCATTGTTGTTAAGTTACAGAAGAAGTCGTGAAAAAAGGTTGAAAGTCAAATGTTTTTACATTGTGCAGTCTGGGATACCCCCACGTTTGGCTGGGGATCAATTATTTCACTGAAGTTAGAATCTAGACTTAGCCAATAGATCATTCACCGAAGGATTTTTTCAAATTCCTAAATTTAAAAAAATTAGAATTTACTCTGAAAATAATTAAAATGATCCCCTTTTAATGTAATTTTAATTCATGACGTCAATGTGTTGTCTAATTTTCTTGTATAAATTACCTGACGAGTAAGTAATTCTTTATCTACTTATTTTATATTTTCCAACTTTTTTACTTACTTGCAGGTAAGCACTGAAGATGGCTTAATAGCCGAAAGCGCTCTGCTATTTTAATAAATTAATATTTACACAGAATACGAATATGTTTTCTTGACTTAAAAAAATTACAACAAATGTTCAATATGGGCTCCTCTTACATCACCACATTTCATCAATCTTCTGAGACATTTATTGAAGTGATGATCGTTTTCAATAAAGTTTTTCATGGTTAAACAAAGTAAAAGTATAATTTTATAAATGTAGACTGTACCACAGATTATACAAGAGAACAGATACGAATAACGGCAAAACATGAAAGGGTTTTCAATTCCGACTTCAATGACCTTGGACCTTTAACTCGGTATGGCCGCGATGTTGACAGTTTAAAATATTTTCAGAATTTCTTACCAAATTGCAATGTTGACTTGGAGACCAGTGTCGGTTCTTTACTTTTCTTTCCGAATAAAATTTATTTGGTCAGTTTCTGTATGAACAATACACTCCCCCGTGATGTTTATTCATTTTATAAAAATAATATACTATTGTACACTATTTTCAGTTAATATTACCACAACCTACAATCGATTAGTCAAATAACACAAATAATATCGCAGATTGATAACCTTTAAAATGAAGTGTCACAACTGACGTTTTGAATTTTGATTTTTGAGTCAAGCCGTCACGGTTATTGTGCATCGTTGCCAAAGATGTTTGTGAAAAAAAGTATATATTTATGGTATGATTTTTATACATTATAATCTTTTAAATTGTAGAATTCTTTTAATGTTGATGAAATTGATTTGAAACAAGTAATTGTCGAATATTTGTATCTGTATAACTATCACACTGAAAATAATGCTTATAAAATATTCGACCTATTATCGTGAATTAAGGGAAATATTATGCAAATTGATAACCCTGTTAAAAAGTTTCGCGAAGCAGCCCGAACGTAGTCGACATACGACGATGGACCTTTAAATGGGTATGTCCACCCATCTCTCTCTTTTTTACTGTTCTCTGTCAAGCTTTCGCATCTGTTCTCTTTTATAATCTGTGACTGTACCGATTTATCAATAATTTACTAATAATACAGAATGCACCCTGTAATGTAATCGTACATTAAAAATAAATGTGAATGCACCAATAGGTCTTCAATGCGACATAAAATTGCCCGTATCTCTTAAACCGTTAATGTTATCGAGATGTCACAAAAGGACTTGATATCTCAAAAAATATTCACAAAAGCCAATTGTTGCATTTATAACTGAAAAAAGTTTTAATTACAAAAAAATGACGAATCAACCATCTAACTTAGTTCATAAGTATGTTGTAGACTTGTATATCACGCCAAAAACTGTGCAATTGTGTTTATTAACTGTTAAAATATTACTAATTTCCAATCAACCATTTACTACTACCAATAACTAGAATGTTTTATCCCCAAAAATGATTTAAAACGGAGAAAACTATAAATTAGGCAGGTTAGTTATCTAACAAAACTACAATTTGAGTCAAAATTCAATTTACAACATCTACAGGGTGTTTCATGCGACAAAGTTCAGGAGGTGATTGCTCGTAAGAGATTGAGATGGGTCTTTCCTATAACGAAATTTCTTCAGCCTATCCCTTTCCAAGATATCACTCTTAATATGATGACTAAAATTGAGTTTTTATTTATTTTTTGTAAAATTTTAATGAAGGTAGAAACTTGAAATTCTGTAATTATTTATGTCTACTCGTAAAGGAGCAATCAATATTCCTGTTACATTATACGGGGTTGAAATTAGCAGGTCTTACTTTACATCATTTAAAAAATATTTTCTTCTCAGGTATAAATCGAAAACAATTGATCTACCGAAAAAATTTATAAGAACTAGATTGTGAGCAATTAGATTTTTAAGAACTTTTTGTTTATAACAATTATTCATGTAATATTGAAAATAAACGAATTATTAATCAAACGAGAATTTACCCTCTCTTTCGGGGTATAAATCGGAAAACATCGATTTCAGGAAAAAATTTATGATAACCAAATTATTTTTGGGTCAAATCCTAATTCGACTGGGTATATTAGGTGATTATCTACTACTTATAAATTTATAATCACTTCTTTCCTGTATCAAAAAAACAACCTCCCCTACCAACTAAATAATGAACAAAATATGAAAATTTTGAAAACCTAGATCTTACTATGTATAATAAAAAGGATAATCAAAAACAGTACAAAACAACCAAATTAATTACAAATCAAAAATGTTACCAAATTGTTTTTCCACAGTTAGTGCATGGATATGAAGTGTAAATGAGTCATGTGGTCTTTGCATTGATTCAAGGCACTTCAGTGTTGAATTTTTGAAAATAACCTCAAGTTCTTGATAATAAATTATTAATTACTTAATAAATTCCAAATTTATTTTTAAATCATAAAAAAAGTAAAGGAAGTCTCATTTTATGGAATTTAATCCCTTGAATGTAATATTTGAAATAATTTAGCTCAATTAACAATAAATTAAATAGTTCGTTGAACATTTCTTTAAACAATTTTTTGACATATTTTGTACCTCGTTTTGTACAGAATACAAAAAAATAAAATTATTTTCTGTAATTCTTCTGTTACTTATTTCATCATTTCATTCACTTAAAATACAAATAAATTGAAATAGCTTCTCTTATATTTAGTAAAGCAATCTAAAAAACAGTAAATAAACTAATTGGGGTGACATCCAGAGGCCTAAAATTTCTATTGTGCCTCTTTACTTCTATTTAATTCTTGATGATAGTATTAGAGACTAGTAGCTTCTTTAATTTTATTTCGCGAAGAATTTAAGGATATCTGCAGACTTTTTCGAGGTTTCAACTCAGCAAAGTCCCTCTTCTATCCAGTAATATCCACGGTCCAGTGCGCTAGGATTCTGAATTCCTGTGCAATTTGCAAGTATGTGGATGAAGGTTACTTCTACAGAATCTACATTCTTCTTCCTCTACTAATTTTAGCTTATTAGGTGGCCATTCATGCAGCAATGTCTCATAGGTATTTCTGTTAAAACTCTTAGAGCAGTATTACATTGACTTATGCATTCATTTGACCTTAACGGGTTCTAGTCACCCAGAACAATCTTTGATAGTCTAACCCCTAGTAAATAATTTCATACAATTAGAGTAAGTTGATGAAAAAATAATATATTTCCCTCAGTTTTGGAAAATCAAATTCTACTCAAAAACATTAAGACATATTTAATCTATTTTTATTCATTTCATACATCTAAGCAGCCTGCTACAAAAATTTAATTAATTTTTAGGCAAATTATTATTGCAAGTCACTACTATTTAAACTGCGATTTAGTTTATAATCTCTCCATGTGTTACAAAGAAAAGATATTAAATTATTTATAAGTTGCAAGGTTGTGCAAATATTTAAAATTTAACTATATGATTACACAAAAATTATCATATAAGTTTATAATGTAAAAGAAATGTTGATTAAACTAATCGAATGATTACATCCACTGTGGAAATGCATTAGATAAAAAAATTTGATGGATAGTGTTATCGAAATGTTCAGATTGGCTTTTAATTACCATCACAAATTGAAGAAGTGAGGTTATTATCAAGTCTTAAAACAGCTTCTGCAGATAATAATAATGAGATTAATACTTTTGAATCAATCCTGTGTTTAAGATGACCATGAAAAAAATTCAAATTAATAGAAGAAAGAAAAATAATACAACAATAGCAGTTAGGATGTAGTATTATATTTACATTACATTACATTACACACAACTAATAAAGAAAAAAATCAAGATACTGCCCAGGTTACTCCAATACAAAACAAGCCGATCTACTAGTTTTGTATAAAAAATCAGTGCATTCCAAGTAGCTAACTTCTATTAACATAATAGGTATTAATAGTTCAATGTCAAGGCCATATTTGCATATTACAACAATGCAAGTATAGAGGGTATTTAATTATGGTAAAATCAATGGCATATTAAAGAGGGTAGATAGATAGGAAAAGATTAGATAAATTCATGCGTCTCATTCTGTTGATCAAAACCATTAAAAATCAATCAATCAAAGGGCAAATAAGTCCTATAGCTGTTGCTTATCTCTTATGTGAATTTGCCAATTACATCATAATAATTTTGCTATGCTGTTGGCTTGAACTTGAACTAATTATGAATAATGGAGTACTTAGCTATTTGTATTCATAAAAAATTTGTAAGACCGACTTAATAATATGTTCCAACATTTTAAACATGTTCAGATTATAAATTTCAATCACTTACCTTTTGAAGGATTATATTACAGCCACCAAATCGTAAATCCACATATCACTGAGATGAAAAAATTCTAACCTAACACACACACAAAATAAAATATGTTGAAAATGTTCAATCGGATTCAGTACACATTCTACCATTTTGTTAATTATGACATCACATAACATCCCACTGCCAGACGATTTTTCTAATGGAGCGTTGTTATGACGTTTCAAAATGTCAGAAAATTCTGATATCGAAAAGATTTAAAGTACTGTTATACTATATACTCGACAAATCCAATGATTTTCTTTTAATTTAAAATATCAATTGGAATTCGTTGCATGCAATCAAGAATTTAATTGTATTTTGCAACCACAGGTGCGCTGTATATATAACCAACCAGTCGGACACAGAATCCATGCAATTTTCACACATCAATTTTTTTAGGTTTTAATGAAATGGGAGCCAATTTTATGTAGTACATTGAATTGTAACCAATCCCATAAGTTGATAAATTGAATAATGTGAATGAGATTAATTCATCGAAATAAAAATATTTACATCACTTCTGATAAATGAACTGGCTATCGGTTAAATATACACATCCAAAAATATGTCCCATAATATGCCGCTAACGAGTTGGAATTGGTTGGAATCGATGTAATACTATTATTTCCTAATATTAGCATTAAGATGAATTTAGCGTTAATATTGAATAAAAACAAGTATGCTAACTGGTACTTCATAATTAACGAAAATAATGTGCCCGTTAGCGTGGCATTTTGCAGCATTAAAACGTTTACATGAGACACGTATCGCCATCTATTAGTGATGTCAATTTAAGTTACAGTACACTGTCACCAATTCTATAACAAATTTCAAATTAAACATCCGTTCGTTTCAATCAAGTCAAATTTATTTATAAAAATAGAAGGGCTTTCATTTCCTTTCTATGATTGACGTGTTATACTTTCACTACAAAATTTGAAACATTTAAAAGTATTTATCGGAAAATAAAAAGAAATGCAAGATATGATGAAGGATTTTGAAATGTTTACAGATAGCTGGTGGCCCTATATTATTTCCCTATTAATAAGCGTAATAAGTGCAATAAGGTAAGTGAAATTAATATTCGAAGTTTCACACAGTTTTCAAATAAATAGATTTGGTTAGTTAGGAAAACATAACAGCTTAACCAAAAAGTATACAGGGGAAAATTATATTTACTTTTGTAAAGACAAAACGAATAAATATAGTTAGATACATTTCATTTAACTCTAACATTAGTGGAATTTCTTCCGTTGGAAATATTAGTTTAGTTTGCTACAATGATCTCTAGTAGAACCTTTCAAATAAAAAACGCACATTGTTTTTCAGATTTTACGTTGCTGGTACATACTGCGAAAGTCCTGCAAGGATTGACGGTAAAATCGTTATCATAACAGGAAGTTCTAGTGGAATTGGATTGGAGACTGCAAAAGAATTAGCAAAAAGAGGTAAGGTCACGACACCGAATGATAATATCGAGATATCTTTAGATTTATCATTATTTAAAAATAAATTATAACCTCAAATTAGATTCCGTAATGGAGGCTAGTATTAGATCAAAAAATTGAGACCAGGGGCTCAAGTTTTGAAATAAGGTGAAAATCAATTCATATGCGAAATATTTCGATTATCAATTCACCAGTGAATTGCAATACCTAGTTTTCAAAAGAAGTGAAATGAAATTTATAATGAAATGAAATAAATTCACTGCTTCGAATTTAATTGACTTTTTTAATTTGGCAGCATCGCTTATATATTACAAAATCTAAAAAAAGAAGAAAATGACTGTTTGTTTATAAAGACCAGATCAGTAGGTTTTAAAAGAAGAAGAACTTAGCTAGTCACAAACTTGGAATCACTTCAACTCAAGCTAAATTCACACAATTCTAAGGTTAGCTTATATTGTTGACAATAACTCCCAATGTCATTATTACAAATAATATTGAAATTTAAGAATAGTTCTAGAATTTAAATTTGGTTATATACATTTTTATTCCTTAGTAGCTTTGTCAATAGCTGATATTCTTGTAGGAGCTACCAAAGTCCAAATGAGGTTGTAATAAATTTATTAGTTCATGAGCACCTTCCCTATGTAATTTATAAATTATAAGGAACTGGTGATCACTCAGATTGGAAGGATCTTGCCTAAAAAGATGTAGTACTGTTCTTGTTGATAATAAATCATGCTCCACTAAGTCCACTACGTTGTTTACTACTATTTGCTGCAGTTCCTCCAAATTGGCCATTTCATTTAAAAAACGTTCTCGTGTCACTGTCACTTACTCACTTAACTATAATAAATACCAAATGGCAGACTAATAACTGCAAACTCGGTTTAAAAACAAGAAAATTTACGTAAAATATATAAGAAATCACAACACAAATTCCGGCGATTCTAAAATCTCTGAATAATTCGCATGTGAAAAGAGCATTTCGACAGCTTGACAGCATCCGAATTATATTTGTGAAATATTTTCGAATTCGAATTTATTTCACACATGAAATTAGCTCAAAACTTGGTTTGATCGAAATATTGGCCAATTCACTTGTGAAATATTTCAAAACTTGACCCCCAGATGAATCTGTTCTAAGGAGTTCGAATGTTAAACGTTAGGTATTATATCTTGACGCTTTGACCATTTTTTTATTTTGGCAATGGGCGGAGTAGAATTCAATGAGACCTCTGGCGGAAAAAATTGTAATTCGTTTTGCATTGTTTTTGTATTATATGGAAGTCAACGTATAATTACCTTAAATTCGTACTTTATTTGTTTAATTTTGTGTCAGTGACAAGCTTAAAACTGTGTTTTTCTATTCAACTCAGCTGTCATCATTTCTGAGGTTATATTCTTATACACGTGATGGGCAAATGTGTGGAACCAAGTAAATATCTCTGGAATTATTAGAGATATCAAAATGAAATTTGGAAGGTGGATACCTACTACAGTAGATTGCTTATTTGTTTTTATATTTTTCAACAATTTTTAACTTCCGGTTTTACCGGAAGTAATGTCGATTTTAAAATTTGCAATGTATATTATTTTAGTTACTGATAAAAAAATTTATTACAAATACAGAAATATCAGGTTCGATATATTTTTTTCAATATCTACCGAGATATTAACAGAAGAATAACTAATAAGGAAAGGAAACATTTGATAGTAGCTAGTAGATGGGAGATAGGTATTTACAGATCTTAGAGACATAAGTGATTCCGGCATTGGAGGTAAATGGACAATTACCAAATAATATCTGGTTTCAGCAGGAGTACCTACCACCCCATTACGCTCGCATTGTTCCAGATCATTTAGATAGGACATTGTCTCCCAGATGGATTGAAAGAAGGGGTACTTATGAATGGCCTGCACGAAGTCCCGACCTTAATCCACTAGACTGTTTTCTGTGGGGTTATTTAAAGTCTAAAGGTACATTTACATTCAATTACGCGCGTGCTAAGTTTGAAATTTGCTCGCTTGACATATGACGTCTCCATGTATCCATTTACATTGAAAATTTTACGTTTACTTAAGCTTGAAAAAAAGTAAAATTTTCACTTATAATTGCACAAGAGGTTTGTATTTTATCGGGTAAATTTGGATTGTTTAATGAGAAACTGTTTCCTAGCAATTAGACGAGAACAACTGTCAACTATTAAAAACGCGACACCGAAGGTGGAGCGTTTTTAGGTTGACAGTTTTCGAGTCTGATTGCTAAAGGAAACAGTTTAGAAGTTGAACAACACAAATTTACCCGATATCAATACAAACATCGAGTGTAATTCGGCAGGACAATTCAATGAATCGGCTCATTGTTAGTGTTTAGAAATTCAATAAGTTGTTGACAAACATGTCAAATTATTTATTATGGTAACAAATGCATAAGTGAAAAAACCACAAGTGCATTTATCGCTGAAAAAGTTAAAGCTAACTTTTGCCGGTGTCAAAGTGACAATTACACTGAGGCATATGCGATTTTTTATACATGAGTTGAATTGTCAATGTAAATGGATACATGGAGACGTCATATGTCAAGCGAGCAAATTTCAAACTCAAGCACACGCGTAATTGAATGTAAATGTACCTTTAAGGTTTATGTTGATAGACCAAAATAATTTGCAAGAATTAGCTGCAAGAATAACTCAAGACTCTCAAGAGATCCAGAGAATTCCGCCTAATGTTACTAGAGAATTTACAAACCGACTTGCCTATTGTCAATAAGTAAACGCCAAACGGTGCTTAGTTTGAACATCTAATACATTGATTTTAGTTTAGTTAAGTTTCAATGTTTTAAAAATCACTTAATTTCAGTTAATAATTATTATTATTTCTTTAAAATGGATATTAGATTTTTCGAGATTTTTCCTTTCCTTAGTTACTATTCTGTTAATATCTCGGTAGGTATTGAAATAAAAAATATCGAACCGATATTTTTGTGTTCGTGATAAAATGTTTCATCAGAAAATAAAATAATATACAGGGTGTTACATTGCAAATTTTAAAATCGACATTACTTCCGGTGAAACCGGAAGTTCCAAATTGTTGAAAAATATGAAAACAATTAGACAATCTACTGTAGTATCCACCTTCCAAATTTCATTTTGATATCTCTAATAATTCCAGAGATATTTACTTGGTTCCACACATTTGCCCATCACTGTATAATCAGAGATATTATGGATGAGGTCTATTTTTTGTTTTCATTGCACTTTTATGGAAGTGTCACTTTGCAAATTATATGGCCAGCTTTTAAAACTGCCTGTCCCTCATGTATGCACCTATAGAAGAAGGCTCAGCATTTACAAATTCAAATAAACTTTGAATAGTCAGTGTATACCTAGTCCATAGTTACAAACATAAAGAAAAATAAGTCGGTATTGAAGATTTAAAATATTACTCAATACAAATGTACCTTCTTTCGATCTGTAACTTTTGTAGATATGACTATATCAAAAATAAAATAAAAACACGAAATCAGGCCTAAACTTGTTTTATGTTTGACAAATGTCAACCATACCTATTACTCCAAAAATAAAAATATTAGGAATCAGAATTTAGTTTGACAACACATAATCAACAATCAAAGAAAAAGCAATAGTTTCACAAAACACACACTGAAAATAACTAAAACAGCAAAATAAAACCACTTAAATATCAAAGGGATTATACGACAGCTGATTTGTTTTACTCTTTGCTAGGATGACATAGACATTTCGAAGCGCCATCTATCGAATTCTACTTTTCCCAGCCGAGGCTGGCCGAATGTTCATTTACCCCTATTTTAACCGCTGTTGCCAGAAGCACAGATTAATTTGTACAAATGATATTTTTGTCTCGTTATTGTTGACTTTTTTTCTAGCTCATTTCATGCAATATTAGGTAAAATTAAACACTCATCCGGCTACAGTGTCCTTTACACAGAGATAATTCACTAGTTGGTGGTATTTGGTATGTTCCTATCATAAGCTGCACTCATTATCTCGAAAAGTCAATGATAACGAGACAAAAATATCATCAATCTGTGCTTCTGGCAACAGCAGTTAAAATAGGGGGGCAATGTACATTCGGCCAGCCTCGGGAAATAAGTATACACCCTCGCTGACTACGCCCATGGCAATTATTCTTTCTCTCTCTATCAAGTTCCTCATATTTTCCTTGTTGTACTTGTGTAAATTGCATGATTCCATAAGCATTTTCGCAATCTGTGTATAAGTATAGGTATCTCATAGAGTTCTATGACAATGGCAATGTCAATTTCTACACTCTAAAGTTCTTTTTTTTGTAGCTTGTGGCGCAAGCTTTATTTTTAATTTTTCTGTTTAGGAGCCAACTTGATATTGGCCGTTAGAAATGGAGAAAAAGGATTAAAGGCTTTCGAAAAAATCCGGCAAATAAAAAACGACGTTAAAGTTCAAATTAAATTATTAGACATATCAGAATTTACGAGTATTCGAAATTTCGTTGAACAAATTAAAGACGAATATGAAAAAATCGATGTACTAATCAACAATGCAGGAATTATATGCGACTCGTCAAGACCGACGTCGGAAGTTAAAGATATAACATTTTCGACGAATTATTTAGGTAAGTACAATGATAGATGATGTGTGCTTAATAAATAATAGAGGTTTCAAAACATACTAAAAGGTTGTGCGCAGCCTGTAGCGCATGGTCCTACACAGTACTAACTGAACTAACATAAACCCTGCCTCCCACTTATATACGAAACATATTTTTCCTACACCCACATGTATATTATCCATTTTTTGCACAGTTTACAGAATGGAAATGTAGGCAATATCGGTTAACTGAACGTATATATTCATATACATCCTAGAACGTATATGAAATCCACCAATCAGAATTCGCGTTTAGTATTCGTCAACTCCTCTTTTTTAAATTTCAAAGAAAAGTCAAAATAACTTATCGAAAAAAAGGCTTCCCTAGAAGCACTGGATCAAGAATATTTATTTACAATAATAAACATAAATAAAATAATCCGTATAAATTAACAACAAATACTGAAAACTGAATAAAATGGGTATTTAAGAGGACTTCTGATAGACGTCAGCTTTCATAAAATTATGTAATTGATGTGACGTTATAGAGATCAGATTTGAACATTCCTCAGTAGTCGAGTGGTAAGCACACCATACTCTCGCGCTAGGTCCAGGGTTCGATTCCCAATGAAGAAATTTTTTTTATTGTTAATTTCATTTCTAAATAATTATTCCGCTTGATATGGATAAGTAAAATTATGAGAATTGTTGAAAATTTTGAAATTGAAGTTAAATTACAGTCGAGATTACAGCTTATTAAAATGTTTATTTTCTTGATTTTTTAGGTGGGTCGTAGAAAAAATATACTGTTCGACTCGTGTGGATTGTCCATATCGCACTCGAACGATTGAGCACTCCGCCTACGGCGTCGTGCTCAAACTTCGTCCTCGTGCGATATGGCCATCATATCCACACTAGTTGCACAAACTACTATATTATTAGCACAGAGTACACCATTGTACTCTGTGATATTGGAGAGATATTGCTGTGATATTGCGACTTGCGGTAATACATAGGATCGCAAAGGTAACAGTCATAGATTGAGGTCAGCATTTCGTAAATTGTTTTCCAGGCTTTCATTTCCTAGGATGTGATAAGTAATACAGCATCATCCATATCATTATCAAGTTCTCCAATAGCGGCTACTAAGAGTAGATCTTCCATTTTTGAATTGATAGTTAAACTGAATAAGCAACCATAACCCTAGAAAATTCAAACAAACAATAAACACTTCGCACTCTGCGAAGCTGCTGAGATACGTTTCAATACGTTTTCCCTCACTTCGGACAGAATCGGATAGATCCGGTAGCGGTGGTAGCTGATCGGAAACCTTTCGAGGTTAATTTGTTGTTTAATGATTATAAACTGCTGTTTGCACCGATTACAGTTATCTTTTGGATTAAGCAATTAATGATTAACTTTAACCATTGATAAAAAGTGAAGTGTTTTGCGCCATTTGTGATTAAGGTATTAGTTAGTTAAGTGACAAATATGACAACTATTAGATATTCATAATCATGGACATAGTCTCCATGTTTATAATTGTAAAATTATCCAAACAAAGGTTTGGAGTTTTCAATATGAGCGGAAAGAGAAGATCAACAAATTTCTCACAAAATAAGAAAATAATGTGCTTAGGAATCAAAAGTGCGTTAAGCTGGAAGGATCAGGAACAGGCCTGGACAAATATTGAGAGGGAGTTTAATGCTCAATCAGATAGCTACAGATCTGTAGATGTTTTAATAGTATATTACGTAACGAGTGCGGAAAGTGACATTTTTCACACGAGTGGGAAGTACACTCCAATCTCACGAGTGTGAAAAATCATTTTCGCAGAAGTTATGTACACTATTTTTCCTACGACCACGCTATATACTTTTACCTCGAATCAGGCATGTACAATCTTGCCTTTTTTAAGTAGATGTGAAAGGTTTTACATGTGTGTATTTGTAATTACAGTAATTATAGTTTTGATTATTTACCTTTGAAAGTGACCCAGAAAATTGTGATTTTTTGCGATGAAAAAGAGTGCGGGGTAAATAGACTAGCATTTCAACATTCAATTTGACAGCATTTTTATCAGTACACGTACGGATAAGTTTTTGTTCCGCACGCGTATGAATAAAGGCCACTTTCCATAGAACTAGACAGTGCGATATAGTCACTTTCCTATGTGATCGTGGGAAAAACGATTTTACATAAATAAAAAGAAATAAATAAACCCGTGAATCTGCAGCAAATGATAGGAAAGAATATTTTGCTACTGGGGGCAAAATACCTACATCTGTTATAAAAGATCCAGCATATGAATTAACCTTGGAGATTCTAAATATCAAAATTTTTAAAGGACTAGAAAATAAATTTGATAGTGATAGGATAGTATAGATAGTGAAAATGGATATTCTAATTCATCTTCTATTTGTAGTAAAAGATTTCGCACTACTTTTTTCTGATAAACGAAATCTTTTTCTGAAATTTGCTACATCAATCCCTTCAAAGTGATTTTCCCTCTGATATCTTCTTCTTGGAATCGCAAAGTTCAGCGTGTCCAATATTTCCAGGTCATCTTCATCTTCTTCAAAGCCCATTGAATCCATATTTTATTGATATAGGAATTTATCTCGCAAATTCGCCAAGCAAATCAGTTGATTGTCATATTGACATAGCTCTAATTATTAATAATATACCTTTTCCGTCGACCGTGTATTAACATATGATATTAACGTTCTAAAAACTAGACAAAATCATACATTAATGAGTTCCATTAATGCATTAATCAACGATTTTCTGCAGGCAACCCAACGCACATCTTATATATTGACATTTTGTAGGCAACCAAACATACAATATACCGTCTTAAAAAATAAATCCTAGTATAAAATACTTCTAGTTTTTAACTCACCTACCGTTTTATTTCATTATTCTACAAAATTATAATAATTATTAGTGTTACGACATCCAAAAAAGAATTTAAGAAAAACGAAAACAGTGACATTTGAACCAGCGACCATCTCTGTGACATTCCCATGTTATTATTTATTTTTGACAATCCTTACCTATGAAAGAAAGAAATATTTTTGTCCACGACCACCTAATAATAAATCAATATTTTACCTCCTAACAAAAGGTATATGGTAACCATATATTTACTGTCGTGAATTATGGTTCATAATATCATTGTCTATAAAAAATACACTGGAGTGTATTATGGTCCACAATTCACGACTAGAGATGTGGATACAATATGAAATAAACTATGAAATCTGTGTACCTATTTTGTTCAGGAAATTTGTTTCTGAAATCGTATCGATAAAATATTGTAATTTTTAATATTGATACTTTTCATAACGATATTTTCTAATATTAAGTATTTTAAAACAATATATTTATAACGGTACGTAGTATTGATACTTTACACAGTATCGCCCATCTCTATATATGTCAAATTATTCTATGTAGCTGTCACATTTTGAGGTTAGTAATACCAAATCGTTACTATTTAATCAAATAAATTAACAGTCGTGGACAAAGTATAGTATTCTACTCGCAGTTTATGGCCAATATTCACTCGGGTGACTTGCGCCACTCGCCTGTGGCTCGTAACGCAAACGTCACCCATCATGAATATTGGCATATATATCATAAATTGCTCGTTCAATAATATACCATTATTTATTAAATATTGAGAAAAACGAACACAACTGATACAGTCGACGGAAAAGCTTTGTAACTAACACGAGTATTAAAAGGGCAATTAAAAATCTCAAACATTTACGTTAAATTATCTCGATTGTTAATGGCCTTCATTAATACACTTGTTGGTTAAATTATAGTTAGTTTGTTTAGTGTATGATATAAATTATTCAATAAGGACAGTAGTACATATAAATCTGTAAATATAAATTAAGTAATTGTAAATATAAATTAAAATAAACGTATTCGAAATATTTATACAATTATTCCACTTTCAGCCATTTGCACCAGTCTTAGTAAAGTTGTGGTTAAGTTTTAATTACCAATTAAATTAGAATATTCCTTGCACCATGACATTTATTCTTGAGTTAACGCTATAATTAATAGTTAAATCTTATCCACAGCTAAGGTAGGGTTTATAGTTATTTATATGAAAGTCACTGAATAAACTCTTTATCGATGCGCGATTGCTTTCCAATATAAACACTATAAGCTGTCCCTCTATATGACGACTGATTGACTATCTTCTGTGCAGCGATGCTCAATCTATTTATATCACGTGCTAGTCAGGCAGCAATTAAAGCCCTGAGTGGGTATACCAGCAATTCAGGACTCGCTAATGAATGTCGAGAACGACTTGCTAATCTTGCAAGGCGCAACGTGGTGCGGCTAGAATGGATTCCAGCCCACTCTGGTTTTGAAGGCAACGAGATGGCGGATGCACTGGCTGCGGAAGGGGCGGCAGCTCCCTTCTGCGGCCCGGGCCCGACCCTGGGCTTAACAAAACAAAGAATACGCAAGGAGACGAAGAAGTGGCTGAAGAATCAACACCTCACTCATTGGAATGCTCTGCAGGGTCCTAGACAATCCAAACTTCTACTGAAGGGATGGACTGATGGATACGCTAGGGCAGCTACTGAACTACCAAGGAGTAGGCTAAGGAAGATAGCAGGACTTCTAACAGGGCACTGCTGTATGATAAAACACCTCCACAACTTAGGAGTAGAGGAAAGTTCCCTATGCAGGGGTTGCGGCATGACTGACGAAACGTCAGTCCATGTTCTCCTAGAGTGCCCTCACTGGGCTGTACTACGCAGGCGAATCTTCGGAGTCCCTGTTATGGCCCCTGGAGACACAAGCAGGCATCCACTGAAAAAGGTTGTGGCCTTTATGGAAGGGCTCGGCTTTATGGATGTCTAGGTAGCAGGAATGGCACAATGGGCCCGCCAGTGGCCTCAGTGCCGGAACCTTGGCTTAAGTTTGTCCAGGACAAGGCTCGCCTGCAAACTTAGTAGTAGTAGTAGTGGGTATAATTCTAGAAATCTCTCGTCTGCCGAAGGCACTGGATAGACTAGAACTCTCTGGACGAGTGGGTGGGCGAGGGGTAGGTAGTCTCTAGATTGTTCTCGACTAGTGAGCGGAGGAGTCAGTCGTCTCATGCGGGAATTTCACTGGGACACTTGCGTAACAATATTATTCAGATGATCCTTTAATTGCAAAATATGTGTTCTACAAAAAGGTTGAGATTCACGTCCGAAGATGATTTATGTTTGTTACGCAAAGTTGTTGAACAAAAGATGGCATTACGTATATACCGTCCCAAACATTAGAAACTTTTAGCTTGTCATAAGTTACGTTGACGTAAAGAAATTGCCAAGAAAACAGAAAAACAGAAAACGTAACGTTTCGTTCTGTCTTTTATTGCATAACCTCAAAGTTTTTTTATTTTACCTTTTTACATCTTAAAAAGTAGAATGGGGGCGATATTAAAGAATCCATTGTTGCTAAACGAGGACGATAATGATTTGGATGACCTATTTTTGATGCATATTACACAAACCAATATCAAAGAAGAAGACCTGTAAAATAGCACTAATAGCACGGAATACTGACTTTGGTTGGGATACGGATACGTTTAAGTATACGGAATAGGGTACGTAACAATACGTTCAACGCATCGTATCGACAGAGACGTAGCAAGTCTACACATGCGCAGTTCGTTGCGTATACGGATACGTGAGATATTTAAGACAAGCTAATATGCAACGCGGAGTAAGTAACACACAGCACCTACTCTCCAAATATAATATTTGTAGATGATTGATTCAACACAATAATGTTAGATGTCTTTCAGGACTTAATACTTTATAGCTGAGTACACATGACTCGAAAGTCAAGAAAACATATTCGTATTCTGTGTAAAAATAATTTATTAAATCGCAGAGCGCTTTCGGCTATTAAGCCATCTTCAGTGCTTACCTGTAAGTAAGTAAAAAAATTTGTAGAAAATATAGAAGAAGTGGATTAAAAAATTACTTACTCGTCAGGTAATACAAGAAACTTGGACAACACATTGACGTCATGAATTAAAATTACATTAAAATTAAAATGATCCCCTGTTTAGGGTTTGTTGACTCTAAATTTGGAACATTATTAAAAATTTTCCTTTAAATTATTTTTTCTACAAACGTGTTAAAAATGCCATTTTTAGCACTCCATAGAAGCATTAAAAATGTCACTTTAAGGCACTGAGTGCCATAAAGTCTTTATGGCACTGAGTGCCTTAAAATCTTTATGGCACTGCTGGTAAAAGTGAATTGTCAAATTTTGAAAGCAAACGTCAAAATATTTAGATTTTATTTATTAACATTAATATTAATAGTCAATTTGTGCAATTTGACAAATTAATTTCCTGCACTGCTGTTTTACCATTTTCCGTGGATAAGGAGGAATGATGCGCAAAAAAAATGGAATTTCCAGTCGAGGTTGACACCACAATATCAAATGGTTGCTAAGGTACGTAATATACGATGCAATTTAAAATTATCTCCTTTGGATGTATTAATAAAACTTTTTAAAATTTAATTATTGCATTTTTAAACGTTTGTAGAAAAAATATTGTATGATATACGTGTTAAAAGTACCTTTTAAGGCACTCATGTGAATTGCAGAATTCGCTTCGCTCATTCTGCAAACCTTCACATGCGTGCCTTAAAATTGTACTTTTAACACTTATATCATAAATAACTATTAAAAAAATGAACTCCGAACACGTGTTCATCTAACGGATATTGTAGTGACACTAACTCAATTTCAAAAAATTAAAATATGACAAATGACAGTGAACATAGAACTCAATTAATCCAACAAACGTTCAAAAAGACACTACAGAAATCCTCTATAAATGTCCCAAAACAGACATGTGAACTTCCTAATGAAATTAAAGAAAATTTGATATTAAGGTCTAATGGGAACCTATCAAATTATAAAATTAATGAAAAAGATTGAGGGTCTAATGAGAACCCATTACTGAATCTAATTCAAAATAAAAATTCACATATATGTCAAGGAACATCCAAAAGTTAACAAATCAATTTAAACAATAAAAAAACACAATCAAATAAACATTGTAGTCTGGTTGTAACCAATAACAAATAATTAGTTTTGTTTAGTGTTGTAGACCCTCAATCTTTTTCATTAATTTTATAATTTGATAGGTTCCCATTAGACCTTAATATCAAATTTTCTTTAATTTCACTAGGAAGTTCACATGTCTGTTTTGGGACATTTATAGAGGATTTCTGTAGTGTCTTTTTGAACGTTTGTTGGATTAATTGAGTTCTATGTTCACTGTCATTTGTCATATTTTAATTTTTTGAAATTGAGTTAGTGTCACTACAATATCCGTTAGATGAACACGTGTTCGGAGTTCATTTTTTTAAAATAATTTAAAGGAAAATTTTTAATAATGTTCCAAATTTAGAGTCAACAAACCCTAAACAGGGGATCATTTTAATTTTAATGTAATTTTAATTCATGACGTCAATGTGTTGTCCAAGTTTCTTGTATTACCTGACGAGTAAGTAATTTTTTAATCCACTTCTTCTATATTTTCTACAAATTTTTTTACTTACTTACAGGTAAGCACTGAAGATGGCTTAATAGCCGAAAGCGCTCTGCGATTTAATAAATTATTTTTACACAGAATACGAATATGTTTTCTTGACTTTCAGGACTTGACTTGAAAGGGTAAAAAGAAATAATTGAATTGCTAATATTGTACAATATTACGCGTATCCTGTAAGCTTAATAGTATTTTATGCAACAATCATGTAATGATAGCCATTAAGACACGAGCATGTTGTAGGATACGAAACGAGTCGCAGGCGAGTTTCGTATATAATATGCGAGTGTATTAATGGCCATTACGTGAAAGTTTCATACAATATTTTTTCTACTCCGATTAATAAGAATTATTTAATTAATAATTCATTATAAAAAAACAAGAACATTGAAAGGAACTTCAACAAATATTTGACAGCTGTCAAATTCAGTGTCACTTAATAGGTCTGTTTGCCTACAATAAAAGTGTAGCACTGGAAAATTCAGGTCTATCTGTGAAAAAATGCGTGTAAAATTGCTAAATTTGGGACTATCTATGTATATTGCTAGAAGCATTAATACATACCTAATTAAAATAAATAAAATCGTATAGCTCAGTGCTACACTTTTATTGCAGGGAACAGACCTAATAGGTATAATTAATTCCAGAAATGTCAACCAGGCTATATTAAATATTGTGCGTTTGTCGAATTCCTATTGGCTTAAAAATCTGTATCATAATGAAAATTTGTATCATAATGAATATCATTATGATACAGATTTTAGTCTTTTAATAAGTATATTATAAAACAGAAGTAGAAAAAAATTTAAAAAAGGAGGCGTCTCAATTGGTAGTTCATACCATGGTAGGCGGCAGTGGTGGCAACTTCCACAGACAGAACGCTATACGTTTAGTTCTCTTATTTATTTCTCTATGGGTGTGCTCACACTCTGTTTCACACAAAACATTTTCATACCATCATTATCAAATATTCTGTGCTGGGACTCTGCACACTTTAGAATTCTATTATCGACTCTATTCTACACGAATTGGACCCAGTGACACCTACGGCCTGACGACTTCGACAATTGCGGAACTAGCCAAACGTTACAACCATGCTCAATCCCTTGAGAGATGGGAGGGCATCAAAGGATGCAGTTTTGCCAGGATCACCCTGGGCGACCCTGGGAAGATGGCGCCGAAGAAATATTTGGCGATGACCAGGAAAAACCAACGTATAACAGTGGGATTTCTGACTGGTCACTGTCAACTAAGAAAACACCTCCATACTATGGGGCTAGTGGACACACCTCTATGCAGGATGTGTGAATAGGAAGATGAAACTGTCAGGCATGTCCTATGCGAGTGTCCGGAGTTATATCGTCAATAAGAGAGTGTGTGTTCAGTGAGTCTTGGCCTACACTTGCCGATATAAAGGAAATGTCTCCTAGTGACCTGTCCACCTTCCTGAGAAGGACAGGATGGACGATGACCTAGGAGGACAGCTCCTCGGGAGGATGTACAATGGGTCACATGTTGCCTAAGTGCTGTGAGCCTACACTCGCCCTCTCTACTCTACACATACAGATATTCTACACGACTTGTCGACAAAAGTGATAGTTATTAATTGATATCGTTTTCTACGATTTCCTCCTACATTTTCAAATATCGGCTGCGCACTTTTGGGACACGTTGCCTATTTAAGAAATAATTTTTAAGACTTTGTGGCACGGACATCAAAAAAGGTTCGCCATCCCTGTCAGTATATTCCATTCCACTGGTCTACATCTCAGTAAAGTAGTTTTTTTTCACTTGCTGAGTAAAAACTGCGTTAAAAATAGACATGGTCACGGTTGAGTTGCTTTTCGAGCAATGGAAATAAACTTAAATGCAGCAGTAATAAATGATCAAATGGCACTAACTAGCAATGTCTTCGACTTTGCATAATAATCTGGTTATAATATTTTCAAATTTCGGAATCATATGTTATTGCAGTGATAAATCTATTTTACCGCCATAATTATTTATAGAAACTCGAGTTGATATTATTATCAGAAAACTAAAAACGGAAAACTAAAGCAACATGGTTTAATCTAACAAATAAATAGGTATTTACTGTTAGGGACAATTCTGAGTCAAATTTATTCTAATATACAGTGATGGCAATCTAATAATAGCCATGATGCAACACGTTGTCTGTTCAAGGTTCAAGGCTTGTATGCTGCCAGTGCAGATTATTATATTTTTGACAGAAATTCCTTTTCTTGTTGTTTTTTTTTGTAGACTCCACATCCTTAACCTTGAGATTTTTAATTACAAACTTGTGCTCAATAGCATAACTGACCGCCTGTAGGTAGAGCGATGAGCGTTTCTCGTCTCTATTCACCGACTCCTATTCCAGGGTTTACACCAGCCGTGCACAATCGTAACATGGATATAAACGCAAGTCCAGAGTGGTCAGACCAGTTATTAATTCAATAGAGGAGTTCAGTCCAGAGATAATATGTTCAGTCTAAAATGGTTTTTTCTGACAAGAATGACAGTTAGGTCTACCGTTCAAAACACAAGATTTTTCATGTTTTGAACGGTAGACTTTTATTAATAAAATAAAGCAATATATATGTTCGCAATGATACAAAACATGCAAAATCTTATGTTTTGAACGGTAGACTTTAACTGTCATTCTTGTCAGACTGAACTCCTCCATTCCATAGCAGCGGCTGGTTCTGTGCTCATGGATCCTGTAATGCTCTGCTTTCTAGGTGAGAGTTTCATGTCAGCTTCCTGCCTGATAATTTTCTTTTCCTGGCTGAAAAGGACCATCTCAGTCTTCTTGTGGTTGATAGACAGTAAGTGTTCCTCACATTATGTTTCTATCAATTTGAGCCCATCCTGCGCTCTATTGCATAGTGTGTTCTCAAATGTGCCAGTCTGCAAGATAACTATGCCAATTATTGTTATGCCCATTATTGTTCATGTGTTTAATCAGGGTATATGAGACTATGTTCCAAAGGAGTGATGAGACCCCTCCCTGTCAACATCCCCTAATCAGTCCTCTAAGATATTCCTGTCCAAGCTCTAAGTTACAGGTTCCTTTTAAAATTACAGTTATCTTTTATTAGTTCTTCTAAAAGAGATAGGTGGACAATAGTCGTTACAAGATGTGTTCCGTTAAAACAGAAGTGTCTAGTCATTCGGTAATAGTGGCAACGTACCTGTTTTCAAAATACTTAATCTACATTTTATTAAATTCAGCTCTTTATAATATTGTGGTTTACACAACGCTGGCTGGATGTCCTATAGGATAGGAGGCCATAATAATTTAAAAGAAAAAGAAGACTGTAGTTTACTAAAAAAAGATGTTGAATGGATTCTTGATATTTTTCGTTTTCTGTAGCTCCTGTTATTGTTGAAATAAAAATAGTAGCAATGAAAATGTTTCCATTTCCTAACTTTTTCACTAATTATAATTTTCAGGTCCTTTCTTACTGACGCATTTGCTGCTGCCTCTGTTGGAAAAATCTGATAACGGCAGGGTCATAAACGTATCAGCTTTGGCTCACTTCAATGGGAAATTAAATCTTGTCGATGATACGTTCGGTAAAATTTCTTCACCGCAAGAAGCATTTGCCGAAAGTAAATTAGCTTTGACCATTTTTACCAAATACATGGCGCAGTTATATAAACGTAAGTATATTTAGGCCCGGTTCAACTGTGGTTTTGCGTTGAACCGAGTTTAATTGCAAATTTTTGTTGTAAGTACTACTGATCTGTGGTTTAAATAGAAGTTCACGTGAACAATCCTCGAAGAGCGTTCAAAGGCAGTTCAAGAGGGTTTTGGCATTTGACATTGAGCTGTTAACCTCAAAAAGAGAGGTTGAATATCTGATAATTCATTATTTCAATCAAAATGAACGAATTATTAGAAGAATTAACCGATGATGAGGTTTTTTTACAAATTTTGAATGGTTATTTACATCCTAGAAGACCGCAAACCTTTATAAATAGACTCAGTCATTTTGAAATATCATAAGTAACATTACACCACGTACGTTATGTATAATAAGATTATACGGTATATACGCGCCAATCAACACTGTCAATATTCAGTTAACGATCAAGTTTGGGAAGGGGCATTAAAATTTCGGATGAAAATCGTAGCTCAGTGCGACCAACCTGACCTGAACGGCGTTCAACAAAACTAATGTTGATCTTGCACTCTACAATGAAAACCAAAATGAACTCGGTTCAAAGTTGAGTTAAACTAACGTTCACCTGTGACATCTACAACCGGCCCTTACTGTCTTTAAGTGATCTTGATAGAAGAAAAGTGCATTATTTGCAAATAGAAAAAATTGGTTCAGGAAAAAAAATGGATGTATCAGAAGAGTAATAGAGGAAGTTCAGTCTAAGATCAGTGTTGCCTACAGAAAGGCAACACTGACTGACAAGAATGACAGTTGAGGTCTACCATTAAAAAAAAATTTTGCATGTTTTTTATCATTGCGAACATCTATATTGCTTTATTAATATAATGAATACAACCCGAAGGGTATATCTTGAAATTAAAAATGATTTTTTAGATGAATACTCAACATATCAGAGGCCAATAATTCTAGGAACTCTTGGCATGTCACCATTTCATTTCTGTTATTCAGTCACTAGCTCTGTTAAATGTCAGCGAAAAAAGTAATTAGAAGAATAGAGATACAGCTAACTAGAAACGCAACAAAAATCTAATCGAAAAATGGACATACACAATTAAACGAAAATCAACAAAAATAATTATAGTAGACATTTGACATAACTAGTGACTGAATAGAGACTTTTAGCTTGTCTTAAATTTCTCATGTATCCGTATACGTAACGAACTGCGCAGGTGTAGACCCCGATATGTTGAGTATTCAGCTAATGCGCGATGAGCATTCGGTCATTATCGGGAAATAAATCCACACCCTAGCTGGAATTAAATACACGCCTCTATGACCGCGAATAATTATCTTTCTCTCTCTTTCAACTGTTTTTCTGTCGTTCTTGTGTAATCCGAGATTCGAATGTAATTTTCGCAATCTGTAGATGTTCGCAATGATAGAAACCATGCAAAAATCTTGTTTTGAATGCTAGACCTTAACTGTGATTCTTGTCAGAAAAAATCACTTTTTGTTGGCCATACTGACCTTAGACTGAACTTCTTTATTAGGAGCTCTGTATGTACAGATTGCGAAAATTCTATTCGCGAAATACAATTGTACGTACGTATTGTACGTACCTACCTTTCTCTTGAATCCTTTGGCAATAATTCTGATGAAGCAGTATTCACTGCCTCCACCAGAAATGAAAAAACTCATCATTACTTATCATTTTACTCTCGAGGTCACCAGCAAACTTTATTAGCGGTAAGGTATAACATAATTGCAAAGTGTATTATGTTTATTTCGATGAATGAAAGAAAAAATATGAAAAACTATCCAAAATGTATTGAAACTTTGCACAAATGATTTATGATATATTTCAACACTCAATTATATTTTGGCTTCCAAAATGTACCATAAACATCTTTTAATGTATCAACTTGTCAACGCCGATTTTTAACGTCAATTTTGCAAGATGTATGCTATCAAAATATTCTAATTTGATGAACCCTTAGTTGTGGTCTATTAGACCTTGATCATTTCGATTATATTAATGTGTACTAATCAAATTGAACAAATAGAAAATTTGACATTAGTTACACCAAAAAAATAACGTTTAACGTCGTTCACAGGTTATGGCTTCAAAAAATAAAATTATTAAAAGTGATATCCGCTATTTTAGAAAGACTGCGCTTGCTCAGTTTAACGTTTAGCGTTAACGTATGTCAAAATTTTATGTGGCTTAAAATCTCTCTGTCGTACGTACTTTATACCCGTGCGAACATAAAGTTCACTTTATGGCCCGCGCGGGCATAAAGAGGAATAATTTTTAAATATCTTCTACGTGTAGTTTGCTTGCATTCAATTTCCAATTTTTCGTATTCCATGTCGTAAGCTTCTTTAGACTTTTTTGACAACAGATTTTCAGATACTTCTTTGCTTTTTCGATAATTTCGTCTGGAATTCCAATATTTTCGTTCATTTTGACTTTTAATTTTGATACATAAAAATTATGGTGCTTTTATGACATTTACGTTTGTCAACATTCACCTAGCAACTATAAATAGTGTCTACTTACTATCATAAAATGACCATGTTATTTGAGAGTTTTCGAAGCCGCTTAAAAAGCACTCCGATTAACGCTATTTGACAACTTTGACATACGGTATATCACTTAACGTATACCGTTCCCGTACACCACCGGTATCTTACGGACGGTGGACATAGCGGTTGCATTAACGAAAAGACCACGGAAAGACGAAAAATCTAACCTCAATTCAATGAGTGATGTCTGTATTCTGTATGTTGTCTCTGGTATCTGTTTTTTTGCGAATTGCGATAGCGCATACTATCCATAATTATCATGCTATCAATTAATAGTAGTAACTTGAACAATTTCAAAAGAAGTAGGATTCAGTTCTCTGACGAAGACAATCAGATTTTGCTAACTAAAATTTTGGCAAACAACCCTTTACATATCCCTCAAAATGGATCATAATTCACTCAAATTTCTGCAAACTCATGCCTTTTGCTAATAGAAACAAATCTAATAATATTGTAACTAACAAAAACTTTTGTTACCGTTACCGTTGGGGCGCAGAAGGTTCGAAAACTTATATATGTTTATCTGTCAAAATAGTCGGGAGGTTAGATTTATGTTAACCGCTACCGTCTCAGTATATGTACGTTTTCGAAAACTCTCTATTATTTCAAACCGGATTTTTTTTTAAATACTGATTTTTATTGAGATTGGATTGCAATAACGAACTAGCACGACACAAAAGTTTGTATGTACCAAGGGCATAAACAGATGTGTATACCCTCGTGCGACTTACAAATCCTCGTGTTTGTAAGACGTCGCCCTCAGGGCATAAACATCTTTTTATACCCTTGGTATCTACATAAATAATTATTACGAATTTAAAAGCACCGGCCCTTACTTGTGACTGAAATTACGCGATTTTTTCAAAATCAATTCACATCTGTCGAATTTTAAGCGATTTGCGAAAAAATAGTATGCTTTCTTCGTAGGAAATGCCACATTTCTGGACTTTGTGTTACTAAGTCGTCCAGGAATGTTATGTTTTTCCTACTAGCTAATAAACAAGTACCTACTATTGTTTGTCGTAGATACCAACATAACCTTTAACTCAGTAAGTCCAGGTCTAGTGAGAGACACAGGCCATATAGCAAATTATTCATCGTTGGGAAAATCATTTTTTACCCGATTGTCAGTATGGCCTTGGATATGGTTATTTTTAAAAACTCCCAAACAGGGTTGCCAAACTATCATCTACCTCGCTATAGAACCGAGATTACATAAAGTCTCCGGCTGTTATTTCAGGTAACTATCTCACTTCTCACTATTTCAGCATTTTTTATCATACCGGGTTTTAACACTTGAAAATAAGTGTTTTTGAATGCTTGTTTCTTTTTACACACTTCGGCTTCAATCGGAAATCTCTAATACCACATTTTCGAACGCATGGCATAATCATACAAATTTACTTGTTTTGTAATAAAACATTGATAATGTGTATAAATTTATATTACAAGACCACCATAAAGCTCTAATTTGATGTCAAGTTACTTCTTGTAGGAGCGAGGGGCTTGTTGTAACAGTTTTCATTAAAACTAATATATCTTGAAATCTATTGATTAAATTTCAACTAAATAAAGATGGATGAATACTGTAACTCTTTCTCTACCAAATCAAGTAAAAATAATACCATACCTAAGTATTGGTCATTATTTTACAATCAATTATTTTCTAGAAGAAGTGCGGTGTTACAACTTACCTCGTGCTTGGGGCATAAAACATCTACCGGGGCAAGTAGTAACGACAAAAAAAAACGACAATAATACTTCTAATCATTTATTCTTTGTTTTTTTTTAAATTGACATCTTTCTAAAGTAAGTATTACGTAATTCTTATCAAAAATCAACTCAAATACATTTTTTTAGTAATCAACACTTTTATTTAGTTAAACACTACTTATAATCATCATGGTACTTTTAAATCCCAGTAAGTAATTACATTATTCAAGGTATGCTCGTAATTATCTCTTCTTAATAGCTATCTAACAAAGTATTATACTTATGTAAGAATCAACATTTGGTGGCATGTAGTAACACGTTACAACAAGCCCCGGGATTTTGTTACAACTAACCCTATTAACAGGTATGATTTTCAACATTTATCAAGATAACTATTTAAACAATTTAGCAATCATAAAAACTGTTACACATTATCAGAGATAGATAAATTTGAATGGAAATAAGATATAGAAAGTTTGAAATTATTCAATATTAAATACGCAAGCCGAAATTTTACGATAGTACAATTTTATATTACCTGGCAGAAATAAAGCACGTGCACACTTCCCCTCAATGCACCGGCCGGCAGGACATTGGCTATGGCAACATGATGCGGCGCGGTTTATAGGTTAAATCGAGTCAAAGAAATACTTTAATAGCGTTTAAGATCCTAGTGAAAAGGGGCTGTTACTACTTACCCCTGTTACAACAAGCCCTCGCTCCCCTAATGTATTTTTTACGAAACTTTAGAGTTAGTAGATTCTTGATCAAAAGTTTTATTATATAGATATTTTTTTTCATTTATCTTTGAATATTTTTGTTTTTAAAGCATTTTCTTATAATATCTTCAACTTTTGACAAGCAGTTTATTTACAAGTTTCATCATTCATAATATAATTTTTCTAAAATCTGATATAATTTTGCAAAAATACACAGTTAGACCTGGGTGTTTAAATTTTTTGTTACATTTACCCAACTGAAGATTAATTTCAAAGTAAAATCGGAAATTGAGAATAATATTTCACTGTATAATAATGGTTTTACGGTACTTATTTACGGGACACCCTGTATAATTATTTTTAATTGTACAATTAAAATATATTTTTCATTAAGAGACAGTCAATATATCTGTTATGGCTATTTAAGTACTTGAAAGATCCCTAAATTTGAACATATTTAGTGATAAAATTGAAGTATAGGAGTAGAAAAAATAGCATTCCAGTTTCTATTAAGTGTCGTAATTTTCACACTGTTATCTTTATAGTCATCATCAATTTCTCATTGCATAATTTACTAATTATTATTGTTTTTAGCGATTGTGAAATAAAAGAGCCCGCGGATGTCGTCAATGACATAACCGTCGCCAAAAATTTGTACGAAAAATCTTGCAAAGCAGTCAAATTGGATTTGAACGACGTAACAACAGCACAACGTACAAAATAACGTAACAACTTTTTGATATTCGATAAAATCTCAGTAGGTATACATTACCTGAATAATGTGAATTAAGTAGTATATTATGTAATAATATAATTTGTTTACGAGGAATTATAAATTAAAAATATATGTGACTAAAACAAATACATACTTCTAATTTGAGTAACAATCTCATTGAATGAATCTAATCTTGTCATTATAAACACACGTAGACACAGCCTAATATAAACACGTAGATATAATATAGACTCATTATCACCATTTGTTTGTGTCAAGGTTGTCTCAGATAAATTTTCTATCCAGTAGCGTAGACAAATATAAGGTGTATAAGCACGTAAATCATGTAAATGACATATGTTAAGAATTGTTTTCAAAATATGACATCTGAGTTGTCAAAAGTAACAGATAAAATTTTCGTCGACATTAGTTAAGAAATACGTTAATGACGTCAAAATTCCGTCTCAACCATTTCATGAATTAGAGATCAAGATGGACAATGTATGACGTAACGGCAAAGAATGGTTGAACATTATTCAATAGCATTTTTGGTGTGCGTCATCGTTTGTGACGTATAGCCGGGTTTTGGGTATGTTGTTTATTTTATTTGCTATTTTGACCTAACCTTCAATTTGATGAATAAAATCATCAGTCAAATTCGAAAAGGATATAAAATTCTAAATTACCAGCTTCTTTTTCTAACTGAAAATAGGTACTTGAGAACTTTCAAAATGCTAATATTTTTTCGTAAATCTAGGCATATTTTTGTATGATTCAAATAAATATAACAATAAGAGTACTACTACTACTAAGTTTGCAGGCGAACCTTGTCCTGGACAAACTCAAGCCAAGGTTCCGGCACTGAGGCCACTGGCGGGCCCATTGTGCCATTCCTGCTACCTAGACATCCATGAAGCCGAGCCCTTCAATAAAGGCCACAACCTTTTTCAATGGATGCCTGCTTGTGTCTCCAGGGGCCAAAACAGGGACTCCGAAGATTCGCCTGCGTAGTACAGCCCAGTGTGGACACTCTAGGAGAACATGGACTGACGTTTCGTCAGTCATGCCGCAACCCCTGCATAGGGAACTTTCCTCTACTCCTAAGTTGTGGAGGTGTTTCATCATACAGCAGTGCCCCGTTAGGAGTCCTGCTATCTTCCTTAGCCTACTTCTTGGTAGTTCAGTAGCTGCTCTAGCGTGTCCATCAGTCCATCCCTTCAGTAAAAGTTTGGATTGCCTAGGACCCTGCAGAGCATTCCAATGAGCGAGGTGCTGATTCTTCAGCCACTTCTTCGACTCCTTGCGTATTCTTTGTTTTGTTAGGCCCAAGGTCGGGCCCGGGCCGCAGAAGGGAGCTGCCGCCCCCTCCGCAGCCAGTGCATCCGCCATCTCGTTGCCTTCAAAACCAGAGTGGGCTGGAATCCATTCTAGCCGCACCACATTGCGCCTTGCAAGATTAGCAAGTCGTTCTCGACATTCATTAGCGAGTCCTGAGTTGCTGGTGCACCCACTCAGGGCTTTAATTGCTGCCTGACTGTCGGAGTATATGGTTATGCGTCGATCCACATAACCTCTGTCTAGGTTTATCTGCGCACATTCCAAGATAGCATATATCTCGGCCTGATATGCAGATACACCATCACCCAATGGTACACGAACTTGTGTTCTTGGGTTCCTAGAGTAAATTCCAGCCCCTGCTCTATCACCGGAGCATGAGCCATCTGTGTACCAGACAGTCCCATTAGGCTGTGTATTCCTCTCTTTTTCCCAGGATTCTCTATCCCGGATCATGGCCCTGTACGGAGTTGCGAAGTAGTACTTTCGCAGGCATTCGTCAGGTGCTCGAGCCAGAACTGGAATATCTTCCAGAAGCCGGAGCTTCTTGACGTGCCTGTACTCTTCCCCTCTCCGCACGTATCCCAGCTGTTTTAAGCGCAGAAAAGCCCTCCCCGCCTCAGCCTCGATCACATGGTGAAGAGGCCGAAGACCAAGGATCACTTCCATCGCAGCAGTTGGTGTAGTTCTCATGCAGCCAGTTGCCCCCAAACTGACCACCCTTTGAAGGCGTGTCAGTTGCGATCTAGCCGTCACCAAGGTTACCCTCGGCCACCAGACCAGAGCCGCATATGTGAGCATAGGCAGCATGATCACTCTATAAAACCATATGATCGTTTTGGGGGTCAGTCCCCACTTCGGACCAATGGCTCTCCTACAGGCCCAATACGTGTTTGTCACCTTGCTTAGGCGACTGTCAAGATGAGCCTTCCATGTCAGTGATTTATCAAGGATCACTCCCAGATACTTCACCTGCTCAACCACAGGCAGTGGTACTCCATCAAGATTCAGACCCTCAGGTCTTACACCTCTTTTTTTGGTGAAAGCAACTATCTCAGCCTTGGCAGGATTTACTGCAAGTCCGTGTTCGTTACACCACCCATGTACCCTATTCAGAGCCCTTTGCATGAGGTCCCTGAGAACGGTAATATGCCTTCCAACAACAAGGACAACGATATCATCGGCATACCCAATCGTTAGAAAGCCCTCACCGTTTAAAAGAGTTATTAGCTCGTCAATGACTAGGTTCCACAATGTGGGCGAGAGAACACCCCCTTGCGGACATCCTCTAGCGACGATCACTTTTGCCACATGGTCCTTTCCATGTGGCCTCTACTGTACGATTGCCCAACATGGCCCCAAGCCAGTGAGTGATCATTGGCTCTATTCCATGATTTGTCGCAGCCCTACAAATAGATTCTACAGGGGTACTGTCAAACGCCCCCTGTATATCCAAAAAAGCTCCCAGGGCGATCATGCCATTTTCCAGCATGATCGTAATATCGCAATAAGAGTAATATTCACTTTTCATAAATAATAATTGACCAAACGACAGACATGACGAGAACTGTCAATGGGACAATAGAAAAAGACGTAAGACACATTGCCAATACCACGGAATACTATAACGGAAGAGTCTCTTGCCATAGAACAATAAGTACGCGCAGCTTTTGTGCGCAGTGACAGTCTATCGAAAATAGGATCACATTTCAACGTTGCCTAGATTGTTGTTTCTTTTTATCTCGTTAGGAAGTGTTAGGAAGCTGTCTACATGGAAGATGTTGTATTGGAGCAGGATCAGACACTTGCTCTGGATTTTTAGTTTATTTAAATGTTTATGTTTGTCATAAATTATCACGAAACTGACACAAGAATGACAGATGAGTGCAATAAAAATGTTATTGCACTAGTGCAAAAAAGAACCACTTTTTTTATTAAATGAGTTTCACAAAAGTGTTGTTTTTTGCATAAATGTAGAAAAAAAAATTTATAAAGTGCATTAAGACAATATAATATTAAAAAATGATGGTAGAGAGTAGTTTTTATTACTTCCACATCACAAATTGTGCTATTTAAGACTAAAATGTCCCAAAACGTGTGAAAAAACTAATTTAATCGAGCAGAAAAATGTGTCGTTAGTTCTCTCGAGAACTTATCAAATTTTTAATCAATTGAGCTTTTAACTGAAAATTTGGTACATGGGTGATTATATATACATACAATATACTTGTTAAAAAATCGAGTAATATGTCGTTTTACAATTGACATTTATACTAGGTATATGACAGTATAGTTATTCTGGGAATAAAGTTATACCAGAGTTTATACCTAGTATAAAACTAGTTAGTTTTACAATTACAATATAGCAATTCTAGGAGTAACGTAAAAGTAGTTCATATAAATTGACATCTCTTGACAGTCCTGTCATATCTGTGATATTTTTCTTCGTTGAGAGAGTATATTTATTATTTTAAAATGAATTTGAATGATCTTCCAATATTTGAATCTTCCGACGAAGAAGATATTTCCATTTCGGTTGCACTAAAATTGATACAACGCTTTCTCTTTCGCTTTCAACAGACATAATTTTATTTATGTCACTTTTTGAGGTTATCCGTAGAGTAACCGACTTATCTGTCTGTTCGACGACGGTATGGCATATTCCAGTCTTTTCGAGAATCTTATTCTACTGTCAAACTTATACCTGCTTTGTAAAACGCTAGATTACATCTTATACCGAGAGTAAGCTTACTCCTAGTTTATACCACTATTGTAAAACCGGCCCTTAATCACAACATTCAAGTGTCATTCAAATTTTGTCTGACATAGATCAAAGGAGCCGATGGAGAGAAACCCTTCCGGTGCCAATACGAAAGGTACGTCTGCATTCTATTTTTTATGTCCAGCTTGATAGGTCACGTTTGCACGAAATCCTAACATCAACTGTAATCAAATTTTTTAGGGTATTAAAAAGGTTATTATGGTTCATACAACAGCCTTTTTGGTGTGCGTCATCGTTTGTGACGTATATTCGGGTTTTGGGTATGTCGTTTATTTTATTTGCTATTTTGGCACATATCTAACCCTAAATTTGATAAATAAAATCATCAGGATCGCATTCAGCAAAATTGGACAAGGTTACGAAATTAATAGTTACCAGCTTCTTTTTCTAACTGAATATACTTGAGAACTTTCAAAATGCTAATGTTTTCCGTGTATCTAGGCATATTTTTGTAATATTCGACTAAATATAACAATAATATTCATATTAACTTTTCATAAATAATAATTGACCGTGAACAACAAAGTACAGACCTGATAAGAACTGTCAGTGGGACAATAGAAAAAGATGTCAGACTCATTAACAATACGAAAGGTTATCTGCATGCCTATTTTAAATAAAGAAATTTCTCACGATTGATAGGTCGCGCTTGCGCTTGATCTGAACATCAACCAATCAAATTTTGGTAAGTCAATGATTAGGATTGACGTTTGTAATAAATTTAAACGAATCATTATTGCAATATATTGATTGGGATTAATCAAAGACCTGACTTTTTTTCCATTACTTTCCACGTAATGTGTTAGAAAGACATTAACAAACGATGACGCACACCAAAAAGGCTGTTGTATGAAGCATATATGAATTGTATACAGTGTGGAACAGCCAAATGGAATAAATTCGATAACGAATAAATGAGAGCGTGTGAAAAATGGTTGAACACGTCGATTTGTATTTTTAGATGCGCCTTTTTTTCCAAAAAAATTATTATATAGGGTGGGTCATGTGATAGTGGCCGATACCAACTTTCTCATTTCTCCTGTATATTATTAGCTTTTTGGATTCGTCAGAAAATTCTAGACATAATTCATGTACAATGTCCCATACCTATCTTCAACTGTTTCAGAAATATTAAGTGTTCTCAGGTGTAGTAGAAAAATTAACATCAAATAGTTATTTGCTTAACTAGGCAGTCAATCTACTTTGCTGCCGAGTTGAACATATAATTTGTTCTCCGATTGTTCATAATGATATAGGAGGATATTTTATTTGCAAATTATTACAATTCCCACAATGTCTTCATTTTTCCTGTAGTGTTCAATTAAAATAAAATTTGATAGAAATCGCAGTTGTTGGAATTGCTGGTTACTATGGAAATGTCCATAATAAGTATAGTTTGACAATTCATGAAATTTCCGACAGTTGTGCGAAAAAATATCGGTATATTTAAATTATTATATAATGGACAGTGTAGTAATTTTACCATCAATGTTGATAACAACTAAACATATGTTTTTAAATTCTTGTTAAAAGTGTTATGTAATAATTGCTAATAGATGTTTACGTCAAATGTTTTATTCCAATTGAGTATAATCACTTTGCTGCCTAGGCAGGAAAAGTAATACTTTGCTGATTGATATGTGTCAGCAAAATTAATATTTGCTGCCAATCGGAGAAACAATAGTTATTTGTTTAACTAGGCAGTCAATCTACTTTGCTGCCAAGTTGAACATATAATTTTTTCTCCGATTGTTCATGAAGATATTGTATTTGCAAATTATAACAATTCCCACAATCTCTTTATTTTGGTTGGTTGCTATGGAAATGTATAATCACAGGCAGCAAAGTAATCACTTTGCTGCCTAGGCAGGAAAGTAACCAAAATAAAGAGATTGTGGGAATTGAAATAATTTGCAAATACAACTTATGAACAATCGGAGAAAAAATTATATGTTCAACTTGGCAGCAAAGTAGATTGACTGCCTAGTTAAACAAATAACTATTCTTTCACAAATTCGCTCACTTTTACTTATTTCCCATTTAGCTCTTAATATCGAGAAAATAAGCAAAAACCATAAATGCGTTCCTTTTTACTGATATGAAATAAAAAAAATACAAAAACAGTTTTGTTTATTTTCGTATAAAACTCATAGCCGCAACTTGTCTGTCGATGATACGAAATTGGATTTTATGCTTGAGTTTCAAGAAAACCCACATAATTCTGGTCGAAAACCAGCCTCACTGTTCAACATTAGCCACACATCAATTTTTCGAATATTGAAGGAAAGTAAAATTCGTCCCTATTAAATTAATGATGCCAACACAGGAGCTAATGGAAGACGATTTCGGCAGGAGAACGTATTTTTGTGAACAAATGTTAGATAACAATATGATGCAATTAGAAGATATTTGTTTTCTATTGAGAGCACATTTACACTTTACGGTCATGTTAATCGTCAAAATTGCCGATATTGGGCTGATGAGAATCCTCACTGGATGAGATAGGAACATACGTAACATCCTGAAAAAGTTGATGTTTAGACAGGAATTGTTGGAAATCATATCGTAGGTCCCTTTTTCATTGATAGCAGCTTGAATGAAGATAAATATTTAGAACTGCCCCCAACTTTGACAAACTTATATCCTGATCCAGCAAACCCACAAGTTCCTGCCAATATACTATGGTTTCAGCAAGATGACCGGAGCTCCGCCCCATTACCAAATCAATGTCCGGCAGTACCTGAACCAAAATATTCCAAATCGGTGGATCTGACGCCATTAGACTTCTTTTTGTAAGGATATGTCAAAAGTATTGAATACCAAACTAAACCACTCAACTTAGTTGACTTAAAAAGACGAATCTCGCTTGCGATTAGATCAGTCACGCCTGAGATGTTGAGTATCGTTAGAAGACATCTCTATACCAGATAAGAATGTTCCGAAGACGTTCGCGGCGAACGTTTTGAAAATCTCTTAAATTGAAATTAATGTTTTTTTGTTTTTTTTACATTATTTGTGAAATAAAGTAATAATATGCAGGGGGCTGTATTTAAAATAAGAAAGTTGGTATCGGCCACTATCACATGACACATATATATACAGGGTGTCCCACGACGTTTTGACAGTCCAATTTCTCGAAAACTGTTCATATGACATGTATGAAATTTGGCAGATATAAACAGTCGAAACTGATGCTTATATTTATTATAAGATGACCCACGTTTTTCCTGTCATTTCGGGTCACGTGATCCTAACATAACTTTTTTAAATGGGACAACCGGTATATTAAAATTTTGGATATATCATTTAAAAACAAATTCAACGATACCACACTTGTCATCATTGTATTGTGCAGTAATGATAATAGGGGCAATTAAATGAACATCTGTATAAATTATTTTATTAAAAAACGTAACATATAGGGAATTAAAAAGTACAAGTAATTAAAGAAATTGTTCAAATTGATGACCATGTACATTGACACAATGTTCAAACTTTGTTAAAAGATTTCTTGTAAGTGATGCTGTAATCATTGCGGGTGTTACGGTCCGACATGCCTGTGTTATTTTATTCTTCAAATCATCGAAATCAATCGGGGGTGTGACATAAACTAGACCTTTTAAGTAACCCCAGAGAAAGAAATCTAAGGGTGTAATATCCGGGGAACGGGGCGGCCACAGAATCGCACCATTTCGACCAATCCATTTTTCAGGAAATGTGTTGTTAAGATATTCTCTAACTGGCCCAAAAAAGTGAGGAGATGCTCCATCTTGCTGCCACCACATTGTTTGCCTTTCATGTAAGGGAATATCTTCAAGTAATTCTGGTAGAGTATTTTGAATAAAATCTAAGTATCTTTGCCCCGTTAATGTTCCTTCATAAAAATAGGGACCAATCAACCGACCGTTGAATAAACCGCACCAAACATTGATTCCCCATTTTGTTTGAAAATTGGTTTCACGCATCCACTTTGGATTCTATCCTGCGACCAATAATGACAATTATGGCGATTAACGATACCATTGTTATGAAATCGCTCCATAATATTTTTTATAAAAAACAAGGGTCATCATTAATGTGTACTATTAACATTTCAGAAATAAAATTTATTCTCCTTTCCGGACCTGCAGGAACTAAACCTTGTGTTAAATGTATTTTATAAGGATGGTATTTGTGATTTTTCAATACTCTTTGTATTGAACTTCTACTTATTTGTAATTCTTGTTCGAGAAATCGTATTGAGGTGTGTGGATTCACCTGAAGATAAGCCAAAATATTTATCACATTGTCATCTGCAGTCTGAACGGTCTTTTGACGAGGAACTTGATTTTTACCGCTTGGAAAAGAACCATTTCTTAGCTTCGGTTCGACATAGACAAAAGTATTTTTGCTTGTAGTTATTCTATAAGGAAAACGATTTCTGTACAAACCTTGAGCATGAGTTTTGTTTTTTCCACATTCTCCATAAATAAGTAGCATGTCAACATATTCATCGTAAGTAAATATCGAAGGCATTATATTTACTTATTATTACAGTGTCTTCACAAAAATATAACTAATAATGACAAGTTCCTGAATAAAATTCACCTAACAATAATGAATGACAACCTATGTTGTTGATACTATTGTTTCACAACCACCTAAATTTTTGAGTGCAAAAAATATTACTTTAATAAATTTAATAAAAATAAATATCTCCTATTATCATCACTGCACAATACAATGATGACAAGTGTGGTATATCGTTGAATTTGTTTTTAAATGATAGATCCAAAATTTTAATGTTATACCGGTTGTCCCATTTAAAAAAGTTATCTTGGGGTCACGTGACCCGAAATGACAAGAAAAACGTAAGTCATTTTATAATAAATATAAGCATCAGTTTCGACTGTTTATATCTGCCAAATTTCATACATGTCATATGAACAGTTTTCGAGAAATTGGACTGTCAAAACGTCGTGGGACACCCTGTATATTTTTTTGTTAAATGCTCATCTAAAATTACAAATCGAAGAGTCCAAGCGTTTTTCCCAACACGCTCTCATTTATTCGTAATCGATTTTATTCCATTTGGCTGTTCAACACTGTATACACGTTTATTGTTTGAAACATTCAATTTTTTATTCAAATTATATTACCTAATATTACCCACCGCTGCATTTCATTTAGCTTAGCGATACCTGCCTACGTTTATCGATAGAATGTGTAAACTTCCTATAGACTTTATTTTCAAGATGTATGTAATTACGAGTTGAGTTATTGTTTTTAAAAAGAATATAAAAAGTGATCTGAATGAATAAGGTGGTTCGGATAGATTGAAAACCCGAGTATGTTACCCTATTTTGCAAAAGGAGAAGTAGTCAAAGGATTTGGACGCGGTTCAAAAGAATTAGGATGTCCGACGGCGAATCTATCCCAAGATGTAGTCGACAATCTACCTGTGGACTTTAAACCGGGCGTTTATTTTGGATTTGCTTCCGTTGACGGTGGCGATGTTTATAAAATGGTAATGAGCGTTGGTTGGAATCCGTTTTACAACAACAAAACTAAAACTATGGAGATTCACGTTTTACACGAATTCAAAGAAGACTTTTACGGAAAAGACTTACGTATCATTGTTTTAGATTATTTGAGGGAAGAAAAGAATTTTAATTCAGTAGATGAATTAATCGATGCTATAAACGAAGATATAGATCGAGCGAAAAATAAATTGGATGCCTTAGAATTTGCTAATTATAAAAATGATATATTTTTCATGAAATAAATATAATATAAGGAGAAAAGAAGTTTTCTTGACATCCCTTGGGATTAGTTTTCAGTGCAATAGATAAGAACGTCTCATGTATAGGTTATGATGAATTCATACTTGTTCAGTATCCCATGAAAAAAAGCACCAAACACTTGGTTGGTCAAATAGAAAAAATAGAGATAGATGAATACACAGTTAACTTCATGAAAAAAAATCCATATAATAGGTTCAGCTTTCCTGAAAACCGAGATGAAGATGTGGTGTCGGAAAAAAAATATCCTTCAAAAACTTCCAATGCCTTTTGCTTCTGGTGGAACTGAAAGAGCAGCTAAGCAGTGGCTTTTTGATTTCGATGACTTTCATATGCAATAATGCTTCTCGCCACTGTTAATTTCTTTCTTGTTTTGAATTTATAGCCTACTTAATACTTTTTGTACTACCTCTCCGAATATATTTATTTTTCGGAGTTGGTAATTTGGTCCCCAAATATGACCTCACAGATATTTAGGAGGTAATTTGGCAGGTATAACATACCGTACAAGTAATCTGGTCCCAATAGAATAAACATATACCTCTATGTAGTTTCTCTGTTGTATAAGTACGCTAAGTACTTAAGGGTTACTTTGACAAGTATAACGCAAAGACAAGTATCTAAATAATAGAGAGAAATAAAACAAAATTTTCATTTAGTTTTTTTTTCATTTAGTTTTTATTTTTACTACTATTTAATAAATGTTTTAGGTTAGGTTAGGTTGAGTTAGGTCAGGTTAGTACCTGCCTTAGCTCAATTCTAAGAACAACATTTAATTGTATTCCTGTTATTCCTAAAAATTTCCAAGAAGCAGAAATAATTATATTTTAATTTTGGGTCGAAATTACCAGCCGGATTATCGAAGTGCCTGGCTACCAAAGGATTAACACAGGTAGCGGGGACCAAATTACCCATCCCCATATTTTTGATAGGTAAGATGAAAACAATAAGTTCAAGTTATGTTTTATAGCTCAGGTCAGTGCCGTTCCTGGCGGGTATGCAGCGAATGCCCCGCACGCAGGCGCCCAATTTAAGGGGCGCCAAATTCAACTATTCGCCGCTCTTGCAAAAACGCACTTCTAATTGGAAGAAAAATCTGCATTAAAGGTATTAAAAATCAAATTATAGCAAAGCTGTAGGTAAACTTTGATGACAGGAAGAAACAGTAAACTAATAAAAGAAGTAACTTCTACACTTTGCTTCTACAACTTTAAACCTCAAACTAAAAATGATTATGCCTTATCATCAAAATTTAAGCATAGTATACAGGGTGCGGCAGTTAAACTGTCAATTAGAAATATCTCAAGAACTGAAGGTATCTGAGTTAGGAAAATTAGCATCAAGGGGTTTTGAATAATGAGCTATTTAATGAAAGTATTGCCGTCACAATTCTACTTCCGGTAATACCAGAAGTTGCACATAACTTTGTAATTTTTAATGGAAGACCCTGTATATTTTCCAATTTTAGGAATTTTTACGTTATTCTGAACATTTTTTGTTGATATTTCCCTTTGCCCATTTTGAACGGAAACGTTTAATTTCCCAAGAAATTAAAAAAAATAAATAAATATTCACAAAATAGTCGAAAAAGACGTCAAATGCGCATGCGCAAATGTCAAAATAAAGGAATCCATTATTAAAAGACAAAGAAAAAGTGGTTACAACAATTCTCCATCATTTATCCACATCTATGAAAAAGGGACCTACCCAACAATTCCTGCCCAAACATTAACTTTTGGAAATACTTAATGCCCGTATTCACCAAAGTAAAATATCTACAATTAACTTTTAATTGTGGTTAAGCAGCTAATTTCGTATTCACCAATGTTTTAATCAGAGAATTAGTGCTTAAACAAGAAATTAACCTAATCGGCCAAATTTGAGGGGTTTTAAAGATAATTGCCGTTTATTCTGACAGAAGTGAACATAACAATCAAACAATATAACCCAAACCTACAAATTTATCTTGTCCTTTACAATTTTTGATTTTTCGTTGGTTTATTTTTTTCTGGAACAAGGAAAATATTGAAGATCAGCTGTGTATGACGATGATTTGGACGTTATAAACATTATTGCAGATGACTTTACTAGAATTCAGTGGGAGAGAACTAATTATTTCAAACAATGGATGAATACAACTTTTATAATAGATTTAGACTGATCAAGCCTATTTGTAATTAGTATGATGACTATACCACCCCAGTAGGGTAGTCCCAAATAAAATACCAAGTAACTTTGAATTAAAAGGTTTTTTCATTTTTTAGTAACAATCCAGTAAGGTTAAATCGATCTTTAAAAATGTAAAGTGTTAGCAATATCTGCCAATACAAGCTAAAACATTCGTATTTTGGGTGGTGACACTGAGAAAATATCCATGTTGCCAAGTTGTAAATCAAAGTTAACCCCTGATTGCTTAATTTTACCAAACAACAATTTGGTGAATAGCAATTTGACTTAATCAAGATTACTTATTTAATCACAATTACCTAATCATGATTAGAGTTGAAGATGGTGAATACGGCCATTAATATTTCCGAAACAGTTAAAGATATCTATAGGACACAACGTCACAACACCTTTATGGCTATAATTTTCTAATTCGAAAATGGTAAACTAAGGATTTAAAATCACATTCGGTATATATTTTGGTCTGATTTATTAGTGATATGCAGTGTGTTCCACGTTAAAACTATCTGTATTATATGGCAAAATACTTATATTAAAATCATAAAAAATTTTTACGTTTGGGTTTTCGAATACGATCTTCTCTAAATATTTTCAAAGATGGTCGACTTCAGGTTCTACAAAAAGTCGACTGTATTTTAAATGAAACACCCTGTATATTAATACATTTTTAAAATCTATCTAAAGTTTTAATACACTGCAAACTATTTTCGAAAAACGCATACTTTTTGAGTTATTAATTTTTTTGTAAAAAATTTGACCGTTGCAAACCCTTATATAGTTATTTATGCAACAAGTGCAAAAAACACGTTTTGCAAGAGTTGCATACAATATTTTTTCTACATTCATGCAAAAACTGGAAAATTAGAATATAATATGTTGGGAACCTAACCTAACCTAATCAAACTCAACCCGTTCTTCTTTTTTTGTATCTTTATGGCCTCCACCTTGTACTCAATCATACTGATTTTCGCCTTGACCATTTAAATTTTAAATAATTAAAGATTTTTGCAATAATTGTAACTCGTTGAGACTAAGTAGTGAGATATACATAATATTATTGTTGTAATAGAGCAGGATCAGACACTTGCTTCTGATTTTTATTTTATTTAAATGTTTATGTTTGTCATTAATCATCACAAAACTAACACAAGAATGACAGATGAGTGCAACAAAAATTTTGTTGCACTAGTGCAAAAAAGAACCACTTTTTCCATTAAATGTGTTTCACAAAAGTGTTGTTTTTTGCATGAATGTAGAAAAAATTATTTTTTACGAGGATACTAGATATGAAAATGGTTTTTGTTCAGTTGCAAGGTCAGACGTATTTGAATCTATGTGGAAAAATTTTTCATTTTAAAAAAGGGGGGGTATAAAAAGTGTTCAAAGTTTAACTTGATAAATATGAAATTTCTTCATTTTTTAAAATATAACCACCCGGTTTTAGAAATGGTTTGAAATAAAAATGTACCCTAACTGCAATCGCAAATGTGCATCGGATGTTGAAGCCTTGCCAGTGCTGTATCAAGAGTCGAATTTGAGGTAGAGCAGCATTGGTTACAGATAGGAAATTATTCTAAAATAAATCGGTAAATAAAACTTCTAACATACGAATCAAGGTCATTCGAGGCTCGATGCCATCCTGATAATAAGAAAATTTGGTTTATCAACGACAGAGACGACGAGATGCTTAGGACAAACTAAAAAATGATGTCGCTGTTTTGAAAATCAAGTCAGATATAACATAATATGAAGATGTCATATATATCTCTGAGATATACTATATTTTGATACAGTACAGTAGAACTACCTCCCAGCTTATCAGATCAGAACATTACAACCCCTGAGAAATACTTACTATATAATCAAATGATTTTATTCAATAAAAACATACAATAATTTCTTCATAATCATATTTGATGTAACCTAGTCCATTTCTCACTTGTTGCCCATAACCACTTTGAAGTATTCTCATCATTTGCCTGATCACTGACAGGTACTTCTTCATAATTGCTAAAAAGTAACAAATATAATTATGTCAACATTTCTTTTAAAAATTAAGTTGTTGTTTTCATTTTGAATTATTTAAAATAGTTTTTTCTATTCAATACAACTAACCTAAAATATTTTCCACTGATTTTTTCTAATCTTGTATCAACAGCAAGGTATATTATAGTTTGAGCTCCTTGTGCAGGATTTTTAATGAATGGCCACACCAGTGGTTTAAGAAATATAGTTGAGATCCAACTATTGTAAAAACTCATATGTCTGATTATTTCAGTATCTACTATACCAGGATGAACACTATTTGCAGTTACACCAGTACCTGAATACAGAAAAAGCTAAATTAGTAAATTAAACATTTTTATTAAATGAAGAAAAACCAAAAAATATTTTTAAACTAAAATTACCTTCTAATGTTCTAGCAAGTTCATTTGTAAATAAAATATTTGCTAATTTACTTTGAGCATAAGCAGCAGAGGGATCATAACTTATTTCACTGTTTAAATCATCCTTATTGATTTTTCCTCGTTTATGAGCTATACTGGATACATTGATTATTCTACTTGGTGCTGAGACCTGTAATTGTCAAAAATTTGCTATAATTCTTTTAATGAATTGCAAATGCACTTTATACTTACTTTTAATACATCTAATAATAAATTTGTTAATAAAAAATGACCCATATGATTAATACCCAGCTGCATCTCAAAACCATCTAGTGTTTTTGAATTTGGAGTTCTCATTACACCAGCATTGTTAATCAAAACATCAAGCCTCTTTTCCTTACATTTAAAATCTTCAACAAACTTTCTTACTGAAGCTAATGATGCTAAATCACATTGCCGACAATACACATACTTATTCTTGGTATCCAAAACAATTTCTTTTCTAGTCTGAAAACTAAGTAACAGTTACTATACTGTTATCACACACAATGTTATACAGAGTGTAAATCTAATAATTATACTTACAGCCTCACATCTTTGTAGATCTCGGCAAGCCATATATATCTTTGCTTTTCTTCTGGCTAATTCCCATGCAGTTTCTTTTCCAATTCCAGTGTTAGCACCAGTTATAATAATTACTTTTCCTTCTGCATCTGAAGTATCTATTCCTTGGTATCTAGGACCACCTACATATTCTCTAAAAATTTCGTTTGTTCAACTTATATTTACAAATAAAAGTATGTTTTACTTTATTAAGCAGACCAGTCCAAAGCCTCCAACTAAAGATGAACCAACAACTACGGAGGTCGGTATTTTCTGTGCTATATGTTTAATAATCATATTATAAAAAGTCTTCAAGAATTAAATTTAAGTTGTAATTTTAATTTTATGGGTTTGTACTTCTTTTCTTGTTCTTATAACTTATTCAAGTTTATATTCTTCTTCTGACAATTAACTCCCAACGGCCTTGGGTCATGGATGACAGTGCCTACACCAAGGCAACTTTGGCCTTGCCTACACGAGTGACATTGAGTATACCATAGAGAAATATAATTTTTTCTATGGTGTATACTTTGTTCTTTGATTCAAAGTCCTGCGTGAATAATCAACTAAAAAAAAAACCCAAAAAGGGAAGGGACCATCACAAAAACACAGCACACGCTCAAAAGAAAAGATATTTTGTAATTTTTTGTCATCTGTGAATACCGTGTATGAAAGCAGTAAGAAATTGCTAACCAATTTTATATTGTCTATTTTTAATTTTGTTTTTATGTTGGATTTGTGAATTTACTTTTGTATGTTGTGGTTGCTTATGTACTTATACCTTTCAAGTAATGGAAGTCATTAAAAGTAAAGAAGTTTTAGAAATGTGCCAAATTTTGGCAGAACAAGAACAATTAAAAGTCTCTGTTCAAGAGTCAGTAAAAGCTGGCCTTTATGCTGGATGTGGAGCAATTTTTGGAGGTTTATTGGGAGGCCCTATAGGGGTTGCAGTTGGTATGTATTGATATTTAAATACCAAAAATTACACTGTTATTTTTCCAAAAAATTTCATCATTACCTAGGTATATCACTTACAATAATTTTTGTGCAGATTTTGAAATTGTTTCTATCCTTCTAGGTGGGACTTTGGGATCTATAACAGCCGCTTGGTGGTCTAAGGATAAATTTAAATCAGTTGTAGATGTATTGAAAAATGATTTAACACCAGGTCAACAACGAAAGCTTGTAACACATATGAATGCATTACTTACACAGATAAAACCAGAAGACTGTATTTCTTTAATAACAATAGTTTTAAGTAGTGTATCTTTAAAAGAACTAGTTATCAAAGAAATTGGAGTATTTTTGTTGAAAGAATTAAATTTAAGCATGATTGAAAACAGTAAGATGAAATAGTTTTGCACAAGAAAAAGACTTAGTACTATTTGTATCTGTGTTAATAGAATCTATGATATCAATTATTACATTTTAAAAAATATTAATATTAAATTGTATTTTGTTACAAATCTATTTTCAATCATTTCCATCATATTCCAGCATTTTTCAAATAATCCATATGGTAGTGTAAAACTATATTCATCAATATCCAATGAGCAAAGAAAGTCCCTGTGTATTTTCTGCTGGATTAGGTCATGAATATACTATAAAAGATAACTGTATAAACCCTCACTTCGTGGAATCTACTCATCATATGGTTTTAAATGAAACTAACTGTTTCTAAATGACTCCACAATATATTTGAAAAAATGTGTAAATTGCAAGTAAATTATTGACAATTGTTTGTATTTTCAGTGGATTTTGTTGTGTGACCATTGAGTTATGTATGTAAAGATTCTTATTTTTTTGGGTGAATGCTGTATCCAAGGAGAATATTGATTCATAATTGATTCTGTTCTATATTCTTACATGGAATGGTAACTGAGGATCAATTAAAATGATCAGATGTTTGGTTACACCACTTCTGGTTAAGCGATACTTGCCTACAAAACTATTGTCATGAAGTCATTGAGCAACAAAAAATATGCTTTTGTGAATATTAAATTATATTGCCAACTTTTGTATAAACGAATGAATGCATTAATGAAGATATTATCCTAATTCATATAATAAAACTTGAATGGAAAATATATATGTTAATTATTAGAGAAATATTCAACTAGTGTATTTAGTGCCTGAAAGTAGTAATAAAATCTACAGCTCTCTCTTACTTATGAAAAATGCATGAGTCTTATAACTAATAAATTCTGGTAATTCTAATTTCTGTCTAGCTTCTTTGATATCATTTTGTATAGCTTCTATTAATTTATTTAGTGATTCGAAATTCTTTTCTTGTCGTAAATAACCCAAAATAACAGTACATAATTCTTTTCCATAAAAATCAGCATCAAAATCATGTAAAATATGAACCTCCATGGATTTTCTCTTGTTTTTATAATAAGGGTTCCAGCCAACACTCATTACCATTTTATGAACATCACCACCATCCACAGAAGCAAATCCAAAGTAAACTCCGGTTTCCAAATCCTTTGGCAGATTATTAACAACTTCCTCAGGTAAGTTTGCAGTTGGACAACCTAAATCTTTCGAACCACGACCAAAACCTTTTATTACTTCACCTCTGGCAAAATGCGGTAGTCTCATTATCACTCGCAATTTTATTTAATTCCAAAGTGTTTTTACAGCGTACTGCCAGCAACATAGAGGAAAAATATTTTATCTTTACTTTATCATCTACCACTTCGTCCACTTCTTTTTTTATATATTCTAACCTCAAAATATTAGTCGTAGCGTAGACCATAGATAAAACGTATACCATAGACAAAATAATTTATATCTCTATGGTGTAGACGGACTTCAACCCTTGTCCCTTGCTCTTCTTTCCGCATTCCGTTGGAGAGGTGGCCTTGGTTGGTTGGTTAGAGTACGCTTCTGTTTACTGTTTATAGAAATAATTTTGTTAATTAATGCGCGATAAGCTTACTGGAAAAAAACAAGACGAACACTTTCGTGTTTACAAATAATTTACTGATTACCTAATAAAAATGTTAACAGTGACCAGTGATAGAAATGTAAGTGCAGTATTACATAGGATTACAATAATATTTATTTATATTATGATGTCCTTTGATTGACCTTCCAATTAATTACATATTTTTGAAAATACTCTTAAATTATGTACTAGGTCACTACAATCTATCTTTTTATTCAAATATTTTCTAAAGATTAATAATATAGACAAAAATATTGAAGATTTATAGTATTGATTATATAAGTAGTTTGCCTTTATTATTTATAATTAATTCGAATTATTTAGTTTATGTATGTAACAAGTCATTCGTACTTATTTTAATGATTTTACAAACATTTTTTTTAATCTTTTGTTGAGATGCTTCACTTCACCAACTTGGTGGAGCAGTTAACTAGATAATTCAAAATGAAAGTAGAGAATATAATATGAAAGGTTGATTTCTTACCAAATATTGTAATTTTTATTTTTGTGTATTAATTGCCATAAAATGTATTGCAGAGCAATTGGTTACTTCCATAATTTTAAAACATCAGTAGCTATCTATATTTAATCAAAAAATAATAATTGTTTTAAAATAATAAAGAATTTCGAATGTTGTGGTGGTTATTGAGCAAGATATTGATCAGCTTCTTATTAAAATGTTTGGGATTTAATTAATTATAACATAGCAATAGACCAACTAATATACAGTTTATAACACAAATTATAATTCTAAAAAAATATATTTATTTCTTGCCATGTCATCTTGTTTTATATTTAAATTCAGATTATTTACTGAATTATCCAATGACATTTTTGTTCTAATCTACTATACCTATTTAAGGTAAACTATCAAACAAATTTTAAATTTACATAATAATCCGAGGGTGTCATGAAGTCTACCAGAACCTTTTTTTTTCAAAGTTTAGATATCACTCCAGATTCCAGCTACCATTATCAGGAACAATAAATTTTTTTAAATTCTGGTCTCTATCTGACACTAATAAAAAAACTCTACATCTGGACAATCATTAATTCTTTGATGCAAAAAGTTTGTTGTCAAATTTACAGTATCCTTGACAAAATGTGGAATAAATAGTCTACTAGGAATGACATCCAGTGAAGAGCATGTGTCCAGGAATGTGAATGTGACAAGATTTATTTAGGTGAAACATCTAGTCCACTGAAAATAATATGAATAAATGAGCACAAAAATTATATTAAAGATAGGTCTTTAAGTCAGGTATTTGTTGATTCCTGCATGTGATTGCACCCAGAGAAATTTCATTTCTTAGTTTCTCAGTATCTGATTCCATAAACCTTCTTTAATTTCTGACATGAAGGTACGATTGGTATATATTGGTAAGCGCTCAATGAGTACATTAGATTCAATAAGTCTGCAAATTCTTATTGCATTCTTAATAGTGTACAGCTCAACAGTCAATATTCTGCATTATTTTTGAAGTCTCACTGCTCTGTAGTTTTGTCATCGTAGACAGTTGCAGCTAGTCCATCCTTATTTTTGGATCCATCTGTGAAAATAAGCTTTTAGCCTTGCTATTGTTTCTAGATATTTTGCTTTAATAATTCATTCCATTGGGAGTAGATTTGTTTTGGATATATTTGCAGGGAGAAGTCCCTGATAGTTTTCATGGTGGAATAATGAGTAAATGCTTTTCAATTGAAGTTTTTCTCTACGAAGTTTATAAGGACGGTTAAGGTATGTCCTTTATGGTGAAATGTAAAACAATTTCATTTTTTAGGATTTTTTACGGTTGGATGCAATTTGAATTTGGAGGTTTCAGGTTTGGTGTTAATTTGTCCTATAGATTATCTGAGGGATAATCATATGGTTAATTCAATAGCCTTTTTGGTGTGCGTCATCGATTGTTATTGTCTTTCTAACACATTACGTCGAAAGAAATGGAAAAAAGGGCTGGTCTGTGATTAATCCTAATTAAAATATCACAATAATGAGCGTTGAAATGTATTACTAACGTCAACACTAATCATAGACTTTGATTGGTTGTTTAGATTAAGCGCAAGCGCGACCTATCAATCGGGAGAAATTTCTTTCTTTAAAATAGGATGCAGATATACCTTTCGTATTGTCAATGTGTCTGACATCTTTTTCTATTGTCCCACTGACAGTTCTTGTCTGGTCTGTACTTTGTTGTTCGCGGTTAATTATTATTTATGAAAAGTGAATATGAATATTATTGTTATATTTATTTGAATAATACAAAAATATGCCTAGATACCCGGAAAAACATCAGCATTTTGAAAGTTCTCAAGTATTTTCAGATGATTTTCAGTTACAAAAAGAAGCTGGTAACTATTAGAGAATTTTCGTAAACGTACATACACAGCGTACATAATTATACTGAGACGGTAGCGGTTAACATAAATCTAATCGCCCGACTATTTTGACAGATAAACATATAGCTTTCGAACCTTCTGCGCCCCAACGGTAACGGTAACAAAAGTTTTTGTTAGTTACAATATTATTTGATTTGTTTCTACTAGCAAAAGGCGTAAATTTGCAGAAATTTGAGTGAATTATGATCCATTTTGAGGGATCTGTAAAGAGTTGTTTGCCAAAATTTTAGTTAGCAAAATTTGATTGTTTTCCTCAGAGAACTGAATCCTACTTCTTTTGAAATTGTTCAAGCTACTACTATTAATTGATAGCATGATAATTATGAATAGTATGTGCTATCGCAATCCGCAAAAAAACAGATACCAGAGACACAGATTATAGAAGAGAACAGATACGAATGCCGGCAAAACATCAAAGGATTTTCAAATCCGATTTCAATGACCTTGGACCTTTAACTCGGTATGGCCGCGATGCTGCTAGCTTAAAATATTTTCAGAATTTCTTACCGAATTGCAATGTTGACTTAGAGACAATAACAATTTCCAGTGCCGGTTCTCTATTTTTCTTTCCGAATGAAATTTATTTGGACAGTCTATGTATGAACAATACACTCCCCCGTGATGTTTATTCATTTTATAAAATTAATATACTAATATACACTATTTCCAGTTAATATTACCACAACCTACAATCGATTAGTCAAATAACACAAATACTATCGCAGATTGACAACTTCAAACTGAAGTGTCAAAACTGACGTTTTGTATTTTAATTTTTGAGCCAAACCGTCACGGTTATTGTTCATGGTTGCCAAAGATGGTTTGTGAAAAAAAGTATATATTTATGGTAGGATTTTTATACATTATAATCTTTTAAATTGTAGAATTCTTTTAATGTTAATGAAATTGATTTAAAACAAGTAGTTGTCGAGTATTTGTATCTGTATAACTATCAAACTAAAAATAATGTTTATAAAATATTCGACGCATAATCGTAAATTGAGGGAAATATGATGCAAATTGATAACCCTGTTGAAAAGTTTCGCGAAGAGGCCCGAACGGAGTCGACAAACGACGATGGACCTTTAAATGGGTATGTCCACCCATCTCTCTCTTTTTTAATGTTCTCTGTCAAGCTTTCGCATCTGTTCTCTTTTATAATCTGTGCCAGAGACAACATACAGAATACAGACATCACTCATTGAATTGTGGTTAGATTTTTCGTCTTTCCGTGGCCTTTTCGTTAATGCAACCGCTATGTCTACCGTCCGTAAGATACCGTTGGTGTACGGGAACGGTATACGCTAAGTGATATACCGTATGTCAAAGTTGTCAAATAGCGTTAATCGGTGTGCTTTTTAAGCGGCTTCGAAAACTCTATTAATTTCATAGCCTTGTCGAATTTTGCTGAATGCGATCCTGATGATTTTATTTATCAAATTTAGGGTTAGATATGTGTCAAAATAGCAAATAAAATAAACGACATACCGAAAACCCGATTATACGTCACAAACGATGACGCACACCAAAAAGGCTATTGGATAAACTCTACCACATAATACTTATTAAGCCTTTCCAAGGGATTATTAAAAGTTTCAAAAAAAAATAATGCTAGATCAGTACACAAAATTCACTTTTTTCGATAATTTTGCTCTAAATTTCTGCCAAACACAAGCACAATAGGTAGTATATGCGCTGAAAAAAGTTACTAACTTATGAAACTGCACCGATAAAATGTATGATATCTTGTACTTTGATAAATAAAAATGTGTAACTATTTTTTTTAAACTTTTATCCTGACACGTGTAAAATATTTGAAAGCTCCTGTGAATCTAATCAAGTGTAAGTAGATTAAATCTTTTAACCATGTATTAAAATTCATTTTGCTGTAGCATAATGAATTTTTCATTCAACAAATAAAAAATTCAGTTTAAAAATTTTTCAATTAATTTTTGTAAAGTATCAATATCCTTTGATAAAATACCAAAAGCCAGATATCGGTTTAACACCCCATTACACACAAGAGTATATTACGTAACGAATGCGGAAAGTGACATTTTTCACACGAGTGGGAAGTGAGATAATCCCACGAGTGTAAAAAATCATTTTCGCACAAGTTATGTATACTGTTTTTCCTAGGAACATTTATTTTAACAACTAACAACAATTGGAAACAGAAAATCAGAAATAAAACTGTTTTTGTTACATAAATATTGCGATTAAGAATTAATTATTTATTTGAATTGAATCACTGTAAAAATTAAAATATATGGACAAATCAACTTAGGAAATACGCATATGAATGAATTTGCGGGGTAAGTAAACCACAAATTCGGCTGTGAATTAAGAAAAATAATATACACCACACGGGCAGAAAGTTTGAGAGGCCTAAACTGCACGCCATAACGCTCGAGGCGAAGCCGCCTCTTGTATACTATTCCTCTCTAGGGTGGGAAGGATGCGAGTTACTGATATGAGAGTGTTATTTCTACAGGGGTAAGAAGAAAAATACTTTTCATATTCAAACACAAAAAAAAATAGTTTTAAAAACATTCAGAATTTTCCAACTTCTAAAAGTGAATACGATAAAAATTGTACTAAAATTTAATTCTACTAGAATCGTTCCCAAATACACGTAGTTCATAAATATATTTTTTTATTCAAAGGTAAAGGTCATGGTGAGATGCGCATGTATTTCTAGATTTATACAAAATAATTTCAGTTTAATTTATTATCCGACAAATTATTGATGTGCCTGCTTTTGTTTTTATTATCGATACGGAGTAGATAAGGACTTTTTATCAGTAGTTTTATAAATCTTTGTATATTCTCGCGATTTACCACATCTACTTAGTGTATAGCGTGAAGAAAACGGTTTTTTTGAAATGGATTTATTACAAAGGGTATGTATATATTATTACTACGTAATGGATAATTGTTTTATCTTAAAATTTATATGTAACCGTTTACCAAACGTACAGTGAATAGTGTATACTACTAGTATTTAATGATAAATACACAAAATTTTCAGCTTTATGCATTAAGAATTATGTTAATATGTGCGTGTGCCTAGCAATTTTTCCTCTTCTTTCCTATGGTTAATATCAGCATAAGCTCAACTTTTAAGTTTTATGATACTTTTAAAGGCGAACCCCGTTTTCCTTACAAAAAATTAACTCCTTATTTAATAATTATTTCATATTGACAAAGGTAGCTGGAACGCTAACGAAACGTCGAAATAAATACTATAAAAACATTATTGTGGTTTGTGGATGTCATTATAGTTTAGTTCGCGCTCTACCAAAAAAGACTGATAACATAACGAGTACGTTCAAGATATCGAAAACTGACAGTGTACTTGTTAGTCAGACGATTGGGTAAACGCTCCTCGTGGTGCGTTTGTGAATTATTTTTAATTTTTGTCTTAAATTTGACAAAAAGTAATGAAAAAAATTGTGTAGACACCATGGTGGTGAAGACATTTATAAGCCTCGCACCTTATTCCGCCCGTGATAAAGCCTCTCGTGAAATAATTTTAGTGCTCTTTCAATAATAATAGTCTTCACCATCTTGGTGTATAATATTCTATTACCTACTCCAGTTTAGAGTCAATTGATAGTTTTAAATACATCAAAGTTCTGCCTTAGGCACTATCGCACTATCTGTTCAACCGCTGGGGCTATTAGCGACAAGATACAGTATAAAGACAAAAACAAAACTACAATAACATACAGGGTGTCAATTTTGTGAACGTAAACTAACTCGACATGAAAGAGAATTACGCACCTCTTACTTGTGATATGTCGTTGGAAAGCCCAAAGAAAATGTTTTCCAACGGTCTAAGTCATAATTATACAGAGTGTGAGAATAAAGCAGAAAATTTTATTTGACAACAAAATGAAAAAGTGTTTAATGTCGAACTACAAAAATGTTAATTAATTTAGTAAATTTGCTTAATTACAGTTTCCTGTAATATTTAAGTAAAGCGTGTTATCTATAGATAACAATTTTTTGTATATTTTTTTTCAAATGCTATCGAATGTTAAAATACGAATTAAATAAAAGATTGTAGTTTAATTTCCCAAAAAGAATTATGAATATTCCACAAGGAACATAAAAAATATTTGAATTGAATATTGTGTCACAAGGGCAGAAAATGAGCGTTAGCAGCACAAGACTAGTGGGTAAACGAGCAAGCGTAGCGAAGCGAGGGTTGCTGATAATTGAGGGCTGCTAAAGCGTTTTCTGCATGAGTGGCAAACAACTGTTTTTCGCTTACCGAATATCTGTTAACAATTAGGTACTAGTTTATAACGTTTGTATGTTGAGATTGATAAGTGTATGTATTTGGTATAGTAGACGCAGGACTTATTGTGCAGCTATCTATAGACGAATATCCCCTTCAAGTGGTATTAATATTATTTTTGTATACCAAACATAATTCTATATTTTATTCCATGTAATTGATGCTTTCGATAAACGGGATACCAGATGTGAACTATGCCTTTTTGTATTCTATTCGATTTTTTTATGGGAAACGAAATTTCAAAGTTAAAACCATAAATGAAATTAAATTTTATTAAAAATAACAAAAAAAAGAAATTCTATAACAAGAATGAAACAATTCTTTCAAAACCATAATAGTATTTTATGCAACGAACATGTATTAATGGCCATTAAATGAAAGTGGCATACAATATTTTTTCTACTCCGGTTAATAAAAATTAATCAATTTTAAATATAGTTACTTTTGAAAATCAAAATTATTTGTCAGCTATCAAATAAAGTGTCACTTAATATGTCTGTTCGCCTGCAATAAAAGTGTAGCACTGAGCCATATAATTTTGAAGAATTCAGGTCTATCTGTGAAAAAATACGTATAAAATTACTAAATTTGAAAATATCTATGTAGGTATATTGCATTTGTAAACTGCAAGAAGCATTAAAACATAATTAAAATAAATAAAATCGTATAGCTCAGTGCTACACTTTTATTGCAGGGAACAGACCTAATATGATTAATTTCAGAAATTTCAACCAGGTATCCATGGCTATATACTAAATATTGTGCGAATGTCGCATTCCTATTGGCTTGAAAATCTGTATCATAATCAAAATCTGTATCATAATGAATTTCATTATGATACAGATTTTAGTCTTTTAATAAGTATATTATAAAACAGGAGTAGAAAAACAAAATTAAATCCTAATGGCCAATTTTTTTAATCCAGTTTTCAATCTTTTTCTTACAGCAATTTATATTATGGCCAGCATTTATCAATTTATTTCTTATTATTTCAACCGTAATAACTCATTACTTTTGTAGTGGCTTTTAATAATTTGATCAGAGACACATCTAAAGATTTGACCAATCCCTTATCACATCGCTTCGTGCGTTCATAAGGCTCATTCAACTATTTTTCGTATAGTTGACTGGGAAGCTTCAGTTAAATCAGACACTGCTTGTATTAATTCCGTTTCTTCATCGAATTCAAACTTTTCTCGTAGATTCTTATACACATTAAATAGTATATTGTTTTATTAGGAGTAAAAGTATAACTTTTTGTGGCGAGTCTGGATGTTTGATGGCCGAACGTTAGTGAGGCCGACAATTTCAGACGAGCCACAAAAAGTGCTTTTGCTCCGAATGAAACATGCTATTTTTTCCACAAACGGCATCCAGATTATAGAACTAATTAATATTTAAATAAAAATTCAAAACGATTGCAACGAAGTTGATAAATTCAGAGAATAATAATTATAAAACTGCGCACTACATTTCCGTGGTTACTGGTTTTGTGATTGCCAAGTCAAAAACAAATTTGACAGTTCAATAATATTTTATAATGTCAGAAATATGGTGATTTAAAGCAACAATTGGACTGTGCATTTTTGGTAAGTACTTGAGCATAAAAAGTTCGTTTGTTGTAGTAAAGTGTACTGAAATTTTCTTTTAAATTATATTATGTCGGATTCAGAACCCAACTGTACACCGCCCGACGTGTCTGTTAAAAATTCTACTTTTTTGTACGGCCGTCAGCGTACAAAAAAGTACTTTTTCCTACAACCACTATGCAAAACACGCGTTTCTACACAAATTTTTATACGCAAAGCAGGCCTTTTCTCAATTCTTTTGATAACCGTTGTAAAAGTAATGCGAAAAGTACATGCTATGGCACTTTTCCGCACCGCACTACCTATTACCTGTCAACTTTTTTTGACAATTCAACTTAATTGAATTTCTATTTGGTGTACAATTTTTAAATTTAGACTAAAATTAAGTAAACTATCTATATCATTATTTATTTTAATTTATTAATTATTAGAACATTAACCTATTAAGCATTATTTTGGAATCATGAACCCAGATGAAAATGATTTATCTTTTGAGTTGTCCAATTCGGACATTGAAAATACTCAAGTTGCTGTATTTCTTTCATTAAGAAATGTGGTTATAGAAGAAATATTGCTAGATTTGCGGCACTCGCCTTACAAACTTCTGCGCTCGTGGGAAAAGTGACGCTTTGCGCACTAGTTGTACAAACTACTATTTTGTCCGCTCGCGGCCGTACAAAAAAGTGGCGTCTGTGAAATCATACTTCAACATCCTGAATTAACGTTAATAATGTCTACTTTTTTGACGTTTGCGGAAAAACATATTTTCTGTGCTTCCATAATTTAAATGTCGAATCCTGTTTTCACTACTTGCACTATTACTAAAATTATCACTTTCATCACCATTATTTAAACTTTTGTCGTTGGTACACACAATATTTTTGACCGAACTCGGACGCCATACTGTAAATATTTATTTTTCAACTAAAAATTAAAATTGATATTTCTATTTCTTCTCAATAAAATGATATACAGTGCTATTCAAAAGTCCCCTCCCTCCCTCGATTTTTTGAACGGCTTACACTTACATTATTAAAATTTGGAGGATGAAAATAAAGTGTTGGCCAATAATTATTTTACATTTGACATTGGGTACATAGCCATATTAATTTTGTAATTATTGAAATTATTTTTTTAAATTTAATTAATCAAATATCAACAATGGATTATTTTAGCAAGTGTTCGAAATGTGCTCCGTCTACTTCCTGACAGTAATTCATCCTATTAGTAAACTCTTGTCGTACTCGTTCGAATGTGTCAGCTGAAATTGCATTGCATTCTTCAATAATTATTTCTTTCAAAACGCCAATGCTATAAACCTTGGATTTCAAGTACCCCCATATAGAAAAAAATGGTGTCCGAGGCGGCTGATCCATCTACCTTACTGTACCATAATAATGTGCAGGAGCACCATCTTGTTAAAGTGTTATTTCCAGATGGCCAAATTCATCTGGATTATCTTCCAGAACTTCAAGAATTAACGGCTCAATTGCATTTTGTAACATCTCCAGATACACTTCATCGCTTAAATTTGAATTTAGGAAAACAGGACCAACTATGTGGCCCAAAATACCTTTCCAAACATTGACTTTTTCTGGAAATTGGGTATGTTGTTCACGAAAAGTGTGAGGATTTGTGTCACTCCAATACCTTACATTTTCTGTATTAAAATTTCCATTGAGGCAAAAAGTACTTTCGCATCTTATTGGTTAAAAAGTGGTGGTGTGAAATTTTCTACAAAAGCCTATCTATTTATAACAAAAATATCTAAACAATCCGACATTTTTCATTATCTTTATATTTTTTATCAGTTCGTCATTTGTCACTTATAATGTAGGAGTAATAAAAAAGTCGAATATTTAAATCGAGCTAATGTAGTTTTAATAGTACAAATAATACGAACAGTTTATTCTCCTTCCATACGTTATACGAGTAAGGTGCTGCGCAAAACGCTGGTGTTGGGTGTTCTAAGACTGTTCTAAGAGATGATAAAGCTATTCGAGGTTAGTTTGAAACGTTTAATATCAGATTCATTGATTAAAACTGTAGATTACTAACGAAAGTTTCTAGTAAGTTTTTGCATTTGACAAAATTTTTCAAATGCAATAATTATCACTATGCAACTGATAAATATTATGCTACGTGTATTTGTTGTTATTTTTTATTCAGACTACAGTTTTTTGTAATTTTTACATTTTACAGAGTATTTATGTCAAGTTTATTATAAAATTTAAAATATATATCCGTAAATGTAGTAATTAGCAATTAGCAATAAAAAAACAAATACAGTAAATACATATAAATACAAGTAGTTGGAATAATACAGTATGTTCCTTTTTTCCTTTATTCAAAGAATGACAAAATCAAATTACGGTCATCAGGCTAGAACATGACCTCGCGTTTTACCGAAATTTGAAAACTGGTTCAGTATTATCGAATGATAAGGTTTTTTCAGCGCAAATGTTACTATTTTTTATAATGGGCATTTGAAGTTTACTATAAATTCAAGTATACAACTAGTCCTATCATTATATACATTTGGAAATGCAAATGAACTGAGAAAGCCAAATTTTGTTATTACGTGGGGGGTCTCTAGATAAGCTTTAAGTTCAAATTGTCGACCAACCTTGTGGCTATTCCGCCGTCGTACAAAAAGGGATAACTTCAGTTTTTCCGTCATAACTCGATTCACCGTTGAAATATGAAAAGTTTTATGCTCTTTGTATGTGTTTTTACCTACAAATTCGTTTTTTTTTTAATTTTCTAGCGCGCCACAAAGTCTAATAAAAAAATGACCACCTCTATAATTATTAATTTTTGCTGCATAAAAATTATTTAATCAATAAATTTCAAGTGTGATTTATAATTTGGCTGGTCCCTGAACAACAATTCATCCATTTTGACGTTTGGATACAACCGTGCGAGCGGCTAAATCAAACCGGCAGTCTTGCTGACTGCGTCGCACTAGAGACCGTAATTTTTTTCGAAAATAAAAAAAACGTATTTGTAGGTCTAGGCACATTCTACAATTTTTATCCTGGACATATCTCGATAACGATGATCGATACTTGAAATATATATGAGAACTTAATTTTATATCGTACAAAGAACAACAAAACAGTGTTTAATAAAAATTTTCATATTTCAACTGGGAACCGAGTTATGACGAAAAAACTGAATTTAACCTTTTTTTTTCAAGACGGCGGAAAACCTACAAGGTTATTTTGATCGAAAATTTGAACTTAGCTTTTCTATACACCCCCTATGTAATATCCAAAATTTAGCTTTCTCGATTCATTTGCATTTCTAGCCCGATTTTTCCGACGTAATGACTGGGTTAAACTGAAAAATGTAAATTCCTTTTTCCTATTCGGTTGTATATGGAGGATATTCTTTATTTTCTTTTTCTTGTTTAATATTTTCTGGTATTATTATGCGATATATGCACTTTGATCTGTATTAATTTTGGTTGGGAACCGAGATGTGTAAATTAAAATAAAATAGCGACTATCAGAAGGGAGGGAATTTAACTGCACGACGCATAGCGTATACTTATTTTTAAAAATAGTCGAATTTTCATTGTTTAAATACCTGTTGAATTCCAAGGTTCTCAGCTTTGAACACTGATGACATCTTATTTAGTGTCCAACTATGCGTTCCCCAGTATGTACAACCAACTCCATTTGCTGTTTTTGATCTATCCGTGATTATAATTTGCACTTTTGGATATATTTGCATTAAAACCTAAATTTGTTTTTTTTTTTACTTTATTCACAGTTTCCTGTGGAACAGCCAAATGGATTAAATTCGATAACAAATAAATAAGAGCGTGTTGGGAAAAATGCTTGGACACGTTTATTTGTATTTTTAGATGCGCATTTGCGCATTGAACAAAAATAAATATATTGGTGTGTCATGTGACAGTGGCCGATACCAACTTTCTTATTTTAAATATAACCACCTGTTTTTTGGATTTTTAATAGATAAATATTTAGAACCGCTCAAAAATAATGTCGTGCCAACTTTGACAAACATATCCTGATCCAGCAAACATACAAGTTCCTGCCAATATACTATGGTTTCAGCAAGATGGAGCACCGTCCCATTACCAAATCAATGTCCGGCAGTACCTGAACCAAAATTTTCCAAATCGGTGGATAGGGACTAGGGAGGCGTGGATCGATAGAATGGCCAGCACGATTTCCTGATCTGACACCATTAGACTTCTTTTTGTGGGGATATGTCAAAAGTATTGTACACCAAACTCAACCACTCAACTTAGATGACTTAAAAAGACGAATCACGCTTGCGATTAGATCAGTCACGCCTGAGATGTTGAGTAACGTTAGAAGACATTTCTAAACCAGATTAGCCAAGAGGTTCGCTGCAAAGATTTTGAACATCTCTTACATTTAAATTAATGTTTTTTTACATTATTTGTGAAATAAAATAATTTTCTTTTTTTAATGTTAATTTTTGTAATACATCTGAAAACACTTGATATTTCCGAAACAATTGAAGATAGGTATGGGACTGTGTACATGAATTATGTCTAGAATTTTCTGTAGAATCCAAAAAACTAATAATATACAGGGGGTTGTATTTGAAATAGGATAGTTGGTATCGGCCACTGTCACATGACACACCGTATATAATTTTTTTTTTTTTTTGAAAAAATGCGCATCTAAAAATACAAATCGAGCGTTTTTCCCAACAAGCTCTCATTTATTCGTTATCAAATTTATTCCATTTGGCTGTTCCACTGTAGTATATCAAAGGTGCATAATATTATTTTTCTACAAACGTGTTAAAAATGCCATTTTTAGTACTCCATAGAAGCATTAAAAATGTCACTTTAAGGCACGGAGTGCCATAAAATGTTTATGGCACTGAGTGCCTTAAAATCTTTATGGCACTGCTGGTAAAAGTGGATTGTCAAATTTTGAAAGCAAACGTCAAAATATTTAGATTTTATTTATTAACATTAATATTAATAGTACAATTTGTGCAATTTGACAAATTAATTTCCTGCACTGCTGTTTTACCATTTTCCGTGGATAAGGAGGAATGATGCGCAAAAAAAATGGAATTTCCAGTCGAGGTTGACACCACAATATCAAATGGTTGCTAAGCTACGTAATATACGATGCAATTTAAAATTATCTCCTTTGGATGTATTAATAAAAGTTTTTAAAATTTAATTACTGCATTTTTAAACGTTTGTAGAAAAAATTTTGTATGATATACGTGTTAAAAGTACCTTTTAAGGCACTCATGTGAATTGCAGAATTCGCTTCGCTCATTCTGCAAACCTTCACATGCGTGACTTAAAATTGTACTTTTAACACTTATATCATAAATAACTATTTTTTTTATTGGTGAACTCTTTTACCTATTTAAAGCACGCCCCAGCTTGTTTAAAACGAACTTTAAAACACGCGCGTTTTTTAAAGCTACCATGGCAACCAATGGCAACATCAACATCTCGAGAAACAAAGTGTAATGTCTAATGATATAAATGTCTAAATGACAACTTTTTTTATTATTGATCTGACAGGAGTAGGTACTTTGTAACGTCAAAACCTTTAATTGAACAATAATTAACTTCAACATTATAAATGAAAAGGGAAAGTGCAGTTGATATTGTTTGAAATATTAATATTTCGATTTTTCAATTCGGATGGAATGGTATTTGAATTGATACTATTAACATTTCCATGACAACGCAAGGTAAACTAATGTCATCACGAATTCAACCATTTTACATTATAAGTTATTTCCATTTTTTTTTCTTGTATTAGTAATAAATACCAGTATTTATAATTTCAAAGGGCACCAATAAAAAAAAATAGCGTAAAGTATTCGTAGATAACTGGTCTTTAAAACACTTGCTCTATTTCGAGCAAAATAGCGCGTGTTTTAAAGACCTTTATATCCACTTATACTTTAATATACTAATAACGCCTTACAGAGTTTTTGAAAATCAAAGAACAAAGACCGTTTTCTAAATAGCAACAACTACTTTCCTCGCTATATGCCACGAATGATATTGGATTACATTTCAAAGTTAAGCGGGGCTGGTATATCTGCAAGAAATACAGCCATTTTAATTTGTAATTCGAAAGGACAATATCACTTATAGATCGATTTTGGCGTATTTGTGCGCCATCATCAGGATAAGTTATTTCGAATTGCAAATTAAAATGGCTTAACTCAATATATTTCGTGGCATCTAACCAGAGAAGTAGTTGTTGCTTAGTAGTCTTCTCCTTTTTACGACTACGTGAAAAAAGTACAGAGAATGGATGGTCTAAAATCATAAAATTATGACTACAAACAAAAATATTGTTGACTTACATATTTTTATTAGATGTTATTAAAAATTGTATGTTTATTGAGTTGAAAAATAAGTTAATCGAAGTAATTTAGAAAAAATGAATGTTGATAGTTGTTCACGTAACAAGTTCCGAAAGTGATATTTTAAGGGATGAATAGGCAGTTATAAGGGCGAGTCCCGTAAAATCACTTTCGGGAGCGTTACGTACAATATTTTTTCTGCAGCAAATAAGAAAAAAAATTAAATCATATTGCACCATTTTTTCCATTTCTTATTCGGTAATTCCATATTTATATAGAATATTATGACGTTCTAAAACTATATACATATTTCGGAATAATTTTAGTTTAGTTGTAGGTATATTAGGAATTTCCTATTGCTACTGAAAATAATAAACATGAAACGTGATTCGTTTATAAGTGATTATTATTATTTTCAATAGTTTCCAACAATACAAACAAGCAGTAAATTTATTGTTTGAAATAATAAAGGGTGTCCCAAATAAGATGGAATGATTTTAAACATAATACCCAGCTTATTAATTGCTCCAAAGAGATGGGGTTTTCACTAGTTTATAATAGTGATTTTTTTAGGCTTGGCTGGCATTTCAACTCATCAACACAGGGTGTTTTACTAATGTTGATCAAATTCAAAAAGGAAAATATATAGTATTTTAAATGGAACACTCTATAATTTTTGCTCTCATTCGAAAGAGCAATCATTCTCCTTTCCAAAAATGTATAGTTTTCTATACATATTTTGTTTCGTTAACAACAAAGATATTCGAGGTTTCATGTAGTAGTAAATTTTTAATTAGTAATTTTTTTATGAACGTTTTTTATATTCTGAATTCTGAACAGTTGGAGATACAAGTTTGTATGCACCACGCTAGTAAGTTGTCTTTAAGGAACTCGCCTGTTATTCGCCTAGCTCGCTCATCTCATAATTACAGACTCGTCTGATAAAGAATCAATTTACTGCCTTGATAAATGCCTAGGGGAGTTCGGTCGATTTCGATAAAAACGCCGAGACCGCCGGAGAGGCGTTCTTATATAGTTTTACGGCAGAAAAATGTACTTAAAACAATCAATCTTCACTTTGTGCCCCTGTCAGTGCTGAAAGGTACATTTTAAGACTAGTCATCTACAATGGACGAGTTCTATACAAGGGAATTGCTGCCAACATATAACGAGCAAAAAAATACTGAAAAAGGTTAGTCGCATAAGGAAGTGTTTTTTCTAATCTATTAGTTTTTCTTATATGTTTTGAGTGCCTTTACCACCCATGCTGTACCCAAAAAGTTTGGAGGTATTTTTAGTTTGGGGTATTTTGCATCTTACACTTGACGAAATACAAAGAACACAAACAAAGCCAAATAAACATGTATAGACAGCTGTCATTAGTTGTTCGTCAACTGTAAGATATAAAATTCCCCAAGCTAAATAGACCTACAAACTTCTCGGGTAAAACTCCAAACTTTTCGGGTACAACATGGGTGGTAAAGGGACTCAAAATATATAAGAAAAACTAAACATAGATTGGAAAAACCACTTCCTTATGCGACTAACCTTTTTCAGTATTTTTTTGTTCGTTATGTTGGCAGCAATTCCCTTGTATAGAACTCGTCCATTAGTTTTGATTGTTGTAGGAGGACATTCATAACTGCCTGGAAATTGGGTGTTTATATGCGTTGCCAAGTGTCCAATCATCTAAGGGGTTTGGTCTCTAAAGGGGTATTTCAACCCCTCTCTTCGCTAGTTAATCTCAAACTTCTTTTTCTTCTATTTGAGTGTGTGTACTTATTCAAATCTAATCTTGCTCTTATTTGTTCTAGGTACGTGGTCATAGCCGAAACGGCAGTGATGCCAGCCAATTTATAGAAGCCACTAAACGTGACGCCCTCAACCGTTTACAAAAAGAACTAGACAAAGTACTAACAACTAGCTCCACAGATAAAAAAGCAGATACTAAAAAACAATTCGATGGATTCACTAAGTTATTTACGAGGTTTCTTGACGAAACCGGACCTTCAGTTATTTGGGATAAAATTGAAAAATTACCAGGAGATGCGGTTAGAAATTATAAAACTTTGGAAACACCGACTGCTAGTTTAATCCATGAAATGTTGGCGAAACTGGTGGTAGTGAAATTGAATGGTGGATTGGGAACTTCTATGGGTTGTCATGGTCCTAAATCTGTAATAACGGTTAGAAACGATCTTACGTTTTTGGATTTGACCGTTCAACAAATTGAAGTAAGTGTCTACTGTGTATAATCAAAAACAGATTGGCTAAATAGGTTGTAGTCAGAACACTATGAGGAGGCTGAAGTGGTGCCGGCGAGGGGACGGCTCCTTTAAAAAAATCTAATATAAATAAAATAGATTTGATGATTGTTTGATTGTAATGGATAATAGGCCATTACGTCTTAAAACAAAATGCCTACCTCAAAATCCTGAATATGTCTTATATAAATGTAGCCATTCATGAGCTCATCACGTGTACTACAAGCGTTGAGTGAAACATTTTTTATCTACACACTTCACTTTCTTGAAATTTCGTAAAAAAACATTATTATTATTATTAATACATCCAATTATTCATATAGAGAAGTACCATAAATGTTTTTTTCCAACCATCAAAAAATGTTGACATTTTTGTAGTTTTGTACTATTTTCCGGTGCAAAAGCCATCAATTCCCTTGCCGTACAAAAATTTGCTCGTTGCTTAACAACACTTTTAATCCTAGGATTAAAAACGCTACTTTTAATCCTAGCACTAAAAGTAAGTGCATTTGAGCTCTCTTTCCCATCTCTTACAATAATTGGAACAATTATTGCCAACATTCAAAGCACAAATTATCACTAACAATTTTCGAACAATTCAAAAGATTTTCATTAATCTTAGAACAACTCAAAATATTCTCCGTAACTGTTGATGAAACATTCGAGGAAATATCTGAACAGGTACTCGTACCTTCTTTGTCAGGCTGCAATATTTTTCTGCCAGTATTCTCTTTGTTGATACGTGTTTCTTCAATATATCCTCCTGCTACCGTACTTGATTTCCAACCTCCATTTCTTTTAAGACAAGTGAGGTCACCGCCACCATCAATCAGAAGTGTAGCAGATGTTCTTCTTAACGAATGTCCTATACTCCTTCCAATTTTCTAACTTCAAAAATTTTGCAATTTCTTGCGGCACGGCACTAATTTTGTGAATACCAACAACCATTCTTTGACACTTCTTATTAACATACTTCAAAAATAAACGACGTTCCTGTATACTTGATGTTCGTTGTGCAACATATTTTCGAAATGAACGCAAATAATTATCGCCTATAATGGTAAACAAAAGAGTTTTCTTTTTTTTGTCTGCAAAATTTTTACGACCAGGACAGAGTCCATATCTTCAATGTCATCAATTTTCAAATGAACTAGTTCGTCACAACGCATAGCACCTCCAATTCCTAATATTAGAACAACCTTTATCATCAAATATCCATTATCAGGTGCCAAATCCAGGAACCAATCCACTTCCTCCTTTGTAAAAACCCTAGACTTTTTAGGTGTATGCATCACTTTGCCTTTTTAACAATGCTTGTAATTTTGAATATTTACTAATATCCACACCATTTTTGATATCCAGTATGGATCGCAACATTGAATACTGTGACCAAAGAGTGTATGGCTTGCTATCGCTGTTATAATTAATAGGTGTTCAAATTTATTACGAAATTATTAACGATTTTTGAATAAAACTAAATTTATTTTAATTTTGACTTGGTTGGAGAAAAAATAGTATATATCATAAATAGTATACAGTATGATGCAAAAGTATGGAATAAATTCATTATTTCAGAAACAGACGACTTTAAAAAAAAATCTTAAAACACGTCAATTTTAATTTTTGAATGGCCATCAACTGCTATAGATGTGTTGGACATTACGTCATTAGTGATGGCGTAATGACGTCATCGACGATTTTTTTAAATACAAACCGAGGTCACGTGACAGCTCATTTGAAAGGTCTCCTTATCGCCTTTGCAACAATGTAATCATTTAAATATTTATTTCTACAGGGTTAACCAAAACTGTTGGTTTATTAATACAATTAACTTGGAATAGATGTTTACTTACATACAATTAAATTACAACAAATGTTCAAATTGCCGACCTTCAGCAATGATACAATGAGAAAGGCGAGCAGTAAATTCTTTCGTAACGTTTTCGAGGACTTCAGGTGTTATTTGTGCAATTTCCGTTCGGATTCGCTCCCTCAACTCTTCTACATTATTCGGTAGACTTTGATATACTCTGCTCTTTAAATATCCCCACAAAAAAAAGTCTAACGGAGTCAAATCTGGAGACCTTGGTGGCCATTCGATAGGCCCCCTTCTTCCTATCCACCTTCCTGGGAAAACGTTATTAAGGTAATTTCGTACCTCAACGCCATAGTGTGGGGGAGCCCCATCCTGTTGGTACCATAAATCATTTCTATTTGGAAATAGCTGATTCAGCTGTGGCAACAGATAATTTTGAAGAAATTCCAGATAACTAGCAGCAGTTAGGTTTTCCTCAAAAAAATATGGCCCTACAATTTGATTGTTTATAATGCCGGCCCAAACATTCACCTTCTCGGGATATTGTGTCCTATACTCTTCCATCCAATGTGGATTTTCACTTGCCCAATATCGACATGTCTGGCGATTTACGTGACCGTTCAGCATAAAAGACGCTTCATCTGAAAAAAGTACCTTTTGTATGAAACCCGGATCTCTGTTACATTGTTCCATAACGATTTCGCAGAATTCGATTCTTCTATCAAAGTCATCTTCTAATAGCTCCTGGACCAGATGTACTTTGTATGGATGCCACTTCTCCTTTTTTAGCACTCTTACAACAGTTGATTGGTGGACATTCATATCTAGTGCGACCTGCCTAGAACTTGTATGAGGATTTTCTTGAAACGCCAGTACAACGTCCAGTTTTTTGGCTTCGGATATTGAAGTTCTACCGCTTCTGGGAAGATCTTTAACATGGCCCGTTTCTCTAAATTTTTTTTCAATTTTACTTACTGCTGATTGAGTAATTGGATCGCGATTGGGGTATTTAGCATTAAATAAATTACGAACTTCTGCTTGAGTCCTCACTCTATCTCCATAACCAATCATGGTTAAAATCTCGATTCGTTCTGTTTCTGTTAGTTTCATTTTTGTAAATGCTGTTATTAATGTCGCAAAAAATTCGAAGAGTAAAAATTTGACGTCTATTATTTGACAGATTCACAGATCATTGACGAATAAAGACGAGTCAATGACAATATTGATTTAAATATTTTTGTAAAAATAATTCCGAGCACTTACTACAATAATTAATTTCAAATTATAATGTAGCATTGTTTTTATCAATGTATTTTTTTTCGGAACCAACAATAAACACTATTTTGTTTTATTCCCAGTGGCGGTCCTTAGTGTATTGTAGTTCAGTGAATGAATATTTATTGTAATTCCATGTTACTTAACAAAGTTCATAATTTTGGTTAACACTGTAGAAATAAATATTTAAATGATTACATTGTTGCAAAGGCGATAAGAAGACCTTTCAAATGAGCTGTGACGTGACCTCGGTTTGTATTTAAAAAAATCGTCGATGACGTGTAATATAAAAAACCTTCGACTTTTAGGCTTTAATCCACAAAAAACATACACATAAGTATCAACTTGACAGTATGTATGAATGTGACAATGTAACAATCCAAAAAAACAATAGTAAGGGCAAATATTATACACACTACGAGAATTTAAATAGTAAGGAAGACTCATATCAATTATATGACATTCTCCCCAGGTTTATTAAAGTTCATAACAACTTAAATGCTCCGGAGGATGTCGCTCTCTAGCAGAACGACGGACTGTAGGTACTTCTGGTTCAGTATTACTTGGAAGATTTTCAGTTATCTCAATTTCAGAAGATTCTTCTCGTGACTGAAAGTCTGCAGAAACCTTGTCTTCAGATGGGGAGTTAACTGTCGTTTGTAGTTCCTCTGAATCCATATTAACGTTGGCGTCTGATGATAAAGTTATATCTCCACAAGGTGCTAGGTGTTTCAGTGACACAGTTGATTCTTTTCCATCTTGGTGACGAATTAGAGCATATTCTGGATTTGCCTCTAATAGTTCAACTTCTTCCACTAAGGGATCGTATTTGCTGTGACGAATGAACTTCTTCAAAAATACAGATGTGGATGGCTTCAACCAAGTTGGTAACGATGTTCCATAGGATGATCGACGGAGATGATTGAACATACGTTCATGGGGTGTACAATTTGTTTCAGTGCACAACAGAGATCGAATGGAATGGAGTGCATCTGGAAGAGCTTCTTCCCATTTTTGTGTTCCTAAGCCTTTACTTTTAAGAGCTAAACTTATACTTCTCCATATAATTCCATTGTACCTTTCTATTTGTCCGTTTCCTTCAGGGTTATATGGTGTTGTTCGACTGGTTGCAACTCCTTTAGAATGAAGGAAATTAACTAAGTCATTGGATAAAAACTGTGATCCTCGATCCGAATGAATGTAAGCAGGCATTCCAAAAACTGAAAATAATTCCACGAGACAATTTATAACAGATGCAGTAGTGATATCCTTGCAAGGGTATGCAAATGGAAATCTCGAGTACTCATCAACAATTGTCAAGAGATATTTGTTTTTAGTGCAGCTGGGCAATGGACCTTTGAAATCAATGTTAAGACGTTCTAACGGTGAAGTTGCTTTAATCAAATGCGAATTCTTGAGTTTGAGAAATCTTGGCTTCAGTTCGGCACAAACAGGACAAGACAAAATCATTTTCTTGACATCTTCGAAAGAAAATGGAAGATTTCGATGACGTACAAGATGGTACATTCTTGTGATGCCTGGATGACAGAGTGACTGGTGTAAATCGAATAATTTATTACTACTTGTGGTTCCACAAATTCGAGAGAAGGCATCAGCTGCTTCATTTGATCGTCCAGGACGGTAAACGATATCGTAGCTGAAACACGATAGTTCCAACTTCCATCTTTGAATCTTTTCGTTTTTAATTTTACTAGAATGCTTTCTGTGAAACATGAACGAGACAGCCTCTTGATCTGTGATGATTTTGAAATGTCTTCCTATTAAAAAATGTTTCCATTTTCTTATGGACTCTATGATAGCATAAGCTTCTTTCTCTACAGAAGAATGTGCCTTTTCAGATCCTGAAAAAGTTCTTGAATGGAATGCTACAGGTCGCCCTCCTTGGTTCAGTGTAGCGGCTAAAGCAATGTCTGACGCATCTGTTTCAATGACCAAAGGTTCATCACCAGAGACTGTCCACAAAAGAGCTTTTGCAATATCGTCTTTCAATTCATTGAACATTTTGGCAGCATCAGCTGATACGGGAAATGACTTACAGTCAATAAGTCTTCTGATTTTATCAGAATATTTTGGGATCCACCTGGAGTAGTGGGCAAACATTCCAATTATTCGTCGTAGAGAAGATATATCTTGTGGCACAGGCAACTTCAAAAGTGGTTCCAATCTACTAGGGTCAGGTTTCAAAGTACTATTTTCTATCACATACCCTAGAAGACATATAGATTTTTGTGAAAATTTAGACTTATTTTCATTAATTGTAAGCTGATATTTGTCGATGACGGACATAAACTTCCTGAGGTTTGCATCATGTGTTGACCGATCTTCGCCGCATACAGTTATGTCATCCAAATAGGTGAATACCCCTTTTAAATTCTCATCTGATATTATTTTATCAAGGGTTCTTTGAAAACAGGCTACTCCATTAGTAACGCCGAATGGAATCCGACGAAATTGATACAGTCGACCACATGCTTCGAAAGCTGTGTAAAATTTTTCGCTGTCTGCAATAGGGATTTGGTGGTAAGCACTTTTCAGGTCAATAGAACTGAACACTCGATATTTGGCAATTTTAGCAACCAGATCCTCAATATTTGGAACAGGATACGCGTCCAACAAGGTGAACTTATTGATGGTCTGCGAATAATCTATGACCATTCTCTTTCTGTGACGTTCATTCTTCGTTACCAAAACTTGTGCTCTCCAAGGTGACGTACTTTCTTCAATTATACCCTCTTTCAGCAGATTTCTGATTTCGTTCGTGATAAATTTTTCATCTTCTTCCGAATGTCGTCGAGGTTTGCAAGCTATGGGTTTACAGTCTTTGGTTATATTGCCGAAAAGAAGTGGAGGAGCGACTTTCGCTTCAGTGAGGCAGCATATAGAGAGAGGAGGTTTGCTTCCACCAAAACTGATGTCAAGTTTGGAGTGCTGCTTCATAATATCGTGACCAATTATTAAATCAGTGCACAATTTTGGTAGAAGAGATACTTTGAAATTTGTATAAACATTTCCAAGAATTTCCAAGTCTATATAGCAGTAACCATTTATTGATGAAGACAGAGAAACTGAAGCCATTGAAACTTTTCCAGTGCTGGGATGTATGTTGAATTTACGCTCCTTAGCGAAAGTATAGTTTAGATAACTATCAGAGCTGCCCGTGTCTATCAGGGAAGTAGCGTGCATGTTGTTTATTTTAACATTAACAAGACTTTTTGATAAACTGAGAGGATGGTTTGTAGAAGCAATAATGTGGTCCGAAGTTGTAGTTTCAGTTGAACAATGGGAATGGTTAGACGAGGTGGGAGCCATTAGGGTGGAAGCTGAAGTAGATTTATTTTCTTTTGCCAGTTTTAACTTCATACAAACCATAGAAAAATGTCCCAATCTCTTACAGTACTGACAGATCTTGTCCCGCGCAGGGCATACGGTGCGAGGATGCTTGTTTCTGCCACAGAAATAACATTTTTGTGCGGTAGCAGCATTAAAAGAAATATTTTCGACATGATTCATTACTTCGGAATGGTTCGGATGTTCTCCAGCAGTATTGGAAGAAGATGTTGCATTGACGCAAGACTGATATGATGGAAAATTGTAAGATTCTGAATATTTTTGTGCACTTTCCAAAGATCTTGATTGAGAAAATGCCTGGTCTAGTGTGAGAGTACTATTCTCCAAAAGTCGTTGACGGATATGAGGTGTTACTAAACCTCTGATAAAGGTGTCTCTTATGAAGTCATTTCTGTTTTCTTCAGCAGTTACTGCTTTAAAATTGCATTCTTTACTCAGTATCTTAAGGGACTGTAAATACTGATCTATCGACTCACCATTTTCTTGTTTCCTCGTAGCAAGAATATGTCTAGCATATATTTCATTCACAGGTTTGCTATACGCATTTTCTAGTGTTTTGATAGCATCTTCGTAAGTCGTGCATTCACAGATGAGTTCAAAAATCGTTGGAGATATGTAGTTGATAAGAAGTTTGAGTTTGTCGTGATTTTCGGGCTTTGTACTCTCCAGAAAATTTTTGAAAGTCGTATACCAGTGTTTCCATTCCTTGGAAGCGTTAGTGTTATTGGCATTCACGTCGAATTTCTCGGGACGTAAAAACTTATCCATTTGTAATTCTTCAGTAATTTTTGTGGATTAAATTGTAATATAAAAAACCTTCGACTTTTAGGCTTTAATCCACAAAAAACATACACATAAGTATCAACTTGACAGTATGTATGAATGTGACAATGTAACAATCCAAAAAAACAATAGTAAGGGCAAATATTATACACACTACGAGAATTTAAATAGTAAGGAAGACTCATATCAATTATATGACATGACGTCATTACGCCATCACTAATGACGTAATGTCCAACACATCTATAGCAGTTGATGGCCATTCAAAAATTAAAATTGACGTGTTTTAAGATTTTTTTTAAAAGTCGTCTGTTTCTGAAATAATGAATTTATTCCATACTTTTGCATCATACTGTATATCATACGGACTAAAAGTGCCTATTTTTACTCGTACTTTTAATCCTTATAACATGATATCATGCTATCAAAGAAATTATTGATTTTCAGAATCTCAATAAAACCTACAATGTGAATGTACCCCTAGTACTGATGAACTCCTTTAACACGGACGAGGACACAGAGAAGATCATCCGTAAATATAAGAACATCCAAATAGAAATACACACGTTCAATCAGTCGTGCTATCCTCGAATAAACAGAGATTCACTCCTACCGATCGCCAAAGACGTCGATATACAAGAAAACATGGAAGCTTGGTATCCACCAGGTCACGGAGATTTTTACGAAAGTTTCCGTAATTCTGGATTGTTGGATAGGTTTTTGAAAGAACGTAGAGAATACTGTTTCGTATCTAACATTGATAATTTAGGAGCTACGGTGGATTTGAATATACTCAATTTATTATTGAATCCCGATCAAGAAAGGGGAGTTCAACATGAATTTGTTATGGAAGTGACTGATAAAACTAGAGCGGATGTTAAAGTGAGTATCAAATAACATACTTGATATCTTGTGGCACATATAAAAGTCGCGGGGTCAGAACTGTTTCTCTGTAATTTCAATTAAAATTCCTGCAATTAGCTATAAATTATTTAAAACGTCACTTTCTTAGTTTTGACATCATCCTACACTCTGTATACCACTGTATACAACAACTTGATTCCGTGGCGTAGTAGTTTAGAGGTTTGACTGCGTGAAATAAAGAATTGTAGGCATAGATTTCGAATCCTGGTCGCTGTGAAAATGTCCAGATAATAACTATGGTAAAAAACTATCAAAGTTAATTATCACTTTTAATTTCCTATTGATTCTAAAATCTAAACATCCACAAGTCCTAATACCAAATAGAGCAAAAATGAACTCTTAACAGCAGGCAGTTGTTGGTACACAGATTACTGAAAAACACGCTCAGGCTCTGGTGCGAATCTAGCTCTCTAACATCAAAAATTGGTCTTAGACTGCCAAAAACAAACTCCTCAATATGAGAACTCAATGAAGTCTCGATGTTCTGGGCCCATGGTCACTCTGGCATGGAGGCAAATGAGAAGGCAGACTTCCTTGAAAGGACTCGTGTATTTATCGGACCTGAACCTACAATTGGCATCGCAATAAGTTTGGCTAAACAAATACACAATATCTGGACAGCAAGAAGAACTCTTCTGGCACAATAAACCAGGATTGGTTCTTTCAAAGGCTTTTATACATACTTCGAAAAATGTGGGCTATAGCAGGTATGACCTACGGTGTCTAACAGGGCTTTTAACAGACCACTGTCTTCTGAATCATCATATGCGGAGTCTTGGACTGTCACAAGATTCGATCTCAAAATAAGTACCTGTTGTTTGGTAGGGTCTCTCTCTCTCGCCCATGGACCTTAAATCTTAACTAAATAAAATTGTCGGATTTGTATGGCGATATCTGAATACGTGTGAGCCACAATAGACCCTTGAGAGTCGCAGTGGAGGACCCCATAGACCCACTCGCCAAAAAGCTAGCTACTTCATTCACATATTAATATTATAAATCACTCAAGTTAACAATATTCACATATCATTTTGGGTTGTAAAATATGTAAACTTAATGGTGGAAGTGCCAATCGATAGCAACTTGTAAGAAATTACAATAAACATTATTAGTATTATTACAATTATACAGTGTGTAAAAGCCAAATGGAATAAATTCATTATTTCGGTTACTGTACATATTTATAAAAAATCCCGAAACACGTCAAATTTAAATTATAACTTGACATTCTTTAACGTGAAAATGCAACCCCTACCTTCAACCCCCTTAGAATGACAGGTACAACCCCCAATTTTTTAAATGGGAAGTATAGGCTTGTGATATATCATTTGAAAGGTCTCTTCATTCTCTATTCAAAAATGTTATTGTTTTTAAATTTAATGCAAAAATTAACATAAAAAAATTAATATCATGTTGTTACCGAAATTCGCTACAATACAATCAAAAACTAAAATGTATTGCAAAACGTAATAAAATGTAGAACACGAAAAAGAACTATGAATGTTAATGAAGTAGATGTTCAAAATGTTCTCCGCGAACGTCTTGGCAACATCCTAATCTCAAATAAAACTGTCTTCTAACATTATTTAACATATCAGGCGTGATCGACCTAATCGCAAGCGTTATTCGTTCTTTTAAGTCATTTAAATCAGAAGGTTTAGTTTTGTACACATGGCTCTTCACATATCCCCATAAAAAGAAATCTAATAATGTAAGATCAGGTGATCGCGCTGGCCATTCAATCGATCCTCGCCTCCCTATCCACCGATTGGGAAATATTGTATCGAGGTACTGCCGGACATTAAGTTGGTAATGTGGTGGTGCTCCATCCTGCTGAAACCATATCGTATTCGCTGGAACTTGAGGATTACCTGGATCAGGATATAAATTTGCCAACGTTGGAATGACATCATTTTGAAGTAGTGCCAAATAATTGTTGCCATTCAAGTTGCCCTCAATAAAAAAGGGACCAATTATATTGTTCCCTACAATCCCTGCCCAAACATTAACCTTTTGAGGGTATTGAGTGTGTTCTTCTCTCATCCAGTGAGGATTTTCCGTGGACCAGTAGCGGCAATTTTGCCGATTAGCATGACCGTTAAGTAAAAAAGTACACTCATCAGAAAACATAACGTCTTCTAATTGGATAATATTGTTATCCAACATGTCCATCATTTGCTCACAAAAAAAAGTTCTCCGTAGGTATCAGTAGGTAGGTATCATCTTATACGGATGCAATTTATTTTCTTTTAATATGTTTGCTATCGATGTATGGCTAGCATTGAATGTAGTGGATGCCTGTCTACTCGATGTATGTGGGTTTTCCTGAAACTCAAGCAACACATCTAATTTGAGTTCATCACTCAGTACATTAGCAGCTGCTTTTTTTATCTGCCTTACATGACCAAACTCGCGAAACTGCTGTTCTATTTTACTTATTGTTCCTTGGGATATAGGCGGTAAATTAGGAAATTTCTCATGAAATAGGCGAGTTACTTCCTGTTGTGTTCGGATGTTATCTCCGTAACCAATCATTTGTAAAACTGTTATTTTATGCATTCCGTTAATCTAACCATTTTTCAGAATTGAATTGAACAAACTTTATACTTAAATTACAACAATGACAACTTAAATAAAACAATTTACTACTGCTTGTTAAAATAGCGTTGCCACGGAAATTCTTTAAAGTTTTTTAATGGTTACCATCTAAAAACCACATTGCTACGGTTTTTGTTCACTTTCTCATTATCAAGACCTAAACGGGAAATAAGTTGTAAGTAATATTGTAATAAGTTCCGAGTATATTTTAGCGAATTTCGGTAACAACATGATATTAATTTTTTTTATGTTAATTTTTGCATTAAATTTAAAAACAATAACATTTTTGAATAGAGAATGAAGAGACCTTTCAAATGATATATCACAAGCCTATACTTCCCATTTAAAAAATTGGGGGTTGTACCTGTCATTCTAAGGGGGTTGAAGGTAGGGGTTGCATTTTCACGTTAAAGAATGTCAAGTTATAATTTAAATTTGACGTGTTTCGGGATTTTTTATAAATATGTACAGTAACCGAAATAATGAATTTATTCCATTTGGCTTTTACATGAATTTTTAGGATGAAAGGTCGATGAAAAATTAAATTTTAATATACCTACATATTGAAAATATTCGGAAAAAAAAGTTTTTAAATTTTGAGACATTTACTACTTTTGGTAATTTATAAAAATTCGCAGTTTAAATTGTTAAATTATCAAAATATGTATTCATGTTTTCTTTTACTCTTACGTATAATTTAAATTATGCCTATCTATGCAAAACCTATTTATAGGTCGGTATTTACAAATAACCTTCAGTGAAGAAACATTTATTTAAAAATAATGGAATTATTTTTGATAAACATGAAGTGACCTGTTTTGAAATATATTACATTCCATGTTTAAAATATTTGACACATTTAAAACGAAAATTTAATTATCATGCAAATAATTTACTATATTTTTATTTAAAATAAACAAAATTTTGTAGGGTGGTACTTTAATACAGTACGAAGGAAAATTAAGGCTACTTGAAATCGCACAAGTACCAAAAGAACACGTAGATGAATTTAAATCCGTCAAAACATTCAAATTTTTCAATACCAATAACTTATGGGCCAAATTAGATGGTAAGTTTTTTCTAATAATTACTTTTTTCATACTTGCGTGCATTTTTATTCGGGGTACGTATTTTCGAGATCAATCGAAATTTTTCGTATGCGATTTAGTTCGAATGAAAAAAATCGCACACGATCCGACGATCGTATTTTTGAACCATCTTCGAAAATGTATTCGTATGCGATAAATATTTGTATTGGCAACACCGCAAATTCGATCATTCCATTTCTCGCTCATAAAATTTTTGCCTTTTTTAACTACTTTTCGGTTGTCACTTGTCGGTGTCAGAATGTTTTGTTATTGTTAGTAGATATAATCGATTAGAAATGGAAAGTGAAAGAAAAGTTGAAATATGCAGGATTCGTTTCAGCTGGACAAAAAAAGAGTTAATTGAGTTTATAGAAGAACATCTGGAATTAAAATCTGAGATCCGATAATTCCTGAAAGAAGTTTTTAAAAGGATGGTACATTCTATTTTCGCTATCCGCCAGAATTTCAGCATCTTCCAATACATTTATAACGTTTCTTTCAATAAGAAAATTCAAGCCTGCCATTATTCACAACACATTCACAATAGATAAAACACCAAACTGACAATTCTACACAAAAATTAAGTTAAAACCGTATACGAAGTTTGATATTCGAATGGTGCTCATCCACTCGAGTCACCACATGCGCAACAAATCGTTCACGAAGCCTTCGAAAGTGATTCGAAAATACGGATAACGAATTCTCGTGCGAAATTTATTCATTTTCGTACACGAATTGTACCTGAGTGATCTTGAAAATACAGTCCCAGAAAGCTCTAATTTTCTGCACACTTCTACTCGTTACTTACATCACTCTTTTACACTTTACCGCACGCAGTGCTCTAGCTAATGCATTTTTTGATTATTTTCTCGATTTTATTAAATATTACGTCATTGACTTTTGATTATTATACATTCATAAACAGAAAGTAACTAATAAGCTTATTTCTTTGAATCTAATTGATTTTTTTAAATTTCCGAGCGTAGAAAAATTGTTGTTCCTAACATGAGCGGAAATTGTCGTTTCCGAACTCGATCGAACAATTATGGTTGCGTGCGGTGAAGTATCACTTTCCGTAACAATTAGGAAAGTAACTATAATTGTCATATTCTAATTTTCCAGCTATCGATAGAGTGTTGAAACAAGACCTGCTCAGTATGGAAATTATCGTCAACAACAAAACTCTGAATAAAGGAGAAAATGTAATCCAGCTGGAAACCGCAGTCGGTGCTGCCATGAAGACATTCGAAGGAGGTATTGGTATCAACGTACCTAGAAGTAGATTCTTGCCGGTTAAAAAAACATCCGATCTGTTCCTAGTAATGAGTAATCTTTATAGCCTCAAGAATGGCTCGCTAACCATGTCACCTCAAAGAATGTTTCCCACAACTCCTCTAATCAAATTGGGAGACAATCACTTTTCTAAAGTAAAAGAATTTTTGGCGAGATTCACCAATATTCCAGATATCTTGGAGCTGGATCATTTAACAGTGTCCGGTGACGTGACGTTTGGCAGAGGCGTTTCGTTAAGGGTAAGTTTAATCTTAATATCTGCTCGGTGTCTTTGTAATTCTTCGTGTCCCAATATATTGCGTTATTATTAATTTTTTTTAGGGCACAGTAATTATCATTGCCAATCATGGAGACAGAATAGACATACCATCAGGTGCAATTTTGGAAAATAAAATTGTATCGGGAAATATGAGAATATTGGATCATTAATTTGAGTTAGCGTCGTTTTAAACTAAAATATTGTGTGTTTTTAGGACAATTTTAATGGAAAATAATTGTTGTGACTGTTTTTTTTTTGTTTTCAAAAATTGTTATCTAATTTTTAATTATATCAAATTATTATATTTTGAAATTTTTATATTTACTCATATTTTATTGCGTCTATTAAAAAATATTGATTATTTTCAAAAGATTATCTTTCTTTTTTTTTCAAAATCTGCAATTTCAATAAGCAAATCAAAAATACCTTGAATTTTTTTGGTTTCCAGGGGGGCACGCTCATGTTTGATACCTCTATATGATTTTTACGATAAAAAGACTATAATGTCTCTTAGTTACTTTTCTGCTTATCAAGATAAATATGTCAATTTATTCTCAACAGCCAGGGCAATTTACAGCTAACGGGTAGGCAAAACTACAAGACGTTGTCAGATCAACTGGTAAAATTCCCGTTTGTTTTGAAGTTTATTGACATTCGATCATCGTCTAATATTTACAAGTTTTTTTGGTGCTTTTAAATTCATTGTTATTTTCAAAACTAATTATTTACACAAATTTGCAGTGTGTAGTTAATAAAATGCCAAAGCAGCTGAACAGTAAATGTCAAGAAATGTAACATCTTTGTTGAGCTGTTTTAAACGAGAATGTCGAAATGGTGGCCTGCTTCTTTCGCTTAGTGCTGTGAGAGACGAAAGCTATTTGTATTCATTATTAACATTATTGTTACATATTTAAATGTAAATGATTGAATGTTTTCAATTCTAGGTTAATTAAACTTGATATGTTATTCGTTCATAAATTGAAATATTTTTATTGTAGAGAGTTGCAAAAGCTTTACAACTTAGCAGGCAACTCTTAAAAAGAAGAACTGTTGATATAACATCATATTGACTTTTCAAGTTTTCGTTAAGAAAAAATCTACAGGTTGGCAACATCACAATATTCTGTTTAGCGACGTTATTGTCTTTTTATCATAAATAAACTATTTGCTCATTGGTGAACCCTTTTACCTATTTAAAGCACGCCCCAGCGTGTTTAAATCGAACTTTCAAAAACGCGCGTTTTTTAAAGTTACCATGGCAACATCAACATCACGTCAAGTGACAATTTTTTTATTATTGATCTGACAGGAGTACTTTGTAACGTCAAAACCTTTATTCGAACAATATTTAACAATTTTATAAATGAAAATGGAAATTACAGTTAGTATTGTTTGATATATTAATTACATTTCGATTTTTAAAGCAGTGGAAATGGTATTTAAATTAATACCATTAGTATTCTCAGAACTCAATAACGTTGAACTTCCATCAATAGCGCTCCCAATAGTGTTTGAAACATTATTCTTATTGCTAATTTCCTTCTCAACGTAACCAGTCGCCACAGCTGCCGATTTCCATCCTACTTGTTGTGTTTGATCTATGGCCATGCCACTATTTGGCATAATGGTAGCGGAAGCGGACGTCCGTCGAAAAGCATGTCCCGTATATTTCTCAGGATCATCCAATTTAAGATTACGTGCAATTTGCAAGGGGACTTGATCCAAATGTATTAATACCAACCACTTGATTGGTACATTTCTTGTTATTATCTTATCGTAAGAATACTCTGTCTGTAGGTACTTACGTTTTGGGAGCGCAATGATAAATACTACTTCACCAAACGCACATAACTAATTGCTTCACAGTAAAACGTCGAGCCTTCATTGTCTTAGACAGCCGTATAGTAATAATTAATATGCTTCCTTGCTATTTTATATCATGTCAGCGCAAATCGCATAATTCACATCTTCTACAAGACCCAAAGATACCGCAAATGGCTACCACTTTTAAAAATAAATACGTAATTCCGGTGTTTCTATGAAAAACTTCCGCAAATCATCTTTATTGAATACATACGCCTTCTTAGCTACGTCATTCTTACTAATTGCCCTTATGAATGCATGCACTTTTACAAAATGATTTTATATCGACTCCTTTGTTTATCCTCAACAAACATTGTAATTTCGAATGGATAGCCCACCAGTCGACGCCTTGTACTGCTCCGACATTTTCTGAAGGTGCAAGCACAACTCTTTCATTTACATCTGTGACGTTATGCTCTTACATCATCCATTTCATAAACTTGTCATATTCTTTTTTATACGCAACAGAAGATTTTTGCGATTCTGCCTTAAAAAATCGATATTACGAGTAGAATTCATTTTTATGCACTGCGGTGACAACCAAGTGACAACAATCAATCTTACAGACAAAATTCAAATTTACGTTTTTCTCATTTCCATGACAACGCAAGGTATACTGATGTAGCACCATTTTAAAGGAAATAAGTAGATTCGATTTTTTATACCCTTTCCAATAATAAAGAGCAATTTTCAAAAAATCTTTTTCCTACGATCACATAGGAAAGTGACATATATCGCACTGTCTAGTTCTATGGAAAGTGGCCTTATTCATACGTGTACGGATAAGAAACTTATTCGTACATGTGCGGATAAAAAAGCTGTCAAATTGAATTCTAGTCTATTTACCCCGCAAATTTATGTATATGTCAAATGCCTATTTCGTAAGTTGATTTGTCCATATAATATAATTTATTACTTTCAATTTTTACAGTGATTCAAATAAATAATTAATTCTGAACCGCAATATTTTTGTAACAGAAACAGTTTTATTTCTAATGTTCTGTGTCCAATTGTTGTTAGTTGTCAAAATAAATGTTCGTAAATTTTGTGTACCAATATTTATTTTAATTTTTTTATAAAGGCATTCTTTTTCATCGCATAAAAATCACAATTTTTTGAGCCACTTTCAAATGTAAGTAATTAAAACTATATAAAGTAATTACAAATACACATACGTAAAACCTCTAACATCTACATTGAAACGCAAGATTGTACGTACATGCCTCATTCGGTAAAAGTATATCGCGTGATCGTAGGAAAAATAGTGTACATAACTTGTGCGAAAGTGATTTTTCACACTCGTGGGATTGTCTCACTCGCCTTGCGCTCGTGAGACAATACATCCCACTCGTGTGAAAAATGTCACTTTCCGCACACGTTACGTAATATACTATATAGAGGGTGTTGTTTTTATAGGAAAGACGAGTTTTGAAATTTTTTGTTAAGGTTTTTGATGGAGTTTCTAGGTAATGGTTATTACGTGTCACAAATCTCAAAATAATATATAGGGTAACTCGGAAGTTATGAGGTTCGAAAGAAATAGGATAAATTTATAAAACACCCTATATCTCGGTTATAAAGTGCAGAAGACACATTAAATATAGGTTATTGGAAGCACCTAAGTGATCCTCATCCACAGTTAAAGTTAGGCCCTTTACCTATGAAACACCCTGTATAATACCTATATTTTTACTAGATAACTATATTGGAATTTTTTTACGCACTCGAAAGTGTGTCTAAAGTACGGCGTAGGTACTTTACACACGGTAGTGAAAAAGTAAATTTTAAGGAGTGCAAAACTGTTGAATTCCATTAAGTAGAACCAGACCGATCAAGGAATATTCTTGAAATTTACAAGTCTTTTATCTCTATGTGGTTTATATCAGAAATCCATGACTGAAACTGTATAATATATACTTGATATTTTCGACACAAAACTAGATTTAGTTGATGTTTGCAGGTTACATATCCATTTGAAATGCTTATAGAGAGTAATACAGGGTGATTCATTAGTGCGATAAAGTCCTATATCTTGTGAATGATTAAAGATATTTGAATGAAATTTTGACCGATTTTAATGAAATTTTCACCGAATAGTAGCCGGCCTAGAGGCTGATATTTTAAAATTAGTCTCAATTGCACAGCGTGTTCCAGAACACCGTGCCAGATCAAAGTTATATACAAATTTGAAGGAAAATACAGGGTATCCCATTTTAAAAGATATAACTTTGATATGGCACGGCATTCTGGAACGCGCTGTACAATTGCGACTAATTTTAAAATATCAGCCTCTAGGCTGGCTACAATTGGTCAAAATTTCATTCAAATATCTTTAACCATTCACAAGATATAGCACTAATGAATCACCCTGTATATTAGTTTAAATACATCAACACTAAACCAACTAATACAATTTTCATTATTTATTTAGATTGGTAATAAATAAATATAACTAGAGCTAAAAACAAAATATTTTCATTATCATTACCAAACAGTATTCACAAATTTCTTATTATGCTAAACTAAGCTTCTCTTCTTTATTTTGTTCAATAGTTTTAACTTCAGAAGCAATGTTGGCTTCAGATTCTGTTTTCTTCTCTATAGGTTCTACATGCTTTTTGTACGTTATAGATGATGGTTCTTTTGGTGGTAGCCAATCAGGAATTATTTTAGCATGTATTCTCCATGTACCATATTGATTAGATAGATGTTTTTCAAATATTACATATTCAAGTACATCTTTAGCAAGTATCTCGCTACCATGCATTAACCTTCCAAATCTATCGTAAATTGCTAATGTCTGAAATTAATAAATAAAAATCTATGTATATTTAAACAGAAAAATTTGAAATCAATATCAACATATCAGTTTTTTGTTATTTACCTGTTGGGTGTGAAACCTTACTGTGAGCTGTGCAAAAATATTCTCTTTTGAGATAACATCTGTACATCGGGCTTGTACTACTCTTGGTAGTTCTACCTCTTTAATATATTTCCAACGAATTGTTTTATTTTTAATATTGTGTATCACTTCAGGATATGCCCTCTCAGTTACAATGTCAATTAAATTATCTTTATCTTGAGCAGCTAACGTTTCATGCATTTTTATATAAATTTTAGTTGCTTCTTTGCAAAATGCTGGTGTATCAAAATCCTCCTCAAATTGACGAACTTTTCTAATTGCCATCATGGTTTTAGACTTCTTTTCCAAGAAACGTAAGCTTTGCATCGCGCCCTGTTGGTGAAATATATAAATAAACTAATATAGAATGAAATGTGATAAAATACAAACTTGTTTAGAGACTGGTGAAACTTTTCCATCACCTTCAGGTGGTATGTAAGGTTCAAATACTGCACCTGTAGAATGTATAAAAAATTGTCTTTCAACCCAAGATCTAGTAGGAAGTATACCCTGTTCTTTTAGTCGTTTAGCAATTTCTTCTTGTGACATTTCTTCCACTTTTTCATGATATTTTGGAAGCTCGACAGGCATTACCTTAAGTCGTCGAAAAAGTTTCCATTTTGGATTCCAGTGTTTTGTTATTCTATGTCTAACTACTTCTGTACTTGCTACAACCGGATTTGCAGCCAAAAAGCCAAAATGCACATCCTAAAATATAAACACTAAAGATCTAATTAAATTTCTTTATAAACAAACCTTTAACAATCGTAAGCCCAACGAATTGGTTATTCTCAGCGTCATAATTTAATTGAAGATATAGATTTGATTGAATAATATTGACTGTTAGTAGATAGGCTCACTTATAATTAAATTATTCCATTACAAAATAAAATATGAGTTACTAACCTCAAAAATATTCTTCTCTTTTTCGTTAATTTCGGCTCTCATCTTAACGCAGCACTGACCACAGAACAATACCACGCTAACCAGCCATAGACAAAATAAAAAATATATTTCTCTATGTTCCCAGCACTGGACTCTCAACGGACTACTCTATATCTATGGTCCGTGGAGTACAACAGAACATAGCAGTTTTTGGCAGCGGTTGTTGGTCACTGTGAATAGTTTAAATATTCTAGATTTTAAAGAATTGTTTTAATTTTTTATTAGAACAAACTTGCATACTTTTTTTATAGAAACGTAGTTGAGTGATGCTATGCTGTTGGACTGATTCTGTAACCTCCAATTGAGTATTTAAATTGCATAAGTAAACCTGTAACTAGGAATACAGCAGGAATTGAATTATATTAATATGGCTAGTTTTGCATTGAGAATTAAAACCAAAACAGGACAACATATTCTCGATAGCGTTACTAAAGAAAGCACAGTTCACGAGTTTAAACAGGCTCTTTCAAGTATTTCTAATGTACCAGTCAATAGGTTACAAGTCTTAACTGGTTTTCCTCCAAAAATATTAGATTTAAGTAAAGAAAATGAGACCATTGGAAATAGCGGTATATCATCAGGTGATACATTTTATAATTTTACAGTTTTGTGTTGAAAAGTAGACTAGATAGGTAGTTCAAAGTAGAGACACGACTTTATAATTTAAATCAAGCACTTGAACCATTTTAGCCCTTTTTGGTTCCATCATTGCATAAACTTTCTATTGATACTTTCCTGTATATTTCTTTTTTGTACTTATTGTATATTTTTTAGGTGACACTTTGATATTGGAGGAAAAATCAGGACCTGTTATTGAACAACAGGATGTACCAATGGCAGAAAATGATGCAGAAACTCCATTTGATGCTCTTGGTATTTTGATAAAACATGTTGTGCCTTCTGATAACTCCTGTTTATTTACTAGTGTCCATTATGTATTGAATGGAAAAGTTGATGAAAGTGGATCTGTAAACCCTTACCTCAGAGAACTTGTAGCAGAATCCATAAAAACTAATAGAGAGTTATATAATGAAGCTATATTAGGAAAACCAATTGATGCATATTGTACCTGGATAAAAGATGATAAATCATGGGGTAAGTACTATATAAAAAAAAACTAGATTATTGACTGTTTGTATATAACATTTTAAGGGTTTTTTAAAATAATTTTCATTCAGAAATGGGAATGCAAAAAAAATTTCTCTCATATGCTGGTTCTATTGCCAGCTATTCCACAGCCTCTTGGGTTTTTGTGTACTCTGATATTAGCTGCACAACACCCATTCCATTTGTTTACTTCCCTGTACTAGTTTATGAGGTACTTCCTTACTATCTAATGTGTGGCAATTTCTGTCCCTTAATTAATTGGATTGGCACCACTAGTCAGAGGAACTTTGGCACTTGGGCTTTTTGTGCTTTTGTTAGCACCATTTATGTGGTATTCCCTATCAGGCTCGATAGTCATTTCACTGGGCCCTTCTTGGAGAAATCAATCTTCCCTTGGATACTCTAGTCCGAGCTCTAGTCCTATGAGTATTGAAACTGAGACAGCGCTTCACATTTAAAGACAAAGTGATAGGCTTTTTTATCCTCTTCCATGCACAACCAACAGATAGGTTCTTTCCTATATATGCTTCATCATCACTTTCCCTGCTGAGGTTTAACTTTTAATTAGTCAGTCAGGTATGTCTTTAATATTGTCATCTGTCCATTCCCTTATTTCATAATCACATTGAAGTTAATGAGGTATCTAGGAGTCATGTGATCTGTTGACTTCATTTTGAGAATGTGCCACTATTCCCTTTATGTTATTGTGATTCAATATGATGCTTGAACTTTGTTGCTTTATACTTCACTCAACTTAGCTGCAGATATTCTTTGGCTTATCTTTGTCCAGCATTGTAGTCTCGACTGTATTCTTTCAACCTTTATGTTTGCCAACTCCAGGTAAGTTTTGAGTCCAAAATTGTTCCCAGATGTTTAACTTCAGACAGCTGATATGGGTCTCTTGAAGACACAGAAGTATTAAGCTCTCCAACCTCCTTCTTTATGGAAAATTTAATATTGATTGATAGAAGAAATAATATTATTTTTACAATAAATTGTATTTTTAGGTGGAGCAATAGAATTATCTATACTAGCCAACCATTACGGTATTGAAATAGCTGTAATTGATACAATAAATGCTATCATTAATAAATTTGGAGAAGACCAGCATTATCCCCATAGAGTATTTCTTTTATTCGATGGTATACATTATGATCCAATTTTTTTAGAACCATTTGATGTAAGTATTACTTTGTTAATCTGGATATTTCATGTTGGTGTGTTTTGCAAATGACTAAAATATATCTTAACACATGATGAAATAACACCATTTGAAACAATTTATACAAACTATACCTTGCCAGTGCAGCAGAGGGTATAGTTTGTAAGGGTATAGATGAATGAGTGTTTTACTTTTGCCTTTTTCTGGTATACTGAGAAAACCGAACGACTCCAAACTATTTCTACACGATTTTTCAAATTTCAATTTGTCATTGTAATGTCAGCTTCCAGGAAAAGTTGGCTGGTATTCAAAAAAGTAGTAAAGTAGGTCAAAATAAAAAGAGTTAGGAACTCATTTGTACAGTACCATATTTATATTTTCCATTCCCATGACACGGAAATAGAATTGTCTTATGTTTTGAAATTTTATAGCTAATGTAATGTTCTCCTCCCATTTTTCACGCCACTGACCTTTGTAGCTATTTTTAATAAGTTTTGTATTCCTCAATGTTTTTCATATAAAAAACATATAACCTTTACATATCAAAAAATTTGTAGTTTTCAAGATATTTAATGTTTTCATGAAGTTTGCAACATCATTTTCAATAATAAAAGCAAGTTTGGACAAATATTTCCGAGAGTCTTCTCCCAATGTTAAAGATGCATTGCTGCTTCACAAATTAGTTTCTGATACATATTTTAACCATTAGTAGTTTGAAGGTTATTGAAAAAAATATAAAAAAAATATTTTTTTCGTTTTATTATTAAAAAATTAGGTTGCAGACTTCATGAAAACATTAAATATCTTGAAAACTACACATTTTTTGATGAGTAAATGTTATGTGTTTTTTACCTGAAAAACATTGAGGAATACAAAATTAATTGAAAATAGCCACAAATGCCAGTGGCGTGAAAAATGGGAGGAGAAAATTGACATATTTTCCAAATGTACATCACTGGATCAAGAATTGACAAGTGTTTTTTATCAAAATACGCCTTTTTACATTTAAAAACAGCCTGCCAAATGTAAAATCAATTTATTTATCCATTTTAAAGTTATTGAATTGAAACTTTTAATTTTTCAATTCTTCAACATTCTGTATTTTGAAAAGTAAATGAGCTAGACCCCCCAATCCTTGTATTGTCCAATTTTACGAGAGGTACCTATCTACATGCAAACATTGTAAGTGTCATTTGAAAACACCCAGTATAATATTTTGATATTTTTATTCTTTTCCCATTTATTCAAATAATCATGAGCAATAATATAATCAGACATTCGGCTACAATGTTGTCGGAAACTTTTTCAGAATCGAGAGAAAAAATCAGTTACAATAATGTAAAAATCAATAAGAACAATTTGGTCGTTTGGTTTTATATCACGCAAATATTCTTACAATGAATTCTTCTGTTTTCAGGGAAGTAAAATACAGACAATTTTTCCAACAGATGACGATAGGATCCTCAGGCAAGCGGAACAGTTGGCACAAGAAGCAAAATCTAGTAGACAATTTACAGACGTGGACAAATTTACCCTGAAATGTATGGTATGTAACGTTTTTCTCAAAGGACAAGTAGCGGCACAAGAGCATGCGCAAATGACGGGTCACGATAAATTTGGAGAAGTGTAATATTATTTAACAATAAAAACTGGACAACTTGTATAATGACAATTCAAATAAAAACTTATGTGATTCTATTGAAATATAACATCGATACGTACTGATAATGAATCTAAATAATATACTCTTGCTTTATATTACTAGTAAATATTGTTGATGGTCGAAAATAATGTTTGTAAATCAATCAATTTTTTAATAAACTGTCACGTTTTTTGGGTATTTTTGTTTATGTTGCAAAAAGCAATATTATGACAATACCTTTCAAGTCCGGTTTCATTCAATTTTTATTTTTCGAGTCGAACAGCACCTTTTAGGACCCGCGCATTGATCAGAATTGAAGCAGAATATGTGAATAGGTTCACTAACTTTGCGCATTTTGTGCAGATGTTTGCTCAGGGTGTGTTGTCCTGTCAACAGGCCGGTAACTGTCTTCAAATGGCTGACACAGTTACAATAGCCTAGAGTTGGGAGTTCTTTCTCTTGTTCAGTAAACGTTTTATATGAAGGTGTCCTTGTATCAACCAATTGGATTTGTGTTTCTCATCTAACCAGTTCCCGATTTCCCCTCTTATGTAATTCCCCAAAATGGTTCCGGACCTATGAAGTCTCCGTTAGAATCTTCTTTAGCTCATTGTAATCCCCTATTGTGCCGGCACCCAATTTAGTGATGAGCAAATGCAAGACCAAGACCCGGTTAGTCTTGCAGTCAAATAAGCGGTCTTGGTCTTGCGCCAAGACTCTTGTAAGTCTTAAACTTTTTTTGAGGATTTTTTCTGGTGTCCATTTTTACAAAAAAATGAATAAGAAAAAATATTTGTACTGAAATTTTTAGGATGTAAATAATAAGTTGTGTTGCCAATTTAAAACCAATTGAAATTAATTTAATTTGTCCAGGGCCGGACTTAAGGGACAGATGCAAATTTTTTTGGAAAAAATATGGTACGCCACTGTTTTAAAAAGGAAATATATTTTTCATCCAAATGTTCATCAAATTCTCAACAAAAAGGCCCTTTGAGTTTTTTCTTTCTGACGCACCGCTTTCGAATAAAAAAATAAAAACCATAAAATTGTGCTTCAAATATTCTTTACCTGAAATTTTTAGCTTTTGAAACACCCAATTTCCTCTTGCAATATTAATAAAACAATTTAATACATTTTATTTTCATTTTTAAGACAAAAACTGCATTTTGACATATTTTTACACCTGTTGGTACAGATTTTTGTTGTAAAATTTCAACACCCTGTATTTTAGAAACGGCACACTTCCAGACATAGGTGTCCTATCTCAAACTACTTCTCTTGGTTTTATTAATATACCCTATAAATTTTGACCAGTTGAGCGGGAACACCCTGTATATGAAAAAAATACTTCGTTAAAACAAGCAGTTGTGGTCAGTATATGTTGGGGAGGGAGAGGGTTTAAAATGATCTGCTCATCTTTATTTTTCGGTTAAAATATTTAAAAAACGCAAGACCGCAAGACTCTTGCAGGCTTAGTCTTGGTCTTGCAATTCTAAGTCTTGCACTGCTCGGTCTTGCAGCCTGAAGCTAGTCTTGGTCTTGCATTTTCTGCAAGACCAAGACCAGTCTCGCTCATCACTAGCACCCATATTGTAGACACTGTTTCTTGGGAGCCTGGCTGTCTTTGAGTACAGCCAGTATACCCTCTCCTGATATTTTCATCAATACAGGCTATAGCTGTGTAGTATAAATACAGGTTTGTAAATTGAAAAAAAAACTGTAAAAATAAAATAAACTTTATTTATCACAATATTAAGCATCATATTTACAATATCGAAACTTGAATTTAAACCAATACATCCAGGCTATTATTAATTCCTTGGCAAATTCAGGTCTGAATATAAATTTGCCACGCCTGTCGATGCTTGGCAGCAGATGAGGTTATTCAACCTGTTAAACAGATAATCGACAGCTCTAATCTTTTGTATCTACTTTGACGTCAAGTGAATAGTGTCAACATCACAGAAAATGTAGAAACATGATGGTATTACCGCAGATGTCAGGGTGTTACACAAACGATAGTGACGGAGTGACATATGCAGAGTTTATCAAATAGTAATAAATACTTGATACGATATTATTTAAATTATTGCTTTTTTATACAAACTAATTTATACTTAGTTTGCGCACCGCATAAGTTTCTATACATTTAGTTCTAGATTTGCCAAGTGGTACGTAAAATCATGGAGAATTGATAAGAACTATCGGGAAAATTGACAAAACCTGTAGGTACTCAAAATTGTAGTAGTTTGTTTTTTCACCGCAGCATCGCGCACTGCATCTCCTGGGCTCATTTTGCCAAATAGTAAACATTACTGATGACAAAAACCCAAAGTAAGAACTAGAATTAAAATTGTTAAAAATGTTCGTTGTTGAAAATTATTACAATACTGTTTGGTGTTGTAGATTTTTTAAAATGAAGACAAGAATTGAATTTAAGAATTTCATTTATGAAAACTAGAGTTTTTCCAGTAATCAAATATATTCGAATAAATAAAGTAGAAAAGAATTATGTTAACTGAAATTATATACCCTACTTGTGAGAAGTAAAATTTTAAGGGGTTTAGAAGTAAAAAGATGTACAATAATTTAAAGAAAAACCAGAGGTTGATAGGGAATAAGTTGTAAAACCAATAAAAAAATTACTAGAATGTCTTTTATACAGAAAAATATGAATTTAGTTGATTTTCAAATAATAGGAAAGGTGAAAACTTAACTTCAAGCAAACATATTCAACAAAAATAGAAAAAATTGTTTGCAGTTACCAGTGCAATTAAACAATATGGATTACTAAAACCATAAGACATTGAAACTAATCAGTGACACTTATTTCTTACCAATCTTCAGCTAACCAATTCCAGTGTGGGCACTTGGGGGATAACATTAATAAATAAAATACAGAGGAGTCAAAATAGTGTAGTAAAAACATGAATTACATTCCGCTAATTATTTCACCACCGAAGGATCACAATTTTCGGTATTTCTTAAAACAAGGAAAAAACAGGATTTCTTATCCAAAAAATATTTAATTTCTCTTTCCTAACCTCACACGTGAACCACGAACTGTCAAAGAAGCTAGCAACCAGTAAAACAGTTCATGTACTCGTGTTTTGATTGGCTGCTCTGGTATACTGATTAAACTAGCGCCCTCTAATATGAGCAGAAATTGAAATACATGGAGTTCGATCTCCTTAGTAACCATGCGTAAACGTGAAATAATCACTGTCACTGTTTCAGATAGGTATATTCTAGCTATTGGTTATATTCACCGAATAATAAGCCTGCTAGAACAAAAATTACATTATAGTGTGGCTATTTTATCTAAACATACGGGGCATCGGTAAGAGGCGAGGAAACATGGATTTTATCAGTCAAAAACGTACAACTGGCGTACTGTACCTATTTTATAAAGTAAAACTGACAAAAACAATTGTCACTGACAATACCAACGCCACTGGATAAATCAATATCAGTCAGCTGACGAAGTGAGAGGGAAGAACACACGCATGCGCTTACCAATAAGAAGTCAGCTATCGATAAAAATAACCAATTATGTATTAGGAGGGTGTGGTAATTATGGTTTTCGCACAACGCTGTCAGAGCTTGAAGAAACCCATAGCAAATTTGGAAAAGTGTTCATATTTTAATATTCATAACTATAACAAATAAAGTTAATAGACAAAATCCAAGTAATCAAGCACATTGAAGAATTAACGTTCAATCAGATTGTTAATATTGTTGATAATAAAAAGTCTATTTTCTTATTATAATCAATACATACTTAGTACTTTACTTTTCCATAGTTAAACGTGGCAATATCGAATGTTTTCGATTGCATTCCTTTCAGAGGTTCGAATAAAGTTGCCAAACATTACTGAAGCCAACATTAAAATTCAGAACTAACACAGATGTTGCATATCTATTATATAAAAATAATAATCATTCAATGACAAACTTTTTCTAGTTCCTTCACTTTTATACATTATACATGCAGATTGCGAACATCCTTATGGAACCAGGCCTCGGATTACACAAGTACGACAAAGATATATATGAAAGAGAGAGGAAGAATAATTGTGCATGGTCATCACTTTGTTTTACCTTAGGGGTGTAAACTTATTCCCGAGAGTTACCGAATGCACATTGCCCCCCTATTTCAACATTTTTAACCGCTATTGCCAGAAGCGCAGATTAATTTGTACAAATGATATTTTTCTCTCGTTTTCATCGACTGTTTTTCGAATAGGTAAAATAAAACACTTTCATCCGGCAACGACGTCCTTTACAGAGAGAAGCAGTTAGTGGTAATGGTAAATGGTAATTAAATTCAGTATGCTCCCAACATGGAGTGAGTGAGGGCGTTGAAGAAATAAAAAAATAATCGTTATTACGTAACTACATCTCTTAAAATTCATTTTTGTCAACATGATCATTTCAGACCAAGTTGACAATTTCTAACTACAATAGGATATTATTTTAGCCATTGTAACTTGAAAATAAAACAGCATTTCTTGAGAGAACCACAATTAATAAACTAAAAATCCCTTTCATTAATAAATTAAATTGAAAAAATAAAATAAGTAGGTAGATACCTACACCTATTCTAAACATAAAATATAAACTTCCTGAAAAAATGAAAATCCATTCTAAAGGTAAACATAATTTTAATGAATTAAGTGCTCAAATAAACCACCTTGCTGTGCCAGACAATAACCAAATCTGTGATAAAGATTTGATCTCATATCTCTAAGATTATTTGGCGTAATGCTGGCACAAACGTGCTGTATTTTCAATAGTAATACCCCTAGGGTCTTGATAATACCGAGATAATTTTGTCATAGAGAATGCTGAAAGCGTGTTGCTTGATAATAGCCCAAGGCCGCAGGCCGAGGGCTATTATCCTTGAGCAACTCGCTTGAAGGAGTATTTATCAAGGCCCGAGGAGTATTCGATAAGATAATTTTTTACTTTGTAGATATCAAAAAATTGATTGTCAATCTGAGGTTTAATAATTTTAAATACACAATAGGCCCCTTGCAGATAATTTTTTTATTGCATTAAAATGATCAATTATACGTAAATATCATCCCACAGGAATATTTTCAAATTTTGTTTGATATTAAAGTCGTAATAAATAATTGAAATTCAAACGACTAAAATGCCGCCAAAAACACATTTCATGCAACAGTGACGTCACAAGGTACTTATGCCAAGTTTTGACGTCTATCAAAGTTAATTTTGACGTTGTTTTTGGTGATTTTTTGAGAAAAAATGGTTTATCGGTATTGTATCGTGCCAGGTTGTGGAAGTACAACAATCTCCACTCTTGGAAAAACATTCATTAAGCTACCCATTGAAGAAAAACTCCGAAAAAGGACCCAGAGGTAAATTATCAGATTGTGCCTTTAAAAATCCTTCAGACATCTTAATATTTAAAATTAACGATAAACAAAGAAACAACAGTAAACACTATTAAACAGTAAATTGATGCTAACATATTTCAAGTAAAAATGCTTTTAAAATGGATAAACGGGAAACCAGATTTGAAGTTTACATTTAGCGGACGACAGGTGTACCTTGTGACGTCACGACCAATTTCATTGTGTTTTCTTGTGACGTCAAATTTAAAGGGCTTCGTGAAACTTTCTTAGGGAATTCGTGAGATAATTCTGAGTACTTCTTGGAAAAAAAAATGTTGAAGGATATTTATTATACTTTAAGAGGTTTTCAGAATACTTTAAGGTAAAAATAAAAATCTATGCAAGAGGCCTATTTATTAGTTTTAATCAGTTTGACGTTTAACCAAACTGAAAACACGACATGTATTATCGCTGTAATCCAGAGGTGATTGGATGAAATTTGACACATGACTTAAAATTAAGTAATTTGATTGGTTACTATATTTAGTAAAAAATGATCACCCTCAATTCATTTAAATTATTAGCTCTTTCAAATGCATGTTGGTAAATGCTACTTTATAAAAATCCCCAAAGAAAAAAATAATTTGGAGCTAGTTCAGGTGATCTTGGAGGCCATTTAATTGTACCATTAGTACTAATGATTTTTTCGAGGAATGTAAAATTTAAAAAATCCATTACTATCCTTGAATTATGGACTGGACAACCATCTTGTTGGAACCAAATTCTGTTGAGATCAACATCGGGTATAAGGAGAACTGCAGGAATTACTTGATTTTGTAATAAGTCTAAATATTTGGCGGAATTGAAGTTCCCCTCAATTAAAAAAGGACCTATAACACAATACTGCGTTCGAATTTGTTATTTTCCCGAGACCAATATCTTGTGACGGATGGATTGTGTTTTTGATGTAGTGAAAAAGTTGACTCATCCGTAAATAAAATATTTTTTAAAAAGTTTTCGTCAGCATTTTGACGTTCCATCATCTCCTCACAGAAATCCATTCGTCTGATATTGTCCTCGGCAAATATTTCCTGCGTTGTCTGAACCTTGTAACAATGGTACCCCTTCCGTTTTAAAATATTCTGTACAGTTCTCTTATCCATTGTTGACTTCTTCAGCAATTTGTCTTGAAGAAGATGGTTGTCCTGTTTCAAACATTCAATTCTCTAGTCTGCCTTAAATCGTTAATTGGGCGTTCGATTGGATCTTCCGAAGCTTGGCATTTTCCACAGTACGAAACACATCCATATTTCTCGAAATTACTAATTATTTTCACAATTGTTAACTTTGGAGGAATTGGGCGATTTTCAAATGCCACAATAAACAAATTAACGATTTCATTAGCCGAATAACTTCCAAAATACCATCTTACAATTTGCACTGTTTCGCAGGTTAAGTATGTTAATTAAGGCGTGATCAACGTTTGTAGAGAAAAGACTTAGAAATAGCAGTTTAAATGTGAATTCTATCTGTAAAAGACAATGTTGCCGAATGAAAGTGTTTTGTTTTAGCTATTGTGCATGACTTCGAAAAAAAATCAACGAAAACGAGAGAAAAATATCATTTGTACAAATTAATCTGCGCTTCTGGCAATAGCGGTTGAAATAGTAGGGCAATGAGCATTCGGTCACTATCGGGAAATAAATCCACGCCCTAGCTGGAATTAAATACACGCCTCGATGACCGTGCATAATTATCCTTTTCTCTCTTTCAGCTGTTTTTCTGTCGTTCTTGTGTTACGATGGTTCGAATGCAATTTTCGCAATCTGTATATGATTTAGATAAATGTTTAAAACAGTTATTTATGTACCAAGGACGAAGAAACTGTCTTTTATAGTTTTAAACTAATGATATATTTGAAACTATTTAGGGGGTAATTTTATACACAATGATTTGTACCTCTTTATTCTAAATTATTTTGGGAAAATAGTAATTTTTATGTTGGAGAAATAATTTTGTTTCATTTAGAAATACCAGGTTTGGTATTTTTTAAACTGTAGATAAAATTAATGAGAGCGTCAAAGCATCACATAATTCACATTTTTCACCAGTTTATCCTTAATAGCCACACAAAAATTAGCAACAATCCGATAGAATTTTGAAAAATAATGATATGGTTTAAATTTTTCAATTATTTTTCTGTTGATTGAAAATTATTTTCACATCATAGAAAACATGTTTGATTAACTTAAAATTAACCCCCAATTAGTTTTAACGCTTCTTTAAATTTATTTTTGAGTTAAACATGAAAACACAATCTATTTATTTGAAAATATTTTTTTGTTAATCCTACACCAATACAAAATAGAGTACTTAATATATTATTATTTGCTTGAATTTATATGATAGAAATATGAGAAAAAACCCGTTCGATGATATCCAAGAATAATTTTTCATTTAATTGGTGTTTCTGATTGCATTATGTAAGCATATTTTTTAGCAGAAATAATTATCTAGTAATGCATATATACAGGTAGAATTTAGAAGACCACTTACTACTGAAACATTGTCTAACGTCTACAACTTTGTTTTCGTAATCTACAATACTTATGGCTTATATGGAACAACATGATGATCTGTATCACCCCAAGTTTTATGAACTTCTTTGTTACATGAACTACAGTACAAATCACCACCACAATCAATACACCTGTATTTGGCGTCGTTGTTACATAGAACACACCATGGAAGTTCTGGTGAATCATCATTTAATTCATCATCGGTAGTTTTTGAGGTAGATTTGGTTGTTGTTCCTACAGCTGCTGGAAGCTTCGCATCTAGAGCTACTTCATCCATTATCTAAAAGAAAATAATATTTCAACACAAAAATATTTAATACTAAGAAATTCAATAGCCATTATTCTTAATTGGAATCTGAACGTAAACTGTATAGATGATGACTTTTTCTTTGTTTCCTTTCATAGGACAAATAATTGTCTACAAAGTCCCAACACTAGATGATGAATTTGCAAAATTAGTGGACCTATATAGTCTACTTAAAGGTATGGGGCTAACTGGGTGGGTGGACTAAATGTGGGAATAGAGTACAATAAGCCAACAGCTGGATGTATTGCTTTCTGTTTGGACGCAGGTTTATCTATAAAATTTTTTCTTCAACAATAAAGCATGTTTCTCACTTACTATGTCATTTATTGTGTGTGTATTGATTATTTGTGATTTTGTAATATTTATGTATTTTTAAATATTCATGTAGTTATCATAAAATGTACTGTTTTACCATTCTATAGTCAAATTAGGCCCTGTAAAATAAACAATAAAAAAATTTAAATGTTTATTAGGTACCTTTTTAGTAATTGTGTCAACTTCTTCTTCTGAACCATCAGAATCATGTAAATTCTTAGTGTATGGTCCCTCATTTGGTCTCACTCCTTGTTCTCGTAGTGCAGCAACTCTAGTTTCAAGATCTTCCAAGTTTTGGTGGGAAAGTTCAATGTCTCTTTCACTGATAAATTGTTCTAAAAGAGAGTCTGCTTTCTCTTGGTCTGTTCTTGTATCCACAGTGTATAACTAAAAAGTTTATAGAGCCGACTAGTTGTAGAGATGAGAAAATTAATGAAAATATTTGGAAGAAATCAGAATTAGTCACCGCTTATTTCTAAGTATGTGATTATGCCAAACTTACTCCGTAGGTACATGGCTTACAAGTTTAAAATGCTATTTTCATTAAAATAAACACATTTCTATCAATAGGAACAAAGAATTATGATTTATCTACAAAGATGGTTCATGTCCTACTTAATATTTGAAAAACTTACAGGTTTACTTGGGCCCTCCACATATTCATTTTCTCCTTTTAGTTTCTGCAATCTTTCTCTTATTTCAGCTTCTGTTGGAGGTGGTCCTTTTCCATCATCTTTAAGCTTTTCTAGTCTTTCTAGTAACTTTTGGTCTGCAGAAGAAAGACCCCTACGTAATAATTCAATTTTGGGATCTGTTTTGTAAACAATTATTGGAGGTGCTGCAGGATTCTCCAAGTTTTCTAATCTTCTGTAAATTTACATTGAATAGTTTCTTCAAAATTATGTAGAATAAAATAAACAAATATAGTTACCTCAAAAACAAGTCAGGAGGAGGCCTACTACTTTTTCCTGCTGAAGTTCCCGAACTTAACTGTAAGAAACACTTTTTACACGTATTATATTCATCATCTCCTTTTGAAGGAATCTTAGATTTTTGTTTGAGACATTTACTACAAAAAGATAAACCACAGTTGGCACAACCCATCTGAAAATTAAATACCAATTTACTAACACATTTATATTTAGCTATACTATCTTACTTCTTTGTGAAAAAAATTAAATTTAGTGCTGCACTGGTTACACGACATTGTAAAGTTTTTTTAAATAAATTTTTTTGGAATGTAAACAAATTAAACAATTAACCCCTTAACCTTTAATCATAATGAAGTAACTGTCATGTCAGCTGTCAATATGACGTGAAATTGAAAAGAAGGGTTACCGAACCAAGGATATTAGATGAGAATTCTAATATCCTTGTTACCGAACAAACATAGCAGTTGCTGCAGTGTAGAGCTGCACATTACTGTGTGTCCCGTAGCCACCTACAACCAAGGCCACCTCTAACACAAGGCCGGAAACCTAGATGTGGCAACGTGGCGCGACTTTCAAATAGAGGGCCGATGAAAACGATTGTAGGCCTGAGAAATATGAAATAAATCAGGCTAAAAAACATTTTAAACGAATAAAAATCGAAATATATATGGGTAGACCAAAGAAAATAATACTGCAAAAGGTATTTTATTGATAAGAATATAAAATATGAATAAAATCAGCATCTAGCCTCTACAGCTGACGAGACATCACCTTAAAATAAATATAAATCAACTAAATACTGAATAAATTATGCTCAATTCTTACCTAGATTATCATTTATTCATTCAAATAGTTTTATACTACACCTGACATATGGTTCATCATTGTCAAATCCAATCAAATATAAATATATACAGTTTGTTTGTTATTGACAGTCACTTCTCTAAATGAGCACTCAATTTAGATTTAATCTTCACAAAAATTCACTATCACATCACTGTTTAACCATTCTTCTTGTTGTTCCTGTCCTTTTTCTTCCCATTCCAGGATTACTTCTTGCAGCTGGATTCTTCTCCACTGGAAGATATTTCGAGAGGTGGGGAAATATTTGTGGTATTACATTTTCCTTTAACACAGGTCTTTTCCTTGTAAATGTCTTCAGATCACCATATTTATCCTTGTACACATCAGTGAATGAAATTTGATCTTTGGGGAAATATTTAATACTGAGTTTAATACACACTGAAGTTTGACTTAGTCCCCAATTTGTATGTAGGATCCTTTCTTCAGCTTATCACTGGGTGGAAACTACTGTAATATATCCTTCACTGTTGAAATCTATACAACTTTAGTACTGAACATTTTGCAGACATCTACAACAAAATAAAATATTTAATAGAAGTGTTACTTATTAGTCGAGTTATTAGTTTATGAGTAAATAACTTCATTGGCTTAATTTATATACTTCATTTATGTTTAATGTGGCTTGATGGCTTAACAAGAATCAGAAATTGTGTAATAATATAAAAATTAGTCTTGGTTCAAGTCACTTTTAAACAATTTCAATCAGTTTAAGAAAATTCTTATACATCCTTTATCTGATACAATTACCATGTTATGCCTTAATTGCTTTATATTTTATATGAGTCCACATACTAGAGAGTATGTGGACTCAAATTATACTGATGCTAAAATCTTTTTATTTATATATATTATTAAATATCTTACCTAAAAAACAAACGGATGCAAACAGAAGTCCTATGTTGAAGTTGTCAGTCTGTTAACTGCGAATAACAAGCACCAAGTTCATAAAATCAATTTAAAAAGATTGTACACACTATTACAATCCTCTGATCATCTATTACATATCACGAATTATAAATACAGATTACAGAGGCACTATAAACGTAAATAAATATTATTTCACGGTCTCGCCATGATAGAAGTCTGACATGATCAGCCCGCTCTACAAAGTTGCCAAATTTCAGCATTCCGGCCTAGTGTTGTAGGAGACCTTGCTACAACACTTAAAGATTATATTTCTCTATGGTGAAGAACTTGCTCCGTGTACTCTACTACACACTATCAGCACTAATCACTAAACACATGGTCACCTTGGCCTTGACTAAACATGTTTTATCGATGGACATTTTCTTTGGTTTAGTCTCTAACAAACCTCCATGGGTTTAGTTTATAGGTATTATTCTATGGTTTAGTTTAGTGCAGCTGGTTCCCACGAAACATCTGATTCCCTGATAGTCTCCGATTTTATATTTAGGGCCGTAACCCAAATATTTTACTGCTAATTTAATTTTTTTAATACTATTAATAAATTTTAATTAATTGTCTCTCTACTCTCATTGGAATATTTGAAAAATTTGCGGATTATCATGGTAAACATAAAATTGTAACATACATAAGCAACAAAAATGTTTAATAAATTGTTTTTTAGTCCGTAGCACAATTTCTGGAAGGATTACCTTCTTATAATGAAAATAATTTTACCAAATTTCACGTCGATAATAATAACAGAACACCATTAAAACGACCCTCCGTGTATGTGCCCACTAAAGAATATCCATCAGAGCAAAGTGAGTATTTTAACAGACAGATTGGAATTTACATTTTGGATGAGCTATAATGGCTTAAATTTTTGACATTGTATTGTGTAATTTTTATAAATATTTTGATGAAATGAAAATTCACTAATATGTAGGGCTCACTCATATTATGTGTATGCTTTTATGTTTTTGGTTAACTGTTAAATCAGTAGATTCTTGCAATATACTTTAACAATTATGTTTTTATTATTGTATCACAAATATGTTAATTTGATTAATTTTGCAGTTGCCTTTCAAACAGGAAGTTGAAATCTTTAGTTAATATACTAAGAAGATACAAACATTGTATTTCATATAAATGTTTTAGTCATAAACAAATACCAACCATAGTCATTTTTAAATAAAGCGTTTAATTAATAGTTGTCAAGATAATAGTATCATATCGTTATAATACCTTACAAATTATTTCCCAGAGAGTAGAGGCATAGTCTTCAGCTCCTCAGCTGTTAGGCTTTTTGTGCTGTCTTTTCATTTTAAGAAGCGAGTTTGTAATAACGATTTGAAAAGTAATCTTCAAATTTGTTAGGCATTATAATAGTATGATATTATTATCTTGACATCTTAATACCAACTATTACACAAATGTTATTAATGATGATTTATTTTTAGTAATTGTCACAGAAAAGACCAGTATTCTATTGAAATATATGCAACAACATTGGGATAAAAAATATGTAAGTATTTCTCAACAATATTTGTAGTTAAGATAAAGATGGTGTTGGAATATGGAAAACTACTCTGTACTGCTTTTTCTTCAATTTTCAAAATGTTTATTAACCCCTATAAAAAATATATTTCCATGTATTTTTGATCATGGCATACAATTTAATGTTCAATTTATAGTATGATGAAAAAGTCATGATTAATAACAATTAACTTATGGATGCTGTTTGATATACATATAATTCAACATTATCAAAAACTTTCTGAAGATTTAATATGCAGTTGATATTATTTGAGATATTAATATTTCGATTTTTCAAATAGGAGGAAATGGCATTTAATTTGATACTATACTATTAACATTTCAATGATAAAGCAAGGTAATCTAATGTCATCACGAATTCAACCGTTTTACATTATCAGTTATTGCCATTTCTTTTTCTTGTAGTAGTAATAGATACCAGTATTTATAATTTCAAAGTGCTCCAATAAAAAAAATAGTGTAAAGTATTCGTGGATAACTGGTCTCTAAAACACTTGCTCTATTTCGAGCATTCCCTAATATCCACTTATACTTTAATATATAATACTATTATTGATAATAAAAATATTGGCATACATTTTCTAAACATATCGACACCTTAATTGTAAGACCTCATAACACTAAAACCTTGATTTCTACATGAGAGTATAAAAACAATCTGTGTCTCTTACACATACAAATATTGGAGATGAGGAGTACCTTTTCTACATGTTCTACAGCCAACCAGGATATATTTTGGAAATATGATTATTTGAAAGTAGATTAGTTAAGCGATCGCGCACCTAAAGGAGCTAAAACTTCTTAGGTAGAACGTTGAGTTACGTGGTTTTATAATTAGGGTAATAACAACAAATAACTTCAGTTTGCCTCTCTAAACCAGTGGTGCAGCGAGGGGGGTTTTAGGGGTTAAAACCCCGACCCCCCAGAGACGGACGGCTGATTGTTCTTATATAATGCTGCTTTGTTTTTTGTCATTATTACTTTTTGAATGTTTTATGTACCTACGCTGTTTTTAGTATTCAATATACTCCGTCCCGTTTTTTTTTGTTTATATTTTTAAATATACTTTACATGTTCCTTACATTTTGTGTATTATCCTATATTATAAATTTTAAAATTCTTCCTAATTGCTTTCCAAAACTGTTCCTAATTCAAGAAACAGGCTGCATAGCTGCTCTATACAGAGCTGTGTAGCAAATTACTTAAAATACATATACACATTTTCGGAGTTCATAACATTTTTCACATCATATACATTTTAGCTTTATGGACTTAACAAATTGCTAATGTTAAACAAATTCCATGACAACCAAAGTAGTCACAGTTTATAGGTATATTTTTTTTAATTGAATTTATTTATTACCAGCGCATTTTTTTCTATATTATTTTTATGTATGCTAAAATCTTGTGTTTGGTTAATATTTTCAGAATTCAAAAAAGAGAGATGTTAGTCCACAATCACATGAACCCTCTAGGAAAAAACCGAGAACAGATTCTAACAGGGACAACTCTCGAGACTATGGAATGAGTATGAACGATTTTTAATTAGATGGTTGTGTTTGTGTAATTCCATTTATACAGTTAAAGACTGTTGATAAAAAAACAACTTACCTGTCATATTTTGTTCACAATTATTATGAAGTAACATTTGAAAATACTAGAATATTATTTTAATATAACCAAATCGTTAACTAGAAAGATATTTTATTATTTGTACTATTTCAGTTTATAAGAACTTTCTGTAATTTGAATTTAGTCAATCCAAATTATTTTCTTCCAAATTCCCAAAAAAAAGTCCAACATGTCTTAGTTGGGTTCAATTTATTTTAAAGCATACATTTTTCACCTTAATTTTTACATATACTACATGTTGTTGTCTCTTTTCTTCCCATTTATTACTGTTTAAATAAAAAAACAAAATGTTTGAGAATATAATTTCTCAGATATCTGATCCAACACCAAGAAAGTTTAGAGTCCCTTTTGGGTTTTGGTGAACTAACGGAATCATAAGGTATTGATTGTTTTTTGTAAAAAATCAATAGTACCCCCTATTTTGGAGATTATGCATTGGAATATTTGTGAGGAATTGAGAATTTCAGTGGACAATATAAAAAGTTTTTTTCTCCATTTCAATGGTACCAATTTGGTCCGATTTTCAATAAAACATAATGTAAAATGTTACACTGTAAAGGAAACAAATCAATTTGATATTTTAATTTCCCACCAGGAAAAAAATCCGTTATTTTTACTCTAATATTGTTCTTAATATATTATTTAGAAAGGTATATATTTTGTATAAACTGAGGTGTAATTTAGCTCCCTAATATATATATAGAGCTAAACGTTTCCAAAGATAATTTATTAAAAAAAGCGAGCTCTCAAGTTTGACTCTTTTAATTCTCTTCAAAAAGGGAAAGGGTAGTTATTAAGAAACTGGAAATTCTGTATTTATTGCGAATATATCGACTGATAATTTTCAAAATAGGTAAGCAATTTCGATTTTTACAAAATCTGTAAAAAGCCTGTGGCTATGTATAGTTCACCGGGCCCAAGAGATAATGGAATGTCACATGTCACTAGTTATGTATTAATATATTTGACAAGTTGATATGTTGTATCAATAAATATTTAAAAATTGAACAATTATATAACTGGCCAAATATATTTGAATGGTTATTTGAAAAATAGAAAAATCAATTATTGAAGATATTTTGGATTTTTTTGACATACTATGTCACTTTTTTACTGGAACTTTCGGGTAAACCGGAAATATAAAGAATATTTTTATTATATTTGTAAGACATACTAAGCTGTATAATAAACATAAAATTAACAACAAATATTTGCATGGACTTCTCAAGCTTCACTGTTTGTTATAAGCTATTAGAAAGACAAATCATTACTAATACTTGAGGTGTATTTTCAGATTCGTAATCCGATGATTGGTAGTCATAGTGCCGAAATTAAAATGCTAATTACCATTTTTAGACACATTCGTACGTCTTATTTTTATAAATAGCGACATTTCACTTTGAAGTTTAGTAACTTGAATTTTTAGATATGTAAAGGCTTACTAAAAACATAAGCATTTCTTTTAATTTAAACTACTTGAAGTTTGTAAAAATATTCAAACCTATATTTGTACATTTTTGTGATTTGAGTGCAGAAACCATAGAACAGACTTTGGTCTCATTCCTTAAGGGGCCCAGTGATATACTAATATTCCATAACATATCACAAAAATACCAAAAAAATTAAGAAAACATGAAAAAGTGGGGTTAAATCAAATCTATTGATCACATCACATTAGTTGAAAAATATTTATCGGATGAGGTATCTGAAAATCCACCTACAAGTATACTATAAGCAATTTTTAGCGAATGATTGGTTATAACTTAGCGGTTATTTTCTGTAACAAGCGGTTATTCAGTATATAAAATAAATTGGTTACGATATTGGTTGTGAATGTCATCATCCAATCATCCATCTCAAGAAGATTAATTGATCTATTTTAATTGAAGCATTTAACAGGACTAGAACTTAGAACCACAACCAGTTCAGGGTACTTGAAGTTATATTACCAACAAATAATATAACAATTGGAAAGGTCTCTCTCCGTCGGCTCCTTTGATTTATGTCAGACAGAATTTAAATAACACTTGAAAGTTGTGATCCTAAAATTAGAGCTGGCAGCAGCTCCCATGTAGACAGCTTTCTAACGACATGAACAGAAACAACAATCTAGGCGTGATCTAGCCAACGTCGAAGTGATCCTATTTTCGATAGACTGTCACTGCGCACAAAAGCTGCGCGTACTTATTGTTCTATCTATTGTTATAGTATTCCGTGATATTATCGTGGTCACTGATTTGACATTTCATTTCAATGTTCTTACTTTTTATAACCAGTAACTCGTTAAAAATCGGCTAGTAACAGACTGGGAGGCTCCAAACCTGGTTGTATGTGGTTTGTGCTCCAAACCGCGACAAATGACAGTTGACAAGGGCGAATGATGGTGACACTTCACATAAGAAATAATAAAGTTTAATACTGAATTATTTATAAGGCGTCTTATATGAAAACTTTATATGAATCCTATATGAATATTTCTATTCTATTCTATAATTATATTCAAGTATACTTGTCTATTAATGAGGCAAATAGAATTATACGAATAAATAGTGTCATTTCGAAATAAATAATTTCCCCTTTTTAAATATTAATTATATTTAAAAAAAGTGTATTTAAAATTTATATTTGTATCTTGTATCAACCCATTTATTCCTTAATTATTTAACGTAACATAATTAAGATCTAACTGTCGATTGTTAGCCATATGTTTTTTTATTGGTTTAATAAAGAAATTTATTTATTGCAACTTTTATCTATTTCCTGCAAACAATAATTGTTAGTGAATTATAAACATATGGTCAGGAAATCTTTTACGACCTACTGGAACTTGGAAAAATGTGTTCGAATACACAATAAGCTATTATGAATTATTGACATCCGACTAAAATCAAAAAATTGAATATCACTTGAAATAATTATTTAATGTAGACTCCGTTTCACATGAGAAGAAGCCACGTGAAGTTTGCTATCTGTCTTGCGCAGAAACCAAAATCGGTCTTGTTTATCTCCTACCTCATAACGACAGTAGTAAACGATACCAAGTAGATTTTTATATACCAGTGTCTATTGTATTTGAAATTATCTAGAAAAGCTTTGAATAATTCCCAAATATGATTTATTCAAATGATATACAATACTTTTTGAATATTGTTATTTTGTTAACCTACAATGAGTGAAAACGCGACGCTATTGATTTGAAGTCGTATGATAGTTTTAGAATATGGCACTGGTTTTGACTTTGGCTTATATGTCGCAACTTGAAGTGGTTTCTCCTTACGTGATGAAACTGAGTATAGTTTGGCAAGTTTATCTAAACCTCTGAGAGGAATACAGACGAAAACATTCGATACTGCCACTTTTAACTATGGATAAGTGAAGTACTAAGTATGTATTGATAACAATGAGAAAATAGACTTTTTATTATCAACAATATTAACCATATGATTAAACGTTAATTCTTCAATGTGCTTGATTACTTGGATTTTGTCTATTAACATTATTTTTTCAAGTTATGGATATTAAAATATGAACACTTTTCCAAATTTGTTATGAATTTCTTCAAGCTCTGGCAGCGTTTAGCGAAAACCATAATTACCACACCCTCCGAATTACATAATTGGTTATTTTTATCGACAGCTGATTTCTTATTGGCAAGCGCATGTGTATGTTCTTCCCTCTTCGTCAGTTGATTGATATTGATTTATCCCGTGGCGTTGGTATTGTCAGTGACCTTTGTTTTTTTCAGTTTTGTTTTATAAAGTAGGTACAGTACGCCGTTTGTACGTTTATGACAGATAAGCGCCATGTTTCCTCGCCTCTTACCGATGCCCCGTAGGTTCAGATAAACTTGCCAAACTATACAATATGCGACTTTGGCTTATATGTCGCAACTTACAGTGGCTTTTCCTCACGTGATGAAATTGAGTCTATCGAGTGATTCATGAAGGGAAACCGTATGTTATAGAGTTTGGGGAAAACAATTTTTGAGAAAATCGTACAAAAAAAAAGATTAAACCAACACTGGTTCTAATTAATCTATATTGAATGTCTGATCAAGCTTATATGAAAAAAGTTTTCCAAATCCTTAACACTAAAAATATATTTAATTTTTAAATTCTAATGACTTTTTCTAGCTAGGCGTTAGATGAAGTATCGGGAGATCCTACAACGTCAATTATCTCGCTTGTGCTTATTTTAACTTCAACTTCGGTATTTCCAGATAATTGTTGTGGAATGGTCAAACTCTGGAACAAAAAACGAAATAGCTTTAGGACTTTAAGTTACATAAATCCCGTTAATTCACAGAAAATAGCTATTGGGCGGAGTAGAATTCAATAAGACCTCTGGCGGAAAAAATTGTAATTGACGCAACGTGTAAATTCGTACTTTATTTGTTCAATTTTGTCAGTGACAAGCTTAAAACTGTTTTTCTATTCAACTCAACTGTCATCATTTCTAAGGTTATATTCTTATTATGGAAGAGATTATGTTATTCTATTTTTTGTTTTCATTGCACTTTTATGAAAGTGTCACTTATTTCCTCTATAGGTACCATGCAAAAATATATGGCCAGCATTTAAAACTGCTGTCCCTCATTTATGCACTTCTGCATTTACAAATTCAAATAAACTTTGAATAGTCAGTATATTATTATGCCTAATCCATAGTTACAAAAACAAAGAGAAAATACGTCGGTATTAAGGATTTAAAATATTACTCAATACAAACATACCTTCCCTGTAACTTTTGTAGATATGACATATCAAAAATAAAATAAAAACACGAAGACAAATATCAACCATAACTATTACTCCAAAAATAAAAATATTAGGAATCAAAATTTAGTTTGACAACACATAATACTAAAGCACAATCAAAGAAAAAGCAAAAGTTTCATAAAACACACACTGAAAATAACTAAAACAGCAAAATAAAACCACTTACAGTCAACATAAGCAAACATGAGCCCTGGTAGCCGTGTCCATGTCGCTGTAGTTGTATTATTTTAACAAATTACTAATGTTCGTTCGTTAAAATTAGCACCTGATTGGTTTGTTGCGATGAAATTCTTTTAGTTCGCCTATTTTCCGGGGCTCATGTTTGCTGCTGTCGACTTTAAATATCAAAGGGCTTATACGGTAGCTGATTTGTTTTACTCGTTGCTAAGATGACAATGACATTTCGGAGCGCCATCTATCGAATTCTACTTTTCCCAATACTCATATTTTTTGGGTTGCTCTTAGGATAGGTTAACGAAAACCATAGAAATTTTTAAACTTTCAAAAGTTGTATTTCGCGGATAAAATTGTCCTTCACAAAGAATATTTCACAATTTTTTTTTTGCTTGAGGATTTATTTCCATTTTACAGAAAACAGTAACAGATCCGTAGTCGTAGGCATTTCCTAATGACATCCCCAAAGAAATCAGCACAGTGCAATTTTTTGCAGCTTGTGATGATCAAAATTTCTTAATTTTCTCTAATTTACTGTTTTTTTTTGTTTCTTATAAATGCACGCATATCATCATAGAGTAATAAATAAAAGAGAGGTTTTAAAACATATGGAAGAAACAAATCCCGCCTCTTACCACACGAAAATTGTCAATATTATTTTAATTTGTGGTTAGTACATGTGTCTATGGTACATGGTTAGTAACTTTTGATATCTATATGTATTATAACTCATCATAGGTAATTTAAGAAAGTAAAATAATGGAAACAACAATATCTTTCATTTTATCTTTTTTTTGCAGACAATAAAATTTGCTAATTATGTGAAAAAGTGGTACCTATTTCAGTGTGTGCTTCAAGATGCCTCCAGGTAGTGGTAGATTGAGTTGTATAAGTGTGCAGCACCATATTTTATTATTTTATTGTATGAAAAATGAAACCTAGCTTGTTCACTACAGACTAGATTAGATTAGATTAAAATTGGAGTGGCTCTTTGTCCTATCCCACTGCGACCTTTGCAGATCTATTGTGGTCCTCCCTATATTAGAGCTCGATATCCAGCTTTATTCTTTTTATTAGACTTAATAGCCTGGTTACCGCCTCCTTTGCGTAGCTCTCTGCCTTCGGTTTTTCTTCTCCGCCACTACAGACTAAATTTGTGATTTATTTGATCATTTCTTTACGGCTGTTTTTTATGTATTAGATTTATTCAACTTTAACTGTTTGTAAAATGGATTATGTGTTTGGTTTTTATTTTTTATTGACTATTTTCGTGTTATTTTCGATATTTTATTGTATGAAAAATGTTGTTTTAATAGTAATTTCTCACTAGCAGAAATTTTTCATTTTCCTACTCCTAATAATACAATGCTGAAAACTTGCAAACTCAAAAAGTGCGCGTCTTCAATATTAGCTCATACCAGTAACCAAGGTAAGCGCTAGTGGTAACTTTGTGCAACAAAACGCTACACGTTCAACATCTCTCTTTTATTTATTACTCTATGCATAACATGCAAACATACCTTTCCTGGATTTAAGGCTTCGTATTGATGTCTTAAAGATTGTAACTCGTATTCGCATGTGACCAAAGCTCCTTTAATTTCCATCAATAGCACCATATCACTGCGCAGTTCGTTGAAGTGCTGACAGATTTCTTCAGACGGGGTAGGATTTAGTTCTAAAAAAAACAATGAGGTTGTTAAAAACCACAATAGGAATGTTGACTACTTTAGGGGGTGTTTAATAGTGCATTAGTACTTAATATAACAAATAAAATAACGAAAGGTTTGAAAACTATGTACCCATCTTTCTTTTTTAATATGAGGCCCCATACTTGTCACATGATTGCTGTGACTTATAATACGCAACCACACTTATTCTAATAAGTTGGTAACCACTTCTCACTTGTCATTTCGGTTTATTGTAAATGAAAATTTATCTGAACAGGAAAAAGTGTATTCAAATGTCTGCAGAAACGCCAATAACTGAGGTAATGCATGTATAATGTAGTGGTCCATATAGGTATACGAAGCTGGTTTGAGGGGGACTGAAACACCCTTTTTCAGAAATAAATGAAGCCATAAAAAAGAGAAGATCTTACCATTGGAAAGATCTAGTATGGCTTAGACCAGGGTTGGCGAATCTTTTTTGATGCCCGTGCCACAAAGGCATACAAATTCTTTCTTAAATCGGCAAGATGCCCCAATAGCGCCGCAGCCGATTTTTTAAAATGTTCAAGGTCAAACGTAAAATTTAAAGTTAGCTTTCCTATTATTTACCTAATTTGCAATGAAAATTTGCCGTTTTTAATGGAGCAATAAACATTTTATCAAAATTAATGTTAAACATTATGATAGATATAGCGCGCAGGAGACATTTCTGCCCCATCTGTCTTTCTTTGCGCTGCACGAGAGAGCAGACCGAGTCAACGCCTTACTAAAATAATTTTGTTATTGTGCATGCCATCATATTCAAACGTGCCATAGGTTTGCCATCCCTGGCTTAGTCAATCAAAGATTCTTCTGGGTGACTACAACCTGTTGATATCAAATGAATGCATAATTAAATTCTGAAATAAAACAATTTTAACTTGTCAAAATCTACATAATATTTAAACTTAAAATTGTGACGCGTTTCACTTACACAGTAGCTTTGTCAAAAGAATAGAGGGTAATTATACCTCCATTCTTTGGCAAAGCTACTGTGTTAGCGAAACGCGTCACAACTTCAAGTTTAATATAATGTAGATTTTAGTTAAAATTGTTTTATTTCATAATTTAGTATGGATCTACATCAAGTAAAAGCCTCATCTATTCAACGAATGCATAATTGAAAATAAAACTGCCATACAAGTTTTAACAGGGATCCTAATGGGACATTGTCGCCTGAATCAAAACCTGAAAAAGCTCATAAATTGGAGAAAGAAGAATCCTAGAATTTTCTAGAAGATTACTGGATAGAAGGGGGACATTTACCTGCAGATATTTTAACATTCCTTTGAGAAATAGGACTAAAGGAGCTACTAGTCTTTGAGACTTTATTAAGGGGACACAATAGATCTTTTAGGTCTCAGTTAATGACACTTCAATATACATTATATAGACACAAATGAAACAGGTTCCATGAAATCATGAAATTGTTTTGATTGCAGTCTGCAGTAAATCCCCGATTACTCAGTTACTATTATCCTCGGCATATAAACCTTCATGGCAACAGCGTAATATTGCCGATATTGGCCTATGAAATGTTACTAATTCCAAAAAAAATTCTCAGTCAAGCACACTAATGCCCGGTCCACGTACCACAGGTTGAAATAATGAATTCGTTTTAGAGAAATTGCAAAAAATATTTACCTAGGCCCATCTCTTGGAGAATTTGTTCAACTCCTTTGGATTTCTTCTGTCCAACATTTGCTGGAAGTTTCATTCTTTGCGACCTTAAGGATACTCCACTATTTTTATAATCAGGAAATTTGATACCTGCATTTTCTAATGCCTGCAAAATATGCTGTTGAAACAAAGTAACTTATTAGAAAATGTTTGCCCTTTTTAGGTACATACTATTAAAAAAATTAAATAGATATAGATTTCATATTGATTTTGTAAAACAAATATTTATAAAATAAATTAACATTACGTTTGTGTCAATTCTGGATGGTCTAGAGGGATTTGTAATTTTTTTCTTTGGTATTTTTTTATCATTTCTTCTTGGTGTCTCATTTTGACTATCAGCTTGACTTATCAATTTTTGAAGATCCTGTGTTTTTCTTTCCCTCTCCTTCTTACGCGCCTCTATTTTTTTTAGCTCTCCCACTAAGAATTGTTCTTCTTCTATTTGTTCTGGCTTTCTTTCATACAATTTCTTGAGTTGCTCTTTCCTTCTACGTTCATGGTCCGCATCATATGTGTATATTTTTTTCTCTCCATTTAGTTTATATAAAATTCCACAGATTTTATAATATCGTTGTTTCAAATCCTCAACAGATCTTTTTGAATACTTTTCTGTGTCATATCTATCTGCCATTATCATAAATCTCAGGTCAAATCTTCCAGCCAATTCCATTAAATGATCTGTTTCTTCTTTTGTCCATCCTTCACACTTGATGTGTTGATTATATTCTTGATCTGTATATTTTGGAATTTCTACTTTCTAAAAATTTTTTTCAAGTATTATAACGTATGATGCAAAACAGAAAATGTTAATAACCTTATTAAACTTTGCAAATGGATATTCCTTTGGTTCATCAGATGGCCTCCTCCAATGATAAAATGTTGCATTATCTGTTCTAGCTGGATTAGTAAAAGGCATCCACATCCATTTTCTTGGTTTTCTCATCCCCAATTTAATTTTTGTTTGTTTATAACCATTATTTCCAACTAAAAAATTATAAAACTATAAATTAAAACCTTGACATATCAGCGGTATATCTCATATATCCAATTAGAAATGGAAAATAGTTTTCTTTTACAAATTATAATTTGATATTTACTTGTATCAGATGGGAAAAGTGGAGGTGCATCTTTATTGTCATTGTAAAGTAAAGCAAATACTTCTCTGTGCATTCCCTCGGGGCGTCTAGGAACTTTGGGCCCCGTTGAAACTCGTTTTTTAATTTTATCATTTCCTAAAATTGTTTCTCTGGTAACCTCGGGAGTTGGAGGCCTTTCCAATTCCATTATATCTCTTACATCTGCCATATTGCATCAGATTTATTATTACACTAGTTAAAATCTTCAGTTTATAGTTTATGTGAATGATATTTCTCAAACAAAACAAATAATATTTTGATAGGTTATGGTTATATTTCACATGATGAAAGTTGACAGCTCCATTCAGTTCTCCATCTTGGTGTTTATAGCTGTACTATAATTCACAGATAGTTTACTGCACACTAATTCCGTGAAGTTTAAGTAGATGACACTAGTGAACCTGAAAAATGTTTTTCCTTTGGGGGGAGGTAAATTTGGTTTTCGGGTTTAGGTAATAAAAAAACCATGTTGTGAAGAGCCAAACGAAACTTCTTTCGAAAAACCTATTAGACAATGGACAAACTAATTATAAATCAAACTTGATGTTTACAGTGCTTAGATTTGTCTGTAAGCACTTTTATTAATATATTAGTAGCAAAGTCTATATTTTTTGTTTTGGATAATTAGAAGCCTATAATTAATTTCAACTGTTAACATTATTTTGACCTTATCTTTTCGTTTCCGAGTTTTAGGTAATTAGAGGACATCAAATCACTTAGTACCTAATAACCTTACTGTCGCTCGGGGAAAAATGGAAAAAAAGTAGATCAAAACAGATATGAGCATCAATTGTCATTTATTGAAAATAAACCAGTAAATTGGCGTAATACATAATATTTCACAAATCGAATTACAAATAATCTAAATAAATATGGCATACATTCCATTGAACTGAAAAAAAAAACAACATATTTTCACAAAAATTAAATCATTACAGTTATATATATAAATATATGTATAGATTAGATTAAATCCTACAAACTCACTCCAATTGCTTTTCAAATTGCTAAAACAGCTAGATACAGAATCTTAATAAAGATCGGTATCAAAAAAATTACAGTTTTTAAGACACAGCGTGAACGTGTAAAAAATCCTTTACAATAAAAAGGTGCAAAATAAAATAAAATACTAAGTAGTGTATATTATGTATCTTAACTAACACTCATATAAATCTCACAGCAACAATGGGAGTAGTATCAAACTACAATAATCTTTATTTAAATCCCAATTTTGATTTTTGGTTTCCTCACTAAGACTAAATTTGTTAGAATAGGTGTATCGATTTCAGCAAGTAAATATCTTTGACTATTGGTAAAAATTGATCATTTTATGGTCAAAAAATTTTAAAATATTGGAAAACTGTGATTTTTTAACCCAAATCAGATGAAAGATTCCACAAAACATCATATTATTGAGAGCTGGGTTAGGTTATTTTTTGAGTATTTTTCAAGTTGAACTCAATTAATAATATATTAATTATTAAGATTTAACATATCGGAAGTTGAATACTTCAAAAGTATGTGTGATAACGTGCTTTTGATTATATCTCCTAAATGATCATTTTATGGTCAAAAAAATTTTAAAATACTTATTTCAAAACTGTGATTTTTAACCCAAATCAGATGGAAGATTCCACAAATCATCATATTATTAAGAGCTGGGTTAGGTGATTTTCTGAATATTTTTCAAGTTGAACTCAATTTAATACTAAGTATATTAATTATTAAGATTGAACATATCGGAAGTTGAATAAGTTTTTCAAGAGAACTAGCTTAACTTCAAAAGTAGGTATGTGATAACGTGCTTTTGATTATATCTCCTAAATGATCATTTTATGGTCAAAAAAATTTTAAAATACTTATTTCAAAACTGTGATTTTTAACCCAAATCAGATGGAAGATTCCACAAATCATCATATTATTAAGAGCTGGGTTAGGTGATTTTCTGAATATTTTTCAAGTTGAACTCAATTTAATACTAAGTATATTAATTATTAAGATTGAACATATCGGAAGTTGAATAAGTTTTTCAAGAGAACTAGCTTAACTTCAAAAGTAGGTATGTGATAACGTGCTTTTGATTATATCTCCTAAATGATTGACTTTGAGATAAAAAGTATAAGAACTTTTTTTTTGAAGATAAAATTGATAAAAATGATCGTTTTTCAATTATACTAATATTTAACAAAACAGACGTTATTAACTATTTTCCAAAAGGGTCATGCCCGATCTGTCTCCCATTCAATTCAAGCAAACTTTATTTTTCGACCTATATTTTTGGATTACCATATTTGGATCCATGGATTCAAAAAGAAAAGACGTTGGTGATTATTTCGAATTTAATTTAGGGGAATTTAGGCTGGAATTTGACAAAGTGACCAAATTTTTGACCTACCTTCCCCTCGATGAGATGTAGTAATCTCGACCCCCCCCCCCTTATTTTACGCGAGATTTTTCAATATTTGTATCAATTAATTCTTCCACTTATAATTGCACGAGAGGTTTGTATTTTATCGGGTTAAATGAGAAACTGTTGCCTATAGCAATTAGACGAGAAAAACTGTCAACAATTTAGGTTGACAGTTATTTTTCGATTGTCCTCTTATGGAAATAAGTGATATAAAAAAATTGTAATTTCATAAAAAATAAAAAAGACCGAAATTTTTTTTAATATTTGCGCAAAAGAAAATCAAAGTTTGGGGATTAGTATGAGTGAATATGAAAAAAGATCTTAATGAAAAATATGAGTTTAGTATTAATCTGAAAAAATCTCATGCCATTTTTATATTAAAGTCGACGGTTCTTGAGATATGATATTAAATCTTTATCTTTATCTTTATCTTTATCTTTATCTTTATCTTTATCTTTATCTTTATCTTTATCTTTATCTTTATCTTTATCTTTATCTTTATCTTTATCTTTATCTTTATCTTTATCTTTATCTTTATCTTTATCTTTATCTTTATCTTTATCTTTATCTTTATCTTTATCTTTATCTTTATCTTTATCTTTATCTTTATCTTTATCTTTATCTTTATCTTTATCTTTATCTTTATCTTTATCTTTATCTTTATCTTTATCTTTATCTTTATCTTTATCTTTATCTTTATCTTTATCTTTATCTTTATCTTTATCTTTATCTTTATCTTTATCTTTATCTTTATCTTTATCTTTATCTTTATCTTTATCTTTATCTTTATCTTTATCTTTATCTTTATCTTTATCTTTATCAAATCGTTTAAAACATTAAAAAAATGCATAATATTTGACATTACCTACTAATTTGTACTTTGTACCTACTAATTTTTTTGGACACTTTCAATAACATATTTTTTTAAATGTTCAAAAAATGTAAATAAAATCAAATTATAAATATTTTACAAGCCAAATTCAAGAATAATCTATAAAATTGAATATTTAAATAATATCTAAGAATTATTATTTAAATAAATATATTTTTTAACGTTTTTATATAGTAGCAGAATTAACTGTATTGATCTGTAATATACACAAGTTAGATAAAATATAAATTTACAATTATCTACTTTTAGGGTGACTAGAAAATACACTCCCTCAGTGAACATCAATGATGGACACTATGTATAAATAATAGATAGCAGATATTTAGAAAAATAAAAAGTTTATCAAGCAATTAAATAGTTTTTAGAGATATTTTGACTTGGAAAAAGTGTATTATTGGTGTTTGGAATGTCATATAGAATTAATTTATTAGATTTTTAATATATTTTGGTATTAATATAATGTTGTTGAAGACATCATGAAGTTTGATGAAATAAAAATAGTATAAATATTAAGGATATCTTTCTTATAAGCGGACTTGGTAAAATCACAGTTTTTGTTTAATTGACCTGTTAAGTACACTGAGCCGTACCGGTACGCTCAGTGGACGATCAGCTTTAGTAAGTGAATTTTTTTAAATAACAAAACGCATCACTAGATAAATTCTTGTTGAAATCTTTCTTGCTTTGGATATAAATTTATCTAGATAAAGTGTGCTAAGCCTATAGATTCGCATAATTAAAATTTATAAAATAATATATTGCTTAGTGTACATTTATAATTCTAAAGGCAATACTTAAGACACGTTTTTTTTATATTCAAATATATTTAAGGCAAAATTACAAATAGACACGGTGCTTTTATTTGTCAAAATCGATTCGATCAAATCGTTTGACAAGTAGAAAATAAATAATATTTGGTATACCTAGACCGTATTATCAGTTATGTACAAAAAAAAATATATATACTCGAAATTAACTTAAAATTAAATCAAAAACTAATTGCAAATATTTATGATACATTTTTTTTTAACAATTATATATAGATAAATTTGCGTTAGATGCTATATTTATTTATTTATTTATTTATCGTTGGAATGAACCTGACTAGATAAAAATATCTTATTATCTATATCTTTTCGATGAATTTTTCTTCTTGATTATATACATAGTAGAAATAATATTCTGATAAAGATTTAAACTAACATACAAATTAAGGATTTACAAGAAGGAAATGCGTATGCCGGAGGCAAAAAATTCTATCCTAATCTATCTCAGTCAAAAATAAAATTGTACTATATTTTTTCAACAAAAGTAACTAAATAATTTATTTAATTAGACACTGCGTATCATATATTTTGTATTTGAACACATATTAACAATAAAAAATTTAAATATTTTTCCTAAATAGATCATAGTTAATCGATCATAGAACGAGATATGGTAAGTAGCATATGATGCTAATAGATGGCGCAGCTTAGTTGCGGACACTCCAAAGCTTCTTACAATGTGCCACAGACAACCATGGACCGTCTAGAATATCTAAATTATGTCCAAATTATATTTTGATATCTCCTATATATTTTAAGGATATTCCAGGGAAAACTATTGAATTTTGTGATCTAACCTAACCATTCAATAAAAATAACAGCACATGGAAAGTAAGCATTTAAATTATGGATAATAATACAAATATGCAAAAAAAGTACTTATTTAATATTTGAATTTATTCGTAAATCATCGTAATAAACAATAAATTGGCTAACGAGATTTCACTTTTACACATCAAGCAACTTCAAGGTTGAATGATCAAAGTTAGTTTTCATATGGAAAGTGTTATTTGCTTAAATCATACTCGTATTTAGAGTTAATATTTTTATATTTTGACACATTTGATAATTTAAAAACCAGTCAGATTCCGATAAGCAGCTTATTAGTGTCAATTTCTTTATATTAAATATATTGCTGCCGTTTTAACTCCTACTTTCTCACCATGTTTTTATTACCTACCACTCATCTCGAAAAATAGTGAGGATACTATTTAAAGTAAAAACATAATTATGTGCAGAATTGTCGATACACTGTTGAAAAGGGAAAGTACTTAGTATTTTAAAAACAAAGGCCTCAAAAAATTAGCCTATTTCCTATGAAGATTCAAAACCAATCCAATAGAGGCCGCTCAAGCACAATAATAATAGTACATAGGTACCTATCTATTATTAATAATTTATGTTATCAGAGATTTTATGTGAATTTTATTACTAATGATATTTTATTACCTACCATTTGTAATAAATTCCTCAATTTCTTAAATATAACAAAACATATTTATTTCACTCCAGGTACTTACATTATCTTACCATTGATTGCATTTTTATTGGGTACTTTTAACGTCGCTGTCAAAAAGAATATTAAAATATGTGACTTTTCGGAAACTTCGCTCTTCGCTAGGCTCCAGTATAATATATGGAAGCTGCGCATTGTTTTGAGATGAAAAATGGTTAAGAGATGAGTTAGTCATTGTGTATGTTGCTTCCCTTTTCAATATGTGAGACAAATTTCGTTTTATTTAAATAAAAATTGGCTATATCATAATTGAAAGGAAGAATCGGCATACAATGACAGTCTCTTAATCATTTGTCATCTCATAACAACGCTCTGTTGCCATATCTTTTAGAGGAGTTTACTAAAGGTAGCTCCCGAAATGACTCAAGTGCGGCATCTGGTGGATTATTTTTGAATCTTCAGTTGAAACAGTCTAATTGAAATTGAAAATACCGTCGGAAAATTATCTATCTGTGATTTTTTGTCATGTCTTTATATATTTAAGTGAATGCTTTTAGGCAACCATTTTCGTTAACTATGATCAACAAAAAATTGTAATAATTCAATTTTTTAATAGATTAAACGGGTATTAAGAAAAATACTTTAAATTTTTGAAATTATTATTATTATTGGGCTAATTTTCTAAATTAAATTAAAATAAATTAAACGATCAGTTTTTTTAGCGAAATAAACTCTAAATATATGATACCCTATGTACATGTCAACAAAATTTTTAGATAAATATAATATATTAGAAAGTAATAACATACTTTTACTTAAATAATAACGATGCTTTCTATACATAAACATTTCCTTCTGTATTACAATAAAAAAAAATAAAAAAAATTGAAATCACCAAATAAAACAAAAATAACTATTCTTTAGCGCCGTTTTTAACTCCCAAAAGTTTGGCTGCATCATCCGCAGATGCTGCCAATACCTTATCTATGATAGAGCCTCTTAAACCTAAAAGATTACCAATTAAATCCGCGCTCTCGGTACCTTCGGATTCGTCAGTTTTTTGTGTGGAATTGCATTCGCTCTTTACGTAGGAAGGAGAAGATCCGTTATTCCCATCTTCGTCGCTAACAGCGGCATCGTGTTCAAAGTTAACATTGTGTTTTTTTCTGTGCCGAAGCATGCTGTGCTTTAGTGTGAACCTCCGTTTGCAGATGTCGCAACTAAAAGGTCTTTCGCCGGTATGAGTGCGCATGTGTCGCCTCAAATCTTCTGCTGACCAAAATCGGCGCATACAGAATGCGCAAATTACTTTTCTGTTAGAGTAGTCGGGAAATTTACCGCGAATTTCCACATCATCATCATCGTTATTCATCTGCTCTTCTTGGGGTGGCCCGTTAGTTTCCAGAGCGTTTTTTGACATGAGTAATTCGTATTCGGGAACATGTCTTTCTCGAATGTGATCTAAAGCATCTTGGCGTTCTGCAAACGAACCTTCGCATAAATGGCATTTGTATGGAAGGTCAGAATTTTGTACAGTACAATCGGGAAGTTTATAAGAAGACGGTTTTTCCCAGTCGCTTTTGGGAAATTTTTCGTCCTCAGAACTTCCTGCTTCATAACCTTGTGCTTTAATATCGTCGCCTTGTAAGTTAGTAGAATGTTTACAGCTTATGTGTTTTTTTAGGTTAGAATAAGTTGAAAACGTACTGCTGGGGCAATGCGAACACTTAAATGGTCGCTCGGGTACATTTCTCATCAAATAATTAGCGTTATTCGATACATCGTTTGGAATAGTTGTTGCGGCGTTGCCGTGTTTTCTCAATAGATGGCGATCACAGTTTGACTTTGTTGTAAAAAGTAACGGACAGTGACTACATTTGAATGGTTTTTGACCTGTGTGGGTTAGGATGTGACGACGCAAAGAGGAACTCCATGGAAATTTTCTGCTGCAGTAAGGGCAGCTGACGCGATTTGGAGCCAGCGAGTAAGCAGATTTTTTCTTAACGGGCTGAATTACTTCGGATTCTGATCTGAAATGAAAAAATAAATTTAAATAAAATTGTATCCATGCAATAAGTTATGTATTGTGAAGATATATCCCAGTAAGGATATGGAACGTTATGGGTGAAATTATGTGGTAATATTGCTGCAACGATAGCAGTCTGATCTTGTCTAGTTGTCTAAAAAGCAAGTAGGGTTTGCCATAAACATTTCAGTTTATTCTATCATACTGCAAACCAGCATATCACAAAATCAGCAATTCCATCTCCACTTATATGTAAGTAATTCAGTTATTCATGTTGTTGATTGATACTCTAATCATATGAGAATATCCATCACTTATAGCTAATAAAGCTGACATGCATTGATATTAGCATTAGACAATCACTACTATTATTTCATTGGAATAAAGAATAAAGTTGACAATGATTGCTTCTTCTAGTCAACTGAGAAGTTAAATTTCTCTATTAGTGGTTAATAATTTTTTTTTATCCACGACCACCTAATAATAAGTTAATATTTTACCTCCTTACAAAAGGTATATGGTACCCATATATCTACTAGAGTGAATTATGGTTCATAATACACTGACTAGAGATGGGGGTACATTATGAAATAAACTATTAAATCTGTGTATTTTGTTCGGGAAATTTGTTTCTGAAGTAGGTATATCGTACCGATAAAATATTGTAATTTTTAGTATTGATACTTTTCATAACGATATTTTCTAATATTAAGTATTCTCTATAACGGTAAATGGTACGTTGTATTGATACTTTTACAAAGTATCGCCCATCTCTCTATAAGTATGTCAAATCATTTTTTGTGGTTAGTAATACCAAATGATCTTTACTGACTTTTATTTAATAAATAAATTAAGGGTGGTGGACAAAGTATAGTATTCTACTCGCAATTTATGGCCAATATTCACTCGGGTGACTTATTGTGTATACCCAGCAGACTGTCTTTAACATATTTGCTGCTTGAAATTACCTAACAGAACAAGATGAAATTATTTCAATAAAAATGCCACTAAGTTTAAAATTCGCGCTCAGCCAAAAATGACTGATTATATAACGAGTCAGTCAGACGACAGGGTAAACGCTTCTCCTGGATTATTTTTAATTTTTGTCCTAAATTTGGCTAGTAGTGGAAAAATTTGTATAAACACCATAGTGGTAATGGTCTCGCATCTCATTTCGTTTACAGCAATGCCCCTCTTGAAATAATTTTCGAGGTCGGTCAATTAAAATAGCCTTCACCACTTTGATGTATAATATACTATTTTTTCCCTTTTACTTGAATAGAATAATATTCATCTTTTGCTTGCCCTAATTTAATCAAGAAATTAAGACATAAAATACTCACTTATTTTCATCTGTTCCAGAAATGTTCCCTTCGCTAGTACTTCCACTGGCAACAAGACCTTCTTCATCCTCTTCGCTAGCCAATCCGACTTCGTGTTCTTCGCCATCCCTTTTGAAAAATTCTTTAAATTGTTGTTGTGAAGCGTTATCGAGTAATCGTGATACAGGTACGAGATCTGGACTCTCCTCAATTTTAGACGTTCTGTGAGTATCGCTTTCGTCGTTGCATTCTTGTTCCTCTTGGTCGTCGAGACCGTTTTCTTCTGTCATCCTCGAGTCAAGTTTTTCATCGTGTTCGTCTATAACTAGAGCACAATCTTCATCTTCTTCTTTTTTATTATCAATTTTACTAAGTTGTTGTGATAACAGAGAAAATTTGAGCTTATCATTAAAAATTTCTTTGGTATCATCGAATTTTTGGTATTTGTTGAATTCGTAGGTAGGATTGGGAATGTTTATGTCACAATAATCTGTTTTAACGCCGATTTGGGGCTTCTTTCCGGGATTACCGACAGCGCTTCGTTGTCTTTGAGACCAATACTGAGGATGTTGTTGTTTGATATGCCTTTCCATATTGGAACGTAAAGTAAATCGAGCTGAACAGTGTTCGCAGGTGAAAGGACGTTCTGTTCTGTATCTTCTTTGCTTTTGCTTAGGCATTAAAACGCCGTTTTTAATCACCATTTTAACAGCGTTAGGAGAATGCATCATATCGGGTTTATTCGAAGAAATGGGACTGTGTAATTTATTGAGGTTATCATGAAAATTAGGCTCGATATTTAAACTTAAGGGTTCTTCGGTTTTTTTCGGCGTTGAAAAGTTATTTTCCAAAATAGCTTCAGGTTTAGGTTCTAGTCTATAACCGTTAGGATAAGGAGGAGAGCCAGGAAAAGATCGTTGTAACTGCATATTTTTAACTTCGTCGGATATCATCGATCCACCGCATAACTGAAATCTTTGCATACGCTCTTTGAGCTCTTGGGTATTATGCTGTAAAGTAGGTGGAACAGCTGAAAAGAATAAGGGGTTTATTGGCAATCCTGGCCAATTTGGAAGCGGGAAGCTACTTCTGTAAAAAGCTAGCTGCGTAGCGTATAAAGCAGCTGCGTCTATTTTTGGAGGAGTTTTGAGCAATTGTTGAGCTGCAAAGATCTGGCCCATATTCGGTGGTAATTGTTGCTGTACTGGAGCTGCGGCTTTTTTAGTTAAATCTTGCGGTTTATCATCGTCGTTCCTTTCTAATATTTCAGGAGATTTTTTCTTACTCAAGTCTAAAACTAGATCTAATGGTTGATCTTCTTCTTCTTCGAAATATTCGTCTTCAGATTCATCATCGTAGCTGGACATTTTTAAGGTATTTATATCTTTTACTTGAATTTTGTTGGTGAAAGTTGGTGAGTATGGATGTATAAAAGGAATGTCATTGGGTACTGTCAACGGTCTCAAAGTTTCGTTGATGTGAGAGAACGGTTTCGTTGGTTTTAAATTCTGCAAATCGGGATAGCCAGTTGGGAGTTCCGGTTTTAAATTAATCGTATTATTTCTCATTATATCCGTAAACTTTGGAGAGAAGGTAGTTTTTTCTTCTGCCAAAGTAGTTTTCTTTGGATCTTCTTTGGTAACTAGCTTGTTCAGTTCTTCGTTGGTCGGATCTTCTGACGGGTGATAGATTATGGATTTTTTCACTTCTTCTCTGGTGGATTTATAATGTCTATTGCGCAAATGTCGTTCGCAATTGGCTTTAGTGGTAAAAGCGTAGTTACAAATAGAACATTCGTAGGGTCGATCGCCATTGTGCGTGCGCATATGACGGGTAAGTGCGTTTTTGTCTATGGAAGAATACGGACACATATTGCAGTAATAAGTTCCGTTTGTGTTACCGACTAAGTGTTTTCTATTATGTCCTTTTAAGGCTCTCAAATTTGGGAATATTTCCGGACATAATCTACAAGGAAATTCTCCTCTTAGTTTCATTTTTCTGAATTCAACGGCAAAAATATCTTGAGATTCTTCTTCTTCGTTCTTTTGAAAATCGTCGAGGATTTCTTTCGATTTTTGTACGTGTAAGTCTGCTTGATTTGTTTGCAGTTTTTTCAAATTAATGTTGGACAAAATCGACTGAATGTCAGCTAAATCTTTGGTATTATCAACACCTCTATCCAAGTGCTCTTTCAGTTTGTTAAACGTAAAAGCAGTTACAGTTTGTTTTTCTGGTGAATTATCCACCAAATTTAATCGATTAAAAAATTCCATTCTTCTTATATCTGGTTGCGAAATATTCATGTTGCTGTCTTTAAGAGACGACGGAGATTTGCAATGAGATTCGTGGATGTTTAAAGAGTTAGAGCACGGAAAAGCTCTATTACAATATGTGCACTGAAACTTTAAGCCTGTAGAAGCTTTGTGTAAATTCATCTCGCATTCTCTTCTTGCAATATACGGAAATTTTTCGCTAGAAAAATCGACAAAAGTTAAATCTTTAAATCCAATGACGGGCTGTTTATTTGTTGCATTTTCATGAACGGCCGTCTTGTGTGCATTTAAAAGTTTACTGTTAGTGAAAGTTTCTTTACAAATGTGACATTTGATGGGATAGTCGGGATGGTTATCTTCTAAATGAGCTTCAAGATTAAGTGCCGAGTTAAAATCGCTCCTTTCGCAAACGGGACATTGGTAAGCATGAGGACTGTCAGGTTCTAATTGTAACTTAATTTTTTTCTCGCTGACATCGAAGTTTTCGTTTTTTCTTTTATTTTTTTCAACTTTATTGTTATTAAATTCAGTGCTTTTGGAACTACCGCTGTCTATGCTACCGTCGGATTCGTAGCTGCTTTCGTTGCGCTGGGAATGCGTCCGCATGTGTCTGTGCATATTACCGTTGGTCGTAAAAGTGTCTCCGCAATATTTGCAGTGAAAAGGCCGTTCCCCGCTGTGAACAAGTACGTGTCTATCTAGACTGCTATTGGAACTCAGCACTTTAGAGCATATTCTACAAGTGAAACCTTTTTCGGTGTCTTGCGTTTCGTTTTCGTTGTTGTGAGATCGTATGTGTAGCGTGAATTTGTGTTGCGACGTCAACATTTTTTCGCAAATTGGGCAAAAGTATTTTCGTTCGGGCGATGAACAATCGCTTCTGTTGTCACCGCTGTCAAATGCCTTTGAATGATCCGTCTGATCGATGGTGGTATTTGTAGTCGTTGAAAATATTCCAGAATCACTTTGATTAGCTTTTTCCTTGGATACTGCGTTAGGAGACGAAGGTGATTCCATGTCTGAAACTAAAAGAAATATATATTAATACAACTGACAATATTCTTTCAAATTTCTTCACAAAATTTATCCAGGCTAAGAAAACTGCGTATAATAATAGCATAAGTCACGCTTCTGTTACAGTTACAGTTGTTAATCTACCAATCAACATTCGCGTAACTTGTCAGATGATGTAGGAAGTTGTTTCCACAATAAAGTAACAATGAGACCATTTAGATCGCGACAAGTCTATTCGAATCATACGACTTACACAAGACCGACAAGGAAAATAGAAGAAAACCTTATTGAAAGAGAGAAAAGAATAATTGTTCGCAGTCAGCGTTGGACGTGTATTCAGTTCCAGCTACTGATCTGATATGAAAGCATCGTTGCCAGTTTAGAATGTTTGGTACTTTCTATAAGGAATGAATAACTTTTAAAACGGAATAGCGCCCTATTCAGTGGGAGGAATTCATTGTAAAATTCTTTCTTTTTATCAAGTGCAGGTAGAAAACTACATCGAGGAGGCGCGTGTGAGTGACTTGCAACGGAGGAAGCAAGAAAGCCACGGAGAGGAGAAAAATATCTTCCCCAAAGGAGAATAACGTAAACGGGAAATAGCGACAGCCTAGACAATGCATGCAAGTACAAGTGAAGTTGAAAAAGGAGGACAAAATAGCCATCCATTCTTCAGCTATGGCCGTTCTCTCTAGGGCGTACACTTAGTGCGGACGACCAAACCTTGTTGGAGAACGCAATAATAGAAGAGCTATATTTTTGGTGGGAACATAAGCTCAAGTTTTGTAGCTTAAATTTCAGACTAGGAATCGTTCTAATCGACTATGGAACACCACAGACAGCAGAATGGCTCCGGCTGGAAAGCTAGAAGGGAGTAGAACTGACGAGCTGTTGGTATCCTATAGTAACCCCAACATGGCATGGAAGGAAACGAGAAGGCAGAATCTCTTGCAAGGGAGTGAGCGTGTTTTTATTGGACCAGAACCTACAATTGGCATCTTAAGTTTTGCCACTGTCGCAATAAATACGGCAATTCTGAATATAAGAATCGATATTTAAATATATAATATCCAACCAATGGGTTTTTTTATATAATCGATCATATATGGCGTCACAAAATTTTTATTTTGAACAAAAGCTTTCTCGGTATATCTTCTCGTTAGATAAAAAGGCAACGCATAGTAATGTGAGCATGATATGAAAATAAAGTAGATTTTAAGCAGGTGCGTCCGTCGTATTGAATGAATAAAATTGAAAATTATTGCTTGTAGTGAAACAATGAAAGTCTTAATTTCTGTAGCTTTTTTCAAGTCATATTATGATGACTACTGAAGGTTTGTCTAATGTGGATATTATAAAACATAACTTTTCTTTCTTATAGCTTGGTAATTCACATTATTTTTATGCCTGTTGACGTTTTCGGGGTTGGTGTGGGACACCCATAGTGAAGAACCTATAAATTGTTACTTCTTCAGGTACAATTTCCACTTTTAAATGATTTCAGAAAAGCAAATGTAGAGTAGACATTCTTTTGTGTAATTTAAATATAGTTACTGTTTTTTTATTAGTTTCAACCATTAAGCTAGTCACTTTTTTCAACATCTAGCTGTGAAGTTTACAATTATTGCTTCTTCTAGCCAACTGAGGAGTTTAATTTCTCCATTAGTGATTAATAATTTTTTCTATTATTAACCTAGGTCAATAATGAACAAATTCAAATATTTTGAGAATTCAAAAGTAGTATTTCAACAAAAACTTATGCAACATAATTTGTATACCCAGGATATTGTCTTTAATATATTTGCTGCTTGAAATTACCTATTGATATAAAATTATTTGAATAAAAATGTCATTAGTTTAAAATTCGCGCTCAACCAAGAAATTTCGATTTTTATGCAATGAAAAAGAGTGCCTTCATAAAAAAGTTAAAATAAATATTGGTACACAAAATATTATTGGAAATAATATTGGAAACAGAACATCAGAAATAAAACTGTTTTTGTTACAAAAATATTGCGATTCAGGATAAATTATTTATTTGAATCACTGTAAAAATTGAAAGTAATAAATTATATTATATGGACAAATCAACTAATACGCATTTGACATTATTATTATACATAAATTTGCGAGGTAAATAGACTAGCATTCAATTTGACAGCTTTTTTTTCCGTACGTGTATGAATAAGGGCCACTTTCCATAGAACTAGACAGTGCGATATATGTCACTTTCCTATGTGATCGTAGGAAAAATACATTTTTCATATCTATTTAATAGTTATTTATGTACCAAGGTAGTAAAGTGATTCTTTATGAGTCCGATAAAGACACATTACTGGCGTGGTGCATACAAAATTTTATCACCAACTGCTCAGAATTCAGAATATGAAAAACAGGTAGGTATCATATATATCATCGCATTTTATTATGACAAAGTAAACAGCAATTCCAGAGCAAATCTACTTATTATTTGTTATATTTAAATTGAATGCACACCCTGAAGCATTATAAAAAATAATTCTTGATGTGAAAGGAGCTCCAGCAATAATTTGTTATAAATAAATCGCAAGAAAACAATTATCGAGCAGTATAATAGGGAGAAGCGTGACACTTACAGATGATGATTTTCGAGTAATGTCAAAGTCAAAATACTTGCCGCATATGTCACTATACCTCCGCAAATGCGGCAGATAAAGTAAAGGAAGGTAAACTGTTTGTTTACTTTCGGAAATCAAGCTGATAATTGGCGGCTTTACTGACAGCGATAAAAATATTTATCAATTTTCCCATTTTTTTTTTGGATTTTTACGTCTATGTTCAACCAAATATTTTGTACGTGTGCAATAACAGTAAGATATTTTTTCTATGACCCCGAAATAATTTTTCTTCAGATACGCTCTTGAACGCGATACGTTCAAAAGACGTCTCATATATGTCTCTGGCTTATCCCATAACGGACCGAAAAAAACATTCAGTCGCGGTGGATTAGTAAACAAAACACATACACACACACATTCGACACATTCGGTTTACTTGACCCGATTACTATTGTTATTCAAAAAGGTCTTACGCAAAAGTATGGACAATGACGGACTCGATCGGAGATAGCGCTAATCGAGGTGTGGTTGAATATCAACAACGAAGACGAAACCGCAGATTTCTTTAACAGAAATATGGGTATCGTATCGATATCTTTTCATACCGAATACGATTAGATTGATGTTTTCCGTTTGTTAAATAAATTTAATCAAAATAACATCCCAGATAACGTTTCTTTTATTTAAATTAACTACTAAAACGTCAGAAAGTCAGAAATAATTCTCCCTCATGCTTAAAAATACCCATATGCTTATAAGAAAGAATATGTCGTCCCTGCTTTACAATTCTTCCTGATGGTTGTACCAACACTTGTAGAACAGGTATGTTGAACGGCCACTTAGAAAAGTGATTTCAGCCCACTTTTGTGGGTAGGAGCTTACTTACTAAAATTATGCAGCTTATAATGCGAATACGTCACTAGTTCAAATGTGAAGTTGTCAATAGTCTTCCTTTACTGTTCCAAGCTTCAGCTTCTTTTTTGTCATTCGTTGCGGAGTTTGAGCCTATTCAGGACAAAAATGACATCTGACATCTATCAATCTGTTGTTTTACTCTAACCTAAACTTCTTCTTTTCTTCTTCATTTAATTTATCATCATTACTTTTCATGACATAACCAAATATGTGACTAACTTCAACTTACACTAGTAAAAATACGGTGTGACGTAATATGTTCCCTTAGAAATAACAACAATCTATTTTTAGTCGAATAATCCTATTATACCAACCCTTAATATTCGCCACCCTAGGTTCCACCACAGCACCTGTTTTCAAAAATCCAGCGTGAACTGTTGAAAGATGCAATTCAATATATATACAGTTTCAGTAATTATTCCAAAATTACCTGAACAATAATGGGTATACTAAAAATATATTTTTTATCTTTGTGGTAAGATAAAATTAGAATATTTGAAAAGCTTATTCATACCCGATTCTGCAAGTACCTAGTGATATTTGTGAAAAATCATTTCTTACCTCTCAATTATTAGATGATGCTTATCAAGAACTAAATATACTTTACATGTTGAAATAACATTAATCGTAATGCGGGTTTTTTCAAAACATTTCTCAAATGTTTTCGATTAATAGTTATTTAACCAACAAGTGTTAACAAGGGCTATTATTATTATCAATGTGAACATCTACATCGCTTTATTAAAACAATGAATACCCCTCTAAGCGTAAGTCTTAAAAATGAAGATTTTGCTCTGAATATTTGAAATGTATCGGTTACCAATTCAGGGAACTTTTGACAATTCACCATTTCTCTTCTGACATTATTTCAGATGTCAGTGAAAAAAGCAATCATCAGAATCAATCAGAATAACGAGATACAACTTACTAGAGAATAGAGATACAACAAAAGGCTAATGGAGAATATACATAAAGTGACAGTCTTCTTCTTCTTCTTCGATTGCAGTGAGTTTAAGGGTTGTAGTTCTTCGATAAAAGTTGCGTCAACATTGAAGATAATTAGATATTTTGAGACTAGAGTGAGACTCGAGACGAGACTTAGAAGATTTAAAGTATATCGTCGAGATGAGACTTTCGCAGACCAAAATATCAAAATACGTGACAATAATTAGTTGGTTATCATTATAAGGTAATTGTTCGCGAATGCTTAATACTTTTATTAATTAAAAGTAGCTACATCAATTATTAGTACCATTTGGAATTGGACGTCAATCTGGAGTTAGTATAAGAGTAAAAATATTTCACTGTTAAGAAAGTTACAAGAATCAGTTGATTGTTCTTATCTGTAATTATAACTTTTACATTATATAATCTGGTCCAGATTAGTTCATTCGCTCTACTGAGTGGTGGTGCATTCTTTTCCTCAAGCTCCTTTCGATTTTTATGACAATCTCGAAGTTCGTGCTAAAGATATATCTGGTAGTCATGTGATCCGTTGGCATTTTCGCTTATCAACCATGAGTATAACTTGGATTTGTATACCAGTTTTTTTAATGTCATTCTATTGTTCGTCCAAAAATATTTTAAATTATTAGTTTTAATTGATTAACAATATGGAAAATAATTATATGTAATGTTGTTTCATTTCATCATTCAGTACGGATCTACATCAAGTAAAAGCATCATCTATTCAATGTTGTTTATAATAAATTTTTAATTATTGTACATTATGATACAAGGTCACTAACAACATAATATTTTCTAGCAGAAGAAAATATGATAGCAATATTTTTATTTTACATACTTCCAAGAAGAAATTAATGATGTTCATCAAACCACATCTTTACTCTCGTTACACAAACTTAAACTCAACATCCGAGATGTGCTCCGATTAATGAGGTAGACGGAGTGAGATAAGATGACTTGAGACCGGAAAATGAATATATGGACCACAATGGTACATTCTGACATAAAAACCGCGCGTATACAGGTTTCATTTCCTCTCGTATTCAGGGCCGGATCAAGAAAAGATATTTTTTAAGTAATTTTTTGAATAATTAATTTTATATTAGTTTTAAAAATTGTTAAAGTACGTCTGGCACAGCCAAATGACTTAAAATTTACTCTATTAATTAAAGATTATCGAAATTCCTTCTGTTGGGGTATCCACAAAAAAACTTATAGAAGGGAAATTTTATAGAATGATCTTGAACAAAAAACTAGGTTCTAAACCCATCCACCTGAAGCGCTAGTTGCAATCGAGTTGTCGAAATAGGCCTAGCATGTAATGCCTTTAACACGAAATATTCATGAGCGAGAAAAAATTTCCGGATTTAATTGGACCTCGTGTGGTATTCGGTGAGAAAATTCCACACCAAATGTGTTTATTCCCAACAACATAAATTTTCGACTTCATCAAGTACTTGCAAAACATAGTATATAATAATTTCATTTATAATATATGAACATTAAACATAATGGTCCAAGGAATTAAGAAAACTTCTAACCTTGTTGTTGAAATGAATCAAAATTATCATGTGAACAAATAAAAATTAGATTGTCAAAACAAATATTCTGTCATTATAAAAGTAAAAAGATGCAGTATAATTCGCTGTTGGTTACCCACGAGGAAAAAATTTCCACTAAAATTCATCCGTTGTGATGCGGGTCTGACAGAAATACACGTTCTGATTGGTTAAAAATCACATGTGTGAAATTTTCTCAGTAATTTTCTGAAATGTTATTAAAAGTGGACAGTGTTCCCTTTTTGGATCTAATAAAAAAAAGAAAACATTCTGCAGACTTCAACAAAGTGACATATCAAACGAAAAGTCTTTTTACGAGAATTTCGAATACATACCTACTTTTTGTAATTTTAAAATAAATATTTTGAAAATATGTAAATTGACTATTTTCACCTTTTATCTCAGAAACTACTGAGTTTAATTTAAAAAAATTAAAAAAGAGAGGATATATCAATTTTCTTTAAAAAAATGCAAATGCTCAGAGCGTTATTCATTAGTAGACATTTTAAAAATTTAAAGTACAACAAAACCCTAACAATATCAAAATTGATGGTATACATGTGGTTTTATACATCAACTCCTGACCTGTTTCTATTATTAACCTTTTACAACAGTTTGTTTTTAAATTTGTTTTCACACGGACAACAGAGATATGACAAGGTGCGGTCGATACTTCTTTTTGTTTTTAGATAAAATTATTATAATTTTTACGTCACATAAAAAGTATTTCCGTTGCACAGCTCAAGACAGCAGAGATAAAATTATATAAATTTTCCTTTCTGCATCTTAAATCGATAGAATTTTGACGAGAGTATATTATTAGTTAATAAAAAAGAACGTAAAAAGAAACACAAAAACTTTACTTACTGGTGGGTCCTGACGGGGGTGGGAATCCTTGCTGAGGGTTGTGGGGCATTAAAGCAGCTCCTTGCATTGCGAAGCTAAGGTAATCTGTAACAAAAAAATTAATTAATTTCAAAACTTAGATTCGATTTTTATTAATAAATTATCTTTTATTAATGGAGGTGGGATTACCCCTTCGGTTGAGAAAAAGACACTCCTTTTTCTCCAACAATTTCATCATAATTATTACGTGGGTGAGTAAGCTGGAAATTCCAATTTATTCATTTATATTGCCCGAGATGTTTTCTTTTCAATTTATTTAGTGCACGTAGGGTTTGGTAGCCACGGATTGTTTTACAAACTCCTATCGCAGTTTCGAAATTAAAAGTTTGGTAATATTACAATACCGAGAATACTGAGTCTCTTTTTTGGTGGGTAATTGTATGCAATATACGGGGCATATTTAAATGAAATAATAGTACATTATACTATAAGGGAGAGAAATGCGAAAAATTCACCGAAGACAAAATAACTCTCTCGAATGGTATCTCCTTTTTGTTGGGTTATGTCGAGAACTCCATAGAAAATAAGACCAAAACTGCTCATCAGGTTTTAGTAGGTACCACTATACTAGCCCAATCACAAAAACTGTAAACTCCTTCTAAAATTAATTTTGAAAATGGTACTAATGTAACATTTGATTTAAATTTGAATAAAAACATTTCAATGCTATCTTTTTTTGCATGAAAAACGTTTTCCCAATGTAAACTGGGAATAATCAACTACTTCTGCTTTAACTACGATGTCATAGAAACTGATTTCCACTCCTGACCATGGAAAAACAAATTTAAATACCATGACCATAGGGGGAGAAAGTTATGAAGTCTATATGAATAAAGAGACGTCCCCCTTTATATGCTTTTTGAAGTGTTTTTCCAATTTTTCCCTAAAAGTGACGGTTTCTGTTTTAATTAAAAGAATCTGTATATTTTTTATGTGCTAAACAACCAAAATAACTAATAAAATGCGTTAAAAAGAGAACTATTTCCACCCTATTTCCCGATCATCACAGAAAAAAGTTCGTTAGTGGAAATAAGCGGGTGTTTCTGTATCTTTATTATTACAACAACGATATTGTGTAAATGGTAATTGTAGCGTGGTATCTTTGTTGGGGATAAAAAAGGGGTCCAGCAGGCAGCCGGTGGTAGTGCGAGCACGAGTCAACCTGGCAGGTGCTATTCAGTCTGCGACGCTGACGATGACTGAGAGAGAACGGGAGGCAGGTGAAAAGAACATATGCTCCTTCTATCTAACATATTTCATTGAAATCGAAAAAACCACCGGTACCCGTGTACGATTCAATTTTATCAATGTGTATACAATAAAATGAGAGAGATCAATTTCCAAGAATATGAAAAATATAAATATTTTGTTGATTTTTTGGATGAACATATAAAATTATCAGTATGTAGGAGTAGTAGACGCAGCTATCTAATCGTAATTCTCCCTTTAAGTTAAGTTGTGAGCTAAACTCTGAGTTTGTCTACTTACCAAACATAATTTCATGTAATTGATGGAAAGGCTTTCGGTTAAAACGGGATACCATACGTGAACTGAGCCCTTTTTGTGTTCCATTCGAATTTTTTATGGAAAACAAAATTAAATTTATATGAAAAAATTACAAAAAAAAGATATTCCATAACAAGAATAAAACCATAACCAAAATTAAATCTGTTTTTCAATTCAGTTTTCAATCGTAAAAAGAATTTTACCAAAAATTCAAAAATGTGAAAATATACAGGGTGTTCTATTTGAAATAACAAAGTTGATATGTACCAAATCGATAGGATTTTTGAATTCCTTAGATCCTCTTAAAATTGGATGGACAATTTCATTTGAAAATATAGAGCTGTTGAGGAGATACTTAGGGGGTTCCATACTTTATACTAGCTCTGTATAGCTGTAAAGTTTAAAGTGGAATACAGATACGTGGGGATCGAAAGTTGCAGAAATAATGAAAAATAGTGAGAAAATTAATTGATTAAAGTAAAAACAAATATTAGTACCATAAGAACTACTACTATATTTAAAAATATTTTTAAGCAATAAAATAAATATTCTATATATTTAATAAATATCGAAATATTGTAGTTATTAATCTTCATCAACTTTTTTTAGTAACATTTTTCGACATTGTCAAATTTAAAGGTACTTTACTCTTCAGTAAAACTCATATTTTTTGACAAACCTCGATTTCTTGGAATGATAAACATCAAATTTGATGTATCAGGGATGCCGTAGTGAACGTTGCCTTGACTCGATTTTGGACGGTGTATGTTGTTTTGCTTCGGCTGACCTTATTCGGTCAAAGTAGTAGTCCGGTCACGTTTGAAATCACTGAACTTCGAGGAATTAGAATTTTTCTCGAATCGAATCGTCAAGGTTCAATTGATGTCATTAAATTTTCCAAAACAAAAAAAAAACACACAAATTTTCTACATGCAATATCAATTAGATCGGAAGTAGTTGAGTTAATTTAGTTTATTACGAAATTAGAATTCACTTCTATAAAAATTTAGATGTGTAATGTTTGATAAGGTGGAAATATGGAAAAACCAACGTTTTCAGGTGCCGGACTACTATATTTTCATGTATTAGAAAGTCTATTGTTACTCTAATAATGTTTGTCGCTTAAAAAACTATTTTTGCAAAATTTATAACGATTTTTCCAAAATTAACGGTTGAAAAATTATTTTTTTCAATATAACAATACGTCGTCTAAAAGAGAATAAAATTCCCAACACTTTTGATACCCACAATTTTTTTCTACAATCAAATCTAAAAAAGTTATGGACGAAAAACTGTTGCATTTTACGTGCTCCAAGCTTTGCTTGCAAGCTGCATCGCAAGCTCAAGCGGAATCTTCTCACAAATATAGAAAAGTAGTGTTACATATACTTTTGTTTAAAATAGTGAAATCTCTAGTGGAAATCTTTCCCATTTCACGACAACGTTCGGCCTAATTTCCTCGGACTATATTTAGTGGACGAAAATACATGTATTTTTTGAAAAATATGTAACAATATAAATCGAAAAAATATTGTTGAGGTCGGAATATATTTCGTATTTATCGCATGTAACCTAATCGTGCAAACCGCAAACTCATCAAAAAAATATTTACACGAGTTTATAAAAAATGTGTTAAACACAAAGACGAGACAATTTTTTTTCCATCACACGTTGTCCAGTTAGCATCAATGATTCATTATTTCATTTGAAAATATTCAATAAAAAATGCATTGCGTCACCGCATATATCGCTATTGTTTTTAATGTTTAACATTTCAAACATAGATCGTCACTTAAACTACATCTTTAAATTTATATTTGCCAGTGATAACCGGGAGATTTATCTATAAATACACCTTGTGTATTAAATAACACTTAAAAGCACGTAGTCGGCCATGAAACATTGTGACCATCTATATATCAATCCGAAAACAATATAATATTCGACATTATCATCATTGAAAATTGTTGTGAAAAATTATCACCAACAAATGTTTGTATTCGATGTAGGTATGCTTAAAGGTGGACTCATGCAAGAAAAATTAAAACTAAGAAACGTTTTACACGTAGGTACGAGAGTTATTGCGAAATTTACTCTGAAAATAATATTGCTAATTTTCTTATGAATTTTGGAAACAGAATACATGCCATACGCCTGCGCAGTGAGTTTGTTTTTGGGATAAGTTGTCATGATTACGATTTACATATTGACATTTCTAAATAATCAGCTGTATATTCTCATTTACCATTGCTGCACAATACATTTTTTGAGAGGGTTCATTTATTTGGGCTAATTTTCTCACATAGTAGGCGCCTGACAATATTTTTGGAAGGGATTCATTTTTTTGTGAAAAATTTCCATTTACTATGGGAGTACCATATAATTTTTAAAAGGAATACATTTCTTTGTAAAAACTTCTATATACCATTGACGCACCATACATTTTTTTGAGGAGTTTATTTTAATTGGGCAAATTTTCTCCCATAGTAGGCGCCTGACGAAATCTTTAACAAGAGTTCATTTTTTGTGTGAAAATTTCCATTTTTCATGAAAGTACCATACAATTTTTTAAACGGGTACATTTATTTGTAAAATTGTCTTTTTACCATGGACGTAAGATAATATTTTTGCAAGATTTGTAAGAATTCTCATTTACCATGGATATACCATACAATTTTTTAAGGGGGTTGATTTATTTGAACAACTCTCCTCCCATTGCAGATATTAATTACTTTTTGTCGCACAAAAGACCAAGCAATAGGTAGTAAATATTTTTGCCAGAAGTTCCAGTAGAAAACGGATGGTGCATCATATCAATTTTAATACGTTTTGTACACGAAAATTTACGTGTATTAAAAACATACAATTTAAAGTTTTTTATATGACGGTACTATCCTTTTTTTTTACTAGTATTTTTGTTAAAACTAACTATACTGGCATGGTCCATTCCTTGGACCACCTGAAACTGAAGGCTAGAAATATTATATTTTTGAAAGATAAAAATTATATTTTTTATTACGGATATTTTCGTTCTATTAAAATTTTGGCGGTAGTAAAACAGCATTCACCAAATTATGTAGAATTAAACATACCAGGTCGAGATAAATAAAATGCCAATAATATCGAAAACAACCATTCAGATCGAACCAAAATTCAATCAGGGGCGTCTGAACTGAAAAATATTTTTGAAATTTCAGGAAGTGTTCGGAATAACCGTGGGTACATCTGCGTGAAAACATCAAAGATAAGATTGTATTGTTTAAAACCCAATCTTGTGGTTACCGCTAGTACAGATGAAAAACAAGTTACATATTATCTAACTGCATTTTATTGAAAAATAATAAAATTTAGTTTAAAAAATCTTTTATTATATTGGAAGTATTTGTTGTTAATTATTGTTTATTAATAGATTTCCATCTGTTGTACTTTGTATGTTAAAATGTTTTTCAATTAAAATATAAAGGTTGATGCATTTGGAAAATATAAATGATTTTCAATTTCAGAATTTAGTTGATGCCACATGTGTTCTAAAGGGTTGAATATGCAATAATATAGACAAAGCCGTAATACTTCATGGTCCATGAATTAAAAATCATAAAAACTTTGATTCTTCAAAATACAGGTAATTTTTCAACAAATACTCTCGTATATCTCTTTTATTGCTGATGTATATTATTGGGCAATAGATAGTTTTCAAACCAATCTTAGAAGAGTTTTGCTGTTGTGTCTTGGTAATAATCTAAGCTTGAATAATTATAATATTCTTATATATATCACAGAATATTAATTTTTATAAGTTTTTCAAAGATATATTGTAGGTTTTGGTCTTAAATCATGTTGGCATAAGTGAAAACGAAATATCTTGAAACGGAGTATAATTACTAGCATGCGCTAATGATTTTAGCTGTCGCGACACATTAATTAAAATAAAATAAAAATCTTTGCTACATTCTGTATATATACAATATCTATGGAATTTTCAAAAATATGTAGCATAAAAAATCCGTCTTGTAAAAAAAATGAAAATTTCGTTTTTAGCGACTAAAATGGTAAACAACATACAAATTTAATTGTCTAGAACTATTGTATAGCTAAGTTATGAAATTATAGTGTACTCTAGACAAGTTGATGACATAATTAGCTGTTAAGACAATCTGTCGACCTAAAAAGTATCATCTTAGTAAGATTAAACAAAATATAATTACGGGTTTACGGAAATCACGATATTTTTTAGTTTCTTGTATGCTTTCACTTCCTCTTTCAGCTAATGCAATTAATGATTCCGTAATTGGAATCAACATACATATATACCGAGTGTACGAATATCAATCCCAAATTTTGAAAAACCACTGTTATAACTAATGTAAAGCTACGTCAAAATTTCAATCTTCTTATTTTAGATTTTGAATAAAGAAAATTCAAAATTTCAAAGCAGCTTTTGACCAATGGAGTAAATACAGTGGCTTGCGCATTTTTTTTTCCAAAGGGATCACTAAAGAATTTAATTTCGAAGCAATGGGTAAAATTCTACAAGGCAAAACAATGGAAAAGGCCAACAAAAGACGTTAACGAGAAACACGCAAGAATTGAAAAGGAATGAAGGGAAGTCAGGAGATCACGTATGGCAGACTTGAACTATTACGTCGGCCGATTCATGATGAGCGAAAATAATGCTTTATCAGAAACATTTTTCCTTTGTACTTAACACCATGTTGAAAAACTAGGCCCTACTAGTTAATTGTTTAAAGTTTACTGGACAAGTCTATACTGGTTAACTTGGGTATGACAGCGCTCACATAGAGACATCTATGTTTCAGTTTCAGTACTGTTTATTTTGGGATATACTGTATAAACGGAAAACTGTTAAAATTTGAATCCTAACTTTGAATATGCATATATTTCTATTTTAATTTTCAAGTGCTAATGTTTCTTATATTGAAAATAAAAATTTCAAGAAAATTTTAAAAATTCCCCAAAGTCCCTGAATTAATCCCCTTAAAGAAGTTTTTTGTACGCAGCCGGTATTTGAACCATTTTTTCAACATTTCAAATGACGTGCCAGCATATTTTTCCAATAAAAATGCCTTGTTTTTAAATTGCTTTTATTTAAAAAAAGCACGGGTAAAAACATGATTTAATGCCGATTTTTTTGTGGGAGTTTTTATTTTTCCAGAAAAATTACCAGCTGATTTTATTCAATAAATATAATTTTTATAAGTACTACTGTTAATTGCCGTAATTTGTTTAATAATCTCGACCAAGGTGAACCAGTACAATATATGATAAAATTCAAATAAATTCGTAATTTCTTAAATCGCAGATATATAATATGAACATTATTGAATGAGTGAATATATTGTTCGCTATAGACTCTTCCAGTACATCTACATCTAGATAACTTGACAGTATCTTTCCATTTTCAAAGTCAAATGCTCTATAGATCCATGACCCCAATTTTTGTCCCAGTTTCTTCACAAACAAAATCTAAGCAGGGAAAACAATATAAAGCTTTTTTTTCGTTACATTCACAAATCCATTCGTTTTTTTGAGTGAATATCTCTACAGAAATCACTTATTACTCTACTTTAACTAGTTTTTTCAATGGTGATATCTGGTGATGATCTACCTATTGCTTTTAATTCTCTCAGCTGATTTTCATCTGAATATTTGGAAAATCTCTTCACACTAATTGCATTGAATACCACCGTCCTTAAGCCAGTAATTCGCGAAAAAATTAGATAAATTCAACCGTATCGTATGCCTCGCAGCGCTGGAGTAAATGCAGCGAACTATCCTATTAAAATCACGACAGCTTTAGACCGTCAAGGGTAAGAATTCGCGGTGTTTGAAAGAGCTCGCAGAGCACGTTCGTATGACCCAGCTTTATAAAATATCAACGATCATGCGAAATAGGCACGTTATTCCACAGGTGATCTAATGCCCGACTTGAGACAGGGCCAAAAATGGTAGAGATCAGCCTTGAATGTCTTCGTTTTTTATCGACAACAATTGTTTAAGAAATTTGTGTCAACTGTCATCTTTTATACACAAATGAAGGAGGGTTAGGAGAGATACTGAAAATTTTGTAGAGTTTTCAAAGTTTCTAGAAGAAGAAATGTCAGATATTCGCTCACCAAAACGGTATATCCGAGATGTGGCAAATCATATGGAATTCTATAGTGAGGAAAGTTTTGGAATTCGTTATAGATTTTCAAAAAATATTATTAGTGACGTTATTTTCCCTATTGAACAACAGAGGATTATCTATCCCTCTAATAATTCAGTTGTTAACAACCCTAGTAAGATCATAAAAAATCTGGCAAAGTGAATTTATTGAAACCTCTAGAATTCTGATCATAACACAAAAGTTACTAAAAGCTGGATTCCAACTTGCCCGAGAACTCACGAAGTCGGGACTATAGTATAGCAGCCAAACTTGAGACAAAGTCTGCCTTAGCGGAAGACGTCTCAAGTCGGAGATTGAGTAGGAACTATTTTGACATTTTGACAATGACAAAATATATTATAAATTTTACTAGGTGCCACTGTTGCCGTTGAAATAAAATATAGTGATTATAAAAATTGTTTATTGAACGAATTTTCTTTTAATAACGATAATTTGCAAAAAAAATCAACGTAAAGTTAACCGATTCAGTGATGTATTGAAAATAACCGAGAATCAAGCTTTTTAAACAAATATATAATTGCTCGCGTACCTACCTCATCATATTACTTAAGGAATATATATCGCAAACTTTATTGGTAGGTAATTTCAATATTTTCTATTAAAACAAAATTCTCGGTCTGCTAAACAAAATACCAGTGTTTCATCTCTGAATCAAGAAAGCGTGTATAACACGAAAAACTCTCCTCTTTTTATTATAATAATCAGCAGCACAAACAATTGCAATGTTTATATAATTATTTCATATATGAAATCCGAAAACGATATAAAATATAATTATAATCTTATACTATGTAACTGGTCTTATTGTAAAATGATCAAAATTTTAGAGAAACTTAATATCATTATTGCTATTTGTTAATAATTTAATTGGTATATTTTGCAAATTATTCGATTGAATTTGTTTTTTATTTCTCTTTTGCGATTTCGATAAAGATATTGATTGATATTTATGTCTCAATTTTTGTTCATCAACATACCTACCTAAAATATTTCCCGGGCCACGTAGGTACTCGACTTCTAATTGGCACACACTGTTTGTGTGAGCTGTGTCGTTTTTCAAGGTTCACGAACATCACAAATTGCTGTCAGATTTCGGTGAAGCTTAAGGCGCCATCTTGAAAACATTATTGTAGAGAATAATAGCATATTATAGAACGAGCAGTTTATCATAGCCATTATTCACGCTGGGTGACGGTCATCCGAGTGAATATTGGCCATAAATTGCGAGTAGAATACTATACTTTGTCAACGACTATCGGCAAGTTCGTAACAATTTGGTATTCCTCTTATCTAGTTCCTTCTGCCTCTTGCTTTTTCTCTTTCTAAGAAAATCTCTTGTATTTGGTCTAACCATTTCCTTCTAAGCCTACTCTTTTGTTTTTTGATCGGTTTCCCAATCTCCAATATTTTCTTAGTTAGCCTATTTGGTTCCATATGACCATACCAGCTAAGTTGTCTCTTTTTTATTTCACCTGTTTAGTTGTCCCTCTAATGACGTAATTTTTAATCTTATCTCATTTATTTTTCTCTGCAATTTTTCTTAGATATTTATTTCAGTTCTATGGCGTTTGTTCTAGCTTCGTCCTTTTTTCGAACAGTCCAATTTTTACTTGCATATAATTTTGTAGGAACTGTTATATTTCTACAAATTTTCATTTTCACTTCTAAGTCTATATTTTTATGTCTAAGAATTGTTTTATTTAGAGAGTAGTATATTTTTGTTGATTAATTTGTTATTTCTGCATCTATTCTTTTATCTTCTGTTACTATACTTCCCAAATATTCGAATGTTGTTACTCTTTCTGGCGTCTGGTTTTTGCATTTTGTTCTTTGTATTCGCTACTAAGACCACATCATCTGCATATAGGAGACTACTTATTTTTATCGGTTCTAAATTTCTGTGTCCCAGTGTAGTATTCATATTTTCCTTTAGTTCGTTTCACAATCTTATCCATAAAAAAATGTTAACACAGTGAAAATTTGATTCTTCATTTAGTAAGTTCAGTTTTTATTTGAATACACTATGTTCTTAATAAAATTCATGACAGATCAAACAGTATCACAGATAGAAGTTGTTGATAAATAAACGTGTATTTTATCTTATCTATTTTTGTCAATTATGCGATTGATTAAATAAATTACAAGTTTTTCCTTGTCATATGTTAATAATAAAGGTCAGGTATATTTTGGCGACAGATGCACACATTTTCTTATCTTTTTAGTAGTTGCATTGATTAGAATTTTGAATGAATTTTTATATAAACAGGAAAGGATTGAATTCGTAGAACGGTTTTTAACGAAATATCAATAATTTTTATAAAATACCACAAAAATAAAATTAATCTAGAATTAATTTAAGCAATTAGCTAATTCAGACAACATTTATGGAAAGTAGCCCCCAAATACCATGGATTTTGATATAATTAACTATCCCATTGCGCTGCAGCTTTTCCAGTTCTATTGTGGCCATGTTAGAGCATTGCCTATTGTGCCAAATTATAGAAAATATAAAAACTCATGAATCTATATCTCAATTATTAAAAAAATTGAAAATTGGAAAGGTACTAATCATTTTTACATAAATTTTGGTAAAAGTAGCAGGAATGCAGCATAAATCCTGCAACACATAAAATTTTAGCGGTTTCGTCGACGAGGTGGGTGTGACGCCGACGCCGACGTCGATACAGCTGAACCACAGCAAGATCTCCTGAGAGCAGGCCATTCCAAGATGGCGTCGGCCACCGCTACCTGTATTGATCTGAATCTGTACCTGCGTCGTCATAGTAACATATCACACACAGATACCTGCCTACGAACTTGTAGCCCCTCGCCCCACCCGCAGATGAAGGGTTGCAGGAGTTTTGTCCTGATATAGTGGAGAGAAAAGAGGCGCGGACGCAGGACGATGCAGTATAATAACAGGATGAAAATAAAATAACAAAAAAAACGGAAACTTGATATTGCCGCAGGAAAGTTTTACGTTGATATCGATATTTTTTAATGGAAAAAGGGAATGAATGCGTTTGAAAAATATTAAATAACGTTTTTTTTTGTGAAATTTGAAAATGTTACTCTACTTTGTGCGAAAAAAATACTTAACATTGAAAAAGAATAATTAGAACATCGTCAAATTTTGTATTTATTTAGTGAAGTGTCAAATTCATATAAACCTCCACCTATAATAGACTATATAGTTTTTCCTACTTGGATAAATTCAAAAATTATACAGGGTAAAGCAGTTCGGAAATTTTTTTTATATGAATTAACTAAAAAATATTCTACCCTGAAAATCTTCAATAATCGTTCGAAATAAAGTGAAAAAATGAGTATCCTGTTGAAAATTGACTGAATTTGATAACAGATATTCAAAACGCTAGGAATAGCAGTTGATACTATCGTTTCAGACTCCCAGGACACAAACAGGAAGTGTCTATTTTTAATATATTATCAGGTACCAATAGATAACTGAAATGGGTTAACCAAGATATAATTTTTTTTCAACCGTACATCAAAGATATTTAAATATAATTTTTCAAAAAGAATAAAAAAAATTCATAATGATTTTATACTTGAGTTGAAGGGAAGTAATATATATATTCGGTTGTAAAAGGAAGATTTACAAATATACATGAATTTTTATTCTTTAGGACATAAGTTATCTTGCAATTGGACCATTTTTGATTATATTTTAGTCAAATACAGTCCAAACCGCTGAAAACAGTCTAAAACGATACGAAAAAACATACAATTCGACGTTATCTCATCTAAAAACTCTTAATTTCACGAACTACAGTGCGAAACAGTCAACGGTTTTCGAAATAAGTGAAAAGCCCGTAATTCTACTTACAAAGAACACAAGAAGACTAAATAGGGCACAAATTCACAATATACCACAGTTTGATGTTATCTCATCTAAAACTCTTAATTTCTCGTAGCTACAGTTCGAAAAAGTCAACGGTGATCGAAATAAGTTAAAAGCCCGTAATTCTACTTAAAAAGCACACATGAAGACTAAATAATGCACCAATTCATTCGAATATAGTTTAAAACGATGTTAGCTTGCAATTGGACCAGTTTCCATTCTATTTCAGTCAAATACAAACCATAACGCAAAAATACGTTGAAAACACTTTGCCAAAATTTGCCAATTATTTTACAAGATGGTATCATATACCTTCTTACAAAAAATTGAAGTGGTGAACGATCAGGGGTTTTAAAAGCAAAAATTAAATTGTTTGATGGCTTAATTTAATCAACGCTACTGCTTATTAGATGAAAGGTAAAAGTAAGATTAGGTAACTAAGCGTTTTATGTTGATTTTCGATTTAATTTAATGATGATTGTTATCCACAGGTAATTATGTAACTTGCAGTTAATTAAATTTCGGCCATTTCTTAATAAAATTATGATTTACACTTTAGTAAAGTAGCTATTAATTATTATTCATAGCGAGCTCGTGGTCAGATATGGTGTTAATAAAAAATAGGTTGTTTATGCATAACAGATAGTTAATTCTAAAGAAACATATTATATCACACTATACTCCATCAAATTTAAAAGTGTTTTTCATACCCAATTAAGAAATAGTACTTTAATAATTTTTCTAAACTGACCTACAAGATTACTACGTCACTAGTATAAATTGAAGTTAGGCACACATTTTACCACGTAACATGATTCTCGTAAGAAGTTAAGGATGGATTGACAGTGAGTTGGTTTCATTTAGATTGGATTAGATTAGAATTGGAGTGGCTCTTTGTCTTATCCCACTGCGACCTTTGCAGATCTATTGTCGTCCCCCTATATTTAGAGCTGGATATCTAGCTTTATTCTTTTTATTAGACTTAATAGTCTGGATACCGCGTCCTTTGCGTAGCTCTCTGCCCTCGGTCTTTCTTCTCCGAATGCCTTTGTCCTGGGGTCTCATACCACCAGCGCAGCGCCTGGTTATTCATCCATTTGAGGATGTTCTCTTCAGTTAGGCATTTAGTAATTCCACAGGAAGGTTCTGGCTCTATCATGACCTCCGTTGCTCCCTGCTCGGTTAATTCATCGGTCTTTTCATTGCCTTCTATTCCGGAATTAATAAATTGGCAGTGTGTCTAAACAAGTGGCATACTATTTAAAATGTCAACTCTATCTCTTATAAAAGAGAGGGAGTTAATAAAATTGTAAACTTGGTAGAGATACATGCCAACAATTAACTTACTGAAAATTTGGTGAAATTCGTACAAATTTTACAATAAATGATTATTTCAAGTGAAAAAAATGTTTAATTCTGTTGTTTTAAAGTAGATAAGTGTTTAATATATTAAGTGTTTGTGATAAACTAAGTTACTGTATCGAAATTTAATATTTTTTGTCAATAGAAAGATGTGTATCTGGTTTTTTTCTTCATTTTATCACTAAAAAGAAATATTTTTTATTTTTCTTTGAAAATAGTGATCGTAAAAACAGCATTGTGTGCAGCATGTAAGCAAAGTACTTTTTGCACTTGCTGCACCAACTTCTTAGTTGAAGAGAATGTTAATGAAATGTAAAGGAATAATTTTTTTCCCGATTAAACAGCCTTAAGTAGCGATAAGAATCGTCTATACATTGTAGTTTTTACAACTATTATGTTTTCCGTAACAAATCGATTCAAAACTACAAATTCATTCAATAATTTTCAATTTTCATTTAATAACCAAGACCCTTTGTTACAATAAAATTCCTTTGACCATGCTTGCACCCAGCCTACAAGCTTACGAACAATCGAAATAGTTTTATATTTTTTTATGAGCGTCCACTCTCACATATACACGTTAAATTTTATGCAGGGTGATTATCGTACCGTGACGAAAATGGTTATTTTAATGAAATCTTCTCCCCTAAGAACAACATTTCCATCTTCACTCAGCGGAACTCAAATATCAACTTTTGTGTATGAAATATGTCTCACTGTGTCTACCAACTCTAACCACTTATATTAGCGTCTATTCGGATCCTTTGTCTTATTATCGACGATAATATTATGTCTGGATTAAGCTGAGCTATTTTGTTGAATGGAATGTCATTTTGCAATTATTCGAAGTGACTATTTTTAATTCTGTTTGTTGTTGTTATTGTTTATATCCGAGTAATTAATTAAAATTGTATATGGTGTGGGCTAGAGACACAAGATCGAATGGCGTAAAATTTGTATAGTGTACGTATTATTTTCAGGTGTACATTCACTAAGACTCTTTTTGCTTTATATTTCTACACAGTAAATGAGAAATGACTCAGAGACTAGTCGTTCTTACATATCCTGAAGTTTTCTGTTAGGAGATCTGTCAAAACTCTGGTTAATTCGTTTTTTTAAATCTTACTTAATTGTAGTTGCCCACGCTGGGCGCCAATGAAATAAATTTAAGCTTATATCGACGTTGCGCAATAGAAAATATTGTAAATAGGTTTACGAAGGTTCTTCCCTAGCCGAGAGTACGATTTGATAACAGATCCAGTTCTCAGGACTTTGTTACATTGTAGAAATTTTTATTACTTAAAAAGAAATTAAAAAAAATTCTAATTGTAATCCAGCAAACGTTTACCACTGTTGTTATCTTCCTATGAAAAAAATATAGATATGAAGCTATACTGTGTGATAGAAAATAATATACAGAGATAATAATAAACAAATGAAATTAAATTTAGTTTGGTAGATAATTTAACCTATAGAATGACAAAATTTTTAAATAAAGAGGAGCCTTATACAATAATTTGACAAATTACTTTCCTTAGTAAGCATCAGGAAACGGTATCTAAACGGAATTGTATCTTTCAGAAGTGGTATCTTATAGATAGATACGTTATCTTCCCGGAACTGTCTTATGCAGGAATTTGCCTGTTCAGGAACGGTATCTTCTCGGAACTGTGTCTCACGCCTGACCGGAATCTTACCAGAATGGCATTTTTTCACAACTTTATTATCCCAGGAACTGTTAACTGTCTTCTTTAAAAACAGTCTTAGCTCAGTAGTTGTCTTAGTCCAGCATCTTGGAATCGTTGTTTTAGCTCTATTTTCTTTTGGATATTTATTAACCCACTTTCCCGCACGCATTTTGGTTTAGAAAGTGTCACTAGTGCGGGAAAGTAATAAATGAGTAAGGGAAAGTAATAAATGAGTAAGGGAAAGTAAAATTAGTGCGGGAAAGTAAAATTATGCAAATTTTGACCTTATTAGATAGTGTTTTACTTCGGAAGTTATAACTATTGTGACTGCAGGTAAATAAATATTCACGAAATAGTCCATCAAAAAAATGTCTTCTAGCTTTTTGTTGCATTTTTCATTTTTTGAAAATATAAAATAATAAAAATATTTTTATATAACCCTAACACCAAATAACTCCACTGGATCGGCAATTCTAAGTAATTTACAGAATGCGATAAATTGTGTTTTAATAAAAATATTTATTATAATTAGTAGTTTTTAGTTTTGTATATGCATGTATGTTGAAATTAAATAATTTTTGAGAAATGGGTTGGTATACTTTTTTGAAGGTAAGTATATACGGTCGTAGAAAAAATAATGTTCCTAACACATGCGTAAAGTGTCCGCTCCGCGTCGTTCGGGTCAACTGCAGTCGCGTGCGGGAAAGTATCACTTTCCGCACTAGTTAGGAAATAGTATATTACGTAACGTGTGCGGAAAGTGACATTTTTCACACGAGTGGGAAGTATTGTCTCACGAGCGCAGCCGAGTGAGACAATCCCACGAGTGTGAAAAATCACTTTCGCACAAGTTATGTACACTATTTTTCCTACGACCACGCGATATACTTTTACCGAATTAGGCATGTATAATCTTGCGTTTTTATGTAGATGTGAGAGGTTTTACATATGTGTATTTGTAAATACTTTATATGGTTTTGATTACTTACTTTTGAAAGTGGCCCAGAAAATTGTGATTTTTATGCAATGGAAAAAAGTATCTTTATAAAAAAGTTAGAATTAATATTGGTACACAAAATATAAAATATTACGAACATTTATTTCAACAACTTACAACAAACAGAACATCGGAAATAGTTTTACATAAATATTGCGGTTCAAAATTAGTTATTTATTTGCTGTGAAAATTAAAAGTAAAATTATTATTAGCACCATACTTAACTTGTTGTCTACCTGTAGGAGATTGAAAGTATTAACTAGCTATTTCAAGGATTCATTGTTCAAATAATTGAAAACGGATATTTATTGTTTCAATAACATGAAAGTCCAATAAATTGTGATATAAACACTTTTTATTTTGTGTGTGTATATTTCCTCAGCGCTTATTAGTATCTTGGACAAGAACCAAAAGCTACAACAGTGGGATGGCCGAGCGGTCTAGGCATCCGTAGTCTCGATTTTTGACAAACAGTAGGGTGGTTCGAGTCCGGACTCGGTATTTTTATTTTATTTTTTTTTAATTTTAAATGAAATAAATAAATTATATTATATTATTATATGGACAAATCAACTTAGGAAATAAGCATTTCACATATACATATTAATTTGCGGAGTAAAAAGACTAGTATTTCAACATTCAATTTGACAGCTTTTTTATCCGCACACGTACGGATAAGATTTTTTTTCGTACGCGTATGAATAAAGGTCACTTTCCATAGAACTAGTCAGTGCGATATATGTCACTTTCCTATGTGGTCGTAGGAAAATAACTATTCCCGATCTCTTTCCTCTATTTTCCTATCTATCTAATGTTTTGCTTTGCCAGTTCTGTAATCCTACTTTTTTCAGATCACCTTTCACTGCTCAATTTATGTCATTCTTTTGATATGACCCAACCATTTGGCCTTCTGTACTTCTTCCCCATTCGTTTTAGCCCTTTCAAATATTGTACTTAACATTTTCTCCCATATTTCTAGAGTTCGTTCTTCCTTTTTTATTCGTAACAGCACACGTTACTGATGGTCCTATTAGGGTTTCTAATACCCTGAACTTATTCCGCCTGGATACATTTTTTGATTTTAATATGTTTGAAACGATTTATGCTGCCTCACCTTTGGACAATTTTCTCTATTTCTTTTTCTACGCTTCATGCTTCAGTTAAGATCACTTCTAAGTATTCTAATTCTAGTTGTTCCACTATTCCAAAGGTTTAGGTGCTACCTTCACATTTTAGTCTCATAACCAAGAGCTTAGCACACATTCCTGTTTTTATTTAGAACTTTAAAAACTTAAATCTGTTTACTATTTTGTTATTTTATTAGAAATAAATCATTGGAATATGCCAGATTTTGATGCTTGTGGATTATTTCATTTGTCCTTATTGAGCTTTCAATTATGATGATTTCCGATAGAGGTCGTAATTTTTCTCGAAAATAAAAAATAAAAAACGAATTTGTAGTTCTGAACACGCTTTACAAGTTTACAAGTTTCATACTGGATATTTTTCGATATCTTCCACGATAAAAAAAGGAAATAGTGAAATACAATTTTTTCTCTCCAAATTTATGGTTTTTTTTATCGATATCTCGATAACGATTATCGATACGAGAAAAATGTATGGGGAAGTTTATTGTAGATCGTGCAAAGAGCAGCAAAAGTATGGTATAAAAATTTTCGTATCTCAACGGGGAACAGACTTATGAAGAAAAAACTAAATTTAACCCTTTTTTTCAAGATAGCGGTTACCACTTTAACTTAAGCTTATCTAGCCCCTTTCCATTTGACTTTCTTGGTTCATTTGCATCTCTAAATGTATATAATGACTGGCCTATTATTATGTTAAATAAGTCTTGTGAACAATGGTACATCTTGTATCAAACCTTCAACTTCAAATAGTTTTGGATTTATTGATTTTTTGATATTAAAAATCCAATAAAGCACAGATAAAATAAAGTTAAAAATTGCGGTGTATCTCGGTTTTCTGTGAAGTACCTATCAAATATTATATAACACATGTATAGAAACATACAGAGTATTGTAGTAACCGGTTGAAATATTGAGAAAAACGATGCTTTTATCTTATCACAACGCGTTCAAATATACAGAAGATTATTAATATATACCAACATTTCATGAAATAAATCAATGACTCTCAAAAAAGGAGTGCCACATATTGAAAAGAATTCTAGGAAATTGATCCAAACAAAAATATAAGTAGTTGTCAGATAAAAAATATATTCTCGAATTTAAGATACTTACAGGAAATAATAAAATAGAATATTAGGTCAAGCAACGGAGCATGCGAGTATAATAGTTTTTGACAAAAATCCTAGTAGAAAACGGATGATGCCATTATATGAAAGACATTGCGTAGTATCATTTTGATATGTTTTGGACACGCAAATGTTGTACAGTAATTTGTTATAAGCATTTAGAACAGCATTTTTTAGTTTTTTTTTTATAGCGTGAAACGTACGGAAACAATTTCAATGGTATGTATGGATAAATTTTAGATAATTAAAATACGAACTAAATGAGGGGTCCAGCAAGTCAATCGGATAATCAGGGACCGAGAAAAACAGGAAAATTAGTCATAGTATATAGATTTACAAGCACGCTGGCGCTTGGCACAATGTTATTTTAGGAGAAATCGAAAATATGCGTATTTCAATTATCCACAGTTTATCCATAATATACCATTGAGAATGCTTTCGTACGTTTTACGCTATATGAAAAAAAATACGTGTCCAAAACATATGAAAATGATACTACGCAATGTTTTTCATAAGATGACATCATCCGTTTACTACTAGGATTATTGTCAAGAATATTTACCTATTGCTTGGCCTATATCATCACTAGTAACGTTTATAAGCACAAACAATTTAATTTGCCATCTACAATCGTACTATTTGGTAAAATTGGCAGTTAAAGATAAACTTATTTATCTAAATGAGAAGGAGCTGCAAAAAACGGTATGTTTATATTGAAATTTAACGAGACAAGAAGTATAAGTTTTAATAATTTATATTGATTTTATGCAGGGCTAGTTAAAGATATAGAGAAACCAAGAAATCGTCTTCTTGGCAATTTTTTTTAATGAAACACCAAATATACGTTTTATGCTTATCTTTTATCCAGTTAAAAATTTAGTCATGGAGAGAAAAATATGTCTTAACATACCACATGATTGTGTTCAATCATCTGTTCGAAAGTTTAAACGTATTGATATGATCACCGATTATACAGCGAACGCAGTGGACGCCCAAAAATGTTACCGAAGAAATTTTCAATGACCGTCAAGTGAAGTTAAAAGAGATAGCAGACATTGTGAAAATATTATCTGAACGTGTGTACAGGGTTATAAGTTATAATTTGACAACCCCTTCATTTCTTTTATGCATACAGATACAAAAAAATGTTTCAAATAAATTTTGAAGAGTATAAATGAATTTTAATAAAATATACGAGTATAAAATGATAATATATATTTTTAAATAGAACACGCTGTATATTATGACAGAAATGGCTCCATCATCACACTCCAGAATCAAATCGGCAGTTTGCTGAGTGGACTGCACGCGATGAGCCGAATCCAGAGCTGTATTTTGAGATGAGCTTGGATTAATTTCCATTATCTATCTCAAAAAGAGACAAATAATCAATAGCCACTCTTATTACAACCTTGTTGAAGCGTTTAAAGGATGAAATCGCAACAAAACGGACCAATTTAAAGAAAAAAAAGTGTTGTGTCACCAAGACAATGCACCGTGTCACAAGTCAATGAAACGGGCTTCAAATTGCTTCTCCATCCACCTTATCATCCAGATTTGGTCCCTAACAAATGTTTCTTGTTTCTAGACCTGAAGAGAATACTCTCTGGAAAGAAATTTAAAGCCGATGAAGAAGTAATCGCCAAAACAGAGGCTAAGGACAAATCCTACTACAAAAATAGTATTGAAAAGTTAGAAGTATCGCCTTCGAAGGCAGCTTTGTTGAATAATAAAATCGAATGTAACCAAAAAAAAATGTGTCTTGTACCTGTATGCTATAAAATTTCAATCAGCAAATAAATTTGATCTATAGTTATCCACCCTGTAAAAACTAATCGACTTGAAGGCTTTTCGTCGACTACTTACTATTATAAATAGCATAATAACCTGCATTATAAGCCTAGCTAACAGCGGGAGGGTGCAATCCCATGATTACCCTGTCAGATGCTCTTTTTCGCACGAACACAAAGTTTCATCCCCATCCCCAGGAAGTAAGTCAGTCATAAGTTATATACATATATGCGGTGTTGTATGTGTTTGTTTGTTATTGGGTGGTGTTGGTTAACAAACTGTACCAACCTATCTCATTGTACGACTATCATCTCCGTGTAAAAGGTTCTGAAAGGCGCCCTATTCATCATCTAAATTGGGTTGGTCTACGGTCAGGGCTGTATCGACGCCGAACAAAAGTGATGCCGTATTTTTAGAAATACAATAACTTGTTTTCCTAACAATTTTTTCCAAGCTTTGTTACTTTTTTGAAAATAAAAATAATTAAGCACTTTGAATACTTTGTTTTGTTTGTCATTGAATCGGAACTATAAGTTGTTTATTTTTTGGAAGCTTTGCAGTGAGATCGTTAATGATTTGAATAGTGTTTTTTTGTTTTTCCAATTGAGACTCATTTAAAAAGTGAATATTCAAATAGCGATAAGGCGTCTATAAAAATTTTAATTGCTTCAAAACAAGATAAGAGTGCTAAGCAAATGCATACTACACTGGCCTAAGAATGAAATTCAGTTTTAATTATCACAAATAATTCTACAGATGTTAATTTTTTTTGTATAACTGAACTGACTAAAGGAGAGATAAGATGACCGGATTTCTTTTAGACCAACAAAGAAACTACAACCGATTGACAGTGGAGTAGCAATAGGGTGGCAGTGGTGACAAAATGCCACGAGCCCCCTACCCTAGGGGGCCCCTAACCTGAATATTTTATTTCATTTGAAAAATAACTAAAGGCAATAATACAATTTCAAGTTAATTGGTGATTTTTACCTTTGATTTTTCGTATTTGTTCTTTTTTTGAATATGAAAATGGTGGCAGAGTAAAATTGATTGTGAAAATTAGAAGCTCCAGAAAATATTCAAGTGGGAGCGAAAAACGAAAGAGGAAGAGGGAGACTGAAGAAAAAAATGCCTACCTAAAATTTGTCAGTACTTGAAAAATAATGACTTAAATAATGGAAAGTCGAGTGAACACTGCTCTTAAGGTGAAGAATTGTAACTCACTAAAAATGCAGGTACCAGAATTATCAGATGTAGCAGCCAACACCAGTGACTATCCAGATCCAGAACAACCACAACAAGGTACTAGCAAAAATCAAAGAGAATTATATTTTAGCATGAACTGTAGCATATGTTACTGATAGGGCCCCATCCAAAGAATTTGCCACGAGCCTCAGATGGTATAGTTAAGCCACTGCCAATTGAGATCAGAAAAATTTATAAACGTATGACTGATGCACTAAGAAGGACACCGACGCCTGGAAAGTTCATACTGATGGAAAAATAAGAATATAGATTCTGTGAAACGAAATAAGAAATCTGCATACGTCCCTCTTTTCCAAATGAGGACTTTTTTTAGCGAGCTCTATTTAAAATTTCATTGCAAGCCATGGTCACTATTTTGGCGGTTTGGAAAAATATTCTTGTGTTCTGATATAAGCAAAACTTCTTTTTAAATAAATATTTACAAAACGCGTGTATATATCCCAAGTTCAACTTTCAATGCAGCTCGATGTGGTTTCTTAATTTTTTTCCGAGTTCTGAACACCATAATATCTAACAAGAAAGCGAACCACTTATATACTGAATGTCTTTCTACTTGGACGAGTATGGATTATTATGCACATCTATTGGCGAGTTAGACGTTGTTTGGATAAATATTTTACTACTTTTATAATGTTGTTAGAAAGGGAAATTGAACAAATTGAAATTAAAGTGAATGATGATTTAAACATCTCTACTGATGATTATCTTGTATAATTTCACGAAACGTTTTCCACTAGCTCTAAAAGAAAAATATTCTGCAAAGTAAATGAAATGAAATGATTTTGATGATTTGATATTTCAAACATGTTCCAAAACATTCCATCTGAGAAAGTATCAGAAATTCAAAAACCAGGGAAGGAAACCTTACAAATCTCACAGAAATGACGATCTGCAATCTACGCTTTTTGTAATTTGTTTAAAATATAAATCCAGCTTAAAAGAAAATAGAAAAGTACTGAGACCTTTTTTAAAAAAATACTTCAATTTAAAACAATAATAAATGCCTATTTATTATACAATTCTTACATTTTCTACAACGTATTTTCCAGTTTCCACACAATTTTACTATACTACATTCCCATTTAATCCGGACCTGTGCTTGTACTAAGTTCCGGATTATTGTGTACATTGTTGAAGGGATTTAAAAAAAAGTCATTTAACTAATTTGAAAAAAAACGACTCCATTAATCACAAGATGTGGATTTAAACAATTTTTATGGATTAAAAAATGGATTGTTTATTGTATTATAAACAGAATTGATTCCATTACATTACAAGGTAAAATGGAACTCAGATACTCAGAAATTAGACCTCAGTTTCAAAAACTCGTAGCAGAGTTTACTGGTTTAAAACACAAATGTATTGGAGTAAAAATATCAATGAAAATAAATAAGAACAAAATGAAATCAAAAAGGACTAACAAAAGGCAAAAGAACTCCAGTGGCGCTTTCATAGTGTTGAGATCAAAATAAGTATTACAAAAAAGAGAATTGTCAGAACACTTGTTCTAGATAATAATAAATAAGAACAAAATGAAATCAAAAAGGACTAACAAAAGGCAAAAGAACTCCAGTGGCGCTTTCATAGTGTTGAGATCAAAATAAGTATTACAAAAAAGAGAATTGTCAGAACACTTGTTCTAGATGGTTCCGAAAAAAGATCAAGAGCGAATTGATTTGTAGGAGAGGAAGTGCAGGTAGTACCACTTGGGTTGGGGTCTATATATGGGTTTAGCCCAACACTGGAAATAGTGTTATATTCGCACCATATGGGAAACTTCTTTATTATCAATTTTAGGAAAAAAAATTATTCTTCATAAAAAGTTCTGCATGTTATAAAATCTAGAATACAATCTTCATATGCCAATTTTTTTCAGTATTATACGAGGATTGTCAAAAAATATGAATTTTTTCCAAGAGTAAAGTACCTTTGAATTTGATAATGTCGAAAACTTTTATGGAAAAAAGCTGCTCAGAACTAAAAACTATGTTGAAATATACAAATGCATCCATTTACATTGAAAATAGTTATTTATGCAACAAGTGCAAAAAGTGAGTGTTTTTTACACGCGACGTAAAAAACACGTTTGGGTTGCTATGGAAATGTATAATCACAAGCAGCAAAGTAAACACTTTGCTGCCTAGGCAGGAAAAGTAATACTTTGCTGATTGATATCAGTCAGCAAAATTAATATTTGCTGCCAATCGGAGAAAAAAAATTTTGCTTTGATATTGTACCTAATAAATAAATAAAAATAAAATAAATAAATTTTAAAAATGAATACATTTTTTCAAGATAAATGGATCATATATTTCAAAGTAGTTTTCAGTTCTGAACAACTTTTTTCCATAGCATTCTACGATATTGTCAAATTTAAAGGTACTTTACTCTTGAGTAATATTCATATTTTTTGAAAAACCTCTTTATAATACTAATTATTGCATTGCAGATTTCATAACATGCAGAACTTTTTATGAAGAATAACTTCTTTTCCTAAAATTGATAATGAAAATTTGTTACCATATGATACGAACAAGTGTATTTTCTATAAGTCACATTTTATAATTACCCCGTTAATCTCTAAAATCAAAACGTAAGTAAGAGTTAAATTAAACACAAAATCATTCACCATGTTCGCCAAGAGAAATTTCATTACGAATTCGAGAAATTCTTCATGAAAAGAAAGAATCACGCAACTGGAGTTGCAACAACCACTTACTATATCGGTGTGTGCTATGCTCTACCACCTAAATTTTTCAAGCATCATCGAATACGAAATATCCATCAAATTATTTTACGGCATTTGTTCGATTGATGCACAAGCATCACTATCAATTAATTACATTGTTGCTTCGTAAGATTGTTTACTTTCAACGAAACCGTTTTGTTTATAAGACGTGAAAGCATGTTAAGAAGTAAATAAACAATGCGAATATTTAAAACAAAACATTGTTTAAAGTTTAATAATAATTATAATCAGTAGCAATAATAGATAATAGTAAAGATTAGTTCTAAGAAACAAAAATCATAATATTTTTAAGCGATCGACATACATATTTAAATCGAAAATGGCTTCTCGTCGTAAGACAAAAGGTACGTCTGCATCCTATTTTGACCTATGTATTGATAGGTCGCGCTTTCGCGTAATCTGAACAACAATAATCAAATCAAAAAGGTTATTATATGAACTCATCACTTTCGTTTAAAAAAGTTAAATATCTTTTCCATTTTATACCCTTCCTTTCCAGGACTATATGCTTTGTTGAGCAGTTCGTAATTTCTACATCTGAGCCTCCCCTCCTTTCTGTATTTCCTTCAACTCTTCTTACTCCTAGCTGTTTGCGTTTTTCCTTCTCAATTTCCTTTTCCAAAAACCATACTGTTTCCATTAAAAATTTGAAAATAATCCACTAATCCCACACTATTGGGGTGATTTCGAATATTTTTGCAACTAAATAGTGTACTCAAATGTTTCAAATAATATTCCAGGTACATTTAAATTTGTTAAAAAGTGTCTCCTATTTGGCCCAGAAGAATCTGTAGCAAAACAACAATCCACTGTATGATCAATTCTGAAAGGTCATCCACCATACAATCCGCATTTGGCACCAAACGATTTATTCGATGGTTTATACTTGTTTGGGAATATTTGATATGATTTTGAAAAACAATACAGCCTTATCGTGTATAATTATCTATTTGATGCAGTTGCAATATTCAAAACGTTTTAATATTTAAAAAATCAATCAGGGTAACCCGTGAGATAGTAGCTTTGATGTGAAACCACTCACCCTAACAGTTACCACGGTAACGTCCACGTATACAGACACTATCGAAGTAAGATTTATTTTAGGGGTGTCTGGTGAGACAGATAATTGATATTGGTTGTGGCTTTGAAGGTGGATGTTTGCTTTTTTTTTTAATTGAATAGAAATAAAAGCAGAGGAGTTGATGCAACTACACCAAACTGGAGTGATGAAAATTTTGGGTTTAAAAGTAAAAATTAATTTTTTTTTAATTTTATATTCTTAAATCTTGAGATTCGGTTGAAGTAAATTATGTAACTTTTATATTTACATTTCACTCTAAATATTTTGTATTTTTAAAGGATTTTTTTGCTATCCTATTATGCCCATTATTTTTCATTAGAAGAATATGTTTAAAAAATAATAAATTATAAAACGATGTATTATTTATTAAATTTTTCTTGTGGGATATTTTGTATGTGTAGGTAGTGTTAAATTTTTAATTTATTTTATAATTTTCTTGTAATTCCAAGGTTAATAGCTGAGTTGCATTAAGGACTAGTTTATTAAAAAAGCGACATTATTTCATATTATTTCGAATTTTTTGTGTGTCTCAAATGTGAAAACAATTGCTTTATATTCAAATTTTGAGATTTTTTTCTCTCTAATATTTTGGTATAAAATGACACAAGATGAGGAATGATTCAGCGACATTGACGCATTCGGTGGTTGCATGAAATTTAAATTAATTAAGAATAAATCATAAAAAATAATATGGAAATCATACGATACGTTTAAGATAAAAATATGAGATTTGATGGTCGAGATTGCAAAATAGATTTCTGAGCAATATGTAATTTGAGATAACAACCAATTATTAAAAAACTCTCGCATATTGGTGATTTCATGACAGCGAAGAAACCAAAGTACATACAATTTTATCTAGAAAACAAATCATGTAACGGCTGTAACGCCAAATAATGTTTTAGAAGTTTGTAAATATAAAAATTGTTCGAATTGCACGTCAAATGTCAGAATAAGAGCGCTTCTTGGAAAGCTATAAAGCTTTCAATATTTCTATTATCTAACCCAACTTTTCTTAATTCAATTACATACATATTCAGAAGTATCCGAAATTTTGACTTTTGACATTGATGTTAATTAAGTACACAAAATTAACATAACCAAATCATTGAGAATTGTCTTTTTGTTCTGGAATTAAGGGGTCATGTATAAGTTACGCCAAACGGTAAAGGGGGTGGTCAAAAAAGCATATTTATTGTTTCCTAACTAGATGGTTGGAACGGGGGGCTCAAAAGTTTTGTTCATCGTTTCTTAAATAGTTGTTTGTTTCCTCTGTTATATAAAATATTGGACTTGATCTTGATTTTATTGAGGAATTTTTAATTAAAATAAGAAACGCAAATGAAAATAACTTCGTACTTAAGATTATTTTTAAATACATGCATTAAATTGAAAAATATGGGACATCAGAACATCAGAAGGTTGGTTCTAAGAATGTGTGAGGTGAAATAGTCCCAAAATTGGTATGGCCCCAAGTAGGAGTACTGTTTAGAAAAAGAAATACCAGACAGCTAGCTAAACTTAATCAAATCTATGCTCTGAGTGCTCTGCTGGAAGTTTCATTTTATACGACTGAAACTCAATATATTCTCAGTTGGGAACACACTATAATCACATTACTATGGATTCCAGGACAAACTGGAATAGAAGGAAATGAAATAGCAGAATGACTAGCGAAGAGGGGGACTAAAATACTTTTCTGGGGGCTTGAACCCTTTTGCGGAATCAGCCCCAATGTAATATTGGAAGAAAAAGGTGAAGCCGAAAGAAAGAGAAGATCTGACCATTGGAAAGATCTACTAGGGCTTAGACAATCAAAGATTCTTCAGGGTGACTTTAACCTGTTGAGATCAAATGAATGCATAAGCCAAAGTAAAACTGCGCTAAGAGTTTTAACAGGGATCTTAACGGGACATTGTCTTCTGAATGGGCACCTGAAGAAGCTCAAAAAAGTGGTGGAAAAGGAATGTAGATTTTGTGACATGGAAGAAGAAACCTCCATCCACATACTTTCCTGCATAGCACTCCAGAATCCTAGAGCACAGTACCTAGGAGATTAATGGAGAGAATAGGAACATTTACCAAAGTTGAAGCCTGCAGATATCCTGAAATTCCTCCGGGAAATAGGACTAAGGGAGCTATTAGTTTCTGATACTCTTCTCAGGAACTAAGTAGAAGTAAGGGAGCACAATAGATCTTTCAGGTTTCAGTAAATGTCACCCCAAAAAATACATAGGTACCTACAAAGGAGTACACCAAAAGTGTCACTAGAAAATTTTTTCGTAAATGCACTTTTCACAATGTTGTCAACATTAAATCGAGCATTAAATTTCTTAAATTAAGTATCAGAAACCTTTGGAAGGCGTTAATGACACCAGAGTTTGGTGATTTCACCAGCAGTCTAAACAAGTGTGCACTATTTCATTATCGTGGATAAAACATGGATCTATCAGCATTAATCAGAAACCAACAAATTTTTTTTTCAAACGAAACCCTTAAGAAAATGTGCTCACGTCAATGAGCATTTTAACGTTTTATTCGAATGCTCCTTTATTTCTATATTCAAATAAAACTCCGTACCTAGTGTTGCCGTCGAGATGAGATATTCTCGTCTTTTGTCTCGCCCTATTTCGACGAAATGAGGATATTTTCTCTCGAATAAAGTTCCAAGTCGAGACGAGAGAAGTACCTACCCCCTCTCGTGAAGAAATTCTTGTTTCTCTCAATCTCCCTCAAGCAAAAAACGTTTTTTTTGAGATTTGTAAAATCTTCTTTTTCTCTTTGCAAATATATAAAATGCCTATATTTGGATAAGCGGTTTCGAAGTTATTTGACTGCAAAAAGTATCGAGACGAGAAAACCATTTTATCTCGACGACCTCTTCTCGTCTCGTCTCGCGGTAACACTATGACTGTACCTCGGAGACGAGCCTTCATTGAATAAATAAAGAAATAATTTGTTTTACATAAAGATTCTTGTATTCGTAAAACAGATTAGAAATAAAAATTACAGTTTGTAGGTTATCCACGGCCTTGTCAAAATCTACGTGACAAAGCTAAAAATACCATTTGCTTTAAGCACAGGTCGGTTACCTGTAAATAATAAAAAATGCATATGATGGAAAATGGTATAAATCAATATTAGCCGATTTTTAATTATGCCTGGTACAAATAGTTAATTTTGCTTATAATAATATTCTAGTCGAGTCGACATTTTTGCGTTTGAAGTTTGTTTTGTTAAGTTTAGTGTTACATTACGTTTGGCCGCGGAAACGGGGTTCAAGTTACAATAAATAGTATGCTGGTCAAAAAGATACGGTCCATTTTTATAATAATCTTATACAAAACAATGATTATCGTTATAAAAAAGAAGAAAACAATATTTTCTTAGAATATAATAGGTAGGAATCATTAAGAATATATCTAGTATGAATTAAGATGCTCTGAAATATTTGAAACTCTGAGGCAAACGAGAAAAAACCGGAAAAACTTTGTATAGTCTAGTTCGTTGACTTTTAAAATAGCCTGACAAAAGAAACTCTCATGGCTTGGTGTTTTTCAGACGAGACACTTTTTGGGCGGCTACCAGTGTCTGAAAAGAATCGCGCGGCTAAAAATACATTAAACATTTCCTTATCTGTGTCTCGTGTGAATCTATTTATATTAATGTATTTTTATCCGCGCGATTCTTTTCAGACACTCGAAGCCGGCCACAAAGTATCTTGTCTGCAAACGCACTGAATGTTTTTTTAGCTGCGCGATTCTTTTCAGACACTAGTAGCCGACCACAAAGTATCTCGTCTGAAAGCGCTCTTTAAAATTTGCTTTTTGCGGTTCGTCAAACTGCTTTGACAAACTCGTGGCAGATTCCCCGTAAAATTGATTGGTTTCTCTGGAAAGATGTGTATGATTTTTACAAGAGCTAACCCGGACAATTTCTTACCGTGCATGTTTTTTGTAGCAATAAAAACAATTTTAAAAGAGGTACCCCTCAACCCTTAATGCTTCGTCAAAAGTTTTCTGCTATCTTTAAGGTACAAGAGATATTGTTCTTTGTCGTACCAATAGGCCACCCTGTACTGAATATCAAGCAATTTTTTAACGCATTTAGGTTAGGTTGACATATCAAATATAATAGAAACTAACTTAAAATTTAAAAGTTTGCTTGGTTTTTATAAGTCAAGTCAGTTTCTTAGATGGTGGAAAGATGTAGAAACAGATGACCGAAAATATGAAATGTACCTATATTATGAAGAAAGAGGTAAATTTAGATGTCATAAAAATAGATATGGGATTTTATCACATTCAATTGACAAAAGCTTGATACGATAAGTTAGTAGCTTTCGATCAATGAAATACTATTTTAATTTGGAAAAAGTGAATATTTTTGTAGTAAATAGGATTTCTTACTAATTTGGAAGGCTTCATATATAATCTCTATCTAAGAGAATCGAGGACCAAAAAATAAAACAGTCTAAAACTGAACCATATAAAAGGAATATACGAATATACCAAAATTTCAAAACATTTATTCCATTCTCATCCCACGCCAATGACACTGCAATAACTTGATCTTTTTTCTTGACAATAGAAGCTCGCTCAAATATGAGGTGAAGCTACCTGTTCGACATATAAATAGAAAAAATTGATTTCCACGATAATATTTTAATATTAATTGAATAGTTCTCCCTCTATTTGAAGTTATTCGCGGCTTAAGAAATTCATATTATTTCTTTAAAAATCTACCGAAGCTAACTCTCTTCAACTTTACGAATTTTCCTCGTATACTACCACATTAGCAGATAATAAATGTTATAAATTCGTCGAACATGTAATTGATTTTATACGGAAGGTAAAAAGTAGCATGAAATTATAGCGAAGATGAAAATTAACATTTTTTCAAACCAATACAATCGATTGATAAATGGAAGTGAAATACAAAAGACCCGACTGCATATTCTTATAAATAAATCCTCAGTAAATAAAGTCGATTTAATATGAATCCTTACATCGTTTTTCTCATATTATCCCTTAATCGTTATACAGCTTTATGCATGATCCCCGGTATGGTTTCAGGTAATTTTTTTGTATCTTCTCTTCTCTATTTCGTATTTTACTAATTCCCTATTCTAATTCTTTATTATTCTATTTGATTTTGGTTCATTATAATGATCGTGTCTTATGAAGTACCTAACAACTAAGCTTTGTCAATATGCTTGAGAAAAAAACCTATTTAGAAATCGAAATTGTGAGCGCTAAAACAAAAATACGACACCTACAAATAGTTGATCTTTGAGTATTTTATATAATCTCTACCGTTTTAACTTTTTCGAGTTTGTCACTTATTTCCACACAAAACATCAGAAAGTGTCATTTTTATACCTATTGGTTGGGAGATTAAGTCTAATTTATGAAATTATTTCATCGATTCCTAAAAAAATTCCAGTTATCCAATGGGAATGGATTAAAATTAATCTAAAATATCGAATTAAGTACATAATATATATAATTAATATTACGTTAAAATGAATTATATTTAAGTGAGAAAAATTTTTCGGGATTTTCCAGTGTAAACTAAATGTTTTCTAACACATTTTATACTGGTTCAGTCTTCTGTTCTGAATTCAACTTAATTTATCAGAAAAATAATAAATATGTCAGGTTTTGCCTTATTTATATCCGTCTAAACGACACCCCTGATTAAATTCAAAATTCAATTTTATACGCGCAAGGTAGCCAGACACTTTATGGAGACAGAGATACCAGACAAGTTAAAACTTTTCCAGAAAGTAATCTAATTAATATAAGAAAATCTCAATATATTATCGCCGCTGATTTTATGAGTTTTTGAATTTAAAACATTTTTTTTTATATTTCCTAGTAAGGCGTCTACAGATTTTTAGCGAATTTCATTACTATCGAATATTAAACTAAAATTAGGTACAACTATCAAACTATTTAAATGTTTGTATTCCACCTGGGACTTTTAAGAATGTTCCCAAATAAGTAAAAGTATTTTTACGATGAAAAAACATAAATTTCAATGAAAAACTGCAAGTTAACAATTTTCCAAGAATACACATTAGAATAAAATCACCACTAAATCAATAAATAAAGCAAAACAACTTACCTTAACCAATTCCCGGAAAAATCCATAATACTATTTCTCAGGAGTTAAGCCACTGACGGTAGAAAAAAAAACATAAAAAAAATATATCACCACAAAGTCCTTTCGACCGATTTAAACATCACCAAACAATCCAATAATGGTATAAATAATCAAACAAAATGAGATTGAAGAAGGTAACTCGTACACCGACTTACAAGACGTCAAACGCATAAATGTGAATGAGTTAAAAAGATCAAGTCTCCTCCGGCTGCTCTCGCATACCTCTCATTGGTCGCTCTCGAGTAGAGGGGATACAGGTGAGAGACAGGTGACGAAGAAACCGCTCGTAGGATATCCGTGCGTGGGGCGAAGATAGAACTATCGCAGCATTTCAATAAGGTTTTTGTTTGCGGGATATTCAGATGAGGGACTTCTCGGTGACAGATAATTCGTTTAAAATGAGTATTGGAAAGTTGAATTTTGAATTATTAATTAACAGTAATAGCACATAATTTACTAATAGATTGTGAAATTAAATTGCTTAGGTGCTGTTCGATTTCTGTGAATATTTGAATAGCTGAAGATGATGGTCAACAGCTTATTTTTCATAATAATCGTTAAAAATAAATTACGAACACCTAATTGTTTTGGAAAGGACCTACCTATTGTACGTACACTTGTTTGATCGGTACGAGTTTAGGTAGATTTTTTGTGAAATGAACAATTGGTATAGTTTATTGAGAATCATTAAATATTTTGTTTACGAGGGAATATTGATATTTACAAGAGTTCAAACGTTATTGCGATAAATGAAAATTATTAAAGGGATCGAAATTTTATTAATTTTATAACTAAATAATAGTACCTACCTAACTGTTTTAGTTAATTTAACTATTTAATGAAAAAATATAAAAAATCCAAGATTATAAACTCATGGATACTTAAAATTTTGCTTATTTTTGATTTAGAATATCTCTTAATTTTCAACCGATTAAAATGATTTGTCCATGACCACCTAATAATAAGTCAATATTTTACCTCCTAACAAAAGGTATATGGTACCCATATATCAACTGTCGTGAATTATGGTTCATAATACACTGTATTACGGTTCATAATTCACGACTAGAGATGGGGGTACAATATGGAATAAACTATTAAATCTGTGTATTTTGTTGAGGAAATTTGTTTCTGAAATATACCGTATCGATAATATATTGTAATTTTTAGTATTGATACTTTTCATAACGATATTTTCTAATATTAAGTATTTTAAAACAATATATTTATAACGGTACGTTGTATTGATACTTTCTACAGTATCGCCCACCTCTATATGTCAAATCATTTGATGTAGCTGCCATTTTGAGGTTAGTAATATGCCAATTATCGTTACTGACTTTTATTTAATAAAGAAATTAAGTGTCGTGAACAAAGTATAGTATTCTACTCGCAATTTATGGCCATAATTCACTCGGATGACGTCATCCATCGTGAATTATGGCTATCATGAATTGCTCGTTTAATAATATACTATTTTCCGTCGACCGTGTATTAACTATGATATTAACGTTCTCAAAACTAGACAAAATCATACATTAATGACCCACCCCCACGTCATTATTTATTTTTGACATTGCTTACCTATGAAAAAAATAAATATTTTTAGTTTTTAAATATTGAGAAAAACGAATAAAACTGATATAGTCGACGGAAAAGCTTTGTAACTAACACGAGTATTAAAAGGGCAATCAACAATCTCAAACAATAAACTATCTCGATTGTTAACAGCCCTCATTAATACACTTGTTGGTTAAATAACTATTTTTGCCACATTGTGGAAAATGTCTTAAAATTAATGACAATTTGACAACTTATTATACCGGATGAATTGAAACATCTATGTACAATAAGTTCTAAGCATCCGGTGGGGATAAACTTTAAGCTACGCAGTATTTGAGGCCACTTTTTGGCATACATTTTACAAATAATTTGACAAATAAATACGACTCTGTCACAGCTAATACTTTTATTGCTTAAGAGCGGTTTCAGACGAGACATTTTGTGGCCGGCTACTCTGAAAATAATCGCGCGGTTAAGAATACATTAATATGAATAGATTCCTTATCTGTGTCTGGTGTGAATGTGTCTATTTATATTAATATACATATTTTTATCCGCGCGATTCTTTTCAGACACTAGTCTAGTCGGCAACAAAGTGTCTCGTCTATGAAAGCGCTCTTATTACCTACATGTCATTATCCCATCACAGGTCAGGTCAGTTTCTTACATCGTGAAAAGAACTATACATATAATTAAAAAGGATCTTCCAGAAGATTATTCCGCAAATACATATTAAACGTAGAACAAATAAATGCGTCTGATGATGCATTGCTCCAAAAATCTGTGAATATTAACGAAACAAAATACAATTTGTTTAAGAAATGCTGTAGGAAAAATTAAATAACAAAATGTCGTAATGGCATATATATTAAACTTTTTGGTAGTAGAAAAAATACTGAATGCTATGCTACTTTACATACTTAAGTAACTATTTTGTTTACGGCCTAATAAGCAAGAGCGTTGATCTTTTTGACATTTAAGCCGAAAAGTCATTGTGGCATGTATTGTTACGTTCTTTTGTAAACGATAATCCTCAATCAAACTTGTCAAAACAGGTTCATCTTTGTGAGGGTAGTTGAAATTATCTGGGATTATTCATTTAATGCCCTTTGTATAGGCAGGTTACAAATAAGCTTTTGTTGGTGGTATGAGGGTTATAAAGCGTTTAAGTTCAAACTCGAGAGGGGCGTTTGTTGAAATATTAAGTTAAGTCAGGTACATTTAGTGATGAATTTGAAAAAAAACATTGGTTTACGTAACAAATTATTATCATTTTAAAAATTTAAAATTAGTATGGGTAGAAATTTAAATAATCTAGACCCAATCAAACTTATCAAAGCAAAAAAAAATAAAAGATTACAACGAAATTGATATTAAAAAGAAAAATGTGAATAATAGAAAACTAGTAATTATAGGAGCGTATAAACTAAGAGAACCAGTTTCTGCGAAGACGAAAGAGAAATAACAAAAAAAAATTGGAAGAAATAAAAATAGAGAATGAAGAAAATATTTGAAAAATCATCGGAAATATTAAAAAATACGATACTCACTTCAGTTCAAGAGATATGCAATAAGGATGAAGCAAGTTATTAAGAAGACAGAAGCATGGTACGCTATCTTTCAGAACAAACAATGAAAAACTACGATGAATATAAAAGAGAAAGAAAAAAAGTGAAAATAATTGTTAGAGATTCGAAAAAAGACACAAGCGATGAATTTGGTGAAAAGATGAAACTTTATCGAGTCCTGAAATCACTAAGAAAAGACAGCTCACAAAATATAAATAAGTAATTTGACACACAATAAAGAAGAGCTAACTAATAGAATAGAAATTGCCAATAGATTGAACGAATAATTTCAAGATCTACTAACTGATAAAAGCCACGACAAATATATACCATCTCAGCAAACAAGAGGAGAAGAACAAGAAGAAGAACAAATAAGTATAGATGAATTAGAAGAAACATTACTGAAAATCTTCCTGCTCACACATCCTGCATAGAGGTGTGTCCACTAGCCCCATAGCATGAAGGTGTTCGTTCACAGTGACTATAAGTCAGAAATCCTACTGTTAATTATCGTAAGTTTTTCCTGGTCAGCGATAAATATCTCTTCGGTGCCAGCTTCCCAGGTTCGCTCAGGGTGATCCTAGCAAGACTGCATCCTTTGATTTCATCCCATCTCTTAAGTGATTGAGCGTGGGTGTAACGTTTGGCTAGTTCCGCAATTGTCGAAGTCGTTAGGCCGTAGGTGTCACTGGGTCGTAAAATTTTCAGTCCAGCCGCTTCCCTTGATAAAGAATCGGCAATGCGATTATCTTTACTCCTGTCGTTCCCTTTAACCCACCTTAGGATAATATTGTTATCTTCCGAGGCGTTAGCAAAATCTTGGTGGCACTATTAGTGCAGATTGTTATAATTTTGCCAGAAATTCCTTTTTTGGTTAGTTCTTTTGTGGCAATTGAGATACCAGCCAATTCTGTTTGAATCACCCTGGTATTGTTTCCCATTCCCCACTTAATCCTTAGGCTTAGTGCTCTCGAGTAAACCCCACATCCTGAGTCTTCTTTCATTTTCGAACCATCTGTATATATGCGTATTGCGTTTCCAGCATCTGACTCTGTGTTCTGTTATTTGTTAACATTAAACACAAACAGGGTTTCATTGGCAGCCAGCAGCAGAGGTAGCGCAGTAATCGCTTCTTGCTTCTTGTCTAAGCCTCAATTGACCCACTTCTACTTCAGGGTTTACAACAGCCTTGTGCAATCGTACAATGGCCATTAACCCAATCGAACTTATCAGAGCAATAAAGAAATAAAAGAATACATAGATCTGATATGAAAAAAAATTAAAACTTGACCAGTTGAAAGGAAACTTATAAGGAAAATAGAGCTTTGCTCTTGCTCTACTACTCCCGCGTAATTCTCATTACTGATCGTTTCTGATTGCGGTTGGAGCAGATCTATAATTGGTCGACTCCTAGATGATTTCTGATCATTCTACAAGATGTCAACGTTAAGTACAAATGTTAGACTTCCAATTGACCTACATAGATTTTCGCAATTTCCATGTCAAAATTAATCAATAAGGTCATTAATTAATGATTTTGTGTACATTAATATAGCTCAATAAAACAAGGTGGACGGAAAAAAGTAATTAAATAATTTATGTGCCAAAATGGAATTGGAACGTGTGTAAAATATTACAAGATGACAAAAATTCACTGTAAAAATTAAAATACTTTAAATAAACGCCATAAATATAATTCTTAACGGTAGAAATTCATGTGGTGCGTCATGAATTGAAAAAAATAGTCTACATCAACAAAACCTTTTTAAATTTCAATATATATAGTTAAAACCTTGAAAGTTTTAGTTGAAATGTATTTACAAACAATGTTGCTGTATGAATTAAGTAGCGTTATCATCTTAATAACGATGTAGCTAACCTTACATAACCAGTTGACATTATCTCATTAGGCAACCGTGCAACTTTTCCCATCTCCGTAAAGTAAAATCTGTTTTCCAGAACTATTAGTACACCATTATCTAAATTGATTTGTATATTAGTCTCGCAAAGACTCTTTTTCTCTTCATTAGGTTAAATTCCCAATTAGAAGACTATTTTATTTCCTGCGTTTAGTCAGTGGCGTAGGACGATAATATAAAAAATGTGGAATTATAAAATACTAACTAGACTTGGCCAGGATTTGCTTTATTTCAGTTTATTAGTGATGTAAATATCACATAGCTCTGCATTTTGGGTAGGAATATTTTATTTTCGCGAATTTGACTAAATTTTTCAAAATAATAGTACCTACCAAAAAAATCTTACTATGCAAAATCTCTTCATTTTCGTGTTCCAAAAATATATTTTTCTATGACAACCTTGATGAATGTTCATTTTATAATCGTAACATCAATCATAAACAAGTACATTTTGTACAGAATTTCATTTTTGCATCGGCTGCTAGACAAGCTGCTAAGCAACAAATGCGAAATGGAATATTTCGTGTTAGTTCTAGGTTCACTCCAAAATCAGGACAGCGACAAATTGATGAAATGTCAGCAGATCTTTTATGTCTAAGTTTGTAGGTTATAACGATTTCATAGTTGTTTTCTAAACGTGAACGATATGTTGTCATAGAAAAAGTAAGTCGCAACAAAATGGCCATTTGGCACTCGTATGAATTGCAGCACTTTTCCTTGGCTCGTGCTGCAAATTTCAAACTTGTGCAAAATGGGCATCATTTTGTGCTCATTCCATAATACCTATACTATTTTCTACGACAACCTCGATAAATGTTCATTTTCATCGTAACTTCAATCATAAACAAGCACATTTTGTACAGAATTTCATTTGCATTTCATCGGTTTCTAGGCAAGTTGCTAAGCAACAAATGCGAAATAGTTATTTTCCTACGACCACATAGGAAAGTGACATATATCGCACTGACTAGTTCTATGGAAAGTGACCTTTATGCATACGCGTACGGAAAAAAATCTTATCCGTACGTGTGCGGATAAAAAAGCTGTCAAATTGAATGTTGAAATGCTAGTCTTTTTACTCCGCAAATTAATATGTATATGTGAAATGCTTATTTCCTAAGCTGATTTGTCCATATAATAATATAATATAATTTATTTATTTCATTTAAAATTAAAAAAAAAATACCGAGCCCGGACTCGAACCACCCTGCTGTTTGTCAAAAATCGAGTCTACGGGTGCCTAGACCGCTCGACCATCCCACTGTTATAGCTCATGGTTCTTGTCCAAGATACTAATAAGCGCTGAGGAAATATACACACACAAAATAAAAAGTGTTTATATCACAATTTATTGGACTTTCATGTTATTGAAACAATAAATATCCGTTTTCAATTATTTGAACAATGAATCCTTAAAATAGCTAGTTAATACTTTCAATCTCCTACAGGTAGGCAACAAGTTAAGTGTGGTGCTAATAATAATTTTACTTTTAATTTTCACAGCAAATAAATAACTAATTTTGAATCGCAATATTTATGTAAAACTATTTCCGATGTTCTGTTTGTTGTAAGTTGTTGAAATAAATGTTCGTAATATTTTATATTTTGTGTACCAATATTAATTCCAACTTTTTTATAAAGGTACTTTTTTCCATTGCATAAAAATCACAATTTTCTGGGCCACTTTCAAAGGTAAGTAATCAAAACCATATAAAGTATTTACAAATACACATATGTAAAACCTCTCACATCTACATAAAAACGCAAGATTATACATGCCTAATTCGGTAAAAGTATATCGCGTGGTCGTAGGAAAAATAGTGTACATAACTTGTGCGAAAGTGATTTTTCACACTCGTGGGATTGTCTCACTCGGCTGCGCTCGTGAGACAATACTTCCCACTCGTGTGAAAAATGTCACTTTCCGCACACGTTACGTAATATACTATTTCCTAACTAGTGCGGAAAGTGTTACTTTCCGCACGCGACTGCAGTTAACCCGACCGACGCGGAGCGGAGTTCGGGCAAGCGGTCAAGTGCGGGAAAGACACTTTACGCATGAGTTAGGAGCATTATTTCTTCTACGGTCATATATAAAGTGGGTTAAAACGCACGGTCGTAGAAAATGGAATATTTCGTGTTAGTTCTACGTTCACTCTAAAATCACACGACTACGGCTTGTCAGATTATGACGTCCTGCGACAAATTGATGAAATGTCAGCAGATCGTTTCTGCCAAAGTTTTAGTAGGTAAAGAGCGATTTCATAGTTGTTTTCTATAAAAACTAATAATTAAAATGGAAACTGATAGTGGATTTTTTGGAATGGAAGGTACCTTGAGAGAAAAAATCGTGTATTGAACATGAATGATATTTTGTCATAGAAGAAGTATAGTATGCAACTCGCAACAAAATAGCCATTTTGCATTCGTATGAATTTCATACTCGTGCAAAATGGGCATCATTTTGGCTCATTGCTAATTTTTCATAATGTTGCTCTACAATTTCAACGGTTTTTAAATACGTATTTGCGATATCAAAAAGAAATTATAAGAGACGTTTTAAAACATGTGGAGGGAGATGGAACAAAGTTTGTAGGCAACCTGTAGCACATGAAGCTTCACAGTAACTAACTTAACCTAAACTAACCGCCTCAAACTATGAAATTAGTAATTTTTTAATTAACTTGTCTCAAAAGACTAAGAAACAAATATTAAAGTGCAAAATTATTGAATTGCAAATATTGTACAATATCACGCCTATCCTGAACTTTCAAAAATTCAAAAATCCCTTGTCTTAAGTGATAGTTCGTAGCCAAGAAAGGCGATAGTGGTAACTTTATGTCACAGAACTCTAATACTTTAAGAGCGCTTTCAGACGCATTTTGTGCTAAGTATAGTATGTATTTGCGAAAAATCTTCTGGAAGAGAAGTACATCTTTATAATTATATGTTCTTTTCACGATGTAAGAAACTGACCGGATCCCTGAGATGGGATAATGACATGCAATAAGAGTGCTTACATACGATACACTTTGTGGCCGACTACTAGTGTCTGAAAAGAATCGCGAGGCCAAAAATACATTAATATAATAAAAATACATTAAACACCACGTATTCCTTATCTGTGTCTCGTGTGAATGCGTCTATTTCCTATATTAATGTATTTTTGGCCGCGCGATTCTTTTCAGACACTAGGTAGTAGTCGGCAACAAAGTGTCTCGTCTGAAACCGTTCTTACACCACGTATTTCTTATCTGTGTTTCGTGTGAATGCGTCTATTTATATTAATGTATTTTTAGCTACGCGATTCGTTTCAGACACTAGTAGCCGGCCAGAAAGTGTTTCGTCTAAAAGCGCTCCAGCAGCAAACTACAATTCTTTGCAATTATGATTCAAAGATTTTTGGATGAATTTTCATTTGTTAGGAATAAAAATTTTGGTTGATTCCAAAAAAATAGCAGCACTATAAGATTGACATGAATGTCAAAAAATCACGTTAATTTCTTGGAAGAAATTGGATTTCCTAAATTTATTGGCACAGCTGAAAAAGTGCTCAACCAAGTCCACACAAAACCAAACGACGAAATTTCGTAAAATGCAGTGTATAGTCTGATGGAAAAGTATAAATTTTCAAAGATATTCGATATGGAAATAAGCAACAAAAAAGAATGGGACCTAAACACCGTTACCAGACTTAGGAAGAATGTCATTCAATAGTATACAGACGGCTAAAAAGCATTATAAGAAACTGGGATGGGACTGTACGGGCCAGAAGCCAAACACTTTGAAAACTTGTGAATTCTATCTTTCAAAAGGAAATTAACGCTATAGAAAGTGTGCTCAGTTCAATATTGTTAAATATATAGAAGGCATCATGTCGTATAGTTAAGCAACCATTGAAACACTGGATGTTTATCCAAATAGAGGTGTTCAGTCTAAGGTCAGTGTGGCCAACAAAAAGTGGTCTTCTCCTGACAAGAATGACAGTTATGGTATACCATTCAAAACATTTTTGCATATATTCTATCATTGCGAACACATATATTGCTATATTGAAATAATGAATTCAATTTACAATGTGTTTTTAGCTGAATACTGAGCATATCAGTTGCCAATAATTCTAGGTACTTTTGGAATGTCACCATTTCATTTCTGTTATTCAGTCACTAGTTATGTTAAATGTTAGTGGAAAAATTAATTAGAAGAAAAGAGATACAGTTAACTGAAAATGCTACAAAACTCTAATCGCAAATGGAATGGATATACACAATTAAACATCACAACAATATCAACAAAAACAAATAACTCCTTTATTCAATATTCTTGGCGACTACAATACAGTAACCATAGTAACCATACCAAAGATTACAGAATAAAAATATTTTTATTCTGTAATCTTTGACCATACTGTGGATTCCAGGACACTAGAATAGAATAAATTGAAATAGCAAATGAACTACCAAAGAGGGGGCTTGAAACAATCTTTTGGAAACCTTTTGCGGTATCAGCTTCAATGTAATATTGGAAGAAATAGGAAAAGGCGAAAAGAAAAAGGGAAAATCGATGATTGGAAAGATCTAATGTGGCTTTAACATTCGAATATACTTCCGGGTGACTACAATCAGTTTAGAGTAAATCGATGTCAGAATCAAACTAATACAGCACTAAGAATTTCATCAGGTGTTCCAGCAGGACACTATCGCCCATATTGTCCTCTGAGAAGCTCGAAATAGTGAAGAAAGAACAATGTAAATTCTGTGGTATGGAATAAGAAGCCTCGGTCCACATACCTGTAAATTCACAATCCTAGGGCAGAACCCGTAAGGGACTACTGAATAGAAGAGGGAAACTTTTGGGAAATTTTCACTGTGATGTAGTTTTCCTGCATCTAAACCGCGGTTGGTTATTAAGTCAGTTAAACAATTGGCCATTCTCATAAGAAAAACAGTTATCTCTACCGCGATTAATCTCACAGATTAGATAGCAAACCCTGAAGAGGACTCAATTCTATAACACATAGATAAAGATAAATTAGGAGCTTGCTTTTCATAAACAAACAGTATCCAGCTAAGTTACTGAATTTAAAGTTTTTCAAATAAAAACCACTGATAGAGTTAAGTCTTGGTCTTGGACTCCATCCTCCAGATTGCTTATACCTTTTTTCATTATTTTATCAATAAATATTTTTCATATATCGATTGGATTGTGCGTTTATTGAGGATGTTGATTTTTTGTGCTCAAGATTTACTAAGAACTGTATTTTATATTTTTAAGAATTTTCTTTTATTTCTTCTTATATCAATAAAATCTTCATACATATTTGAAAAACGTACGCTTGTAAATTTGTATATCATTACACTCAGTTTATATTTTATTTTCATAGGACTAAACACAAAATATGAGATAAATCTACGTTTTTATTAACTTCTTTCCGTTGACGTGATTTATTTGTAAAAATTTAGTATTATCATCAGGATTTCTTAAAAGTACCATCCTCTTATACATTCAGCTAGTCCCGCTGCACAACCGTCAGAGCATAAATAACAACTGCATTAAAATTCATGGATGTGATCTGTAACTTCAACCAGTTCCTCACATCCGCGAGATGAATCCTACTGAATATCACTCAAATTCAGCTACGTACCAAGTGAAAAATCAAAAAATCACAAAAAATATATACTACAATATTTTACACGGTTTTGTTCTCTAGGCTTTCACCTTAATTCCAGTATATATCAGTTATAATAACACGAGAATTTCGAAAATAATCGATTATTTCCGATTTGTCGAGTGGTAGGTATTTGTCACAACGGCGCAAAATTTTTGAGGTGCACGTTTTTCGCGCGGAAAATTCTCCATCGGCGTGGCAGCGAGATCGAGATCCCCACACTGCCGAGTACCAAAACGCTAGTATCGCGAATATCGCTACACGACAAATTACCTAGTTTAGAATATTAGAATTGGAGTTGCTCTTTGTCCTATCCCACTGCGACCATTGCAGATCTATTGTGATTCTCCCTATTTATAAACCTTGATATCTCTTTATTCTTTTTTATTAGACTTATTAGCCTGGATACCGTCTCTCTTGCGTAGCTCTCTGCTTTTGGTTTTTTTTCTTCAAGTATGTGAAATCTTGATAGGCCTTCGTACTCACACAGTACGTGCTCCGCGATTTCGTCTTCTTCCTGACAAAACCTACATAGACCGTCATTTGCTAGACCAATAATTGTGTGCATGTGTTTCCCATGACTACAATATCCGGTCAGCATTCCCACTATCATCCTCGTCGTTCCTCAACTTTGACATAGTAGATGGTGTGCCAGTTTGGTAGAAGGGATTTAAAAAATAATTTAGTTTCTTTGTCCTGGGGTTTCATACCAACATCGCAACGCCTGGTTATAGTGGTTGTTCATCCATTTGTAGATGCTCTCCTTAGTTAGGCATTAAGCAATTCCACAGAAAGGAATCCCATATCATGGCCGCTGCATCGGTTGCGGCATCGAAAGTTTCGCGCCGGTGTTCATAAAGTATTTTTTTTGTTTCGTTGGTACAAGAATACCAAAACTAAATTCAAAATTTTTGGAAAGTTATGAAGTATAAAAATGAGGTATAAAATATTATCATTTGCTCTACTCTTTTGTTGGAAATAGAAACGTCACTTTCCAAATAGTATATACAAACTGCCAGAGGCAAAATGGGCTCTGCTTCAAAGACTCGTAAACTGGACAGAGGAATTTAAAAAAAGAAAATGCTAGTAATATTCACCAGAAAATATGAAATTCTGGAGTTAACTCTACCAAAAAGGGAAAGACAGCGAGGCAAAATACCTGTGGATAATATTGTATTCCATATCTTATTGAAAGAGAAGCGGGAGGATTGCAAAAAAAAAGAATAAATGTATAGATATAGGAATCACAGAGACAAAAAAGAGCTGCAGGAAAAAGTAAACGTACAACCTATCGACCGGAGGTTAACTTTCCCTCAACTTGGTTTTAAGTGAGCCCATAGAAAAAAATCGAGAGCTGTAAGATCTGGAGTTCTTGGGGACAACAGTATTGGTCCTAGTTAACCAATCCACCTCAGACAGTAAGATATAATTGGCGGTGAAGAGCTGTCATAATGTCACATAGTATTTGTTGTTTCTTTAAGTCAAGCTACTAAATTTTGTAGCCTATTAAAAAAAATCGTGCCGCCTATGGTAATACTAGATAATCTCATGATCATGACTTGTTGTTATTAAGCGATCATTATGTGCATATTAGCTTTTCAACGAGAGGAAAAAAGATAAATTAGAATGTTTGTACGACACGAAAACAAGAAATCAATTTGTTGTAAATGTGTAGCACATTTTAGAAATTAGCCGTTTAATAGTATACACGAGGTAAAAATTAGTTCTTAAATAAAATTTAACTATTTTCATGAATATAGCTACAAAACTAAATAATAGAATTGTATTAATTACGATGAGAAAACAATATCAGGGAAACTATAATTTCGCACTTTTAGGTCGTTATATAGTGGAGGTCACTAAATGTTTAATAACTTGTTAAAGTGACGCACGTTAACTACTGAGACTTTATATGCGTAGAGTTTATCCAAAATTAATTGCAGAAGTTAAAGCACGTGTTTGTCTCCCTTGCCGACTTTCTCCTTTGGTTAGGCAAATGCCGATGTCTTCACCTCCGTGGTGTATATACAATTTTTTTCACCACTAGCCAAATTTGATACAAAAATGAAAAATAATTTACATTATACACTATTTTAATGCTAAAATATTACAGCGGTTACACCTTGAGGGTAATAGCTATACTTATACACCACAGCATTCACAAACGCAACACGAGAAGTATACTGTCTGTTTTCGCTCCATAGATTATGAACATACTCCTTATGTCATCATTCATTTTTGATTTAGGGCGAATTTTAAACTAATGGCATTTAAATTCAAATAATTTTATAAGCAGCAAATACGTTAAAGACTGGGTAATACAATATTATGTTGGATTCTCAAAATATTTGAATTAGTCCATTATTGACCAAGGTTAATAATTGAAAATATCAATAACCACTAATAGAGAAATTCAACTTCTCAGTAAGAGAAGAAGCAATAATGGTCAACTTCGCTGATAGTAGCGGAATTTTTTTTTAAACCAATAAAGATTTCAATGGAATATATGAGAAAAAGTTCCATTTGTATTAAAAATAAGATTAAAAAATTGACCACACATGATTAGTAGCACGTATTCCTCCTTCTTCTTTCATTAATACATAATTAAATAGATATATAAAGTGGAGATAATTAGGAGCAATACTTATAGTACCATTTGGCAATTTAAAAAATATATAAGTATTGTTTTTATGAAACACAAGATCTAAAATAGTATATTGTATAATTAGTGGGAAAAGCATCATATTCCCAAACGACTGTGATGCTTTTCCCACGAATTATATATACTATTTTTTCTTCGATCGTTGATTTACATTTAAAAAATTTATTAAAAAATATTAAATTTAAGATGTAATCAAGTAAGTTTAGATAGGTTTTTCTATCTTCATATTGGGATATAGAAGTGGTATCGAGGTAAACCAAACAATTATAGACATGCAGCTTCAACGTCTATAAATTCTCGTTGCCCTCCAGTACAATTTATAAATTGTACAAACTGTACAATAAATGTAAATATTAACAACAATTGACTTGTGTCCAAGAATATCATTATAAATTAAATGTTTTTTATTTCTTTCATAACAACTTTATCAATATGAAAATTAAAACCATACTTTGTTCCATTTTATAGTAATAATCCATTTGTAACATTACCGCACTGTTTTCTATTTCTATTCTAGAATGTTGATCTTTGCGCATAGAAAACTGGTCAAAATAGTGTCACTTATGATGTAATAATACAATTGAATAATATTGGAATAAATGAGTCAACAATGATTAATCAAAAATATCTCACCATCTACACTATAAAAAAATTCCAAGCGAAATAAAAACGAATCTGGATCCAAAGAAATTTTATTCAATTGGGGTAAATAATTATTAATGTACATTTGTATCTAGTAATTTTGTGTCTAATTAAATGAAGTTTTTTAAATTTTCTCTCCACTCATAGAAGCTATGTTGTTCATAAAGTATTTGGAAAGTGTCTTTTCCGCACGCGACCGCAGTTGTACGAACGACGCGAAGTGTCTCGGATCACACGGAAAAGAGCACTTCAATTTCTCCCCTAGATAGGAAATGTGTCGCACTGACTATTGAAATTAAAATTTTGTTTTCTATCCAATGTTTCAAATACCTATTGATAAATTTTCATTTTTTTCATGATTAATTGTCATGGATTGTTACTATACAAAAATAGCCTAAAATATTAAGAGCTCTGTATCTGACATCTGTAGAGTAGGGAGGGTGAGTGTAGGCCACCTGTGTATCATTGTACATCCTCCCGAGGAGTTGTTGTCCTAGGTCATCGTCCATCCTGTCCTTCCCAGGATGGTGGACAGGTCACTAGGAGACATCTCTATTATATCGGCAGGTGTAGGCCAAGACTCACCGAGCACACACTCTTTTATTGACAATAACTCCGGACACTCGCCTAAGACATGCCTGACAGTTTTATATTTTTGTTCACACATTCTGTTTAGAGGTGTGTAGATTTTTCCTGGTCATCGCCAAATATTTCCTTTGACACCAGCTTCCCAAGGTCACCCAGGGTGATCTACATCCCTTGATTCCATCCTTTCTCTTAAGGGATTGAGCATGGCTGTAACTTTTGCTATAGTTCCGCAATTGTCGAGTGTATAGGTGTCACTAGGTCCTAAAATTTTTGTCCAGCCGCTTCCTTGGTTAAAGAATCGGCAATGCGATTACCTTTACTCCTGTCGTGCCCTAACCCACCTCAGGATAATATTGTTATCTGCCGAGGTGTTAGCTAAATCTTGGTAGCACTCTAGTACTAGCCCCGACATAACACGTTGTCTGTTCGAGGCTAATAGGGCTTGTCTACTATCAGTGGAGATTGATATGTTTTTGCCAGAAATTCCTTTTCTGGTTAGTTCTATTATACTAACTAACAAAAATTGCTTAAAATTTCCAGGGATAGATTAAATAATTATTTTTCTTTAATATGTTATGTCGGAAAAAAAACACGTTTAAAAAATCACGCATAACTGGTTATACTAAACGTACTTAAAATTAATATTTCTTTTTAGATTGATATATACCTTCATACTTCATAATTTACATCGCACACTCCACTAAGTTGACCCTATAGCCTCTCGCGCCAACTTTACAATTGTCAAATAACACAGGTAAGGACCTTTATAAGGGTGGACACGATCCTTTGACCAGCGGTCATTGCTTACAAAGACATAAAGGTCCTTACTTTATGCTTTTTGTGACAAGCAGATTACGTGTTTATTGAGTGTATCGAAACCCTTTTTTCAAAACTTTCTATTCAGTTTTTTTAATACATGGTTATCCCGCGTGAAATTAAACAGGGGCTGTAAATGGGCTTATAAGTGTTTTCGTTTCTTTCTCTTCTGTTATTCTTGAAAGTCAGGAAGACCGTTAGAAATGGCGCGACGCTCAGCCTTCTGTTAAAGACTGTTGTCCGGGTATGGGTTACGTAATGCAGGTAATTTTACGCGTGTATTTCAAACCGTTAGAAATCGGTTAATTATGTTTTCAGTCTTTTTTTATTGTTTATGAAATTTGATTGACCGAATAGGGTTTTGAAATAAATAATAATTCATAAGTATGTTTTTATACCAAACTTTATTAAAAAGTAAAAAACAATTTTATCTACAATCACATTAAAATTGGAGCTTTAATTTGTTTATGAAGCTTATAAAGTACCGGTTTATCCACTAGTTTAATAATGAGAAATACAAACTTAAATAATTATTAACAATACCGACATAAAACCTTAATTACTCATAATAATACATTACTTACCATAATTTAATACGCTGAAAACCAAATAATAATGGAACTATAGTTTCCATGAACATGCAAAACAATATTTTGACAGTTTTCAATTTTGATATGGATACACTTTTGCTTTAAGCTTTGACACTTCATAGGTGTTTGTCTTCTGAAGCATGGTTTATGATAGAAGCAAGCAATCCTTTAGATTTCGTGCTGCTCCTCAGAGTAAATACCTTCAAGCAACCTTCGCCGATACCCATCCATCAAGTTCTTGTGGTCTAATACATCTCCTCTAGCGTTAACAAAAAAATTTCCTGAACTATAGCTATATGTCAAAATAGCAAATAAAATAAACGACTAACCCAAAAACCGGATATACGTCACAAACTATGACGCACACCAAGAAGGCTATTATATGAACGTATAGTTCATATAATAGCCTTCACAGTTTTCTCTGTTATGAAAACTGACATAGGACATGAAATATACTTCAAGACAAAACATCCAGGAGTTATAATATTCACTTATAAGCTCATGTGATGTCTTGATGTCATAGGTAGGGACGTAGTGACACTGGAAGTGTCTCCAAACGACTCGATATGCTGAGGTTTTTTGGTTCCAAGTGAATCCAGATATCACAGTGGACATCAGAATTAGAATTTATTGCTTAGCCCAACTTTATAACAAACAATTTTTTCCATTTTTGTTGAAATTCACTTTTAATGGATGTGATTAGTATTAAAAGTCAACAACTTTTCAAACTAACCTCGTTTAACTCTCTTTTACCACATTTACATCTCAACTAAAAATTTTACTCTTGAACGCTTCTATCAGCCCAGCATTCATGATTAGACATACATTTAATGGTTCTGTTATACATTTAGTGAGTCAATTGGTATTACGTAAGTCGTAGTTTTACAAAATCCAGCTCGTTAGAAAAAAATTTGTTGAAACGTAGTGTTAGGTTGTGAGATAAACTCTAATTGGATCGAGGACAGGTGCAATTAAAACGCAACGCAATATTTTCCTTCAATCCTGTTTTTAATTGAATAATCGATAACGTTTAGTTTAATTGAAAATATAATTTCCATTGGAAGCAAAGTGACATACATTCAACTGACGAGAAATTGAAATTAATTTGTTCATTACTTTGAAATTCAAAGAGTAAGTAGAAAAAAACTGTTTTCCAAAAGAAAGTCTGGATGTATGCTAATTAATATCACATCTTTATAATCTCGTATTTTAGCTTAAAGAAAGTTTGAACTAATGTAATTCAGTTTTTGATCTAAACAATTACACAGAGGACTATTTATAAACAATAGTTCTGTATTAGATTAGATTAGAATTGTAGTGGCTCTTTGTCCTATTCCAATGGTCCTCCCTATATTTAGAGCTCCATATCTAGCTTCATTCTTTTTATCTCTCTGCCCTCGCACCCTCGCTAGGCCTTCGTACTCACAGAGTATGTGGCATGTGCTCCTATATTTCGTCTTTCACCAATCAAACCAATCACTTTCTTTATGCGATCCCTGCTTAGGTATTTCGGTAACCAGCTTCTTCTCCTGGGGTTTTTGACCTTGAAATTGATGTGTTCTTGCTTGGTCACATGCAGCAGTTTTTTATATTCCAAATGCTGGCTCAGGACCAATTGTTACCGTTTTAAACTATTTCCTTGATAGGGAATCTGATGCTTCAATGCTCACAAATGTTTTTATGTCCAGGAACCCACTTGCCTTTTGTTTTGCCACATTTATGAGCTTCCGAAGGTAGTGTCGAACCAGTCATGCAGGATCTGATTTTGTTCATGATAAAGATTCAGTGATGCTATTGGAGAGTATAAGTATCTTTCCGACTCTTTACCCCTTTTTAATGTTCATTTATTAAACCTTTCGATCGCCTTGTTTTCTGTCTGAAATACATGTGTAAAATTTCTAAAAAATGCGTTGTACCTGTTCCTTGCACTATGGACTCCTGCTCCTGTTCCTATGTTGAAACACTTACGTACGCATATAAATCAAAAATAGAATAGTGACACAAGCTTTCAAAACATGAATAGTAATATAAATGTTATTAATGCTCCTTTTTAGTTGGATGAAATTCAGCTGGAATATCTCCTCAGCACATACATCAACAGGGGCACATAGAAAGTTATGCCTTTGCATATAAAAGTTTCAAAACGCGGTCATACTGCTGAATTTATTATAAAAAATATTTCCATCATACGTAATAATAGTCCGGTGAAGTGAGAATATACAAGAGAAAAGATTTCTACCAAAGATTGATTCTTATGATAAAAGCATCTTGGAAAAAATTAAGGAATTATTGCACCCCGTTAAAAATTCATGTGAGTTGAGATTCCCTAACCCCCCCCCAAAATTTTTGTGTACGTTACAATTTAATGCTTATTGTAGCACCTCTATTCAAACACATTATTTCTGGAACTTTTTTGCCCCCTAGTACTTCTCACAATTATCAGTTTTTATTGAGATACGGCTTATTTTTCATCATGCTTCAAAAATTTCGAGTAATAAAAATTAAACTTGATGAATTTTGTTTTTCGAGGGTCCCAAATTTATTGAATCTTATTTATTTCTAAATGTGTAGTTTTTATCAGAAGTTCGATATGTCCCCCATTTTTTTGAATACACAGTCGGCACCGTTTTACTAACGAAAACCGAATATTCTGGATTCTGGAAAAGCAATGGCTTCTGACGCTATCTAATTGCAGCCAGGCTGTAACTTTTTTCGCATGCACATTTGTACTAGGGTATCTTGGGTTGGATCGAGTTATTTTTAGCCTCAGAATATATGGTATGATTTAACCTGCCTTTTTGTTACTCCCTGTATATGTAGTATAGACTACTTTCCTACATTTGTTAGAAGATTCCGCTCGAGCTTGCAAGCAAAGCTTGGAGCACGTGAAATTCAACTGTTTTTCGTCCATAACATTTTTAGATTTAATTGTACCAAAAAATTGAGGGTGTCAAAATTTTAGGGAATTTTGTAACCTATAAGATGATGTGATGCAATGTTTAAAAAAAAATATTTTTTTTAATCCCCAATTTTTAAAAGATTGAAATATTTTTTGCAAAATGTTTTTTTCAGCGACAAACATAATTAGAATAACAAAAGTGCTCAGGGCCGCTAAAGAAGTTTTCACTTCAATAACGACTTTCTAATATATGAAAATGAGTCCGGCACCTGGAAACGTTGGTGTTTTTAGATTTTGAAAATTCAGAATAGCATTCCTACAAAATTTCATATATTTTTTTTACTAGCGTGCGGAAAGATCTACTTTTCTGGAATTCTGCTATAATTTTTTTATAAAAAGAAACATTTTTTTCAATAATTTTTTATAGCCCTGATAAAAGCCTTATCAAATGGATGTCAAATAACAGTGGCGTAGCGTGCCTTGTCGGGGCCCCGTATACAAAATTTGTTTGGGGGCCCTTATATGAGGGTAAAGATTTTTCACAGGAGAAAAAAAATATTGTAAAAAGAAATATTTATTTATCATAACATAATTTAATCATTTTACAAATAAAAATCAAATTTTAAATATTCACTCTCCTTGCCTTTTTTTCGGCAAACTGATTTATTAAATCATTTATGGCTGATGATGATTTTAGTTTTTCTAAAGTTTGTAATGCACATTTATCTACACAAAGACCGGCAGAATGGCCCTGTTGGCCTCGTGGCTTCTTGTTTTATATATTAATTGATTGCGCATGACCGGTAAAATAGGCGCATGGTCAGTTACTGTTGATAGGCGCATGTGCCGGCGCATGAGCGCACTGAACATAATTTAAATGAATATTGAAAATGGTTAAACACTCTGAAGCACAATTTCATTTTTGAACGCACGCTTAAGGCGAGTAAAAAAGTAATTGCTTTATAGAATTTTGTCATTTGTAAAATAAAATAAATTAGAAAGTTTTTTTTTCTTACACACTTTGGGGGCCCCGTATAATTGATACGGCTGATACGGCGGTAGGTACGCCCCTGTCAAATAATAATAATTGAGTTGTTGATATTTATTTAATAATGAATGTTTCTTTATGTTAACTTTTGGATTATTTCCGGATGCTAGTAGAAAAAATAGTGTACCTAACACGTGCGTAAAATAACTTTTCCACACGCGATTGCTGCAATAGCGTGCGTAAAAGTATCACTTTCCGCACTAGTTAGGTAAGCTACTAATTTTTCAATCTTGTCTCATTTAATGAACATTAACGTTTTCAATACGCGGCTTACTGCAATCGATGGATAATAAGTTGTACTTTTATGTACCAAGAAAGATATAATAAGAAAATTGAATTGTTTTTCTGGGAAAAATTTTATTCTCTCTGTTTTTCTTAAATCTGTTATTGAAAAATATGATTCATGGATTCATTGATATTTTGAAAATGTTTGTCTCCAAAAATCACGTATTTTGAAAAATAAGTCAGATTCGATAACTAGGAGCGGAGAAAACAGTGCTCAAAGTTCAATCGCAAGCTCGAGAGGAATCTTCTGACAAATCTAGGAAAGTAGTATATTACTACATATAATAATTGATAATAATGATGATGATATTGGATTTGAAAACTGATTATGCCTTAGTGAAGCTTGTGAATTGTTATTTTTGTTCTAGTGCTAAGAATAGCTTCAGAAAAAATAAAGCCGAAACCATTTTTCAATTATTTTGAAACCAGAAAACTCATGGATTTCCTCCAATTGCGTAGAACGACAAAAATTTTACTTTATGAATAATTAAAGTATTACGCCACTGTTTTCATAACAGGATCAAGGCAAATATGTCTTATATACATATTCTTGAAATGAAGCAATAAAATCCATGTTGTCATTAAAAATGTAGCATGTTATACTGAGAGAGAAATCTTTATAATTTAGTAACACGTCCTAACTGAAACTTAAACATGTTTTTCTTCATAGAAACAACGCAAGACATGCACATTATTCAAAAGTTAACTAGAAATGGACCTGTTTTAAGTCGGTGGATTCTTCTCTATCCCACAGTTAGTAGGGTCAAAGATCGACAATTATCACTGGAAAATTCACCAAGATTGCGTCTTAATAAAACGGACCTGGTTTCGTTACGTATGGGAGATAATAAAGTTAACAAGTCACATTGTTTTGAAATATTTAATTATTTATGGTATATTGTTTAACAAGGTACTAAAATGTATCCTTCAATCATCAGAGCCTGGATACAAATACTTTAATTTAATATTATTGTTAAATTTGTTAATATTTGATTTGAGATTCAAGTGATATTATACGTCCTCTAGCGGCAGAAAATTGTAAGTCATTTTACGTTATTCTCTCAACTCGCCAAACGTTACACCCATGCTAAATACCTTAAGAGATGAGATGGAATCAAAGGATGCAGGATCACTTTGGATGACCTTGGGAAGCTGGCGCCGAAGAAATATTTGGCAATGACTAGGAAAAACCTACGTTTAACAGTAGGATTTATGACTGGCCACTGTCAACTAAGGAAACACATCCATACTATATGGGGCTAATGGACACACTAGTGTTCGGTGACTCTTGGCCTACACCTGCCGATATAAAGGAGATGTCTCCTAGTGACCTGTCCACCTTCATGGAAAGGACAGGATGGACGATGACCTAGGACAACTCCTCGGAAGGATGTACAATGATACACATGTGGCCTAAGTGCTGTGAGCCTACAATCACCTTCCCTACTTTACAGATACAAATACGGTATTCTTTTTCAGTTTACGTGTACTGTTCAATTCTTTTTTGTCAAGCTAGTTTTGTGTGTAAATTTATTGGAAAGGTAACGCTTGAGTTAAAATTAATCTTGTATACGGTCATGTTCAAAATTCGAAATTGGGAGGTAGGTTTTGCTGAGTTCAAATATAATATTCTGAATGTGGCCCTTCCGCTTATACCGGAAGTAGGCGTCAACTTTGCTATTTTGAATAGGATGTAATATTTTGTATTTTATTTTCGAATTTTACATGAAGTATTTTCGTGATATATTTTGAAAAAATCCTAGTCTACATTAAATAAACATTTCTCCATTGAAACTTTAAGATGTTCCATTGTTTTAAGATGTTCCATTATCTTGTTTAAAGCATTTAAAATAATAAAGTTGACATCCACTTATAGTCATTTCAAATTTTTATCATAGCAGTATCCATAATTAGGTACTTAAAATCAAAACTCTTAGCACCACACCCTGATATAGTAAATCATCATTGAAAAAATTCGTTACAATAATGTCGATTAATTTTCTATATATTTCTACATAATATAGTTTTTATTTCACAATGACTTCAGATAAATTTAAGATATTCACAATACAATCTTGCATTTAAAATTATTCGGTAAAACAGATAGGTGTAGGTATAATATTCGTTACACTATATGTATATAAACAACAGTGATTTATAAACAGTTGCTAGTATTTAAAGCTGACCTTGAAAACGTACCATCTTTTTTTTTGTTGATAATTCTTAAAATTAGATGAATACTTATCACACAAAATTTAATTATGCAACGTCCTTGTTTTTTTTAGTTACTAATCACTGGATTGTTGGCTAGACACCCAGACACCCACTGATTATCACAGTCATTTAGAATCAAATTTAATCAATGAGGGATTTAACATTCCTCTCTGAAAGCAGCTCTAACGTCAAAATTAATTGAAATGTAATTTGTCCACGACTATTTGATAATTTCAATACTTTACGTGTGTTTCTTCAAGTGTAATAACTTACATTATTCACCCGTGGATAATGGGTGTGAAATATGAAAAGGTTACAAATGGTTATTCATTCGAACAACACAATCTATTAAATGAAAATTTTCACCGCGGTTAGGATTCGAACCAATGTCTAGAACTCTTCGGATCGCTTTACTAAAGTTAGAGCCGTAAACCAACAGAGGCTATGAAGATATATTTGATATAGTCAAAGGCGCTCTTATCGTGTAAAGTTCACTAACCATAAGTATAAAATCAGAAAACACAGAGGTTACCCAAATTTGAGATTACACTGGTTGACGAATTATACTGGAAGTTTTTTTGACGTTTATAATGACAGAATATATTTTTTCTACTCCTGTTTTATAATATACTTATTAAAAGACTAAAATCTGTATCATAATGAAATTCATTATGATACAGATTTTCATTATGATACATATTTTTAAGCCAATAGGAATGCGACATTCGCACAATATTTAGTATATAGCCATGGATACCTGGTTGACATTTCTGAAATTAATTATATTAGGTCTGTTCCCTGCAATGAAAGTGTAGCACTGAGCTATACGATTTTATATATTTTAATTATGTTTTAATGCTTCTTGCAGTTTACAAATGCAATATACATGGACAGTCCCAAATTTAGTAATTTTACACGTATTTTTTCGCAGATAGATCTGAATTCTTCAAAATTATATAGCTCAGTGCTACACTTTTATTGCAGGCGAACTGACATATTAAGTGACACTTAATTTGATAGCTGTCAAATAATTTTGATTTTCAAAAGTAACTATATTTAAAATTGATTTAACTAATAGTTATTGATTAAATAATTTTTATTAACCGAATAGAAAAAATATTGTATGCCACTTTCATGTAATGGCCATTAATACACTCGCATATTATATACGAAACTCGCCTGCGGCTCGTTTCGTATCCTACAATATGCTCGTGTCTTAATGGCTATCATTACATGTTCGTTGCATAAAATACTATTTTTTGACAATCAAATTTTTATTTGTTCACATGATAATTCTGATTCATTTCAGCTACCAGCTTAGATGTTTTCTAAATACCTTGGACCATTATGATTAATGTTTATATTAAAAACGCAAAACGCAATTATTATATACTATGGCAGGTTGATTGTAAGTTGCTTGTTCTTGATTTAGAGATTCTTGGATTGTCTTCTATGTTTTGCAAGTACTTATGATGAAGACGAAAATTGATGTTGTTGGAAATAAACACGTTTGGTGTGGAATTTTCTTACCGAATACCACACACCACAAGGTCAAATTAAATCCGGAGATCCTCGTCTTCAACTCGCGATTAATTTCAAAATATTCATGAGCCCGAAAAAATTTCCGGAAATAATTTGACCTCTAGGGGTATTACTTGTGAAAATTTTGTTATATTTTCCTATGACTTTTTAAAATTTAATTTAAGAGTTTTTGCCCCACAAGGAATATTTAAATTTAAGTGAGCTTTAAATAAGTCACTTTCAATGATAATGTCCATTTAAACTTTTTTACCAAAGTTCGACAACTTGGCTGTTCTTTCGACGTAGATGTTGCCATCTTTTAACAAACTGTAACTTACAAAGGTCACAGAATGTGTTCAATTCTTCAATAAAAAGGGTTAAAATTGGCAATTTCATAATACAACAAAAAAAAATTATTTTTTTGTTTTAATTATAAATAGCGTACGCCAATGTATAATAAAAATAAAAACCGTACAAGACTTTTATCTGAAACAACTACTAAAACTACCTGTCATCAGCATCCTGACCAACCAAAATACTCTCTTATCAATGAAAAAATAAGTAGTAAGCAGACAGATAATAAAAAAATCTTACCTCTAAACCCCACAATCTGGTCTCGATATCTTTCGAATTCCATTGCTCTTAAGCACGTGCCACTATTACCGATAACATGAAAAATAAGAAGCACTTCGATTGCAACACCGAGAGGTCGATAAAAACTATACCTACTAACAAAATATTCTCAATAAATAATTGAAAATTTACAGTTTGAAAAATTGAACAAAATTACTTATACTTAAATAAACTTAAAATAAAAAAAAATTACATCACGACGTTTATCACAATTTGTTACGGAATAAGAAGTATTCTTAAAAATATAGTCTCTTTGGATGTCTGAATCAGACTGATTTTGTAGGTTCTCAGAGAAGCTGGACCAAAGGTAACCCTTCAACTAATTTGCATGATAGAAAAGGGTTATGCGATTTTGGTTGCAAAGAGTGGGGAATACGTTGAATCATTTGTTCAATAAGGATAGTCGTCAGCAGGTAAAATAGAGCAATTGGATGTAAAGGGTTTAAAGGGGTGGGGAAGAGCTTTCCTGTTGATTGGCTAAGAAACTAAGATTTAGAATTTAGTCGTTAGTTGTTTGCTGGGTAGAAAGTAAAAAATATATATCCGTTAAGAAGTTAAGAAGCTGGTTCATGTAGACGCGAATCAAGAATAAATTATTAATGAGAAATCCGAAATAAAATCTAATAACTATAACTAAACAAAAATGGGACAAATGCAAAAGTAATAAAAAACGCATTCTATGAAAAAATCTCCCAACTATTCCAAAATACCCCTTTGTATACACACGCTTCCAAGATGGATTATGGAGTAGGCGCCACCGTTAATGCACCTACCGAGGCTATTAAAATCAGATTACCCCCCATTGCGAGCGTCTTCACTGGTGAAGTATATGAAATTTTTGCGAGTAATCTGGATTCCAAGCAATTTTTTATAATTATTGACTCTCTAAGCTCCATTGATAGTATCCAGCACGTTTATCCCACAAACTTCCTGGTACAAATAAATAAAAATGAGCTTCTCATGTGGGTATCGTTTGACTTCGGAATTACCGGAAACGAATAAACGGACACAGAAGCAAGGGAAGCCATCCAGAACCTTAATTCACTCACAGTTTCAAAAGTTTCTGTTTTGATTGCAAAAAACTTCCTTTCTGGACTGAGACTAAGCTCCGCAGAATAAAGAAATACGTGAGCCCCTGGTGATCATTCCGATGAAAAGAGAGCAAACGATCTTATCACGCCTTAGAATTGGACATACAAGATTCGCTTATAACTATCTTATGTCCCATTCCACGGCTCCAATGTGAGACAGCTGCAATCAGCCTCTGACAGTACTAGTACTATTGGAATGTGAAAAGTTCCAGCTATATAGACAAACTCATAACATCTTCTATCAAATAGGAGAGGCACCTGGTGGGAACTGCGATATGCATTCAAATATCAAATAAAACTTGACGATCTACTTTTATAACTTTATTTTACAATTAACAAATGATGTAATTTGTTGGAGGTAAATATCATGTTTCACTCCTGAAACTAATGTTAATCTGTTGTATATTCTTGCGCGTTTTCCATTGGCATGCACTAAGTTGACACCAAGTTCGAGCGTGCTCTACACCGATATTTTGCACTGAGTGCAAGGTCAATGGAACACAGAAAAGTTGTCAGTTCACAACATCATTAATATAGTTTTGAATTTTTGAAGCAGATGTTCGTTTTTTAATAATTAGTTCTTCTAATTCGGTATCATATCCGAAGATAACGATGATAATAATAAAAAGGCTGCTGCTTTTCTTCCGAATTCGCACCGTTCATCATTCGCCGCCATTTTGCACTCTTGCACTATACTCAAAACTACCTCCTGAGCAGGTGCCGAAAAAATTGCACTCAGTGCACATTTGCTTGCACTAGTTTTCCAATGGAATATGAAACGCTGGTGCAGTGCAGCCAATGGAACACAAACTTTGCACTCAGTTCAGTTTCAGTGCACCCTAGTTTTGCCAATGGAAAACGCTAATAGGGATTGATGCACATTATACAGGGTGTAACAAAAAGGCAGGTCATAAATCATACCACATATTCTGGGGCTAAAAATAACTCGATCCAACCCAAGTTATCCTAGTACAAATGTGCATGCGAAAAAAATTACAACCCTTTGAAGTTAACAAATAATGAAAATTGATTTTTTCAAATATTTCGACAGCTGTTCGACATATTATAATAAAGTGGCATTTTCATGATAAGAGCATTGGAAAAAAATTTAAGAATTATTGCACCTCGTTAAAAATTTATGGGAGTTGAGATACCCTAAGCCCCCCCCAAAATTGTGTACGTTACAATTAAATGCTTATTGTGGCACCATTATTCAAACAGATTATATTTGAAACTTTTTTGCCCCTTAGTACTTTTTACAATTATCAGTTTTTATCGAGATACGGCCTATTTTTCATTATGCTTCAAAAATTTCGAGTAACAAAAATTAAAGTCAATGAGTTTTTAAGTTCTTCGAGGGAGGGTCCCAAATTTTTTATTGACTTCTATTTATTTACAAATGTATAGTTTTTATTAGATATTCGAAGTGGTCCCCATTTTTTTGAAATTACAGTCGGTACCGTTTTACTAACGAAAACCGAATATTCTGGAAAAGCAATGGCTTCTCACATTTGTATACTAGGGTATCTGGGGTTGGATCGAGTTATTTTTAGCAATATGTGGTATATTTATGACCTGCCTTTTTGTTACACCCTGTATATATGCATAACAAAAAAAGTCCAAGTCCACATAATATAATCAACATTTTTCCTTCGTCACTGGTTTCAGAAGACCTGTAAGTAACACAGAAAGTAATGAGGGTTCCATATAAGTTGTATTTTTCTGCACTTTTAGGTAAATTGAATCAAATTAATTGTTCTCTTTTATTCGATACCACTTTTACCATGATTCAACCATGCAAATTAGGTTTTTCCATACTCTTCAATGTAGTTGTTCATGCTTTTCTTTAGTATAACAAATTTGATGTTCCCACAATATGAAAGGCTTCAGTTTTGCTGGGCCACCACCAGTATCCGTAATTCTACAAGATGGGACCAGCTATTTTAGTTTGCAATTCGAATAGACAGTATCACTTATAAAATTTTAGTTTGTGGTTAAATGTAGAGATGTCACTATTATCGCATATTAAACGTTTCCTTTACTGAGATTGATGTATTTGTGCGATATCAAGGCGCAAATACGCCGAATCCGGTCTATAATTGATATCGTGCTTTGGAAATGCAAACAAAAATGTCCTTCGTGACATGGAGCTAGGGAAGTTGTTGTTTTTTAGTGAACGGTCTTTGTTCTTTGTTCTTTGATTTTCAAACACTCCGTAAGGCGTTATAATTGTATTAAGATATTATCTTTTACTTTGACATCTATAAAAAAGTAAAATCCCGCATGCGTCAAAAAATGTATGAGATCGGACTGCCTGGGCACACTTTCATGTTGCGTGAATTTTCGCTTGATTGGATATAATATTTCATGTGGGAGCGTTGGTCGAATCCTACTGACTGCGCCATAGTCTTTATAATAAAACGACGAATTGGAAAATGAATTTTCGTTTTTGGATTCGTATCAGTCCAAGCTCCGGTACAAAAATATTTGTCTTGGCACTTATATATATATATTTATAATTCAGGTCCTACGTTTATATTTGTAATAAAAGTTATAACAAATAATTCTTGGAGTTTTTTGTTCCTGGCCTATACAGTTTTGTTTCGAGTCCCTTCTTTAGTTAAATATTAACGCTAATATGACGAAAACTATAATTTACACTCTCGAAATTAATTTGAAAACTCAATTGAAGTTTTGAAACCCGATTCATATCTCATTGTTATTGTAATGTTGTTTTAATTATAAATAGCTTGATAAATCATCAGAATTTTTTTAACGTACGTATAAATACCCATCAAAAAGATTTTAAATGCGTTTTTCTTATTTATTGTTGGGAATTTCCTTACTTAATTAACTATGAAAATTAGGTAACAGATGCTGATGATCTAGGAAGACAAACGTTTTAAAACCCCTCTCAAACAATATCTATTGGAAACAAGAATCGTCACTGTAAATCATACAGGGTGTGTACAGAAAATATCATGACTAACCCATGTTTAAGGTGACCCTGTTAAATAACTTTTTAAAGCATAAGTACAATTTACAACCTTACGGTGCATTATGGCGATTTCAAACAAAAGCTCATTTTAATGAAAGATAAGTTTTTGAATTCAATATGACAAAAAATTGAACTAAATTCATCCGTTGCGCTTCTCACTATGAACCCTGTTTGAAACGCGAGCTGGTATGGTTCATTCAATAGCCTTTTTGGTGTGCATCAACACATTACGTCGAAAGAATTGGAAAAAAGGGCAGGTCTGTGATTAATCCTAATTCAAATATCACAATAATGAGCCGTTCAAATGTATTACAAACGTCAACCATAGTCATTGACTCACCAAAATTTGGTTGGTTGATGTTTAGATTAGGCGCAAGCGCGACCTATCAATCGGGAGAAATTACAACATTTAAAATAGGATGCAAACGTACCTTTTCTACTGTACCACTTGTCAGGTCTGTATTTTGTTATTTACGGTCAATTATTATTTATGTGAATATGAATCTTATTGTTATATTCATTTGAATAATACAAAAATATGCCTAAATACACGGAAAAACATCAGCATTTTGTAAGTTCTCAAGTATTTTTAGTTAGAAATAGGAGCTGGTAACTATTAATTTCATAGCCCTTTCGAATTTTGCTGAATGCGATCCTGATGATTTCATTTATCAAATTTAAGGTTAGATATATGTGTCAAAATAGCAAATAAAATAAACGACATACCGAAAACCCGGTTATACGTCACAAACGATGACGCAAACCAAAAAAGCTGTTGAATAAACCATAGTAAGCAATAGCAGGGTTATACAATGTACAGGGTTTCTCATTTTATTTTTCGCCCACATATTTTCATTAATTTTGTGAATACAAAAAAATATTTCAAATAACTGTTCAGTTATAATAATAATTTGTTATTATTTTATCTGTACCGACTAAAAATGTAACAACAAACTGAATTTTGTATACAGGGAGTGCCCAATAAAATGCATCTTCAATATTTCGAATAAGACATCCTGTATTTTTTTATAGTTTTGAGTAGCCCTGCATTTCCTGATTACAAATATACAACACTGTGAATAATTCGTTTTTTTCGCACCTGCAAAATAGTTTTTCCTTCTGTGGAATTTTCCAACGTCATTTGAAAAAACTTTCATACAACCGCTTATAGAAAACCTTGATTGTTTTTTATAAAAACAGATAAATAACGGAATGATCGCCATTAATTATTGTAGGGCGTATTCAAATTACCTCCCGAGAACTATTAAAACTCTTCTAGATAAAGACGACATGTTTCTCGGATAATTAGTTGATAAAAAGCGACTCGTTTTCCCATAACTTCCATCATTATCAGAAAATATGTAAAAATATGAAAAGGGAACTTACTGATAAAACTCAACGGACGGATAATGAAACGACATGCTTTAAATATACAACGAATTTTTACACGTGTACCTTCCACAATCCGAACGATAATAATGTTCGAATTGTTGGTACTCTTAGTATTTACCTACGCTGTTATTTCCTTTATTGTTCATGCTTGGCATAAATTTCATTTAATTTTCCATGTTCTCGATAGATAATATGCATATATGTCAAGAAGGCTGACGAATAAATACCTACTTTTAAGCCCATCTGTTACTATAACATTAAAAAAAAGGTTAAAGACTTGTAGATTGCCATTCGCATATTTTTGAATACTGAATACTAAAACTATATAAACATTAGCTTGCTGGTATGCAACCGATACTGAATCCAACTTCTCTAAGATATCGGTATTATGACTTTCATTACATTCCAGATATTTTTTGGTTAATCATTTAACCCACTTAATTTGAAAATAATCTAAACAAAGCTGAATAGAATGATGCAAAAAGAACACAGCAACTGTAAGCTATACAGGCACGCTAAGCTGAGTGGGGTTGACAAACGGTATACAGACGGCTTAAAAGCAAAAGGAGGAACTGCGATTGGAGTGTTCGGGCCAGAAACCAAACACTCTAAAGGCTTGGAAAAAAACCCAAGTATCTTTCAAGCGAAAATCCACGCCATAAAAAAGTGCGCCCAGTTCAATATTGATATAGAAGTCAAAGCACTGAGCTCTTGTGTAATCAATACCAAAATGGTGTGCGAATGCCTAGACAAACTCAATGAACTAGGTGAAAACAATATAGGGACACACTGGAATAAAGGGAAATTAAATAACAGATGACCTAGCAAAGAAGGAGACTGAAATACCTTTCTGGGGGCCTGAACCCTTTTGCGGAATGTAATAGCCGAGAATAAAAACGTCTGATCATTAGGAAGATCTAGTAGAGCTTATACAATCAAAGATTCTTCTGGTTGACTACAACCTGTTGAGATGAATGTATAAGTCAAAGTAAAACTGCACTAAGAGTTTTAACAGGGTTCCTAACGGGACATTATCGCCTCAATGGGCACCTGTACAAGCTCAAAATAGTGAAGGAAGAAGAATGTAAATTTTGTGGTATGGAAAAAGAACCTCCATCCACATACTTTCCAACTGCACAGCACTTCAGAATCCTAGAGGACAGCACTTGGAAGACTCCTGAATAGAAAGGGAACATTTACCTAAGCTGAAGCCTGCAGATATCCTAGAATTCCTCCGGGAAATAGGACTAAGAAAGCTATCAGTTTCTGAGACTCTCCTCAGAAAATAAGTAGAAGTAGGAGGGCACAATAGATATTTTAGGTCTCACGAATGTCACCCCAAAAATACATACATACATACATAGGGTTGACAGACGAAGTCATGTGTCACCTATAAAAGGAAACTGCAAAGCATATCCGATGGCAGTGTGGCTGTCCGGCGAATTAGCGGTTTTTTATACTAGGCAATAAGCCACCGAGATATTCAGTGACTTAACAGTTCGTTCTTCACCCAAAAATATGCACTTCTGCACCCCTCAAGGCACGACCCAGTGTGAAATGTAATATAATTAAATTGTGTTATTGTACGTTACACCTTTTAATTGTGGAAATTAACTTGAAAAAATGCCTTATCTTTCGACAAGAAACAATTTCTGCGCCCCTTCGTTCAGTAATTAGTTGGTAATGATATATTTTTCAATATTAAATAAAATGTTTTTGTGTAATACTGAAAAGTAAAGAAAAATGCTCTTAGAGATAAAATTAATGAGCCTAATCGTACCAACCAAGTAGTTATTTTTTAGACGTCACTGGAAATTATGTTTGCCGAGAAAAATGCTATCTATTTATTACGTTGGCAGTCTATGCACGGTAAACATTAGATAATAAATTTCAGGAAACGAGTTAAAGAAATGGTAGTCATCCACAATTTACGTATTTATATTTTTCCTTCTACACTTTTAGTGTTGTATGTACATTCACTGATGCCTAAAATATCCTATTGTGTCCCCTTTATTGTACTTTTTTCCTGAAGGAAGTCTCAGAGTATATGCACAGGCAGTGGAGGATAGTTCATAAGCGCTGAAGTGCTGCAGAGCTCCCATAAAATCTTCTAGTTAACTGGAATATTTCCTTTCACCAAATTTTAAATCTATAACATATTTTGTAAGGCATTAGCACTAACATTATGATAAGAAAACTGCGATCCCAAGCTTTACTAACAAACCAAACCAAAATCGTAAGGTCGAATCCTCAGTGGAATTAAGAACCTATTTCGCGCAATCGTTGAAATTTTATATAGCTGGTCCATACGAACGTGCTCTGCGAGCTCTTTCAAACACCCGTGCTGCACACTTCTCCCACTTGGCGGCCAAGCCGTGATTTTAACGGGATAGTTAGTCTGGCAGATAGTGGCATATAATCCATCGTAGCGGGATAATAATAGAGTATAGAGCTTCTGCTTCTGTGTATTGTTGACGGAATTGTGGATGTAACAAAAAAATGTTTTACATTGTTTTCACTTGTTACTTTTTGGTTGCAATAAAGCTGGGACAAAAATTATGGTCACGCCCTATAATGCACTTTGAAAAAATGTGTGCAGATCATCAAGCTCTCCCGTCTCATTGAGTAGATGCACTTAATAAATAAAAAACTTTGCTTTACACAGTAGATGTTTTAATTTTTGTGCCTGTCTACCTGACTATTAACATTATACCTATTTCTTTCGACTGGTAATGACGAAACAAACTAGAGAAAAGAATAGAAAACTTCTTGTCTAGAGTCTCATCGAACCTAAACCCGCCTTGACAAAAAGAAAGCAGTCGATACTGTAGGCTTGGGAATAGGCTCTGGAGGGGAGCTCGAGGTTAGGTACCTAATTCTAACTTAAATACCCCAAATAAATGGGTCCCTACAGCCCGTAATTTGCTAGAAAAAGTTGAGATAAATAGGATCATTGCTCTACTTCCGAAGCTTTACATGCTTTCTAGAAAGTATTAGATTTGGTACTTGAATATTTTTCACACATTGAATATTTTGAATGATGTAGTTTCTAACGATTGATAGGTCGAGCGTCTGCATAATCTAAATATCAACTAATAAAATTTTTCAAGTTAAAGATTAGAGTTAACGTTTGTAATACATTTAAACGGTTCATGATTGTGATATTTTGATTAGTATTAATCACAGACCTGTTTTGTTTAATTTCTCCTAACGTAATGTGTTAAAAGGACACTAACAATAGATGACGCACACCAAAAAGGTTATTATATGAATTCTATTACAAATACTATTTCAAGATTTGAAATAGACCGTTATATTTTAGTTTACTACGCACCATCCTTGACAAGTGATACACATTCCAATTACTCAACCCAAGGGGTCATTTAACGGCCGAAACACGCAATCAATGCAAAATAAAAATTAGTTCACATGCTTTTTCCGTTTACCTGACCTAACTAAACTATCCTTTGGCCATTTTCTCATGAACGGTCATCAAAAGGAATAGGTAAGAATCTAATTCTTCCTTTGGTCAAAACCATCAAGGGCTAAAAAACTTTTTACCTGCCTACGCTGGACACCCTTTGACCTCTTGCAATTTGATCTAATTTAAATATAACCTGGATTACTTAAAAAGAGGTAGAAAAACCCTTCCTAGGTAGCAGACCTTTGTCCACCGTACTCTATTTTAAGAATAAGGGACCACTGGTCAAATTTTTGATGGACCAGAGCATTTTAAATTGGGTTAACGGATTGCAGAAATAAGTTTTGATATTCAAATTTCCAGTTAGGAATGGAAAACAGTTTGTTAGACTCTATATTTATGTCTATAAGGACTTATAAAAAATAATGTAACCGACGCTGCAAAAACGTTACGAATTGTACCATTTATTAAAATAGTCCATTGGTGTCTTTGGATATAAGACCTTTTCTTCACATATCCCCTACTTGAATTTCTTGAGACCCATAAATGGTTAATCATATCATGTGGGGTTTCCACTAGAATGTTTTACACAAGTACAGAGTTATTCACTATACATTGTGTTTTCAAATGACACAACGTTTGCATGTAGATACCTCTCGGAAAAATGGATAAAATCATGTAATGATTTAGGGGTCTAGTTCATTTACTTTTCGAAATACGGGGTGTTTAAGTTATAAAAACTCAAATGTTTTAATTCAATAGCTTTAAAATGGATAAATAAATTGATTTGACATTTGCCAGGTTGTTTTCAAATTTTAAAGTAAAATATTTTGATGAGGAAACATTAGTTAATTTTTGATCCAGTAGTGTACATTTGGAAAAATATGTCACTTGTCTCCTCCCATTTTTTACGCCACTGGCATTTGCAGCTGTTTTTAGTAAATTTTGTATTTCTCGATGGTTTTCACGTGAAAAACGCATAACCTTTACATATAAAAAAATTTGTAGGTATCAAGATATTTAATGTTAAAGTGAGCCAAAGAAAAAATCTTACGGGGTTATATCTGGTGAACGAGCCGGCCAATGTATTGTACCATTTTTCCCAATGATGTTACATGAATTGAATGCTGCATTAATGAAGGTGGACACCAATTTGAGCATCAACTATAGTTAAAGTGTTATTGTATTCCAATTGTTTTTTGTTTTTAAAATAAACTTTATAAAAGTTAATTTGTCGTTTCTAACTCAAAAAGAGATATCGCCGAATTAGTATAAGAGAGACCTTTAGAGCAGGTTGTCTTATTAACATTTCTAAAAATGATACCACGTGACCTGAAATGTGACATTGTAGCAGAGTAGCTGATTGCTTGAAATGTGTAATACTACCTACAGCTTATAACTGGCAAATTTCAATATTGTAGTTCAAATAGTTTCCGAGATATTTACTGGCCAAAGCCTCGTGGGTCACCCTGTATATATCTATATATTTTTAATAATTTTTTTATAATTAATCTCTTTTTTTATTCCTTATATTCATGTATATACATATTTTTTCTCTTTTTCTCTCATTTTTCATTTATTCCTTTTATTTTTTTTCCATTTTAAAATTTTTGTTTTGTTTTATTTTTTTCAAACTCAAATAGTTTACTTTACAGAATTTCACTTTCTTTACAATTTCATGTTAGTTTCTTTTGTTAATTTATATACCTAATAGTCTTCTCACCTCATTTTTTTTCACATGCTAATATTGTTGTCAGACTAGCAGGCAAAGGTAATATTTTTGCTATCCTTTCATAAAATGTTGATATAGCCGTCGCGTTAATAGTGCTTTCTAGTAAGCAATGTTGTAGTGTACCTGTTTCTCCACATTCACAATTTTCATTTTCTGAAAGGCCTATTTTATATTTTTTCTCAGGTGTTAAACAATGTCCCGATCTTATTCTGGTTAAAGTTCTTATGAACGACCGATCACTTTCTTTATGAAACCATGTCCTATATATCTTCTGTATGTTCCTTGTAGTATATTATTCATTATTTTTTTTAAATTTCTTGGGAAATTAAACCACAATATTTTTAAATTCTTTATTTCAACGTTTCGGTAGCGTTCCAGCTACCGTTGTCAAGAAAAATAAGTAAAAATTGATTTATATTTTACTCTATAGGTACAAACGCCTTGTACTTTTATACGCCTCTTTATTTCTGGTAATGTTTTTGCCAAACATCCGTTAGTTTAATTTTAGCCAGTTGTCGCATATCTGATGTCGGGACTTTGAAATTATAAATCTCGTTTCCTTCTTCTGTGGCCTTTTTCGCTAGCTCGTCTATCTCTTCGTTTTGGGGTATGCCATCATGTCCTCTGATCCAAACTAACTGAATTGCTTTATTTAGGCTTTGGATTTGGTTACTTAATTTTAATATGTGATTTAGTTCGGGTGTTATATTTTCCAGTTTTTCAATTGCACTTCTGAAAATATGACATATTTTGAATTGTGTTCCTAATGCCAATAGTACATCACTATACAGGGTGTTTCATTGGGAAATGGGCATACGGTAAGGGTAGGTAGAGGTCGCCTAGGTGGTTCTAAAAAACCCCCATATGATGGGTCTAGCGCTCTTTATAACCGAGATACAGGGTGTTTTATACATTTATCCTATTTCTTTCGTACCTCATAACTTCCGAGTTACCCTGTATATTATTTTGAGATTTGGTACACGTAATAACCATTACCTAGAGACTCCATCAAAAGCATCTCCAAAAAGATAGTGCAGGTCCAGCTTAATAAAAAATTTCAAAACTCGTCTTTCCTAAAAACAACACCCTGTATATGGATTTTTTTTAAATTGCTCTTTATAATTGGAAAGGGTATAAAAAATCGAATCTACTTATTTCGTTTTTATTTTTCCGCAGACAATTTTACTACCAAAAATTTACCGTCAAAGTTATAATTTATGCACGTTTTGGGGGTTTACAATGGTATCGGAGAGGTTTTTTTTATTTTTTAGCTTGAAATGAAATCCATTTAATGCATCTAGAGAAGCATCCTAGAAATTCAATTGAGTTTGTATGTTTACGAGTACAGACCACTAAAAAATGTGATTACAGGGCCGTACTTAGAACATACTCACTCAGTATGTTTCGAATATTTCGAACACCCTGTATAAGAATATGTATCTGGAAACTATGCACTTCTTCATTTGAATAACAAGAGTAAAATACGAGAAATGAATTTATACTTAAAAAAACGAAGAGATTTTTATTAATTTTATTAATTGACATGAACAGAAAACAAGAAATTTTAACAACATTGTCCAAACGAGTACTTTTAACATTTTTTGAAGTATAAATTCATTTCTCGTATTTTACTCTTGTTATTCTAAATGTAGAAGTGCATAGTTTCCAGATACATATCCTTATACAGGGTGTTCGAGATATTCGAAACATATTGAATGGGTATGTCCTAAGTACGGCTCTGTAATCACATTTTTTAGTGGTCTGTACTCGTAAACATACAAACTCAATTGAATTTCCAGGATGCTTCTCTAGATGCATTAAATGGATTTCATTTCAAGCTAAAAAATAAAAAAAACCTCTCCGATACCATTGTAAACCCCCAAAACGTGCATAAATTATAACTTTGACGGTAAATTTTTGGTAGTAAAATTGTCTGCGGAAAAATAAAAACGAAATAAGTAGATTCGATTTTTCATACCCTTTCCAATTATAAAGAGCAATTTAAAAAAAAACCATATACAGGGTGTTGTTTTTAGGAAAGACGAGTTTTGAAATTTTTTATTAAGCTGGACCTGCACTATCTTTTTGGAGATGCTTTTGATGGAGTCTCTAGGTAATGGTTATTACGTGTACCAAATCTCAAAATAATATACAGGGTAACTCGGAAGTTATGAGGTTCGAAAGAAATAGGATAAATTTATAAAACACCCTGTATCTCGGTTATAAAGAGCGCTAGACCCATCATATGGGGGTTTTTTAGAACTACCTAGGCGACCTCTACCTACCCTTACCGTATGCCCATTTCCCAATGAAACACCCTGTATATTGATCTATCTGTAGGTATATCCGTTTATATTGGAGATAAAGAAATAATGGAAGCTGTAATATTTTGCTTTTTTAACTTTTGTATGTTCTAGAGCACAAAACAATTGTTGATATTTAATTTGTAGGTATTAAAAAAAAATTTTTAATCTATGAAAAATGGGAAAAATTTTTCGAAAATAATTTCTCGAGACAAAAATAATTTTACCTAAATTCGTCTCATTTAATAAACATTAATGCTATCGATACGCAGTTTGTTGCTATATAGATAGATAATAAACGTAATCGTTATGTATTTTTTGGTTGAGCGCGAATTTTAAACTAATGGCCTTTAAAGCAGCAAATACGTTAAAGACAAACTCCCGGGCGTATAAAATTATGTTGCACAAGTTTTATCCCTGGATTCTCGCAATATTTGAATTAGTCAATTATTGACCTAGGTTAATAACAGAAAACATTATTAACTAATAATAGAAAAATTCAACTTTACAGTTGGATATAAAAAGAAATTGACAACTTCAAGGATAAATACAAATGTTTCTCCGATCGTGGGAACACTGTTTTGACCTGTTCTCTATGCGCAAAGATTAACATTCCAGAATAGTGGGCAGATGCTAAGCAAATAGGAAATAACAGTGCGATAATGTTACAAATGGATTATTACAATAAAATGAAACAAAGTAAGGTTTTAATTTTTATATTGATAAAGTTGTTATAAAAAAATAAAAAAAAAACATATAATTTATAAAGATATTCTTGAACAATTAATTGTTGTTAATATTTACATTTATTGTACAGTTAGTACAATTTGTAAATTGCACTGGAGTGCAACGAGAATTTATAGCCGTTGAAGCTGCATGGCTAATTGTTTGATTTATCTCGTTACAACTTCTGTATTTCAATATAAAGATAGAGATCTAAACTTACTTGATTACATCTCGAATGAAATATTTTTTTATTAATTCTTTAAATATAAATTAACGATCGAAGAAAAAATAGTATGTATAATTCGTTGGAAAAGCATATTCCCATAGCTCCTGTCACAGTGGTTTGGGAATATTATGCTTTTCCCACTAATTATACAATATTCTATTTTGTACGGTTATCGAATAAAATATTAATCTTCAGTGACTAGTCAGCACCGTAAAACCTTCCAAAATGACCTCTTCCAGTCAAGTTCCCATCGCCAACAGTGCTGACGATGCAGTGAAAAGCCGAAATCTGACTTCATTGGAAAACATTTTATCCTCTGCAATTAATTCGCAGAATGCTATAACCTGCACGTTCAATATTAATAATTAATTTGTTGATATTTATTGATTAATAAATGTATTTTTTTTCGAGTGTACAGAAAATTGAATTTTCCACACACATTTTAGTGTGGAAAATCAATTCTCCCGCACCGTGTGTAAAAATTTTCCACACCAATATGTCAAATTAATAATAAGCCGGTATTTCATTGTGGTTCGAAAAGCTTCAGTTACCATGTGTAACTAACCAGCTATTTACTTTTAGTTTTATTTGTTTATTGTCAGAAAACTGTCAGTGCATTTCTAAAATTATTTTGCTCGTGAATAAGTGAATCCTCACGATCGTAGAAAAACTATTGTACCTAATACTTGCGGAAAATGTTTTTCCACACTCGGCTGCTTCGGTGAACGGCAGACTCGTGCAGAAAAATTCATTTTCCGCACTTGTTGGGTAAATAGCTATTTCACGGTGGGTAGTAGAAATCAGAATCTACATCAAAATTAAAACAGAAGTAGTCGATTATTCCCAAGGGAGTTTCCATTATGGAGAACGTTTTTCATGCTAAAAAAAGATAACTTTGAATTTATTTAATGACATTTAAATTGAACGTTCCATTTGTACAATTTTAGAAGGAATATTACTTTCGCTTCCATTTACAGTTTTTGTGATTGCGGTAGTACCTAGTGGTACGACATAACACTCAGCGACCGTCGTTGATTTTCAACCAGCAGGACGCTTTATTGTCGTGATATCCACACCAGCATCCGCCAGTAATGTAGCTGAAGATCTTCGTAAGCAGTAACCAGTATAACATGCAGCACCAGAAAATTTTAAATACGAAGCTATTATACTCGGAATTTTTTCCATGGTATTCTTGCGAACTACATTTTCCTTCTTTGTAGTACAAAAAAGGCGCTTATGTTTGACGTGGGGAAGACGAAGGGACAGGTATTTTCGAAACAATTCAAGCATATTTCTCACAAAGGTAGGTGGAATCTTAGTTTTAGAATGGTTTTAGTGTTTGGAATTTTTATAATCAAGGAAGAGCATACATCCTCAATATCATCTACTGTTAAATTGACTAGCTCATCAGTTCGACAAGCTCTGCCAATCCCCAGAATTAATCCAACATATGAAAAATCAAAATACTTAATAATTGAAATAACTAACAATAAAAGTAATCCTGCCTTAATCATTAAGAATTCTTTGTCATCTGCACTTGATAGAAAATCCTTTGTTAATATTTCCGATTTTTCGGTTGATATTCGTCACCGGTTCTTTTCAAAAATGCGATCAGCTTGGGGAATTTGCTTATATATATGTTGTCGTAAATTATCAAGCATGACTTAATCATAGAATATTGCGCTTATAATGTAGAAGACTTGTAATTCTTTGCATTTTCACTGAAGTATGCCAACAAAACATTCCCGCTATATACATTTTTCTAGATGCACCACTTTTATTGAACCGATTGTAGGCAATATCGTATTAAGATCTTGACTTCGTAGGCAGCAAATTGCTTATTGCAATATTTGTAGCCTCCACAATCTCTTGTGACTCACAATTATTCATATAGTGCACTAAACAAACTTTAAAATAAACCAAATTAGCACCTTAATTTATCAATTCTTCCTGTTTGTATATTATAACTAGGTACTAAATAAATGCACAGATCTGAATACAATAATTCTTGTGCTATTTACTTCATAATGACAAAATATGTGTTTTTAAGTCAATGAGATCGTGGAAAAAATAGTTTATACCATTTGGGAGAGATACTATTTTGTCCCCGGTGCATGGGCTTCGCCCTCGGTCTTCAAATTGCACCTCTGCCAAAATAACGCATTTCTCTCCCTTATAGTATAATGTACTATTTATGTTAACTTATAAGTTCTTTTCCGCACGCTAGTAGAAAAATTTCATAGTTTTATTCTGAAAATTGTTTTTAAATTGACATAAATCGTAATTAGAAAAATTGTCTTCAATTTAAAATACCCACAATGTATTATTATATTCGATTGGGACACCCAAAAATTGCAACAATGGAAAAACGATACAGTCTATTCATTTATTATACCGGTGTAATATTCAAGAACCTTCGTCCGATTTTCAACGAGTCACAATTCACGATAAGCCGTCATCTTTTATAAATATGCAACAGAGTCTGTTTCTCTGTGCATTTCGTTAAAAAACTGGATAATAAACTTGATGACAAACAGTATCTCATTAGCAAGTCCATTGTTTCCTGAACGTATCCTAATTAAAAATTAAAATTAAAACCATATCTTATTGAATAAATAAACACACCGAGCTCCTTGGCATTGCCTCAACTACCTGATCTTTAATCTTTTGACCCGAGATGTTCATCTTTAAATAATGGAGCAGGAGACAGAACTTGACGAAAATTACACACAAAGATTTTTTACGTTTCCTTTGTGTTGTTTGTCTTTGAATATGGATGTTTTTTTTATTAATTGTGCCGGAATGATTTTTTAAAGGATAATAGTACACAGTTCCTGTCCGATGACAGTTTTAAAAATTATAGCGGAAAACCATAAACATCCTTTTGATATATAAAAATGGTAATTTAGTGATTAAGTCTAGCCCGTTTTATATTTTCGAATAAAGGGTTGTTCATAGCATTGCTTGATAAATAAAAACATGAATAATAGCGATTAGAATAATATACTTTGTCCAAGACTGATTGGTATCTACAAAAATACTTTTTTTTGGGCAATTAGTCATGGAATATAGTTATTGTATTGAATCAAATAATTATAAAATATATATACTAGTAGTAGTATCACAAAAATTCATTTGCAATAAAACAGTAATGCAATACAATTCTATACTAGTTATTTACGTAACTAGTTATGAAAAGTGCGATATTGTTCAATGAGCGTAATATTTGCCAAAACGAGCGCTAGCGAGTTTTGCAAATTACGCGAGTTGAAAAATATGGCTCTCTTCATAACGTGTTTACGTACAAAGTTTTATCTAATTCCGCGCTTTTATAATATTTAATAAAATTTTCAATTAGAATGATAATTTTTTACTAAATATAGTAACCAATCAAATTACTTAATTTTAAGTCATGTGTCAAATTTCATCCAATCACCTCTGGATTACAGCGATAATACCCTACATGTCGTGTTTTCAGTTTGGTTAAACGTCAAACTGATTAAAACTAATGAATATTGTGTATTTAAAATTATTAAACGTCAGATTGACAATCAATTTTTTGATATCTACAAAGTAAAAAATTATCTTATCGAATACTCCTCGGGCCTTGATAAATACTCAAAATTTTGTCATAGAGAATCCTTCAAGCGAGTTGCTCAAGGATAATAGCCCTCGGCCTGCGGCCTTGGGCTATTATCAAGCAACACGCTTTCAGCATTCTCTATGACAAAATTATTTCGGTATTATCAAGACCCTAGGGGTATTACTATTGAAAATATTAAGGTAGAATCAAAGTGTTACTATGGAAACAGTCAGAAACAGTTATGTAAAGTCTTAAAGTACGTTTCTTTCTCTTATTGTTTTTTAAGTTTCATTTCGAACAAGAAATGTTGATCCTACTGTTTCAGTGATGAATGCATTGCTATGCACACTAGGTTATTCAAGAAGGGGAAGGAAATATACTCATTAGATTAGCTCTTCTCCTTCTTGAATCACTTGATATACGTGTTACAAAGTATTGGATATTTTTCAAAAATGGGAAAGGTGAATGCATTCAATACTTAGTAGCTCGCGCATATCTAGTTAATGTCCAATGATTTTATTCCCTTCCCCTTCTTGAATATATTAATGTTCATTACAAAAGATATTTTTTAAGGGAAAGGGATAATGTAATGATTATATTTTCTTTCCCTTTTTCTCACAGTTGAACACATTCACCAAAACGACATGGTCATTTTGAATTCAATGTAAATGTTAGTTGCATCCACATTACCCAAACTAGTAGGCAAATGTGCAAATTTACCGGAAAATATGTACAAATGCCGCAATACCTACCTTTAGCGTAACACATATACTGATTAGGAAAAGTCTATTCGAGACATACGATTTACGCAAGTACGACAAAATCTGAGGAAAACTATTTGAAAGAGAGAGAAGAATGTCTGTGTGAAGTCAGTGGTGAGCATGTGTTCAGTTCCAGCTACCAATTTGATATGAAAGCAGCGTTGCTAGCTTAGAATGTTTGGTACTTCTAAGGAATAAATAACTTATTTTGCATTTGACTTTTAACACTGCATAACGCCGCATTTAGTGGGAGAAAATCGAGATTAATAATATTATTAACTTTTGAAAAATAATTGAAATCAACAAAAATAAAAATAAAATAATTTAGCTCAAGGGAAAATTTGGACAAATTACAATCTGCAATAAATAAAATCTTATATATTACTTTCTATTAAACAATTATTGTTATTTAACATTGTTGTCGACAAAAATTGGGAATAACTTTTACAGATAGGTACATTTGGCAACAGAGGTTAAAATAGAAGAGCACTGAACACACGACCACTACGCACAATTATTATTTTTTCTCTTTCAAATAGTTTTTCTGATATTTTTCTTTTCGTACTTGTGTAAATCGTGTAGCAAATTATTATTTTCGGCACTAAATCAACACTAATTGAAAAAAAATCTCAGAATTTATTGTTTTGCTCTGAATTAGCAATGCTGTTATTTTATCGGCATTCGCTAGTTTGTTATCACCTTTTGTAAACAATCTGAATTTTCGTTTCGAGCCCTAAAGGGGCTTGCTGACAAAGCTGACAAAAAAAGTCACAGACAGCTCAAGCATTTGAATTTATTCTGCCGATATGAACTCTTAGATGTCAATTATTAATTATAGTTACATATTGGAAAAAGGTAGAAAATGAGCAGGATTCCAATGGCAACTGGTTAATTTTGGACAAGCCTGGACACCCTCTTTTTTATTAATTCCAGCAATTGAGTCTCATTGTCTCATCTTCACTATCGGAGCTTGAGTCACTATTATTATTATTCATTATTATAGTCTCTACAAATCTTTTGGAGGTAACCATAACTGCAGTCAAAATACATTTTCTTTTTAAACATTTTCGCTGCTCGTCCATTCCTTAAATCAATTCAAAATCCAAGGAAATGTTCAGGCAAAGATTTGAATGACTGAATTTCCAATTTGATTTGTCAACAACTGAAAAACGTAACCTTGAAATATGCTTGAAATAACAAACTCCATCACCGTTCAAAAACCTAGAGCGAGCTTAGTACACCGAAGTGAATTTTTACACCCATTCCTTGAAGTAATTTTGATACCAACAGCCAGCTTCTCGAACTGGATTGTCTTTAACATAATTGCTGCTTGAAATTACCTATCAAGATAAAAATGGCGTAAACAGACAGTGAGCGCTTTGGTGTATAAGTAAAACTCTTACACTCAAGGTATTGTGTTGTGAGGTTAGGTGAAATAGTGTAGGTACCTATAATGTCAATTATTTTTTATTTCTGTCTTAAATTCTGCTAATAGTGGAAAAAATTGTATATACACCACGGTGGTGAAGACATTTATAAGCCTCGCACTTTATACTACTCGGGGAAAAGCCACTCGCGAAATAATTTTGATTCTCGGTCAAAAATAATAGCTTTCACCACCTTGGAGCATAATATTCTATTTTTCTATTCTATAATACAAAATCACGATTCTACTCCTTCTTTTAAAATTGGAAATTGAAGTACTATTATTAACTTGCGGAAGTTTATATAGGTACATTTTTTTCATAAAAATATTTATCCTTTAAGACATTGTTGAAAAACGGTTATCGTTTTATTTATTTACAACAACACAAATTACTCCGTCCAGTTGATAAAAAAATATACATGACAATGGCAAAATGTAACATATGTTCGTAAGTATAAGAACAGCTGATCGAGATGAATCCACGACGACGATCAAGGTAGGTGAGGAGCGAGCGATCGGCAGATGTTTTCGGTATTTTTTTGGGGCAGACGGCACGCGTTCTCTCCACACACCTATATCTTTATTACCAACTGTTTTCTCATTCAGTAATAAGTTACGAAGATTTTTATTTGATTTTTCAATCGGTATTCTTGAACCGATTGGAAATGTCACAGCTCACTGTGCTGCAATGTGTTCTATTTAAATTCCTCGATGCCGTAAAAAATAACGATAATGAACTTAACACGAAAAATTCAAGTTTGGGATTCTATTTTTGCGAATAGTACATTTACACCAATGTGGTGTATAATCATTAACCGAGCAGCAAAATTATTTCGCGAGTGGCTTTGCCCCGCATAAATGTCTCTACACAACAGCATCCACGAACACATCACAAGAAGCGTTTACCCCATCTTCTGATTAATAAGTACACTGTCTGTTTTCGCTTCTTGCCTAAGCTATAGATTAAGAACGTACTACTTATGTCAGTCTTCTTTTGATTGAGCATTGAGCGCGAATTTTAAACTAATGGCATTTTTATTCAAATAATCTTATCTCGATAGGCAGTTTAAACCAGCAAATATGCTGACGACTATCTGCTGTAACACAACAGTTTTTGTCGAACTACTAACCCTTTGGATATGTTCATTACTGATAAAGACATTTAACTTCTCAGTTTGCTGAAATAAACTGACAACTTTACAGCTATTAGTGGAAAAATATCGTTTTATATTCATACATATATCAGGCTCGTTGGCAATAGTCGCCATTGAAAGCAGTTTACACTACCATTGATAGGAGCGAGGTTGAATGGACTCAAGAAGTCAAATATCTAGGTCTAAGTAATTTTATCTACTCAGATAATAAATCGGGATTTAGAGGCTATATCTGTCTATTCAACTAATCATGAAATTAATGCTAAGACATTGCTCTTACATTTCCAAAGCCATGGTCCAAGAAAATTTGAAACTATAGTATATTTTTATCATATTGATAGCTGAAGACCTCATTATAAATTCGAAAACGTGTTTGAAACACTTCAGGGTGATTCAAAGAATTAAACAGAATTGTAAGCACTTCTTCATGTGAATAATTGTGTTCAGTTAACAGCTTGCGCTAGATTCTTCCTGTATAGTGAACCGCAGGTAGCGAAGACATTAGGACCTAAAGACATACGGAACCAGCCAAACGTTACACCCATGCTCAATTTCTTAAAAGATGGGATGAAATCAAAGGATATATTGCTGGGATCACCTTGGGGGATCCTGGAAAGCTGGCACCGAAGAAATACCTGGTGATAACCAAGAAAAACCTACGTTTAACAGTAGGTTTTTCTGACTGGCCACTGTCAACTAAGGAAACACTTCCATACTAAGGAGCTAGGGGACACACTTTTATGCAGGATGTGTGAACAGGAAGATGAAACTGTCAGGCGAGTCTTATGCGAGTGTCCGGAGTTATCCTCAATAAGAGAGTGTGTGTTCGGTGAGTCTTGGCCAACCCCTGCCGATATAAAGGAGATGTCTCCTAGAGACCTGGGAAAGGCAGGATGGACGATGACCTAGAAGAACAACTCCTCGGGAGGATGTACAATGGGTCATATGTGGCCTACACTCACCCTCCCTACTCTGCAGATACAGATTATAGTTGGCATAATAGTTATAAGAAATCGACCATTGAAAAATGTAAATTGGTGCAGAAATTTAAAAATATTTCTTGATTGTAGCTAATAGTATATTATGCAATGAGCACCAAATGATGCCCATATCGCACGAGTATGAAATTTGCAGCACGAGCCGAAGGCAAGTGGTGCAATTCATACGATTCGTAGGCGAGTCCTGGAAGTCTGTGAGTTAAAAAAAAAACATTTTCGGGCGTGTTGCGTACAATATTAGTTTTTTTGGCAATCGTGTAGAATAACGAATAAATATAATAAATAACAAAGAACATGCAAACTTCTGACAACTAATTGCATATGAACTGTCAGCCGTTATTTCGTGGCTATGGTAACGACGTTATTCTTTCCGGCCTAGGCTAAAAAGTACTCACTTTACTAGGACTAGGCCGGAAAATGATACTTTCTCAAAGAAAAAGCGTCCAGGAAGTGGATACATCCCGGGCGGTTACCGAAAAAAAATTCACTTAACAGCGTCAGTTTCAAGCGCTATAAGCTCTACAAGTAGCTTTTGGATAGGGGTGAATTAGGTTAGTTGGAAGTACATCCAACACAGCGAAGTTTTTGGACAGCCTGTATATTATGAAAGGTATTTTTGACAATGTTATTGAAGTTAATAAAGCTGGGGTACTTAAGTATAAGAGTAAAATAATAAAGCTAGATAATGAAATTGACAATTGAAGTTGAAAATAATACAATCAAATACTTCTTATTTGTAAGTTAAATAAAATTGGAAATGTTTGTAGTATTTTAAGCTCTATTTAGCAAATTCAACTCATTTTATCAAATAGACAGTTTGTATCTTGAAATACGAGTGTCTTGAAACAAACTCCATCAGGTGGTCGACACCAGAAGAGGTAAAGGGGGGTCAAGTAGCGACTGTTAAACGTAATTAATATTTAAAATATTATTAGCGCACGAGCAAAACCATCTAAACAACAAAGACTCGAGTCGTACAGTCGTTCCGTGCAGGTGACATTCAAGATAATCTAAATGCGGGTAGGGGAGTGATAAGGCAATGCACCTACAATTTTTTTAATCGAGAAACAGAAATGTAAAACAGGATGTCCTTCCTTTTCAGATAATTTCGATAAAGGGTTGATCATCTTTTTTTTAATATTCAGGGTCACTAACTTACCGGTCAGAATTATATCTTTGGAGCAGTTTCACGTATCGACAACATCTGGTGGCAGATCTATTCTTCTAACCAATTTTGACGCTTTTATAAGTCTATGGTTAATCTTGTATATTTAGTAGTTTAATAAATTACCGGAGAAACTTCTTTGGAAATAAAAATTCCGAATGATATAATTGTGATAAAAAATTTAATATATAATTTGAATTTATTTAGCAACAAAAGTAAATGCACCCTCCTTTATATAAACGAAAGCCTAAAAAAACGAAATTCAGTTAGAAATAAAAGATGGTAAGATGAAGAAAGTGTTGGACAATGGTTAATTTTCTAATCAATCATACTTTACGAATTTTAATCCACGAAAGTTCTTACAGATTAAGCAAATGTTTGTCTTCCTGCATTTCGAATACCTTCCCTATCTAATACTTGTAAAATAAAACCCGCTGGAGAAGCTTTTATAGTTCACACTGTATGAAGAATTTTTTTATTGTTGTGGTGATTAATCAGGGTTCCAAAGAAGGCGTGACAAGACCCCTCCTTGTGGACATCCCTTCACGACCAGTCCTCTCATGGTGATGTCTTCTACATTGATACTTAATGCTCTACTGGAGAGCATCTTGAGTATCCATTCTCCTACTCCCATGAGTATATTCCTGGATACTTTGCTAGGTTTTTATTGGAAAAGCTGTTTAATCAAACGCTCCCTCGATATCTATTAATATACCCAAGGTCGATTCTTTATTGTCCAGGGATCTTTCGATTCTCCTCACCTCTTGGTGAAGGGCGTGAAGGGTCCATCCTTCCTGGTTTGGGTATAAATACCATCTCGTACTTCTCTCCACTTACCGGGAATATACCTTAGAACCGAAAAGGCTTTGAATATCCAACCAGGTGTGGCATAAGAATTCTCCTTTGAAGTAAGGATGGTTTTAGACCATCAGGTCCTAGTGACTTGAAAAGGAAATAGCCGGATATGACCCACCTTATCTTTTCCTTATCAATTACTGCACTCGTATTGTGAAGGTGTTGCTGGTACTTCTGTCCATTTTGTTATTCCAGATAAGATAGAACCTTGGAAGTGAGTTTGAATAAGAATCTCAGCACTCTCTTGGAGGTTGGCGGCTTTGTCTGCATTTTCACTGGTCAAGATGCCGATACTCTTATGGTGGTCGTTTGAGAGAACCTTCTGTAGCCTAGAAACTTGTGATAAGTCTTCAACTGCCTCACCATAGGTTATCCAAGCATATCTTTGCTTCCGTCTGTAGATTCTATCCAAACATGTTTAGTGAGCATTAATAATGTTGACATATGATAATTTTCTTAAGAATGTTACCTTGGTTGATCCAATACTAATGCTTTAACAAATTTTTTTTTCATTCACGACCGAAAGTATGTACTTGCTGCTTCTGTTGGGAATAAAAAAATTAGTAGGTATGTTACATTACAAGGGCTGAAAGTTTGAGATTTCTGCACTGTGCGTTGTTGTCGACTTCGCCTCGGGCATTATGGCTCGCAGTTTAGGGCTCCCAAACTTTCCCGTGTGGTATATACTATTTTTCTTTATTTTCGACTAGTACGTAATTGCTGCTTCTGCTGGGATTCAGAAAGTCCAATATTTATGCTTTGGTAGGAAAAATAAATAAATAAAAATAGTATACACCACACAGCAGAAAGTTTGAGAGCCCTGAACTGCGCGCCAGTACAGGAATCTCAAACTGTCTGCTCTTGCACGTCCGCTAATAAACCATCTCCGATTAACGGTAAAAAGACATTTTTATTTCACCAGTTATTTACTTCTGTAATTAGGATTATGAAGACGATCATTATATCATGATGTTATTGAGCGAGGTGTAGCCGAGTCTGATAGCTCTACGTGTGCCATGATGATTGTTTATGACTAGTATTACAAACAAAATTTTATCTGACGGCATTTTAATCCAATCAATGAAGTGAACTTTTCCATGATATCTAAAAAATGCTAGGATCGACAAAAAACTTTTTGAAAATTGTTAAAAAAGTTGTTGATTGATCGATAATACAAGTTCTGCTGTTAGCCGTAATTATTTAGAGAAATACTCAATCAATTTTCACCAAATAGGCAAGGGTTTTTTTCGTTGCTCATCACGATTGAAGCAAAAAAAGCCAACTGTTTATATGTATTTTAAATTTTGACAATTCAAAAACTGCACATCACTTTTGAATTTAGCAACATAAAATGCATAATAACATGCAAATATTTTAAATTTTCGATTTTTTTGTTAATTTTACAGCTAGCTTCAAGAGAAAGGTTTGAAGTAACTAATACTATTTGACACTTTCCTCTAAATAAGAAAGAAAGGTACAAAGGTTTCAATAAATGTTCAATCCCAAATACATATCGAAATAATACAACAGTTGTTTAGGAAAAGAATTCTAAGAGGAAGAACATTAAAGTAAAAGCAACGAAATGATCAATACAAACATTAATGTAATAAGTTGAAACAATGCTGCATTCATTACAACACCAAAAAAATAGGATATTACATAAAAAGAGTTGTAAGTTGCTTATTACATGCGAATACAAAAGTTGGTGATTCTATGAGCATGTGTAATAAGCTTACAACTCTAGTTGTTTACAATACTTTTTCTACGAATTCTAATTACTTGTCTTTAAAACAAACGTACATCCACACTAACATAGTGACAGCGAGTCTTTTAATTATTAAACGTCAAAACAACCTCTACTAACTCGTTTCCATGGTTACACCAAACCATTGACTGACAAGGCTTGGGTGATAAGTTGATGTTTTTCTAGAACTGGAGCGTAATTTTTTTTTTCTACATTCATGCAAAAAACAACACTTTTGTGCACCACATTTAATGGAAAAAGTGGTACTTTATTGCACTAGTGCAATAAAATATTTTATTGCACTCATCTGTCATGCTTGTGTCAGTTTTGTGATGATTAATGACAAACATAAACATTTAAATTAAATAAAAATCCAGAGCAAGTGTCTGATCCTGCTTTAATACAACAATAATATATGTATATCTTACTACTTAGTCTCAACGAGTTATTATTTCAAAAATCTTTAATTATTTGAAATTTAAATGGTCAAGGCGAAAACCAGCTATGATTGAGTACTGACAAGGTGGAGGCCATAAAGATACAAAAAAGAAGAACGAGTTGAGTTTTATTAGGTTAGATTAGCTTCTTGACATATTTATGTTCTAATTTTCCAGTTTTTGCATTGAATTTAGAAAAAATATTGTATGCAACTCTTGCAAAACGTGTTTTTTGCACTTGACGTGTTGTCCAACTCGGCCTAAAGACCTCGTTGGACAATTTCACGTCGCGTGCAAAAAACACTCACTTTTTGCACTTGTTGCATAAATAACTATTTCTACTCCTGTTTTATAATATACTTATTAAAAGACTAAAATCTGTATCATAATGAAATTCATTATGATACAGATTTTCATTATGATACAGATTTTTAAGCCAATAGGAATGCGACATTCGCACAATATTTAGTATATAGCCATGGATACCTGGTTGACATTTCTGAAATTAATCATATTAGGTATGTTCCCTGCAATAAAAGTGTAGCACTGAGCTATACGATTTTATTTATTTTAATTATGTTTTAATGCTTCTTGCAGTTTACAAATGCAATATACATAGATATTCCCAAATTTAGTAATTTTGTACGTATTTTTTCACAGATAGACCTGAATTCTTCAAAATTATATAGCTCAGTGCTACACTTTTATTGCAGGCGAACTGACATATTAAGTGACACTTAATTTGATAGCTGTCAAATAATTTTGATTTTCAAAAGTAACTATATTTAAAATTGATTTAACTAATAATTATTGATTAAATAATTTTCACTAACCGGAGTAGAAAAAATATTGTATGCCACTTTCATGTAATGGCCATTAATACACTCGCATATTATATACGAAACTCGCCTGCGGCTCGTTTCGTATCCTACAATATGCTCGTGTCTTAATGGCTATCATTACATGTTCGTTGCATAAAATACTATTATCTACAACTCTCATGTAACGAATACGATTTGACACTATTTTTAGTGTCATAATGACGTATATTACCGCACTAGTGCGGTAATGATAATCTAGAAACATATTAATACCAGAATTAAATATTAAAAATAACACTGGAAGCTGCATTTTCAATTTCCGAAAGGAGATTGTCTTCGCTTGAACTCATTTTTATAGATTTTTGTTCATTCAAATTTGAAAATTTGATGACATAACTAATTTATTTTATTTCCACATCCTTGTTTGTCTTTGATGATATGGCCACAAAATATGATACACAGTACCTTATGTTTGCAGTCAATATTATTAAAAATAGGGTGGATTGGAATTTTTAATTTTATAATATAGGTACTGTTGATAATACTAATCAACAGTTGTAGATAAAATTTTGTACGTAACACGTGTGATAGGAATTATTAACGCAATTATGTAATTACACGACTCGGCCTACGGCCTCGTCTTGCAAACTTCACATGCGTGCGTTAATAATGTCCATATCCCACTAATTACGTAAATAACTATTATTACGTGCTAGTCATTACGTGTCAGTATCCGTAATGATCTATTTACTTAGTAACCAAATAGTAGGTAATAGGAAATTTATTAGTGTGAGAGTAGAAAAAACATGTTTTTCTATGACTGTTGAGAAATGGACCCTTTTTAGGTAACATTTTTGTTGAGTAACTGGATGCATTACACAAAACAAGCCACGCCCCGTGTGTAATGAACCATTACACACGACTATCTGGCCAATCACCGTCAAAGAATGCCATTACACACGACTATGTTCGGTGTAATGTTTGAATCAGACTCGCCATGGAATGTCATAATTTTACTTTGACAGTACCTACCTATACCTACCGAAGGTGATTTAGAGCTGATTTTTTATTAGAATGGATACAGAAAATGAAAACGAATTCAACTGCTCAAATTTCACCATTAATATTGTAAGCAATAAATAAATTTTCATTGTACTTTCCAAAATGGAATTGTTTGACATATAGCATTAAGTTCATTCAATAATATATTCTCTAAATATCTCGTTCGTTTGGATTGATAGGTAAACACTCAGTCATAGAAAAAGTATAGTATTCTACTTTCGTGTAATGGCTATTACTCACTCGAATGATTACGACGTTCGCCTGCGGCTCACGTCGCAAACTTCATTCTCATGAGTAATAGCCATCATTACACGCTCGTTGAATAATATACTATTAATTGATAATTGACAAGGAAGCCAGAAACAATGGGAAATTTACTTAGAAATGAAAAATACATGAAAAAACGAGGATTTATATAAACTTTATGCCGGGTTCGAAGACGAAAAGAAACTAACAGATATATATTCAGATGGAAGTTGAAACTAGGTGGGGTATATAGTAATTTTAAGGGTAGATATGGGCTCGATAAAGTGTGTAGAATGAATATTATTTTAGACGAACCAACCAATAATTTAATAATTTTCTATTTAAATGAAACTAAACAAAAAGTATACCAAATAAATTAATTTAGGTACATCGGCCAGTTTTAGTCTCACGATGATCACCGATGCGATAAAAAGTGAAAATAAAGGGAAAGGTGGACAAAATTCGCAAATAAAGGATTTTATCGATCAACGTTATCGCCCCATTTCCTGTTCACGAAAGCCATTTTCCATTTTCATTTCATTCCGAGAAGCGGAGACTAATTTTACAGAGAAAACAGATCGATTCTGCTTTCTACTGGTCTCTCAGATCGAGTAAGGGAAGTTGATGGGGGGCTATAACCGTTACGTTCAGGGTTGAGGATTAATAATTATATCGTAAAAAAAGTTTGCGAGACAGACTGGCTCACTTTATAGTTTTACGTGAGGTTTTATTTCTGTAATTTACTTAAACAAGATGACTTTATAAGTAAGTAAATGTTTATTAATAAAAAAAACACACATTATGTTCTAATTTCTTAACAAAATAGTACACGAGCCCACGTGCCCTGCCAAGCAGGGAGCAACGGAGGTCATGATAAGGCCAGAACCTTCCTGTAGAATTACTAAATGCATAAGTAGATGTATAAGCAGCCAGGCGTTGCGCTGGTGGTATGAAACCCCAGGACAAAAGCAAGCTAAATTATTTTACAAAGGCACTTCGGCCAGACCGTCACACGACCTACTATGTCAAAGTAGAGAAACGACGAGGATGATAGTGGAAGTGCTGACCGGACATTATGGGCTGGGGAAACATATGCACACAATTGGCATGACAGATGACAGCCTATGCAGGATCTGCCAGGAAGAAGAAGAACCCGCAGAGCACATGCTTTGTGAGTGCGATGGCCTAGCAAGAGTGCGGTTTCACCTATTCGGAGAAGAAAAACCGAAGGCAGAGAGCTACGCAAAGGAGGCAGTAACCAGGCTGTTAAGTCGAATAAAAAGAATAAAGCTGGATATGGAGCTCTAAATATAGGGAGGACCACAATAGATTTGCAAAGGTCGCAGTGGGATAGGACGAGAAGCCAATCCAATTCTAATCTAATCTAATCTACGTGCTTGGACCTATTCAATCTATACTAAAATGGCATGGTGATAATTCAGAGCTTCTTGTCTTGAATATAAAAAATCATTTGCATTTCAAACTTATAATAAAATATAAATAATTAGGATTTCTCCTGAAAAATCAGAACAAAAGCTTAATAGTTGTTGTTAACACAAGATTTAAAGTTTTTAACTAAGAAATAGTCAAATTATTCAAAATGCATTGGAATTAATTTTTTGAAAATCAAATATTCATGTTACTACTCGAAAACGATTTTGTTCCCGAGCGATAGGCGATAGACTGGCAACTCTTGAGCTAAGTTTATTTTCAAGTAAAATTTTCTTCTAAAAGGACACATCTAAAGATTTGTTTTCACTTGATGGAGCTCTTCTGCGCCCCGATTTGGAATTTTGTAGACGATATTCTTCTGAATGTCCATAATGTTTTCCTGTGAACTAGTTTTTGGCTAATCTTATTTTTTATTCAAAATATAAATTTTTTAGGTCGGATCTATTCTGTTTCGCCGATTACTTTATAGATATTTCTTTCATATTTTCAGAACCCAGTGCTAACTCAGTGACCAGTTTACATATATTAGGATTTTCAAGTGAGAGATACTCAGCTATTGTTTGAGGTATTTTATAGAAGAAATGAATGCCGCAGGACTGTACCGTACATGTCCCTTTTCTATGATATATCGCAAAAAATATCAAAATGATTTAAATGATGACTTTTTGAAATGCCAAAATTTTGTAATAGGTAGAAACCAAAAAAAAAGGCTGTATTTCTTATCATTCTCAATATAACACGAAATATTCATTGGAAATAGAAACGTGATCTTGTTTAGAAATTTCAATAATTTTTCTAAACCCATTACCGACATTTTCCCACTCTGATAATCTCTCTGTGGTTCAACCTTTAGAAGAAACGAATGTGTGTATCCAATAAGATAGCGTCTCGACGGAGACGCCTGGTTACTATGGAAACGAGCAAACTACACGATGATGGACACAGGAAGGAAATCGATTTTGTATTCAACTGCCCATTTTAGATTTGTTTGTATTCTGCTAATACTCGTATCGTATATCTCTTTTCGACGGATGATTGTATACTTAGATTTCTACACTTTGTGTATATACAGTTTGTTCAAATATTACTGAATATTGAAATCAACCGGAGCACTTTTAAAAATTTAATTCAATTCAAATTAAAATTTTTTTCAGTAATTCAAATGAGAATATCACGTTTTCAGGATAAAAATAAGTTGAGTTTGAGAATTTTTGTAGACAGGGAATCAATAAAAAATAATCACTTTCTCACTTCTTAAAAATCAGAAAACCTGCTACAAAACAAGACTAGACAAGATGATTAGAATTAAGCAACAAGAAGGAATAGAATACCATTAACAGACTGAATACAAGTCAATGGTACACAAACGTCTTAGAAGGAACAGGGATATCAGTGTACGATCCAGGAACCAAACACGCTAGGGAAAAACCCAAGTAACTTTCAAGCGGAAATTGTAGCTATAAGAAAGAGCGCCCAGTTAAAAATTGTTGAAGGAAACAGAGGACAAAGGATTATCATAATGACAGATAGTCAAGCAGCCATTAAAGCACTGAGCTCTTGTGTAATCAGTTCCAAAATGGAGAGGGAGTGCCTAGACAAACTCAATGAATTAAGCGAGAACAATATAGTCACCTCAATGTGACTTAAGGGACACACTGGAAGGAAAAGAAATGGCAGATGAGGTAGCAAAGAGGGGATCCAGTGATAAAACGTCATGAGTTAGCACGTCTGAATAAATGAAACTGTTTACAGCTAAATAACTTGAGAGCCGCTGGTCCAAATATAGACATCCTATATATTTTTGCAAAGAAGAATTTAAGAAGGTCAAAAAACTGAGGTTTTTTGCTCGAGAGAATAAAAAATGCCAAGAATTTCTCGACGAAAGAGTGTATTTATCTCGTCAGGTCTCGGAGATTTATTCGAGAGAAAATACCTCGTGTAAATCCATAGTTTTGGTCGATTTGAAGAGTAACAAGCCGTTTTCCATAAAGCCGAAATCGATTTGTGTAATGATGAGTCTTCGTCCTTCGCCAGCAGACGCTTTTAAACCCGTTGAAAACTTGTCTACGGCTTTTTATTTCAACATATTGCCACACCTTTGAGACATTATGGCCTTGATTTAGCCAAGTCTCATCTTAATAATAAATTTTTATTCCTTCAAGGTGAAATTCTCGGATCTTTCACGAGAAATTTCTCCGCAATACGACAACTTTTTTTCTTTCTTTAAGGAGGCTTTTGGCTTTTCCTACTTGTTTTCATGTATTTGAGTTTCATTCTACTGTATGTTCGCAATAAATCTCGCGTTATTATCCCTTCTTATTTGCGACTTTACGCCAATGAATGCAGATAGCGCAAGTGATAGGTATATCTCTGGCTATTTTACGGCAACATTAATATACTTTTTTCTGATAAGCGCAAAATGACTGCGTTTCCATGAACATATTTAAATAATAATTAAATATTTCAATAACTTTTATTGACGGTTTTAAATATTTTTTAATATTTGAAAAATAAGTATGCGAATAAAATACCTTGTTTTATTCGATATTTTATGACCATTTGTTTAAATATGAGTCATTGAAACAAAACAGATACTATAATAGTATTTTATGCAACGAACATGTAATGATAGCCATTAAGACACGAGCATATTGTAGGATACGAAACGAGCCGCAGGCGAGTTTCGTATATAATATGCGAGTGTATTAATGGCCATTACATGAAAGTAGCATACAATATTTTTTCTACTCTGGTTAATAAAAATTATTTAATCAATATTTATTAGTTAAATCAATTTTAAATATAGTTATTTTGAAAATCAAAATTATTTGACAGCTATCAAATTAAGTGTCACTTAATATGTCTGTTCGCCTGCAATAAAAGTGTAGCAATGAGCTATATAATTTTGAAGAATTCAGGTCTATCTGTGAAAAAATACGTATAAAATTACTAAATTTGGGAATATCTATGTATATTGCATTTGTAAACTGCAAGAAGCATTAAAACATAATTAAAATAAATAAAATCGTATAGCTCAGTGCTACACTTTTATTGCAGGCCACAGACCTGATATAATTAATTTCAGAAATGTCAACCAGGTATCCATGGCTATATACTAAATATTGTGCGAATGTCGCATTCCTATTGGCTTAAAAATCTGTATCATAATGAAAATCTGTATCATAATGAATTCCATTATGATACAGATTTTAGTCTTTTAATAAGTATATTATAAAACAGGAGTAGAAAATAGTATATTCTTCAACGAGTACAGAATGATGGCTATTATTCACGCGGATGAAGCTGCTGCCTGCGCTCGCTCGTTTTGGAATCATCACTCACAATATTTCGTTACATAGGTGACTAGAAATGGGGGGTACAATATGAAATAAACTATTAAATCTGCGTATTTTGTTAAGGAAATTTGTTTCTGAAATATATCGTATCGATAAAATATCGAAATTTTTAGTATTGACACTTTTCATAACGATATTTTCTAATAATAAGTATTAACAATATATTTATACCGGTACGTTGTAAACTTTTCATTTTCAGTGCGCATGCGTTCGCATCAGCCATTTTTTTCGTACTATTATTTGTAAACAAGCGTGTTAAAGTGCCCGCGTACTAAAACTTAAAATTAATAAATACTATTATAAATGTATTTGTGATTTAAAAAAGTAAAAAAATTAAAGTAGTAAGTGTCAGGAATCAATAGAGCAGTTTTTCTATAGACTATAATTATGTTGTCTGTACGAAAAGGTACAACAAAACGGTGTTGTTATGGAGTATGCAAAAGTGATACACGTTAATAGAACCAGAATTAAAGTTCTTTGGTACATCATCAGAGGGAAACGGTTGCCAAATTTGAGGATAATTAGGAACAGTTTGATTTTGAGTTACGGGTTGATTCGCATCACGCTTCTTCAGAATATCAAGCCATTTTCCTTTGTCAACATTTGGATCGACAGAAATATTATTTCTTATACTAATTTTTACCTTGAAAATAATATTTATTATTCAACATACTTATTTTTTATTGAATACATCTTTGATTTAATTAATTATAAGATATAACTAATAATAATTATTGAATTTTTCGTGTAGTAGTAATAAATACCAGTATTTATAATTTCAAAGTGCACCAATAAAAAAAAATAGCGTAAAGTATTCGTGGATAACTGGTCTCTAAAACACTTGTCTATTTTGCTCGAAAAATCGCGCGTGTTTTAAAGACCCTAATATCCACTTATACTTTAATATACTAATGTACCTACAACAACCTACTGCAGAAATTTTGAGGTTAGTAATACCAAATCGATTTTGCCGAGTCTTTATATCATATTACTGCAACGATGAATTCATTGAATTCATCAATAATGGTGTTCAATAAAAACTTTCCATTCTACACTCGCATTTTTTAGTTGACTTTTATTTAATAAAGAAATCAAGGGTCCTGGACAAAGTATATGGCCAAAATTGACTCAGGTGACTTCACGCAGCGTGAATAATGGCTGATCATGAACTGCTCGTTTAACAATATACTATTAATTAATTTTAACGAGAATTCTGATAATAATAGAATGTGATTGCATGGCTAACGAGAGTGAAATATTTTTCATTATTCACGGGTGTGAAGAATTTATATTATTATGCAGCTAAAATATATAAAAATAATGTGTGCGTTATTATTTATTCGTGGAGAAAAAGTATAACATTTCTATGGTAAAATTTCCAGCATTTTCCCAGTTAAGTTTGTTTTCCGATTAACGCATTTACATTTTCTAAGAATTTGTTTCCAACAATTTTTTTATTCGACTATATAGAGTTCTAAACCACCAACAATGTCATTGTCGTAAAAAGACAACCCTTGTAGGTAAGTGAAAAAAAAACAAATTATCTTTTTTCATTGTTCGAGAACACCTTATGAAACCAAATCATGAAAGAGCTAAGGTGTTGTAGTCGATACCATCGATAATAAAATTGCTGGGTAGACGGCAGATGTGAGAAGATAAAAGTCTAATTGGGCACGTGCCTTCTGTACCATCATCATTCCGAAGCCCAGCAGCTTCCTCCGGTTTTAACGATTACAATAGTAGAGGAGCCTACTAACTTATTTGAGTATGAAGTCTATTCTGTAACCAATTTTTTAAAATTTAAATTTTAAAAATAAGTTTTTAACGGGCAACTAAAAATTTTTTGTTGAAATACTATTCTGTAAGTATACATATCATTATTATTTATTTCAAAGGGTACTTACCCTTAAAATTTTAAGTAGAATTTTATGCAACAGTGCTTGAGGAGCTATTGAACATTTAATAGCTAAGTTAGTTAGTTAGTTGCAACTGGCTACTGTCCAAGTCGATCGACGACAAGGAAATAGCTGTAAATACTTTTTTCTACACCCACATGTATATTGTCCATTTTTTGCACAGTTTACAGAATGGAAATGTAGGCCATATCAGTTAACTGAACGTATATATTCATATTTACATCCTAGAACGTATATGAAATCCACCAATCAGCATTCGCGTTTAGTATTCGTCAACTCCCCTTCTTTGAATTTCAAAGAAATGTCAAAATAACTTATCGAAAAAAAGGCTTCCCTAGAAGCACTGGATCAAGAATATTTATTAACAATAATAAACATAAATAAAATAATCCGTATAAATTAACAACACATACTGAAAACAGAATAAAATGGGTATTTAAAAGGACTTTTGATAGACGTCAGCTTTTATAAAATTTTGTAATTCATGTGACGTTATAGATATCCGTAAAAAACATTCCTCGGTGGTTAAATTGTTAGCGTTTTAGGTTCTTGCGCGTTAGGTACAGGGTTCGATTCCCACTCACGAAATTTTTTTTTTTTAATTTTATTTCTAAATAATTATTCCGCTTGATATTGATTGGTAAAATTATGAAAATTGTTAAAAATTTTGAGATTGAAGTTATATTACAGTCGAAATTACAGTTTATTAAAATGTTTATTTTCTAGATTTTTCAAGTGGGTCGTAGAAAAAATATACTGTTCGACTCGTGTGGATTGTCCATATCGCACTCGAACGATTGAGCACTCCGCCTACGGCGTCGTGCTCAAACTTCGTCCTCGTGCGATATGGCCATCATATCCACACTAGTTGCACAAACTACTATTCTGCTTATAGAGGGAGCATTCAATAATGCTTCTCCAATATCTATAACAAGGTGAATGGCTCAGTTGCCAGGACTGGATTGGAACGCAGAAGCAGCTGAGTGCGATGGCAAGGGTGCGGTTTCGCTTACTCGGAAAAGAAAAACCGGCGGTATCCAGGCTAATAAGTCTAATAAAAAGAATAAAGGTATTGAGCTCTCAATAGAGGGAGGACCAAAATAGATCTGCAAATGTCGCAGTGGGATAGGACAAAGAGCCACTCCAATTCTAATCTAATCTAGTTAGTTGCACGCTTCTAGTCAATTATTAAAAATAGCTATTAAGATAAAAGTTATTAGTAAATTCATATTATTTTATCATTGAAAAATATGATATTGCAAACAATAGTTTCTTCCAGAAATTTTAAGATATTATTTAAAAAAAGGGATTATTTTGTGGTCTTTTTAACAAAGTTTCTTCAAAGTAATAATTTTTTCTTTATTACTGATCACACTTCTTGAAATTTTTATATAGGTTCTCCTAGGACTAGAGTATCCAAAGAAAGGATTTCTTTAAAAAGGACCTAGTGGAAAGACTGTTGAGCTTCTGGTCTCTTCACATAAATGGCACAATCAAGAGCACAAAAAGCCTAAAGAAACGTATTTTTCCGTTGTTTTGACAAAAATATTATAAAAAAAATCGGAAAGGTTTTGTACAAAAACCGATAATTACTAAGCAACATGATAATTTTAAATATTAGATAAAAATACATTATCAAGAAACTATATAAGGACCAATAACTTTCGCTAAACACAGTGTCAGCCCCTTTACTAAGAAAAAATATTAATTTAGTGCGTGTATAGGTAGTATTGTACGAAGTAAAAAAACGCTGACAGCTGGTGGCTGGACTTCTAATTCTGTCGGCATCAGACACCCGCCGGTGTTGATGCTGCAACTACGGGCGATTTTCTATATCTTTATTATACTAAAGTTTAGTCTCATGATCATTTTATTTTTAGTCCACTTTCCAGAATTTTTTCGACAAGCTGTAGATACAATCACCAATTTCCTATTGGCCACCTATTCTTTTGTTAAATATTGGTACTTTCGGTATTTTATTTTTAATGATGGTCGTACCTTTGGTAGATATCTGATTTTTGAAAATTGTTAAAAGTTGCCAACTTTAACACTACAAATCCAGAACTGGGAGAAAGTAGCAAGGCAATATTGAAACATAAATACCGTAACTGAAGGTGTGAGACAAAGGAAAAAGTAATTTGGGAAGCAGGTATAAATAGATCTTGACTTATATTATCATAATATACATCAATGTCTAGCAGTTGCAGATGAAATATTAGTAATATTATCGAGGAATAAGAAATATTAAAAACAAAGCGGGGAAAAATGCCTCTATAATCTATATTAATGAGCTGAGAATAAATTATATGGAATGGACAGAAAGGGAATTATCCAAAACCTAAAACACGAGAAACAACAGAAGGAAAGATAAATAAATTTGAAGAAATAGAGAGTAGTTACCTTGAAATAATAATTACAAGAAAATATTAATTATTAAGAAGCAAAAAAATATCAAGAAGCGCAAAAATCAAGATTTACAAAAATGTAATAAGGCCTATAGTTACATATACGTCAGAACAAGAAATGCTACAAATATGGGAAAGAAAAAGAAAAAATTTGGAAAAAAATAGAATTTTGATGAGAAGAACAAACAAAAACCTATTATTGGAATGATAAAATCTGAAAAACTAAGATGGTTAAGACATATAGAAAGAATGGGAACAGGAAGGTTGCTGAATGTATTGATCTATTGATCAATAGGAGGAAGGTAAAGACGACCCAGAACAAAATGGAAAACGGAGGTTGAAGAGGATCTACAAAGACTTAAAAGTCTGGAAAGGTAAGACAAAGGATAAGGTGAGATGATTGGGTTAGGTTAGGTGTTTGTTGAGTGGGTCTATAAGGCACTCCACTGCGACTCGCAAGAGTCTATTGTGGCTCACACTTATTCATATTTCACCAAACAAATTAGCTTCTTAACAAAGCCGATTAGTTTATTTGATGAATGATATTTCAGGTCCGAGGCAGACACAAATTATGTGCAAGTCTGATCTTCCGACAGTCCAAGCTTTAGCACTATGTTTCAGATGACAAAAGCCTGTTAAAGGGTCTGCTAGACAACGTAGGTCATGCCTGCTATAGTCTAACATTAGTTTGGAGACATTCTTCGAAGGATGTACAAAATCTTTTTAATGAACCGATCCTGGTAAATTGTGGTAGAGGTCTAAAGCTCTTCTCTCTATCCATTAAGTGATTCTTTAGCAAAGCATATTGCGATGCCAATAGTAGGCTCTGGTCCTTCTTTTCAATAGAGTCGTCCTTTTCGTTTCCATCCATGTCAGAATTGCCAGGGATGCAGACCATCAATACTACTTGATTGAATTCTCCTATTGAAGAGAGTCTTTTTTGGCAGCCTAAAACCAATTTCGACTTTACGCGGTGAGAGCTAAGTGCTTTCAAAGCCGCTTGGCTATTCGAGAAATTTTTGTTGTTCTATGTATGAGATTGGCTTGCTCCAAAGTCTCCACACATAGAACAATGGCGTAAATTTCCGCCTTGCATAGGATCCTAGAGAGGTTGATATTGCTGTTCTAGGTCTGCGCCGGTATACACCTGCACCAGAGCCTGAGGGTGCTTTTTGAGCAGTAAGGCTCAAGGTGAGATGGAGGCAGTTAAGTGGTAACTTTTTGGTAATTGTTAGTTACGTCCTACAAACCAGTGTCAAAATGCGTTATTTACAATATGGGGAGGAGAAATATTGAATTTAACAAGTTTACTGAAAAAATTATGAAAATCGTACCAAAAATAATTGGTTTGTGTCTATTTAAAATTTACATTGAATGAAGCGAAGTGAAAAGTGTATAGTAAATAATTTAAAACAGTGTAATTTACATTAGAAGTCTTTTACTAAATTAAATATTCCTTTCAAATGACACTAAGTATTTAAATTTCTACAACTCTTTGTTTCATAAATAACTATTAAAAGGAAGTAGTTGACGGGTAGTCGCTAAAATAATCATCCTCGATATGGGAACTAGAGTTAATGGAGGTCGGATAAGATAAGTAATTTTCGGAGTTGTTTTTTTACTTAATTCATCTAAATTATACGATGATGATCAAGCACGAATAAACAGGCAAGTGGTTACTGGTAACTAACCATCGAACAGGGCATTGTCGTCGGGCGGATGTTAAGTGGGTGTCCGTTTCAAAGTAGAGGAAGGAAGTGTGAGAGTGCCCGATCATGTTCTTCGACCGACACCGGAGAGGAGAGGACGAAGAGATGTTCCATCGAAGGCTTGACTGAGCTAATTACATTGTTCCTTGTTTTTACTTTACTTTTGATGATTCCTTCAGTTGTTTATTTATTTGAGAATGCAGTGGCGGGTAAATAATAATTCCTACTACTACTTAATAGCAAAGAAATGATAAAATTTGAATGAAATATAAGGATTCAAGTCTCGGATACATAAATTTATCTCGAACACAAAAAACAATCTTGGTAACTGTCTCGGTGTTGGTCTCGCTCGAACTACTTGGAATCTAAGACAAATTTTGCTCATCAGTAAATGAATTCCCGGTATACTTTGGTTCCTTCTATTTCCATTTTTAAAACTTCTCGCGAGTTCATCAGCCTGTTCATTTCCAGAAATACTGTTATGTCCCGGCACCCACACTAATCTTACTTTAATGTGGTCTGCTAGTTCATTTAGTTCTTTGGCCTTCTTCTACCAGTCTGGATGTTACCTTGCGGCTATTTGAAGATGCAAGGGCTGCCTGGCTGTCAGTTAGTATGTTTATCTTATGAATGTCAGTCCTATGTTTGTTAATTCTGACACATTCTAGCATGGCTTAAATCTCTGCCTGAAATACAGAGGTATGTTCTCCTAGTGTGACAAGTAGCATCTTGTGTTTCTCATTTCACTATACACCCCTGGTTCTGTTCCTTCTCCAGTCTGTGACCGGCCTGTGTACCAGGTCTCTCCTCGGGGAAGCTTCAGTCTGCTTGGGTCTTGCCAATCCTTTCTGTTCCATCCTTGCTTCCCCCATTATCACGATGTGTAATAGAGAAAGGCCAAATAAGACTTCTGCTGCTGTTGGTGAGCTTCTCATGCTTCCTGCAATCCTGCACCTTGCCTAGTCTCATCATTGCATTATATTTTGTGTCGTCTTTGTCCACCAGACCAAAGACGCATAATGTTATTATGGGCTTAACCACTACACTGTATATCCAGTGTATCATTTGCGGACTCAACCCGCATGTTTTCCCACAAGTTGGTCTTACCATCATCAATGTGGTTTCCGATCTTGCTGTTACTTTTTGTTTGGTCCATGTTAATCTCGAGTCAATAATCACCCCGGGATATTTAACATCCATAACCATTGGACTCTCCGTACCTTGAAGGGATAGTGGTCCCAATCCCACTATGTTACTATGTTCAGAACCTGTTGCATGCGCTCTTTGACCGTCGTATTGAATTTGCCTTGTGATATGATGACCAGATCGTCCGCATTTTCTAAGACAGTATGGTGTTCCTTTTTGATTCTCCTTATCAGTCAAGTTTTTTTCACAATAAACGTTTATTGACTCCCGATAAAGAATCACTTTACTGCCTTGGTACATAAATAACTATTAGGTATATGACTAATTTTTTATTATGTTTGTATATAAAAAATTCTTGTGTGCTTGACATGTTGGTAGTGTATTATTATGTTAGTGGTATCCTCTTTGAAGTATTTTTTTAAGAAACTGGTCAATCAGTGTAACTACTGTGGTCAAATTTAAAACTTGCAAAACCAGGTATTATGGGCAATTGAATTGTCAAAATGAGAAGCTTATTTTTCTATAACAAAGCAGATGTATTCACAATATAGATGATCATACTATTGAGACGTAGAATACGGGATATAAATAGGGGTCGATTTTGTAATATATTTTTAATAAAATAAAACGTTCAATAAAAACAAGAAGTCTTAGACAACGTCAAAAATTAACAATATTATTATTTATCTTCACGGGTAATATTTATGTACCAGGGCAGTGAAGTGATTCTTTATCGGACGAGTCTGAAATTATGAGACGAGCGATGCAATGCGAATAACGGGCGAGTCCGATAAAGGCACATTACTGGCGTGGTGCATACAAAATTTTATCGCCAATTGCTCAGAATTCAGAAAACAAAAAACTGAGGTATATTTCATTGCATTTTATTATGACAAAGTAAAGAGCAAATATAGAACAAATCTACTTATTATTTGTTATATTTGAATTGAAGGTAAGGCCTGAAGCATCATAAAAAACAATTCCTGAAGTCAAAGGAGCTCCAACAATAATTTATTGTAAATAAATCGCAAGAAAACTATTATCGAGTCGTAATAGGGAGAAGCGTGACACTGGCAGATAATGATTTTCGAGTAATATCAATGTCAATAGTTATTAGGTACCTGCCGCATATGTCACTTTACCTGCCGCAAATAATTAGTATATTATTCAACGAGCGTGTAATGATAGCTATTACTCATGAGAATGATGTTTGTGAGCCGCAGGCGAAGGTCGTTATCATTCGAGTGAGTAATAGCCATTACACGAAAGTAGAATACTATACTTTTTCTATGACTGAGTGTTCACCATTCAATTCAAACGAACGATATATTTAGAGAATATTTTATTGGAGAAACTTAATGGTTTATGTCAAACCATTCCATTTTAAAAGCCATAATAAAAACTCATTCATTGTTTAAAATATTGATGGTGAAATTTGCGCGATACAGATTTATGTTATTATTATTTGATGTAGTGGAGTTATTATTTTCGATGTTTTCAGACCTCGAATTTGAAGATCAACATCCGCGCAATTGAGTCCACAATTTTTTGTGCCGTATCCATTTTGTTTTTCAGGAAATCGTAGTGCAGTTTAATTCATTTTCACTTTCTGTATCCATTCTAAGAAGAAGTCAGCTTCAAATCACCTTCGATAGGTAGGTATACTGACAAAGTCAAATTATGACATTTCATGGCGAATCTGATTCAAACATTGCACTGAACATAGTCGTGTGTAATGGCATTCTTTGACGGTGATTGGTCAAATAGTCTTGTGTAATGGATCATTACACACGGGACGTGGCTTGTTTTGTGTAATGCATCCAGTTACTCAACAAAAATGTTACATAAAAAAGGATCCATTTTTCAACAGTCTTAGAAAAAATAAAGGAACGTACCTTATTTCTTTACTTCTGGAAATTAAGCTGATGATTGGCGGCTTTACTGACGGTTGGCGATAAAAGTTATTTAAATATAAAAATAATTTTTTTTTAAATTTAAATTTAATGAGTTTTACAACTATAGTTAGGTATTGATACGTATACAACAAAACAGAGATATAACCATATATTTTGTTCTTCTATCAGTAATAAGTGAATTTGGTCAGATTATCTCGAGTCGAGTGATGACGTCAAAATTCGGATTAGACAATTTATATGGTTCATACAACAGCCTTTTTGGTGTGCGTCATCGTTTGTGACGTATATTCGGATTTTGGGTATGTCGTTTATTTTATTTGCCATTTTGACACATATCTAACCCTAAATTTGATAAATAAAATCATCAGGATCGCATTCAGCAAAATTCGACAAGACTATGAAATTAATAGTTACCAGCTTCTTTTTATAGACTGAAAATACTTGAGAACTTTCAAAATGCTAATGTTTTTCCGTGTATCTAGGCATATTTTTGTATTATTCGAATAAATATAACAATAATATTCATATTAACTTTTCATAAATAATAATTGACCGTGAACAACAAAGTACAGACCTGACAAGAACTGTCAGTGGGACAGTAGAAAAAGATGTCAGACACATTGACAATACGAAAGGTATATCTGCATGCCTATTTTAAATAAAGAAATTTCTCCCGATTGATAGGTCGCGCTTACGCTTAATCTGAACATCAACCAATCAAATTTTGGTAAGTCAATGATTAGGATTGACGTTTGTAATAAATTTGAACGGTTCATTATTGAGATATTTTGATTAGGATTAATCAAAGACCTGACTTTTTTTGCATTTCTTTCCACGTAATGTGTTAGAAAGACATTAACAAACGATGACGAACACCAAAAAGGCTGTTGTATGAACCATACATAAAGTAGTGTGTTGTGTTTGTCGAAGTAATTTCTCGACCATCTCCTCCATAAGTTGGCCGATAGTGCATGTCATAGATACAGTTCTCTAATGCCCTTACCTATAGTCCCTACTCAATCTCCGACTTGAAACCACGGAATACTATAACAATCGGAAGGGTCTCTTGTCATAGAACAATAAGTACGCGCAGCTTTTGTGTGCAGTGACAGTCTACCGAAAATAGGATTTCATTTCGACGTTGCCTAGATTGGTAACGTTGTTTTGGTAACTTACCTATGTGTTATTATCAAAATTCTAGTGGTTTTAACAAATTTCCGTTGGCAGCATTTTTATGACTGACCTTGCTAGGGTAGATAGCAACTGAACTATTGGAGGGCTAGTTAATCCTCTTCTGTTAAATGTTCTAAAAATTGTGATGTACAATAGGAAAAATAACGTTTCTGATAATATTTCTTGAGAATCTATACCGAATTCTAAAATTTTCCTCACTATAGAATTCCATAGGATTTGCCACATCTCGAATATACCGTTTTGGCAAGCGAACATCTGGCATTTCCTGAGACCCTGTCTCGAGTCGTACTCAAGCTCGAGACCAACCTCAAGTCCTGACTACAGGTACGGGCATTAGACTTAGGAATGGTGCTCAGGTTTTTAATTGGAATAATAATGGAATTGCTTAAGGAACTTAAGAGAACAGTCCATAAGAGGTGGAGAAGTGCAGCAGTTTGTGGAGGCATGGATGGAGAGGTTTTTCAGGACTATATACGATTAGGTTATCTGGGATTGCGGCAGTGTTTTGCAGGAAGTGAAAGGAGAATCGAGAGAGCTGATGTTTTAAGCGAGGGAGGAAAATTTCCATTTAATGGAGACAAGCTGGTCTTATTCGTACATTTTAATTTTTTATACAATTTTGGGGAACGGGAGTGTGTAATTGTCAATTGTGATTTATTTCATCGTTTACAATTCAGGACTGTTTTTTATTCACGTATACAACATTTTTTATGTGAAAGGTTTCACCATCTGATAGATTTTTTATAACCTACCTACGCATGTCATCTGATGGAGGTTTTTATCAGATTATGATAGAATTAATAAAAATTATATTTACACAATTCCCACTGTTCAAATTTTTGTTACCATTTGAAACCTTTTTCCAAAAAATTCTTAGAACAAAAGTATCCTTTTTGATCCTTTAGATGTCATTTTGACTTTCCACCGTCATATTTGAAAAGTGAATTTCCTCAGATATAGGTACCTAAGCTAGCAAAATCTTCTCACATGGTTATTTTGAAAAAAATTGTTTTCGTGCAACCGCCCGCAAATATCATTTTGCGGCCGCAACAGAGGCCGCAAAATGATATTTTGCTGCCGTTACCCAGAGTGTAATTTTCTCTATTCGCGTTGAAACGCTGTCTTTTCTAAAGAGACAATGTTTATTGAAATTATGTAATTTTCACGGTTGCACGAAAAATATTGTGTATACTATGGCCGCGAAATGTTTTCGCGACCTCGAGATTATCTTGCCTCGGCCGGAGCGGCCTCGGCGATCATCTCTTTCTCGGAACGCGAAAAAGCATTTTGCGGCCTTAGTATACAAATAACTATTCTAGCCGTTTTATAGGCAGTTTTGTATATTTTTTGCTAGTATTTACGTATTTTATAATATTCAACCTTTGGCGGCTTCTTTAGTATTTCGAAAATAGGTAACATGATAAAGTTATGGAGAAGATATATTGTGTTTTCTTAAGTTCAACTCTCCTCCAGCCTTTAAAGAGGCAATCTTATTATATATTGTTATGATTTTATTTTGTGCCTCTTTGTTGTTATGTCAAATTTTAATTATTTATATTTTTTTTTTTAACTTATCCAATTTATTTTATTTAATTTTTTTTTATTTGTTGGGCGCCAAATTGTTTATAAAGAAAAAACAATTAATAATTAGTTACCTTATTTTTTTTTATAAGTCTTTTAACCTCAGGGTCGAATAGTTCCAATCTGACGAAACAAACTTGCAAAAAAATGCTATTTTTTTTTTTAATAAAATATCTATGATGTGAAACAATAATATTTTATTTATTTTATGTCCAAATTTAAAAAAAAAAACCTTCCTTAAATAAATTTTCATTCACCTTTTGTACACTCTTATCAATGCCTTCAGATAATTTGTAATTATTTTAATTTTTTAATTTTTATGAATTCTAATTATTTAAGCATTATTATTATTATTATTTAAGTATTATATTTTTTTATTCATTATTTTAAAATTCAAACTATAATATTTTATATGTAATAAATTTAGCAGTTTAATTAATTAATCAAAATTTGTACCTTACCTAAAAATTATTATTCTTTATATATTATTTTTTTTTATTTAACGAACTAACTATATCTTCTTTTCTTCTTATTTAATTCAACTTTACCATAATTTTATCCTTTTATATATCAGGAAATAATTAATAATCTCTTACCAAATTTTGACAATATTCACTATAAATTCTTCAAAAAAAAAATCTGGTCACAATTACCATGGAATAGAACTTTTAAATGCTTTCTTCGCCTCAGTATGTCTTATTCAATTTCAAATATTATTTCTTTACCTCCTTTCCTCAACTACAGCTTCTCTTTAACCAAAATTTTCAAATATTCTCCTCCGTCAATAGTGTCACCTTTTTTCTTTACAATTTATACCATATTTTAAGTTTTTCTTTTTTAAATTCAATTTGATTTCTAATCTCCAAAAATGTTTTATCAAAAATTGTTGATTTTTATTCTCTCATCAAATTTTTTCTACCTTTCAAAATTGAAGTTTCTTTTCATAAGCTTCTAAATTTTTTTTTTTTTAATTGTCAAAATTTCTTACTGTCACCTATTCTATCAATAAATCAATCGTCATAAATTTTTAATACTTTCTTTCTACTTTTAAATTCATATTACCTTTTATCCCACCTCTTACAATTTATCTGATGGCTTTCACATATTTTATACATATAACAAAAAAAACTTTACTTTTAACATTACATTTCATTTTCTATTCCTAATATTTTTATACTTTATACATCTAATGATCAATCATGTTTTAATTTACAAATACACTTTCTGATATTTTTTACATATATTTTTATTGTTTACACTTTAAAATATTTTGATCTTCAATATTATTATAGCTTGAACCTTTTCTTTTTTTTGTTATTGGAATTTTATTGTTATTTTTAAATTCATATTTTGTCTATTTTTTTTTTGAAATGTTTTGAATATTGAATATTTCATTTCATTTCAATTTCCCCCTTGTTAAAATCAAAACACAATCAAACTCTGAGAAGTTGATTGTTTTTTTATTTTAAAAATTTTTATTATTGCTTCAAATCATTTTTTCTAAATATAATCAATTACCAATTAATTAACTTTCTAAATATACTATAAATCAACATCTATTCAACATCAACATTCAACATCAACATCTATGAAATTCTATTTACTATTCAACTTTAATATCTAATAATTTAAAATACTATAATACTACTATTGAATTAACAAATTATCAATATTATGTTTATGTTTTAAATTGTCATTCTAGAAATCTGTATATTTGCTCTATGTGAAATATCCCTCTAATTTCATCTAAATTCGGATATCATTCTCATTTTCAACTATATAAGGTCCTTCGAATGATAATAACAGTTTAGCACATTTATTCCTTTCCTTATTAGCCACTCTCATTGTTTTTACTATTACTTCTCACCTTTTCTCTTTGTCTATATGGTATTGGATATGTTTTCATTTCAAATTCTTCTATATTTTCAACTTTTATTTTGTGTACCTAATCTTTTGTAACTCTTGATCCATTTTCTACCAATTCCTTATACTTTTTAATCATCCCTTTGACAAATTCTTTATGCTCACTATGGCATAAAAATTCTATATTTAATACATTTATTCTATTTTTTTTTATGATATATGTGCTCTATGCATCCATATTCATCTTCCTTATTATAATATAAGCTCATTTGGCTACTCATAATATTTTTTTTATTCATACATGCTCCTTCTCTTCCCTTATTCCATTCAATACTTTCTTTATCTTCTTCTTCCTTGTACACATTATATAACTTTTTATTTTCTTCTATATTATCTTGTTTCATTTTGATTTTTGTATCTCCTATTTCTATTATCCTATTCTGATAATTGATTTTAATTCCATTCATGTCCAATCCATCTGAACCAATTAATATGTCTACATGCATATCTTTTACTATCAATAGTTGTAATTCTAAAACTTTATCTTCTATTTTAATATTTACATTTACTGCTTTGTACACCTCAGATAACTTCTTTCCATTTGTTCCAATTAGTGCTAATTTCGGAATTTTAATTATATTTTTCTTCAAAATTTCATTTTCAAAAACTATTTTCTCAGAAATCAATGATGCTTCCGAACCTGTATCTATTAATATTTTATAATTTTTATGATTCATTTGACCCTCCAAATAAATTAAACCTATTAAATCTTTTGAATCTAAGCTTTCTTTTAATTTTATAAATTCTTTTGGGTGTTCATACGAACAAAAATTAGAACAAATATACAGATCTCCGTTTGTCTCAGATGTACAATTTATGAAAAATCCCGATCATTTATATTCTCGTTATTTATCCTGTCTATCCCCCTTGATGTACTTTGTTCCTCTGGTCTATCTTCTTCCCTTCTGTCTCTATCTAAACATTGACGTCTATTTTCCCTTCTATTATAATTTATTTGTCTTTGATTCCTTTCTCTATCAGTATTTCCTAACGAGTTCCTTCTTTCTATATTTCTATTATTTTGATTATTGTCTCTATAATTGTTATTTTGTCCATAATTTCTATTTTCATTATTTGAATTTTGATTATCTCTATGGTAATTATTTGTATATTGACTTTGTCTGTGATAATTGTTTGTTGATTGGCTTTGTCTATTGTAATTGTATTCATTTTGATTTCTTCCTCTATTTGGATAATTATTTTGTATCCTATTTGTTTCATAACTATTATTGTTAGTGCTGTTCCTGTCATATTGATTGTCTCTATTGTATCGGTTGTAATTGTTATCGTTTTGTATGTTTCTATTATTTTGTTTATTTTTAATATTCCTTTCTATTCTAAGTAGATAATTACATAATTGTTCCATATTATTTATATTTTGTATTGCAATTGTTTGTCCAATTTCATATTTGAAATGTCTACTTAAAAAAATGACTAGTTCATGTTCAGGTATTTTCGGTTCTAAATGTTGAGCAATTGCAAACATTTGCACGGTATAGTTATGATATGAAATACTTTTTGTTTCATCAAATACCCCAAAATATAATTTCTCCCTTATTTCTTGTTGTGCTTGTTCCCCCCAATAAAATTTTAAGAAAATTTTTTCAAATTGTTGATATGATTGTATATCATTTTCCTTTGTATCAAACCATATTGCTGCCTGATCAGTCAAATTGTCCCTGATAATTTGTTTAATTTGATCCAAATGCATATATCCCTTTATTTTGTTTTTTAATGTTTTGTTGAAAACTTTTGGATGTAATCTTTTTATGTCTCCTGAAAATTTGTTGTTAAAATTTTCTCCTTGATAAATTATTTTGGCTTCTCCTGTATATTCTTTATTATTTCTGAATTGTTCCATCATTTCTTGTCTTTCTTTATTCATGTTTTGTTCCATTTTCTTTATTTCTTTTTCTAGTTCTGTTATTCTTTGTTTCTCATTTTGCCATTCCTGGTCTTCCAAATGTTTTCCTTTTATTTTCTCTTCCTCCATGTCTGTTCTTAATCTCTTTATTTGATTTTTATTATCTTCTATTTTATTTTCTATCATCATAAACTTCTCTTTATATTCTTTTTTTTCTTTGTTGGATTTATTTCTTATTTCTATTATTTCTCCATTTTGTTGAATCATTTTATTTCCTATATTATATAAGTCTTCACTTATTTCTAACTTGTTCTTTTCATAGTTTTTGTATGTATCCATTTGTTTCTTGACATTATCAATTTCTTTTTGACATTGCTCTATAGACTCTCTAACTTCTAGCTTAAATTGTGATTGATCTCTTCTTAATTCCTGTCTAAACTCTTCTATTACTTCTTTTATTTCTTTCTTTTGTTCTCTTAATGCTTCTGTAATTTTTTCTTGATTTCTTTTATTCTCCTCTTGGTTTCTATTATTCTCTTCTTGGTTTTTTATTATCATGTTCATCATTTGTGTTAACATCATTTGTGTTTTGTGTATCTCCGTTTGCTCATCTGCTTGTTTTGTTATTGCTTCGTTTTGTATTTCCTTTTCTTCTGTTTCTTGGATTTCCATTTCCCTAGTTTTTGTCATTTCTTCTTTGTCCACTTCTTTCTGTGAGTCTTTATTTTCTTTCTTGCTGTTTCTAGTTTCCATTTTTTTTAAATTAGCAAATTTTTCTTTTTTTATAGCCGTTTGTCTCTGTCTTGTCTTTATAATGTCTTGTTTTTGTTATGCCCCACGTTGGGTTCGACAAATTGTTATGATTTTATTTTGTGCCTCTTTGTTGTTATGTCAAATTTTAATTATTTATATTTTTTTTTTAACTTATCCAATTTATTTTATTTAATTTTTTTTTATTTGTTGGGCGCCAAATTGTTTATAAAGAAAAAACAATTAATAATTAGTTACCTTATTTTTTTTTATAAGTCTTTTAACCTCAGGGTCGAATAGTTCCAATCTGACGAAACAAACTTGCAAAAAAATGCTATTTTTTTTTTTAATAAAATATCTATGATGTGAAACAATAATATTTTATTTATTTTATGTCCAAATTTAAAAAAAAAAACCTTCCTTAAATAAATTTTCATTCACCTTTTGTACACTCTTATCAATGCCTTCAGATAATTTGTAATTATTTTAATTTTTTAATTTTTATGAATTCTAATTATTTAAGCATTATTATTATTATTATTTAAGTATTATATTTTTTTATTCATTATTTTAAAATTCAAACTATAATATTTTATATGTAATAAATTTAGCAGTTTAATTAATTAATCAAAATTTGTACCTTACCTAAAAATTATTATTCTTTATATATTATTTTTTTTTATTTAACGAACTAACTATATCTTCTTTTCTTCTTATTTAATTCAACTTTACCATAATTTTATCCTTTTATATATCAGGAAATAATTAATAATCTCTTACCAAATTTTGACAATATTCACTATAAATTCTTCAAAAAAAAAATCTGGTCACAATTACCATGGAATAGAACTTTTAAATGCTTTCTTCGCCTCAGTATGTCTTATTCAATTTCAAATATTATTTCTTTACCTCCTTTCCTCAACTACAGCTTCTCTTTAACCAAAATTTTCAAATATTCTCCTCCGTCAATAGTGTCACCTTTTTTCTTTACAATTTATACCATATTTTAAGTTTTTCTTTTTTAAATTCAATTTGATTTCTAATCTCCAAAAATGTTTTATCAAAAATTGTTGATTTTTATTCTCTCATCAAATTTTTTCTACCTTTCAAAATTGAAGTTTCTTTTCATAAGCTTCTAAATTTTTTTTTTTTTAATTGTCAAAATTTCTTACTGTCACCTATTCTATCAATAAATCAATCGTCATAAATTTTTAATACTTTCTTTCTACTTTTAAATTCATATTACCTTTTATCCCACCTCTTACAATTTATCTGATGGCTTTCACATATTTTATACATATAACAAAAAAAACTTTACTTTTAACATTACATTTCATTTTCTATTCCTAATATTTTTATACTTTATACATCTAATGATCAATCATGTTTTAATTTACAAATACACTTTCTGATATTTTTTACATATATTTTTATTGTTTACACTTTAAAATATTTTGATCTTCAATATTATTATAGCTTGAACCTTTTCTTTTTTTTGTTATTGGAATTTTATTGTTATTTTTAAATTCATATTTTGTCTATTTTTTTTTTGAAATGTTTTGAATATTGAATATTTCATTTCATTTCAATATATATATATTGAAATTTAAGCCAGGAAATCCTATTTTGAAAAAAATTAACCACGTTACTGAACACCCGAATCTTTTAAAACCATATGTGCTGCATTATTTCGAACGGGCATTTTCAAGCAGAAAAGAATAAGAATATCGTACATACATACAGATGCAAATTTTAAATTTATCTTGAACTTTTATTCAAAAAATTTGGTAGCTAAGGCTATTAGTTACAAACACATGGCAATTGCGCATAAAGGAAACCATGTAATTTCGGCCTTTCAATAAAAACTTGAAATATATAATTTCGAATACTTAAGAAGGCTCCAGGTGAATTGAAAATAATCATTCTCTTCTCAATACACAGTAGCTCAAATATATAATTAACTTAATCCGCAACTTAATTTTTGTTATTGAGATTCGATAACCGCATTGTGCTTAAATTGTTCTCTTTCGGCAGGCTGATATGTGGTGTACAGGTAGTAATAAACACATACAAGAGGATATGATGTTTCCAAAGTGTCAAATTGCACCGCATATTATTTTACAGTCATTTGTAACTGTCATTTTATAGTATATTATTCAACGAGCGTGTAATGATGGCTATTACTCATGAAAATGAAGTCGTAATCATTCGAGACATTACACGAAAGTAGAATATTTTACTTTTTCTATGACTGAGTGTTCACTATTGAATTCAAACGAACGAGATATTTAGATATTTATTGTTTACAATATTCATGTGAATATTTATACGGGGAGTAGAGGAAGATTCCAGATTTAAGTTATTATTATTTGAAGTAGTGGAGGTTATATTTTCGATGTTTTCAGATCTCGGATTTGAAGATCGCAATATCCAATTGAGTCCATCCATATTGGTTTTCAGGAAATCGTGGAGTGCAGTTGAATTCGTTTTCACTTTATGTATCCATTCTAACAAAAAGTCAGCTCTAAATCACCTTCGGTATAGGTCTAAGTCAAAGCATGACATTTCATGGCGAGTCTGATTCAAACATTGCACTGAACATAGTCGTGTGTAATGGGATTCTTTGACGGTGATTGGCCATATATAGTCGTGTGTAATGGATCATTACACACGGAGCGTGGCTTGTTTTGTGTAATGCATCCAGTTATTCAACAAAAATGTTACATAAAAAGGGTCCATTTTTCAACAGTTATAGAAAAACGATATTTAACGTTTCTCTATCATGTTTTTTCCCTCGGGGTTTACAAAAAAATAGGTGAATACTTTCTCATTCGCCTTCTAAAGACCTACAAAACTAAGCTTTGTACGAGGAAAAATATTAATTAGGTCATTATGTACCAAAGCTGGAATCAGTAAGTGAAAAAGTCAATAAGTTACAGCGTTATTAACAAATTACCTAATTATCGATCTTCACTAGCTTGAGCGACATTCAGCGATACGAAAATCATTCTTATTGGTAGCTTTAATCATTGATTATCAAATTTAATTATCTTAAATCCAAACTTATTTTGCAAAAATAGGAGCGATTATTTAATAGGACCTTAGTCGTAAAATATAATAAATCATAGATATATTAAAAAAAATTTTTGAAAGACCTTTTATATGAAAAAAGAAAATTCAATATCCGTTGAGAAATAATGGAGTTACAGGCCGTCTAAGTCCAGCGCCGTTATTAAACGATTTGTGTGAGCATCCAAAAAAAAATACAAAATAATTTTTATTCATCTCACTTTCCATCCGCCTACCCATCTTTTTGTAGGTGTGGATTTATGCAGCAGCTTATAACAATTATCAATTAGCATTTTAACAATTAACAAGTTAATAAGTTAAGCTACTCATTTCACCATGACTTCATTTATGCAGACAATCAACAATTATCATTTATCATTTAACAATTACGAAGTTAACCTACTGAATTTTCATCTACTGCGCAACTAGTACGCAGATCCTCAGTCTTTTCATAAAAAAGCGGTTTATTTAGGATTATGATGTGTGTCAGTATCATTATTAAATGAAAAAAGTCTCAGCTTGTTCAATTCTACTAAACATCTTCAAAATTGTTCCAACGCTTAAATAGACATGAGAATGTAGGGTTATTGTAAATAACTAGAATCTCGGGCTTGTACGCATGCTTACTATTTTCTCTTAATTTATAATCATATCTGCATAAACGATGGCAGTTTAACTAATTATTAAATGATAAATATTAATTGTTAAATGCTTATTGATAATTGTTAAATGTTGCTGCATCCACACTAAAACCAGGACATCGTCACGTCTAGAGTATAATATAGAATATATTCTTATTTTGATACATATTCAAAGACTAGAATGAGCTTATATTTTAATTAATTTGTCGTAGTTCAACAATATAAATAATTTGTATTTGTATGGTTCAATTTGCATTTCAAAAGTAATTGATACGGCAATTTTATGTTATTCATCAAATATAATACAATGAACTTTTTAAACTATGGTGACGATAAATATATAAGATCTACCGGAAATTCATGACAGACGTAAAACTGATTACTTTTATTTCAGTAAAATGCGAAACTGAAGCAGATAACAGTGAAATCCAATAGGTGCTAAAGTTTTTGACCTCGAGAATCTCGAGAAGTTGCAAATAATTGATTTTTAATTATATTTGTTGAAAAGTAGCATATTTGATGGGCTTAATGGATTTTTAAGTTGGTGAATTGGAAATAAAATATTTTGCTATCGAGTAATATTAAAATAATACTGGGTATTTGTAATAAATGGTAGTAATAGTTACAATGCGTAAGTCCATTATGACTAACATGTCAACGACAGTTTTTGAACTAGAAATTTCAGATGATCTTTTGTGGAAACGTTTTACTGTATATCAAATAACTATTGAGATGAAGGGGGAGTCGATGTAATGAATAGCTCTGTACAAGGAAAATATTAGAACTACTTGCAAAAAAATAAGAATAATTGTGCGTAGTTGGCGATGGGTGTGTTTTCAGTGCCCCCCCCAATTCAACCTCTGTTGCCAAATGTACTCATCTATAAAAATTATTCCCAATTTTTGTCGGCAACAATGTTAAATACCAATAATTGTTTAGTTGAAAGCAGTCTATAGATTTTCTTTATTGCAGATTTTAAATTGTCCAAAAATGTAAAAAAATGCAAAATAAGTTATTCATTCCTTGTATGTACCTATGTATTTTTGGGGTAACATTCACTGAGACCTAAAAGATCTATTGTGCCCCCATACTTCTACTCAGTTTCTGAGGAAAGTCTCTGAAACTAGTAGCTCCTTTAGTTCTATTTTCCGAAGGAATTTTAGTATATTTGCAGGCTTCAACTTAGGTAACTGTTCCTCTTCTATCCAATAATCTCCCAGGTACTGTGCTCTAGGAGTCTAGGATTCTGGAGTGCTGTGCAGTTGGAAAGTATGTGGATGGAGGTTTCTTCTTCCATGCCACAATATCTGCATTCTTCTTCCTCCTCTATTTTGAGCTTTTCCAGGTGCCCATTCAGGCGACAATGTCTCGTTAGGATCCCTGTTAATACTCTTAGCACAGTTTTACTTTGACTTATGCATTCATTTTTTCCTTAAAAAGTACCAAACACTCTAAATTGAACACACACCCAGCCCTGCTGCGAACAATTGTTCTTCTCTCTGTTTCAAGTAGCTTTTCTCATATTTTCCTTGTTGTACTTGTGTAAATTGTATGTCTGGAATAGACTTGTCTGTATTTGAAAATGATATGCAGATCAGGGTATTGAAGCAAACTTTATTATCGGTCCTTCAATTTAATCTGACAATTTTAAATCAAATCGTTGTCATAACAACGTTTGTGTTTGATAAAGCTACTGTGTTAGCGAAACGCGTCACAATTTTAAGTTTATATATTATGTAGATTTTAACAAATTAAATTGTCCATCATTCAGTATGAATGTACATCAAGTGAAAGCCTAATCTATTCAATAAGTTCTATCCCACCCAAGAAATATGTAATACCAAAAGCCAAACATTATTTTCAAAATCTTAAATTTTTCTTCCATCTTCTTGTCATTAATTATCCAATAATTATTAATAAAATAAAAATATTGTTTACTTTTGACAAAAAAAAATAAATTGAATTACTACCTAGAACATATTTACATTATTACATTTTAATGTTTATATTAATAATGTCCTAGTTTTCTCAACAAAATATATTTATTATGAAACATCTGATTAGATGAAATATTTTGTTTATCGAACGGCATATTATGTTTGATTATTAAGAAATGACACAATAAGTTTTCTCACTTTGTGCTGCATAAGCAACCGTCAAAAACAGGTATTGAACATTGATATCAATGTATCAGCAGTTACAAGGCCGGACTCAATTTTATTCTACAGGGATAAGTCATTTCTTATAAACATTTATGCTACCTTTTTTATACTTGTAGCTATAGAAATAGCCATTTTGCGACTACTAGCTCTGAAGTTGACAATTATGCTTCTTCTAGTCAAGAAGTTGAATTTCTCTATAATTCTTTCTATTCTAGGTCAATGATGAATTATTTCGAATATTTTGAGAATCCAGAGATGGAAGTTCAACAGAAACTTGTGCAGCATAATTGTGTATACCCAGGAGATTAATGCCTTTAACATATTTGCTGCTTAAAGGCCTGGTTTCGCACGTGCGATGGATGCATGCGTCCGACGCTTGCAGCCGCTGCATGCGTTCATCGCAGGGACTGGTCATATGGTACCACGTGCTTGTGGTTTTACTAGTGCGTCGATATCTAGCGCCTGCGTCTGAATGCAACGTCAAAACGCAACGACTGCTTCGGAGACCAGTCAAGCGGCGAGAACGCAGGCGATTGTGCAATACGAAACGTCAACATGAGTGTTGAAAAATGGAGCCGGGATGACGAGATGCTATTAATCGAATTAATATCCTTTCACAAATGCCTGTATGATACCTAAAGTGAAAAATATAAAGATCTAATTATCAAAAATAATGTCTGGAAACAGATAGCGGGAAAATGGAGGGAAAAAGTGGGCATTTCTATGCTAGTATATGTTATGATGGGGTTTTCTTTGAATTAACAACGAAATGATCGCTTCATCATCTTCTTCTTCAAATAAAAGGGCTAACACACACTCCATGATGATTTCACGAACTGAACTTCGAAGTTCTGACTGTCACTTCTAGACGCACAAGCAAAACCACTCAAACGCATGCGATGAACGCATGCAGCGGCTGCAAGCGTCGGACGCATGCATCCATCGCACGTGCGAAACCAGGCCTTAAGACTACCTATCAAGATAAAATTATTTGAATGAAAATACCATTAGTTTAAAATTCACGCTCAACCGAAAATGACTGATGATATAAAAAGTACGTTCATAATCTATGGAGCAAAAGAGACAGTGTACAAGGTAAACACTTTATGTGTTGCGTTTGTGAGCGCTGTTGTGTATAGCTCTTATACTCAAGATGTTGTGTTGTGAACGCAATACCGCTGTAATATTTTAACATTGACATAGTAACATTGACATAGGGTACAATGCCAATTATTTTTAATTTTTGTCGAAAATTTTGTAGCAAGGGGTAGGTACGGAGATATTTCGCGATTTCTGGAAATTTCCTCATTGCTTGGAATTATCGACTCAAAATCCACTTTCTCAAAATTTAACAGTATCATGGTTGGTTAAGTGAACGAATTAAATTGGCTGCAAAAAACGTTGATGTCAATCAAATCAATTTTAAAATATTGACTCCGTCATTAGATGATATTGTCAAATATTCAAAATAGAGGAGTTCAGTCTAAGGTCAGTATGGCCAACAAAAAGTGGTTTTTTCTGACAACAATGACAGTCAGGGTCAAGATTTTTGCATCTTTTTTATCATTGCCAACATCTATATTGCTTTTTTAAAATAATGAATACTCCCCCGAAGCGTATATCTTGAAATTGAACATGAGTTTTTAGCTGAATACTTCACATATCGGTGGTCAATAATTCTAGAAACTCTTGGCATGTCACCATTTCATTTCTGTTATTCAGTCACTAGTTATGTCAAATGTCAGTTATATTTATTTTCGTTGATATTCGTTTAATTGTGTATGTCCATTTCTAATTAGCTGCATCTCTATTCTAATTACTTTTTTCACTGACATTTGACAGAGCTAATACTAACCTATCTCAACATAATTCCTCTATTCTTATAGCGTTTTCCATTGGCATGCACTAAGTTGACACCAAGTTCAAGCGTGCTCTACACCAGTGTACCGATATTTTGCACTGAGTGCAAGGTCAATGGAACACAGAAAAGTTGTCAGTTCACAACATTATTAATATAGTTTTGAATTTTTGAAGCAGATGTTCGTTTTTTAATAATTAGTTCTTCTAATTCGGTATCATATCCGAAGATAACGATGATAATAATATAAAGGCTTCTGCTTTTCTTCCGAATTCGCACCGTTCATCATTCGCCGCCATTTTGCACTCTTGCACTATACTCGAAACTACCTCCTGAGCAGGTGCCGAAAAAATTGCACTCAGTGCACATTTGCTTGCACTAATTTTCCAATGGAATATTAAACACTGGTGCAGTGCAGCCAATGGAACACAAACTTTGCACTTAATTCAGTTTCAGTGCACCCTAGTTTTGCCAATGGAAAACGCTATTAAATTCGCTGGAGTTGAAAGGATTACCAGCTCATCCGCAATTAGAAATTAGACCGGTAATAATTCGAATTCAATATTTTTTCATATTTGCCTAAATTGATGGTATCATGTTATTTAGAGTAGGTACTGAAAATGTGATAGTACATGAAATGAGGTGTAGTTCGTTTCAGGGAATTCTTGGTTTCGTTTACGACAATTTTGAGTCAAGAAGTTTATATAAAGATTTTCTAAGAAGATTGGTTTTCGATGTACGGGATTGGTTGTAGTCCTTATCACTTAGGACCAATAATTATCCACTAAAATAAGTACAAACATTAATCAACATCCTGTATAATTCACATCATTATGACTAATTAGCTCTGCTCATTGCAGGTTCATATAATTATCTTTCTTTTTTTGACCGGAACGACGTTGAGTACCTATCCAATAAAAAATCTCAAAATATTTGTTTTTACCATTTTTTCTGGAACACACTACCACCGGGTAATTCCGCCTATGAGAACACCACCAGTTGGACATTTACCTCAGTATTGTCCAAAAGGTCTCAACAGCAAAATAAAAGGAATACGTTATACAGATATTATTTGAAAATTATACCAGACAATTAATGTGTTCATGGATAATAATTTTTCGTGCAACCGGACGCAAAACAAGCATTTTGCAGCCGCAACAGAGGCCGCAAAATGATATTTTGCGGCCGTTACCCAGAGTGTAATTTTCTCTATTCGCGTTGAAACGCTGTCTTTTCTAAAGAGACATAATGTTTATTGAAATTATGTAATTTTCACGGTTGCACGAAAAATATTGTGTATACTATGGCCGCGAAATGTTTTCGCGACCTCGAGATTATCTTGCCTCGGCCGGAGCGGCCTCGGCGATAATCTCTCTCTCGGAACGCGAAAAAGCATGTTGCGGCCTTAGTATACAAATAACTATTTCTGTCAAAAATGAAGTGCCTTATATCTATTGGCAAAAGTCACTCAAAATAAAATCAAAACACATTTTGTTGCTAACCTAGAATTTTTATTGATACTAACCAATTTGCTTCACACATCGAACACCTAGGCTAAAAGAGAAACATTAAAAATTTTAAAAATATTTGAAATGTGATGCAATTCTTCTGCTGCATTTTTTTGAAAGGCAAAGAAGCTGTTGATTGAAAATTGTCTGTTTCAAAAAGTTCTATGTAATATTTTGGCACTCATCATATTAAAAAAAACTCCAATTTATGAAATTTCCTAACCAAATCTCCCACGCAGCAGGATAAATTCCTTATGTTTTCTCACTTTCACTCATGAATTTGTTAATAGAAAATCATTGGTGATAATTCTGCTGCTCAGGGACATTAAAAGTAATATTTTATTTATTTTAAATCTAAAACTAGCGTTTCGTAAAATGGTGTTTTGAATTTAAACTTTTTTTGTGCGTAAAATTGATCCTTTGTTTTTTCCCATTGCTGCTTCTTTGAATTAATTGGACATTGATATACTACATCAGCATTGACTTATTTTTCAATCAGATGTTGCAATTCTATTGCCGACGTAGGTGCATTTTGTTCAGAACTCTTCTTCGATTTCTGCTTAATAATCAATTTCGAGTACGTTCACCAGTCTGCGAGAGACGGTATACGTTATAGAGAAAGTAGACTGATAAATTTTCGCAATCAGTATTTTTTGCAATTTTCAAGATTTGAAATATCAATTGAAAATGGAGCACCATTAGCAAATTGTTTATTACACATTTTTTTATTATTATTTATGCAATCAATTTCAATTTGACGTTAATTTGTCCGTTGAACTAAAATTCTTCTTCAATATAAGGTCAATGCTACGGAAAAATGTGTGTAGTATTTTAATTTTATCATATCTAGTGCAAACTGTACTTTTTCTATAATTTCAAGTGTATATTTGTAAATTTTATTAAGTGGGTCATTGAAAATTACAGTATAAACTGAAAGTTCAATAAATATTACAATTTAAAGGTAAAATTTTAAATATAATTCACTGTTTCAGCTAACAATCCATAAATTTACTGGGATTAAAAATGAAGAAGTAGAATATCGAATCCAAATATAAAAATTAACATTACTTGCTGTTTTATCACCCGATGCTTCTAAATTTTCTGTGAAATTCGCAGTTTAAGAGTGAAATTTAAAGTTTAAAGCAAGTAGGAAGGAACCTTACAACAGTATTCGCTGTTTTATCTCTCGATGTATCTGAATTTTCTGTAAATTTGTTATTTCAAAGTGAGATTAACAGTTTAAAAGTGAAATTTTAAATAAAATTCACTGTTTCATTCAAGAATCTAGTAATTTACTGAAATTTAAAATGAAGAAGTAAAATATCGAATTTAAATATAAAATTTAACACTTTCACTGTTTTATCTACCAATATGTATAACTAAATTTTATTGAAATTTGTTGTATCAAAGTGAAATTCACAATTGAAAAGTAAAATTTGACATAAAACTCACCGTTTCAACTAACAATCTATAAATTTAAAGTTAAAATGAAGAAGTAGACTATCAAATCCAAATATAAAATTTAACAATATTCACTGTTTTATCTCCTGATTCATCTAAATTATCTGGAAATTTGTTATTTCAAAGTTAAATTTACAATTAAAAGGAAAAATTTTAAATAAAATTCATCGTTTCAACTAACAATCTATGAATTTCCTGAAATTTGAAATGAAGAAGTAGAATATCGAATTCAAATATAAAATTAAACAGTATTCGCTGTTTTACACCCACCGCCGAAGTATCTGAATTTTCTGAAAATTTATTATTTTAAAGTGGGATTTACATTTTAAAAGTAGAATTTGGAATGAAATTCACTGTTTCAACTAACAATCTATAAATTTACTGAAATTTAATATAAAGAAGTAGAATATCGAATTCAAATATAAAATTTTACAATATTCACTTTTTCATCTCTCGATGTATCTAGCTTTTCTTGAAATTTGTTATGTCAAAGTGAAATTTACAATTAAAAAATAAAATCTATAAATTTACTGGAATTTTAAATGAAGAAGTATAATACTGAATCCAAATATAAAAATTAATATTATTCGCTGTTTTATCTCCCGATGTATTTAAATTTTCTGGAAGTTTGTTATTTCAAAGTGAAATTTTATAATTTGAAAGTAAAATTTTTTTATTTGAAAAACATTATCTTCCTTTACGATTGTTCGTGCTCCATTATTGACAGGAACGATCCTGAGGTCGAATTAAGCATTTATCGATTTGGACGGTAATTTGCTTCTTAAGATTTAGTCTTTTTATTGAAAAGTTGATTTCAAATTAGTTTTCATGTAGATAACTTGAATAGAAACTACTCGATTACACGATGAAATGAAATGATTTAATTTGTTTAAATCTTCACTTTATTTGAACCTATTCAACTTAAACAAGTGAAGCGCTTCGATACGAAAAAAATATTCACTTATAATTGCACAAGAGGTTTGTATTTTATCGGGTGAATTTGGATTGTTTAATGAGAAACTGTTTCCTAGCAATTAGACGAGAACAACTGTTAACTATTAAAAACGCGACACCGAAGGTGGAGCGTTTTTAGGTTGACAGTTTTTCGAATCTAATTGCTAAAGGAAAGAGTTTAGAAGTTGAACAACACAAATTTACCCGATATCAATACAAGCATCGAGTGTAATTCGGCAGGACAATTCAATGAATCGGCTCATTGGTGTTCAGAAATTCAATCAGTTGTTGACAAACATGTCAAACTATTTATTATGATAACCAGCACTGCGATAATTGATAAACAAATGCATAAGTGAAAAAACCACAAGTGCATTTATCGCTGTAAAAGTTTCAGCTAACTTTTGCCGCTGTCAAAGTGACAATTGCACTGTGGCATATGCGATTTTTTATACATGAGTTGAATTGTCAGTAATAATATAACAAGAGAGTGAGAATAAATTGAAAATAATTTGACAGATTTTTTGAAAACTTGTTGCCAGGCAATAGTCACGAGAGCCCGCACGCTATTTCCAAATTCTTTGGTGACGGTCTTAATTTGTCTCCATATAGACTGATTACCCATCAGCGTATTTTTCGAAGTAGTTTCTAAAATCTTTTTTGTTATTTCTGTATCAGAAAAGGTACTAAACCGATAATTTTCACCCATTTTATATATCGCGTTGACACAATTAGGCAATTATTTTGACAACTATCTGACACTTGTTAGGCAAATAAAAGCCACAGTGATTATTCCCGAGAATAATCACAAGATATTTATTCCCACTATAATAATGATATAATTGGTTGAAACTTTCCCTTGTTACAAATAAAGAACCATTTCATTGGTTTTAAGAAACGTCAAAAAATAATCACAACAATAACTGCTAGGAGGCTAATTTTGAAATATTTCACTGGTGATTGGTGAAATTTCTCTTATTTCTATTGATTTCGATCAATCCAAGGTCTGAACTAATTTCATATGTCAAATGAAATTTGAATTCGAAAGAGTTCGAATACTGTTTTGCTTTCGAAACGCTTATTTCACTGGCAAAATTTCAATATATTTGGGGTTAGAATCATTAAATTTTGTGTTGTCGTTTTTTCAAATACTTTGAGTAGTTCCAACATCATTTTTTTGTTTTCATTTCCTTTTTTCATTACCGTTTTATATCTTTTAAATCTACATCAAATCATCATCAAATTGTGCTAAATAATGTTGTGGAACGTGGTGCTTCATTCTTTTAGACAAGATCTTGTCAACTTAAGTGACCGCCAGTTCCTAAAAATTTACAGACTTTTTAAAAAGGCTGTTGGCGAATTAATAAACATTTTAGATCCGCATTTGGCAGCTCATACAAGAGCATCAGCTATGGACAAACCTACTAAGGTAAGAATGTGAATGTCGTTGTACCTTCTTCAAGAATATGAGACTTGGCTTGCTGGACATTTTTCTCCATTTCTGTGGTAGTTACCAAACTGTCATCGGGCTGAATTTTAGGTAATTTTATATCTTCAATCTTATCAATTATTTTGGTGTTTTTAATTAACAACAATAATAATATTTGAAAACTATATTTATAATAAGAGTCTAAATAACTCCTGATAAATTACGTTCCCAGCATTTCCTGTGAATTTATGGTAAATAGTAAATTTTTCTCTATTGACATGAAATTGATTCACTGTCTTCGATAAAACGGGCGTATGTGTGTAACGTGAGTTTGTTTTTTAATCAGGATTTGTAGTTAGGGCAAAGGAGATGTATGCCAAAAAGGGCGGGTCCTGCAACAATACTCCTGTTGACGGACACCTCGCCACCGGTCGATAGCCAGATTAGCGGAGCGCCACCGGGAGCAACGGAAAAAGCATCGTTTTCGTAACCGTGGAAACGGCTGGGTTTCAGTCTAGGACAGAGGGCAGAGGACCCCCAAACAGGTTCGGCCTTAGAAGATGCAATAAAATTATTACAATTTCTAACAAAGTTCTTGGGAAATTTAATTTTAAATCATATAATAATATTAGCTTGAGCTCAATATGGTCTCTAGTCCCATTTATTTATAGGCGTTGTAAATATGGAAAGAAGTTCTGAAAATGAAAAATGTCTTCTCCATATATATGTCCTGAATGGTCCGGTAATCCCCCACATCGTCGGAAAAACTTCATTTTTCGTCCCGTGCGGGCCGTGCTCTCAATAGGCATATAGCGATAGTATTTTTGGTGTGTTGTATTAAAAATAAAATTTTAATGTCTTATTCCACATGAACTACCTGTATAACTGTCTTATCACATAGCTTTTGAGTAACAAATTTGAAAGTTTGCCTTTCCGTGAGTATTTTGTAATAATTTTTGGAAAAAATGGAAGAAATCAAAGTAAAATGTACTGAAGCAACCACCTTGGTGCCTACGAAGTCTTCTGCATGGCATGAGAAGGAATACCAACTCTTCAACGAGTGGAGAGCCTATAAGGTTAAGAACTGCAAGAATGAGAATATTTCCAAAATTATGAATCCTGCGACAACGTGGGCAAAATATTCGATGCTTAAGTGTATGCCTACTTAAAACACGGTACAATAAACAGACTTGAGGCATTCGAAATCTGGACGATTAGAAGAATGCTTAAAATTCCATGGACCCAACATATAACAAATGAAGAGGTTCTTAGGAAAATTCGAAGAGACAGGGAACTACTACTAACAACAAAACGAAGAAAAACAGCCTATTCGGGACATGTATATCGTAATCCTAAGTACGATATACTCAAATTAATAATATTGAAGACGGTCGATCCGAAAAGAAATAAACTCATTATCTTAGATTTTAAGAAAACTACAACAAGAGTTCTTATGCTTGTATTCATATACTTTTAATAAAATTATTGCACACAGCCATAAATAGCACAAACAGATAACAATATAATTATACTCATTAGCGAGAATAAAACAGAAAAAAAGAAACGAAGCGATAAAATTGTAGTCGTATAAACGTTATAGTATATTACGTAACGTGTGTGGTAAGAAGCATTTTACGCACGAATGGAAAAGTTACGCACGATGCCGCGTAGCGGCGAGTGCGTAATTCCGTGAGTGCGTAAAATGCTCTACAACACCAGTTACGTACTATACTTTACCTACGACCTACTTCTACATGTATTTATACTCTTATTATTGATAATACTTGAACAACATCAACAATATTTGGCTATTTCTGCGATTTCCATGATAATATTAAATCCATCTCACTTTCACTCGACATTTTTTAATTGAATAAAGCTTTCCACAAAATACACAAACCATTATAAGTTATAAGGATAATAAAAGTGTTTTAAAAGTTTCTTGACAGTTCTTACGCAAATCGCTATTGCAGCCTATACCTAAGTTTGATGTTTTGACGGCTTATGTCAGATTTTTGAATAAAATGGCGACGTCTATTGACAGTTGCTAAGATGTTGCTAGGGAAGCCGTGCGATTTACTTTACAGCTGTGCGTTTTTTTTACCGTGCGTAATAGACGTCATTACATTAGCGCCGACTGTGTGTTATTGACTGATTACAGGGGGGGTCGTAGGTAAAATTGTTTACATAACTTATATATTATTTTTTATAAGAAATTATCGGGTTGTGGGTTATGGAGTTCATGTCACCGGACCTGCCTTCGGGCTCGTCTGCACTGGTCACTGGGACTGCTGAGACATCAATTATGCACGAGCTTGAGTAGCGAAAAGCGCATTTCGTGCTGGGGGGCTGATTAGGGGGCGAGAGAGAGCGGTGAGATTTTGTCGCCTCTGATGGTTGAAACTAACATGACAGGGAAAATGCGTATAAAACGCCCTCATAAAAGCTATGTACGAAAAATACATCCTTCATTTTTAATAGATATACAGGGAGGATCAACAGATCTAATTATATTAGTACATTCAACTTTGAAATATCATAAAGTTAAAGTTTACTAAATATGGACGCTATGTTGATAAAATTTAAAAAAAATACATGCAATTGATGGCTATTATTGAAGATTAGGAACACCACTCTAAAAATAAATAACTATTTTGTTTATACAGTGTGACTCATTTTAGAAGCACCCCTGTAAAATCCGCATTTCTCAACCGATTTTGATTTATTTTTTTTGTTAGATTCATTATCAAAAACAGTATTTTTGCACAAATTCTAGAGCTTTTAATTACTATTTTCAATGCCCTCTATGTTAATTTTTCTTTGCCAAAAAAGACAAGAAAGTACATTAGGCATTTTTTTTCTCTACCACTGGATTCAGAATCATCACGAATGTGCACTACCAAAATTTTATAAAAAAAACATGAACTTGGAAAAAGTGGTACTTGTCGATTTAGTGTGTACGTGGCAATCGACTGTGTCGATCGACATGTCGATTTGTTTTCCGTCGCTTGTCGGTAAACATCAAAGAGCAGTCGATCGACTTTAGTGTATGGACGTGTTTTCGACGTTCGACATTCGACAAACTGAGTACTCAGTGACGTTTTGCATTGTTGACATCATTGCCGTGTGTTGTAGAAATGGAATGGGAACAAGACAAAGTCATAGCCTTTATTGAGGCATACAAATTAAAAACAAATCTGTGGGATTCAAAAACCCAAAACTACAAGAACAGAAACTTGAGGCACGATGCCCTCATGGAAATTGCTAAAGAATTTAGCGTCGAGAAGCAAGACGCTCCGTTATGGGATAATTGGTATCTTCCTTACAAATTTTGGGCACGATTTTTTGTGATAAATATTCAAATCTTCGTCAGACATGTTGATTTCGACTGATCGACAAACATTTCTGTCAACTCGGTGTGGACAGATGCAGTTTTGTCGCTTGTCGATCAACAACCGTCGATAGACAGTGTCGACTCGGTGTGGACGCAGCTTTAGAAATAAGTAACAACACATTTAGCGGCTTTGCCATGCACGAAAATAAAAAAGTATTTATTGAGACTAGAGTAGAGACCAAACGTATTGAAAACATAGTATGCAGGCAAGACTGTCAGACTTGCTAACGATTGTCGGGAACGCAGGGCGGAACGCAGTGCGGCTAGAATTGATTCCAGCCCACTCTGGTTTTGAGGGCAACGAGATGGCGGATGCACTGGCTGCGGAAGGGGCGGCAGCTCCTTTCTGCAGACCGGCCCCACCCTGAGCCTAACAAAACAAAAAATACGCAAGGAGACGAAGAAGTGGCTGAGGAATCAGCACCTCGCTCTTTGGAATGCTCTGCAGGATCCTAAACAATCAAAACTTCTATTGAAGGGATGGACTGATGGACACGCTAGGGTAGCTACTGAAAAACCAAGGTGTAGGCTAAGGAAGATAGCAGGACTCCTAACAGAACACTGCTGTACGAGGAAACACCTCTACAACCTGTGAGTAGAGGAAAGTTCCCTATGTAGGGGTTGAGGCATGACTGACGAAACGTCAGTCCATGTTCTCTTAGAGTGTCCACACTGGGCTGTACTATGCAGGCGAATCTTCGGAGTCCCTGTTATGGTCCCTGGAGACACAAGCAGGCATCCATTGAAAAAAGTTGTGGCCTCTATTGAAGGGTTCGGCTTCATGGATGTCTAAGTAGCAGGAATGGCACAATGGACCCGCCAGTGGCCTCAGTGCCGGAACCTGGGCCTGAGTTTGTCTATAGGACAAGGCTCACCCGCACATTTAGTAGTAGTAGTAGTAGTAGTGGTGCAGGTAAGAATTTGAATGACCGCGTTCTCATATACTACTTTACCAACAATTCAAATTATTTCTCAGTTTTTGTTTGAAATTTGTTGCTTTTTCCATTTTTACAATTATTTTTAATACTATATATTCCACCCCATAGAAAGGGTGGCTTCCAATCCCATATAAGATTTGATTATTAAGTTGTTTTCCACTTATTGTCTAAATCTCACGACAGTGAGTGCATCCATACAAAAAACAGTAAGAAAATTCCTCGTTTATTGGGTTAACAACATTATAACATTATAGCAATGATAGTTCTTTATTTCTTTCCAGAATATCTTCTGTATGTTCTTTGTGGTATATTATTCATTCTTTCCTCTCTTATTTTATATGGGAATTAAACCACAATGCTTTTCAAGTTTTTTATTTCAACGTTTCGGTAGCGTTCCAACTATCGTTGTCAAGATGAACTAAATTATAATAAATTTTTTTCTCCTTATCTAACACAATGTCTAGATAGTACAAAATAAGACCAAAAATGAGAATCTGTGAAGAAAGTATGCCCCTAGCGCTCATTTCATACGAGGAACTTCAAATTGATTTTGTTTAATAAATTATTCAACATATAAATTCCAACGGATTTAAAATTCGTTAAATTGAAATTATATAAAAACCCCTGTAAAAAAATATGATTAATTACTTGACATCGAGCCCTGTAAAGATAGTTTTTGTCTACCGCACGAGTCAATGAAACTGGTTCTCTCCCTATTTAATGCCCCAGGGTCATTTCTATTTGGATAATTCGAGATTAAAGGGTTAAGACGTATACTTTTCACGCACAGGTTTACCTGCGAGCTTCGACAAAGGGCACACACATCCTCAATCAGGGTCGTACTCAAACCGTTATTCAAATGTAAATTTCTTCCGGGTTTATCAGTTACATCGTTAAATATGTGTCACAAATATGACAATAAAATTATTGATAAAGTAATTCACTGATAACAAAATAGTTGTTATTAAAGGAAGTTTATTATGACAGATGTCACATTTTTTTAATGCTTTGATAGTTTTGATAAATGCAAAACTATTGAAGTAAGTAAACTTTGGCAGGTTTATCTGAAACCGTAAAAGGAATGCAGTCGAAAACATTTGATATTGCCACGTTTAAACATGAAAAAGCGATTGCTAAGTATGTAGTATCTAATAATAATTAGAAAATGGACTTTTTATTATTAACAATTTACCAATATGATCAAACGTTAATTCTTCAATGTGCTTGTTTTCTTGGATTTTGTCTATTAACATAATTTTTTCAATTTATAAATATTAAAGGATGAACACTTTTCCAAATGAACGAATGTTATGAACTTCTTCAAGCTCTGGTAGCTTTGTGCGAAAACTATAATTACCACACCCTGTGAAATACCTACATAATTGGGGAATTTATCGATAGCTGACTTCTTATTGGCAAGCGCATGCGTGTGATCTTCCCTCTCACTTCGACAATTGACTGATTGATTGATTTATCCAGTGGCGCTGGTATTGTCCAGTGACCTTTGTTTTTTTTAGTTTTACTTTATACAATAGGTACAGTACGCTATTGGTACGTTTATGACATATATGCGCCATGTTTCCACGCCTCTTACCGATGCCCCGTAGTTTCAGATAAACTTGCCAAACTATAGTGCAATCTTGTAATTAAGTAAGTTCATCAAGTTGTTTAGAAAATTATATTATTTATTGGATTTTTCTTCTTATTTTTTATCACAAATATGTAGTACTTCTAGTTCTATGTAAAGGCGGGTACTGACTAGAGCATTTTTACTCGCATGAATTGCGTGCACACACAAAATCGAATATATTGTTCACGAAAATTATTTTTAGCATAAAATTAGTGCTCGTTAAATTGTCGTTCCAGTGATATTGTTCCATGCCATTTTCATATAGTTCACGATACAAACAACAAAACACAACGACAACTACGTCCACACTGAGCATGTTATGCGCACGAAAACCTTTTGATCTTTTCGAAAGTCCGACAGCCGTCGGATCGTGTTTGTGCGCTATGCCAATTGTGTTCATATGTTTTCTCAGCTTACTATGTCCGACCATGGTCCGACCAGCATTCCCACCATCATCCTCGTCGTATATCGACTTTGACATAGTAGGTCGTGTGATAGTTTGGCGGAATGGCTTTTAAGGAATAATTCAGTGTGCCTTTGTCCTGGGATCCTGTACTTAGAACGAGGTAATGCTATTTGATAGCCGGCACAGCTCAAAGAGATAGGAGCCCTAACGCATTTCGTGTTGGACAATGAAGACGTGAATTGAAACATCTTATATGGAGATATTTACACCACAATTTTCAGTTATCATAACATAGGTACCACGTTTGAAGCATTCTACCATTAAAAAGGAATACTGCCACATCCCCAGATCTTTTACGTCTCATGTATGACACAAAATATTTTTCACATAATTTTGTTGAAAAATTATTACATGGCTGTATCCAATTTAATATATTCTAGACCTGGCAAAATTTGAAAGCAAGGAATGACATGAAATGGGATGGGTCTGCAAAACTGGAGCCCTTCACGTTTAGGGAGCAGCAAATTTTAAATACTAACTTTGGTTAACTTTGCTTAGCGACATTGCCAGAAGTGTTTAGGCTTTTGATATAAGGCCCCCTTATTATATATAACGATGATTTGACAGATACGGAAGGATAAGGATCAGAAAAGTACGAACAAACTGAGAAAAATACAAAGCCCTCATCAATTTGTTATCTTTCATTATCGGTCTTTATCGGGTGTGTTTCTTGGTTGGTTCAGGCTCATCAGTGAAATAAATTCTTCAATGGATTATATTATGCCCAGTTCATCATTTTATCTGTATTTTTATAATATTTTACACGATATAATATATTCTTTCAAATTAAAAAACAAAAAGCCAAGTCTGAACAATGAACATATGCGATGAGTATTTTGTACTCTTTAAGTTATCCCGGTGCCTCGAGACATACCGGAAAGAAGATGGCACTTCCTTTCAAGATTAGATGGTTTCTTTTTTAGGGTTTCATTGTGTTTATCGGCCGTGATGAATCCATCTATTGTCGTCGACTGACTAAACCTGTTTAATAAAGCTCGTGGTTTCAACGTTTTTGTTTTTAATTAAGACGAAAACATTTTTAAATTTGTTCAAATTTTGAGGTAGTATATTGTTTTAGGTTGATACTATCTGGAAATACCAAAAATTTTTCGAGTGGTTACAGGTGCAGAGTGGATGCAAATGATTATATTTCCTCCTTCTCCTTTAAATACACAATGTAATTATATCATCACATATAAATGTGTAAAATTCCATTTATTTTCTTGGCACCGCTAGTCTGACAGCAAATGGAGCTTAGAACTCAGACGGAATTGTAATGTAATGTAATGTAATTTGATGTAATGTAATGTAATGTAATGTAATGTAATGTAATGTAATGTAATGTAATGTAATGTAATGTAACGTAACGTAACGTAACGTAACGTAACGTAACGTAAGGTAAGGTAATGTAATGTAATGTAATGTAATGTAATGTAATGTAATGTAATGTAATGTAATGTAATGTAATGTAATGTAATGTAATGTAATGTAATGTAATGTAATGTAATGTAATGTAATGTAATGTAATGTAATGTAATGTAATGTAATGTAATGTAATGTAATGTAATGTAATGTAATGTAATGTAATGTAATGTAATGTTCCACTACGCTTGCGCAAGTTATAGCATTTTCGACAGATTCATGTATACTTGTTGAAAACTTCTGCCTCAAGGTGGAAGTCCAATTTTGAATTCATGACTTGGAAGTATTTGTAGAATAAACATATCTAGAAAAGAATCTATTTTTGAGAAAAGTGTATCACTTACAATCATTTTTTTCTAATTACAGCAGAAGGTTTTGTAACGAATTTTCACATTTTTTTATTGGAATATATGAGCATATATTAAATATCCATTTTCTTGCAATTTTATTAACCATTCAAGTGTTTATTAACAAAAGCCTTGAACAAGTGGAGACAGTCGAGAAAATATTGACACACTTCGCTAGCCGTTCAATAATTAGCACGTAATTATATAAAATAGAGACGACCTGATGAGATCCTCTAGAGACAATATATTTCTTAATCATCATTCGAGCTCTGTGTCGTCGTTAGCTACGAGCAAGCTCCAGTTAGACGAGACAACATCTCTTAATGGTCCTTAATAACTGCAGACACATTTACTGAAGTGCTATTTTAAATTTTTAAAAATTATCTCACTACTGGTAATGTTTAAAGCGTCTTTTATTTTATACAGAGTGAATTTTTTTTGAGTAAGCAATATTTTTTTCATTATTTTAGTTATTGCTCTTTTACAGTCTATTTGAAAAAGCTGGAGAGCAATAAAACCTTCTAAGATATCCATTCTAAGTGAATGTGATTTTAAAATTTTCAATAATTGTGAATTTCAGTGAAGCTGATTTGTCTCGAAGACCGGCATGTAGATTTTTATTAAGGTCGAGTTGTCTTCCTTTATTGACTTTATTGAAACTAAATCTTGAGAAAATAACAAATTCTACCACTATAATATTATTGTATGTGATTATTATTATGATTTTAGACCATTTGAAGTAGAATCAAGATCTGCTAAGAATATATATATCTCAATTAGTAGGATTACCCTTTACACTATATCCAGTAGAATGTAAATTTTAGCATCCTCTTTTTTTGGACTAATTTTCTAATTCTCGCTGTCGCTTCAAAATCTTGTTGAAAATGTCCAAAAAAGAGTACCCTGAAAAATTGAGCCAAAGAAAAAATAATAGATAGGTACATAGAGGGTGTTTCTAAATTTATGCGACAAAATTCAGGAGATGATTACTCGTATGAAACTAAGATAGGTCTTTCCTATAACAAAATTTCCTCTGCTCACCCCTTTCCGAGATATCATCCTTGAAAGCTCTGGTGACTAAAATTGAGTTTTTATTTTTTTCCTAAGACTTCATTTGATCGAGAAACTTCTGTAATTTTCTTGCACTCGCAAGAGACTAGCCACGGGTATTTTTTCAATATTCCTGATATATTATAGGAGGGTAAAATTAAGATCCTCCACTTTATTTCATATCAAAACTTTTTTTATGGTGAAGATTTTTATGAAATAAAATCCAAATTTTAAATCTTTGTTATATTTAAAAAAAAATCCTTTTTTGTCTTATCCTTATGCCTTCTTAGGCGTCGTATTGTAGTTCTTCCTGTACCCATGTATCTCTAATTATTAGTTATATATCTTAATCCCTACCCTATCTGTGGATTTGATTTAACTACTTATTATAACGTTAACTCAGGAATAAATGTCATGGTGCAAGGAACATTTAAATTTAATTGGTACTTGAAACTCAACCACAACTTTACTAAGACCGATGCAAATGGCTGTGAGAAGTTAAATTTCTTTATTAGTGGTTAATATTATTTCCTATTATTAACCTAGGTCAATAATGAACTAGCTAATTCAAATATTTTGAGAATCCAGAGATAGTAGTTCGACAAAAACTTGTGCAACATAATTGTGTATACCCAGGAGATTGTCTTTAACAATATTTGCTGCTTGAAATTACCTATCAGGATAAAATTATTTGGATAAAAATGCTATTACCTTAAAATTCGCACTCTACTAAAAATGACGGATGACATAACGCGTACGTTCATAATATAGGTTTGTTCCAACCGCAGTCAGAAACCGTCAGAAACGATCAGAGAATAACTGGTTATAGCAAATAACGAGTTATTTTCGCGTAATTCATATCACTGATTGCAATGGTCGACTATTCTCTGATCGCTTCTGACGGTTTCTGACTGCGGTTGGAACAAACCTTATATCAAAAAGTGGCAGTGTAGTTGTCAGTCAGACGACGGGGTAAACGCAAATCTGAATTATTTTTAATTTTTGTCTTAAATTTGGCTAGTAATGAGAAAAATTGTATATACCCATAGTTGTGAAGACATTTATAAGCCTCGCATTTTATTCCGCTCAGGGCAAAGCCCTTCTCGAAATAAGTTTGGTGCTTGGTCAATTATAATAGTCTTCAACACCTTGGTGAACAATATAATACTGTATTCTAGCCCGTTAAAAATGAAAATGGCCTCCCATTGATGGACGAAAGCATTCAAAAAGACTTAACTGATATTCGTGTTAAAAATGAATGGTCCAAATAATGAAGAAACTTAAAAAACGTACATTTCTTATTCTGGAAAAAAATGAGTGCCAACAATTTTGTGTATCGTATTTCGGTTTCACCTCTCAGCACTTTGTAACTGCCATGGTAAATACCTATCCTATCCCAATAAAAACAATATTAATTACAGACTCATGAAAAGGAATCATCTGATCAAAAATTCCCCTCCGGGTAATAAAACTGGTTCTAAGAAAAACAAACTATTCTTAGATAAATATTAGTCATTAAAATTTTCTATTCACATTCAAAAATCTCAATTTTTTTGCACGGCGATACTTCCGTCTAGACACAGGTAGGTATCAAGTTATGATCACCCTTCTTCTCTTTTGTGCGAAAGGATACCTGATGCCCTTTGGTCACACGGTAAGGGCAGATGCTGCGTGGACCTGGGACAGTCTTAAAGGACCTCAAGGGTTTCAGGAAGTGTAATAATTCATCGAGCATATAATAAAAATAAACGTTTTGTAGGCATGACTTTGAGAAAAGGACTGGTCAGAGAAAACAGGTTTTCATTCATACAAGGTGTTATTTATATCATTATCCATTGTACGTTTAGGAAATTAGAGTTCCAAAAGGGTATTGTTGCTTTAGTTCCGTTGGTTTTAGGTTTGTTTGTTTTATTAAGGACCGTTGTGGTGCTGAGGCTTTGTTAGTGAAATCTATCTCCACGTCCGTTGTGCCAATTTAGTCTTGTCATAAATTAAAAATTTTCTCAGGATATATTAAACGGCAATATGACTAATCAGATAACTTTCGACTCAATTTTCGGCGACTTGAATCAATTTAATATCTTTTGGATTCTTAGAGGCAGCGTGACATTCCCATTATTTGTTTGTAATACTTTATACAGGGTTGGGATAAAATATGGAACCAAGTAAATATCTTTTAAACGAAAAGAACGATATTTATGAAAATTTGCAGGTAAGCGCAATGGAACAAAATGCACTTGATGTAAATTTTATTTGTTAATATTATACTTCCAGTTTAACCGGAAAGACCATCAACTATTTTCATTTATATGGGGCCCAAATTTGATAAGAACTTGAAAATTGACAAGTGGCTTTCTTATGATAAGAGCATCTCAAAAAAAATTAGGAATTATTGCACCCCGTTAAAAATTTATGGGAGTTGAGTTCCCCTAAAACACCCTCAAAATTTTTGTGTACGTTACAATTTAATGCTTATTGAAGCACCATTATTCACAAACATTATTTTTGAAACCTTTTTGTCCCCTATTACTTTTTACAATTATCAGTTTTTATCGAAATACAGCCTATTTTTCATTATACTTCAAAAATTTCGAGTAACAAAAATTAAAGTCAATTAATTTTTAAATTTTTCGAGGGTCCCAAATTTCTAATTGAATCTTATTTATTTACAAATGTGTAGTTTTTATTATTCGTGGCTGAATGGATCAAGCAGAAAACGGATGATGCCATCGTGAAGAAGACATTACGCAGTATCATTTTGATAGGTTTTGGACACGCAAATGTTTGTCAGTAATTTGTTATAAACATTTAAAACGAAAAAAACCTCCTTTTTTTGTTTTTTTCATGTAGCATAAGACACTCAGGCAATCTCAATGGTATGTACAGATGAATTATAGATAATTAAAATACGAATAAAATTAGTGGTCGAGCAAGTCAATCGGATAATTACGAACCGAAAAAATTCGGAAAAACCGGAAAATTACCCATTTTTTAAAAAAATTCATATCTTCGGCAGTTTTCAATTGCAAGAGCTGAAAATTCGTACAAAAGACGTTCTTTATATGCCCTTTACATGTGCGAAGAGCAGACTCCAAGCGATGTTTACTTTCATCGCAATTGCAATTTTAATTTTTTCATACCATAATTTTCAACGTGTCTGGATGCGTTGTCGCCGCTGCCGCTTCCCCACTACTCCTCCGCTCTCCAGCTCTCTGCTATTTTCGCCGATTTTCCCTCGCATTTCTGGTGACTTCGCATCACTTGATGTAAAATCGAGAATATACGTTTTGTTGCTCTTCATTTACACTTTTCAAAACCATTTTCAAATTTAAAATCGGACAGTCGACAACGCCTCCAGACACGTTGAAAATTATGGTATGAAAAAATTAAAATTGCAATTGCGATGAAAGTAAACATCGCTTGGAGTCTGCTCTTCGCACATGTAAAGAGCATATAAAGAACGTCTTTTGTACGAAGTTTCAGCTCTTGCAATTGAAAACTGCCGAAGATATGAATATAAAAAAAAATGGGTAATTTTCCGGTTTTTCCGAATTTTCTCGGTTCGTAATTATCCGATTGACTTGCTCGACCACTCATTTTGTTTGTATTTTAATTATCTATAATTCATCTGTACGTACCATTGAGATTGCTTGGGTAAGTTTTACGCTACATGAAAAAAACCAAAAAAAGGAGGTTTTTTTCGTTTTAAATGTTTATAACAAATTACTGACAAACATTTGTGTGTCCAAAACATATCAAAATGATACTGCGTAATGTCTTCTTTACGATGGCATCATCCGTTATCTACTAGGATTTTTGTCAAAAATTACTATACTCGCATGCTATATTGCTTGGTCTATAACGAAAACCGAATATTCTGGAAAAGCAATGGCTTCTGACGATATCTAATTGCAGCCAGATTGTAACATTTTTCGCATGCATATTTGTACTTGGGTAACTTGGGTTAGATCCAGTTATTTTTAGCCGCAGAATATGTGGTATGATTTTATGACCTACCTTTTTGTTATACCCTGCATAAACTGTATACTGTTTGTTTTTCCGTATTTAATGAACTTTTTAACTTTGGTAATCGCAATACAGTTACGTTAAGTGGCAAAAATTATCTATATTTTTTGCTTTACAAATAACTTTTCGCTCCATGAGATACGAGTTTAATAAGCTAGTAACTTTTAGAAACCAGTAGTCACTTTTAATGTTTCCGTCAACTGACATCTGCATTGCGGTCTTTGGTTTGTTTTTGACAGCCATTCAAAGCAGACAATAGATATTATATATTATCAGTTAAATGACTTAGAAGTAGTCTACTAAGTGGTAGTGCTGGCACAAGTGATGCTGAACGTTCAGGAGCCCAATTGGTGTGTTCAATGTCCAGTCACCAGATCGGACGTAACTTCCTTCAAGCATCTCTTATTCAGTTTCAATAGCCTAGTTGAGAGCTCCTTGTCTACGTGGGACAGTAAAATCTTATGGAGATGCATTTCTGCGAGCCTCCATTTGAGTTGGTGCTCCTTATCTAGACAGATCCCGATTTTCCCTCTTATATGCAAACTACAAGAAATGTACATCTGATATTTATACATGCTGGTGAAAATTAGATTGAAAAATTCACGATATACACTTATTATTTCATAGTCAAAAATATCCTTGGGGATAAGAATTTAGAAAATATGTTTTAATTTCTGCTTCCATACCCTTGTTTTTTGTATTATTTTTAAATTTATTTTCAATAGCAATACAAATAACATCAGCTTTCTCCTTTATTCTCAATAAATTTTTATGATTAAAAAGTAAATTAATCTAGAAAAAATCATATTAAAATAAAAAAATATACCTATATAAAAGGAAAAAAATGTTGGTAATAACTTCCTTTCGATATATCCGCAACCCACCCGCCACATTTGTCGTAATTGCTCCAAAACCCCTATGTCATGATAGTAGTCCATCCGACACACGATCAATTTCAACGAACGTTTCTTCCAAACGACCACCGACTTCCGGTAGACGCTAAAAGAATTTTTCATCTGCATCGAGCGCGAGAACCAAGAGAAGATAGAAGCACATGGATAACTCAAAGCCTCGGGCAAGACGTAAAAAACACTGCAGAAGGTTATTTTTATGATCACCGATCACACAAGATAAAATATTAACACTGCCATAACGATTATTAAAATTAGTTGATTGTTTATGCAGAATGATGGTGCAAGATGTTAACTGTTTCTATAAATAAGTAATGTTTATTTAACCGTTTTTTTTTATACAAAGTCTCAAAACTGACATATTTAAATAGAAACTTAGCTGATAAAAGACTTTTTTAAATCGCTGAAAACAAAATACATATTCTACTTTTGCATATGACGGATTTTATTTGGAAGTTATAATTGAACGCAATAAAAGAAAACAAAAACTGTGAGTATGTTTTTGTTGAATCGTATGACCCGCTTGATAAGACTGCATTTGACTATATCAAAACTGTCCCTGTAGGTCTGTAACTATGGAAACGAATGTTAAAATAGAGCATTTGTCATTGTGACATATGACATAGCAATATACATTATACATTATTCTAGCCAATCATTCAAGTAAAAACTACATTCGGTTATTTTGATATTTTGTTAAAAGTCAAAAAATGAAAAAATATCGGTAATTTTGATGTATTGTGTAATTAGTTCCGGAAATTGCCCGATATAATCCGAAAATCTTTCGCCACCTATCGAAAATTTCCCTGCAGGTCCGTAACTACAGTACGAGTGTTAAAGTTAAAATGTCATTTGTCTTTTTGACATATACCAAATTTTAAAATTCGTTGAAATGTAGCAATTTGGACAAGATACTTTGAGTTCTATTCAAGAAAAAGTAAATGGAAGTACACCCAAAAATGCAAATCAAATTTAAAACTAACGTATTTTCAATCCTTCTACTCGAGAAATATTCTATCGAATTACACCATTGCAATTCTATACCAGTCCTCCATTACTATCTGTTACAAGTCCTAGCAACTTCCATCCATTTATTACTAAGTCGTTCCCTTTTTTCTCACCTCCTCCACTTTCAAAAAGAATCTCCCTTCGTACACCGTCATCCATCTTATCCACATGATCTAACCACATATTTCTTTGTTCGTTCTTCTCCACTGCGCCTCATCTATAATTCTTCCGTGAATACGTTCCCATCTCTCCAGTTTACGTTGATTGCTTTTTATGCAATAGCCAAGCTTTATTTCTCTATAAGAGAAGCTCCTAATTTACTAGCTTTCATAATCCTTATGCCTATTTCCATATCTTCATTCCTAAATATTTAGTTTTTCCTTCACTTGAGTATATATCAGTTAATAATATTATTATTACAATAAGGTACGGGCAGGGATCTAAAATCCATAAGTCCTGAATTATACTAAATAAATATTACAAAAATTAAAGTAATTAGATAGTAGAAGAGCGTCCAGTCTATTCTTCAAAATATTGACAGAGGTTGCCGTTACAATATCCTCAGGCAATGGTTCCATGTTGAAAAGACACGATTACACAAAAAATGCTGCCTTGTCCGACAAGTGAATATTTCTTTTTTCAATTTCCATTTGTGTCCTCGATATCATTCATTATAAATCACCACGTATCTGGGAATATTTTATTTAAGTATTCGACATTATATCTTCACAATATTATGTGATAAGATTTCATTTCTCCATTGAATATTCTTAATCAAACACTCTTTATATTATAAATATACAAAAAAAGTGCAAAAAAATATACCTATTTCAAATATTCATTTCAATAACTATTCCAATGTTGATTGAAACTATTTTATCCTTATCTTAACTTCCAAATTACATTTAAATTATATTGATTTTCTATCTCCACGGTTTTTACATTTAGAAAAAAATATTGTCGAGCCACGTAACTGCATTCCTTGTCCGAACCAATTAAAAATAAGAAGACCGATGAATGTGGCGCGAAGGTTATTGCTGCAGCATATTTACCGGTAACCGAATCTAATCGGAAGTCATGTGTGTAGGAAATGACTTCAACGGACCTTTGCCGGATCAGCTCAGGTGTGTCACAGTGGCATCGATGCCGCACTAACCAGGAGAGAGACGACGGGTGTTAAGTCAGTGATGGAACGTTCGTTAAATATTTAGAGGGTGAAAAGTTACAGTCAGAGTAAGAAATAAAAAATAATCTAAGAAAGAAAATTTATTCTTACAAGTAATAAATATAGTGGAACGATTAGTTCAAGCATTCCCTATTACCTAATACAGGGATTTTTTGTATATTGTTGTCGAAAAGTTTGGGCAAGCACAGATTATGTTAAATCATATATTGCAAGTGGATTTGTATTGTTTTGTGATTGAAAATTTATAATTAAGAAGGTTGTGACCAAAGAGTAATAAATAAAAGGGAGGCTTTAAAACACATGGAAGAAACTGGCACCAAGTTTGTGCGCATCCAGTTGAGCATGGCGCATCACAACGACTAGCTGAACTAACAAACCCCGCCTCTAACCACACGAAAATTTTCAATATGTCAATATTATTTTAATTTGAGGCTCGTAGTCACTTCTGAACATATCTATATGATATATATTCTTATCGGCCTTTCTCTATTTAAATCTATTATCTTTAACAATGGCACCTATTATCATCATAGGATATATTATAACAATATCATAGGTAAGTTAAAAAGTAAAATAATGGACACAATATTTTCCATTTTATCGTTTTTTTTGCAAACAATAAGGAATATTTGCTAAAAGTTCTAGTTATGTGAAAAAGTGGTATTTCAAACATTGTTCGTGTGATATTATTGGTGTGTGATGATGTCTCCAGGACGTCTATTCTTGAACAATGAGCGGCATAGATTTATGACGAATGATCACATGAGGCGATCGTCGTTATATTCTTGACCCGTGATCCGATATTATCAATCGCATGAAAATCATACTCTCCGGATCGCATGGTCCGACATAGGTGATCAAAGTCGAATGAATTGACGCGTGCGCACTAAAGAGGTTATTTTATGGAAATTTGGTTTCATTCTGTCGTAGAAAAATTATTAGAAAAAAAGTACTGTATAATTACTATTTCTCTATGGATTCCGTAATTATTCTGTCAGTTCTCTGTTTCTTTAAATCTTAAATTCATGTGGAAAGACTTGAGAAAAATACTTTGTCGTGGGTTTGAGTGGTTTCACTGGTTTTCAGTGTTTTGAATCGGTGTTTTATCATGGACATCGAGAACTATTATTTTTTGCACGTAATGATGGAGGATTTACGGGAGGCAGAGGTGGAAGTACAGTTTTAATATGACCATCGCTTGGAGGTGTTCCGTTTGTAGGGATATTACTTTTGTAAGAATTGAAACTCGACTGACTCATTTTTATGCAATCATAATACTAATTGATTTACTAAGCAGACTACCTTTTTTATTATTGGTAATAGATCATAACAAATACAAAAAATAATTAATGACAGGAAATTATGACAGCCGTACAAAAAAGGCCAGGAATAACTAAAAAGTAGATCTTTTGTATCAAATACGTTCACATGAAGGTTCAAGAATTAGTCGATATCGACCATGGGATTCGATAGATCGCACGGGATAGATCCCATCGATCGAGAGGAACATCGGATCGTATGATTTTCAAGAACAGGTACCCAGGTAGATTGGTGTATAAGTGTGGAATATTTTTGTTTGTCTGTTCTTATTTTATTTTTATTGAGTGTTTTTGTGTTATTTTCGATATTTAATTGTATGAAAAATGTTGTTTTAATAGTAATTTCTGACTATAATAGCAGAGATTTTTTTCTTCTACTTCTGCTAATATAATATTACGCGTATGTTGAAAACTTCCAAATTTAAAAAGCGCGCTAGTTCATACCAGTAGCCAAGATAGGCGCTAGTGGTAGTTTTGTGCTACAAAACGCTACACTTTCAACATCTCTCTTTTATTTATTACTCTATGATTGTGACTCAATCGGAATCGAGGGATTTTTCTGTAGCTAGATACTTGTGATAAAAGGAGTGATTTTGAGTAGGAAATATTTGATTGACCAGAAATTCAAGGAGGTTAACTACTTCTTGATAAAAGTGCAAAATCACTCACTTACCTCTCCAAAATTAGGAAAAGAAGGGCTGAAGTGTGCCTCCTTCGGGGAGGCAGTGTATGGAAATAAGTGAAGTAGTGGAGAGCATGATCATTGATAAGGAGAAGAAAAAGAATCGAAATGGCATGAGAGAAATAGAAGTTATAGAAGGGAGAAGAAGACGTAGAGTGAGGGACCACGTCTCCAGTTTAAGCTCGGCGAGCTTAAGGAGGGTTTGGATGTTTGGCTGGCATACCCTTGGGGTTCAAACAAGACCAAAATTAAACAGGCAAGACCGTATGATTTAAGCAAATCCAAGACAATTTGAGTCTTGGTCATGGTCTTGCTTTGCTCATCACAATTTTTGGGGTTGTCAAAGAAAAATATAATTTTTCATGTCATACTAGTTCATTATTGTTTTTTTTATTGCTTACTTACCAACTATCTTATGTCGTACTTTATACCCGTGCGGGCAAAAAGATAAATAATCTTTCATCAATATCATTCACGTAGTTTCCAATTTCCAATTTTTCGTATTCCATGTCGTAAGCGCTTTTTTAGACTTTTTTGGCAACAGATTTTCAGTTGTATTCTTAGCTTTTTCGATAATTTCGTTAGGAATTCCAAAATTTTCGTTCATTTTAACTTTTAACTTTGACGCATAATATAGAAATTATAGTTATTTTATGACATTTATGTTTGTCAACATTCACCTAGCAACGATAGTGAGTGTCTACATGGTGTCTACTTACTATCATAAAATGGCAATGTTATCTGATGTTATCAATTCAAACCGGATTTTTTGAAATACTGATTTGTATTGAGATTGGATTGCAATAACGAACTAGCATGATATAAAAGTTTGTATGTACCAAGGGCATAAACAGATGTGTATACCCTTGTGCGCCCTCAGGGCATAAGCATCTTCTATACCATTGGTACATAAATAACTATTAAGCACTCAATAAACTGAGTCAAGTTTATCTAAATTTTTTATTTCCTCCCTGTAACGATTTCGGAAACTCTGCAAAATAATAATACATTTTTTTTTTCTTCAATAAACATTAAATTACCGTACTAAATATTATGTACAAATTATCCAAAATAATATTCATCTTTCTCAAGATAATCAATGCATAAAATTCCTACTGCTGATCGATACTCTACACCATATTGGAGATGAACCAACCAGCTTCAGTCCACTGAAATCATTCTTGTTTCAATTTAGGATGTAAGTAGTTTCAAATCTCATCCACAGCAGTATACATGACTTAGCTATGCATCTAATCAAACATACCTAGTAAAGTTTATCCAAAAACAATTATAGAAGCTAATGCTCGTGTTCATCTGCCGACTTTTTCCTTTGACGAGATATGCTTATTCAAACGGAAAAGTCGGCAATGGTGACAAAGATTACAGAATAAAAATATAAGATGTTTCACTCCAGGGCAGCTTGATTCAAGTTGCTGTCCGAAAGCAAAGATTACAAAATTCTGTAATCTTTGATGGTGACGAACAACGAACATGTGCTTCAACTTCTGCAATTGATTTTGGGCCTGAATATTTATATTAATGTTATATTTTCTTTCCAACTAAAGCTGTTATATTTACAAAATACTATACCTTTATCAACATCAACAATCTTGATACGTTAATGTAAACAAACTGTTTAATCCGTCTAGAAATATTATATTTTTATATGAAAATTTCGTGCACAATTATTTAAAAAAAATCGTGGTTGGTTTGTGTGACTTTTTTTAGATTTAAATGGAATGAGTCACGCGATTGTCCGTATTTTCTCGACCAGTCATGTGGATGCGTCATCTGTCTCCGCAATAATTTCTCTCTTTGTCGTATCTTTGTTGTGTTTTACTCGGGTATCGATTTTTGTTACATTACTTTTATTACTTCGTTATAACGTTCGCCTAATTTTATATGGATGTAAACTTTTCATGCTTTAAGGTTTTTATGTTCTGCAAGTAAGAAACTCTAAATTAATTATTGGTCTACTTAAAAATATTGGTCACTAACATATACGGTGTGTAAGTACCACAATCTATTAAACAGGTATGAGGTAGAACTTTGAGTACATATAAGTGGTAGATGACGAGACATTCACTGAGACCTTAAATATCTATACTTACTTCTAATTAGTTGACAAGTACCTCCTTTAGACCTACTTCCCGGAGTTTGGGAAATCTACTTCTACAGGCTTTAGATTGGCTAATTGTCCCTCCTCTATCCAGTATCCTCCTAAGTATCGTGCACAAGGATTCTGAATTGCTGTGCAATTCGCAAGTATATGGGTGGAGGTTTCTTCTTCCTCCACTTTTTTGAGCTCTTTCCGGTGTCCATGTCCGTTAGGATCTCTGCTAATGCAACATCACTTCCACCCAAGCATTAATTTGATCTTACAGGTAACCCTATTTCCTCGAATATTACATTGAAGCTGATACCGCAAAAGGGTTGACGCACCCAAAAAGCTTTTTCAGTCCCCCTCTTTGCTAGTTTATCTGCTAGTTCATTTCCTCTTATTCCAGTATCCACATTAAGTTCACTTTATTGTTTTCGCTTAGCTGGAAGTTACATAAGGGCTCAGTGCTTTAATGGGTGCGTGACTTTCTGACATCATTTACCTTCTAAATTTCTTATCAATATTGAACACACACTTTCTTAAGATGTGAAGCTTCGCTTCAAAGATACTTGGTGCTTTTTTAAAATATGGTGATGGTATTTAGATCCGATTACTTTTTGTTGATTAATTACTTAAGAAATTTTTTGAAAAAATATACTTTACCATCATACTGTCTTGTGGTATTTCTTAAAAGCAGGAGATATTTTCTTAACGATCCCCTCTCTACTTACCACCATTTGTAGTGGTGTGAGGTTGATAATCACTTCCTAGACCTCTGTTGGGTATGTTCTCATTACCACTATAATGCATTGGCTAGTATTTGAAGTTTGGAGAGGTTTTCCCTAGTCGTCAATTCGCCAGTGTACAGAATGTTTGGGTTTCAACCCCAATTTCTTTCTGTCGAACTCCTTCACACCATTAAATCCATTTCTGCCCTTTTTGGGTTTATTCCACAGTAGTTTATTGTTTAGAGTCAAACCTAGATAGACTTCTTGTCTCAATTCAAGTTGGGGGGGGGGGGGTTTAGGGGTTTTTGATTGGGATTTTAGGGAGATACATTTTTGAGAGTTGGTAACACTGAATTCAACAGTTTTTAAGTAAACTTTCATTTTATTAGTAAGATGGTTTTGGTGTTCTGATGTTAAGTCCCAGTTACCCACACCAGCATTTTGTGTTTGTCATGACACAAAGAGTGTTATCGAATTTTCCCCTGGCTCTTATCACAATATTATCGGCATAACCTCGACAGGATATTCTAAGGTTAGTCAAACCACAAAGGAGTTCGTCAACGTTCAGGCTTCACATAAATAGGGATGCTACTCCTCCTTGTGGTCATCTTCTAGATGTACCGATGGAATCAATGTCTGTGCCCGGGCAAGGGAACTTTATAAACGGTCGAAGCACTTCTTGTCCAATATACTTAAATTAGATTCGAAAAACCACAAAATCCTCATTCTCAATCTGACTGAAATGTAACATTAGGTACTGTTGAAGAAAGTAAACTCAAGATTCCTTTGTCAAAGAAGGGAAATGAGCACAAGTTTTGCGTGATCTTGGTGTGTAGTTCCTTTCTGTTGAACTTCTCCATGAGTTCGTTTATGACCAAGTCACACAAAGTTTTTCAACTACCGACACGTGGTATCATCTGCTCCACGCCTTACAAAAGCAGCTATCATGGATTCATATAATTTTCGACAAATTTGTCAAATCTAGTTTATTCATAACTAACCGTATAAACTGAGCTATTTAAATATCGATATTTGTATAAAGATCTACCTTATTAGTTGACTGAAATTTATAAATTAATGCAGGACCTCTCTCTCACGTCAATAATTTCAAATATGCCGGTATGTCAATTATTTATTTATAACCTGGGAACTAGATGTATTACACCAGCAATTCAGGACTCGCTAATGAATGTCGAGAAAGACTTGCTAATCTTGCAAGGCGCAACGTGGTGCGGCTAGAATGGATTCCAGCCCACTCTGGTTTTGAAGGCAACGAGATGGCGGATGCACTGGCTGCGGAAGGGGCGGCAGCTCCCTTCTGCGGCCCGGGTCCGACCCTGGGCCTAACAAAACAAAGAATACGCAAGGAGACGAAGAAGTGGCTGAAGAATCAGCACCTCGCTCATTGGAATGCTCTGCAGGGTCCTAGCCAGTCCAAACTTTTACTGAAGGGATGGACTGATGGACACGCTAGGGCAACTACTGAACTACCAAGGAGTAGGCTAAGGAAGATAGCAGGACTCCTAACAGGGCACTGCTGTATGATGAAACACCTCCACAACTTAGGAGTAGAGGAAAGTTCCCTATGCAGGGGTTGCGGCATGACTGACGAAACGTCAGTCCATGTTCTCCTAGAGTGCCCACACTGGGCTGTACTACGCAGGCGAATCTTCGGAGTCCCTGTTATGGCCCCTGGAGACACAAGCAGGCATCCACTGAAAAAGATTGTGGCCTTTATGGAAGGGCTCGGCTTTATGGATGTCTAGGTGGCGAGAATGGCACAATGTGCCCGCCGGTGGCCTCAGTGCCGGAGCCTTGGCTTGAGTTTGTCCAGGACAAGGCTCGCCGGCAAACGTAGTAGTAGTAGATGTATTACACACGAAAATAATTAACTGTACGGGATCCCGTAGAGTATCCTACATTTTTCTATCGCCAGGAATTTATCCCGACGTTTATGAAGGAATATTACTGTGTATTTATTGTTCAATTGAGTAGAAATTTTATTCAAAATTGATTTTAATACATGCCGAGAAAGAAAATTCTGATTTTACGTACGAAGCGTATTTGATCATATTCACGAATTCGATTTTCGACAAGTAGATACGCCTCTACTTAAAAAACTGTGGTCGAGTAAGTAATAAAATTTCGTTTGGTGGTACCAATTAGCACCTGAATTTCTCCAAAAGAATTCGCTTGGCGTATGCAGACAAAAGCATCATCGAAATAATGTAATGTATGTAGTAAGGCAGAGCTGAAAAATTGTGACGGATGCTCGACATGTTTGGAATAGCGACAAGTGTAAATAATAATAAGTAATTTGCAGGATCGTACTAGATTAAATGGTTGTCATTTAATGGATTTATACAAAAATTTATTAACACGTACTTACAAAAACAAGAAAAGAATAGATGTAAGATAATTCAATTCAAAGGAAGGATGATAATAATCGCACAACTGCTGGATTTTTTTTGCACTCACTGTCGGTGTTTTATTATAGGATACACTAAGACCAGCTTGACCAATTCACCAATCTACAACTTAAATAAATTTTATTTATAAGACACATTTAAAGACGCAGCTGTATCATTTACGTATAAAACCAGTTATACGGGCAAATTTCCTAAAACTTCGAATTAATAATGCACTTAATGTTTATAAACCATTATTCATTATCTCTTCAACATATAAAATATTCGACACATCTTGTTACAAACAAAATTGAAGCACTAGACATTTTTCACTAGATTCTATATAGTCATTGGTTTTTATCCTAGTTGGCTAAACTGAAATACCACTAACTTAAATAAATATTCGAGTCAAAATTAATAGGAAGGAAATAAACGAAGTGCATAAAATTTTATCGATAATTTTTTCTTTTCCATGAAAACTTGTTTATTTGGCAAAAATATAAAAACAAACCGATCGATAAAATCACGACTCCGTTAGGAGTCAGTTTGTTTGAATGTTTTTGCCTCAAATAAACAAGTTTGAGTACTGAAAATAAAAAATTATGTGATAAAATTTGATGCACTTTGATTATTTCCTTCCTATTAATTTTGAGTTGTATTTGGAAAGATTATTTTTTCAACAATTTTAAAGGATTTTGCTTTATTTTTTCAATATTCTCTTGGGTGATGGCACTGAATCGGTTTGTGTTCATTTTTCAATACTCCCACTACTAGATGTCAAATTATTTCCGTAAATGTTTGAGAGCTCATGAATATTTTGAATATTATCACGAGTCGAAGACAATGGATAATTTTCTGAAAATATTCATGACCGAGAAATTTGACCTCGTGTGGTATTCGGTAAGAAAATTCCACACCAAATGTGTTTATATCCGACAACATCAATTTTCGTCTTCATCAAGTACTTGCCAAACATAGAAGATAATTGAGTTTTTAATCTAAACATTAATCACAATGGTCCAAAGAATTTAGAAACCATCTAAGCTTGTATACCTTGTTTTTAAACTAAGAGGAGCATTTCAAGAAACCTCAAACACACCACTAAAAGTTACTAAATTGGGATAGTGTTCCGAAAGGGTCGTGTTCAGACTTATTGAACCAATTGACACTTATGTGAAATATGAATTGTAGTTACTGCTCGCATGTCGTGACCAATGAAAGATCAAGGTTTAAAATCTAATCGTAATTGGATCCTGATGGTCAAGTTTTGAAATAAGATGAAAATCAATTCATATGCGAAATATTTCAATTATCAATTCACCAGTGGAATGCAATGCCTAGTTTTCAAGAGAAGTGAAATGAAATTTATAATGAAATGAAATGAATTCATTACTTCGAATTTAATAGACTTTTTTAATTTGACAACATCGCTTAGATATTACAAAATCTAGAAAAAGAAGAAAATGACTGTTTGTTAATAAAGAACAGATCAGTAGTTTTAAAAAGAAGAAGGATTTAGTTAGTTACAAATTTGGAATCACTTCAACTCAAGCTAAATTCACACAATTCTAAGGTTAGCTTATATTGTTGACAATAATTGTCATTATTACAAATAATATTGAAATTTGAGAATAGTTCTAGAATCTAATTCTGTACGTGGGAAGCACAGTATCCTAAGTCACAAATTGTATAATTTCATTTTATTCTAAAACCATTTCGGAAATTTTAGTTTGCACTAATGAACAAAATTCTAGCCTGCTTTTGAATATCTATTGATATTTTTGGCCCGTTATTATAATTAAATTGTCACTTGAGTTATAACAAAAACCCATCTTTAATTAGCTCTCCTGTAAAATTAAGTAAATGCGACTTAGGATACTGTGCTTCCCACGTACAGAATTTTGGTTATATACATTTTTATTCCTTAGTAGCTTTGTCAATAACTGATATTCTTGACTTACTCACTTAACTATAATAAATACCAAATAGCAGACTAATAACTGCAAACTAGGTTTAAAAACAAGAAAATTTACGTAACATATATAGAAAATCACAACACAAATTCCGGCGATTCTAAAATCTCTGAATAATTCGCATGTGAAAAGATCATTTCGACAGCTTGACAGCATCCGAATTACATTTGTGAAATATTTTCGAATTCGAATTTATTTTACACATGAAATTAGTTCAAAACTTGGATTGCTCGATATATTGACTAATTCACTTGTGAAATATTTCAAAACTTGACCCCCAGAACTTACTTATAAACTTTGCTTCTCTGTCAGCGATAAACGACCCAAACTTAAAATTTCCTTCGTTTCGGGGGCGAAGAAAGTGCACTGGTACTTGGAGTACCTACAGTCTTGTTCCATATTCAAATAGTAACAAAGCAATACACAACAACACAAAATAAGAAGTAAAAAACACACATATATACAATAATATGAGGTAATGAGTACAAACACAATATGAAATAGCAAACGCAAACAGAATGATAAACAGCAAACGCGAAAAAGTGGTAATAAACATTGGAATATTTTTATATGAATAAACACAAGTCAAAACTGACAAATAGCGTTGTCAGTTCTATCAAAAGATATGTGTGAAAAACGGGCGGTTATCTGACCAATGATTAGCCTGCAGAAATGCCAACTTAAACTCAAATCACTCCAGTTTAAAAACAATGTATAGTTTAAATGAATTAAAATTATCATGTGAACAAATAAAAATTAGATTGTCATAAGAAATATTCTGTCATTATAAACGTCAAAAAAATTTCCTTTATATTTCGCTGTTGGGTAGGTACCCACGAAAAAATTTCCACTAAAAGTCATCCGTTGTGATGGTGATCTGACAGAAATACACGTTCTGATTGGTTAAAAATCACATGTATGGATTTCTCACAATTTTTTTAAACTTAAAACATAAGATTTTGTACTCTATACAAAATCTATCTAAAGGTAAGTTTATGTGAAAATCTCTTTTATATACAGGTTGGACGGAAACTTGAACCTTTTATTACCTCTCTTCTTTCAAAGGTATTTGTATTTGTATGCACAAATAGAATCTTGGATTATCCAACTTTAATTTTTGTTAAGCATTCCCTATACCAGTGGTTAATAAATTTAGTAAAGGTAATTTGTAATAAGTATTTATAAGTGGCAGCTCGTAGTTAATTTTATAGTAGGGTTTTAGGCGATGTGACCAAAATCTTAAAACACGGAGCGCCACTGAATTAGATTTCCTGCCACCATGACGTATTAATGCAGTATAATCACAGCCACGCGGCATAAAATTCCGAAAAATACCAAATTTATTGATACCAATGCTTTTAATTGTGCATTTTCCGTGTGTGTGCGACACACATGAAATATTCATCGATAAAACTTATCCCCACATAATTTTATTTGATAGATAAACTTGTGTATTTTTTTCAACATCAACAAGTTCGAAAATCTATAAATTCTAGTTACTAATATTCCCCAGTCTGCCTCTGGTGATCAAAGAGACAACGGCAGTCAGAAACAGGCAGGGTCTTCAAACTCTACATCCCATTAGTATTCCTCCGACGCCATTCTTTCTGCTCTTTTATTTTGTGATGAAGGCGTACGTTGAATAGTCAATTGCTCTCTCCCAATTTATCGACGACAAAACAACAGAATCCAAAGCGAACAGGACACGATGATGTGGATGTTTTCTTCTCATCGTGTTCGTCGCTTTCCTCGTCAACCAGGTCATTAATTCTCACTTGTGCATTGTCTTTTTTTTTCGTATGAGTCGATCAAAACTTAACGACGTTTATGGTTATTTTATGCTTTTACACGGTATTAAATCAGTCACTAACTGATTCGAACTGTTATCCGAGGCGAGGAAGATATACGGCGATTATTTACAAGATGTGACTTGGTGCGAAAGTGGTATGAAAATGGAGTTTGACTTTTTTAAACATAACTATCCATTTTTCCATTAAACCAAAGCGAATTTAAGAAAATTAAAAGTGCATTTGAACTTATTTTTCAACGACCTTTCCAAATCTGTTATTATTTTTCATGAACGCTATTTGATAAAAAAGTTAATTCGCGTTCGACAGTTTTTTAAAGGAATGCCGCATCTTATAAATAACACAGTGTGCAAATACCACTCCCCCATTATCTCCAAAACGACTCATTAACAACCCTTTTAATTTAACATTTATTCATCGTTCTAAGAATCTTGTGAGTAAATGACCCTTCAATTATCAAACAATTTGAAACGCGCCCCTGATTCCCACAGGATACAATTCCTAATATCATCAGTACATAATAAAGTGGCCAATTCCCAAATTAAATGTAACACGAGATGATTTTATGTTAGGGAGAAGGAAGCTGTGTGCGGTGACATTTGAGAATTGACATTTAGGGCATACGGCATACCGCGCCCTGATAAACATTTTAATTCGGGTCGAACAAAAGATGAGCCCGTTCACTGCCTGGCTAACTTTGATACATGTGGAATTGTTTTTCTTTGTTTGGGATTCAATTAGGGGGTGTTTTTATGGTTTCACTAATGATAGGATTGGTGCAATGCGTATTTTATAAACATCAACGCTTTTTAAAAACAGAAATTTTTATCGATAAGATAATTACGGTGTAACCAGTGATTTATTTCTAAATGCACAAATATACAGAACGAAGCAGAGTGCTAGTGGACACTGAAAGTCGCAGTATTCTGGGAATGATCTCTGACGCAATTCCTTCAACAGCAAATTACGACCTTCCTGATACTGTCCTAAATCCAAATAGAGATGAATGGGTCCTCCGTAAGGATAAACTATTAAGAGCAGACAGCTGTTGGTACAAAGACGGCTCAAAAACCTCCTCAGGCTCTAGTGCAGGTGTATTCGGGCGCAGACCTAGGACAGCAATTTCAACCTCTCTAGGATCCTATCCAACCGTATTTCGGGCGGAAATTAACACCATTGTTTCATGTTTCATAGAGCAAGCCAATCTCATACATAGAACAAAAAATTTTCTCGGACAGTCAAGCGACTTGAAAGCGCTTAGCTCACACCGTGTAACGCCGAAATTGGTTTTAGACTGCCAAAAAGACTCTCCTCTCAATAGGAGAGCTCAATAAAGTATTGTTGGTCTGGATCCTTGGCCATTTTGGTATGGAAGGAAACGAGAAGGCAGACTTTTTTGAAAGGAAGTGTCTCTATCGTACCAGAACCTACTATTGACATCGCAATGATTATTGCCAAACAAACAGAAAGAAGAGATTTAGACTTCTGTCATAATTTATCAGAAGTGGTTCATTCAAAGGCTTTTATACATCCTTCGAGGAATGTCTCCAAACAAATGTTAGACTATTATAAAGCAGGCATAACCTATGTTGTCTAACAGGCCTTTTAACAGGCCACTGTCATCTGAATCATCATATGCTGAAACTTGGACTGTCTAAAGATTAGACTTGCCGTCTTTGTCTGGAAAATGATGAAACAGCAGAGCATATAATTTGTGCCTGTCCCGCGGCGTCACTCTCTCTCTCTCTCTTGCCCTCGGACTTGAAATATCATACACCAAATAAACTAATCGGCTTTGTTAAGAAGCTGAATTTGTTTGGTGAAATCTGAATACGTGTGAGCCACTATCTTGCGACTAGTGGAGTTCCTATAACACACTCACCATACAGCTGACCCAATGATTCAATTAGAATAACGAGGTACCATATTTTGATAACCGTATTAATTAATTTGAATTTTCAGTTCAAAAGTAAATCCAAAGTAACTTGGCAGCAGCATTGGGACACTGTTGACACAGTCCTTCGTCAAATACAGCGTTCAATTTGAATTTTCAGTTCAAAAGTAAATCCAAAGTAACTTGGCAGCAGCATTGGGACACTGTTGACACAGTCCTTCGTCAAATACAGCGTTCAATTTGAATTTTCAGTTCAAAAGTGAATCCAATGTAACTTGGCAGCAGCATTGGGACACTGTTGACACAGTCCTTCGTCAAATACAGCGTTCAATTGGACAATCCCAACCTAGTTACTTCGCAGGTATCTCAAGGCAACACTTAACAAGGATAAGAAGAGTAAGTATCGGACATTCAAAGACTTACCCATGGATACCCACTATCTACTACCACCAGATCCATTTGTTCCAACTTCAACTCTAATCTAACCATAAAGCACATTTTGACCGAGTTTCACAAATATATCGTCCAAAGACAACAGCTTCAGCTAAGCCCAAACTACAAAGAAATCCTTAGCTTCACTCCAATTCCTCAAAGACGTACAACTCTACCATAAACTACAATCGACAGAAGCAAACGTATATGAGACCTTGTGGGCGTGTCCATGTCGCTGTAGTTGTATTTTTGTAGTAACAACCAACTAAGCCAAATATCGATACCATAGTGGTAATAACTGTTAAGAGATATGTGAACAAAGTCAGACTTGCTAAAAATTTAACACTAAACAACCATTTGCCCTAAATGTCTCTATTTTCAAATTACATGACTCCTCTAGTAATGTCATGAAAAGGAGAGTCAAGTTTATATGGAAAGCAACAAAATATGAACTGGTTATGTAGCTAATTCCTACATCTATCTGCTTACACATCAGGATCTTTTGGAATAGAGCCGTCGAATGCCGTTTTGTTAACTGTACGTTTAGTTCAAATGAATAATTTTTTCCAGTGTTCATTTTTCTTAACAGCCGAAAGTAAAAGTGCATGAGAGTGTTATATTGGAATATACAGCAGACATCAAATAGAAAATAGAATTTAATCCAGCGCTGCCGATGCAAAAATAAAAATTACATGAACCTACCACTCAAATTATCAGAATTTGTCAAATTTACCAAAAGGACGCATTGATTATCTAAATAAAGTCTCCGACCTCAGTCAATATGGAAAATCCCCCAAAACAATAGCAATTTTATATTATATCCCTTCTGCAAAATATTCGAAAAACTATTGAATCCAAATTAGTGAAATTCTAAGAGCTCATCCATATCTCAAATGTGGTTGTATGAAATTAAACCAATGGTTCAATAAAACTCAAAGTCCAAACCACAAAAATTTGTAATAAAAGTTCCTCAAAAGGACACTTATAATGTGTGCTACTAGTTTCGGTACAATATTACCATCATCAGGCTACAATATAAAGAGAAAAGGTACACTTAATAGATGAAGATCTTACAAGATTATGTTAAAATAATTTAGCGAATTGTCAGTAGATATACAAATGAATATGAAAATTTAATAAAGTTAATAAGACAAAGCTTGAGAATATTACAATTGTTGTAATGTATATTTAAATTTATTAATATAATTAATAGGTTAATGAGAATCATAAATTATAACTTTGATAACATAAATTATAAAAATTAGGTAGTCAAATAGAAATGAAATAAAATCAATCATAGTTACCTGTGTGAAATATGAAATCCAAAGACCAACGAGTTATTGCCAAAAGTTTTTAAATGTCAAAACACGTTTTAGACAAATAAATTATAATTTGAGTGGTGAGTAAAGAAAATAAAAGAAATGGAAAACATTGGAAATAAGATATTTAAAGTTACTTAAAAATTAAATTGTTGACCTAATGGTCTATGCCAAAAGGGGGGAAATGTTCAAAGAATTTTAATTTATTTAAATTTACATTTGATTTTCTTTAAAGGAATGTTTGAAATTAAATGAAGAAAAATAACTTTTGTCAATTTTATGTAATGAAATAGTCTAAAATTGACAAATAATAATCTCAAATAGCCAGAACTAGCCACTGATAACATTTGAACGGTTGAAAGAACCATTATCAAAATAAGTAATAATAAGTTCATAATGAATATTATCCATTAGATATCAAATATTAAATATTTTAAACAAACTAATTAGCTGTAGCACATGGACTGAACTAACCACAATGGTGACCGGAAATCAAAAACAAAATGAAAACATGACATTGACAGATTTCAAATGATATATAATATTTAAAACTGGTATATTTCTATGAGAGATTGGCAAACAACTAGTGATCAATGAAATTATTAACATTTCATTTACAAAAAGAAATTGTTTAAAAATCGGATAAGCATCCTTGCATTAACAACACTAATACAGAATGAATAAAATGATGTATGTTGATGAAATCACTCGGTCATATTATTTCGAATATGTTAACAAATTACTAATTTACGTTCTTTAACATTATCTCCTGATTGGCTCGTTGCGATGAAATTCTTTTAATTCCCATATTTTACGGGGCTCATGTTTGCTTCTGTCGACTGTATGTGTGTTTATTTATCAATGATCCATTTTATATTTGATATATTGTAACCGCTCCCGTGCAAGTGGCCATGGTAGCCGAGCACGTTAATTTCAATTAAAAAAAAAATTGATTTTTGTAAAACCATTTTACGGTTTCCACTTTAATAGTGCAATTACTTAAAAAATGGCCTTGATAGTAACTAATTATTGTGAGAATTGAAAAAAGCTTTTCTGTTCTTCACCGTTTTCGTACGGTACTATAAGAATGATTATTGATTATTGTTTCCAAGAATACAATGCAACATAATTCCGTGCTTATGTGTTGTTTGGTGTGTCTCACGTCGAATCAAAAATTAGGATAGGAGTTATTAATCGACATCATCAATGTGCGGTACCATAGTCGCTGTCCATTTCCTGGTGGTGCTCATTAACAGGCGACGCACGTTAGGTACTGTACAGAGAGCACAGGACGCTAACGGTATCTCGTACTCTTTACACATCTTAGACTTTTCAACATCTTCCATTTTAATAATAGATTGTGAAAAAGTTTGAATGTATTCATAGGGTACTACATCCTCAATTTAGTTATGCAGTTACGTTTAACAGTAGTTTGAATTTGGGTACCGTCCAAGTAAGTTTGTCTCACAAAAATTAATTTATCAACGTGAATATTAAATTCTTTTTCAATCCGGATAAAAATAATTTCGAAAATAAATGGATTAGCAAGAGATGGAAGAAAAATGTGGAATTCTGAAAAATGCACACACTAAAGAGACACTTTTTTACATTTTCATAAGTGTAGGCGACTATTTATATATTTTTAAATTTTCCCGCAATGATAGCCGGATGTCGGCCATTTTTGACGTTTGACTATGACTGGGGAAGGGATGGACAGGGAATGATGGCGGGAGATGGGGATTGATGTACATTACGATTAGTTTTATGGCGAAGTAAAGATCAGATATTAAGTGTTAGTGTGTTTATTTATAAATCCAAATACGATCCTACATAAGAAATACTTTGTTACCACAAACCTGGTTAACCAGATATTGGGAATTTTTGCAATCCATGTCTTTATTTTCATCATTTGGCAAAATGTGCTAGGTATTTCGAGTAACATACAACAAAGACACTACTGGATTAATCGATATTTGACATGAGTTTGGATAGTATGATACCTACCGAAAAACATATCATATCACTAAGAGAGTGAACATCATCGTATCCATAAAAACAGGTAATAACGTATTCAGGCAATTCTGGAAAAACCATCTGGTTCACTGATGGTTCCAAAACAAACCATTGCACTGGCAAATGAAACTAAAACGAAAAGGGGATTGTAGGTAATGAAATGACTGACCAGTTGGCTAAGGAAGGTCTTAAAGGAGACTTCATAGGTCCGTTTTGAGGAATCACAAAGGATAATATAAAAAATGTAATCGGGAACTGGCTAGTTATAAGGAACACCAACTCAAATGGAGGCTGACACAAGGGCACCTCCACACAAAAAGTTTACTTAATGAAGTAGACAACGAAATCTCGTCCAGGCTGATGGAACTGGGTAAGAAACAGTTCAGACGGACATTCCCACATATACATTGCCCTATGGCATGTAGTATCTTTATGGAGAACTTACAAGGAGTAATACAGCCATTACAATTACTGGAAATCCCTCTACTTAAACTGGTGGTCTACATACAAGACCAGAAGCTTCAGGAATGGAAGTAGATAACATGGGAAACAGTACAAAGATTCAGTTCAAATTCCTAGACTGTTGAGCACAACCCAAACGTATGAATGAATGAATTACTCAAAGTCCCTCCAGTCAAGCTGTGATGGCTTGTATAAAAGACAGCTTCTGGAATTGAAGAAGATAAGAAGAAGATAATTTATGAGAAAGAAAACGAATTAATTGATGATGGTAGTTTATGATCCTATGGAAACATCCGTGGCATTCTCTTTAAGCTTTATTGAATTCTTAATGATGGCAGTCCATTTGAGCGGAATGTCATTTCTCAGTTAATTCCAGCTTAACGATTGAATTAAACTCCATTTAGGTTTAGGTTGGGTAAAACTATCATTTTTACGAAAATAAAAAGCAAACAAAAAATCAAACTGCAGCTAATACTCGACGAAGATGGAAACAATAATATGTCGATGATTTCTAATAAATAAAAATTGTGAGCAATTTCCAATACTGGGCACTTATAATATGTATATCCACATGTGTTGTAATAAAAACATTTCTAAACTTTTTTATCCTGCGCTAAGTGGAAACGATGAACTTACTTCTTCTTGAGTAAACTACAATATAAGTAATGCATATTATTTACATTACTATCGAAGGATTGCGAATCTAATAGGTACATAATACACTTGGTCTTGACGAGCTGTTTAGTACGGACGGTTTGTTTATTTTTAAACAAAACAAGTGAGAATTTTTGATGTTCATAAATACTTAAATAAAAATTTAATAACAAAGCAGACAATTTAACGATGAAAAGGTTAATAATTAAACAAATCCAAGGCCGACATTATGGGGGAGCAAGCAGGGTAAAAAGTACCCCGGGCCGAAGGGGGCATAGCTAAATAGAAATTAAACGCGTTAGGTTTTTGTCATACAATCTTGTATTGATAAAATTTAATAAAAATTGTCATCGATTCCTACTTTGCTGTCATGTGTTTTTGAATTTTTGATTAAAGGAGTGTAAAAGGTTGAAAACCTGATAGCATGTTATTGTAGACAAGCAGCCATTACAGTACTAAGCTCTTGTACAATGAGTTCCAAAATGGTGTGGGAATGCCTAGACAAACTCAATTAACTAGGTGAGAACAATACAAAGCTGCCTTACTATGGATTCCAGGACACACTGGAATGGAAGGAAATGAAATAGCAGTTGAACTTTTGCGGAATCAGCCCCAATGTAATATTGGGAGAAATAGGTGAAACCGAAAGAAAGAGAAGATCTGACCATTGGAAAGATCTAGTAGGGCTTAGACAATCAAAGATACTTCTGAATGACTACAACCTGTTGAGATCAAATGAATGCATAGGTAAGTCAAAGTAAAACTGTGCTAAGAGTTTTAACAGGGATGCTAAAGGGACATTGTCGCCTGAATGGGCACCTGAAAAAGCTCAAAGAAGAAGAAGAAAAATGCAGTTATTGAGGCATGGAAGAAGAAACCTCCATCCACATACTTTCCAACTGCACCGCAGTCCAGAATACTAGAGCACAGTATACCTGGGAGATTACTGGATAGAAGAGGAACATTTACCTAAGTTGAAGCCTGTAGATATCCTAAAATTTTTCTATTAAATAGGACTATAGGAGCTACCAGTTTCAGGGACTCTCCTCAGAAACTAAGTAGAAGTAAGGGGGCACAATGGATCTTTCAGGTCTCAGTGAATGGTACCCAAAAAATACATACATACATACTGTAGACTGCAAAGCAAAATTGAAACTAATTTATTTTAAGATCTTAAACCGAATTAATATCTAATACTTATCAATTATGTTTTATTTTATTTCTAAGCAAATATTAAAAATAAATTGGGGAGGGGGGCCTGAAGGCGCTCACCCGGGGCCCGAAAATCCAGGTAATTAGGTATACAATACACTATTTTCCACGACCGTGCGTTTTAACCCACTTTCCAGCACGAATTTTAGTTTTGAAAGTGTCACTTACCTAACCTACCTAACCTAACCTAACCGCACTAGTGCGGGAAAATAAAATTAGTGCGGGAAAGTAGAATTATGCAAATTTTGACCTTATTAGATAGTTTTTTACTTCGAAAATTATAACTATTATGACTACAGGTAAATAAATATTCACGAAATAGTCCATCAAAATAGTATGAATTTCATACTCGTGCAAAATAGCATCATTTTCTGCTCATTGCATAATATACTATTCTCGTAGGCTATCGTAGAAAAAAAATCTTTTCTAGCTTTTTGTTGGATTTTTCTGAAAATATAAAATAATGAAGATATTTCTATATAACCCTAACACCAAGTAACTCCACTGGACCGGCAATTTTAAGTAAATTACAGAATGCAACAAATTGTATTTTAATATTAATATTATAATAATTAGTAGTTTTTGGTTAAAGTTTTGTATGTACTCCGCGTCTTTCAGGTCAACTGCAGTTGCGTGCGGGAAAGTATCATTTTCGCACTTGTTAGTAAAATAACTATTTATATCCTTGGTACATTAATAACTAAATTTAGACCATCCACTGAGAAGCAACATATCGCGAGTCTCCGAACTTGATTGATTTCTTACGTTGGGCGATCGCCGCAAATTTTTTTTCTAAACTATCTTTCAGGCATTGAAACATGCTGGAATTTTTTTCTTTCCTAGAAATTACTAATGGGACCTCAGGAGCTTCATTTTCATTTTGTTCAGAAATTTATTTTATTACCCAACATATTTTCCCCTTAATTGGATATCATTTATTACAGCGAACCTGCAACGTCAATAGACTTTTCAAAATGTTTCTTATTGCTTTGCAAACCAGACCTCCACAACTTTTTATTACCTCCTCGTTGGAAGAAAATTCACGATCTTTTAAAGTTTTTTCCAGTTTAGCAAAGAGATGATAGTCGGACGGAGCCAAATCTGGTAAATAAGGGAGGTGTTCTAGTAATTAAAAAACCCTAAATCACGAATTTTTTGCATGGCAACATGAGATTTGTGTGTAAGGGCGTTTTCCTGCAAAAACACCTTTGGATAGCTTTCCGCGTATTTTCTCTTTCTGACACAGAAACTGGCCTTCCTGATTGGTCATTATCTTCAATGGAAAATTTACTTCTTTTGAAGCTTGCAGTCCACTTTTTTACGGTCTCATACTAAGCACATTTATCACCAAGGGTATTAAGTATATCTGCTTACCTCTTAACCCTTTTATATACAGGTACTTATGATAATGGCTCATGGCTCGATACTCCAATTTTTCGACTCTGGTATACTTTTTTGACGTTACACACTGACACTTCTAATGAGTTATTGTTCGTTGCTATGGTTACGTAATATTTTGTTTACGCATGGAACTAGTATAGGCTAACTAGATATCAATACACCCTTAAACTTGCAGGTTCATTTGTTGGGACCATTTCACTCCTTTCTTTTCTCTTTGAACTCAGTTCGTTTACTTTACAACAAAAGTTAAAATAGCTCACTAGGCAGTAAAGAGGAATTTATAAGTTTCTCGATCACCCCCGAAAGGGGGCTTTGAACCGACTAATTTGAACACATTCTAGCAATTTTGGAAGTTATAATTATATTTTCTTGTCGATTTCTCCCTTTAGGACAAACCAATGTCACTCTGCTTCTTTTCTATATATTTTAGGAACCAATATTTGTAATAATTTGCCTTTTTTTGTGGCATATTTTGTAACCGATTGATTTGAATAAAATTCACGGATTTTTTATATAAATTGTGTTGTAACTTCTAGTTAACCACCAGTACTAAAACAATCTTAAGAATATTACCGCCCCCAAGTTACAACACACTCGAAGAACAAATCTAAATGATACTTATAGTTGAGTTGACATTATTTCCGCCTTTCACCGCTGCCGAGGACGCGTGCCCAAACTGTTAAATAAGTACCCAGCTACCTATCCGTCGATGATGGTACATTACGGGCATTTGATCATAGACATTGCAAGATGGTACATCATTAGTTCGATGGGGGACGACCATTGGGTTCATCTAGTGTGTCTTTTCTTTAAAGACACGGTTATCGAACGGTAAACGACTTGGAATAATCATTTGACGTTTCCGGTTACAGAAACTATGGAATAGATCGAAGATATTTGTTCGTTTTTTTTTGTATAGAAAGAATCGTGAAACACGCGAAGTATTTTTGTACTAAAGAATTGTGAAAGTATTTAATTATATAAACCAGGGAATCGTGGTGTAGGTACAAATTAAAAACTGTATAAGAGTTTTCGGCCTTATCGTGGCAAAGCTTGATGGTTGTCAAAAACTACCATACATTTGATAATAAGCAATTAAGGTCTACTAGGACAAGGAAAACGACTATAAGCAATTTTTTTTGATTTTATTGTCAATAAATCAGAGTCAACCTAGAAATGTTTTACACGTACGAGAATTATTGCGATATTATATTCTGAAAAAAATATTGATAATTTTGATATGCATTTTAATAGTGTATTCTTCAACGAGTGCAGAATGATGGCTATTATTCACGCGGATGAAGTTTCCAAAACGAGCGAGCGCAGCAAGTAAGTTTTGGAATCATCCAAGTGAATATTAGCCATTCTACACAAGTAGAAGACTATACTTTCTCCACGACTAAAAAAAGAAAGCTTCCAGCGAGGATCGAACCCCAATCGTCCGCGAAAACTATTTCTACCACTAGGCTATAGAGCATGTTTATTTTTAAAAAGGGATACGTAACATAGAGTTTTAATCGAAACCCCTACATTTATAAATGATAATTGGGACCTTACCTAATACGTAAAATTATGATTCTATCATTATTTTGACGTTCCAAACGACGCGCTGTCAGAATCTATTTGCATTATTTGGTATTTGACGTTTTAAAAGAGACGATTTGATTTATTCATTTTAATTCATTTAAACGTGAATTCTGATAATAATAGAATGTGATTGGCTAACGAGAGTGAATTATTTTTCATTATTCACTGTTGTGAAGAGCATATATCATTATGTAGCTAAATATGTAAACATAATTTGTGCGTTACTATTTAGTCCTGGAGAAAAATATCTCACAGCTTGACTGTTTGACACATAATATTTTTACCACTAATAATGACACATGACGCCATTCTTTTTTTATTCTATTTTCGGCTTCTGCGTCAATTCTCGCACACTTTCTAGTTTATTGAATGAATGAATATGATCATTTCTGACAGTTTCTGACTGCGGTTTGGAACAGACCTAATATGTCACTGAAATTTACATTCTAGGTTTACCGAAATCTTCTTTTTCGACTGTTAGCGAAGTTCACGACCTGATTTGTGCTAGATGTACTGACGGCACTCTCAAGGTAGCGCCACCCGTATAAATAGAGGGCGCCTCGGGTCAGTTTCCCATCTATGGGTATTTTTTTTATCCATGAAATGATCGTCAATAATCCTTGACGACTAAATAAAACAAAATGACTTATGCTAAAAATGGAAATTTGTGGTAACGCATAGACAATTAACAAATAACTTTCTCTATTGTTGTAAATATTGTAAATATAACAAATAGGTATGGTTCATTCAATAGCCCTTTTGGTGTGCGTCATCGATTATTAATGTTTTTTATTCTATCACTTACGTCGAAAGAAATGGAAAAAAAGAGCAGGTCTCAGGTCTGTGATTAATCCTAATCAAAATATCACAATAATGAGCCGTTTAAATTTATTACAAACGTTAACCATAATCATTGTCTTACCAAAATTTGATTGGTTGATGTTTAGATTAAGCGCAAGCGCGACCTATAAATCAGGAGAAATTTCTTTGTTTAAAATAGGATGCAGACATACCTTTCGTATTGTCAATGTATCTTACATCTTTTTCTACTGTCCCATGCTGACAGTTCTTGTCAGGTCTGTACTTGTTGTTTACGGTCAATTATTATTTACGAAAAGTCGGAAAAGTGAATATGAATCTTATTGTTATATTTATTTGAATAATACAAAAATATGCCTAGATACGCGGAAAAACATCAGCATTTTCAAAATACTCAAGTATTTCAGAAAAAGAACCTGATAACTATTAATTTCATAGCCTTTTCGAATTTTGCTGAATGCGATACTGATGATTTTATTTATCAAATTTAAGGTTCGATATGTATCAAAATAGCAAATTAAATAAACGATATACCGAAAACTTGATTATACATCACAAACGATGACGCACACCAAAAAGGCTATAACTGCATACCTATGCATATCTATGTCAGTTCTGCGACTTTGACAATTGGAAGTGACAATATGAATAATAAAAAGCAATTTTGGTAGGTACTTAATATGTTAGATTATCACGAGAATGAAAGAAAGAGTGGAAATTCGTCAACCAGTGTAATCTCACATTTTGGTAACCTCTGTATTTTCTTATTTTATATAGGTATATCGTATAAAATGTATCTACAATTATGTCCCTCAAATAAAATTTTTCAATATTGTCAAATTTAAAGGTATACTTTTCTTTTGAGTAAAACTAAAATTTTTTGACAAACCCCCGTATCTATAGGTACTTACGACTAAAAAAATTGTTATTTGATTACTGTATTCTAGGTTTTAGATACTTAATGCAGTACTTTTCATGAAGAATAACTTTTTTTCCTAAAATTATGAATGAAAAAGTTTTCATATGATACCAACTTTTATTGAATACCCCTGTAATAAAACTCTGAGAGTATTTAGAACATTAACGTTGTAGTATAGTGACCTTTTGGAATATGCAAGGGGCATTTGATAACAGTAAGAGGATGAGCCAGGATGTAGGTAATAGGATGTTAGGTCCACATCCACTGGCTTCTCTATATTTTACACGGGTACTTACAAGGATTCTTCAAACTGAATTGCGAGAAACAGTGTACGTTATACGATATAAGTATCAACCAATACTCTTTGTTCCTCATTACAGGGAGATGCTTTATCTTATTCATATTTTAATATTTCGAAACATTTTGTTTTAAAAGGTTTTAATTTAATAAATGTACCTAGCTAGTTAATGTAGCAAATAATTCGCATATATTCAAAAATATCACTATAAGGAATTTTAATTTTAAAATAACTTGATACTGCAACTAAGCCAGTATAAGTAGGTATATAGAGAGTTTTCGAAAACGTAGGTACATATAGTTTGTTCAGCCATCCTTTGCCGTTACGTCATAATCTGTGACGTATTCTGCTGTTTTACGTTTGTCTTATATTAGTTGAATGTTTTATTTTACACTTAACCTCCAAATTATAATCAATGCGGACATTTTGTTGAATGTGTTGAATTGTTTACAAAATATGATATTTGAACTGTCAAAAGTAACAAATAAATTTTACATCGACATTAGTTAAGAAATAATTCAAAATTCCGTCTCATCCATTTCACGAATAAGAGTTCAAGATTGACAATGTATGACGTAACGGCAAAGGATGGTTGAACAAAATCTACCTATCCTGATTTGGTATATAGTCAAAAGCGCTCAAAGGTAATCCATATACCTAAGTACCTACCTAAGTAGATATTTCTGTGAAGAAATAAAGTAAAAAAAGGAGGGGTTGGTTTTAGGTATATAGGTATATAAAATCGTTTGGAAGGAGCAGAATTCATTAATTAAGATTATTATTAATTAAGATAATTGTTGCTGCCGATTCTCGCCCTCTCTCGAAGAGACGAGAGACCCATTTTCTCTCGTCTGACGAGACGAGACGAGAGAAGTACCCTCATGGCGTCGAGAAATTCTCGTTTCTCTCGATCTCTCTTGAGTATAACGTCAAACATTTTTGAAATTATCACAATGAAAATGTTTTTATATTCACTAACCGCGTTGTAAATTTGTTTTCACTTCCTGAAATACGAAATTAATTTCTTTTCAACTCGAAAGGTTTTAATTTTAGGATAGCCTTCTTGAAATAAAATATTTGTATTCTTTCAATTTTTGTAAACAATCGTTACCTTTTTTTATATATCTCTTGGGTTTTTAGGAACAAATATACCTAGGTAATGCGATGAAAAAATTCTCAGCTCTTTTAATAGATACATCGTCGGGATATTTTAAATAAAATAAATCTAATTTTTTTACTAGGTACAATCTGAATTTATCTTTCTTATATTGATAAACAGGGTGGTTCATTAGTGCGACCAATGTCAATATCTCCGGTATCAATAAGGATAGCGGATATAATCTGAGAATTAAAAAAATGCTGGTTGTTCTTTTTATAAAAAATAGAATTTTCTTACCGTGCTGGTTTTTGGGAGCACCGTTTATAGAGAAAAATCATTTTATAACAGGCACCTCGACTCGTGACCCTTAATAAGCTGCGTCAAACGTTTCCCTGCTATCTTTATTGGTGCAGGAGATATTGACCTTTGTCGCACTAATGGGCTACCCTGTAGTAAATACCAAGCAAAGTTTTAATGCATTTAGGTGCGGTTCTGTTATATTTTAGATATATTGCACACAAATTATGTCAAATGGTAGAACCTAACCTCAACGCGTTAAAATTTAGCTTAGCTTTTACTATAGGTATTTTAAGATCACGAGAGAAGCGTGACGAGACGAGAAGGTCGTCTCTCGTCTCGTCTCGCCCTCTCTCGACGAGACGAGAGACACATTTTATATCGTGAGACAAGACGAGACAAGGCATTCTCTCGTCTCGACACGCGGCCACACTAATTAAGATCAAATCTCCAAATTATAGGTACCTACATCTACACTGATTAACTAGATGGTTTACAAGAGTTAGTGGATGGTCTCAATGAAGATTCAGGAGCCTTATTCTGTTCTGTGCCATAATCTCGACATCCCTCGGTTCTATATAGGCAACGAATGCAACGATGTAAGAAGGTTCTGATCCTGTATTGGGTCTAGGTATCAGCTATGGAATATAATGACATATAGGTAAGTATTTGTTGTTTCAGCAGGTACAAAAAAGTTATTATGGAAATATGTCTGGATTAACTGACCATCAGTCCAGTTCCAGTAGGTACTTTTGAAAGAAACCATGGCATGTATTTTGTTTACTGAAACAGTTTTTCAATAAGCTTGATTGAACAAATATCGGATCTAGCTAGAGATGTCACTACTCTTTCTGGACGATTTCTTAGCCAGGCAGAAGTCTCTTGGTTCAAATAGGTGTCTTATGAGCGGTGCAAAAGCATACGATCGAGTGCATTAATTTCAATTCCAATCTCCTTCGCGCAAAGTTTAAAGTAAAATAAGTATTTGTGGAAAACATATTTTATTTGTATATCTTGAATACTGAACATTTTTCACTTATAGCAAGCCCCACTTATTATTATGTTCTAAGTATTTATCCTATAAACGTGGTAGCCTTTTTTTAAACACCATAGGTATGTGTATAAGAATTTCATAGCTATAGGTAATCTTATTGGTTTTTTTTACTGTAAATACGTTCCAATTTTAATTAACAAAAATATTTTCAAAATTTAAAACCATTAGTCTCAAAATACCGTCAATTTTCGACAATCGTATCAGCCACCGTAAAAATATAAACTGCATCTCATCTTACGCGATATAGGTACACTCACTCTCAACATCTACAGTGAATCCGCCATGATTTAAACGAAACTGGGCGGAGCATGGACCAGATCGTTCAGCATCTCGTCAGTGATTCGGAAAGGAGTCAGAGAAAGCAAATAATCTATTGACCAATCCTGTCAGATGAGACGGCTCCGCTGTTGAATTTGCTTTGATCTTAAACTGTTTAAGATGAATTATTGGAAATTATATTTCAGTTTCTATTGCTCTTCGGATTATTGTATATATGGTACTTACTATCTATTTATTGAGATATAAAGGCAACTAACTATAGATAAACTTTCTCTACTAGGTCCTAAATAGATACCTAACTAGCACTGCAAACAAAAATTTTATTTTTAAAAACCATTTGTTAAAATCGTGAATGCCTTGCAAAAATTACCTAACGATCACGGACCAGTGGCTAGTGCTGCCGAGGCGAGACATTCTCGCCTCTCGTCTCGTCTCGCCCTCTCTCGACGAGACGAGAGACCAGTTTTCTCTCGTCTGACGAGGACGAGACGAGAGGAGAGAAGTACCCTCTCTCGTCGAGAAATTCTCGTCTCTCTCGATCCCTCTTGGGCAAAAAACGTTATTTCTTCGTAAATTAAACCCAACATGCGACCACAGTAAATTTCTCTTGCACGTTTGTGCGCTGCATTTAGTCGTTGTCCAGCTTGAATACAGTATGGATAACCACCAATTGATTTGAACATGCGACGTAAAGACGTTTCACTAATGTTGATTTTACATGCAGTTCTCACATGACTTCTTTGAGGTGATTGCACAACTTGGTTAAAAACACGTCCTTCATTTTCGTTAGTGACCTACTGTTTTTCGACGACCTGAAGAACCTTTAGGTTGACACAATACACTACCCAGTGCGACGAAATTTTTCAACAACAGCATTTTTACTAGGAGCTGCTTTATTAAATGTTTGTTGATATTTTATTGACACCTGTTCTAAGCTTGGACCATCATTACGACCTTTTCCGTATGAACGAAAATAATGCTGTACCAAAAAAACTTTTTCTTCCGTTGTTAGAACCATTTTTAAATCAAATTTAACTGCAGCGTTATACTATTAATAAGTATATCAACTAATGACAATTAAGTCAAATATGACAAATCCATATTACTTACATAAACAAGTCCATAGCACTCTCTCTGTTTCGGTACTGTTAATTATGGCGGATACCGTATTTAGTTTTCAGCGATTCTAAAAAGTCTTTCACCAACAGAGTTTTTATTTAAATATATCAGTTTTGTCACTTTGACAATTCAAAGTGACAATATGAATAATACCTACCTATAGTCAAAGGCACTCTTAACGTGCGGGTTCAAAAGTCACTAACCATATGTATCAAATCAGAAAACACAGAGGTTACCAAAATGTAAGATTACACTGATTGACGAATTTCTACTTCTTCTTTCATTCTCGAAATAGGTAATCCATCAACTAAGTAGGTACCATTTGTTTGCTTGAGACCACAAAAAAAAACGGAAAGCTGCTACTTATTATTCATATTCAAATAAAAACTCTGCTGATGAAAGACTTTTTAGAATCGCTGAAAACTAAATACATATCCTTCTTTTTCTTGTCAAAATTGCATAAGTCTGTCTAATTCATCTTACGGATTTTATTTGGAAGTTATAATTAAACGCAAAAAAAGAAAACAAAAAATATCTTTGTTGAATCGTATGACTCGCACGATCAGACTGCGTCTGACTATAAGTAGCAGTTTTCCGTTTTTTTTGTATCCTCAAGCAAAAAATTGATACTTATTTTGATGGATTAATTCGAGAATGAAAGAAGTAGTTTGGTAACCTCTGTGTTTTCTGATTTGATACATATGGTTAGTGACCTTTGAACCTGCACGATAAGAGTGCCTTTGACTATAGGTACATTTTTCGAACATAATTTCATTGACAATTCAACTCATGTATAAAAAATCGCATATGCCACAGTGCAATTGTCACTTTGACAGCGGCAAAAGTTAGCTGAAACTTTTAAATAAATATAAATGCACTTGTGGACGTGGTTTTTTCACTTATGCATTTGTTTATCAATTATGGCAGTGCTGGTTACCATAATAAATAGTTTGACATGTTTGTAATTGCCGTTCCTCGGGTGGCGAACGCCTGCGTGCAAGAATAATTTTGCGCGCCCCTATACAGGGTGCGGCAGATAAACGGTCAATTAGAGATATCTCGAGAACTGAAGGTATCTGAGTTATGAAAATTGGCATGGAGGGGTATTCAATAATGTGCTATTTAATGAAAATATTGCGATCACCATTCTACTTCCGGTTTTACCGAAAGTGGCACATAACTTTGTAACTTTTAATGGAAGACCCTATATATTTTTTAATTTTAGAAATATTTACGTTACTCTGAACATTTTTTGATGATATTTCCCTTTGCTCATTTTGAACCCTTATTGAGTTGTAATGTTTTTAAATTACATTTTTTTACCATGTAAATTCAATGGGTGTCTCATTTGAAAAAAAAGGAAATACGCGAAGATTAAGGATTCCATTTTTATTCCAGTTTTCACAGAACCCTGTATAATAAAAAAAGCTGACTTCACAGAGTAAACGATGAAGCGGTATGTGGTAAATAGTTTGTAGGAAATTCAAACTATTATTCAAATTATATTAGAGAGGGTATTGAATTTAAGTATGTACCTACATGGTAAAAAAGTGTAATTCTCATATTAAAAACATTACAACTCAATAACGGTTCAAAATGGGCAAAGGGAAATATCAACAAAAAATGTTCAGAATAACGTAAATATTCCTAAAATTGGAAAATATACAGGGTCTTCCATTAAAAATTACAAAGTTATGTGCAACTTCTGGTATTACCGGAAGTAGAATGGTGACGGCAATACTTTCATTAAATAGCTCATTATTCAAAACCCCTTGATGCTAATTTTCCTAACTCAGATACCTTCAGTTCTTGAGATATTTCTAATTGACCGTTTAACTGCCGCACCCTGTATACTATGCTTAAATTTTGATGATAAGGCCAATTTTTATAATCATTTTTAGTTTGAGGTTTTAAGTTGTAGAAGCAAAGTGTAGAAGTTACTTCTTTTATTAGTTTACTGTTTCTTCCTGTAATCAAAGTTTACAGCTTTGCTATAATTTGATTTTTAATACCGTTAATGCCGATTTTTCTTCCAATTAGAAGTGCGTTTTTGCAAGAGTAGCGAATAGTTGAATTTGGCGCCCCTTAAATTGGGCGCCTGCGTGCGGGGCATTCGCTGCATACCCGCCAGGAACGGCACTAGTGTCAACAACTTATAGAATTTCTAAACACTAACAATGAGCCGATTCATTTAATTGTCCTGCCGAATTACACTCGATGTTTGTATTGATATCGGGTAAATTTGTGTTGTTCAACTTCTAAACTGTTTCCTTTAGCAATTCGACTCGAAAAACTGTCAACCTAAAAACCTTCGGTGTCGCGTTTTTAATAATTGACAGATTTTCTCGTCTAATTGTTAGGCAACAGTTTCTCATTAAACAATCCAAATTTACCCGATAAAATACAAATCTCTCGTGCAATTATAAGTGATTATTTTTTTCACTTGTCAAAATCTGACATTTTGGTGGTTTTAACCAATAGCAATACATTATTCTAGCCAATCATTCGGTATTATACTGATAATTATGCTTCCTCATCGATAAAACCTTGTTTACATCGAAACGTCAAAATTTTACTTTGAATTTGTCATTATTGACAACTAAAAGCGCTTTCAAAAATCCTTTTAAATTGTTGAAAAAAATAATCTTCCCAAATACAACTCGCTCTTCAAATTTTATCACATAATTTTTTATTTTCATCACTCAAACTTGTTTATTTGAGGCAAAAACATTCAAACAAACCGAATTTAGATAAAATCACTCCTCCTAACGGAGTCGTGATTTTATCAAATCGGTTTGTTTTCATATTTTTGCCAAATAAACAAGTTTTCGTGGAAAAGAAAAAATTATCGATAAAATTTGAAGCACTCGTGGTATTACCTTTGATTATTTTTTTCACTTGTCAAAATCTGACATTTTGGTGGTTTTAACCAATAGCAATACATTATTCTAGCCAATCATTCGGTATTATACTGATAATTATGCTTCCTCATCGATAAAACCTTGTTTACATCGAAACGTCAAAATTTTACTTTGAATTTGTCATTATTGACAACTAAAAGCGCTTTCAAAAATCCTTTTAAATTGTTGAAAAAAATAATCTTCCCAAATACAACTCGCTCTTCAAATTTTATCACATAATTTTTTATTTTCATCACTCAAACTTGTTTATTTGAGGCAAAAACATTCAAACAAACCGAATTTAGATAAAATCACTCCTCCTAACGGAGTCGTGATTTTATCAAATCGGTTTGTTTTCATATTTTTGCCAAATTAACAAGTTTTCGTGGAAAAGAAAAAATTATCGATAAAATTTGAAGCACTCGTGGTATTACCTTTGATAATATTTATGTTTAATCGCTAAAATGTGATTATCTCTGAAATCGTTATTTGGAGACACTAACAAGTAAGTATACTTTTTTTTTGTAATGATGTGTGGCTTTAAGCCATAATTATTTTTTACAAAAGTACCGCTAATGGCAAATGGCAAAAAAGTATTGCATACATTTATGCCGCATACGTGGCCTATGTGGCGCCCTCTACATAATCCATCGAAATAGGTACAAAACTATGATTTCTCCTATCCAAAAACCACCAACCTCAAATTTTTGAGCATATACATCTGAAAATCGAAAATTAAAAGTTCATTTTCAAGGCATTCAACATTTTAGTCAGTACCTAAAAGTGATCTGAGATAAAGTGATGTGAGTAAGCACCAAAAGGACGACCTACTCAATTGAAACAAGCGATCTGTAAACGCATGCGTGAATAAGAGACATAAAATATGGTATCTGGAATATCTCCGATAACCACGCTTCAACCCCTCCACTTTATTTCCGACTCAAGTCCAACTGATACCCCCTTACAACACATTCAGAATCGGTGAAGGGGGAGGAAAAATCTCAACTCACTTCGAAGTGATGTGAGCTAAGATTAACAGAGATCTCAGTGAAAAAAAACACACCTAATACAATATAACTCAATATTCTGTAAATATTTCAAGGGTTGCCTAGCTGTTGCCTAAAATTGTCCATAAGTCTTTATTTCAATTTGAGGTTAGTCACTTGTAGTCACATCTCAACATATCTATATTATCTATGACATCTATTTTTATTTAATTCTTATTGGCTTTTCTCTATTTCAATTCGTTAACTTTAACATTGGCGCCTATCATTATAATAGGTAAGTTAAGAAAGTAAAATAATGGAAACAGTATTTTTCATTTTATCGTTTTTTGCAGACAATAAGGAAGACGTGCTGAAAGTTCTAGTTATGTGAAAAAGTTTTATTTCGAACATTGTTCATGTGATATTGGTGTGTGCTTCAAAATGTTCCTAGGTAGATTGGTGTATAAGTGTGGATTATTTGTTGGTCTGTTATTTTATTTTTATTGACTGTTTTGGTGTTATTTTCGATATTTGATTGTATGAAAAATGTTGTTTTAATTGTAATTTCTCACTAGCAGTTTTTTTTCTCCTACTCCTAATACTATATCGCGTATGCTGAAAAATCCCAAATTCAATAGGGGGGGGGCCTTGAATGCTAGTTCATACCAGTTGTCAAGGTAGGCGCTAGTGGTAACTTTGTGAACAAAACGCTACACGTTCAGCATATCTCTTTTATTTATTACTCTATGACGGAACCCTAGGAAAACATTTTATTTACACCGATTATTTTTTTCACTTGTCAAAATCTGACATTTTGGTGGTTTTAACCAATAGCAATACATTATTCTAGCCAATCATTCGGTATTATACTGATAATTATGCTTCCTCATCGATAAAACCTTGTTTACATCGAAACGTCAAAATTTTACTTTGAATTTGTCATTATTGACAACTAAAAGCGCTTTCAAAAATCCTTTTAAATTGTTGAAAAAAATAATCTTCCCAAATACAACTCGCTCTTCAAATTTTATCACATAATTTTTTATTTTCATCACTCAAACTTGTTTATTTGAGGCAAAAACATTCAAACAAACCGAATTTAGATAAAATCACTCCTCCTAACGGAGTCGTGATTTTATCAAATCGGTTTGTTTTCATATTTTTGCCAAATTAACAAGTTTTCGTGGAAAAGAAAAAATTATCGATAAAATTTGAAGCACTCGTGGTATTACCTTTGATTATTTTTTTCACTTGTCAAAATCTGACATTTTGGTGGTTTTAACCAATAGCAATACATTATTCGAGCCAATCATTCGGTATTATACTGATAATTATGCTTCCTCATCGATAAAACCTTGTTTACATCGAAACGTCAAAATTTTCTACTTTGAATTTGTCATTATTGACAACTAAAAGCGCTTTCAAAAATCCTTTTGAATTGTTGAAAAAAATAATCTTCCCAAATACAACTCGCTCTTCAAATTTTATCACATAATTTTTTATTTTCATCACTCAAACTTGTTTATTTGAGGCAAAAACATTCAAACAAACCGAATTTAGATAAAATCACTCCTCCTAACGGAGTCGTGATTTTATCAAATCGGTTTGTTTTCATATTTTTGCCAAATAAACAAGTTTTCGTGGAAAAGAAAAAATTATCGATAAAATTTGAAGCACTCGTGGTATTACCTTTGAAAATTTCATTTTTTTGTAAACAAATAAAATAGATGCTCCCTATAAATAGTTATTTGTTTAACTAGGCAGCAAAGTAGTAGATTGACTGCCGAGGCTAGGAATTCAGCCAAGGCAGCCAATCTACTTTGCTGCCAAGTTGAACATAGATATAATTTTTTCTCCGATTGTTCATGAGGATATTGTATTTTTTGCAAATTATTACAATTCCCACAATCTCTTTATTTTGGTTGGTTGCAATGGAAATGTATAATCACAGGCAGCAAAGCAATCACTTTGCTGTCTAGGCAGGAAAGTAACCTGGGAGATTACTGGATAGAAGAGGAACATTTACCTAAGCTGAAGCCTGCAGATATCCTAAAATTCCTCCGGGAAATAGGACTAAAGGAACTACTAGTTTCAGAGAGTCTCCTCAGAAACTAAGTAGAAGTAAGGGGGCACAATAGATCTTTTAGGTCTCAGTGAATGTTACCCCAAACACACACACATAGACATACATACAACCACTTTGCTGCCTAGGCAGGAAAAGTAATACTTTGCTGATTGATATCAGTCAGCAGAATTAATATTTGCTGCCAATCGGAGAAAAACATATTTCCTTACCAAGTTTCATCTATGCTTCCATCCATTTGCTATTTTTATTTTTGCTGAAATTTGACAAGTTGGGGTCCAAATATTCTATCTCCTTCAATCCAATAAAATGAAACAGCATTTTTATCCTTTGTACATATTTATTTAAACAACAAATAACATTAAAGAGGATTGAGAAACATCTTTGTGCATTATTTATAAACATCGTTTCCTCCAAGACGAGTCAAGATACCAAAGTCAAATTTATATTTTCTTAATAAATAAAAAAAAGGTAAAAAATGTATAAAATTAATTCGACTGTAGATATACCGGAATGCGGTTACTTTGCTTTGGAAATGTAAAAAGGTTCAAACAGTAAAACAATAAAAAACAATCCAGATGGAGAATAATTAAGGTCCGCCCTATATCCAAAAGAAGATACTATACAAATATTTATTACCTTAAATTGTTTGGTACACCTTATATATGTTACAGGATGACCTAGTTTGTCCTAGGACAATTTAGTTTGTCCCAAGTGCGTTCGGATAAACTAGTTTATCCTGAGTGCGTTAGGATAAACAAGTTTGACCTAGGAGAAACTGGTTTATCCGAACGCACTTGGGACGAGCTACTTTTTCGTAGGACAAAGTAGTTTGTCCTGTAACATATACATAAACGACCCCTTAAAATACGGAGTTTATTCCACCAAAAAAATAAATATATCAATAAAATCTGTAAATGATATAAAGTATTGAAAATGCTTTCAATGCAAAGTTCGCCGCTAAAAATTCACTCAATTACTAATTAACAATCATTACACTCTTCATTGTCTTTCAATTCTTCGAAATGTCAGAAAGACACACTTGGTAACCAACCGCTGCAACTTAAATACTGCGTAATGATATCTTTTGTACTAATTTCAGGAGAATCGGTGTCCGCTGATACATTTCGGTGTTTGCCTGGAGTCTGAAGATTGTCCTGCAAAAAATAGAAAGTAGAAATATACATAGGCACATTCTGTCATATCATAAACGTACAGGGTGATTCATTATAAATGTTCCAGCTCTTAACATGGTTATTAATTCATGACAAGAAAATTTTTGAAATAAAAGTTGTGTGGTTATAATAGTATTTTATGCAACGATCATGTAATGATAGCCATTAAAACACGAACATGTTGTGGGATACGAAACGAGTTGCGTATATAATATGCGAGTGTATTAATGGCCATTACATGAAAGTTGCATACAATATTTTTTCTACTCCGATTAATAAAAATTATTCAATTAATAATTATCATTTATTATGAAAAACAATATAGTTACTTTTGAAAATCAAAATTATTTGACAGCTGTCAAATCAAGTGTCACTTAATAGGTCTGTTCGCCTGCAAGTGTAGTACGTGTAGCACTGAGCTAAATAATTTTGAAAAATTCAGGTCTATCTGTATAAAATTACTAAATTTGGGAAAATCTATGTATATTGCATTTGTAAACTGCAAGAAGCATTAAAACATAATTTAAATAAATAAAATCTTATAGCTCAGTGCTACACTTTTATTGCAGGGAACAGACCTAATATAATTAATTTCAGAAATGTCAACAAGGTATACATGGCTATATTGAATATTGTGCGAATGTCGCATCCCTATTGGCTTAAAAAACTGTAACATAATGAAAATTTGTATCATAATGAATATGATCATGATAGAGATTTTAGTCTTTTAATAAGTATATTATAAAACAGGAGTAGAAAATAGTATATTATGCAATGAAACCAAAATGATACCCATTTTGTTGCCAGTTGCATACAATACTTTTTCTATGACAACATATCGTTCACGTTTAATACACGATTTTGTCCTTTTATCTACCTTTCATTCCAAAAGAAGGTTATAAGCGCGTTAATACATACTCTTCGACGTTTCCGGTAATAAATTCAGTGTTGTTACCTTCGCTGCTTCTATTATGTTCGGAGGTGTCAAATCTAAGTCAATATCACTATCAGTTTCCATCTTAATCATTAGTTTTTATAGAAAACAACAATGAAATTACTCGTTACCTACTAAAATTTTGACAGAAACGATCTGCTGACATTTCATCAATTTGTCACTGGACATCATAATTTGACAAGCCGTAGTCGGCGTGATTTTAGAGTGAGCCAAGATCTAACACGAAATATTCCATTTCTCATTTGTTGCCTAGTAGCCGATGCAAAAATGAAATTCTGTACAAAATGTGCTTGATTATAATTGAAATTACGATTATAAAATGAATATTTATCGAGGTTGTTATTACATCAACAAAAATACAGTTGGAGGGTTGGAGGACACAAAAAATTATTTTTTTTCAAATGAGGCCCTGTTTATTATTGAATTTTTGAAAAGATGTTTTTCTTCTGATTTTGAAAATATACCATATGAAGGGTCCAGGGGAAAAACATGATAAGCGCCATTTTGCTAATTTTACAGGAGGGCCAAAAAACGCTTCAAAACATAATAATATGACAATTATTACTAAGTGGCAGGAAATGAAATAAAACACTAAACTTTATATACATACTATACACAAAGCACACCAAAAACAAGTCACGACTGTTTACCACAGCTGTTAACAAGCCAAACTGAAATTCTGATTTAGTGCGAAATACAAATAAATATTAAGCAATGAAATGAACTTGTCAAGTTATTCCCCTGGACGGCTGGTCTTTATCAGGTTCTTTCCCTGTATGTACGTATTTACTAAGCATATATCATGTGAATTAACAGCTTATTCCCCTGTACAGTATATACATTTTGTAGAGACAAGTTAGATCTACGATATTATGAAAAAACTTTAAAATTAAGATATTAGGCACTTATCATGTTGTTCCCCTGGACCCTTCATATCATACCTCTGTCTTACATCGTTCTCAAGATATTAAAGGATAAATATAGTAAATTAAACTAGTATAAATATTGGAAAGTTAATATTATTAAAGACAGAATCAAACTTGTTGGACCAATATAATATTATGATTTCAATTCAACTGGAGTTACCTATCTGGAAAGGAATCTTCCTGAAGTTGAAAATATTTTTTGGACGTTCAACTTCAGAATATGATTTGAATGCAGAACATAGGCTCTGCATAATGTCCTACCTGTTAAAGAACATTTCAACAATGTATTTCAAGTGTGGATAGGGAATAATGAAACCATATTATGTCCCCCAACAGTCCGGATGTATGGATTCATTTTTTAGGGGTTCTTAGAAGACGTAATAAATAATAATAATGACAGTATTTAAGTTAATAAAGTCCGAATTCGATTAGAAATAAATAATCTAAATGTGAACCAACCATTTCTGATGCAATTCAATAATTATACGTTTTCAATCATTTCTTGAAAGTAATGGTGAACAGTTTGAACACTTCAAACAACTTTTATAAGTTATTATTAAATTTATTCATAGTTGTAGAGTTATCTTTGTTATATTTGTTATCTATTATTTGTAATTTTAATTAAATGTTAACCAAAACTTTTATTCAATATCTAAGAACGGTGTGAGACAGAGATTTGATATGGTTTATTTTTGAAATCTAAAGAAAAACATCTTTTCAATTATTCAAAAATATACAGGGTGTCTCATTTGGAAAAACGAATTATTTTTTTGTGTACCTTAAACTGGGCAGTTAAATGTACTTTTGTTGATGTCATAATATGTAGCTATTTATGCCATCAGTTACGAAATGCCTAATTTTGTGTAACGTATTGCATACAAGATTTTTTCTAATTTTGAAGAAAGTTATAAAAAAATAAAATTTAATATAATTGATACAAATTTGGAAAACATAAATTTAGTTTGTTGCTGTTACTTCATGTTAGTTGTCAGTTTGACATTTTGTGAAAAAGTCTAGCAAGTTCGGGCAATGGAAAAAATATGTCGTCGGGAATTAATTTGAATAATTGCAATAATTGTGTTATCAATATTTATAATAATTAATTAATGTATGTTTTTAACTTGTATTATAACAGTTTAATAAATAGAATAATTCATTTTGTCACTAATTTTAAAATACATTTTTCGTCACCAGTTGCATAAAATTTTACTTTATGTAACTAGTTACAAAAAGTAAGACGTTTCATAATGTCAATCAGTTTTAAAAAGTGTCACTTTATATGTCAAAATTAGAAAGAAAAAAAACTTTTTTTGTTTATGCAATAATAACTATGGGAAAGACTGAGACATTTATAATGAATAACCCCGAACAGGCATGGACCTTTTCAGTAATTGGATGCTTAAATCTCAAAACAAATATGTCTTAATTTTTATATCAGTAAAAAAGTCGTTAGAACTTTATAGAGGATGATCCAACAATTCGGTGATTTCTTACTTTAAAAATAAATTTGTTGTTACTGCTGATGATATTTGATGAAAGATAACAAACAGTTTAAAGTCACGTTAATTACATATCAAATACAAATATGAATAAAATCTAAACTAATAAAAAATTACCTGTATTAACAACGATTTTATTGTGGTATAGTGGATGGGTCGAATATTTAAACTGGCACAAAGCTGAAAAATGAATTAGTGTTAATATTATATTTTTACAGTGACATTAAATATTAAATGTGAAAAGATTGTAAAGAGATCTCGCATTATTTTTACCAGAAACGAGAAATGTCAAACGGTATTCTAATATTGGAAGTGGATACATTCATATTGCGGGAGATGACAGATAGCTGTAGTATGCCGGGAAATTTCTAATTAATAATTTGGGAACTACCGAGTTGTACAAAGACTACCTGAGTTTATTGGGGATTATACCGACCATCGAGGTGGATCATTACGAAATTACACATAAGCCGTATTTATAGGGCATGTCCACGTGACGTCACAAACTATTTTGACAACAACCGGGAGGTAAAACAATAAATAAAGCGTTCAAAACACGTGGTACTTAATAGTGACGTTATGCTGATTTATAATGATAAATCGTGTTTGAGTGCAGTTGGTTTTGCAAGTGTTTTTGTAAAGTTATTTTAATTCTTGAGCTTGCATATTTAATAATATACATATAATATAGATTAATAATTGTTTGTTGTTTGATAATTATTGATCGTGTTTATGTTTATTGTTTTAACACCGGATTATTGTCAAGTGTCAACTGTCGTAGACATGTCCTATTAAGGGAATACCCAAATGCAATACGCATATATACAGATGGTTCGAAAATGAAAGAAGGCTCGGGATGTGGAGTTTACTCGAGAGCACTAAGCCTAAGGATTAAGTGGGAAATGGGAAACAATACCAGCGTGGTTCAAACAGTACTGGCTGGTATCTCATTTGCCACAAAAGCACTAACCAGAAAAGGAATTTCTGGCAAAAACATAACAATCTGCACTGACAGTAGACAAGCCTTGAACAGACATCGTGTTATATAGGGGCTAGTACTGGAGTGCCACCAAGATTTAGCTAACGCCTCGGTAGATAGCAATATTATCCTGAGGTGGGTTAAAGGGCACGGAAGGAGCAAAGGTAATCACATTGCCCATTCTTTAGCCATGGAAGCCGCTGGACTAAAAATTCTAGGACCCAGTGACACCATGCTCAATCCCTTAAGAGATGGGATGGAATCAAAGGATGCAGTCTTACTAAAATCACCCTGAGCAACCCCTGGAAGCTGGCGCCTAAGAAATATTTGGCAATGACCTGGAAAAACCTATGTACAGCAGTAGGATTTCTGACTGGCCACTTTCAATTAAGGAAACTCCTCCATACTATGGAGCTAGTGCATACACCTCTATGCAGGATGTGTGAACAGGAAGATGAAACTGTCAGGCATGTCTTAAGCGAGTGTCTAAAGTTATCGTCAATAAGAGAGTGTGTGTCTGGTGAGTTTTGGCCTACACCTGCCGATATAAAGGAGATCTCTCCTAGTAACCTGTCCACCTTCCTGAGAAGGACAAGATGGACGATGACCTAGGAGGACAACTCCTTGGGAGGATGTACAATGAGTCACATTTGGCCTAAGTGCTGTGAGCTTACACTCACCCTCCCTACTCTACAGATACAGATACCCATCATCTTCTCAGTAATTTTTCCCAATCTTTACACTTTGTGAAGGGTGGTTACTGTTCATTTCTAGTTTTGCTAACCTAACCTAACTGAACGTATATTTATTTCATATAAAGTATATTACATTAATATAAAATTATCAAGGTCATTAGTCTTTATTTTGATATCGTTGATCCTTCTAGGAAATTCGGTGGTACAACTCGACGGTCGGATTATACCTACCTGATATCTTGTGTACAACTCGGCGATCCCGATTAATTTTACGTCTACACGCTAATGTGGATGAGAAATTTCCAGATAATTTCTCGTTACCATAGTAACAATGTAGAAATAAAGCACCTGATTGGTATAATGATGACTGGTATAAAATGTTCGCCAATATTTTGGTTGATTTCAATTAACTACTCATTTTTACGTCTGCAGTTACAATTTTTTTTGTCAAACTTTGCTGTGTATTCGGTATCCATGGACACGTCGATGAAAATACCGTGACACAAACGGTTGAAAAATGGACCACACATGCGCAGAGTCTTTTTGTGAACGGTTTTTATTCACTGCGCATCTGGGTCATCTAGTTTCCAACCGTTTGTGACTGCTCTACGAACAAATCTATTATTATTATTATTACGTAGCGTTGGTGACAGTCTAACCAATGTCCAACTTTTTAGGGATGCATTGCAATCTGGTGAATCTTGTGAGAATTGGCTCACACCCGATAATTTCAAGAAGACTTTTCGATAAAAATTTTGGGCCCTCATTCAAGTCACCCGAAACCTAAACTTTGAACAGACGGAATGGAATATTTTTTAGTTCCTGGCTCTGCTCTTGTTCGGGTGTAGGTCCTAGGCCCAACATAAAATTCACCAAGATGAAATCTGCTCAAAGTAGACGGTAGAAAGCGGACGGCGAGTTACTGACTGCCTCAGAATCTCCTACAGACTTTACAGACCAATATGAAGGTTCTTCGATATACGGTAATTTGGTATCAGTGATTAAATAATCAACGCCATAATGACATATATAATCTGGCAACATTAACCAGACTCCATTAAAAAACACTCTATTATTTATATTACTCGATATTTTGGGCAAAATTAACCGCGTTTATGACACTTGAAAGAAAAGAGTTCGTCAAATCAAAGATACTTACATGTATTTCACTCTCCGATAAAAGACTGCCCATTGGACAATGTCGTAGCGTCGATGGATCCGAAGAAGAGCTAACCGAGTTCGAGTTGTTGTTGAAGGAGTAACTGCTGGTGTCGCATACGTCGTTTTGTGCCCACGTGGATTTTTTTTCGATGGAACCGATGTCTAGATCTCCGCTTTTTCTATATTAAAAAAACAGTTTTAAAAAATTAAATTCGAACAAAAAAATAAGATATTTTATTAGTTTCATTAGTTACAATTTGTTACACTATACCAAGCGTGTGAAAAGCTTCTGACGGGGTAACTAGAAAGATGTACGATAACCTATGACATGCCTATGACCCGCGGGTCACCTTGACCCACATTAGTTCCAAAAAAAATAGTAATATATGAAAATAAATTGAGCATTTACATAAAAAGAGTATTTTGAGAATAAAAAATTCATATAATCGATACGATTTCCAAATTAATTTAAAAAAAGTTACTTACCCGTTTTGGTGGTGAAACTCCCGCGGTACATAGCCACTGCTGCCCTAAGTGAAATGCAAACTGATACAATCGGTTTCGGTTAACATATGAAGTTTTTCTTGTATGATTAGACTGCATATGATACACCCGACCATGAGATGACATGAAATAAATGAGACAAATATGGATGACATCAAAAATTGTTAATAAAGAATGAATAGCTAATGTGAAATGACATGTTTGTGCAAAATTATTCATCTGTTTTAAATTAAACAAACTACATACAAAATACAATCGAGTAGGAGATTCTGGCACCATTAATAAGAATACTGCGATAAGTAAAACTTTTTGATTGTCTGAGGCTGGTTTTGATAACCAAATTAACTTCCTTTGTAGCCACTGAAAACCGTGAATCAAGGAAAGACATTGGTGAAGGTGATATTCAGAAAAACTAGAAATATCTATAAAGAAGTTGAATATTTGTTAGTGACCTTGATTCCAAATTAAATTAAAGGATTCACCTGGAATTACAAACAAGGCAACTAGACTTTTACGGCAATACAAAAGAGTTATGGACAACAATGTGTAACTCTATGTGGAGGAGAATATTCTCTTTTGTAAGCACGTTATGAGGGTTCATAGGTCCAGAACACTTCTATGGATTCACAAATTATTGCAGAAGAGGAAAATTCCAGAACTGGCTATACAACAAACACCAATTCAAATGGAAGTTGACATTCAAACAACCTAACCTAACCTAACAGAATAGGGTAGACAAAAAAGTTATTAGAATTGTAAGACATTTCAAAACAGTTTGAGACCTGGTGATAGAACACTGCACCCTAAGGAAACATCTGCACAAAATGGACAAAGTTAGTGAACATATGTGCAGAGAATGTTAAATGAGGATACAACTAATGTTTAGTTTGAGTCCTATTAGGCATTCCAAATCACGTGACCCTATATGCCGTCTGCTGGCAAACAACTGTCCGAATTGTCTGTCATAAGAAAGCATTTGGTACGTGGCGAATAAATTGTTTAAACGGCATAATCAAAGTTGTGTGAGTTTGTGGTTGTTGATAGACTTTTTAAGAGGCAGAGTGATTATTTTTAGATGATTCATTTTTATCAATAACAAATTTGTGGCTCAAAACCGCTGGCATTGAAAAGAATTTCACACCATCCCTGTTGGAACGATTTCCACAACCAATCACAAGGCACATAAAGTTTGACAAGTTTATTTGAACCTACGGGACATCGGTAAGAGGCGAGGAAATATGGCGTTTATCTGTCATAAACGTACTGTACCTATTTTATTAAGTAAAACTGAAAAAACAAAGGTCACTGACAATACCAACGCCACTGGATAAATCCATATCAGTCAACTGACGAAGTGAGAGGGTAGACCACACAAAAGTCTATTTTCTCATTTTATTATCAATACATACTTAGTACTTTACTTTTCCATAGTTAAACGTGGCAATATCGAATATTTTCGACTGCATTCCTTTCAGAGGTTTACATAAACTTGCCAAAGTATAGTTGGCATTTTTTCGTATTAAAATGTCTTTAAAATGTAATAATACCACTATAAGTCCTAAGTAATATAAAAAGTCACAAAAACAACAATCTCACAAAATTTAATTCAACTTTCCAACGGCACAATAATATAACACCAACAAATTATTTGCCCCCAGCCGCCATATTGAATTAGTTTTGACAGGTCATTGGAATGCCTAATATACAGGACCAGGTTTTAAGGATAACCTCACCAATGAATATTTTAATTTTTGATGAACCATGTCCCTGACTTAATTTATCTAACCATGTACAGAGCTCAATCTTTAGAAAGGCTAATTGTATACATTTGAAACAATGCAAAAATAGTTTTAATATAGAAAATGGTCCTGGTAGAAGAAAGTATTATGATATTGATGAACAGCAATAGTTTCAGTTTCTTGAAGAGAATATCCAAGTTAATAAAATGTGTTTTAGTCTTAGTGTCATTTGATTGAAGTATTTATCTAAATCTATCTGAATTTCATAAGTAAATACTGTAAGTTTCAGCTTTAGATAAAAAATCACATTTTCAATTAGTTTATCTACTAATCAGTATTGCCACTCTCTCTCTATCCTAGGAGCGGTTTTGAAATTTTTGCATATCTCCTTCTGTTCACAATTTTCAGCCCAATTTATTAAATTGACACTCTGTATTTGTATTTCAGAAGATTTAGACCTAATGGTAGGTACCTAACAATAGAGTGAACAACTTATTATTATGTAATTAGTTTAAATGTGAAGTCGTTTGTTTCACAAATAAATAATAATATATTGACAATATTTTGACATCTATCATTATCTGTTATGCATAAACAATTTTTTGAGTTGAACACCCTATTGCAAGTTAATATTGAAATAATATTATGTTTACAAAAAACTTACAGATTTATTATTTTGCCTTAGTTGCTGTTGTCTCTCGTGGGCGGCGTGTTGTTCATAATGAATAATTTCGTCTTGAGTAGTAAGACCCAGACTGCGATATTTAATCAGTTCTGATAGTCTATGACGAAGTTCTTTTTCTCTCTCCAAGCTTGCGATGAGTCTGTCGTGTTCCCCTGATGATAGGAATTGAGAAAAGACTCGAAATTTGTCTCTAAGGTCTCTAGAAATTTATTTATTTATTAAATAAAAATTAAACATCCGATGTTAAAATCAAATTATAGAAATAATGAGAAATAATGGAATGCTCTTCCATCCTTGACTCATATAAAAGAATAATATATCAGTTGAATGGACCATAGGAATATTTCTTGAAAGAGAGAGATAGTCCACTATGAGCATTGGAAATATTTGAAATGATCCAGATCTCTTTCCACCACAATGTTCTCAACTGACAGCATTCTGAATAGGCTAGTTTCATAGGTAAGAATTAACAAGTGAATTCATATCAGGAGGGTTAAGAACAACATATGTTTTTCCACGATAACGATATTTATGTCAAAAAGTTATAAATATTAGGTAATGAAATTTAGTTTTAAACTTTTTTTAGATTTAAATAAACCTCTTCAATTAAACCAATGCCAGAAGCCTTTATTGTCGGATTCAAAGAAAATTATGCTGTTAAATCCTACTTGCCTATCCCAGTTGATTAGGAAAAAGTGAAAGTTCACTAGAAGAATTTGACAGTTGTTAATTTACAACATTCACGTTCACACACAAAACAATAATCCACACATAAACAAAACCTTTGTAGGTTATGGCATTTGTTATTGTTTTAGGAGGCACTCGAAATCCACTAGAAAGAAGAAGAATAAGTGATCCACAACTAAACCAAGTTTCAAATTATTAGGTATTCTAGGGTAACGCAATTTATGCGCATGTTTTTCAAACAACTCAACCTACAAAGAGAACATTTAATTTTCATTAAATCGGTAATACTAGAGATTTAAAGTATTTTTCTTTCATTTTATAAGTATAGGTACTTTTAGGGTCCCCGCAGACTGCAGACTTTTTAACGGCCGATAGTTTAGCCGGGTTCGGCTGAAAGTGCGCACACCGAGCCAACTAAACAGTTTGGTTGGTGAACAGGGCGCAGACTATCCAACTGTTGAAGCGGTCGCACAATGAAAATATTATCCAGAAAAATTATTGCTCTCATTATACTCCGTTGGAGGAAAATCAAGAAGAGATTCCGAGAGTATTGGGTGCATCCCATTCTCAGTGATAGATTAGTTTGTGGAAAATTTCACATTATGCATTCCAAATCACTTCCAAATCACATGGCGAGCTGAACTATCGGCCGACCAAACAATCCTCATGTATGCGCCAATACTGATTAAAAAGTCGGCCGACAGATTAGTTTGGATATAATTGGGTAGCTTATCAAACTTTTTTATCGGCCGATACTGAATCGCTGTAGTGTGCGTATATGCATTCCTCTCCATACTGATTAAGAAGCCGACCAAACTATCGGCCGATAAAAAGTCTGCAGTCTGCAGGGGCCATTATTGTACAGTGGAATATTTTTTCCTCATTGCCTCCTATATGTTAAAAGTTGATTACATTTAAATTTTTAATAGAACACACCATTTCTTAATAACTCCACTATATTAATAGTTTTCTAATAGAATTGACAATTGTTTCAATATATCATTTAATATAATCATCACATTTTATTTTCTACTTTGGAAGCGTCATGTTGAAAACTACAGCTTAAAATATACAGGGTGAATCACGACTAACGGGACGGAGATTTATGGCGAAAAGGTAAAAATTTTGATATGTTTGTCATTTCAGTAGTTTGTACATTCATATAGGCTACTTTTTAAAATTATTTTGAAATATGTTATATTTTTTCCCATATAACACCCTTTATTTTATTGCATTATCTGATTGCCCCCAAAAAATAAAATACTGTTTCATAATAGTTCCCTATACCTAAATACAGAGGGTTGCGAGTTATGCTGACTTTTTTAAATGTGAACATTTCAAAAAAAATTAATAACTCATTGATATAACAAATTCTAGCGAATTTTCTCTTTCATCTCAATAGTCGGACATTCGTTGAATGTATTCCACGATTTAGTACCAAATATCTCATTACAGGGTGTTCAGAGTTATCAGTTAAATTATTAGATCATTCAATGTGTAATATCGGGCTTATTTTAAACGGAACACCCTGTATTTCAATAATTTCACCATATTCAAAAAATGTTCACTTTCGAATGGTACAAGCCATATCTTATACCTAGGTATTATACTTTCCGTGCAAATTATAATTTTCTTAAATTTTATGCTAAATTGATTTTAAAACATCTGCATTTCTATCTAAATTTTATACTAATTATCTTGACAAAGTTATTGTGAAAAAAAAACAGTAAAGCTGCTAATAAATATGCACATTTGTAGTGCCTGTGGTACACTAACTCTTTTGTTACCGATAAGTATTTGAGTACATAATAAAACGAAAACACATTTTTAATAAAACGAATACATAAATACTAGGAAACGAACAACAAATTATTAAGAGCAATAAATGAAATATAACTATAATAGCCCTATCACCGATAAGTGTGAACCTTTGGGGAGGGATTGTGGGTGATTATGTTATCGGCCCATATGTTTTTGACAGACACCTGGACAGAAGAAAATTTTTGAGTTTCTTGGAAAAAGACTTCTAGATTCTTTTCAAATACCTACCACTTAGCATCAGAAAAAGAAAATGTGGCTACAATTGGACAGAGCTTCTGCTCACTTTTCTCGTGCTGTTAGGAATTACCTTAATGGAAAATTAAGAAATACCTCCTGTATACTTCAAAATAATTTTAAAATGTAGCCTATATAAATGTACAAACTACCAAAGTGACAAACATTTCAAAATTTCTACCACGTCGCCATAAACCATTAGTCCCATTAGTCGTGATTCACCCTGTATATTTCCAAATTTCTTTGAAAATGCGAGAGTTACCTTTTTTAATAGGAGGCACCCGATTATGAGAACATCATTTGACAGAGTATGTTTTGACAGTACTTTGCATTTCTGTTTAACAGATGTAAAAGAAAAAAGATAACTAGTCTACTTATAAAGTTTGCCCTCCTGACAGCACAAAATCTCCTTGTTTGTCATTGGCTCTAGCCTACCACGGGAATTCCAATTTCAATATATTTTTTTTTCAATTTTATTTGAAATAGTAGAGTGGCATTATTGGTTGCAAATGCTTAGTTGAGACCCAATAGAGTGACTTACCTCTGTTCTTTTGTGAGTTGTGGCATTTTTGTGGGGTCCTTTCTCATGTTGGCAAAATATTTAGCTACTAATTGATAATCTCTAACAATTCTTTTCCGTCTTGCTCTCTCCCGCAACCTCCTTACATACATATCTATAATAGCCAGTTTTAATACTATTTCCATCTCTGTATCATGCTCTGGGTCCAATACAAGCTTACACACCAATTGTTCAGCTTCCATGTTGTAGTCCTAGAACAAATAACATTTTATTTTTCAACACTTCCACAATTGTTAGCAGTTGAACAGACATTATTAAATTATTTAGTCTGAAATAAATACCAACAATATTCAATTGCATTTTGATTAAAACACAATGAAAGTTTTTTACCCTTTCATAATCATCCCTGTGTGGTTTATATCCTAAGAGTCTAGCTTCTTCTAAAGTAACATCTAATGGAGGTAATCGGGAAATTACAGTAGGTGACAAAGGTCCATCATCTTCTGTAATATGATCAATCAGTGCTGGCTTATTAGCAGTAACACTTGCTAGTGTGGCTTTTCCAATGTTTCCATCTAAATATCGTGCTATGTACTCTTCTTTAACTTCTAAATATGAAAAAAATAACAGTTTTGACAACAACCAAATATTAATTCCAGTGGGAAGAATCCAAATGATCAATTGACATTTATTAATGAAAACTTATTTTATATAAGTATTAAGAGCAAGAAACCTTAAATTTTATATAATCCAGAATAAAGAAAAAACTAATTGTTGCTTACCATCTGGACCCCTTGTTTCAACATGTTCACTGATCAATTCCCAATTGCCAAATCCGTACAATTCTACAGCATCCAGTAGTTGTAAATATTCTTTTCCTGTCCAAGCTCCTTTCCCACCAAATATACTTGCCGCACAATGGTCCACAAATTTATATGCATGATCATTTCTATGAGGTCCTATTTCTGCCCCCACAGAGAAACACTAAAATATTATTTTTGTCATTTCTTTCAGGTGCATTTTAATTCCATATTTACCTGGAGACATATATCAAAATCAACACATACACAACATTTTACACGGACAGTATTTATTTCTTCTTGACAGTAAGTGCAGTTAACCTTTGCAAACAAATCTGAAAGTATAAACGTCAAAATGGCATCATGCATCAAATTATAGAAACGTCAACTTACCAGTCATTGCAAATGTTTTTTGTTTGAGTGTATTTTCTTTTCAAATATTGTGATATGAATTTACTAAAATAAATATATAATATGAAAGATAACAAATTCTAGTTTAATACAATCGCCTTTTACCTGTAAATTAGTACAAATCCATGATATTGTCCACCATTTTACAATTTTACAAATTTCGCTTGACGTTTCGATTTTTAGAAAGTAGTAAGTATGACATTGACAGTATTTAATACGTTCCGTACCATAAAAAGTTCCGTACATAGAGAAATATTTTGTCTATGGTTCCGTACCAAATATTAAGGTATGTTTGAATAGTGTATGAGTTATTATAATATATTATAGCTTTTTTATTTATTAAATCGAAGTTCTACTGGTCTACACAAAGTTATATTTAGTCATATCAATAGGGACTTTTAGCTTGTCATAAATTTTTACACGTATCCGTATCCGTATTGGAGTTACGTTGACGTAAAGAAATTGTCAAGAAAGCCTTTTTAGCACGTATCCTCCATGACGTATCGCTTCGTTTTGTTTTTAATTGTATAACCTCAAAAAAAAATTATTTTACCTTTTTATATTTTTGTAAGGAGTAAAATGGAGGCGATATTGAATAATGTATTGTTGCTAGACGAGGACGATGATGATTTGGACGACCTAATTTTGCTGCATATTTTGCATGATCAAAATATGTTTGGTAACAGGGCAGACTTGTATGGGGTCTTTGATTTAGACCTATACAATGACACGTTATGTCTGTCTTTATTTAGATTCAGAAAGGATGATCTGCGAAGGCTAGCAAGAGCATTACAGTTGCCCGAACAAGTGACAACAAATAGGGTTACGGTCTCAGGTAATGTAGAACCTTCAACACAATAAGTTGGGTGTTGTATAATTGTAATTGATTATGTTTTTTAGGTACAAATGCTTTATGCTTCTTGCTTAGAAGATTAGCTTACCCAAACCGCTTAGTAGATTTGGAACCTATATTTGGGTATTCGAGTGCAATCATTTCAATGGTTACCAATTTGGTTCTTAATTTAATTGATGCAAGATGGGGTCACCTTTTGTCCAATTTAGGGGACAATGTTTTTTTGAACCAAAATAAGCTAGAACAATATGCACAGGTACCTTATTATTTCCTGTCATTAAATATGTTTCATGGTTTTAAATTTATTTTGTGTGTGGTAGTGAATAAACTTTACCTTGGTCCCATGGAAAGAATATGATGTTTTGCTTGACAAACAAGCTTTCATCAGTATTATTTCTCTATTTGTAGCTTAAGCAAATTGTTCATTACCAAGAAATTATAAGTTCTACTAAATTTTTTTGTTTATTTTAGGTCATCAATCAGAGAGGATGTCCTTTGCACAATTGCTGGGCCTTTATTGATGGGACAGCCAGGGCAATTTGTAGACCTAGCCTAAATCAAGAGGCCTATTATTCAGGCCATACAAAAATGCATTGTGTAAAGTATCAGAGTGTCTGCACCCCTGATGGCCTGATAATCAATTTAAAAGGAGCATATGAGGGAAGAAGACATGATTCGGGAATCCTTAGAGAATCAGGCTTGATAGAACAACTTCAACAACATGTTGTGTTTGGTCCTCAAGAATTTGTCCTTTATGGGGATGAAGGTTATGGCCTTAGAGATTTGCTCATAAGGCCATTTACCCAATTTGAAATTAATCAAGACCCCAACAGACAAATTTTTAATAATAACATGAGGTCTGTGAGAGTAACTGTTGAATGGGGGTTTGGTAAAGTGGTACAAATATTTGCCTTTCTTGATTTTAGAAAAAACCAGAAGCTTATGTGGCAGCAGGTCAGTAGAATGTACAAAGTGGCTGTGCTATTAACCAACTGTCACACATGTCTTTATGGAGGAAATAATAGCCAATATTTTAATATTGACCCTCCACAACTGGAAGAGTATTTAGTTTAAAAATAGTATATTAAATTATAAGCGTGATAAAATTAGTTTACCTTGGGTTATCATGGAAATGTTAATAGTATCAAATTAAATACCATTTCCTCAAATTTGAAAAATAAAAATATTCATATCTTAAACAATATCAACTGCACTTTCCATTTTCATTAAAAAAATTGAAATTGTTAAATATTGTTCAAATAAAGGTTTTGACGTTACAAAGTACTCCTGTTAAATAGGTAAAAGGGTTCTCCAATAAAAAAAAACAATATTTACATGTTGTTTGTAAATAAATAAAATACATTATAATTCCTGTTTTTTTTTTATTAAAACAGCCATTAGAAATATCAAAATATACATCACACATAACTTTGAAATATAAAACTAATAAAAAAATAACTACAAACAAAAACAAATCTCTGCCCATAAAAAAACTATATTCAAATCATAATATTCAACATTTTTTTTTTCCATCTTTAAAAGTAAAAGTTCACTTAGTTGGATATTCCTGTACATCAGTCAAATACTTTAAGGTTAAATACAAACTAGTTAATACACAAAACTAATGTTTATTGCAGTCACATTTTGCCTGGAGTGCAATTTCCATCAGTTTTTGCTGATTCTTAAAAATATCCATTTCAGCCTTAAACCGTGATTGCTCCATTTCTAGTCTCATTAACTCTATTTCTAATCTTTTTTTTCCCTGTTGGGCTTCTGTTTCCATTGCCCTTTCTTCCAATGCTAATTCCCTGCTTCGTATTTGGAACCAGCGATCATTTTTGGTTTCCAAAAACTTAAGTGAGGAATGTTTAATCCCACTTTTCACTCTTGCTGAACCTAAAAATGATACTAATTTTAACAATTTTTAGATTGTGATAAAATAAATGTAACACTGTATTAAGTTCCTAAATCCTAAGTAAAACATAATTATTTGTTATGTATAAACTGGGCATTACCTAATACTTGCTCAATTATTCACCTCTTAATACACTATTTGCCAAAATGTATCTTTTCTTTTAAAACCATTTAGAAAAAATCACAAATAACTCATTGTATTTACCTGGAACTCTTCGGCTTCTTCGAGTACCACCACCTGTATCTGCATGGCTGTCCCCTTTTTTACAAATTGGGGGACCTTCTGCCACAGGATTTTCTGTCAATTCAACCTTACAGTTGTCTATTATATTAATAGTTGAAGAATTAACAGTCTCTTCTGAACTTTTAGCTGTTTGTTCACCTTCAATATAATGGAATTCTATTTGGTCGGCATTGGCTAAAGAAATAATTATTGTTTACTGCATATTAATTATAATTCATGTTAAATAAAATTCATAAAAATGGTCTATTGAAATAACAACAATGCAAAATTTTACAGCACAAAAAGGTTATTACTTTGTAACAATTTTGTTAGCGTTTATTAAATTCTTTTCTAATAAATGGTTTTAAGTAGAAAAACATCACCAGGAAACTCTGACTTTTTCAGCTCTTTTTAAATATACTTACCACTTGACCATGCTGCAGCAGCCTCAGAAGCTACTTCCCTTTTTTCGAACCCTTTTTGATAAGAAGATTTTTTGTCTAGTTTTTCTTTTCTTTTAAATTCTTTTATTAGCAGTGAAATTGAGTTCAGAAGATCATCCATTTCTGAAACTTCTTCTTCAACTCCAGACCTTAAATGTATATTTTATTTAATATCACTTTAAGCTATGGTTCACTGGAGTCAGTGGAGTGGAGTTCATATCTACTTCATATCCAATCTACTCTGCGTCTGCAGCCCTCCCTCAGAAATAAACAGAATAATACTCAACCAGACCTGTGTCCCAGCACTCCCAGCTAGGGATGATATATCGGATCCTTTAATTTACAATTAACTATAACTTCATTTAAAAAACAGGAGGAGCGATTTGAATTTAAGTTGGCAATTCTGTAGACCTCTGATTGGTCAGATTCCGCCCAGTTTCACACAACACTTTTTAACATTGACATCTCGTGATAATTGACAGTTCTGACATATACCTAAATGTTGTTGTTTTCCAAGGATATTGTTGTTTTCATCATCGTTTTCGTTTCCTAGTTATTTCATAATTTTTACTCAGTTTTCCACTCTATTACGCTAAAACAGTTCTTTTCAGAACTTTTGTGTTGAATTTGTGCGATTATGGATCCCTCTACTCCAAGTACCAGTTGTTCGCGTACACCGCCAAAACCACGAAAACGGCCAGTTTAGGCCATTTAGGAATGTCAGAAAAGCAATACATAATAAATATGTAAAATTTTGGATGATAAGCCGAATACCTAAGTTGTTGATATTATATAAAAAATTTCTCAAACAGCAGGTAAGTTATCATAATAACTTCAAATTAAGAGTAGTATTAAATGCTGATCATTTTTCTCACAGGAGTAGCAAAGTCAACAGTTTACCGAACACTGAAAGAATACAGTAGTAGTGGAACAATTACCAGGCCAAAAAATATTGGTGGAAGACCCTCACTTCTTAAAAATGTTGATGAAGGGTATAAAAATTAAGTTCGAAGAATAGTTCATAGTTTTTTTTTAAACAAGTTACCTACAGTTGATAAAATTTTACAAGCTTTGAAGGAACGCTCAGATTTGTTACAATTGTCCTGGTCATCTTTATATACTTTCTTCAAACAAATTAACTTCAAGTAAGTGTGTAACTTTGAAGAGTAAAATGTACTGTTTATTATCATATAATATATTTTTAGATATTTGAAGAGAAATCGGAAAAGTGTGTTGATAGATTGTGACGATATGTCGATGGAAGTTGAACTACTTAAGATCCATAAAACAATATAGAGAAGAAAAATTTGAGAAGGTGTGAACTCTTATACCTAATTCGACAACATAAAGATACCTAACCATAATTTGTATGTTGTCGATGAAATGGCAAAAGAATCTAACAAAGTTGTATTACGGCTGTTACCATATAATTGTGAGTTAAATCCAATTGAATTGATATGGGCACAAAAAAAATAAGGTGGCAGCTAAAAACACAACTTTTAAGTTGGCAGATGTCAAAGACCTGTTATTGAGTGCAGTTGAAAATGTAACTCCTGCAAATTGGCAGAAATGTATACAACATTTCATCAAGGAAGAGAAAATGTCCACACTGGATGGAATAATGGATGACATGATAGAGCCTCTAATAATATCTGCCAACACTGTAAGCTCATACGAAACAGAATCTTCTGATACAGATAATTAAATTTTTTTACAGCTCCAAGAACAAATAAAATTTCTTCATTTTTTATCATATGAACAACTTCACCCAATTATGTCAATATTACAGTGATAACGTAACATGGGCTACTTTCAAGTGGCTATGGACACATATTGATTCATTTTATTTTGAAGTTTCTAATATTTGATATTTTTCGAAATGTCACAATTTGGTTGTAATACTAAGGAAAATATTAGTGAACTCACAAACTTCTTGAGCTTATTGCAAAAGAAAATCTTGAATTGGAAGTTATATTCAAATATGCATTACTTAGTTGTGAAAAAATAGGTGGGTTAATTGAAAATAAGAAAAAAGTTTCCTATTTGGTTCCCGCTTAAGTAGAGACATTGTATATTTATACTATTATTTTTGTTTGTTAAGATACATATAAACCAATGAATAAGATTTTATACATAACATTTATCATATGAATTTGTATTGTATACAACTTTGGAATATACATAAGGAACTTAATACCTACTGTTATGAAATATTGTAATATATTTTGTGAAGCAAAAGTTGTAGAACATTTTCAATAAATAAATTATTAACAATATGTGTTGACTTTTAATTAAGAAAAATTTTACTGGAACCATTTTATTCATCAGATGAAAAATTTCATCAAAACTAAGAGATATTGTCCCTATATATAATAACACTAACAAGTCCAGGTCTCATTTAGTATGATAATAATTTCATGTGGAGGTTGTGGAATTGTAAAAAATCCCATACACAAGTTTTTGATCATTTTCACCTTTAATTTGTCGATTATGTACACCAATTTACTGGAATTTATAGAAGTTATATCTTTTAACATTTACATGTATTACCACAATTATAAAATAAATACTTTCAATATAGTTTCAAAAAGAGACCTTCAATATAACTGTACAATGAAAGATCTATTTTTAATCTCTTCAGAACATCAAATACGAAACAATCAAAATAATACAAAAGTTTTACAGGTTTGTTTACATCTCAACTCGAGATCTTAAGAACAATTTTCAGTACATAAGGGCTACGTATGATTGGCTAGTTTCTCCGTCAAGTCAATCAAGGCATATTTCATAGATTTTGAACACGACTATTTCGGAACACACCCTTTAGTAACTAATCTGGTAACTTTTAGTGGTGTGGGTGAGGCTTTTCAAATCGCTCCTCCTGGTTTTTAAATGAAGATAAGCAGTTTCGATGTGCTTGACATTATATTTCTCCATGGTGCTTGAGTTTAATACAAGGCCACCAGTGCTGTAGGTGGCCTTGTAGAATGTAGAGGTGGTATGTTCTCAAGTCGAATGCGCATACTCACCCATACCACAGATCCTATACGTTAAATCGGTCATCTTGAAAAAACAGACTAGTTTCCATAGAGTAATTTATTACTCTATGCTAGTTTCTTATTTCCGTGATTTATGTTGACAATTTGCTGTTTTGGTTTCTAGGTTAACTGTCATGATTGTCACCAAGAAAATGTACAATTCTATTTCAGGATCTAGGCAATTTAAAAGAAAATAGAAACTTGTGGATGATATTTAATTATACTTTAACTACTTATTTAGCTTTGTACTGCAGAGAAGCTACTTTCATAATCGAGGATATTACGGTTTTAGGAAACTCAATCCTACGTCTTTTGTTGCGATAATATGGTAATAATGGAGAGTTGCTGTTTACCAGAAAACAGTTATAAAGATTTATGGCAAAAAATAGAACGATGTCATCTAAGTTTCCTGGAAATGGATGAAAGCAATGACAAAATATACCAAAGGAATAGATTAGAAGGTGAGTGCAAAGCAAATTGATTGGTTCTATCACACAGTTTTATTTTTGCACATATTACTAATGTTCCGATATAATCACGTATGATTTTTATGTTATCATATCCAAAAGAAGTATATTAAATACTAAGAATTAGTTGAGTATGGTTCTAATAAGATTTTTAATTAGTTTTTTTCATGTTTAACAATGTCAGTATTGGATTGCACCAAGTTTTTTTTGGTTACATTGATTATGTATGCCTACCTCATACCTATTATTTGCTTCACATATAGACTTCCTATTTTTCTTTTTCCTGTTTTGACAATCTCTTGATATTTCCCAAAACATAATAAGTACATTTCTATTTGATGCCAGTGTGTTTAATGTATGCATACATGATTAATACATATACAAGTTTGGCAAATATAATCTTCTAGAATCTCATGTAGGAGTAACATTGTCTCTGTTATTTTATAGCCTCCCATCTTCCACTCACAGAATCCTTAAACAAATATAACTATTTGCCAAATCTGTGTATAAAAACTTCACTGTTTTAAACATTATTTACTGATTTCAGAATACATTCATGATTTTTTGTGTATTTCTGAGCACTACCACAAATTTTCCTTTCATGAAACTGCAGAAGTACTTCAATTATCTGCAACTTGTAAAAAAGATTATAAAGCAGCAATGGGTTTTAATGCTATTCAAATGTATGCTGGAAATTTATTAGCACAACCTTGGAGGAGAGAGTACAGGCAACTGAAGGTAAATATTTACAATAATACAAGTTGTTAGGAATATTAGAAGTTAGAATGAGATTTGATCTTGGCACAATTTTATAGTATAATAACAGTATACAGATTATAATATCCACTTGCCAAATTCATTCATTCAAAATAAATATTTTTAAGGCATTGACATACCCAGCAATATTTAATCAGTTATTTAATTTATGACAAAAAAAATAAAGGGAAAAGTAAAGTATTGAGTATTGTAATGACTAATATGATTTATTTTTATAACTAGAGTAATCTCAAAACTTTTTCACTGAACTTCAGGTCAAAGTTTTAATACATTTGACTGGGTCCCTAAAAAATTGTCTGTTTGAAACTTGTTGGGGTGAAGAATTATCCCATTGAAATAGTTCATTGAAAACATTTAAAAATCTTGTTAACAATTGAGTTGAATTTATTAAATAAATATTGATATTTATACTTATTTCCCAACAAGCTTACATTTCTGAAGTTACTTTAAATGTAATACTCTGTATATTATTCAATTTTGTGTAGAGTACCCTATATATAAAATTTATACTTATCAAGATTAATTTTTTATATTTTTAAGTTTGTTTCAATGAAAAAATATTTTTATTTCTATTTTAAGCATTTATATGTTTATATAAATAATAATGAATGAATAAATCCTAAAATTGTTACATTCACATCTATTTGCAAAACACTCATTCAGTGAACATTTATGTTACATTATCAATTGAAACTTTTTGTAGACTTATTCTGGTTTTTACATACACCAAGTAGAAGCAAATTTAGTAGGTGCAGAAAAAATATTCGAAGCTATGGGTTATAGATTTTGTGGTGAGGGTTTATTAATCCTAGATGATCCCATTTGTCCTGACAGAATTACAGCTGTGTCAATGGATTGTTTAATAGCTTATGTTGAATGTCAGGTAAATATTTCATTAATATTATATAAAACAGTGTTACCAAAAGTACATATCGGAATTCAATAATCCTATAGCAACCAGATGTTCTCAGATACCTATTACCAAATATTTTACAATAATTCAATAATAACTTTAGTTATGCTATATACGTTGAAATTTTATTCCAGATATCAAAAGCGATATGGGATGAGGTCTGTAGAACTTTTAAAATATCATGGTTAGAAGTGCTAGAATTTCGAAAAAATCACATATGTAGTCCCGAACAATGTGCAAACGCACTTAAATGTAGACACCATCAACGACATTATCAAGAACATAAAGTACCAAATTCCTATCCATCTGTTCTATGTCAAAGTATTCCAGTTCCTTTAGTTTCTCCGATGGTCCCGGCGAATCATTCTTTTCCACCTCCTAGTACGCATCATCACGTTGGACTTCCCCTACAACAAGAATACATGATGAACGGTACTTGTCCCAGAAGTTATCCTACTTATGCTGTCCCCGCTTATATAAACAATGATTACATCTACAGCGTTCCTATTCCAGTGAATAATATGTATACCGGAGATATAAATAAATTGATAGAGGTGGAACCAAACCTCCCTTCTTACGATGTAGTAGATCATCCTGTTAATAGACAAAGAAACTTGAAGAAACCTGTTGAAATAGAATATGAAGCGACGAATAACGGTGCTGACCAAAAAAATTCACAGCTGGAAGAATGGGACTATGTGTATAAAAATCTTGAAAGTCAGGGTTACAATAAAGATTTAGGAGAAAGAGGTGACGTATTAAGTCCGATATCTTCTAAACATCCCAAAGAAATTAAAAAAATGAAACAAACTAATCTCGATGAAGCCGTAAATCATCTAAGTATATACGATAGACCTCTTAAAGTAAGCGATGCTCCTAAGAAAGCTCAAAAAGTCAGCGAGACTCCGAAAACTCTTCCAAAAGTAAAACCTCTAATAGTAGAAAAATTAACTCAAGCTAAAACTGCAGAAAAGATACCCAAAGAGGATAAAAGCATCAAGAAGAAGCTCGTTTCTAAAGTTGCGATAGAAAAATGGACATGTAAAGCTTGCACATTTCTTAATGAATCCGCTAAAGATATTTGTGAAATGTGCGGGAAAAGTAGGATCGTTAAAGACGAAATGCCGATCGAAGTTGGTGGAGCTGAATGTAGCCAATGTACTTTAGTTAATTCGAAGAATATGAAAGAATGCGAGGCTTGTGGGACGAGTTTAGTGGGATCGCCTACTTACATATAGATTCTTTATTCTCCATAGGTACTTTTTTGATTAATTAAAAAATACTTAACCGTTTTTCTTTCGAGATCTGTAAATTATTTATTGGTTTAGTTGGATAGTTTTCTCAAATAATGAGGTGTTAAACCAATATGATGCTTTCTCAATTTTGATAGTTAGTGCCGGAGAAAATCAAGTATTTTTCATGTTTTTATTCTCACTACGATTTTATGATTATTTCAACATTCAACTTTTGGATGATTTGAATAGTTTGCCATTCATGATGAGCTCTGAGAGCATAGTTCTGGACTCGAGATGAAATCGCTGATCGCTAAGATCACCTTAATCCATTCAAGTCAAGAAAACAATTTTTTCCGCAAACGTCAAAAAAAGTAGACATTATTAACGTCAATTCATGATGTTGAAGTATGATTTCACAGACGCCACTTTTTTGTACGGCCGTGAGCGGACAAAAAAGTACTTTTTTGTACGCTGACGGCCGTACAAAAAAGTAGAAATGTCAACAACGTCGGGCGGTGTACAGTTGGGTTCTGAATCCGACATAATATTATCTAAAAGAAAATTTCAGTACACTTTACTACAACAAACGAAATTTTGATGCTCAAGTACTTACCAAAAATGCACAGTCCAATTGTTGCTTTAAATCACTTACAATATTTCTGACATTACAAAAAAATATTATTGAACTGTCAAATTTGTTTTTGACTTGACAATCATAAAACCAGTAACCACGGAAATTTAGTGCGCAGTTTTATAATTATTATTCTCTGAATTTATCAACTTCGTTGCAATCGTTTTGAATTATTATTTAAATATCAATTAGTTCTATAGTCTGGATGCCGTTTGCGGAAAAAATAGCATGTTTCATTCGGAGCAAAAGCACTTTTTGTGGCTCGTCTGAAATTGTCGGCCTCACTGACGTTCGGCCATCAAACATTCAGACTCGCCACAAAAAGTTATACTTTTACTCCTAATAAAACAATATACTATTTTCCGCAAACGTCAAAAAAAGTAGACATTATTAACGTCAATTCATGATGTTGAAGTATGATTTCACAGACGCCACTTTTTTGTACGGCCGTGAGCGGACAAAAAAGTAGAATTTTTAACAGGGAAAATAATTATTAGTTGATCTTTTGAACTTTATTATATAATCTAAAAGAAAATTCCAGTACACTTTACTACAACAAACGAAATTTTGATGCTCAAGTACTTACCAAAAATGCACAGTCCAATTGTTGCTTTAAATCACTTACAATATTTCTGACATTATAAAATATTATTGAACTGTCAAGTTTGTTTTTGACGTGGCAATCACAAAACCAGTAACCTCGGAAATGTATTGCGCAGTTTTATAATTATTATTCTCTGAATTTATCAACTTCGTTGCAATCGTTTTGAATTTTTATTTAAATTTAATTAGTCCTATAGTCTGGATCATAGATAAAAAACTACTTATAGATGGGAAACTGACCCGTGGTGCCCTCTATTCATACGGGTGGCGCTACCTTGAGAGTCCCGTCAGTACCTCTGGCACAAATCAGGTTGTGAACTTCGCTAACAGCCGAAAAAGAAGATTCCTGTAATTTTACAGTTTTTTGCGGTATATTCAAAATCACTGTAATTTTACTTTTATTGCAAAATGACATTCACGATCCATTTTTTGATATTTCATTTAAAATTACTCAACATTAGATTGATATTACAATAATAACAATGAAAAGTCAAGTAAAATTAAATGAAATGTCAAAAATGGATCATATAATGCCTGAATTGCGAAAAATAAAGCAATAATCATCAAGTTTACATATTTTATTGAATAAAAAAAATATACAATAAATGGAACATATCTCAATGACAAACAGGAAAAAAATAATTGTTAGGAATTCAACAATAATGCTGGAAAGTTCAAAGTTGTGTGGAAGAATAACTGCTACTTCTGTTACTTTCTATTTGATGAAACATGTTTTGAAATGAAGATAAAGCTTACCGTATGCACCTCACATTACAGTATTTCACAAATCATATTCTTGAAATTGTTTCTTAAAGTAAAAGTCCTACTATGAACAATAAAATCCAAATACGAATACTCAACACACACAAATAAGCAGTTGTTAGTGGTTGTCAGGCAGTTGTCAGGTTAGGATGTCAGCGCTAATATGTATGTGGAAGAATCTGCAACTACCACTAATGGCGTTACAGTTTTCATCAAATTACAAATTTTAGTACTGACGGGACTTTTTATGTGGCAGCACCCATGCGCCTTCAGAGATCCCCTACCCTGGTCTGGATGCCGTTTGCGAAAAAAATAGCATGTTTCATTCGGAGCAAAAGCGGCCATCAAACATTCAGAGTCGCCACAAAAAGTTATACTTTTACTCCTAATAAAACAATATACTATTTTGTATTCTGTGTATCAATTTAATTTAAAATCGTAAAGCGCTTTTGGCTGTTAAGATATCCTCAGTGCATCACTCGTCAGGCGTCACTGAGGATGGCTTAACAGCCGAAAGCGCTTTGCGATTTTAAATTAAATTTTTACACAGAATACAAAAAATTGTTTTCTTGACTTTTTAGTCATGTGTACTCAGCTATAAAGATATTCACCTTAATTCATTCACACCAGTTAACGGAATGATAAAAGTGTGATAATAGCGACATCCTAACAGCTAATCACAAACTAAAATTCATATTGACAAAAACCTCGGTTCTGCAGTTATTTGCTTAATTACAGTAACAATTGTCATATTAGATGGATGTATTGTAAAGGACTAAATTTGCCAATTTTAGAGTCAAAATCAATTTAATAAATTGATTAAACCTACTATCAAGATAAAATTTTTAATAATAAAAATTATCCATAAATAAATCTATTATAACCCATTACTACTTTTAAATAAATTGTACCTTGATCTAATGTTAACACGCTTTACTTAAATATGACATTGTTACAGAAAACTCTAATTAAGCAAATAACTGCAAATCCGAAGTTTGTTGTCCATATGAATTTTGGTTTGTGTTTAGTTGTGTGGATGTCGCTGGTATAGCATTTTTAGCATTCCCTCTAAATTGCCTATAAATGTATTATTGTGATTTCAGCATTTGTATGTATGTATTTTTTTTTTGGGTAACATTCACTGAGACCTGAAGTACCTTATTGTATTGTGCCCCCTTACTTCTACTAAGTTTCTGAGGAGACCCTCAGAAACTAGTAGCTCCTTTAATACTATTTCCCGGAGGAATTTTAGGATATCTGCAGGCTTCAACTTAGGTAAATGTTCCTCTTCTATCCGGTAATCTCCCAGGTACTGTGCTCTAGGATTATGGAGTGCTTTTCAGTTGGAAAGTATGTGGATGGAGGTTTCTTCTTCCATGCCACAATATGTGCATTCTTCTTCCTCCACTATTTTGAGCTTTTTCAAGTGTTCATTCAGGCAACAATGTCCCGTTAGGATCCCTGTTAAAACTTTTAGTGCAGTTTTCTTTGTCTTATGCATTCATTTGATCTCAACAGGTTGTAGTCACCCACAAGAATATTTGATTGTCTAAGCCCTACTAGATCTTTCCAATGGTATTATCTGTTCATTTATCACTAATCGAATTTATGCCCTTTTTTATAATGGTTTTGATAATCTCGACTATTGAATAATCTTTTCTTTTTGTTGGGTTGCTTTCTCGGCTTCGCCTATTTCTTTCCATATCACATTGGGGTTGATTCGGCAAAAGAGTTCAGTCCCCCAGAAAGGTATTTCAGACCCTCTCTTTGCTAGTTCATCTGCTATTTCATTTCCTTCTATTCCAGTGTGTCCTGGAATCCATAGTAAGGTAACTATATTGCTCTCGCCTAGTTCATTTAGTTTTTCTAGGCATTCCCACACCATTTTGAAACTGATTACACAAGAGATCAGTGCTTTAATAACTGCTTGAATATCTGTCATTATGATAATCCTTTGTACTCTGTATCCTTTATCAATATTGAACTGGGTGCACTTTCTTATGGCGTGGATTTCCGCTTGAAAGATACTTGGGGTGTTTGGTTCCTGGCCCGACCACTCCTATATCCCAGTTCCTCTTATTGCTTTTGAGCCATCTGTGTACCATTGAATGGCATTCTTTCCAAGTCTGGTAATGGTATTTGGATCCCATTCCTTCTTGTTGCTTAATTCTTTAACGAATTTCTTCGAAAAGTTTTATTTTTTTATCATAACGTCTTGTGGCATATGCCAGGTTGTCTGACTTCTAAGAAGGGAAGAGGTGGTATTTTTAATGATTCGCTCTCTACTTAGTCTGTATCTTGTTATTTCTGCAACAGTTTCCACCATCATATGTAGAGGGGCGAGGTTGAGAATCACTACCATGGCTGCCGTTGGGCATGTTCTCATAGCTCCTGTAATGCATATACAGACTAATCTTTGAATTTTGGAGATGTTTTCTCTCGTCATCAATAGACTAGTTCTACTACTCCACGCAATGGCTCCATAAGTGATAATTGGTCTCACTATGACAGAGTGTACATCCAGCTTAGGATTTTTGGGTAGCAACCCCAATTTCTCCCTGTCAGATTCCTACACACCATTAGAGCAATTTTCGCCTTGTAGGTAATCTCATTTTCAGCGTTATCTCCAGTCCAGAAATATGCTTTCAACTGTGTTCAATTACGAAACAAGACTTATATGACTTTGACAATATAAATTGAAAAATTGTACAGACAAACTAATTAAACTTAGCTAGAAAACATTAAAATATATAATATACAGGGTGGGGCAATCTTCTGACATCGGAGGATTACATCGTTGTGATACGAGATAAAAGTTTAAGGTTTTGTGTGAGCTGATACAGTAACTGAGGGCACATTTTGAAAATACTTTTTCGTTTCTACAGGGTGATCCAAACCAAATATCAGCACAAACTTACATTTTTTTAAATGAAACGTACTAAATTTTGTTCAAGAATCGAATAGATCTCACCGAGAGCGTTGCAAAAATATAGCATTCTAATATATTTTATGGGTGCTTTAAAAAGATATGGCCAATTATTGGTAAAAAAGATATCTTTTTAAAACACCCATATAATATATTAGAATGCTATATTTTTGTAACGCTCTCGGTGGGATCTATTCGATTCTTGAACAAAATATAGTACGTTTCATTTGAAAAAATGTAAGTTTGTGCTGCTACGTGGTTTTGGATCACCCTGTAGAATCAAAAGTATTTTCAAAATGTGCCATCAGTAACTGTATCAGCTCACACAAAACCTTAAACTTTTATCTCGTACCACAACGATGTAATCCTCCGATGTCAGAAGATCGCCCCACCCTGTATAATGCTATTATTTTTTGTAATATTGAAACATCATACTCGTACAAACTGTGAACTAAAACAAACAAAGTAGTCAAACATTATTTATATTATAGACTTTGACAGTTCTTCAAACTTCAAATTCCAATGGCCTGTGTGGAACCGGCTATTAGTAGTTCATAAAACATATGATTAGAAAATGGCTAACTTCGTGTTTAGGTTTGTGACGATCTATAGTAAAAGCTGCAAACTTAGGAATTCTTAATTTCCAGTTTACTCCTGAAATATACGGTTTAAAAAATTTTTAAATTGATTTTCAAAAAGAAAATAATTGCTAACCAAAAACCGGATATGGGCTTAACACCCTATTATTCGATAAAAAATATTTCTTCAATGTCAATATTCGTAAACATTGGTTATAGTTTTACCTTACAACGGTATTTGTTAGATACATTGACGACTTACGGGGAAAGTTAAACCGTTGGAATTTTTGAAATTTTCACTAAAAAATCGTTGTGGCCTCTTATGGACGTACTTTCTTCCGTATAATCCTTTCTAACAGCTAAAGGAACTAGAATTAGTAAGTGCTTCTGAACTATAATACTCCAAATTGTAAACAATTTACTTATAGTCAACGAGAATTATTATTTTTATTTTTTATCACTACGACATCGCAAATATTTTTTTAATGTCATAGGTCGTCGTCTTCTCCTGTTCTCATCATCCGTCAAAAATACGGATGAATTATATTTTCCACACTTCGTTTTCTACTCAACTTTTCTTAAACAATGTACTATTAAGCCGCGCTGTTTGTTAACATATACCTATTTTTCACTAAAATTAAAATAAATATGAATTTAAACTTTCTACTGATATTTTGTAGAAATCTATTAGATGGTTGTTTTTATATAAACGTAACATTTTACAATCGTACATTGTATTAATATAGTTATTTCAGTAATAAAAAACCATATTGTTTGTTGATGTCTTGGTTGCCGTTGTTGATTTATTCGATAAATGTTTAATAAGAGCTATTTTATATTGTTTGTTATTCAGCTATTTTGTTTATTTTGGAAATAAAATTTACACCTTGCTGGTTTCATTTTTCTTGAAGACCCGCACTAGAATTTTATTATTATGATTATTAAAAGTCTATCTTGGCAAAATCAAGTAAGAGCTAAGTGTTTTTTAGTGGGGAACGAAATCTGTCGCTTGGTCTTACGATTTTGAAAGTCCGGATATGCAAGACCAAGGTCGTTACCAAGACTGTCTTGGTTCTTGCTTTGCTTTATTATCACTTAAATTGAGGTTCAAGACACAGCTACAGCAGAGGAATGACACAAAGTGACCCAAGCAGCATTATAACGTTGCGAGATCGTTATGATTGAGTAAATATTTGAACTACATACTTTTAAAGTTTCAGGCATGTTTTTTTGACCAAAACTAATATTCTGAACGTTCTTAGAACGTCATTTTGTTCCAGATTACTCCAAAGACAGCAAATGGTATAAATGAACGTTGTCTGTCAAACTGATGTTCGCTCGGTTCTAGAATGGTTTTAGCATACATAAAATCCGTGTTCGACGAGTCTTCAGCGAGTTTTTCCTCTTGGGGACGTTATCAACTATGTTAAAATGACACCTGCTGCAGCCTTCCCAGCTTATCAGATCAGAGAAACGCAAGTAGTCAATGGAAAACCCCATTTTAATATTATGGTACAGAGATTCAGTTCAAGTGCCTGGCCAATCGAATGAATGAACCTAGCTTGTTACATATAATTATAAGGTGACCACTAGACCCATGACTAGACCACAGTATACCAAAACAACCAGTAGTGCATCTCAACCTCGCGCATCGCTTGTACGCAATAATTTTATTTGGCCTTGAAACGGCCATTTGGGTTTAGATCCGAGGTCCGTATTAACTAACATTTCTACTTTTTGGTCAGGGAAGGATTAGTATAATTTGAAGTTGTTAAAATTATATTTCGAAGAAAATGTTATTAAGTAGATTAATGTTATGAATAATATAAAATACATAATTTGAACATGTTACAAGGAAAATAATTTAAAATCGGCAAAAATAGCAAAACAAATTGTAATAAAACAGATTTTTATTGAATACAGTTAAATTTAATCCTATAATAATTAACTACAAATTAAGATTACATTACATTAAACGTGACGCCAAATAATTTATCCTTATTATCTTTTTTAAAATTTCTATTTACCTAGGTATATATGTCTTTAAGTGTATAATACAATCGTACTCTTATGTATAAATTTTTAATAAATAAAACAGGAAAATCTGGGCAAGGAGGCGTGAACAATATTTCCTTGCATCGTTGAACAAAATTGCTGACAATATTATTTTTTACACTGAAATTTTGAATGAAGAATGAATCGTCTAGTATTATAGTCGACAAAACGGGAAATAATTGAAAATTATTTTTTCGTCAATCGACGAAACAGGAACATACTGAACTAACTAATTCAATATTTCATATTTATGTAACTAAAAAAAATCACTACCGACAATCTCAACTACCGGCATTTATATAAATGTAGACCTATCGTGCCTATAATGACAATGCTATAATCTTTGGACATGCTATACTTACCTCAAAAGATCTTTGGGAAATCTAAAAAAACTTTTTTTCATATATAAATATGATTTACTTCTGCTTCGACTTCTGCAGTTCTTTGCAGCACAAATTACACCTGCTTATTTGATGACTGCCACTCAATAATTAAAAAACTATAATTCACACACACGCCACTGCTTACACGACTAAACCAAACTAAACTGTGCCTATTCCGACGCCGTCCCTGCTGAATTTGAAAGGTTTCTAAACCGAAATGGCGAACTGCGCTCAACCGATGCGCGAGGTTGAGATGCACTACTGGTTGTTTTAGTATACTGTGACTAGACCTACGAATTCTACTGTACATATTTATCGATAAAGGATTAAATAATGCTGTGGCTTAATAAATATTTCATACTGTAACGTTTATTTTAATTTATATTTACAATTACTTAATTTATATTTACAGATTTATATGTACTTACTGTCCTTAATTAATAATTTATGTCATACACTAAACACACTAACTATAATTTATATGAAAGTCACTTAATAAACACTTTATCGATGCGCGATTGCTTTTTCAGTATAAACACTAATTGTCCATCTGTATGTCTATATATGACGACTGATTTGTGTGCAGCGATGCTGCCTATTTATATCGCCCGTGGGGTAGATTTCTAGAAATCTCTCGTTCTGTCGAAGACATAGATAGACTAGATCTCTCTGGTCGAGTGGGAGAGCGAGGGGTAGGTAGTCTCTGGATCATACTGAGGAGTCATAGTCGTCTCATATGGGAATTTCACTGGGGCAATCGCGTAACAATACTTATAGTTCTTAAATTCGTCGCAAGGCTAACTCACTTGTAATGCCTCATACATACGTAAAGATTTATCGTAGCGATAAATCTGTGCAGACCAATTTGCGCAGTTTTATCGATCGTGTTTATGAAAAATCGTTGTCGATAATTGTTCGTCGGTGGCAGTTGCAATTTCTATCAGATAAATCGTTGTCGATTACATTTGCACAGTGTTATCGTTGCGTGTGGACGGCGATCGCTCAGGTTTCAGGGATTGTTTGGCTAAGAGCTTGCTTGTAAAAAACAAGGAAGCTAGCAGATTTAAATATGCCTCTTCTTTCATCCTTAAATAGTTATGCCAATCTTGCGGAGCGAATTTCAACTCACATAACAAGTTGGTAGGAGAAAATTGCTTCCTTTTCATGAGCCAGTCTTTACACCATAGATTCCACTTCTTTTTTTTCTTCAAACACATAACCAGGCCTAATATAGCAGGTGCGTCATAATCTTCTATTGTTAACCTGTATCTTGCGCGAGCTTCTGCGGAGAACTGCGCTATCGACGTCGATATCGGAGGCGTGTGTGGAAGCACTAGGAACGTTCGACTTATCTGCATTGCTTGAAATCGCTACGATAAATTGTTACTTATCTATGAGGCTTAAGTGACGAAGCTACAGAGTTCTCTTAGCTCTCAGTGTCAGCTTGCGCGCACGTACTATGTTTATATGTTTTTTCTACTAGCGTGCGGAAAGATCCACTTTTCCGCACTAAAAAGCGTGCGGAAAGAGTCACTTTTCCGCACTAGTGTGGAAAGTAAATTTGTAGAGTTTTTGGTGAGTATACGGAGATTGAATATCCAAAATATGTATTTGTATGATGGTAGACTACCAAATGAAAAATTAAAAAATTTTTCAGAATTCTGCTATAATTTTTTTTATAAAAGAAACATTTTTTTCAATAATTTTTCATAGCCCTGGTGAGAGCCGAACTCCGCTAGCGTCGTTCGGCCATCTGCAATAGCGTGCGGAAAAGTATCACTTTCCGCACTAGTTAGGTAAACTAGTATTTTGTTTGTTGTCTTTCTATTTCAAGTATTAAACATTTGCCAAACTGTAGATGTTTCTATCTATAGCAGCCCTGTACAAGAAGATGGTATTAGTAAAAGTCAATTTACAAGCAGGTACTTTTATTTTCACAGGCATACGGTGTAGGTATAATGTAACAATTTAAAAATATACAACAAGCATTAGTAGGTGTGAAACTAATTGACAAAAACGATATATACATATTGATAAATCAGTCGACTAAACATTAATATAAACTTAATTTATTATAATATTATATAGTTTATGTTAAAATAACAAATAATATTTAATATGTACAACAAAAATTAACAACTCACACACCCACTCAGTCGGACTGCTAGTTTTTCCTGCAGATATATAAAACTCCAGTAAAATAATAACGGTTTTTTCAATCAAATGCACGTTACGTGTAGATTAATTAAATACCAAGTGTTTAGCTTATTTTTTTAATTGAAATCCTCACAATTCATATTCATGTTTTATACAGGTAAAAAAAATAAGGCGTTGACCAATGTTTTTATGATTTTGTCTAAGCTACTAAGCATATATTGTAATGAAATTTTATACGAATATGTATTGGAAGCTGATACACATTCCATAAATTTGTTTTGATATCTGACTCCCGCTAGTTAAATGGTTCGTACCTAGTATTTTTGAACATTACGTTTTTGTTAGGTTTATTAATCAAAATTTCAACTTAAACATCAACCAATTTTACACCAATTAGATACTGTGTACCGTTTTCGGTATATTTTGATTATATTTAATTCTATGGTTTTAAATGAAACTAACTATTTCTAAATGACGATGATATACCTATATATCGAAACAATTGTCAATTTACTTGCAATTTTTACAATTTTTTCAAATATATTGTGGAGTCATTTAGAAATAGTTAGTTTCATTTAAAACCATATGATGAGTAGATTCCACGAAGTGAGGGTTTATACAGTTAACTCAATATTTAATTCTACTACAGAGCAAAGCTGGGCACCGTTAATCAAATATTTAACTTCGTTAATCGTTAATCCGCTACAAAAAAAGTTAGCTTCGTTAAACGTTAAAGCGTTACATTTCGGAAGAATTAACGCAAGTTAACGTTAATCGTTATTCCGTTAATATGTGTAAAATTACATTTTTATATCGTTGCGTTAGTGAACTTAAAAAACTTATTGGTTTAGGTTCTGGAAGTTAACAGGTTATGAATAAAACAAAATACATGTATAATTCAAATCTGTAATTTAATCGTCGGACATAAGGTGCATATTCCCCTTTATGAACATTAACATGTTGAAGTTCTCGTCTGAAAGCGAGGCTCGTTTTGGTGTCAAAATGTCTTTACCCGTGGAAGACACTTGTCATTCATTTCATACTTGTCTGAACCTGTTTTTCGCGCCGCGCCGTGGTGCCGTGCGGTAAATAGTAGGCATTGGATTAACGATTAACGGACTTCTGCATATTAACGGAAGTTAACGTGTCCGTTAACATTTTTAAAAGTTAAAAGTTAATCCGTTAATCAAAATGTTAACTTCGTTAATTAACGATTAACGGATTAACGAGTTAATGCCCAGCTATGCTACAGAGATGAAGGCAACAAGTTATAGGCCGCTGAGTATTTTATTAGACAATGGTAAGTCGGAATGCCCGTCAGAACTCGGGTGAGGAATAAAAAGACAGGCGGTCAGAGGTAAAGTCTCTGTCTGTTGGTTTAAACGTAAACGAAACATTAGATATGGAAATTACTGAAACATTCACATACTGTAGCGAAAAGCATGATTGGTATTCTCTTTGTTCCAGAATTTGATTAATAAACTTGTAATATAAAACCTGTAGGCATTTGGAAACTGAAATATTGACTTCCTTGTTAATTTATTTACAGCTATTTATATATAATACGTTTATATTGCTTATTTTTGTTCTATACATTATTTAGAATTAGACCGTGCATATTTTCTATTGTAGCAAGCATATTCCTCAATAGTAAACTGAAAAAGGCGCAAAAAGGTTTCAATTTTTGTTTTGAAGGTACAACCACCTATATTGTCTTCACAAAATGATAGAGTAGGTCCCTGGCCATCTGATATTACAATATTTTTTAATAGAAACAACACTTTTTATTGCGAAATTTGTCAAAAATCTGTCAAAATTATGTTTTATTACTTTTTCACACGCACCTCGTGTCATATCCAGTCATATCTACGGAACTAAAAAAGATATTTTCAACTTTTTTTTTTAATCGGCAGAAGAAACATTAGCGAAGATTACTGCGACCTAGTGTTTTTGTAAAATTAGAGAAAACTAATCTTTACTTTTTTTGCAGTGCTATTTTCAAAAATCGAGAAACTTTTTCATTTTTTTAAATTTCACCAAACTATCTGCGTACCAAATGAAGCTAAAGCTTCAAGGAAGTTTTTATTCTTATTCTTCGTTCTTCAGTCGACTCAACTGAAAAATTACAATGGCAAACACTGTTTGTGTCACATGAACTCCGTGATGATTTTTGGTTACCTATATTAGTGTACCTTCAATAAAAATATATAATAATTTTCCTCCAATCACATCCCTTTTTTTGTGACAGCTACATATTCATTTATCACCTCATATAGGTACGTGTCTTTGTTTAAATAACTTCACTTAGGCATTCCAGTATGTTTTGATACCTTTAGTTACATCGTAAATACGCCACGAAAGTGTTCTCACAACTCCTACAGCTTCTGTTATGTGTGTGGAGAATTAAATTTCACATGAATGGAACTTAGACCATTTTGGATTTCCTGTGAGGCCTCATTTTATAAATCCTGGTATCCACATAAATGTTGTGTAACGTTTGTGAGACTCCTATTTAGTTTAGTCGAACAAGAACCAATTCATGTGACAAAAAAAAATTGATATTTCAATGATCGATACAAAATCTTAAACTTTTTAAACAAATGACATAACACAAAACGACTTAATTCACTAGAATTCATATTGAAATTAGTTCGAAACTGTATTTGGTGTGAAAGAGAAGACACCAACTTCTTGAGAAGTGCTAGTGAGTTTAAGCGCATTAGATTGGGCTGAAGGGATCTAGGATGAGTCATAAATTTTCTTCCCAGAATCAAAATAATTGGTGGAGACTAAGAAATTATTATTATTTCCATATCTTCTTCAATCAGGTCCACAAATATAGGAGTTTCCGCTTTATATGAGACTTTTACATAATAAAAAATATGCTCGGTTACATAAAACTACGTAAAAACTAGTTTCGTCAAAAAGTAGAAAATCCAAATATTTCTTTTTTTCTACTACCATACTTTTAGTCCAAACAACGAGCAGCTGGAGTCGAAATGATTTGCCATAAAACAAACAAAGAGTACATTTTTATTTTGGGTCAGAGGTTACGAATATCGTATTGCCCCGTTCTAAATTTTTGGCGTATTAGAAGTAAAAGCAGAAAACTGCTCCAATTTAATGTTCTCCTACTTTTTGACTTAATAGAATTATGGCACACTATGGGCGCGTTGTATCAAACACCTAAACTCGGTTTAATGATAACTTATGTTTATATACTGTGGCAAATTTATGTAATTTTAGGCGTTTGTTACAACGCGAACTATAACAAAAACTTAACCACCAACTCTTATAACTTGGTAGTAGCGTGAAGTTTCACGTATCTATTATGTTGTACATCTTCGTCGGATTCTGGTGGCATGAAACACTGATGAGTTTGAATTTTAGGTTTCAACAAAATCTTCTTAACACCCCAAATTAATACGACAACCATGAAACACAAAACTAAGAATATTAATATAAACGCTACATCGAGATTAGTAAAACCTGTAGATGCAACTTTAAATACTGTAACACATCTAGATTTGTTAATATCTATTGTAGGACTAGAAGTTACTATATTCGCGCAGACCCTATAAGGGCCTACGTTCAATCCGAAAAAATTATATTTTGGATTGCTACAATTAATTGTTCTTTGTGATAATAAAGCACTTTGTTCTAAAATAGCTACGTTTAGTTTGCAGCTAGCACTGGGATACACGTTAATGTCTATCGATAACGCCCCGGATGATGATAAATTCGCCATGACGGAAATAACTCTGGGCATTTTCACGGAATAATTAGTACTCGGTTGGATTTTAATGTTTTTCACCAGCGGTAAAATATCCGAGCATCCAAGGATTAAAGAAACATCGTCAGTTTGAATGGCTTCCAATAGAACGATACAGTATCTGTAACTATTTCCTTTTTGTAACTGTATTGTATTAGGAACTGTTATATTTAACGTTTTCGGATCGTTTGATTCTGAAGAATTACACTTTACGGGATTAGATTCAACTAAAACTTCATTTGGACCTTCTTCTTCGTATACGAAAATCGCGTCACATGTATAGGAAGAGAATTCGTCTTCTATATTCCACGAAAGATTTATATCAATACCATCGTAGGTAAAATCTTTTAGATTTATTCTGGCTTTAAACGGAGATGACAACGGCGCCATTACGGTGTCATCTTCATCACCGCAAATAAGATTATAAGTAGGCATTTCAGCTAATAAACCATTTTCTAAATGCGGGGGAGTCGTACAAACAGCTGTTGATTTATCTTCTTTATTTAGACTTGAATTACTCAACCACAAGGCGAATTCGCTCAAACTACAATCACAATTCAAAGGATTTTCGGACAAAGTGAAATGTTCCAGTTTTGTTATTGGCTTAAAAGCGTCACTAGCTACTATCGATATATCGTTTTCATCCAATTTTAAAGCTTTCAAACTTTTTAAAGGTTGAATAAGATCAGCTGTTAAAGCTCTTAAGAAGTTATGTCGCATATCCAAATATGTGAGCTTCTGTAAATGAGCTAAAGAAGCTCCAGATACCGCTACAATTCGGTTGTGAGCAAGTTCCAAGGTTAACAAAGAACTCAAACGAATGAAAGCGTGATCTTCGATAACGTCTATTTGATTATGCTGCAGTCTAAGGGAAGTTAAACTTGTTAGTCCTTGCAAGGATCCCATTTTTATGCTGCTCAAAGTATTGTGAGAAAGTTGTAGGTCTTTTAAAGATGTCATCTTGGAACAAGTAGTAGGTCCTAGCGGTCCAATTAGCATGTTTTCGGATAGATCCAATTCTTCTATTGTCGGTAAATTATTTAATTTCGATATTGTTGATATGGTTAATTGGTTTGCTCGAATGCGAAGAATTTTAAGTTGAGGTAAGTTGTCGAAGGTGTCCGGGGCTATCTTTGAAATAATGTTGTCGTTGATATCTATGAAGGATAGATTTCGTAAGCCCTGTAACAAATCAAAATAATATAAATTAGTATTTAGGAAGACATGAAGGATACATATTGTAAAATTTAAAAAATCAGTGTGGCTGGAGTTCCGCCGGCGGAATTTAATAAAATGATTTTTGTCGCCCAACGGCGGACAACTCGTGTTTCATGATTACATTCCGTTCAACAGCGGATTAAAGTTTATTTTTGTTAGAATTCCGTCTGTAATTTGGTTCAGTCTTATTCCGAATTCTCGTTGCAAGATTAAATTCTGAGGAAAGAACAAACCACGTAAATACCTCGTAATTTTACAAAAAAAAACCCAAGACATTTCTCAGTTGTCCTACTGACAGTACTTGTCAGGTCTGTACATTGTTGCAATATAAATATTATTGTTATATTTATCTAAATAATACAAAAATATGCCTAGATACACGGAAAAACATCAGCATTTTGAAAGTTCTCAAGTATTTTCAGTTACAAAAAAAAGCTGGTAACTATTAATTTCATAGCCTTTTCGAATTTTGCTGAATGCCATACTGATGATTTTATTTATCAAATTTAAGGTTAGATATGTGTCAAAATAGCAAATAAAATAAACGACATACCGATAACCCGGTTATACGTCACAAACGATGACGCACACCAAAAAGGCTGTTGTATGAACCATAGATGTATGAACTCTACCGTTGAATCAAAATAGAGTTCATATAACACACCTTGGTGTGCGTCATCAATTGTTAATGTCTTTCTAACATATTACGGTGGAAGAAATAGAAAAAAGGCAGGTCAGATTAATCCTAATAAAAATATCACAGTAATAAGCCGTTTAATGGCCGTTTGCACCAATTGATATTCAAGTAGACTTAAAGTTAAGTGGAACTTTAAGAAAGTTTTGCTTTGCACCATGAGCAGCTGATCATATTAAGCTGCACCTAGCTAAGATTAGAAAATCGCTCGCTTATTCTCCACTTATCCTCAAAGTGGAGATTTCTAACCTAAAATTCTTGTGTTTTCATAGACATCCCCATATGTCAATGATTTTTCTGTTTTCGGGTTTTCTTTTTCCGTCTTCCAATTTCATGTGTGTTTCTTTTGATTTTTGAAGAAGCAGGATATGTTTATGAAGAATAATTTGGAAGTATTGGATGTTCTTGAAAATGGATTTCCAAGAAGACAGTGTAACCATAAAATCTATTATGGAAGAATTGGATGAAAATATTAGCAATTCATTCTCCTGATCTGATTTTCTCATTATTTACTGTGTTTTCCATTATAAACAATTTTCGTATTTTAAAAACAAGAATAAAATCCATTAATTTTCAAAGAATTGACTTTTAACAGCTTTCAATACGTTATTTCATACCACAAAAACGAAAAGTCACCAGAAACCATACAGAAATAAATAAAACTCAACTTAAATAGCGAGATTGACAAATGACACTTAGGTAAGAAGCAGAGCAAAAACATTGGTGCAACCCTTGATTATATCAAGGGTGCAACTGAACTTTAACTAAGCGACCCTTAAATTTTAAACTCGCCATAGCTATCCTAAGCTTATGCTTCCATTGGTGCAAACGGCCATAAATGTATCACAAACGTTAACCCTAATTTTTGACTTCAAAAACTTTATTAGTTGTTGTTTAGGTTAGGTGCAAGCGCGACCTATCAAACGGGAGAAATTACATCATTCAAAATAGGATGCAGATGTACCTTTCGTAGCGGCAACAAATGTCTTACGACTTCTTCAACTAAGCGACCCTTAAATTTTAAACTCGCCATAGCTATCCTAAGCTTATGCTCCCATTGGTGCAAACGGCCATAAATGTATCACAAACGTTAACCCTAATTTTTGACTTCAAAAACTTTATTAGCTGTTGTTAAGGTTAGGCGCAAGCGCGACCTACCAATCTGGAGAAATTACATCATTCAAAATAGGATGCAGATGTACCTTTCGTAGCGGCAACAAGTCTTACTTTTTCTGAAGTCCCACTGACAGGTATGTACTTTGTTGTTTACGGTTAAATATTATTTATCAAAAGTGAATATTAATCTTTAATCTTATTGTTATATTTATTCAAATAATACAAAAATATTCCCAGATACGCTCTTATTGTGCGAGTTCAAAGGTCTCAAGTATTCTCAGTTAAAAAAAGAAAGTGATAATTATTAATGCCGTCTTTTCAAATTTGGCTGAAGCGATCCTGGTGATTTTATTTATCAAATTTAAGGTTAGCTATATGTCAAAATATAATAAACGACATACTTAAAACCTGGATATACAGCACAAATAATGACGCACATCAAGAAGGCTATTGTATACAAGATGTAAGACCCATTGCCGCTACGAAAGGTACGTCTGCATCCTATTTTGAATGATCTAATTCTCCCGATTATGATAGGTCGTGCTTGCGTGTAATCTAAATATCATCTAAACAAATTTTCTAAGTCAAAGATCAGGGTTAACGTTTGTAATACAATATTGTGATATTTTGATTAGGATTAATCACAGACCTACCTTTTTTTCATTTCTTCCAACGTAATGTACCAAAAGGACATTAACAAACGACTATGCACACCAAAAAGGTTATTATAGTAATATGAACTCTATTCTATTACGAAAAATTTACAACCAAGTTAAAACAAAATCTTCCAAACGAAATTACAAAACAGATAAAATTCACCAAAACCTATCAACAACGTATTTTTCGTGAAATTTCTCAATTCTCACTCTCTGTACCATTGTCAACGAACAACCCTGTGAATATAACTATTTTAATTCAAATCACGTTATAATCTGTAACTATAATATCACTTCTAATATTTGGTAATTAATCGTCGCATGTTTGCTCACATAGACTAAGTTCATAGTCGGATAGCTATTTGGAATCATATTAATACTAATTCTAGCATACAATATTGATTTTCCATGCAAGATACATTCAATTTCTGCTTATTAGAGGAGTTACTCTAATGCTAATGGAATGTTCAGGGTGTATAATTAAGATGGCACATCCGGAATAGTTGCCATTGTGTTTATTACATTAGATACGACGTAGCGTAGTTGTATTATTTCAAAAATGTTAATGACGTAGACAATATTAGCTAAACAGTCTTAGACTGTGGTGCTGAGGTATTGTATTGTTCGGTATTCTCAGCGAAATATTTTTTTCAATTTGAGCATTTAAGACAATAAAAAAAGCACACTTCAAAGGTAATATAACAATATTATTGACATTCCTGATACCTAAAAGATCTGTTGTGCCCTACTACTTCTACTTAGTTTCTGAGGAGAGTCTCAGAAACTATAAGTAGTCCTATTAGTCCTATTTCCCGGAGGAATTTTAGGTTATCTGCGGGCTTCAACTTAGGTAAATGTTCCTCTTCTATCCAGTGATTTTCCAGGTGCAGTGCTCTTGGATTCTGAAGTGTTGTGCAGCTGGAAAGTATGTAGATGAAGGTTCCTTCTTCCATGCCACAAAATCTATATTCTTCATCCACTAATATTTTGAGCTTTTTCAGGTGCCCATTCAGGCGACAATGTCCCGTTAGGATCCCTGTTAAAACTTTTAGCGCAGTTTTCTTTGACTTATGCATTCATTTGATCTCAACAGGTTGTAGTCACCAAGAAAAAGCTTTGATTGTCTAAGCCCTACTAGACCTTTCCAATGGTCGGATATTCTCTTTCTTTCGGCTTCACCTATTTCTGCCAATATTACATTGCGGTTGATTTCGTAAAATGGTTCAGGCCCCCAGAAAGGCATTTCGGTCCCCCTCTTTGCTAATTCAGTACATTATTTTGGAATTAGCAATCTGATGAAACAAAGCTGATTATAAATTCCAAAATAATAACATTTATTCCATCGCACAGTATTTATTAAAAATGAAATACATACCTCGAAAGATTTATGATCTAGTGTTTCCACTTTATTTCCCGAAAGATCCAATCTATCCAATTCTGGAAGTGACTTCAAAGCTGAAGTTGGTACGGTTTCTAGCTTATTGTTCGGCAATCCCAAGGCTTGCAACGGCGAAGCAAGCTTTTCAAAAGCATTTTGAACAATACTTTTGAGTTCTCCGGAAGATATAACGAGGCCGTGCAAGGAGACGTTTTCTAAAATCGGTTCGGATATCGAGGTTACATTCTTGATAGTGCAGTCCAATAAAGAAACCGAAGAAGATGATTTGGCACGCAAAGTTTGACCTAAATCAGAGAAAAAAAGTATGATATAATACTGTAGTACATAATATAAATTGAAATCTACATTACAGTTAAGTTAAAGATTCGTTACATTCATTGAGACCTAAACGATCTATTGTGACCCCTTTTTTAACTTAGTTCTTGAGGAAAGACTCGGAAACTAGCCTAAATCTCTACGAAGAGAGTTGTCAAGAATACCATTTTCAGGAAGTCTTCGCAAATTGACCATTAGTAACCATGCGCATTCGTATAATTGCGAAGGATGTTAAGCATAGCGCTCTTGATAGTCTACTGCAAATGTAATACGTTACAGGAATGGTTTTTATTAGAGAGATATTTCCAATTGCAATACCGCATACGCTGCGGTATTTATACGTAGCGCTATTTTAATAACGGTCTACCTAAAATGTATTTGGAAATAAGAGCTATTGCCATCACTATAACTTGATAACGTAGCGCTGCGTTATGTAGGAAGTGACATAATTGTTATAAACAGTATAGCCCACAAGAAATCACGTAAAATTCAAACGCAAACCACAACACAAACTAAATACCATCTAAACAAAAACCTCAAAGATCCGATGCGTTTTGTTCTATTTTTTTAACTGCGCAGGACCATTATGTGCCGTATTTACAATAACACTTAACGCTACGTAACCGTAAATTACGGAAAGCGCTAACGTTAATAGCGTTAGAGACCTAAAGCAGTGAATCGCGTATTTAATAAACGTCAAAATACCGCAAACGTAATTACCGCAGACCATTTTTCAGCGAACAATATCTCTCTATTGGTATAACGCTTTTTTCGCTTTTTTGGGAAATGTTTAAAAGAGCGTTTGTTGTTATTTTTTGTGTACTTATAATTATTTTTTTCTCCAATCGTGGGAAGTGATTATTTTGACCTGTTTTCTATGCGCAAAGCTCAACATTCCAGAATAGTGGGCAAGAAATAAAAGAAAGACATTGTTGTTAATATTTATATTTATTGTACAGCTTGTACAATTTGTAAATTGTACTGAAACGAAAATTTGTAGACGTTGATGCTGCATGGCTAATTGTTTGGTTTATCTCGTTTCGATCATTCTCAATTTCAATATGTATAAACATAGAGAAACCTATCTAAACTTACTTGATTACATATTGAGTGGAATCTTTTTTAATTAATTTTTCAAATATAAATTAACGATCGAAGAAAAAATGGTATGTATAATTCGTGGAAAAGCATATTCCCTCTAATTATACAATGTACTATTGTTTTCAAAATATGCATAGCTCAGTTTTGTGATTTTGTGTATGTATAAAAGTGTGTATCGATTAACAACTATTCCAATGATAAATCATAAGAAAACCAGGATAATAATTTATGATGTTATCCAGATTTCTGTTTCTAACATAGGTAATCAAATTTGACTACATTCTGCTGAAATACTAGCTACACATTCAACCGCATTTAGTTGTATTAAAGCACTTTCTTTAATTTTTCGTCTATTGGGCTCTTTCAATATTATTTTAGTCGAAGAGGAACATATCAAATTGGGATTATTGTGGTTTGATTCCCAAAAAAATAGATCAGATTGTACTTACCTATAATTTTCATAGCGGTTTTATCTCCAGCACATCTGAGCGTATGCGGCATGTCACAACTGCATTCTACCAAAGGTTGAGAATCAATTTCTGGACATTTCCACAAATCCGGTCCTGTTGATGGAATGGCTGATGAACCGCACCACCATACCAGTGATAACACTAGCCACCACATTCTGTAATAGAATTTGTATAGATTAGTATAAGTATAGTTGTTGAAATAGGTATACTAGCAGAGGAAAGAAGGTAGAATGGAAAAAGAAAGCCTACCACCAAAAATATTTTTTCCACTACTAGCTGTGAAGTTGATAATTATTGATATTTCTAGCCAACTGAAAAGTTGAATTCAATGGTTAATATATAGCTTCTATTATTAACCTAGGCCAATAATGGAATAATTCAAATATTTTGAGAATCCAGAGATACTAGTTCAGCAAAAAATTGTGCAGCATAATTTTGCATACTCAGGAGATTGTCTTTAACGTATTTGCTGCTTGAAATTTTCTATCAACATAAAATTATTTTGTGCACGACCACCTAATAATAAGTCAATATTTTACCTCCTAACAAAAGGTATATGGTACCCATATATCAACTGTCGTGAATTATGGTTCATAATACACTGTAGTGTATTATGGTTTATAATTCACGACTAGAGATGGGGGTACACTCCGCGTCATATAAAACTGGTACAACTATTATAATCAAAAATAGTGTTTTTGTAGTTGTGTAAATTGATCTTTCAAAAATTGTCAATGCTAAACCAGCTGTTATCGTATAATTTCTAGGGCAGTGATGCCAGCTTAACAAAAAGGTTAGTATATGTAATGATGAAATTAAATTTTGTAAAGCAATAAAACAAATTGGAAAAAATGAAAATTTATTATACACAAACACTAACTAGCTTAAATTTAGAAATAGTGTGAATTGTAATAAATACAAAAGTATTATATTGTTACAGGTTCGAATATTTTTTTAAATAAAATTTGGTTGGTTAATTAGATGACTGATTTAAAAAAATGTGAGACAAGGATCAAACTGTTGTAGGAAAAATTGGAAATGGAGGACCAGTTTTAACTAGAATAGAGCTAGACAAAGCTTTATCTGATTTTTTATAAGAAAATCCCTTTAATACGGCAAGACATGCAAAAGATGCAGAAAACTAATGCTTCAGTAAAAGCAGAATTGAGAAAAATTAGAAAACCTGATTCAAAGAATTCTTAGCTCTTAGCAATAAAATTTCAAAAATGACTACAAAATTTCAATAGAAAAGTTTACAGTTTTAGATTTGGACACGAGATCCACGTAATTCAGAATTAAAACATTTCAAATAAATGAACTAACAAATAGATCAAAGACCATGGTAGCATGGATGCCATGAAAGTTTACATTCAATAATTAATAACGTGTCATACCCCCATTATTATTGATAACTTCTTGTAATCTTGTAGGAAATTATCATGCTGAAAAATAAAATTATCATTGGGGAAGATTTCCCTAACCGATGGTAACATCACTCCATCTAAAATATCCAAATAGTTCCTCGCATTTAATCTTCCTTCGATTTTCCAACACATTCCTAAACCTCCTCTATACATCCAAGCCCAAACATTTACAGAAAATCGTCCAGACTTATCATTAGAAGAAATATAATTTTTATTAAATCTACTTCGAGGCGGTCTATATACTCTAAAGTATAAATTCTTCCAGTTCCTCTTTTTCTGCTAACAGTTTGATCGTTATTTCACCTTTTTTAAATGTTTTGAATCGTGGCTCTGCTCCTATTAAACTCTTGGGCAAGTCGTCTAAAGGACCAACCATCCTCTATTTTGGAAATGATTCGCATTTTATCAAATTCACTTAAATGTGCTGGCATCGTGGATAATGCGTTTTGTCAAATTTGACACATGTGACTGTTTGTCATTTTGATTAGTTAAGTTTGGTTTACATAGGGAAAAAAAGTGTACCAGTTTTATATGACGCGAAGTGTACAATATGAAATAAACTATTAAATCTGTGTATTTTGTTCAGGAAATTTGTTTCTGACATATATCGTATCGATAAAAAATTGTAATTTTTAGTATTGATACTTTTCATAACGATATTTTCTAATATTAAGTATTTTAAAACAATATATTTATAACGGTACGTTGTATTGATACTTTCTACAGTATCGCCCATCTCTATATATGTCAAATTATTTGAAGTAGCTGCCACAACATTTGAGGTTAGTAATATGCCAAATCGTTACCGATTTTTATTTATTAATAAATAAATTAAGTGTCGTGGACAAAGTATAGTATTCTACTCGCAATTTATGGCCATAATTCACTTGGGTGACTTGCGCCCCTCGCCTGCGGCTCGTGACGCAAACGCCACCCATCGTGAATTATGGCTATCATAAATTGCTCGTTTAATAATATACTATTAATAAAAAATGTCATTAGTTTAAAATTCGAGCTTAACCAAAAATGACGGATAACATAACGAGTACGCTCATAATATATCGAAAACTGACAGTGTGTCAGTCAGACGACGGGGTAAACGCTTCTCGTGAATTATTTTTAATTTTTGTCTTAAATTTGGCTTGAAGTAGGAAAAATTGTATATACATCATGGTGGGGAACACATTTATAAGCCTCGCACCTTGATTATTATTGTTTTGAATGAAATACAATAATAACTGATGTTTATTTCTTTTGGGTAATAATAATTTTTTTGTATCAACTGCGCCATATCGATAAGATTGGTTGAAATGTCATTGTAGATTCTAGTAGCTAGAAAATGATTGAAACCATTTTTGTAGAAAAATCACGACAATACAGTTGTAATTCAGAGTTGCCGAGCTACTTGAACACGTGTGAATTCTCTCAGAGCTGGGTGAATAGACGGTGAATCAATCACCTCCGATCAACGCATTAATAAATTCATTGGTCGTACTTAGGCAGTACCTTATTAGGAGCGCCATTGAATCTGACTTCTGTTTTCAGAGAGAGGCCTTAACTAAAAGACACAAAGTTATTCGTTGAATCAAAACCGCATGCCTATAAACGTTTGCTAAATTATCAAACAACTGCTCGTTCTGCAAAAGCTTATCGACGATTGTATCGACGTTGCAATGGTTAATGTGCATAGTTTTTCTTTTTTAGATTTTCATTATAGATTTTGTTGATTATCTAAGCCGTTTTTATATGTTATTCAAAGATTTATTACAGATAAATGTCATGCTAAGCAAAAACACCATAATTTTAGTTGTTTCAGCATCTGGACATTCGAATTTTTATGAATTTTTGTTCGTTTTGTTAGCACACCATACTAGCAAAAAGAAGTGTCAGTGAAGAACCATCCAGTATGTTATCTGTGGGGCAATCCTTCACCAAGACAGTAAGATTTAAAAAAGAGGTTCGAAAACATGTTGTTTATCATTAATTTGGAATCACATATTATTTTCAAGCACAAAAATATATTTAGTTTCATGAAATGTTGTCTTGAAACATAAATGTCATGGTAGGTACCCATTATCCACGAAAACATTGATAAGAGACGATTTCTGAAGTGCATATAATTATTTATGGTCGAATTTTGGATTTTATGATGCCATTAGTCAAGATATGTTTCAAGAGGGCTGACAGCCTAAACTAAGTCTTCATTGTTTTGTTAGGATGGGATGATGGAAAACACATGGCAAAATTTAGATGAAGAAAGGAATTTTAGTTTTAAGACACTTGTTCTCTTTTTTTTTTCCGAATTGAACGGTTGTTTGCCGTTCTTACCGAATTTTGTTTTTGAATAATAGAATCTAATAATAAAATAACAGTTAATTGGAATTTCTGGAGTATTCTTACATGCATATCGACCAAACTTTTTCAAGAGTAAACAAACTATCACCGATATCGATAAATTCAACTTTTAAATTTCTAAAATCGGGATAAAGCATCAGTACTGCCATAATTTTCAACAACGAACACCAACAATAATGTTTACTATTAAACTACTAATATTAGACATCTAATAGAGATAATAGGTCCTCCGCAAAGATGAACTAGTAAGAGCAGACAGCTGTTGGTACAAAGGCGGTTTAAAAATACCCTCAGCCTCTTGTGCAGGTGTATACAGGAACAGGCCTAGAACAGAAATTTCAACCTCACTAGGATCCTATGCAACAGTGCTTCAGGGGGAAATTCACGCCATTTTTTTGTGCGTGGAGAGAGTGGAGTAAGCCAATCTCATACATAGAACAATAAAAATTTTCTCGGGCGGCCAAGCTCTCACTGTGTAACGTCAAAATTGGATTTAGACCGCCAAAAAACACTCTCCTCAATAGGAGAACTCAAGTATTGAGAGTCTAGATCCCTGGCCATTCTGGCATAGAAGGATACGAGAAAGCACACTCTCTTGCAAGGGAGGGAGCTGCACGTGTTTTTATCGGACCAGAACCTACAATTGGCATCTCAATAAGTTTTTCCAAACAAACACTAAATGCCTAGACAGAAAAAAGAGCTTTAGACCTCTGGCATCATAATGTACCAGGATTGGTTCATTGAAAGGCTTTTATACATCCTTTGGAGAATTACTCCAAACAAATGTTATACTATAGCAGGCATGACCTACGTTGTCTACATGCCTTTTAACAGGCCACTATCAACTGAATCATCGTCTGCTAAAACTTAGACTGTCGGAAGATTAGACCTGCCGTCTTTATCTAGAAGATGATGAAACAGCAGAGCATATAATTTGTGCCTGCCCCACCGCGGCTCGAATCAGGTACTTGATGTTTGGCAGGGTCTCTCTCTTGCCCTCGTTCCTGAAATATAATTCACCAAGTAAACTAATCGGTTTTGCTAAGAAACCGAATTTGTTTGGTGAAATCTGAATAGGTGTGAGCCACAATAGACTCTTGCCAGTTGCAGTGGAGGGCCTTATAGACCTACTCACCACAAACCTAACCTAACCTAACTGTCATCTATAAAAAATAAGATTATTGTTGATATTGTTCTAAATGGGTCCAGGATATGCAGTGGTTATAAAACAAACTACTCAGCTAGGCGAATTTGAGGAGAGATTTTGTCAATTTAGTTCTCCTTATCTAGTCTTCATGTTCTCTAAATATACTTATAGAAGGGCGTTCAGGATTTAAATCATTGAAAAGATAAGTTGTTTGCAATCACCATATTAAACTAACATTAATATTTCGATTGGTTGTTTTCCAATAAATGTACCATTGTTCTTAATTCACTTCTAAGCTTTTCGCTAATTTGAGATTAGTATCAGTTTTAACAATTTTTCCATTAATAATTATGTGGCTGACATTTTTAATGCCTATTATTATTTTTTGTTCAATTTTAAGCACTTACAAGGTTATATCATTAGTGCAGTACAACTTAATTTAAAAAATGAATTGCTATTATTCTTGGGGAGTGAATAAAAGTAATCTTCTTTGTGATATGTCACTCGACCTAGGTTACCATTTAAAAAAATCAAAAAGGGTGGCCGCACTATAAGCGCTCACGTAAAAAATATTTGACATTTGCTCTAGAATATGCAAAATAACGTCTCATTCATTGTCCTAGATTTTTTTTAATTTCCTTTCATATCTTCCTTTGATATCTTCTGTGCGTGACTTTATGTTTTCAGATGTCCCTTTTTTCTTTTTTGCTGTAGCCGACGCTGGGTTCTAAACTTGGTCATAGATGTTTTAATTATGTAATTTTATTAGTGCGCGTACATGTTCCCTGTACGTCCATTTACATAATTATTATTAGAATCTTTGTGTTCGTCCTGCACATTCCGCTAAAAATAATTTATGGCAACTCACCGCGTTTTATGCATGTTAGACTACCAAGAATACATAAACCAACGAGCTACAGTTGAACATAATTTTAATAGTCATAACTTACACTAACCTTATTCCAGTATAATTCGGAGGCGTCCAGAATAAGTGGCTTTAATATTGTATGGTAAGGTTTAATACGTTCCACTGTATAAATCCTTTTTGATGTTATACCGGATATGGCTTTTATTATCGAATTTTTGTCTCATAAAATACCAAAAAGAACGAAAGCGTAGGAAGTACAAGGTGTTCCGAATTGTGTTTTGCAGGGTATCTAGTAAACTATAAGAGGTAGAAGAAAAGCAGTTAAGATGTTATGACTCCTTTTTTTGTTAAAGTAACGATAGCCTAATTAAATATTTAGTAAGTAACTCCCTGCAGTTTGAAAATACAGGGTGATTATTGAAAACTGTCGAAAACTACAAGGTACTATAACTTCTTAATTAAGAAAAGTTATGAAAACTTTTGATAGATATAATATTGATGAGTTCAGTGGCGCATAGAATTTTTTTATAGGGGGCTCACTAAGGAAATATAATGCAAACTTATGTTGTTTTAAATGGGACACCTTGTTTAATTTGACGTTATCTATTTTCAATAGTTGGAGCTACATTGCAAATAAACCATTATTGGATGTTATCAGGTGAAGCACCCTTAAAAAATTGAACACTCAGTAACGAAATTTAACATTTCATTATGAGGATACTAGTGTGTGACAAATTTATTTATCAGTTCATTTCTAAAACAGTAAATATCCTTCTAACGAATCAAACCTAGAACACACTATAAAATTTTGAACGATATACAAAAGGTTGACGTCACACGTTTATGATCGCATTTGCGACAGGTAAAGTATTTTGACTTTGACATTAATTGAAAATCATGTGATATGTAAATGTCACGCTTCTCCCGGTTAGAACATGGTTATAACCCCGTCTAGAGTGCCCGTCTGCTGACGGACCTATTGACCAATAAACTCGACCCATATCGCAGCAGGGAACTGTAAAAGTTTGGAAATTCGTAGATTGCTAGCCAGAGACGTACTAAAGATACTCAACATTTTAATCACGAAACCAAATTTTGTTTTTGTTACAGGGAAAGTCGATTGATAGTAAGAGTTGATTTGAAATGAATAAACACTCTTTTTATGGGAAGAGTTTACTATGACTGCTGTGATTTAGTAAAAAACTAGTTTTTATTTGTTAACACAATAAGTTTGATTTGATTCATTTCAACTAAATGAATCAAACTGATGTTTTCTAAATTATTTGGAGTTATGATTAACGTTTATATTAAAAACGCAATTATTACATAGTATGTTTTGCAAGTAGGTACTTGATGAAGACGAAAATTGATGTTGGAAATAAACACATTTGGTGTGGAATTTTCTTACCGAATACCACACTAGGTCGCTCGCTCATCTCATAATTTCAGACTCGTCCGATATAGAATCAGTTTAGGTACTGCCTTGGTACGTTAATAACTTTTTTTTATATACAGCGTACAAAACTGGATTAATTTTCAATTTCTAGCATCACTTCACAAAATTTTCGTACACCGTAACATCCTCTTTTTTTAAATTGTTAAATAAATAACCCATCACAAAAATAGCATGCCTGCGATCCTTTTATATAGAAAGTAGCTAACATCGAAATCGACCTCAGTACATATAGTAACTTTAAACATAGACGTGCCCAAACTTTTAATAGGGGGGGGCAAATATAAAATCGGAATCTTTTGATGAAAAAACAAAGAGCCGTGCACGCCGAAACATTGCTTTTGCATACTGCCGCCTTTCAATTTCTTGCTATTTATTTTAAGAATAAAAAACTGCTTCCTCGTATCAATGAAAGAAGGTTGAAATTGAAAAAATTTGAAAAGCTTTTAACTGATTGATATTTTGAGGAATTGGGGAGAACGAATAGGGTGGGCCATGGTCCATCCTGTCCCCCCTGTAGGCACGCCTATGACTTTAATAATACATATCTGAAACCAATTTTTTATCAGCCCTTGTTCTATATGTATACGAAGTAGATAGTGTGTTATAATGAAAATACAAAAATAAAGATGCTAATCTAATATTGAGGTGGAATATACGACGGATAAGCGTGTTTCGTAGATAATTTCATGAAAATGGGATGATGAGAAAGAGTACGCTCCAACCGGTATCTTGTGAAATGAGGTGAAGATGCGCTGTAACAAATTTGAAAGTGGGGATCCAGCAAAGCCAGTGGTGTGGTAGATTTTATGAAGTGGGTAGCTTGATATTTTTACACTGTTGCATTGTTTAATTTACTTGCGTTACTGAAAGTTAATTTTGTTGTTATCTTACTGTATTTGTGTATTCTGTTTTAATTATTTTGGTTTTACTCATTTCATGCAAAAGTTCTTTTCAGAACCGTATACCCGGCTATTTTAACATATAGCTAACGTTAAATTTGATAAAATATAATTATCAGTATCGTATTAAGCCAAATTTGAAACGGATATGAAATTAATGATCACCAGCTTTTTTTTCAAACTGAAAACTGAACTTTCAAAATGCTGATACTTCTCCGTATAGGCATATTTTTGTAATATTCAAATAAATATAACAATAAGATTAATATTCACTTTTCATAAATAATAATTGATCGTAAAAAACTACAAACTACAGGCCTGAAGAGAACTGTCAATACACAGGTTGGTACATAGACTTGCCTTTTTTCCATTTCTTCCAATGTTATGTGTTAGAAGGACATTAACAATCGATGACACACGCCAAGAAGGGTATTAGAACTATATATATACCTTTGACATTTATTAATACTTAAATTAAATCTAGAATGAACATGAAATTACGAGGGTTGCTAAGTTTACCAGAACCATGCATTTATCACAAATTGTATAAATGTCAGGAATGCAATTTAAAGTAAATTGTACCATTAATATAAATGATAATTGCTCTCGAGAGACAATAATTTCAATAAAAATATAAGCAATAGATCGCCATTTTTCTCACGTCAAATCCATTGAGAAAAATTTACAATCATGTTTTATATACGTAGCACAAGTGCTAAATGAAATAGAAAACGCGTGAAAGGAAGTGACAATTTCTATCCACCTTATTTATTCCTGGGAAGCTATTCTATAAAGGCCGAACACAACAGAATACGTGAAATAAAAGGAACTGGCTTTTTGTCGAAATCCAATGGCGTACTTAATTGTATTATTTATTTAGTGAAAATATTTGAAGAAACTAATCGTACTTAGCCAATCTTTATATCATTTTCAATCTTTTTTTATTTTCTATTGGATATATTCTATTCAGTCTGAGTGATATTTCCCACTTATAATTACACGAGAGCTTTTTTTTAAAAGTAAACTTGACATAAATAAATAAGAATACTGTTAAAAGAATGTTGTTGCCTGGCAATTTAACAAAAACTGCCTTTGAAAAAATTATGAAGAGTAATTTTTTCTGGAGTTTTTCTTGAGTTGAATTACCTAATGGTAACAGTAACAGTAATGGTAACATTCGAATTATAACTGTCAAACTGTAGTGTAATTCTGTAAGACAATTTAATGAATATAATGTAAGTCAATAAATTAAAAAAGGAGATATAATAGTATATTATTAAACGAGCAATTTATGATAGCCATAATTCACGATGGGTGAATTATTGCGAGTAGAATACTATACTTTGTCCACGACCATTAATTTATTTTATTAAATAAAAGATTGAAACGATTTGGTATTACTAACCTCAAAATGATCTGACAGCTACATAAAAATATAATTTGACATATATAGAGATGGGTGATACTGTGTAAAGTATCAATACAACGTACCGTTATAAATATATTGTTTTAAAATACTTAATATTAGATCGTTATGAAAAGTATCAATATTAAAAATTACAATATTTTATCGATACGATATATTTCAGAAACAAATTTCCTGAACAAAATACACAGATTTAATGGTTTATTTCATATTGTAGGTACCCCCATCTCTAGTCCATAATTCACTACAGTGTATTATGAACCATAATTCACGACAGTTGATATATGGGTACCATATACCTTTTGTTAGGAGGTAAAATATTGACTAGGTGGTCGTGGACAAATTAGTTTATTTAATTTAACGAAAAAGTACAATTTTTAAAATCACAATTATTAAAATTGATGTAGTTGAATTCACAGTACCTATTGTGAGGCACATTATCACTGTTGACTTTTCCGACTAAATTATGCACAAATACACTCGAATATACTCAAATACAGGCCAAAACACAAAAGTACGCAAAAAAACTCACATGGCTTCCGAATTTCCATAGGTACATAATTCAGTGTGAATTCGTAGGCTATGTTTAGGCAATTTTTTAGTTATTTATTTGTTATTCAGTTCATAGTTGCGACGATTTAGGTATTGCTTGAAACTTTTTGTAAACTATTATGTTTTTGATAAAAATATCCAAATTGTAACGTCACTGACATCATTTAGTTGCAGTGTGTTGTTTTTATATGCCGTTTGGACCAGTCTGCATTGCGGAGACATTGACAGACATTATAAATTGTGATCATGTGCTAAACCAGGGCTCACCGTCAATGCATTGACTTGAAAAAAGTCAACTTACTTCTCTTGAAAAATATCTGATGATGGGACTCTTTTAAAAACATACCTACTTACCTTTTACTTATTTGCGAGTTGAGATAAATCGTGTTTATTCGAATCCGGCCTAAAAAGGATCGATCGATTATTTTTTTGGAACGAAAATATTTCATAAAGTACAAGTGTACCAAATTTATAGAGTCTTGAATAAACAATAGTGCGGGAAAGTAAAATATCAGTACGGGAAAGTAAAACTATTGTGACTACAGGTAAATAAATATTCATGAAATAGTCCTTAAAAAAAATCGTTTTTAGCTTTTTGTTGCATTTTTCATTCTTAGAAAATATAAATGAATGAAGATATTTTTATATAACTCTAGCACCAAATAACTCCACTGGACCGGCAATTTTAAGTAATTTACTGAATGCAATAAATTCTGTTTTAATGTTAATATTTATAATAATTAGTAGTTCTTTAGTAAAAGTTTTGTATATGTATGTTGAAATGGGATAATTTTTGAAAAATGAGTTGGTATACTTTTTTGTAGGTATATACGGTCGTAGAAAAAATAATGTGAATATCTTTAAGCTGAGTATTCAGTGTCACTTATATTACTGTTACACTGATAGGTGTACCTGAATATCAAATGTTAAAATAATGCATATAAAATGACAGTACCCTAAATAAGGGATAAAACAATTTTATTAATTTACATGTGTTTTTAATTTGAAATTTTAAAATTTAAAAATGTGTTGTGAACTTTTTAAATGGAAGAAGTTTTTTGTAATCGCCTGACGAGTGAGGCACTGAAGATGGCTTAACAGCCGAAAGCGCTTTGCAATTGAAATTAAAAAATTTTTACACAGAATACAAAAAAATTGTTTTCTTGAAAAAATAATGTTCCTAACTCATGCGTAAGGTGTCTTTCCCGCACTTGACCGCTTGCCCGAACTCCGCTCCGCGTCGTTCGGGTCAACTGCAGTCGCGTGCGGGAAAGTATCACTTTCCGCACTTGTTAGGAAAATAACTATTTCCAAAGTAATCAAATATCTGTCAATTTTATTCTGTGATTTGATTCATGATTTACGAACTCAGTGATTGTTTAGAAGTTATTTTGAATAATATAAAGTTAAAAAATGTCTGATTCCGAGTTTTCTCTGACTCCACCGGAGAGTAACATTTTTTTAAGCGAATATAACAGTTTCCCTGCCAAGGCGCAGCCGAGGCTGGTAATGTCTCGAGCTTCAAACGACGAGTGAAACATTATTCTTTTTTTACAACCTTGTTTAAATCATAATAATATACTAAAAAAGAACATTGAACAAATTTTTATTTGAAACTAAACATGAATTTTTCAAAACATTACTTATAATTTAAATATTGGTTAATCATGATAACTCAAAAAACTAATAGTGCTTCAAGTGTAAACAATTAAAGAGAAATGTGAAAACGAGTGACAAACTAATGAAATCTGGCTACTAAATATGAATTGTTTTTAAATCTCACAGTATTTTTACAATTCTATTTTGCTTTTTAATTAACCAAAAGCAAAAAAATGCATTCTTATTAAAGAAATTATTCCTTTCTTTGTTTATTAATAAGCAAAATTCGTCAAAACATTATATACGATGGACGCAAATAATTGAAAATATAAATTTAACTTTCGTCACTGGAGACGAAAGTTAACGTTATGACACGTTTTCGCTGAAAGTATTCTATTACAAAATGACGACTTTTTGTATAGGGTTGTAGAAAAAAATTTATTTTACATAAAAAATGAATTTCTCATCACAATAAGTTCACTAGCTTTTGCCCCAGACTTCGCCCGCGTAGAAGTCGACATTGGTTCTAATAGGGTTTTTTATTAGACATCGCAGAATAATAATTATTCTAACGGTTTTTATGTTTTGAAAAATATTTTTCCAAAACAGGACCGTTTAACTAAGAAGCAAAAACTACTCCTTGGGCTATAGCCACCGAAGGCTATACAGTATTAAATAATTATTATTCTGGTGTATCTATTTGTAACACTATTTTTTGATATTATGAATGTCAGTATTGTATTGCACCAATTTTTTAAGTGATCGGATATTTTCAAATTCAGAGTTATAGCTACATTTATACATAATAATCGCCAGAGTTGAAATAATACATGTCATTTTGATGGCTACAATTGGATAAACTGGTTTATGTGATTTGAATTATTTATATCCCAATAAAATATCATAACAAGGACTACTCTGTCAACCAATTAGTGATAGTCGCTTTGAAATTTCATTGGAAAGGTCTGATCTGGGAAACTTTATTTGCAAAATGTTCATTAAGACATAAGAACCAAAAATACTTATACAAGACACAAAAATTACAGATGCAACACAAAGCACAGAAAGTGTTTGGGCTGGCAAATAGGGTCAGAGGAGTTAAGGGCAGGGATTTCATTTTTGTCAAGAATTAAGCCTTCTCAACGCATCTGGGCGGTAGCCTCAAATATTATGATCACGCGGGATTGAATTTCGTTACAGAGGTTTGGTTCGCTCTAGTATTATAAGGCTACCAACTTTATTATTACTATCCTTGGAAAAAATGCTATTCAATGGAACAATAGATGCAACTGGAAAAGGTGTACGGGACAAGAACCTGTAGTGTCGACAGACTAGGTAGTCATAATAAACTGACCATAGCCTGGGTAACAGGTTACCAAGGAATAGAAAGCAATGGTAAGGCAGATGAATTAGTCAAGCAGGGGCAACGGATTTCATGATAGGACCAGAACCTTCCTGTGGAATAACTAAATGCCTAAATAAAGGAAGCATCTACAAATGGATAAACAGCCAGGCGTTGCGCTGGTGGTATGTAACCCCAGGTCAAAGGCACGATAAATTATTCCTTGAAAGCCCTTTGATTAAATTGTCACACGATCTACTATGTCAAAGTCGAGAAATGACGAGAATGATAGTGGGAATGCAGACCGGGCATTGTGGGCTGAAGAAACATATGCAAACAATTGGGCTAGCAGATGACAGCCTATGCAAGTTTTGCCAGGAAGAAGGCGAAACCGCCTAGCAAGGGTGCGGTTTCACTTACTCGCAGAATAATCCAAGAGCAGGCGGTATCCAGGCTAATATAAGTTTAATAAAAAGAGTAAAGCTAAATATCGAGCTCTAAATATAGAGAGGACCAAAGAGCTACTCCAGCTCTAATCTAATCTAGCCTCTCTTTCTACAATTTATCTACGTAGTCTTAGAGAGAAATAAAAAGAAAAACTACCTTCATCACTCTACTTACGTGGAAATTCCGATACTAAGTAAAATCATTAGATATTCATCTTCAGCTTTGTTCAATAAATAATTATAATTACGCGGAAACAAAACATATAGAATATTTATATGTATAATAATATCAAGTTCACTAGTGTCAAGGTCTGTAAATACCCAAATTGACTTTCAGTTGCACTATCTTGTCTTACAAATAGTTCCGAGTGTATTACTTGATAACTTGCAAGAAAAGTCTTATTAATAATTGTGAAAGACATGTTCGTCTTATTACTGTTGGGTGTTTTGTTAGTAAATAATTTTGTGTGTGAAACGGAAGCTAAGGTTTTTACGAAATGCGGACTTGCGCAGGAATTAGTCAGAATCGGAATAGCAAAAACGTTTGTTGGAAATTGTGAGTATCTAGATGTTGATTGTTACAAATCCCTGATGTATTCTAGTGGAATTACAGAGTATTCAATTAAATTTAATATATAGTTCACTGCAACACTATCATTTATTTTGGTACGGCACAACTTCCGAGGGCTTCAAAAAAAGCAGAATTAACAGTGCGTTAATTTTAAAACCTAAAATGGACTATAACACGTGAAAGAAAAGAGTCCATTGTGAGTTTTTAAATTGATTGACTGTATAAACAATTAATTTCAGTTAATTTTTGTTTTTTTAAATTTCGCTACTCTGTGTTTTTTCAACACTATATTTGGCTAGTTTACTAAAACTTAAATTGTATTTCTTACTCGTATGGATAATTTCTATCTTATCCTTTAAAAATAGTTTCCTTTTTTTTGGCATGCTGTGTTAGTGTTTGGCAATAAAAATTTGTAAATAATATCCAGTAACAAGTACATATTTCCATATCTATCCAAAAAAGGGTTAGTGGGCAAATCAAACCCACCCTAAGCTCGAAACAGTAACTATAACAAGAATTCTTGTTATGGTCATTGCTCGAAACCAGTCAATCGGAAACATTTTTATAAGTACCTAACCTTATATAAAAATATAGTAATAAATATACACTGTATCCACTCAAGTTCGTACCATATGGGAAACTTTTTTATTATCCATTTTAGGAAAAAAACTTCTGCATGTTCTAAAATCTAAAATAAAATAATCAGATATCAATTTGTTTTGTCAAAACGCGTTAGAGTTTTACGCAAATATGGTAGCCTTATTAAGAAAATAGAAACAATAAAAAAAGCACAAAACCTGTTTTTTTTTTATATAAATGGCAATTGCCTATTTGAACGCAGTTTTTAATTTTGATCCACCTTTTTTACAAAATTTTTCGATATTGTCAAATTTAACTTTTTCTTTACTCTTGAGTATAATCCATATTTTTGACAAACCTTCAAAAAAACTGAAAAAAAATGATATTTGATGATTTTATTTTAGGTTCTGGAACATGCAGAACATTTTATGAGGAATAAATTTTTCTCCTAAAATTGATAATAAAAAAGTTTCCCATATGGTGCGAAAAAGCCTTGTCCACACCAAAGAAACACAGAGGAACATTTTGTTGCTGGTTGTCGCAACCTGTTTATGGAAACAGAAACAACAGCAAAAGCTCCATAAACATTCTGTCTACACCAAAGTAACTCATTCTTGAGAATGTTTCGTTCTGTTGCTGCAACAGGAAACGTTGTGTCTACACCAGTGCAGTGTGACATCCTAGTTTCAAACAATGTGGTGCGACGAAGATTTACAGGAAGCAGCAGCTGCAATTGTAATTATTTTACAAAACCAGAAAAAACGAGTCAGTAAATGTTGGACTAGACTAAGTCTTTTAGACAAAAATTCGCATGGTGTCATACGTCTACTAAGTTCCTCAAAGAAAGATGATATGGTATCGGAATGTATTGGAAATGGATATGTAAAAAGTTTTTGTCGTATTTAAACGGCATGTTTTTTATAGTTAGTTAATGTTTTTATTATTGATAAACTAAATCAAGTTGACCGATATTTTCGGCAACGATGCGTCGTCTTCACGACATAAGTTTCAAGTTTAAGGAACAAGCAACAACATGTCCACACTGATAAAGATACCGTTGAGAAACAAAAAATGTTTACCAATGTTTTGTATATCTCCTTTGATCTTTGCCACTAAATATGGAAACAAGCAACTTATAGGAACTTTTGTTGCTGCAACAGTAAACAACGAGGAACTTGAATAAACTTTCGGCAACATTGGGAAACAAGTTCCAGGAACAAGCAACATAAACTTAATGTTCATATGTGTTGCTTTCGGTGTGGACGTGGCTCAAGAGGACCCTGTGTATATTAAAGTATATGTACATGTAGGTAGATTACCAATACTTATCTTTTGTTAAATTTGGAAAGGTGTTGCATCTGATATATTCACTATTCATCTGCTATTGGGGTGAATATACCTAATTATTATTTTATCTTCCCTTTTATTGTTTGTTGTTTCAGGGGTATGTTTGATTGAATCAGAAAGTGGAAGGGACACTTCTAAACAAGTAGTCAAAGCGAATGGAGGAAAAGGACTGGGATTATTTCAAGTAAGTGAATAATTTACAAAAGTGGATACAATTCATGTGTCATCTAAATCTTTTGAATTGGCTGAAATGCAGTAAGAAACAATTAAACTAATAATAGTTTTATCAAAGCCAACTAAAGAGAAAAATGAGTATAGTTTTGGCATAGAAAACAATGCTGAATAAAATTCATCGATAATACTCCGAGAACCAGACTACAGTAGATGGGGTGACGCGACTGAAGTCAACATACATTAATAAATTTGAGAACAACAATTTACTTTTGTACTTTCTAAATTCACAGCTGATTTTTTGTTGTTTATACTGTGTTCATTTGAAAATGAGGACCCACTCTTTATATTTCAAAAATGCAGCATATTAGAAAGAAATGCCACGTCAACTTAGCGCTAATGCCATAAACGACAAATTCACTCTCTCACTACCTACTGAAGAACCCCTTTAATTTTTTCAAATGGCATTAAGTACCAAAAAATCATACCTCATTTAAAAGTTCTGATAAATTTCTATTCAATCTGTTTTGCTTTTGATACCAGCCTTATTATGTTGAAAATTTAAAACCATGATTCAAAATATCAGTGACACTGACAAAAATAATGATAACATTTAAAAAAGTATGTATGTTTTTTATCTATGTATGTATGTATGTTTGTGAGTAATGGCAATTCAAGAGAAGTAAAACGCACTCTAGTGGCTCCAATGTAAACTGGTTTCTTCCACACTATAATTTTCTAACCTCATTTTTGTATCGTTAGTTCACCATTAGAATTTACATTTCTGGAGTAATAATTAGCGCTCCATTTTTGGTGCTCTTGGGGTTCTTTATTGCTCTGTTATCTGAGATCTCTTTTTCTTCACAGTTTTTTGTATTGTTTTTTGCCTTATCTACAATTAACCTATTTGGTTAAAAGAATTGGAAAAGCTGCTTTGCAAGAACAAAAAATTTGCATAATTTTAATGTACCCTTTAGTGATTTTGAGTTCTCCACTTACCAAACTTGATGAAGCTCGAATCGCAGAGCGCTTGTCTGGAGACAAAGAGCACACACTTCACACTTTTGTCAGTGAAAAGTTCAAATCCGTTTTTTCATTTAATATTCTGCATTAAAGACTTCTTCATATTTTACTACACACCGAGAACTTTGTCCCTTATTCAAGATAACTACCTCATAAATTCCAATAACCTTAATTTCAATTGTGTGATTTATTTATAAGAAGTTGATGGAAGTATTTTACCAGAATAATTCTTATAGTTCATACAATATCATTTTTGGTGTGCGTCATCGATTGTTATGTCCTTCTAACATATCACGTTGAAAGAAATGGAAAAAAGGCAGTTCTGTGATTAATCCTAACAAAAATATCGCAATAATGAACTATTTAAACGTATTACTAACGTCAACCCTAATCTTCGACTTAAATTGGTTAATGTTTAGACTACGCGCAGGCGCGACCTATCAATCGGGCGTTCAAAATACGATGAAGACGTTCCTTTCGTCGCGGCAATGTGTCTTACGTCTCTTCATAATGTCTCACTGACAGTTCTCGTCAGGTATTTACTTTGTTGTTTACTATTAATTATTATTTATGAAAAATGAATATTAATCTGATTGTTATATTTATTTAAATAATACAAAAATATATCTTCTGTATGTTCCTTGTGGCATATTATTTATTCTTTTTTCTCCTATTTTTTGGGAATCAAACCACAGTACTGAATTTTTATGTTTTTCATTTCGACGTTTCGGTAGCGTTGTAGTCTGGATACACGGAAAAATATCAGCATTTTGAGAGTTGTCAATTATTTTCAGTTAGAAAAAGAAGCTGGTAATTATTAATTCCATAGCCTTTTCCAATTTACTTGAATACGATCCTGATCATTTTAATTATCAAATTTAAGGTAAGCTATATGTCAAAATATCAAATAAAATAAACGACATACTGAAATCCCGGATATACGTCATAAACGATGACGCACACCAAGAAGGCTATTGAATGTACCATATATCACTAATTATTATATCTAAATAAAAAATAATAAAAGAAAAGTTATTAGCATCAAAGTTTTAACAACTTTTAAAGGGCCTAAACCACGCTTCAAATACTCTAAACAAGAAATAAACAAAGTAAGCAATGATATCGATATGGAAGAAAAAGATAAATCAATGTGGTAGAAAGATGGTAGAAAGTACTTCGTCTGTCCGCTGACTGTACCGCTACAATCTTAATCCAATTTAGGATTATCAATTATCAAGTATTATGTTATGATTCTCTTTTATGATCTGTGGTTATGACGGAAATACTTTTTAAATAATAAAATATTTACAAATTGTAAAAAGACATCTGTTATCTGTAAACAAAAAATAACTATTTAATAATTTGGATGGAAGGCTGGTATCAAAGGAATAATAAATAGATATTTACCAGACATCTTAAATGAGGTGTGACATGAAACCTGACGTTCTTAAGGGGTAAATCCAGTGAAGAGGGAGTGACTCTGCATTTCCTTCTAATATTAAACACTTCTGAAATAGCCTATAATAAATATTGTTTTGTAAACCACAATCCATCCAACATGTCATGCTCATTTCTTTACTGTGGTGATTCATTTCTTGAATGAACGAAAAATAGTGTCCAATACTTGTATTTTCTCATACAAGGAATTACTTGTTCAATGCCTGCTTTCATTTACCAATTTTTTCATTTACCAATTTTTTTCATTTTCAGATTAACAGCAAAGACTGGTGCACCTTTGGAAAAGCTGGTGGAAAATGCAATGCCAAATGTGAAGGTACAAGAAAATTGAATTTAAAAAGAAATCTATTTGATACAAATAAATAGCAATAATTCTAAGTATAAGTTAATGGAAAAATTCTAGCAATCGAATTAATCATAAATTATGGTTAGCACAAGCTACTAATTCAATGTCATCTGCTTTACATGAAATACAGCTGTCGGCCAATAAGAATATCTTCTGTTTCATCATTCGTATTGTTTGTCTGATAAAATTCCAATATAGCGGAATAGTCCTGTGTAGGAAAAAGTCGCACTTTTTGAAAGATATCGAAAACAATCGAAATTTGGTCCTAATTTTTCATAGATTTCATTAAGTTTTTAAAATATATCTCTTCCACCTTCAACAATATCTTCGGTTACCTCGGTATCAGACTCCAAGTAATTCGATTTAATACTTTTCCCATTATAGTACGAAACATTCATTTTTTGACTAATCATTTTATGATAAATAAAATAACGAAGAGAGGGAGTGAAACGCCCTTTTTGGGATTGGAACCCCTTTGACAGGATGAAATGGAATTTGACATATGCTATTATGACCAATACGAGTTATCGTCAATAAGAGAGTGTGTGTTTGGTGAGTCTTAGCCTACACCTGCCGATATAAAGAAGATGTCTCCTAGTGACCTGTCCATCTCCCTGGGAAGAACAGAATGGACGATGACCTAGGAGGACAACTCCTCGGGAGGATATACAATGGGTCACATGTTGCCTAAATGCTGTGAGCCTACATTCACCCTCCTTACTCTACAGATACAGACAAAGGAAACATTTGGAACAAAAATTTCAGTTCTGTTTGTGGTCACAAACAAGTTATTTATTTTTATCAGAAAAGATGCACCGTACCAACAGTAAGTTAACCTGTGAGTCTCGAAAAGTTAAATACAATAAAACTTTTATTTTCATTTAGTTTTATCCCAACTTTTTCATTGTTGCAGATTTCCTTGATGAAGAGTTGACAAAAGATGCAGCTTGCGCCAAGAAAATTGAATCTTCGTTGGGTTTCCGGAACTGGGAGGGATGGACCAGAAGCTGTTATAACCGCGAATATCCTTCTACCATTGTTTCTTTATGTTTCCCAACTGCTGGATGATAAAATTTAGTTCAACAGATTTTTTTGTTATTATTATGGTTTCAATATAATGATTAGTATGGTTGAACAGCGTTTTAGTCTTTCTTTTTCATATACGAAAAGTTGAAATATTAACAATTGATTCTTAAACCTATGCAAGTTTATGGATGTTCTAATTTTTTTTAATTGAGGTTTTTTGTAAGATGGTATTACCGTTTGTAACTTTTTTAACACTCAGGCAACATGTGACCGATTGTAGATCCTCTTGGTCCTCCTGTCCATCCTGTCCTTCCCAAGGAGATGGACAGGTCACTAGGACACATCTCCTTTATATTGGCAGGTGTAGGCCAAGACTCACCAAACACACACTCTCTTATTGGCGGTAACTCCAGACACTCGCATAAGAATGCCTATAACAGTTTCACTTTCCTGTTCACAAATCCTGCTTAGAGGTTTGTCCACTAAGGCCATAGTATGGAGGTGTTTCCTTAGTTGACAGTGGCCAGTCAGAAATCCTACTATTAAACGTAGGTTTTTCCTGGGCATCACCAGATTCCCAGGGTCGCCCAGGGTGATCCTGGCAAGGCTGCATCCTTTGATTCCATACCATCTCTTAAGGAATTGAGCATGGGTGTGATGTTTGGCTGAAGTCGTCAGGCTGTAGGTAACTCTGGGTCCAAAAATATTTAGTCCAGCCGCTTCCCTGGCTAAAGAATCGGCAATGCGATTACCGTTACTTCTGTCGTGCCTTTAACCCACCTCAGAATAATATTGTATCGACCAAAATAAAGGAAGCACATAAAGGAGCTATTAGAAAAATTTCAGAGGATTGGATACGTTCATAATGATAAGTTAATATAACCAAGCATCACAGAAAATAAACAAATTGAAATAGCTGCGGAAATGATGCCTATCAGAATCTACCTCAAAAGTTACAGATACTTGTGAGGTGTATCTAAAAACTATAGAAAGAATTTTAAAGAAACATAAATTTCACCTTTACAAAATGAAAATGCTCCACCAGCTGACAGAAGATTTTGTGAAGGATACATTTAGTTACTTTAAAATGTAAATTTGTGGGCAGGGATTCTAGGAAACTACATTGCCGGACCTGTATATCTGAACACGAATTTGACCGGGGAAGTATATCTGGAAATGATCTAATCCTAATCCTTGAAATACTTGAGGATCATCTTAATGAATTCTTTGATTTAGAGATAACTTTTCAGCAGGATAGTGCTGCTCTCCACCGAGTGATAATCAGTGCAGTTTTGTGTGTCAAGACCTTCAGAAGTGGAGAATATTTCTCGATCAGTTCTATTTCATTTCAACCAATTCCACTTATTTTTCTTTTGAGAAATGTTTCAAGTTGCTTTTTATTCATCCAGTAGTTGGAAAATTGTTTTCAACTCCAAAACTTTCTGCTTGTTTGAGGCATGTTCAAAGTAATAATTCTCTGAACATTTTCAAATGTTTCCGAATCTGACACAAAAGTGAGTGTAGCGCATCATTTGAAATGACAAATCGGTTGGAACACGTTTTACGTTAATAATAAATCTAGGAAGATTATTAATGTGATATTTAAAAAATTGTGTAAGTATTTCTCATTTTTCGCAAAATTTTTACTTCGAAATAGTTTTATATTTGATACTATTACAAACAAGCACCTAAAGCTCCATTTTTCTAAATAATAATTAGTATATATATAATTTCTCATATTTTTGATTAACTGGTACGTTTTTCTTAACGAATTTCAAAAAAATTTTGGTTTCACAATGAACATAATCCAGAGAAACTATTTCAAACAGACTCTATCCAATTAACCAGAAATCGAAATCGAAAAAGGAAAAATATGAAAGATCCAGTCAAGATATTTATTCCAATTTAGTGAGTAGACCTAAAGAATGGTTTAATAAAGAGTTGAGGGCACGTCTTGAATATTTATATACAGCTGAGATTTCGATATTTTTGCTTACAGTCAGGGACGTATCAAAAGGGAAGTTATATATTGTATTATATTATTTATAAAAAGTTCTGCATTGCCAATAATTTCAAAGGCAACTATCAGATGCTTTAATAAGCAATTAGATCATTCTGCTTCAAAAAATAATTTTATTTTCACAAATTGTTTTCAAAATATTGGAAGTAATAACAACTCTTTAACGCCCAATATTGTCTGTCCCCTGAACCATAATTTTTTTTGAAAATATTTTCAGTCTACAATAAGAAAATAAGAACAAATAGAAATAAATATTTTGAACATTTGTGGATAACAAAAAACGATTTTAAAAATGAGAACCAACGTTTGGTAATTTGTAATGTTGAGGTGTTGATGGGAATATAAAATTATTATTGTTAATTATCCCATATAGACAAATAATGTGTTAATTACTTTTGTTCTAACGTCATCATTCTGTCTTTCACAAAGACGAGCAAGCTGTAGAAAATGTATAATACTTCAGAAGCTAGAAATATTAAATTAAAACAGGGGAAAACTTGCAAAAAATTCTGAATGCGTCCCTGCACCAATGTGGGTTGATTTACAGCACCGCAATATAACAAAGCTTATAGCCCAGGAATTTTATGATAAAAATAGGTTGGACAATAAACGTAATTTTGTATGAGGGGAAAATATTTGTGAAAAGTTTTGAGGAGGATAATTAATTTTTTAGTACTTAGTTGATAGAAATAAATTATTTTCATCTAGAGACAGTTGTCAAAAAGCGCGCAATCTGCACGCTTCAATAAAATAATTCCTATGTCTAAGCTAAGCGACAAAATTAAAACTTTGGCTTTGAAAAATTTTATTTATCTTATAATAACACAGGAGGATTGTATTTTATCGGGTGAATTTGGATTGTTTAATGAGAAACTGTGGTCAAGCAGCTGGACAAGAAAAACTGTAAAATTTTGAAAACGCGACCTCCAAGGTGTTCACAGGGAGTTGTAGATACATTCATTTATGCATACACGCATCAATGAAGATGTTTTTTTTTTTTCAATTTTTTGTGGTTTTTCGATATTACAAGTGTAACTATTTGAAATGGTCCAAAGATACCAAATTATGTTTTGGATAGGTGTATTAAATCTCAACCAAACTAAATAGCTTTACAACATTTTTGCCCGTAGGATTTTTTTGTCTGAAATTTGAACTGGTTAGGTACATAAAATTCCTGGACTATAATCAAAAATTGAAATCGAAATCAACTAGATAGAACTTCCATGATGATTACCAAAAAAGGTAAATATTCGTATATTGTATCTATTTTGGCTTTTGCAGATTGCTAATGACATTATTACTTTAAAATGAAAATGTAAGTATCTTATTTTAAATTCTATTTATTTGTGAATCCTGACTTCTAAGTGAATCGTTGACTTTTATACTTTATCCACTTTGCACGCCTTTTAAAGTTCGGTATTTACATCCTCATCTCTACTATATAGAATGACTGAAAAAATAGAAAAATATTGATTGACATTTTAGTCACAAATTACTACTGCAGCATACCGAAGATTCAATTTTTACTGCCTCCTAGTTCTCTTTGAGCATAAAATCATATCTATCTTACGCCTGGTGCAGGTTTATACGGTCACAGACCCAGAAGAGAAGTATCATCTTAAATTAGATCCCATGCAACTGTATTGAAAAAAATTACTCCATTGGTGTATGTGTGGAAAGATTCGATAAAATAAATCTCATACATAAAACAATAAAAAGTTTGTCTCATAGCCAAGGACCTTTGAAAGTAGAAAGCTCTCACCGTTTACTGTCAAAGCTGGTGTAAAACTTCCAAAAAAGACTCTCCTGCAAAGCAAGATTGAACAAAGTATCTCTTGTCAAACTGGTATGGACGGCAATGAAAAATTTCAACCAAAACTCTAGATGAGAACAACGTTAACTGTGGATTCCAGGACACACTGGAATAGAAGTAAATTTAATAGCAGAGAGGGGCTGAAAACTTTTGCGGTATCAGCTTTAATGTAGTATTGGAAGAAGTAAGTAACGCCGAAAAAAGGAGAAGATTTGGTCGTTGGAAATACCTGGTAGGTCTTAGAAAAGCAGATCTTCGTGAAAGACTTCAACCAGTTGAGAACAAATAAATGTCTAAACCAGAGTAAAACTGCACCAAGAATGTTTTAACGGGACACTTTCGCAAAAAGATTAAAATAATTGAGGAAGAAGAATGTAGATTTTGTGACATGGAACAAGAAACCTCCATCCACATAGGTACTTGCGGACTGCACATTAACTCCGAATCCTGTTGCTCAATACCTAGATAGAAGAGGAATACTTACCTAAACTAAATACTGCAGATATCCTAAAATTTAAATATTAACAAATATTTCATTTGTCACTTTTACTTCTTCCTGTATATATTCTTCAATAATTACATCGGCGTTAAGGAATAGCCTTAACTTTAACAAATAGTTAAACTAAATGTAAACTGCAGTTAGTAAATGCAGCTGGAATTTGTTACATCGAAAACTTCAGATTATCCATAGTACCTACTGGAATGTTTGTTTTTACCTTAATTTGATTGTAATAAACGTGATGTCTAAAGTTGTTTGCTTAAACTTTGAAACTTCAAACTACCATAAAATGCTTTTACTCAGTATTCTACCCTTGTTGTCGCCTAAAAGCGACTTACAAAGAATATTTCCACTTTACTGTGAGGCAGCTTCGGGTGAATACTTAAAACTCTTTTATTAATGGGGGTCGTTTTAAATTAACTCACAGTAATAATCTAAGGCCGGCTACTCACTACGCGGGACTTGACAAGTACAGTTGGTTCGTTGGATCTTTTCCCATGCGTCATCAATAATATACACACGCAATACATCAATACATTAAATAAAACGTAGGTCGTAGTTCAATGCTGTGGATGCCGTCAATTGCTTGTGGATGTGGCTAAAATTACGATGCGCGTTATTTATTATTGAAGCTGGTGTGATAGATTTTTGTGAATATTTTATAGCCATTTAGCAATGTGCTACCTAAACCTTTAGTTTGGAAAAACTGTTAGAATTCCATAGTTTTATGGGGTTACTTGCACAAGAATTAGTATTAATAACAATTTCCTAGGTAGAAACTTTGCAAATCAGATTGCCCTTTTAGGGTTATGGCTGGCAACCATTACTATTGGGCCGTCCCACCCATACGGTTCAACAATGGAAAATAAAAATATTCTAGGATGTGAAAATAAAAAATAAATATTTTAAATATATATATTTAAAACTCATTTGAATATAGTTACAGTGTATATTTGCCGAATAATAATGTACAAGGACAGGAATATTGGGGAAATCAAAATTATTGTTAGATGTATTTACCATTTAAAACAACTTGTGATACAATCTCAAATGCTATCCTTGAAAATGGAAATAAAGATATTCCAAAAGATTGGAAAATGATGTAAGAAAGAGTAAATTTTTACAATTTTGCTGTTTCCCTAATATTCCTGTCTTTGTATATATATATTATTAAATCTTCCTCATAGTCAGAATCAGAACTATCACCAGTATTTATTTCGATGGTTATAGGTTGAATGCTAAAATCAACTATATTCTGCTCTCGGACATACCACTTTTCTATAATTTCATGAGTATGTCTAACACATTTTTCCCAAATTTGTTGATCACATTGATCCAGTGCCTCTTTCCACATATTTATAACAGAACTATCTGAATATCCATCTCTACCAATATATTTATTGTAATATGACTTGCAATTAGCCCAAATCAATTCAATAGCATTAAATTCACAATGATATGGTGGTAGTCTCAGCACTTCATGACCATGTTCTCGTAGTAACTCATCAATTTTATACACATTTACTTTTCTATTCATTTTTGCAATTTGTAGCAGTTCAGGTTTTGTAAGTTTTGTATCAAACTTAATGTTGTTTGTTGTCAACCATGTAACAATCTCATTTTTTGTCGATATAGTAGAAGGTTGCTTTTCTAAAAGGACACTATGATATGGAGCATTATCCATAACAATTAGAGATGGCTCTTCTAGGCTGGGAATTAATTTAGTACTCATCCATTCCATGAAAATTTCATTGTTCATTTCTCCATGGTAGTCAGCTACTTTAGATTTTGAACAGAATACTAGACTTGCTTCAGAGACAAAACCTTTGGTAGAACCAGCATGAACAATTATGAAACGTTTTCCATCATAACCATCTGGTTTACGTACACTTTTAGTGCTGTTGTCTTGCCAAGAATATGTTTTATTGCCTTTTGAATAGATCCATGTCTCATCCAAAAATACAAGTTCTCTTGGGTGAGTACTTGAGAGGTTTACCATATATTCACGCAGAAAATTGGCTCTCAAGGCTGCAATACTGGTTCGCTCCATTAAAGCTCTTCGATTGTCATCTTTGTTATATTTGAATCCCAATGATTTCAACAAAATGCTTAGAGATGTTTTGCCAATAGATACAATTTCTCTGTCCCTTAATTCACAATTTAATGTAGTCAAAGTAACATGCTTCTCTAAAACAAAAATTATAGTAGATTCAATTTCAACTAATACTATATAATATATTTTTAATGATATTTTGATTGCTCATTCCATCAATGTTTCAGCCCTGACTGTTAAAAAATAAGATAAATTCAATATTTAAATTGAATTTGTAATGTAATCGCAAAACTACTAAAATCTATACAAATACCTTCCTTAAGTTTTCTTTAATATACTATGATTTGAATATACTCATTACAAAATACCTACACCTACATTTTACCAAAAGACTTTAATTAAATAATAAATAAATAATATTTACTTTGTTGGTACATATCGTATAATGTATTCCGTACTGCCATCTTAGCTCCCGCAGGTAGATCAGTTGTCTTAGATTTAGAACGAGTTCTGGTTTTGCCTGGGCTTGAAAGTATTGGATTATTTTCCTTTCTTGTTTTTATAGCATATACTGTCCGGCGAGATATTTTCAAAGCAGCAGCTACCCTCTAACATGAAAAAAATTATTAATAATAAGTATATTCCTAAACAAACATGCACTTAAGGGCCCGTTATTGAACGAAAATATGACCGTAAAAACATGGCTTACGTTTTTCATTCAGTTAATTTTTATTAATGATTTTAGTGGAGATGTAAGGTGTTATATTGATTGTCAAACTATTAAGGTAGTGTGCATCATAATTTATATGGGTTTCTTGTTAGTAATAAATTTCACAGACGTTGTCAAATATCTCCAATTTTGAGCAATGAAGATTAAAATGAAATAAACGTGATACACTATGATACACCCTTCATAACATTATTTTATGGACAAATTTGTGACAATGCAGCAAAAATATTGTTATTTTATCTTGAACTGAATGAAATAAAAGCGGCGTAATTAGCGCCGTAATTCAAATATGGTAGCCAAAAATTCTGTCTTATTTGGTTGAACCGATTTGGCATCAGAGGGCGCTGACTGAATCAGTATCATTCGAGTGATAGGTATATATTATATCGATATGAGACTCTAAATTTCCAATCCAGTGTTGCCAGAGTGGGTACATTTGTATCAGATTTCGTACTCTCGATAATATAAATTAATGTAAACTGGTACAACGTGTGTAATGCAATAATGTTAACTTTTAATAGGGAATGTATTTGTTATACACGAACGCCTTCAAAACGTTTTTCATATTGACAATCAAAGATCTCGCATTATATCTTCTCTTTACAATAATAAATCACAATAAGCCAAGATAGATGTGATTTCAATTATTTATATTGATTTATTCAATTGAATGTTGTTTGTTCTTGAAGGTTTCATTAAAATTAAAGGATTTGTCTGGTAAATAATTTTGGTAGTAGCTGGCAACTGTGCTCTTATTTTCGTTACATAGGATAGAGTCAAGGATATTAGATGAATATCCTTGGGATAGAATTGCCTGTGGTTTTTAAAACGTAAAACAAACATGATGTATACATGGAGGAAAAAAAGCGTCATACAATATTTATATACAAAAAATAATCGAAATATTATTTTATTATACAGACGGGAAAATAATAGAGATACAAATTTTATAATAAACAGGGTCACATGGCTAGTAGTCGGCTATTTTATAGGACATTCAAATTATATAATAAGTTGCCCAGGTGTTTTCCAAGATAGGATGTTAGTTCTGAGATAGTAAGAAAGCACAACTATGTGACTATTTATGTACTAACAGAAAAAATATTACAATTAAGAGAAAACTCTTTGTTAATTTTTATTTTAAAAATTCATTTTTTGTAGTAGTCGGCCACCCATAAGCTAGTTGCCGGCCGCCAGCAATTTACTTCAGATCAGAACTTACAATAGTAGTTAGAGCGGTAAGTGATACTTTTCCGCACGCTAAATATATAGCAATCTCGTGCGGAAGTCACTTTACACACGTGTTAGGAACAGTATTTTTTTTAAAGGCATGCGCAAAATATCCCAAAAGTTGGCATAAATTAAGGAACATTTATTGATAAATACATATCAACAAATTAATTATTATTATTTGTCATTCATTTGACGAGGCTTATACCAGGGCCATTAAAAAATTATTTAAATCCCTGTAAGTTTTTTTTCATTAAAAATTATATCAGAATTATAATAAATTTATAAATTTCTCAGTTATTTGGTAAACTACAATCATACAAATATATATTTTAAATGTTCAAATAACAGTATACTACCCAAAAACTTAACAAATTTACTGTCTGCACGCTAGTAGAAAAAATTTTATTGTTAGAATTTAAATTAAAACGTTCATATTCAATGGCACGTTCTTTGTGAAAACTTGCCAAGGTGGTATAGTAGTAGACCTACCTAATCGCTAGAATTAAAAAAAATGTTTCTTTATCATTTATTTAGAAAATATACAAGGATACATAGAAAATACAAAAATAAACTGTAAAAACATAAAATAATCCAATATAAACACTAACACTAAAACTTAAATGTCACAACACAATTTCAAGCATTTGCTAATAGCGTTTCCGTCAGATTTTCACTTTTGTGTATACAGTATGATGCAAAAGTATGGAATAAATTCATTATTTCAGAAACAGACGACTTTAAAAAAAAATCTTAAAACACGTCAATTTTAATTTTTGAATGGCCATCAACTGCTATAGATGTGTTGGACATTACGTCATTAGTGATGGCGTAATGACGTCATCGACGATTTTTTTAAATACAAACCGAGGTCACGTGACAGCTCATTTGAAAGGTCTCCTTATCGCCTTTGCAACAATGTAATCATTTAAATATTTATTTCTACAGTGTTAACCAAAATTATGAACTTTGTTAAGTAACATGGAATTACAATAAATATTCATTCACTGAACTATAATACACTAAGGACCGCCACTGGGAATAAAACAAAATAGTGTTTATTGTTGGTTCCGAAAAAAAATACATTGATAAAAACAATGCTACATTATAATTTGAAATTAATTATTGTAGTAAGTGCTCGGAATTATTTTTACAAAAATATTTAAATCAATATTGTCATTGACTCGTCTTTATTCGTCAATGATCTGTGAATCTGTCAAATAATAGACGTCAAATTTTTACTCTTCGAATTTTTTGCGACATTAATAACAGCATTTACAAAAATGAAACTAACAGAAACAGAACGAATCGAGATTTTATTATTATTTAAATGATTACATTGTTGCAAAGGCGATAAGGAGACCTTTCAAATGAGCTGTCACGTGACCTCGGTTTGTATTTAAAAAAATGTTCGATGACGTCATTACGCCATCACTAATGACGTAATGTCCAACACATCTATAGCAGTTGATGGCCATTCAAAAATTAAAATTGACGTGTTTTAAGATTTTTTTTAAAAGTCGTCTGTTTCTGAAATAATGAATTTATTCCATACTTTTGCATCATACTGTATAAACAAGAACGTAAATATCAACAACAAATCAGGTAATATTTACCCTCGTTGCATCGTTATCTCTGGCACCGCTCTGGTTAACAGATCTGATAGGAAATATAAATTATATCGAAAACTATAACATCTCGATAAATTTATCACTCGGTATTGTATCGAATGATACAAACTGGCATGGGAAGTGGGGAACGACACGTGTTTATTTGTCCGGTACATGGTTGAACAAGTATTTATTCAAGATTATAATAGTAATCAACCATTAACCACTTATTTGGTCAACTAAATTACCTGTTCCAAGAATATATGATTTAAATTTGGGATAAAACAACATCCTCTCCCCATCTTGTGGTTTTCAGTGGAAGCTAAGGTTCATTATTTTACCGTGGTGGCTAATAACGGAGCCTTAAGTATTTATGTTACCTCTTGAACACATGAAAGTGGTTCCAAAGGTCCTCCATTTCTTTTTTCCAACTCAAAATACTCCAACACATTTAGGACCAGCTCCTGTGCTTGCGAATTCAACCTCTTTCCAGGCATATTCTAAAAATAAAAATCATTCATAAATAGTTCTGGTCTTTCAGAAAATAAAGTCAATATTTTCTACATTGGTGGAAGCAAAATATGTTTCATATAATTTAGTTTGATGGAATTCTATCCAGAATCATATTGAAATGTCAATTTAAGGTTAGTTTTCATTGCGAAGTAAATAATAAGAAATAATATTTACTTACCTCAATAATTTGAACACTAAGGTAAAAGTTAGTCGTTATAACAACTGTTTTTGAAATAAATTTATATGCAAGGGGCGAAAAGGTGAATAAAAATGTAAAATAAAAATGTAAACAAAGTCTTTGGCTGTCAACGACGTCAAAGTACTAATTCGCGTTAAACGTATCGCCGACATTCATCATATGGCTATCTCTGTTTGTTATATTACGCTGTAATGGAACAAACGGTTCCATTTCGGGGATTAAGATTCTGTGAGTAGGAAAGAGACGGAATACAAAAAGTAGTATGTGAATTATTTCATACATGGGAAAAGATTCAGCGAACAGACTTTACTTGGCAAGTAAATTATGAAATAACACAATTTCAGCTTGTTATATCTACATTATATTTAAACTTAAGTAAGTAAATTATGAAATAAAACAATTTTAACTTGTTATAACAAGTTAAAATTGTTTTATTTCATAATTTACTTGCCAAGTACTTGTCAAGTATCGCGTAGTGAGTAGCCGGCTTTAAGCTTGGTAACATTTTTTAATGTCAATAGGGAATAAACTTGAATACATCGTGTCCACGAACGGGATATCCTATAGGTGAAAAATTTTCAAATATTAGTTTTAGAGAAAAATAAAATTCTTGGTAAAAAGTTTTACTTGTTCTGAAACCCTATAAAATGAGTCTTGGCCTACACCTGCCGATATAAAGATGTCTCCTAGTGACCTGTCCACCTTTCTGGGAAGGACAGGATGGACGATGACCTGGGAGGAAAACTCCTCGGGAGGATGTACAATGGGTCACATGTGGCCCAAATGCTGTGAGCCTACACTCGCCCTTCCTACCTTACAGATACAGAGATACAGAAGCCTCACGTGGTGATTTGTTAAAAGCTCATTCTATGTCTAAGAGCACATGGATAAAGTATGCCTAGGATTTCCATTCTAATATAACTGTCACTAATAATCTTCGTCGATCCATGCACGATTTGATTATCTTATCAGTTGGGAGAATATGGCGACCCCATACTGCACCTTTGTACATGATCCCTCTCAGTACGTCAACCACCTTATGGTTTCGACGTAGTTGATAACCTCCCCAAGAGGAACCATGCGGCTAGGGTTCACCGAACACGGATGGATGATAAAGCCGAGCAATCAAAAAAATAATATGCCCAACCTTCATCTTTCTGCTCAACGATAATAATCCAAATTTGTTGTTTACAGCTACAAAAAATGAAGTTAAATGTCTCTTGTGATACCTGGTGAAAACTGTACAGAAAAAGTACTTTGCAGTTTATTAAATAACGCATTTTCTTATATGCCTTTTTAACGGAATCTCACAATAAACTAATATAGTTGTTCAGAATCGGTGAATGGCTTGCGCACAATGATAACAACCCTAACAAATTTACCTGGAAGCATCCAGCAATTGTAATATTCCGTATCTTTCACTTTCTACCAAAAAATAATGAAGTTAACCTATTTTCAAGGAGGGCTGAGAAATTATCGTTCCTTCCTTGAAGGAATTCCGGCTTATTATGTCATTTACTCTCAAATCACGATTCTGCCAAAACTTTCGTCTTTTCAATGCTGCGGGCTGCGGGATGTCTACGAATATAGAAATGTTAATCGGTTCACTTTATAACTTTTAAAAAAGAACTTTATTTTCAAATTACAAAAGATAAACTGATATTTGGATTTTTACAAATAATGATTTTATTAACAAACTGTTATTATAAAGATCTAATTGTAAAAAAGCGTGACAACACATGTTGAACTAGAATTTATAATATTTAGTTGCTGACTTTGCAGGTTGTTGTCCTGTGTCAACCATGTCGTCCATTAAGGCTACATGTCTCCTCCCTCCTCTGGTGATGACTTCGTCCTCGAAGTCTTGGAACCATCTCGGAGTAAATCTTCTAAAATTTGGATTTGGGCTGGCTGCAATTTTTGACCAAAAAGGATTTTCGAAATTCTTTTTCTTTTCTTTAAAAATAATATTAACAAAAATGCTAAAACAAACATTAGTAAAATAATAGATACAGCACTAAGTCCGGTAGAAATTTGAGGTAAATTTTCTAATGGCTCTATTGGTTGAACTTGTCCGTGGGTTTCGGGAATTTTCAACTTTTCTAACTTGATTTCATGGTCCGGTGTAAGCTTCATCGGTACGACTTCCGGGAATGAAATTTCTTGAACGGTTTTCTTTGTGTAGAGGATACCTTCTATAGAAATTGGTTCATCAATTAGCAGGATACTGGTTGATTGGATAAATAGATCTCCAATCTTGATAGGGTGAACTATTCCTATCAAAATAACTTGTGAAGTTTCTTGCACGAAGTTTTCTGTAGCTTTACATTTTGTGCAATTGTAAATATTGGGAATTGAGCATTTGGATGCAATATGATTTGTACAAATAATGTTATCGTCTCGGCCAATACAATTTTCGTACCATTTATTGTTGGCGTAGAAATGGGCAGGTGGCAACATAATTATGTGATCCTTATTAGGTATAGGGTAAATTCGGAATGTAGGATAGGAGCTAGTGCGAAGGATTGGGATTTTGACTATTATGAGCATTGTTTTTGGAGTAACGCAAATAAGAGATTTAGAAGATTCAATAAGTTCATAGGGGTGTTCGTCATTGACGAAAAGGGCTTCTCTGGAATAGATATGAAGAAGATTGTCTTTTAGGGTTTCTAGTTCCTTTAAAGTGAATAATTCAATATTAGTTAAATCTAAGTGTGAAAGGGTAATTGTTCTAATTAGTTTCAAAATAAATTCATTTATACTTTGGAGGTTAAGTATTTCATTATGTAGGGCATTATAACCATCAAAATCAGCGGATAGTTTATTAACTGCAGCTAAAAGTGTCATACTATTGTTATTTATTTTCGTTAATAATCTATTAAATCTAGTATCTAAAGATTGTCCAAATGAGATTCGATTATTAAATTTCTTAATGATTTCATTTTCTTTTAATTCTATAGCTATTATGTGAGTTTTTAACAAGTCTAAGTCTGAGTCGTCAGGGTTACCTGTTATGTATTTTATTGCTGTACCAAGGAAATTAAAAAGTGCTTTCTTTTGTTTTCTTGTTATCTTATGAAGATCGTCATAAGTTTGTTCGCGTAAGTGATTGTATTGAGCGTATAGGAGTGAGAGGGGTCCGTTTTGAATAGGCATTTTAAAGAAATTATTTAGATTAGTATTTAAAGTTTCTGATAAAAAGTTTAAATCTATATGTAAAATGTGTCTATGATAATGTGAAATTTCTCTGGATTTTCCCAATTCCTCGGCATAATAACCATTATTAGGAATGCTCTGGATCTTGAGAAGATGTCCCTGGGATAGGGTTATCCTGTAAAGAAGTTTTGTCTTGAGCTTTTTTATCAGTCAGTTTTCGAATTCTTTTAACAAATTTTAAATGAGTACTGGTTAATTTTTGATTTTTGGTTTTTCCGATGATTTTTGTTTTATTTTGTTTTTCAGGACGAATAGTTGTATATGGTGCTTGTAATTTAGGTCTATGCTTTTTCTTGGATACGTACAAAGTTTGTGCAATATTTATATCAGGTATAATTTCGGCATTTTTATTTTGTTCATTTAAAATTTTCTCTCTTTTTTCTTTTTGTTTATTATATAAGTCCTTGATAAAGGGTTGTAGTTCGTCTTTATGTCTTTGATTGTATGTTTCGTATACCGGAAGGTCAAAATCAAAATGAATCTCTTCGGCGTATGGGCCGTATAAAATTGAAAAGGGAGAATAATTGGTTGCAGAATGAATTGATTGATTATAAATTAGTATGGCATGAGTAAAAATATCATCTATTGGATCATTTGGATTTTGTTCTTTTAAGGTTCTAATTTTTTCGGAAATAGTCGAATGAAATCTTTCAACTGGGGAGTTTGAAGAAGAATTGTTTACTGTTGTAAAATGCATTTCAATTTTATGCATTTTCATGAATTCTTTAATTAGAGAGGAGTTAAATTCAGTACCGCTGTCGGATACAATTTTCTTGGGATAATTATGATGTGCAAAATAATGTCTTAATTTACTTAATATTGAGATTGACGTTTTGTCAGGTATTTTATAGCATTGTCCATATTTCGAAAATGAATCCAAAATTGTTAAGTACAGGTTTTTATTACAATGAAATAAATCTATGTGCAAAATATCAAAAGGTTTTTGACCAAGAAGTGGTCCCAGTTGGGGAAGTTTATAAGGGTGTCTTTCATATTTGTTTTTTAGGCATATTTCACATTTATTAATAAAGTTCGAAATTGTTGTTTGCATAGAAGGCCAGTAAAATTGATGTCTTAAGTGTTTGTAGGTTTCTACTATTCCGTTATGATTTTCGGAATGGTATTTTTTCACGCACTCTATTTGTCTTTGTTCGTCTTCAATGTCCTGTAACATTGTTGTACAAAAAATAGCTTTAACAGTTGAGTCTAAATTTTCTCTAAAGTAATTGCAAATGAAAGGTCTGTATTCTTGGTCTATTTTTATTGAAAACTTTTTATTTGGTCGTAGAATTTCTTTAAAAACATCTAGTATTTCAGATTTCCAATTTTCATAAGTTAAATGTATCGTGTATCTATGTTTATTAAAAATTTTCTTATAAGTAAAATCATAATTTTCCGATTCGGTAATAAATATTAATTGATTTGTTGATAAATTGATGGGTTCTTCGGAAATGAGAATCCCTGTGATTGGGTTTTCAACTGCAGTGTGTATTGTATTATCAGATGATTGATTTTCATCTAAATTTTCGAGAAATTCGTCTACATCAAAAACGTCATTTATATCTGGAGGCTCAGCGCAATTTGAATTGTCCGTAAGGGCATTTATGTTAACTCTAGAAAGACAGTCAGCTACTTGGTTTTCTTTACCTACTTTATATTTTACTTCAAAATTATAATCATCTAATTTAAGTCTCCAGCGTGCTAACCTAGAAGTGGGGTCTTTTATTTTATAGATCCAAACAAGAGGGTTGTGATCTGTTTCGATGAGAAATTTTTGTCCGTATAAATATGGACGAAAATGTTTACAAGAGTCGACAATCGCTAATAATTCTTTTTCAATTGTTGAGTAGTTTTGCTCTGCAGAATTTAAAGTCCTAGAATAATATGCAATTGGGTGATTATTTTGAGAAAGTACAGAACCAATAGCTACATTCGAGGCATCTGTGGTTAGTACAAATGGTTTTGAAAAATCGGGATATTGAAGAATGGGGGCGTTAATCAATAATTGTTTGCATTTTTCGAAACATTCTAAATATTTAGGATTAGTGGGGTCGATTATTGTTCCTTTTCGAGTACATCTAGAAAATGGGGATGTGACTTTGGCGAAATTCGGGATAAATCTTCGATAGTATCCTATAAGTCCTAGAAATGATTTAATTTCTTTTAATGTTTTCGGCAAAGGAAATTTTTGTATAGCTTCTATCTTACAAGGGTTCGGTTTGATACCATCGACGGTCACTAAGTGGCCAAGAAAAGAGACTTCTTTTTTCAGAAATTCGGATTTGTCCAATTGAATTTTAAGATTATTTTTTCTAAAAACATCAAAGATAGCGGCAATATGAACAAGGTGTTCATGAAGAGATTTTGAGAAGATAATTACATCGTCCATATAAACAAAACAGGATTTATATAAGAAGGGCCTTAAAATGTTATCCATTAATCTTTCAAATGTTGCTGGGCTATTTTTTAGTCCCATAGGAAGTTTCGTGTATTCAAAATGACCATGTGGTACAGTAAAAGCTGTTTTTTCGATAGAATTTGGATGAAGTTCGATTTGATGAAATCCTTGGGCTAAATCTAAAGTTGTAAAGTATGTGGCTTTACCTAAATTATCTAAAATTTCATCAATTTTGGGTATCGGATATTTATCGTCTATAGTATTTTCGTTAAGTTTTCGGTAATCAATTACCATTCGGAATTTTTTCTGACCGGAAGCATCGGCCTTTTTTGGGACAATCCACACAGGGGCGGAATATGGAGATGTAGAGGGTCTTATAATATTATTATCTAAAAGCTTGTTTACTTGTTTAACAATTTCTTCTTGCATTATTTTGGGGTGTCTGTAACTTCTAACATAAATAGGGTTTTCGTTTCGTGTTTTAATTTCATGTTTAATAGCAGAAGTAAAAGTCAGTTTGGATTTGTCGTTATAAAATAAATCTTTAAATTTCCTACACAAATTTTTAATCTTTTCTTTTTCTTCAGAATTTAAATGGTCTGTTCGAATAGCAGACTCATCAAAATTGCACGTGGGATTTTTTATCTCATAATTTTCTAAGTTATCTACTAGTACTGTTTTTATGTTAACGGGTGTTTGAAATGTAATATCGTCTATAAAACCATGCTTTACCGTGTGAAGAGACTCTGGAATTTTTATATTATTAACTACTGTTTCCGGGAATACTATATCACCACTGCTTATGCTAACAGGAATTTTATTATATAAGGTTTTAAATGGAATTGTTATACTTAAATTTCTTAAGGTTAGAGTTTTTGTGGAATAATCTAAAATTGCATTAAATCTTTCTAAATCAGAATTACCGAGTAAAATATCGAAATTTTCACTCCATTCAGCAATACGAGCATCAATAAATTCGGTTATATTGTATTCTTTAAATATAGGAGTGTTAATATTTTGATTGCACTTATGGGTTAATTTCATAGAAGTTAGTGTGAAAGGTTTTTGATAAATATGAGATTTGTCAAAAAATTTTGCGGCTTTTGGAGAGAGAATAGTATTAGATCCACCTGAATCTATTAAAACTTTTAATTTTGATTTTGGCATTATGAAAAAAGGTAATTGGGGGTATTCTCGAATATTATTTATGTTTATACAGGAGGTGGTTGTTTTTCGGAAGGGTTCTCGTGAAAATCCTGAAAATTTTCTTCATCAAAATTTTCAATTTCCTCATTACTTGAAGAGTTTATATTGAAATTATGTGTCCGTCTCGTGGACATACTCATGGGTTCATTTCTGCTTTGAATTGTTTGTATACCACTCATAGGAGAAGAAGTATTTTGTTGATGCTGGGTGTTTCTATTTTGAGGAGATCTATTAAAGTTTGGAGCATTGCTTCCAAAATTCGAAGGATAAAACAAATTTCTTTGGTTATTGTTTTGGAAATTATTCTTTGGAAAATTGAAATTTTGTTGTGAAGTATTACGAGGGGTCGGCGAAGAGTTCATTGTCTGTGTAAAATTTCGCGGAAAATTATTGTTCGAATTGAAATTACGTTGCGTGGGATTATGGGGCTGTGTCGAAAAGTTGCTAGATTTATTATTAAATCGATTTTGAGCGGGACCACTAGAATTTTGTCTAGCGGAAGACGGTCCTCTATTTTGTTGTTGTTTTAAAAAATTCATATATTGTTGCTGATTTTTGTGATTATCGTATGCTATACACTTTTGAAGAGCTTCTTCAAGAGAAGTGATTTGAAAATGTGACAAATATTCACAGTAAGGTTCATTGATACCTGAGCAAAATGTTTTAAGGGCCATATTCTTAAAATAGGGAGTTTTAAAATTGACAGTTTCAATATTATTGTTTAATGTAATATGTTGGAGTAAATCGTTTAGGTTATTTGATATTCGTTGATGATATTGGTCATATGTCTCGTTAAATTTTTGAACTGTTGTCGATAATTGCGTCACTAAGATGTCCTCTGAACGTCGGTCGCCGTACTTAGCTAATAAGGCCGGTCGTACGTCTGTCCAAATAGTCTTATTAGAATAATTTAAAAAATCTCTTGGTTCACCTTTGATACGAGATAGAATATTGGCATTCAAAATAAATTCCTGAGCTGGAGTAAGCTCCTGAGTTACAAGAAATGCTATTAAATTATCGGCTGATTTTATGAAAGTGGAGAGATTGTCTCCAGAAGTAAATTCGGGCAAAGTAGCACAAATGCTAGAAATATCACTGTTACTCATAGGCATATTGATTATTGAATTATCTGATAAATCTGATGTACTATTACTACGAGAAATATTTATGGAAAGATTATCAAAAATTAAATGCAAATTTTCCCTAGAAATATCACTAAAAGTGCTCATAAAGGAAAGAAAGGAAAAATCACTTACAAAAGGATGATCACTGATGATTTCCTCAGCATGCTCTTCTTTCTCTTCCCAGGTTCGTAGGACTCTCGTCAAACACTTGAAATTGACCAGGAAACGGGTGGTTTCTGTACGAGGATCCTGTTCGCAGCGCCAGAAATGTTAATCGGTTCACTTTATAACTTTTAAAAAAGAACTTTATTTTCAAATTACAAAAGATAAACTGATATTTGGATTTTTACAAATAATGATTTTATTAACAAACTGTTATTATAAAGATCTAATTGTAAAAAAGCGTGACAACACATGTTGAACTAGAATTTATAATATTTAGTTGCTGACTTTGCAGGTTGTTGTCCTGTGTCAACCATGTCGTCCATTAAGGCTACATGTCTATATAAAATTAACTGATAATTCCTAATTATTCCTATAAAAGATCCTAGGCATTTAGGTTTTCGATTTAACATTTTTAAACCATAAAACAAAAAAGTTTCCAATCTTTTCATACTAAAATTGGAAAATTACTTTTAAATATATGTCGACTGCGATTGGTCGATAAGATTTGAATAAAGATAACTGCATTATTTGTATATATCAACCACGCGTATTTTGTATAACTTGATAGAAATAGATAAAAGAAATTTCTATATATCGAAAAATCATACTCTCTATGACTTTTTCCTGTAAACTTCGAGCAAGCCCGAGTAAAAAGAAACTATTTCCATATCTGAGTTTTATTTTGATGTCTTTTTATCCTGCCAGTTTATACGGGATGTTTAATTTTTTTGTACATTTTTAAAAACCGAGAGAAGAGATTTGTTTCATCACTAAGTATTATTGAACTGAATCTTTGTTGTACTCCTGGGGTGTTGGGTGCGATGGTTATAAACTTGCCTATAGTAAGATTTAGATTAGATTAGATCAGAATTGGAGAGACCCTTTACATAGATCTATTGAGGTCTTCCCTATATTTAGTGCTCGATAGATTTATTCTTTTAATTAGACTTATTTGCTTGAATACCGCATTCCTTGTGTAACTATTTGTCCTCGTTTTTTCTTCTCCGAGTATGTGAGATTGCACCATTGCAAGGCTTTCGCACTCACAGAGTATGTCTTCCGTGGTTTCGTCTTCTTCCTGGCAGAGTCTAACATAGGCTGACATCTGCTAGACCAATTCTGTGCATATATGTTTTCTCAGCCTATAATGTCCGGTCATCATTCCCACCATCATCTTCGTCATTTCTCGACTTTGACAGTCTCTCGCGTGACAGTTTGGTCCAAATGCCAAAGTATTCCATTATCACCAATCTCGCGATCTCGAAATTGGAGAGATCTCGCGGTATTGTTATTCATCTCGCCTGACCCCAAATCACGCATTGCATTTCCTGCATTCCCTTATAGTAAGAAATTTTCTGCTTATTGCATACAGGTTCATCGTTTCAGTTAAAATAATTTCCAAAGAAAATGGCATAACCGTTTTAATCCAACTTTTTGAACAATGTTAACTTTTTAAACCGTGGCAAACTTTTTCTAAAATATAAACGGCATATGCGACAGATAAGATCTTGAAAGTTTTTTTACTAAAAGCACATCAAACTTATATTTACTTTCAGTTTTTTTTTAAAGGCAATAAAAAATAAGATAAATGTTCTTTGTTGAACTTTTTTTTCAACATTATTAATTTATTTTTTAGTGTTGGAACTGTTAAAAAAGAGAGTAATTTTAACAAAACTTTTATCAACTTTTATAATTTTCATCTCCAATTAAAAGTACCTTAGCTCAAATTAGTGTGATGAAAAAGTTAATGAAAATAAGCGCGGTTAAACACTTTAACCGTGGTTTTTTTCACTAAAAAACCAAACGAAGAAGTTTTTTTCATACACTTAAGATTATTGTTTACGTAATAGTATATTATATTATAAGGATTAAAATTACACTTTTAGTCCGTATGATATATACTATTTTTTCTACAACCGAGTCAAAATTAAAATAAACTTAGTTTTATTCAAAAGTCGTTAATAATTTGGTAATAAATTTGAACACCTATTAATTATAACATCGATAGCAAGTCGGAAGTCATGAATATCTGATATTGTTGGTATAGTAGTTTACCTAACTAGTGCTGAAAGTGATACTTTTCCGCACGCTATTGCAGATGGCCGAACGACGCTAGCGGAGTTCGGCCAGCAATCGCGTGCGGAAAAGTCACTTTACGCACGTGTTAGGTACACTATTTTTTCTACTAGCATCCGGAAAAAACCAAAAGTTAACATAAAGAAACATTTATTATTAAATACATATCAACAACTTAATTATTATTATTTGCAATCCATTTGATAAGGTATTTACTAGGGCCATAAAAATTATTGAAAAAAATGTTCCTTTTTGTAAGAAAATTATAGCAGAATTCTAATTAATCTATTAATTTTTCAGTAATTTGGTGAATTACTCTCCAAAAACTCTACAAATTTACTTTCCGCACTAGTACGGAAAAGTGACTCTTTCCACGCTTTTTGGTGCGGAAGAGTGGATCTTTCCGCACGCTAGTAGAAAAAATATTGATTGTCAAGTAAACGTCAGTAGACGTACTAATCATATAATTTTTGTAGTAGTTTTTACGCTGCTTTCAAAATGAATCCCGAACACGATGTAAATATACCTGCGGAAATATTGGAAAGTGCCGAATCAGTATATCTAAATCTTTTGCCACACAAATCTCGCCAAGTTTAGGAACTTGCATATCAGCGATTCATGGATTGGTTTAAAGAAAAAAATGTACAAAACTATGCGGAGAGTGTTCTTATGGTGTATTTCTCCACTAATTGTCACAGTATTCAATGTTGCAATCCACACTGGATATCAAAAATGGTGTGGATATTAGTAAATATTCAAAATTACGAGCATTGTTAAAAAGGCAAGGTGATGGATATATACCTAAAAAGCCTAGGGTTTTTACAGAGGAGGAAGTGGATATAGTTATTGCCCAATTAGTTTGTTTCACTAAGTTTGTAAGAGACAATGTTATTTTCTTAAAATTTCAATTAGAGAGCTCAAATGCAATTACTTTTAGTCCAAGGATGAAAGTAGCGTTTTTAATCCTAGGATTAAAAGTGCTGCTAAGCAGCGAGCAAATTTTTGTCTGAAGGGAATTGATGGCTTCTGCACCTGAAAATAGTACAAAAATGTCAAAATTTTTTGATGGTTGGAGAAAAATGACATTAATGATATTATTTTCATTATTTCAGTATTTCAGTATTTTTACTGCAAATTACAATATCAACGTCATCTTTTCTATTTTAGTGGGAGAGATTTTGTGGCGTTCTGTCACCAATTTTAACGAGACAAGATAAGAGCTTAGTGCTCTGAAAACCAATTGGACAGAACATTTTATTGGTCTATGTGTCAGATTGGTTTCCAATATACCAACACATGAATCAATTGAGTCAATTTTCTCCTGACATACACTTCATAGAATTCTAGAGAGTTAATAAGAGTTGCTACCTTACCCACCAGAGCCTGACACTATAACCATATCTCAGTTACCAGACTTGGACTCACGATTTTTTCCTGCTACCAAAACTGAAAAGACACAAGTTGAAGAAACAAAAAGGAGCGTATCCAAAAAAGCTCAAATTTATATTGTAAAGCATACGTCTTTGAAGCTCTTCAAGCATTGGAAAAACTGCTTGCACAAGTAAGTGAATATATTGATACAGAGAAAAACTATATTTATAATTAAATATAGTATACTATACACCAAGGTAGTGATGAAGACTTTTATTATTGACCGAGCTCCAAAGTTATTTCGTGAGTGGCTTTGCCCCGAGCGGAAATAAGGTACGATGCTAATAAATGTCTTCACCACAATGGTGTTTATACAAAAATTGAAAATGATTCACAAAAGCACCACGAAATCCCTTTACTCCGTCGTCTGACTGACACGTACACTGTCAGTTTTCGATATATTATGTCATCAGTTATTTTTGGTGCGCAAGTATTTTAAACTAATGACATTTTTATTCAGATAATTTTATCTTGATAGGTAATTTCAAGCAGAAAATAAATGTTGAAGACAATCTCCTCTGGGTATACAAAATTTTGTTGAAGTACCATCTCTGGATTCTCAAATTTTTTGAATTAGGTATTGAAATTCAACTTCCTAGTTGGCTAGAAGAAGCAATAATTATCAACTTCACTGCTAGTAGTGAGAAAAATCATTTTCGATAATAATAAATGCAAGTCACCATTTTTATATACGAACCTGGTAGGTACGTATATTCGACATAGTAATTTCATTTCCATATATACATCAAGCTGCGGAAACAAGATATAGTCAGGTAGTAAATTATTATTCATGGTATAATTTACAGCTTCCCAGCGATATACTCGTACATATTATATCTGCGTCGTTTGAAGAATACAACGTTTTCCAGTTTAATATTGTTTCCGTTGTTTTTTTTTCTTTATATTTTCATTGTTTTTACTGCTTCGTTGCTTCCACTCTACCGTATCTGTTCACCGTTCACTATAAAGTGAAGTGACAAATCTTGTCAACTGAAGTTATAGTTATGGGTTAAGCTAACTGAACAATAACCGATTTTAACAAAGAGTCAGTATGGTTTATAGCTGTAATGGTTTTTAATAGCGCTGTCCAGTAAGACAAACTGACGTTCGTAAAAGGGTTCTGAGGATACGCAGTACATTTATGTACAGGGGTAGGTTATAAATAAAGCACGGAAAAATGCAACCGAAAAAGCCAAAAATATGCGAATTCAAAAGCATAAAAAATTAAAAAATGCAATGATTTTAAGATATGATACAGATTACAGATTATTTTGTTGAGGAATAAAAACATTATTACCTGTAAACTCTAAACTAGACTTTTGGGTCACTCTTATTATAAATATTTTATTTTTCATCTTTTTCCTCAGGTATAGTGCTGCTCTGCACTGTACCTAAATCCGAGAAGTTCTATGGTTTTATCTCATCTCCAGCTTGAGTAAAGTCAAGTCAGTTTGTTAGATCGTGAAAATAACTATAAAAATTATATAAACCATTTAATTGTGACAATCTGTATTATTCAAATGGAAGAAGCCAAGATAATGTTATCGCAATGAATATACGAGTACCTCAATTTGAAAGAAAGTTGACAGTGGGCGTATTTATAAAATTTATTCATTTTAGTTGTGTAGCAATTACAGTTTTGCATAATCACAGTGTAATCAAGTGATTAAAATTAAAAAAAATTTAATTTGCATTTTACAAATTAGTTTTGATGGTGGGCTTCATGCAATGCAGACCAATCTATACAGCGAGGTCGTAGTCTGGAAACACCTGAATAACTTTTTTTGAAAAACTGAAGCGAATCGGTTAGTAAATTGATTTCCAAATTCACACTTGGTCTTACGTACTGCCCTATCCTCTGACTTGATCGATTTTGTGGCAATGGGATAAAGTAGGATTCATAATTTCAATTCTATTTCTGGGAAAAAACCTATGGCTTAATGTGGTTTTCCTCTACCAAATTTATGTAAGTACTTGAATATGAAAAAACATTATTTTGAAATTAAGAAAATATATATTTTAAAACTTATCAAAATTTATACATGGTTGTGGTCCAGAATTTCTTTTTTTGCAGGTCAGAGCAGCCCCCCGCAGGGGTAACCAGAAGTTTTTGTTACTTCCCTTCTAGTTGGGGCTTCAATATCCCCAAAAATCTTATGCAAGTTACGCGTATTCCTCATATACACTATATACAGTGATGGGCAAATGTGTGGAACCAAGTAAATATCTCTGGAATTATCAGAGATATCAAAATGAAATTTGGAAGGTGGATACTACAGTAGAATGCCTATTTGTTTTCATTTTTTTCAACAATTTAGAACTTCCGGTTTAACCGGAAGTAATGTCGATTTCAAAATTTGGAATGGAACACCCTGTATATTATTTCAGTTTCTGATCAAACATTTTATTACGAATACAAAAATATAGGGTTCGAGATTTTTTATTTCAATACCTACTGAGATATTAACAGAAAAGTAACTAAGGGAAGGAAAAATCTAATATCAATTTAAGAAATAATCATAAATATTAACTGAAACCTTGACTGAAACTTATTGATTTTCAAAACATTGGAACTTAAATAAGCTAAAATTAATGTATCAGATGTCCAAACTGAGCACCATCTACTTCTTCACAATAGGCAAGTCGGTTTGTGAATTTCTATTCTTTCTCTTTCACTTAATTCGGCCATTTTACTATCAAATTTACAATGTAATCTTTTCACGTTCAAATACAAACACTAATAACTCATTTGGACAGTACTGTCACTTCACAACGAACTTTGTGGACTACTAGCTACCATCAAATTTTTCCTTTCCTTAGTTGCTTTTCTGTTAATATCTCGGTAGGTATTGAAATAAAAAATATCGAACCCGATATTTTTGTATTCGTAATAAAATGTTTCATCAGAAACTAAAATAATATATAGGGTGTTCCATTGCAAATTTTAAGATCGACACTACTTCCGGTGAAACCGGAAATTCAAAATTGTTAAAAAATATGAAAAAAGTTAGCCAATCTACTGTAGTATCCACCTTCCAAATTTCATTTTAATATCTCTAATAATTCCAGAGATATTTACTTGGTTCCACACATTTGCCCATCACTGTATACCGAGGCATATTTGCCAAGCGAGACGATTCCTTCGTATTTGCTCGACTTGCTGTATATGCCCGCTCCGGTGCTGAACTCATTCCTTGATCAGTCTGTGTACCAGATCAGTTCGTTCGCTCTACTGAGTGGTGGTGAGTTCTCTTCCTCCTAGACTTCCTCAATCTCCTTTCGATCTTTAATGACAATCTCGAAAGATTGCGAAAGATATTTCTGATGGTCATGTGGTCTGTTGGCGTTTTAAGGATGTCGTCATCCACATGCCTTACTTATGTGTGTCCTCTCCCATGAAACACGTCATGGTCCGATGCTCTTTCCACTCAGTTTAGAGCTGCCCTTGTTTCGAACAATATAACATAATGTAGTGGAGGAAGGTCTAGCATTGTCTCTAGTGCCGCTGTAGGATTAGTCCCTGTAATGCCAATGCATGCAAGTCTTTGGATCTTTCTTAGTTTCAGCGTTGCAGAGATTTGTCTAATCTTTGGCTACCAGACCAGAAATGCATATGTTAAATAAGCTTATACTTTTTTTCGAATTTTTGAAAATTAAATGTAACCGTTAAATCGTCCTCTATGTTTCAGTCCTTTTATTGCCAACTTCTATTTTGTATCTACCAGGAATAGAGGGAAATGAAATATCAGATGAACTAGCAAAGGGAGGAACTGAAATACCCTTTTATGGGCTGGAACCCTTTCGATTTTGTAATACTGGATGAAAAAGGAAAAGACGAGAGAAGGCGAAGGTCTGACCATTGGAAAGAAGAAGAACATTAACCTGCAGATATCCTAAAATTCCTCCGGGAGATAGTACTAGGAGGTACTAGTATCTAAGACTCTCCTCAGGAACTTACTGCAAGTAAGGGGGCACAATAGTTATTTTAGGTTAGTGATTCTGAGGCGGGAGTAACGGCGAGTTTGGGTTGGGTTTGGTTGGTAATCATTCCTTTGGAGATGAGGCCATTGTCAGGGTACTGGTTAGGACTTCGAAAATGAGTTTTCTATCTTTTCTCGAAAAAAAAAAAGGTCTACGTGAATATCACCCCATATAAATACATACATGAATAATTTCCCCCGCTTTATAAGGTTGTTAGCCATCACAAGAATTTGTAATTTTCATATTGTGTAATTCATATTTTTTATGTCCCATTTCCTAACAAATAGTTTAAATAAATTCTAAAACTGGTTTTCAATAAACCAACTACGAGGCAATTTATCAATTCCCACACTTTCAACTTGCATTCTATTTTTCTGTTCTTAATTTCACAATAAAAACAAATTTCTGCTCTGGTCAAATCAAAATTTATCCTTTACAACTTTATTCATGAAGTAGGTTTTGAAAAACGATGATCCGGATGTGTGGGATTCGACACGATCGTGTAGGCTAGTCCAGTCACTCGGTTCTCGAATGGTGGGTCGATATAACAGTTTTCTTTAATTAGGTATATACTCTTGTGTGTTTACCATATGGAAGAAGAATGAATTGATTAAGCAATATACGGGTGTTATTTTGTTTATTTATAACGTTAAACAGCTTATTTTGAAAAAAGTCGTGGTTAAACTGAGCTTTTTTTTAATTTTTTCTGGTTATTTTCCCAGTCTGTCTCTAGTAACCATCTTACATTTTCTGCAGGAATAAATACAGACTCGAAGAAAATTTTCATTTATTATATTTTTTACGAACCTAAAAAGAATATTTCACACAATTTGAGCCTGTACATTATCTACGCAACTCAAATCTACAGTCCAGGAATAAAAAAGCAAAAATATAAAAGCACTTAGTGAAAGTGAGTTCTCGCTCTCCTAAAATAATCTTCGAATGGAATTATTATGCGTAGCACAGATGGTTACGTTTCGTACATTAATGTATATTTTTCAAGGTTTTAGCATATTCGTAGCTAAAAGAATCTATTTATCAAAAGGGGTGAATGGTGAATGTACACTAAGAAAACAATGATAATATTTACTATATATGTGAAAGCACATTTTGTCTATTAGTAAATAAGACAATTTACAAACTCTCTTCGATTCGTTTGACGAGAAATAATGTAATGAAAGATTCAGCATTTCCACCAAATAAAGTAGAAAAACCTTCTCGGGAGCTGATAGCAAAGACAAGAGCAATATATTATGTAAAGTGGTATAGATATCTGAGAGGTAGCGAATTTCCATACATGCCGTTTGTCGTTAAAATTGAAATATAAGAATAAAAATATAATACTATCAATATTAGCTTGCCACTGGTTGGTATTTAAAGGAAGAATATTAACGTGAAAATGCAATCCCTTCCTTGAACCTCCTTCGAATAACAGGAATAGCCCCCAGTTTTTTTTAATGAGCTTGTCATATATCGTTTGAAAGGTCTTCCCATTCCTCAAGTGATGATATATTTTAACCTTTACTATTACTAAATCCTGACCTCATTGGTATAATGCAGTATTTCATACTATAGTTTATTTTATAAATGTATAGAGTAGTAAAACTTCATTAGGTATGCAAAGAGAGCACATAGTGACCCAAAGAATATTTAAGCCACTTTCTTAGTTTGGCATTAATTACATTGTGAAATTCTTTCTTTTTATCAAGTGCAGGTAGTACCACCCGGGTTGGGGTCAATATATGGGTTTAGCATATTGTTATCCATTCACAAACACTGAAAATAGTGTGCCAAAGGCGTGCCGGTAGAATACTCGTGAAAAGGAAAGAATTTTATTTTAACAGAATAAAAATTAGGCATTATGTACATAGTATAAGGTACACTAATTTTTTATTGAACATCATACAAATAAATAAAGAAATTAAATTATAAAAAGCACTAATAGAAGGTTAAAGGGTTAAGCGCAAAACGTAACTGTATAATCTACTACCTAAGTAATCCCTACACAATATTTCGATATTGACACTTCAGGTCAGGAAGCATACTTTTCCTAATTCTCTCACGCAATTATTTAAAATTTTAATATTACAAACAATACTCCTATGGCCGACACGGAAATTGAGCCGAACTGGGGCTCGATTCTCGACCTCAGGTGAAAAGATTCACATGTGAAATTATTCAACTACTTATTTTCACATGCTTGTTTGAAACGGTATTCTAGGTGATAGTGGAATGTATTTTCCAATGGATATGATCTTGATACGTATGTCTAATATTAAATAGATATTGACCAATCCTGTTTCATCATTTTGGATTTGTTGTGTTGAGATCCCTGGGCTATTGACATCAAAATAAACAAAATAAATTAACTGAAACGTCTGAAACTGAAGAATTGAGAATAATAAAGAATTATGGCGGATGAGATTTCAGTTTCAAAAAATAGAGGAAAACTGGACATGTCTCCGATACACAAAAAAACATGCTAATCACTTTTATTGACGGTGGCTCTAAAATGTTTTCAAGATCTGCTATCAGTTCAAACACTAACTCTTTTGACAATCTAAATAATTTTATAAACTGATTATCACTAAGGTTTATGAAAGGATCTCCTGATATGTCCTTCCACCTTGACCAAAAATCCCTAGGTGGATTATTTTCTAGCATTTCCACCTCTTCCAAAACTTTCAAATGATGCAGTAGAATAGCTTCCTCCATTTGAAGTTTTAAAACAAAACAAAACACCAAACACAAGAAGTGCAACTGCTGGGAAAGTCAATTTGAATCTTTGTGTATGAATATTATTTGGTTATTGACAGGGTTATCTCTGTTATTGGTTATATTGTATGACAGTAATTCCATTGGAAATTACATTCTCATTGGCATTTACCATCTGAAAATATTCGTAGATTTTTTGTGTGAAAATATTCACGGAATACCGAATTTAATATTTCCATGTGAAAATTATTTTCACCCATGTGAATAAAAGCCGCCTATGGAGCTTAAGCCGACTAATCATATAAGTTCTATCGGAGTAAATCCGTCTACCTGCGGCTTTATGTATGACAAAACAAAACTCAATTAAATCTGAGGTTATGCTTCGTTGATATGTGTATACTGTGTGTTTTTGAAAAATAATGAAAATACAACAAAAAACGGTAACAAAACCATTAAATACACACCACAAACGTACAAAACAAACTAGATGCACAGCCAAAGACGACTAAGGCCACAGATCACAGAACTAAACATCAACTGGTGTGAAGAATCAAGGCGTAGTGAACAGATATTAATAAATAACGAGAAAAGGAACATGTTCAATTCAATTCAGTTCTTCATTTCGCCACCCCAATACAAAATTTTTTTAGTGCTAACTTAAATCGAAGTCCTCCATTGCATATGGGCAAATTTCAATAAAGTTATTTAATTCTACATAAATTTAAGAGAAAAATATGAAAACTACAAATATCAATATAAAAATATAAAAATTCCCATTTCATTTTTTGTTAATTTTCCGTTACGCCCATGATCTAGCCTTGAACTATCCACACATTTCTCAGAGTTCCAATATTTTCCATAACGTTTCCACTTTAGCTCCGCATAAAACTGAAACTTCACAATCCTCTTGCGTAAATCATGTTCGTACATTCTGCACACTTGATATATGAAATTAAAGCAAAAGAATGTATATGTAAAAGTTCTGGAAGCACATAAAATGTGGCGTGTCAGGCTTACAGTCTTTAATGTATGTTCTATCGGAAGCTGCGACATTTTTCAGCAAAATAGAGAAGTTCAAGTCTAGAAATTGCGATTATTAGAAATATTATTTACGACGGACAATCCATTACTGCAGTGTGTCGAAAGTGCAAAGGAACTTTTTCTTTGAAATAACATAAAAAGTCGCTGCTTTCTTTCACAAATTTCTTCCTCTTTAGGAAGAATTTAAAATTTTACACGCAGTTTGGATTTAAATGACAAACGAAAATTTGTAACAAACCAATATTGCGAAATCAAAAAAAATATGGTTTAACGGGGACGAAAATAAACGTTTTAAATCTACCGGGTTGTAACTAAGCCACTTCCAAGCTCGAGAAACTCTTTGGATGCAAGTGAAACGCGGACAAAGAACCTCTTAAGTTTTGTAATGTTGAATCACATGTCTTGACTGAAAATGGTTATTATAGTCCATGTCAAATATCTAGCAGAAATATTTGAATTTTGGAGGTAAATTGATACATTTGTCTGCTGTTCACAGCAAAACTTGGTTCTTTTTTTGTTTTTCTGTTAAGAAACATCTAAATTTCGATCAAAATCACTAACAATCTTTGCGTTGATAATTTTAAGTTTTGCACTGACGTGTTTATAGAATCTGTGCAGTTCTACGTTAATTTTAAGAGGTTTTTAGAACAATTTCTTGGGTTCTTAGGTTCCTGGAGTAAATTCCAGCCCCTGCTCTATCACCGGAGCATGAGCCATCTGTGTACCAGACGGTCCCATTAGGCTGTGTATTCCTCTGTTTTTTCCAGGACTACTACTAACCTAAAGCTTACAGAGATTTTTCCGTGTTTATAGAATTTGTGCACAGTTCCATGTCAATTTTGAGAGGTTTTTAGAACAATTCCTATAAATTTTGTTTATTTTGAATTATACATAAACATAATTTTCAATAGTAATACCCCTAGGGTCTTGATAATACCGAGATAATTTTGTCATAGAGAATGCTGAAAGCGTGTTGCTTGATAATAGCCCAAGGCCGCAGCTCGCTTGAAGGATTCTCTATGACAAAATTTTGAGTATTTATCAAGGCCCGAGGAGTATTCGATAAGATAATTTTTTACTTTGTAGATATCAAAAAATTGATTGTCAATCTGACGTTTAATAATTTTAAATACACAATTTATAAGTTTTAATCAGTTTGACGTTTAACCAAACTGAAAACACGACATGTAGGGTATTATCGCTGTAATCCAGAGGTGATTGGATGAAATTTGACACATGACTTAAAATTAAGTAATTTGATTGGTTACTATATTTAGTAAAAAATTATCAACAGTAATACCCCTAGGGTCTTGATAATACCGAGATAATTTTGTCATAGAGAATGCTGAAAGCGTGTTGCTTGATAATAGCCCAAGGCCGCAGGCCGAGGGCTATTATCCTTGAGCAACTCGCTTGAAGGATTCTCTATGACAAAATTTTGAGTATTTATCAAGGCCCGAGGAGTATTCGATAAGATAATTTTTTACTTTGTAGATATCAAAAAATTGATTGTCAATCTGACGTTTAATAATTTTAAATACACAATTTATTAGTTTTAATCAGTTTGACGTTTAACCAAACTGAAAACACGACATGTAGGGTATTATCGCTGTAATCCAGAGGTGATTGGATGAAATTCGACACATGACTTAAAATTAATTAATTTGATTGGTTACTATATTTAGTAAAAAATTATCGATAAAATACTTTTGCAACGTAGAGAAATTTTACGTAAAGTATGCTTTTAAAATCGAAATACAATAGCAATACCATGTCGTGTAAATTGATTCTTATTTATGAGATATTTATCTCATTTACACATTCAAGCTTTTTATAATGCAATAATTCAATTATAACAAATCACGTAACTATTAAACACGATATCGATTTATGTATTCTATCCAACATTTGATAAAAAAAAATTACGTTTTGTATTTGGGCGGCAGTTATGCTGTCAATGGTTAATTCACTCGAATGCCAGACGATCTTCTCTACTGACTCGGTATTTTAGAATCAATTTTTGTCTCGAATCTTGAACTGAACTGTGGTGGGTGAGTGGTACCTACCAGATATAAATTTATAGGTAACAAGCTATCTGTTAGTTTTTGTTCGTCCATATGAATTATAGATTATGTATTGTATTCGAGAAAATTTATTTTATTTGTGTCGAACGGCAGCTAAATTGAATTAAAAAGATATTTATTACCATGCTTAAGACGGGATTTACAAGGAAGGTTCGTAAATTAAATCCAAATGTAGGAGGGGCCGTACTGAAGGAATTGGCGAAGATGTATTTTAGTATTTCAATATATGTGATGTTTATGGAATAAAATATCATTCAGTTGGTTTAAATTTAGAGTAAATAGATCCCTTATCGGATGTCTTCATAGGCACTGATTTAATGGACAGTTATTGAGATACAGACGGTTAAACATGAAAAAAATAACCTTTATAGTGATGGATAAATGTTTGGAAGCAATTGAAATTAAAATTGAAAGATGTTTAAAGTGGATAACGTAGTTGTTTCCAATTTTTTCGACATTTTTGAATTTCTGGTTTAATCGGAAGTACTCAATACCCGTGAAAAATACTATAATCCAAATTAAAAAACTTCGGGAGCAGTTTCCAGAGCCCAATACCATTTTAATCAAATATATTTAGGTAATACCTGTGATATTTTGCTGAAAGGACATCAAGTCTGATTATTTCTACATTGTGCCGTAGTAGTTGGTAAGTTTTACACGCTTGCTGGGTTCCCAGCAGTGATTTATAATTAAATAAGGGATCTTCAGGACAGTTACCCAACCCTTTCAATTAGCAATTTGTTTAATTTTTCACTAGAAACGTAAGTTTAATTGTGTTTCAGATTGAAAAGCGAAGGTTCCCAGCGGAACTAACTGCTGTTGACATTTTATATTGCAATATAACTTAATCATTACAATATTAAGAATAATTGTTACATTTTCACATATGATCTTTATCACCTAAAAATACTGAATTAAGTAAATAAACAAATAGAACATGTCCAGAATAATTAAATACAGAATTCACACAATTATTGGATGAAAAAATTTAAATTGAAATTGCAATAAAAATAACCGTCGCTAAGCGTCTGCTCTTCGCGCATATAAAGTGCATACGAAGAACTTCTTTTTGTTTCAGTTCTTGTAAAATGACCAATCTTCCGTTTTTTTCGGATCTTTTCGGTTCCTAATTATCCTATTGACTGACCCCTCATTTTGTTCGTATTTTAATTATCTACAATTTATCTCTACATACCATTCAAAAACTGAAAAATGATTTTTTTTTAGTTTTAAATGTTTATAACAAATTACTGAACATTTGCGTGTCCAAAACATATCAAAATGATACTACCCAATGTCCTTTATATTACGGCATCATCAGTTTTCTACAAGGATTTTTTCACTTATAATTGCACAAGAGGTTTGTATTTTATCAAAGGTAATACCACGAGTGCTTCAAATTTTATCGATAATTTTTTCTTTTCCACGAAAACTTGTTTATTTGGCAAAAATATGAAAACAAACCGATTTGATAAAATCACGACTCCGTTAGGAGGAGTGATTTTATCTAAATTCGGTTTGTTTGAATGTTTTTGCCTCAAATAAACAAGTTTGAGTGATGAAAATAAAAAATTATGTGATAAAATTTGAAGAGCGAGTTGTATTTGGGAAGATTATTTTTTTCAACAATTTAAAAGGATTTTTGAAAGCGCTTTTAGTTGTCAATAATGACAAATTCAAAGTAAAATTTTGACGTTTCGATGTAAACAAGGTTTTATCGATGAGGAAGCATAATTATCAGTATAATACCGAATGATTGGCTAGAATAATGTATTGCTATTGGTTAAAACCACCAAAATGTCAGATTTTGACAAGTGAAAAAAATAATCGGGTAAATTTGGATTGTTTAATGAGAAACTGTTTCCTAGCAATTAGACGAGAACAACTGTCAACTATTAAAAACGCGACACCGAAGGTGGAGCGTTTTTAGGTTGACAGTTTTTCGAGTCTAATTGCTAAAGGGAACAGTTTAGAAGTTGAACAACACAAATTTACCCGATATCAATACAAACATCGAGTGTAATTCAGCAGGACAATTCAATGAATCGGCTCATTGTTAGTGTTTAGAAATTCAATAAGTTGTTGACAAACATGTCAAATTATTTATCATGGTAACAAATGCATAAGTGAAAAAACCACAAGTGCATTTATCAACAGTAAAAACACAAGAGCTTTTTTTTTATCGGATAAATTTCTCTTTGCAACGAAACAGTTTTCCCAATCAATAATTTAACGAGAAAAACTGACATGATAAAATCGCGACACCGAAGGTGGAGACCCCGCACTTTTTATAGGTAAAATGGTTCTCGGTGAAATTGTCTGAATTTTCAGTATATTGTTGTATTCGATGTACTGATTGATCGTGCAGAATCGCAAAGTTCGTTGATGGATAGATATTGAAATACAGGGCGTTCAAGTTAAAAATCAGTAAATTTCACTTAATTATTTCTTCGAGATTTGAAAGTGCCAACTGCATTTTTTTCTGCTCTTATCATTAACGTTCCTTCATATTAGTGAATATCATTCAGATGATGCAGATTATATCATTATGTACAGAGTGAGAAATAAAAACATTTTAGTGATGTCTCAAAATTCGATGTAATGATGAAATATTGTTAAAATTATTTTGGCATGCAATATACCATTTTCATTTCATCATTTATCATAATTCATACATTTCGTACAGGGTGATTTGAAAAATTGGTGAAATATATGGCCGGTTCTTCCGTACACATCCTGTATATTTAAGTGAATCATCATCCTCCGAAGATAGCTGATACCGTATAAACATGATTTCCTTGGGATATAAAGGGTGATCGATAAAATTTTCGATGATGAAAATGACAAAATATCAAAGTTTCAGAAATCACCCTGCAATTCACGATTAACCCGTTGAAATTCTTTTATTATTATTTAATATATTCATCATTCTCCACTCAACACTTTCCCAAAAAATCAGTTTCCTACCATGATTAGTTTCATAGTTATTAATTATTGACGAGTTGATGGAACTTCGTTCACGCGTACATCATTCTAATAATACAAATAGTGAAACGTGCGAGGATGTAGAGATCAAAATAAATGTAAAAGAAAATGGATATGAGAGATAACGATTATATATGAATTTGATAATATAAGCTACAGATAGTTGAGTGAATTTTATTGGTTTAAGCTTTCGAACTATCTGGGAAAAGTGAAACCGATTTATTCCTAATAGGAGAACTATTTGTAGCTTATATTATTAAATTCATATATCTGATATGATTGTTATCTCTTTTATTCATCTTCTTTTACATTTGTTTTGATCTCTACATTCTCACGTTTCACTATTTGTAAAATATCTTGGCCACTAGTAGAACTATGTACGCGTGAACGAAGTTCCTTCAACTCGTCAATAATTTTTAACTATGAAACCAATCATAGTAGGAAACTGATTTTTTAGGAAAGTGTTGAGTGGAGAATGATGAATATATTAAATAATAATAAAGGAATTTCACCGGGTTAATCGTGAATTACAGGGTGATTTCTGAAACTTTGATATTTTGTCATTTTCATCATCGAAAATTTTATCGATCACCCTTTATATCCCAAAGAAATCATGTTTATACGGTATCAGCTATCTTCGAAGGATGATGATTCACTTAAATATACAGGATGTGTACGAAAGAACCGGCCATATATTTCACCAATTTTTCAAATCACCCTGTACGAAATGAATAAATTGTGATAATTGATGAAATGAAAATAGTATATTGCATGCCAAGATAATTTTAACAATATTTCATTATTACATCGAATTTTGAGACATCTCTAAAATGTTTTTATTTTTCACTCTGTACATAATGATATAATCTGCACCATCTGAATGATATTCACTAATATGAAGGAACGTTAATGATAAGAGCAGAAAAAAATGCAGTTGGCACTTTCAAATCCCGAAGAAATAATTAAGTGAAATTTATTGATTTTTAACTTGAACGCCCTGTATTTCAATATCTATCCATCAACGAACTTTGCGATTCCGCACGATCAATCAGTACATCTAATACAACAATATACTAAAAATTCAGACAATTTCACAGAGAACCATTTTACCTATAAAAAGTGCGGGGTCCTTTAGTGATTGGCAAAACTTTGAGTTGAAGAGAAATTTATCTGGATAAAAGAAAAGCTGGAGTGTTTTTTGGCAAGATAAATTAACGACAGAATATATCGATGAACAACAACAATGATTATCTCATTGTCATTGTGTAAAAGTGACGTCCGCATACTAGAAATTGAGGAAGAGAGGTTTTTATCGCGATTATTTTTTTCACTTGTCAAAATCTGACATTTTGGTGGTTTTAACCAATAGCAATACATTATTCTAGCCAATCATTCGGTATTATACTGATAATTATGCTTCCTCATCGATAAAACCTTGTTTACATCGAAACGTCAAAATTTTACTTTGAATTTGTCATTATTGACAACTAAATGCGCTTTCAAGAATCCTTTTAAATTGAATTGAAAAAAATAATCTTCCCAAATACAACTCGCTCTTCAAATTTTATCACATAATTTTTTATTTTCATCACTCAAACTTGTTTATTTGAGGCAAAAACATTCAAACAAACCGAATTTAGATAAAATCACTCCTCCTAACGGAGTCGTGATTTTATCAAATCGGTTTAGGCAAGTTCTTAAATCTACCGATATACCTATCGGTAAATATGGTGTCTACCAAAGTCGTTCTTAAATTTACCGATAGATTGTCAATATAATCATCCTAGCGTTCTTAAATTCACCGATAGCTCTATCGAACATCTATCAGTTCTACCGGTCTTTAGACTTGATAAATCAGGTAGGTTTGGAAGGGGAAAGAACAATCAGAGAGCACAATCATCAATCATATGCAATGACAATTAACAATTGTTTTGTTGAAGATTTTATAATTTTTTTTGTTAATAAAAATGGATTATGATATGGAATAAAATCGAATTAAATGCTGTGCTAATAGAAAAAAAAGTTTACTAGCGTCTATGCGTCAATACTATTAAAGATGACTGAAATAATTGTCAAATTTATCTTCTTTCTTTCTTCAATCTACCATAGTATCTAACCAATACGTTCTTATAATCGTCTACCGATAGATCAACTTCATTCTACCTGACATTTATCTGACATATCACAGACATCTATCGATAGAGTCTATCGGTGGATTTTAAGAACTTCCCTTTTGTTTTCATATTTTTGCCAAATAAACAAGTTTTCGTGGAAAAGAAAAAATTATCGATTATTTTTTTCACTTGTCAAAATCTGACATTTTGGTGGTTTTAACCAATAGCAATACATTATTCTAGCCAATCATTCGGTATTATACTGATAATTATGCTTCCTCATCGATAAAACCTTGTTTACATCGAAACGTCAAAATTTTACTTTGAATTTGTCATTATTGACAACTTAAAGCGCTTTCAAAAATCCTTTTAAATTGTTGAAAAAAATAATCTTCCCAAATACAACTCGCTCTTCAAATTTTATCACATAATTTTTTATTTTCATCACTCAAACTTGTTTATTTGAGGCAAAAACATTCAAACAAACCGAATTTAGATAAAATCACTCCTCCTAACGGAGTCGTGATTTTATCAAATCGGTTTGTTTTCATATTTTTGCCAAATAAACAAGTTTTCGTGGAAAAGAAAAAATTATCGATAAAATTTGAAGCACTCGTGGTATTACCTTTGATAAATTAACTCCAATGTTCAAATGTCATATACCTGGAAATGTTATTGTCACTTTGACATCGATAAAAAAGGTGCATCCTTTTTTATCGCGATAAAAACCTTTCTTCCTCAATTTCTAGTAAGTGGACGTCACTTTCACACAATGACAATGAGATAATTATTATTGTTGTTCATCGATATATTCTGTCGTTAATTTATCTTGCCAAAAAACACTCGAGCTTTTCTTTTATCCAGATAAATTTCTCTTCAACTCAAAGTTTTGCCAATCACTAAATTGGCTCGAAAAACTGACATTGGATAAAATCGCTCCACCTTCGGTGTCGCGATTTTATCATGTCAGTTTTTCTCGTAAAATTAGTGATTGGCAAAACTGTTTCGTTGCAAAGAGAAATTTATCCGATAAAAAAAAGCTCTTGTGTTTTTACTGTTGATAAAATTTGAAGCACTCGTGGTATTACCTTTGATAAAAAAGGATGCACCTTTTTTATCGATGTCAAAGTGACAATAACATTTCCAGGTATATGACATTTTAATATTGAAGTTAATTTATCAAAGGTAATACCACGAGTGCTTCAAATTTTATCGATAATTTTTTCTTTTCCACGAAAACTTGTTTATTTGGCAAAAATATGAAAACAAACCGATTTGATAAAATCACGACTCCGTTAGGAGGAGTGATTTTATCTAAATTCGGTTTGTTTGAATGTTTTTGCCTCAAATAAACAAGTTTGAGTGATGAAAATAAAAAATTATGTGATAAAATTTGAAGAGCGAGTTGTATTTGGGAAGATTATTTTTTTCAACAATTTAAAAGGATTTTTGAAAGCGCTTTTAGTTGTCAATAATGACAAATTCAAAGTAAAATTTTGACGTTTCGATGTAAACAAGGTTTTATCGATGAGGAAGCATAATTATCAGTATAATACCGAATGATTGGCTAGAATAATGTATTGCTATTGGTTAAAACCACCAAAATGTCAGATTTTGACAAGTGAAAAAAATAATCAAAGGTAATACCACGAGTGCTTCAAATTTTATCGATAATTTTTGCATATGATTGATGATTGTGCTCTCTGATTGTTCTTTCCCCTTCCAAACCTACCTGATTTATCAAGTCTAAAGACCGGTAGAACTGATAGATGTTCGATAGAGCTATCGGTGAATTTAAGAACGCTAGGATGATTATATTGACAATCTATCGGTAAATTTAAGAACGACTTTGGTAGACACCATATTTACCGATAGGTATATCGGTAGATTTAAGAACTTGCCTAAACCGATTTGATAAAATCACGACTCCGTTAGGAGGAGTGATTTTATCTAAATTCGGTTTGTTTGAATGTTTTTGCCTCAAATAAACAAGTTTGAGTGATGAAAATAAAAAATTATGTGATAAAATTTGAAGAGCGAGTTGTATTTGGGAAGATTATTTTTTTCAACAATTTAAAAGGATTTTTGAAAGCGCTTTTAGTTGTCAATAATGACAAATTCAAAGTAAAATTTTGACGTTTCGATGTAAACAAGGTTTTATCGATGAGGAAGCATAATTATCAGTATAATACTGAATGATTGGCTAGAATAATGTATTGCTATTGGTTAAAACCACCAAAATATCAGATTTTGACAAGTGAAAAAAATAATCGCTGAAAAAGTTAAAGCTAACTTTTGCCGGTGTCAAAGTGACAATTACACTGAGGCATATGCGATTTTTTATACATGAGTTGAATTGTCAAATATATTTACCTATATATGAATATCGAAGAAATTCCAGCTTCAACGACAAATAGTGTCAAACCCAGTGAAGCTCCGTTGATTTCAAATTACATTGATCAAGAAGTACTTCATCAACGAAGCAAAATGCGTTTTATTTTTAATAATTATTCTTCAAACTGTTCTATTAATTTTAATATTCAATAAATTACATCTAAATTGATTTGTGTATTTTCCCAAATCCCAAATTTTACGTATAAAAGACCCGAGGGCCAAAATAACTTACTATTTACAGCCTACTTCTATGATAACAATGTTGGTAAATTAAAAAAAATATCGATTGTGCAAAAAATATTTTATTTCCCATTTTATCAAGGATATGATATACTGTGAATGGACCTTAAAAAAGGACCCCGCACTAATTTTTTGAGAAACCGGCTTCGGTGAAAATTTTGAAATTTCAAAATGATGTAGCCCATGTGGTCCTTAACAAAATTTACCATCGCGCCAGCTCTCTGAATGCCGGCGTTTGGGTTCTACAGGAGATCAAAGTTTGATATTTTGACGATTTTTTAAAAAATCAAAAAAAAGGAACTGCAGATTCTATGATTGTAATAGGAGATTTTTTCAGTTCATGTGAGAATAAACAAATCCCAATAAATATAATAAGAAGAAACGAATATTGATTTTTTGTAAAATAGTTATTTGTTTAACTAGGCAGTCAATCTACTTTGCTGCCAAGTTGAACATATAATTTTTTCTCCGCGCGACGGTATGGGGTATGCTCAGGATGGGATGGGCTACATCATATTGAAATTTCAATGATTTGCACCACAAGATTGTCAAAATATACTTGATCTTCTAGATCGAATTTTTCGTAGTGTCAGATAGAGACCAGAATTTTGGAAAACGTTAACTATTCTTGAAAACGATAAGTGGATCGTTACCGAAACGTTGAAATAATAATATATTGAAGATTGTAGGTTGATTTACCAAAAAAAAAATAATGATGAATACACCACTAGGAACATACGGAAGATAAAAGCCTCTTTTCCGATCAGTTGTTTTCCTAACTGAAATTATAATTTAATTTCTTCAATTATTTTCAAACGTATAAAATTCAAATTCAACATTCTTACAAGGCAATTATTTAACCTTCAAAATACTTCCATCAATTAAATCTCGGCTACCGAGCTAACTCGAAAAGAATGATTGAAAAAAAAGTTTGTAAAGAATTTTCAATACATCCTACGAGAATTTAAATTTCTCCTGTGACAAAACATATGTTAATGTTTTCCAAACAACAGATGTTATAAAACTGCTTAAGAAACAATGGAATATAAATCAACATAAACTTATTTTTTTTATAAAATGAAAACAGAAAACGAGTGGTTTAAGGATTGTAAACTTGTACGTAGTTTTTTTCAATCTGTGACTTTGTGATAGTAAATTATATTTTTAGATGTAATGGGATACATTATAGAGACGGTTGGATTTGACTTTTAACGAAGAATTATGTCTTTTCTTTCGATATGAGACTATGGATGAATAAAACATAATACAAAATAGAGAATTGTGTTAATACATGAAACTTTTGCCTAAAAACTACGTTCAAACAATACCAGATGCATTCAACAAATGGCGATATTTTTTAAGAAGAAAATTGTGATTTAAAACTTTACGGTCTGAAGTGATAAAATAACCATGCATTTCGCAGATGGTCAGCAAGGTGGATTGAAAAAGTATGACGGTGCTTGATTGACAATGGAAATATCAAAAAATCAGAAATAATAAAAAACAATAAAAGGTAAGAATAGCTATTTGTATAACAATGTAACAAAATGTTACTTTTCCTCCCGAGGATGAAGTTTACGACGCGTAGCGTAGGGCAGTAATTATTCTAGGGAGGAAAAGGCATTTTACTTCCTTGTTATACATAAGATTTTTCCGCCTACATCTATCCAAGTATTATTTATATCCTCGAACTCGCTTAAATCACTCATTTTTTAAATATTATTCTATATTTTGTCGTTATATTATAGATAGATAGATAGATTTTATGAGGTGGTTCTTGGCCTATTGGCCTTTTCAGATCTATTGTGGCCCTCTAAACCGACTCTTTTTAAAATTAGGGAGGGGACTGAACCTTTCATATGCCAATGGCTTTTCTTCGCCTAGAGCAAAATACCGCACATTTGCCAGGCTATCGCACTGACATAGAATGTGTTCTGCAGTTTCTTCTTCTAGGTGACAAAAACCTGAACATATCTTCGTTTGTTGATCCCCTCAGCTTCAAATGCCTATTGAGCTTACAATGCCCCGTTAACAGACCCATTACAGATTTGACAGTTTTTCTATCTTTGGCCATCAGATTTGCTGTAAATTTTGGTGAGTGTTGTAATATGAACTGTTTCGCTTGCTAGGCATAGAGCGTCGCTCAGCCGGGACGCACCGAGGCAGTACTGGAGGAGGTATCGAGAAGCGAAGGCTAGAGATACGAATTTTTGGAAAAAAGGTCAATTTCGAGCGTTTTTCCGGCTTTTTTTGGCGAAAAACTGTTTTTGTTACTTAAATATTGCGATTCAGTTTTAATTATTTATTTGAATCATTGTAAAAATTAAAAGTAATAAATCATATTATATGGACAAGTCAACTTAGGAAATACGCATTTAACAGGTACATAAATTTGCGGGGTAAATAGACTAGCATTTCAACATTCAATTTGACAGTTTTCTTATCCGTACACGTACGGATCAGTTTTTTTTCCGTACGCGTATGAATGAGGGCCACTTTCTATAGAACTATGCATTGCGATATATGTCACTTATATGATCGAAGGAAAAAATTATTTCATACACCGAGAAAAAGATTTCTTTGTGACAATTAAAATCTCATTATGTCAAATAAATATGATTTTCCATATGGCCTAACTAATATTCCAATTGTATTTAAGAAAGGATTTGTTCCAAGTTCGGAAAGTAATATTGCTGATGAATAAAAACATATTTATTGTCAATAATAAAATGAATTATCTATTGAAAATTATATTTATTTTTGTGGAAATGTATCATATTTGTTTTGAACATGATTTATTAAGGTAGAATGACAAAATAGTTATATTAATCTTTGGAAGCATTTAAATTGAATAAAGTAGTTTTCCAATAACAAATACTCATTTTTGCAGGCTAACTGTATTGTTTTATTATAAAAAAAATTATTTTATAGCAGAATAACATTTCTTCATCATAAAAAAATGTATTATCTCGTTAAAATGTATTTCTTTACTATGAAAAAATGTATCGTCCCAGCAAATTAAATTTTTTTGCTGGAAACAAATGTAACTTCCATTCGGTTCTCTATTTATGCATAAAACTGGTTAGTATAAAAGCAGGATAGAAATAAAAAACTTGCTGCTGAATATTTTAATCTATTAAATTGAAAACTTTACATTTTTAAAATAGGAACCGTACATTTATAAAATGGAAACCATACATTTTTAGAATTAAACATACCTACATAGTACATGATCTAAAACATAACCAAAAATGGTATCCACAAGACAGCCTTGTCCAGCCTTAAGTGTGTTCATTGATGCTTTTACCATAGTATTTTGGAGTAGATTTGTCAGGTATAATTGAGAAATGTGTATTTTTGACGTACATTCTGCTTGCTTTCCATTCCTACCTAATTGAATATAATTACCTAACAACATCAATTTCCTTACCTTCAAAGAGATCTCACAATTCTTGTAATCGCCATATGAGTTTAACAACTCATTCATTCCTATTATTAAAGTCATTTTTGTCCAGAACACTTTAACCACAAACTTTACAAAAACAAAATAATCATAAAAATTGCACAAACTCATCTAATTTCACTGACTCACGCCAAACGATCGGTACGATTCTGAATAATAGGGCAGGGTGGGGTGAGAGTTATTTGTATTAATTGCCACATAATTTGTGGGCTAATATGATTTCTTACAGGTGAAGAAATATGTGATTCGGTGTAAGTAAGTTTTTTTCTCGTAACAATAAATGTACATTATACTCAAATACTTATTTTTTCGGTATAAAGTAGATCTTATTTGAGGCTAATAATCTATAGGCTTATTTAAAAAATGTGAATTTCTGTCAAAGCTTTGAAATGATTTACTATGAATATTTAATTTTTTGCTCTAAAGTGATGAAATATTATTCAAGATGTTATATTTTTTTCAGGGTAATGAAAACAATTTTTACCCAAATAGCATCGTTATATTTTATAACAAAATATTATATTGTGCTTCATAAACTTTGGATAGTTTCTGAAGAACAATTGTATAAAGGTGCGCATAAAGAAGAACAAATTTCTTCACATTAAAGAAATCACACTCGAATAAATCATTTTTTTATATCAAAATTTCCCAATATTTTCACGTTAATATGGCTTCTTAATAATGAATAAGCAATGTTAGTATTAAACAAAGGGGAGTCAAACAAATCAGTTTATTTGTCTAGAAATAACTCTTCTCTCGGTGTATAAGTTTATGTTTTAATACATGAATATTTACACCCTTCGAATGTTTTTTTATTTCAATATACTCGTAGATTAATCTTGAGATTTTCGCTGGGGAGCTATTTGATTCATTGCCATGCAATATTCACAAAATTGGAAATCTTGAATAATTCAAACCCCTTTTAATACGGCGGACCCGAATGTCAAGCTCTTTTACATGTGTATAAATATTGGGAAATTGGAAAACTTCAGTGTTGGGATGGATCGCCAGTCGAAATAAGAATGTTTGGTTTTCTACTGAGGATGTTTTATGCGACATACGTGGACTAATCCTAAATTCCTGGACATTTGATAAATAATATCACCCTTACAAGGTGTTTCGATTAAAACTACCTATGAGATAAGAACATTGTTAAATTAACAATGGAAGTTTGAAAAACAACAATAAAGAATGGCAAAAATGTAGTTATTTACCTCGGTTTTTTATCAAAAGTATGTCACGAATGGGAAAAATGGGAAAAATGTTTAGCTAGAGAAAGCTTACACTAGGAGTTTTGACATCTCTATATACAAAGTCAAACTAGTGAAGCAGGAAGAAATTTGGAACAAACCACCCAAAATTGGATTTGATAATTGATCTTTCCACCTTTCCAGATCAATTGTGAATCTCTGAATCTAGACTACATTCTTCATATCCCAACTATTTTTATGTAGCCAAAGCAGTTTTTAATCGGCAGCTTCTTATCGCCTATGACAAAAAATCGAAGATTTCTCCCCTAAGGAGCATGGGATTGGGTACAAAAGAATGCCTATAGCTAGAGTAAGCTTACACTAGAAGTTTTGACAGGTGTTTCAACAGGACACTACCGCCTGAATTGACATCGCTACAAAGTTAAACTAGTTGAACAAGGAAAGTATAAATTCTCTAGGCTTTTGGGACAAACCACCCAAAATTGTATGAGATTTGATAATTGGACTGTCCACCTTTACAGATTTATTATGAATCTCTGAATCTAGATTACATTCTAGGGGATCTCTAAAGGCGCGTGGGTGCTGCCACATAAAAAGTCCCGTCAGTACTAAAATTTTTAATTTAATGAAAACTGTAACGTCGTTAGTGGTAATTGCAGATTCTTCCACATACAGATTGCAAAATTTTCATCGGAACCAGGCCTCGGATTACACAAGTACGACAAGGATATATGAAAGAGAGAGAAAGAATAATTGGGCACGGTCATCACTTTGTTTCACCTTAGGGGTGTAAACTTATTCCCGAGAGTTACCGAATGCTCATTGCCCCCCTATTTCAACATTTTTAACCGCTATTGCCAGAAGCATTCGGTCAGTATCGGGAATTAAACCCACACCCTAGCTGGAATTGAATACACGCCTCGATGACCGCGCATAATTATCTTTCTCTCTCTTTCAGCTGTTTTTCTGTCGTTCTTGTGTAATACGATGGTTCGAATATAATTTGCGCAATCTGTATATATTAGCACTAACATCCTAGCCTGAGAACCACTGACAACTTCATATTTGTGTGTGTGTGGAGTATTCGTATTTGGATTTTATTGTTTATAGTGGGACTTTTACTTTAAGAGACAATGTCAAGAATATGTTTTGCGAAAGACTGTAATGTGAGGTGCATACGGTAAGCTTTATCTTCATTAAATATCTCCCAGAAGAAGTAGTTATTCTCCCTTACAACTTTGAACTTCCCACCATTATTGTTGAATTCCTAACATTTATTTTTTTTTTCATGTTTGTCATTGAAATATGTTTCATTTATTGTATACTTTTTTTATTCAATAAAATGTATGAACTTGATGATTATTGCTTTATTTTTCGCAATTCAGATATTATATGATCCATTTTTTGACATTCCATTTAATTTTACTTGACTTTTCATTGTTATTATTGTGATATCAACCTGAAGTTGAGTAATTTTGAATTAAATATCAAAAAATTGATAGTAGATGTTATTTTGCGATAAAAGTAAAATTACAGTAATTTTGAATATACCGCAAAAAACTGTAAAATTACAGGAATCTCCTTTTTCGGCTGTTAGCGAAGTTCACAACCTGGTTTGTGCCAGAGGTACTGACGGGACTCTCAAGGTATAGCGCCACCCGTATGAATAGAGGGCGCCACGGGTCAGTTTCCCATTTTTATATATTTTTTTATCTATGCTTCAGAGATCTCCTACCCTGGTTAACATACCTACTACGGTTTTGACAGTTTTCTTATCAGTTTCACCGTAAATTTTGGCAAAACCATTCGGGAGATCTCTGTGCCACTGACTTTTTTCTGGCCATGTTTGTTTTCGATTTTTCAAAGACGCAAAAGGTTTATGTACAACGAATATAATAATTGATAATACTTGTCTGGTCATTTTATTCATCTTTTCATTGCATTATCACCCTTGTGTCATGGTACCCAGACTATCTTGGGAATACTTCTCTTCTATATATCAGGTATAGTTAGTCTCAGTCATTGAAGCGATATGGTTTATTCAATAGCCTTTTTGGTGTGCGTCATGGATTGTTAATGTCTTTCTAACACATTACGCCGAAAGAAGTGGAAAAAGACAGGTCTTTGATTAATCCTATCACAATAATGAACCGTTTAAATGTATTACAAACGTCAACCCTAATCATTGACTCACAAAAATTTGATTGGTTGATGTTTAGATAACGACAAAGCGCGACCTATCAATCGGAAGAAGTTTCCTAGGTTAAAATGGGATGCAGAACGTACCTTTCTTATTGGCAATGTACTTGTGTTTAGCTTTTTTGACCTTAAAGTAGTCTGTTACAGATCTAGCTTCGTTCTGATGCTAGATTCCTAACCTAACCTAACCTCTATATCGCAATGTTGGAAGTTTTCAAGTGTGTTTTGTCCTTTAGTCCCACTTACAGAGTCTTTGTCCACCAAACTATTCATCCGTAAGCCTAACAAACCTTATGTAAGTATAGTCATTGGGTTAATCTTGGGTTGGGACCCCCCTTTTTTGCATCTACCAATGGCAATGGTAGCTTGTTTGATATTAACTTACTCAGGACGTTTTAACAGGTGACAACAGTTGTTTTGTATACAACGTTGAAAAGAATATCTTTTATCAAATATTGATTTAGATCCTAAACATCTTCATGCAACAAACGTTTGCAATTCTACAGCAAATTTTCTCAACAGCAAAATTTGATGTTTGCAATGGATAATCCTCAGAACTCTTTTTGGCTCGCCAAAAGTTTTGTTACCATTGATACATTCTGTTGTGTATTTTGAAAACATCTTCAATGATAATTTTTGTTTCCTTTTTCGAATATAAATAGCAAAAGCCGTTTAAAAATTCAATTATCTCAACTGTTTCTCAATCATTCTCGTTATTCACTTGAATTTATTCATAGTAAAGCAAAGAAATGTACAAGAAAAACCGAATAGTGTACAAAGAAGTTTGATGCAACAACTCCTTCAACGTAAACTCTGCTTTAGTTAAGTTTTTACTGAAAACGCCGATAATTTATGCGACTTAAGTGAATTAATTATCACAATTTTAATACCAACAGCGACTAGGAATTCATTTTAACACATTCGAGAAGGAAAGAATAAGTTGTAAGGACAAATTTACAAAAATCACAAAGCCTCCCGCTGCGAACAGTGTCCAAGTCGAATCATTCTAATTGAAGAAAAAAGTTTACATGGTGGACCTCCCACCGATGCACTCATTTTGAAATTTAAATTGAAATATATTTTTAAATCAGAACACGAGTCGAATTTTGGTAGCTTCGAGTTTTTATTCGATTTTTCTAGTAGTATTTTATAGAGCAAAAACACCATTACATGGTTCTGTAACCTTATAAAAATCAGATAAAAAACTTAATTGACTGTAAAAATTCCAAGCCAAAACAAAAACCCAATTTCTGGTATTATTTTAATCTATTCGGTCTTCTTTACAGAATTACAATAAATTCGCTCCAAATCAGGTTCGCTTTATTATTATTTTGCACAGGGTGGGGTGCATTTTTTACTACCATCGAAAAGGTTCCCTGTGCTGTAGGTACTTAAAGGGGAGCTCTTGATATAACGGATCATTCAATGCGAGGTCCAAAGTCATTAATCGGTCACTGGCAGAGCTGATGATTGGACAAAAAAGATATATATGTTTACAATTTGGCCCTGGTTTTGTCTCCATTGTCTGTTCGGAGGAAAATACCTTTTTATAATTTAAGTGAAGAGAAAAATTGGTTTTGGTCTTGCAAAAAACCAAAACTAATGCCCGTACCTATAGTCCCTACACAATCTCCGACTTGAGACATGCTTCGCCAAGTCAGACTTCGTCTCAAGTTTAGCTGCTTTACTATAGTCCCGACTTCGTGAATTCTCGGGCAAGTTAGGATGCTGCTGGGTTGTTTTGGTAACTTTTGTGTTATAATCCAAATTCTAGGTTTCAATTAATTCACGTTGCCTGCATTTTTATGACTGACCCTGTCTACAGTCATACTCAAGCTCCTGCCTACCTCAATTCCTGACTATAGGCAGGGCATAAGACTAACCTTAACAAGACTAAGACCAAGACAAAGTCAATGAGCATGGACCATGAACAAGATTAATACCAAGACTAACATGCATGACCAAGACCAAATACGCAAGACTCAACTGAAAATTCTTACTTCCAGATCATATGCTTTTTCTGGAACAAAATATTTTTGGTAAATTAAAGTTTAAAAAAAACGCGCTTTATGAGTTAATCGCAATAAAAAGTAAAAATTAATTTTCAATTGATTGTTATATAGGGTGATTCATAAGTAATGGGCCAAATTGTAAATCTATGTTCAGAAGGCCAAAATAATAATATTTTCATTAACAATAATGGGTCTTAGTCTGCTCCTTACTGAGGTACAGGATGTTAAAGCGAAAAAAATAAAATAGACCTTTGTTAATGATCAGCTATTTTTCTACATAATGACTCGAAAATTGGGTATGAACTAGTTTTTGTAAGGGTAAACAAGAATGTGTGAGAGGATTTGAGTTAACCAGTAGATGTCGCCACATGCGCCATATGTATTAGATGAAATCAGCTACAAATTTTTTATCGCTCATTATTTTACAACTTAATTATTTTATTTGAATAGCCCCATCATTTCTGTAGAAAAAAAGCAATACTTATTTGATCTTCAAAATATTAACGATTTTCGAGATATTTGAATTTTACTAATTCACTACACTAGGTATATTTCACAGTGGTCGACGTAGCATTAATCTGTTAGGACACAAGCATGCCATGGAATGTTGACATTTACCTAACCGTAATAATTGATAAGTGGTGATAATATTAAATTGAAACCAAACAAAAATTACGTAATAAAACACATTTATTGCACGCTAGTTAATAAAACGAAGACAGCATTAGAATTTTTTTTAGTAAAATTCAAATATCTCGAAAATCGTTAATATTTTGAAGATCAAAGAAGTATTGCTCTTTTCTACAGAAATTATGGGGCTATCCAAATTAAATAATTAAGTTGTAAAATAATGAGCGATGAAAAATTTGTAGTTGATTTCATCTATGACATATGGCGCATGTGGCGACATCTACGAGTTTACTCAAATCCTCTCACACATTCTTGTTTACCCTTACAAAAACTATTTCATACCCAATTTTCAAGTCATTATGTAGAAAAATAGCTGATCATTAACAAAGGTCTATTTTTTTTTTTTCGTTTTAACATCCTGTACCTCAGTAAGGAGCAGACTAAGACCCATTATTGTTGATGAAAATATTATTATTTTGGCCTTCTGAACGTAGATTTACAATTTGGCCCATTACTTATGAATCACCCTGTATAAATAGTAATAAAATAAAGAATTTTGCTAGTGGATAATTTATTGTGAATTATTAATAATGCATTAATAATGCAAAAGCATGGTGAACCTTAAAGTAAAAAGTGAAATGAACAAGAAGACTTTCTACGCAAGATCAAGCAGACAAGACGATTTAATCATGACCAAGGCCAAGAAGACTTTCCGAGTTTAGGCCTTCTTTTGCTCATTACTAATTTGAGCTCCCGAGAAAGAAAAGAATATATACGAGTCTATGGAAACCAAAAAACTGGGGGTCAATAAGAGAATATGCGCGGACAATTTTTTTCAAGTGAGAATTTCAAGCCCTGCGTCACTGAAATTACCCGCTCTCCTTTTACATTTTTTGGAGTACGACTCGGTACATTCTATTAGTCTAGTAGCAGAACATCGTCAGTCACAATAGCGCTGGACAAAAACAGCAGCGGAAAAAATAGCGCTGGACAAAACAGCACAGAACAAAAATAACGCAGAACAAAAACAGCGGTTGACAAAATAGCACACGACAAATTAGCGCCACACAAATATAATTATGATCCATTGTTTTATTACTATTTAGTTCATAAAAATAGACTATAGTGCCGAATAAGATAACTATTAATAGACTTTTTTTCATAAATAAAGTTTTCATACGCCAATTCAACACCAGATGACAGAGATCAAAGTGTAACAATCTATAACAATATCAAAAAATAATGAATGAAAAACAAATGATAAATATTTTCCATCATAATTCAACACCTATCGCTTTCCGACCAACTGACACAGTACATAATGTAGAAAACTGGAATATCATTAAAGGCGGATTCATGCAATAATCATCATTATTAACTACATTTTCATTATATTTTCATTACATATACAGTAGAAAAAGTTAACTACTCTAATTTTCCATATTTTAATAGTTAATTTCGCAAGGAGTTATTTAGTCGCAGTGCTATTTTGTCGAGCGCTATTTTGTCTGCAGCTATTTTTGTTCTGCGCTGTTTTTGTCCAGTGCTATTTTGACTGCCGCTGTTTTAAGCCGGGAACATATTGTTCTTATAGGTTTGTTCCAACAACCACCCTCTGATTAGTACGTGAACGTTCGTGAACTTATTCATGTACGAATCAAACGTTCGAGAACCTGTACGTGAATTAATCCATGAACATCATACTCTATGCGTTGTTGGAACGATTCTCATAAGTTGACGTTTTATTTATGTATGATTTATGTTTACTCACCATTACCTAACCTTAAAACATGACAGTTTGGACGAACGGTTCTACATCCAAATCTCTGTTGAAAATGATCGTTCGTCGACACGTTCATGAACGTGTCCAGATTTTGTTGGAACGAATTTTTATCAGTCCATGGAATTGTCGGAACTTGTTGGAACAGAAATTTTGCTATGTGCATGATCGTGACGTTCATGTACGCATCATTTCGCTTAGCTGGAACAAACCTAATAGGTTTGTTCCAACAACTACCTTCTGATTAGTACGTGAACGTTTGTGAACTTATTCATGTACGAATCAAACGTTCGAGAACCTGTACGTGAATTAATCCATGAACATCATACTCTATGGCATTGTTGGAACGATTCTTATAAGTTGACGTTTTATATGTATGATTTACGTTTATTTACCATTACCTAACCTTAAAACATGACAGTTGGACGAACGGTTCTACATCCAAAATGATCGTCCGCCGACACGTTCATGAACGTGTCCAGTTTTTGTTGGAACGCATTTTTATCAGTCCGTGGAATTGTCAAATCTTGTTGGAACAGAAACTTTGTTATGCGCATGATCATGACGTTCATGTACGCATCATTTGGCTTTGTTGGAACAAACCTAATGTTACACCACGCCACGCCATACCACACGATCCGACGCAACGTCAGAAGAATCTGACACAAATTTGGAAAATTAGGTCTCGTTGAAACTAAAAACTGTGTAATAGAAAGTATAAATATGGATTTAATATTTCATTCATAGTTTCCAATTTATATAATTCTGTCCCAATAGATTTCATCATACATGCGTTGAAAAATATATACAATTATTTATAGATATACAGCATCCACTAAGCGTAAAAAAGTTGTAGTTCCTTATTGGGATTTTCAAGTATCCATAAATTAAATAAAAAAAATATATATGTATATAATTCCATATATAAAAATAAGATTGCTGCTTAGGTTACTATGTACCAGAACGGACATATAATAGCGGAGGAGTTCTTCAACATGGACTCTGATTATTATTCTAGTTTTGCTTCTACATTACCTACATTTTAAATGAATTTCACTCCCACTCGCAGTTTTGCAGTTAGACCATGAACAAATGTATCATTTTAAAATATACACTTGATAGTTTTAAATAAAGAAACATCTGTGATTATGATAGAGTGAAAATTACTAAAGATTAAAAACGAAAGATATACTTTACAATTTTTATCCGCTAAAGCACTTACAACGAAAAAAAATATGCATGTCTTTTACCTTCCCTATTTTTTAAGTTTAAAACAAAATCCCACTGAGTTATCGTTAAAAGTTCCCACCCTATAAACTGAAAACTGTTTAGTCCAGTCATTTCAATGAAATTTTATTATTAAAAATATCTGATACATTTGTGACTTGTGGTTGGCAATTTTTGGTATGAACTTTGTATGAAAATTTGTCGCCCTCCCAATAGAATTTGGCGTTTGAAGAAACTGGTTGATTTCTGATATTTTGGGAGGGTCAATTCAATTTATTCTAATTTCACTGCTGAGCAAGATAATGCTGTTTATGGTGGAACTGAGCTGAAGTAAGAATTGAAAGTAGCGAAAAATGGAAACAGTTTAGAAAAATATAGGAAAATATAAACGCCACTGTCATTAGAAGACTGCCAATTTTGTCGATGTTGGTGCTATATCATATGCGCGAAAAATAAAAGAACAGATTTTATGTAAGATCACCATTATTATATATGTGCTGCTCAGATTTTCAGGAAAATTATAAACTTAAAGCGTTGAGTGAAAAATAGTTATTTATGCAACAAGTGCAAAAACACGTTTTGCAGGAGTTGTATACAATATTTTTTCTACATTCATGCAAAAACTGGAAAATTAGAATATATGTCGGGAACCTAACTTAACCTAATCAAACTCAAACCGTTCTTCTTTTTTTTGTATCTTTATGGCCTCCACCTTGTCAGTACTCAATCATAGCTGGTTTTCGACTTGACCATTTAAATTTCAAATAATTAAATATTCTTGTAATAATTGTAACTCGTTGAGAGTAAGATATACATATATTATTGTTGTATTCGAGCAGGATCAGACACTTGCTCTGGATTTTTATTTTATTTAAATGTTTATGTTTGTCATTAATCATCACAAAACTGACACAAGAATGACAGATGAGTGCAGCTAGTGCAAAAAAGAACCGCTTTTTCCATTAAATGTGTTTCACAAAAGTGTCGTTTTTTGCATGAATGTAGAAAAATAAATTTTTTTGTCAACCGTCCGGGATGTACTCACTTCCGAGACGCTTTTCCTTTCAGAAGGTATCATTTCCCGGCCTAGGCCGGAAAGAATCACTTCGTTACCATAGCAACGGATTAACGGCTGACATTTCATATGAAATTAGTTGTCAGAAGTTCTGGCTTTAACAATTTAAATATACCAAGCACTTCAAACAAATTCCTTCAATATTAGCAATTGCTCGAATTTTAATATAAATATTAATATAAATAAGAATTAAAATGTATAATAAAGAAATGTGACGTCTTAATGATTTGTTTTTCTACACGGTTGCCGAAAAAATATTGTACGCAACACGCCCGAAAATGTTTTTTTTTGGACCCACAGACTTCCAGGACTCGCCTTCTCGTCCTAGAATTTTGTCATTCGTCCAAAAAACTCATTTTTTGGCCTTGTTACGTAAATTACTATTTTCACTCAACGTTCAGAGCGAACAAAAAAATAGTAGTGAAATTTTTTTAGCAGGAAATGAAAAATTATCGAAAAAATGTCTATAAAATGAAGTATAACTTTGGTCATACAATGTTTACATTAACCAATGAATTTTTCCATCAATGTATTGAATGTAATTGGGAAAGAGACTGTTTTACAATTATTGATGATAATCCTGAAAAGATTTTAATTTTAGTAGAACACACTGCATGTTTCTTGATTTATTCATGCACGTGCTGTTATGTACGTTCAGTAATTATTAATATCACAACAATTAATCTCAATGACTTTTACTTCTTTATTGTATTATCCAGCGGCGCAGCCAGAATATTTTATTAGGGAGGGGTTTTAAAAGAAATTAAGAAGAAATCTAAGATCTATAACATATGATAGTACTTACATAAAACGTAACGAACATGTAAAGTTATTTAAGAATATAACAAAAAAAAAAGTTAGGGATGGAGTAGAAATATCTATACTTAAGACATTAATATACAATTTTACATAAATTATATACAATATGTCCCATCATAAGTTGGAGTCATATGGAAAACTTTTTAATTATTAATTCTAGGTAGAAAACTTATTCTTCATAAAAAGTTTTGCATCATCTAAAACCTGGAGTACTGTCATCAAATATCAAATTTTTTAGTAGTATACTAGGTAAGTCAAAAAGTGTGAGTTTTACTAAAGAGTTACCTTTAAATTTGACAATATCGAAAAATAATACTAAAAAATGTTGATCAGAATTAAAAACTACGTTCCAAATATGTAATTACATTCATCTAAATTAAACCTTCAGATTATTATATTTTTTACTAATATACTTTTATTTTGAATGACCCTTTTTCTCTTGTGACGAACGAAACACATGATAATCTTTCAGATTTTCGATGTTGTTTAATAATTTTTCATTTAATAAGTCCATATTCATTTATTTTGCAAAAATAATAAAATACTATAAGTTATAAAGCTAACATCATTTTAATGCTGGAAACGGAAACTAAAAAAAAATTATTCTTACTCATACTATTGTTACGACATAATATCCAACTATTTTCAGTAACATTTTTCGATATTGTCAAATTTAAAGGTAGGTACTTTACTCTTGAGTAAAGCTAATATTTTTTGACAAACCTCGTATACTACTGAAAAATTTTATATCTGATGACCGTATGTTTTAGGTAATGCAGAACTTTTTATAAAAAATAACTTTTTTCCTAAAATTAATAATAAAAAAGCTACCGCTCGCAGCGGCACTGCTTGTGTCAAAAAATGAATTAACGAACATTATACTGCCTTGCATTGAGAAATTAATTAACCCAACAGAGTTGAGTTGAATTTCACTAATGATACAGTAGCCTAAACTCGGTTCTATATAAATCAACGCACTTAATTGATTTATAAGCACCTACGCGAATAATAAAAATAGTTCAGGTGACAAAATCACAGTGTATCGACAAACGAATTATATACTTATAGATAATATCTAATTTCACGCATATTAATAAGTCGATTACGATAAAACAACATTGTGTAGGCCAATCTTGAAAATAAGAAAGTTCGAGTTTAAGCTTCATTGAACCCTTTATTAAGAAAGTCAGCTTGCCAGGTTTGACTAATGAAAATAGTGGATTCATTGCTGAATGTGAAAATTGACATCCTTCAGTTGATTATAAGTATTTTTTTTATTACAAGGGAACTGCTGCCAACATAACGAATAAAAAAATACTGAAAAAGGCTGGTCGCATAAAGAAGTGGTTTTTCCAATCTATTTTTAGTTTTTCTTATGTTTTGAGTCTTTTTACCAGTCATGTTGTACCCGAAAAGTTTAGAGTTTTACACTAGAAGTTTGCAGGTCTGTTTAGTTTGGGGTATCTTACATCTTCCAGTTGACGAAAAACTAATGACAGCTGTCAATACATGTTTGTTTGGCTTTGTTTGTGTTTCGTCAACTGTAAGATGCAAAATACCCCAAACTAAAAATATTTCCAAATTTTTTGGGTACAACATGGGTGGTAAAGGGACTCAAATCATATGAGAAAAACTAATAATAGATTGGAAAAACCACTTCCTTATGCGACTAGCCTTGTTCAGTATTTTTTCGTTCGTTATGTTGGCAGCAATTCCCTTGTATACAACTCGTACATTCAAGTGCCTTTTGAATAAAAGTTTGATGAGGTATGGATGTACTCCTAGAGTTAAAAGTTTGATGTCTTATGGGAGCTGAAACGTTGTTCTGGTGATAGAACGGGTAACTTCTTTGGCATGGAGATCGCTGGTAATTCCAATGTGATAATCGTTGATGTCATGGAACTATATCAGTAAATGATAGGAAGGAGTCGGTACAAATGACGACGTGCTTGACAGGAGAAGTGTTATGTTTTCGACCACATAGGAAAGCAACGTATATCGCACTGTTCAGTTCCACGAACAGATAATCTATCAAATGCATAATTTCTAAACGATGAAATACAACAATTTAATTTGTTCAAATCCTCGTTATATTTGAACTAAGTTTAGTACATATTCGTGACGCGTTTCGTTAACACAGTAGCTATCTCAAATGAATAGAGGTATAATGAAAAATTTTTAATGTATAAAGGTCAATAGTAGAGAATCTTACGGATATTTCTAATTAGAGTCACCTATGTAATATCTGAATTTGAAGAAATCTATTTAAAGTTTGTTTTTTCATTTTTGAAGTTGTAAAAATCGAGAGACGAACCTATGTACTTTTCTGATGGTCTGATGCTGTAGCAACTAGCCCAATCAAACATTTATAAAGAACAGAAAATGTAAACATCCTGATAGATGCTTTGTTAAATTGTGAGATACGTGAATGGTATAGCTTAGGTACCAGAGAACGAGGGCAACGAAGAGACAAGTAAAAAGGTCGATAATAGATATAATAAAGAAACAGATGAAGCAGATCATTATTGAGGAAATTCGCCATCATTTACTTCATATCTAATAAGCGAATAGGAAAACTGTTGAAATAGGTAGGTTTACAAAGTTCTGTTAGCTCAACAGGCACGCAACGCTAATGGATTGACAGAGGAAACCACGTGCAGATTGTCACGTGGAAGAGAAAACTCTTTTCCAGTGCGATTGCCCGGCAAATGTTCTGGTTTCTTGTACGATTAGAAGCCACTGGCAAGAAATTAGATGGAAGCTTCAGTTTACAAGTTGAATGGGTAGGTAAGTACACGAAAAGAGTCAAAAATGAAGCAAAACTCCAAATTATTATTTTTATTTTTAAATAAATGAATACTTTTAAGATAATGATAGAATGTCACTATAACTTTAGATATTATTTTCTAATATTAACATTAATTGTACAACCAGTACACGAATCAATATTTATTCCAGATAATTCAGGTTCAGTTCGGGATATTTTCTATAATAAATTGAGCATTTTACTTATTCATAATATTTTTAAAATATAAATTTTAGCGTTTATAAAATAAATATAGTTTGCATCTTGTGTGCCAACTACTTTGGTGGTCTCTAATAATTTTTTGATTCAATTATCGATAACCAAAGCAGCATTTCGCGTGCTAGACACAAAAATATTTCGCATTACGTTAATAATAAACTGTCAACTAGCTGAAAAATGGCCAGTGAATGTTTAATATTCCATCCTGACACTTGACAGCTGTCAACTAGGTGTCAAATTGAAAATTAAAAATTAATATGCTGTATTTGATGAAGTTTATTTAAATTTTGATGCACAATTTATAATTTTGGTACTTGACAGCTGCCAAATAGCTACGAAATTACAAAAAAAATAATTAGCTAGAACATTCGCATATTATTCTTACGTAGGTATTTTTTGTTCCTAAATTCAAAATTTTCAATTGTAATCTGTAATCTTGTAATCTGTCAAAATTTTGAAAAAAACAGCTGGTTTTTAACTTTTCAGATGCCGAAATCAAAATCAGTGGCCAAAAAAAACTATAACTATTGTTTTGTTTTTCCAAACTTATATGTATAGTATCAATTTTTATGTGTAAACTAAATTTTAACTGGTCTATTATGTCAATGCGAGACGAAATTTTCATTAAATACATTCATATCGGCTTAATACACATAATTATACGACATATTTGAACTAGGAGTGTTCCAACACACACATCCCACACGTTAGGCCCACGTTTTGATGCCGATGAAATATCCACTCTATTGAAACTAAACATAAGAACTCGCTTTCATTCACCGTTTTCAACTACACGAATATTTAATTAAATTTTTAATTCTCAAATATTGTGAAACTCGCTATTTAATCATAAAGGTGTTCGTTTAATTGTGGGCAGCATTCACTATTTCGATATTTCTATTCTGTTGGTGAAAATGTTTAATGAAATCGTTTTACAAACAAAACTATAGTTTTTATGAAATGAAAATTCCAGTCAAAATTTGAAGCCAATCAGATGCTTTATTTTAACTTTGTTACTATGGTAACTAACAAATTTCTTATCCTCATAAGCCTTTCAGCTTTGGTAAGCCTTATTTTGGATACTGCAATAGGCAATTCTTGTAATTTTTTCCAATAGTTGGGATCTGATAAATGAGAATTTTCAAATTGAACTGTTCGATGCTTAGGAATATTAATAAGGTGTGAACATCTGTCCGGAAAGAGATTTTATCGTACAGATATGGATAGATCGTCACGTGAACTCTTATAACAGAATAGAAAAGAAATTTCTGCCTATATTCGGAAATTTCTCGTCGAGGTGAATATTAAGCAGATAGAAATATAAAAGGTAGAAAGAGTCTTTCTAAATACATACTTGTCCCGTTCTGCCTTTGTTTATATTGATTATTGAGCATGAGTAGGTTCTGAATCTTGTTTATTTTATTTAAAATTGCAGACTTCATGAAAACATTAAATATCTTGGAAACCATAAATTTTTTGATATGTAAAGGTTATGCATTTTACAGGTGGAAACCATTGAGAAATACAAAATTAATTGAAAATAGCTTCAAATACCAGTGGCGTAAAAAATAGGAGGGGGAAAGGTGACATATTCTTCCAAATGTACACCACTGGATCAAGAACTGAAACATATTCTTCCATCACAATATGTCCTTTTACATTTGAAAACAACCTGCCAAATGGCAAATCAATTCGTTCAACCATTATAAGATATCTAATTAAAACAATTAAATTTTTATAACTACAACACCCCGCATTTCAAAAAGTAGATGAGCTGGACCCCTAAATCCTTATATTATTTTGTCCAATTTTACGAGAGGTATCTACATACAAACGTTGTAAGTGTCATTTGAAAACACCCTGTATATTTTTATTTTATTATATTTTGTTATGGAGCTGTAGAAAAAATACTGTATGCAGCATATGCATAAAGTGTTATTTTTTGCCAATGTTCAACTTTTCATTCATAAAAATAAGTACAACTTTATGCACTTGCTGCATTTATTACTAATATTTTACACATTTTCTTACGTAGTCAAGACAATCTTCAACCACCATGCCACATGCACTCTTTAAAAATATGCCCAAATTTAGAATAGTCATTTGGTGGTCATTGGTTCAGAAACAATATTTTGCTACAACGTATACATATATAAAATGATAACCCGCTTAATATATTGTTTCTAATATCTTTAGGCAGCCAAATAATTTTTTTTTCAAAATAAGAGATCATTTTATTTATTAAAAGTATATCAAGTTATGTGAGAAATATTCGTTTATTTACCATTTGTAACCTTTTCCAAACAGAAAGAAACATTTTAGACAATTTTCGAAGCATAAGCAGGAATGTACAAAAACCTTCGACAGGTTTTTACATGTCGATATAATAAGATATAAGCTCTATTTTTAATTATTAGGTACCTAAGTATACTCGTAATAAAACAGATACAATAGTGGTTAAATTATGTCTTATTTTGTTATAAGTAATTTGGATATACAGGGTGTTTCTAAATTGATGTGACAAAATGCAAAAGGTGATTGCTCGTATGAAATTAAGATTTAAGACGTAAGACGTTGATGTTATAATAAAATTAGTGTTTAACCACACAATTTTTATTTCGAAAATTTTTTTGTCTTTGCAGTAATAATTATGGTCCACCCATTTTCGAGATATCACCCTTAAAAGGTGGTGACTCAAATTGAGTTTTTATTTTATTTTATTTTTTTCAGTATTGATAGAAACTTGAAATTCGATCATTATCGTGAATTTCCAGCATTTAATTTTTCATCTCGAACAAAAGTTTTGATACGATAAAATGAGGGCTGCTTTGCGAGTTCACAGAATTACAAAATTTCAAGTTTCTAGCTTTACTGAAATTTTAGAAAAAAATGAAAACTCACTTTGAGTCACCACCTTTTAAGGGTGGTATTTTGAAAAGGGCCGGCTGAGAAAATTTTGGTATAGTAAAGACCCATCTTAATTTCATACCCCTTGAATTTGTCGCATAAATTTAGAAGCACTCTGAATTTTCGCATCCTATATGTATTTGGGAATGTAGGCATAGGTGATCTAACTAAACGATAACTTTTTAGTTGCAAAGAAACCTTGGTTTGAAAATTGTCATTTGTCACCATAAAAACAATTTAGGTATGTGAGACTTTTTAAAATTTTTCATTTCTTGAATATTTTATGTGCAGGGTTCTTTTTGGATTTGCTCACGAAGAATCATAATATGAACTAATTTGTTGATGTCAAGATAATACTATTATAAAAAATTCTTGACATCTTCACACAAATTTTTTTTGACGTTTATAATGACAGAAAATTTGTTTTGACAATCTTATTTTTATTTCTTCACATGACAATTAAACTCATGTATAAAAAATCGCATAATATGCCACAGTGCAATTGTCACTTTGACAGCGGCAAAAGTAAGCTGAAACTTTAACAGCAATAAATTAACTCCAATGTTAAAATGTCATATACCTGGAAATGTTATTGTCACTATGACATCGATAAAAAAGGTGCATCCTTTTTTATCGCAGAAAAAACTTCTCTTCCTCAATATGTAGTAAGCGGACGTAATTTTTACACAATGAGAATGAGATAATTGTTGTTGTTCAACAGATATAATCTGTCGTTAATTTATCTTGCCAAAAACCACTCGAGCTTTTCTTTTATCAGATAAATTTATCTTCAACTTAAAGTTTTGCCAATCACTAAATTGGCTCGAAAAACTGAGATTAGATAAAATCGCTCCACCTTCGGTGTCGCTATTTTATCATGTCAGTTTTTGTCGTATAATTAGTGATTGGCAAAACTGTCTCGCTACAAAGAGAAATTTATCCGATAAAAAAAGCTCTTGTGTTTTTACTGTTGACAATTCAACTCATGTATAAAAAATCGCATATGCCACAGTGCAATTGTCACTTTGACAGCGGCAAATGTTAACTGAAACTTTTACGATAAATGCACTTGTGGATTTTTCACTTATGCATTTGTTTATCAATTATCGCAGTGCTGGTTACCATAATAAATAGTTTGACATGTTTGTCAACAACTTATTGAATTTGTAAACACTAACAATGAGCCGATTCCTGCCGAATTACACTCGATATTTTTATTGATATCGGGTAAATTTGTGTTGTTCAACTTCTAAACTGTTTCCTTTAGCAATTTGACTCGAAAAACTGTCAACCTAAAAACGATCTACCTTCGGCATCGCGTTTTTAATAGTTGATAGTTTTTCTCGTCTAATTGCTAAGCAACAGTTTCTCATTAAACAATCCAAATTTACCCGATAAAATACAAACCTTTCGTGCAATTATAAGTGATAATTTTGAATCATTTCAACTACAATAAGGTTAGATGTTTTCTAAATTCTTTGGACCATTATGATTAATGTTTATATCAAAAACTCAATTATCATATAGTATGTTTAGCAAGTACTTAATGAAGACGAAAATTGATGTTGGGAATAAACATTTGGTGTGGAATTTTCTTACCGAATACCACACGAGGTCCAATTAAATCCAGAAATTTTTTCTCGCTCATGAATATTTTCATGAGTTCGAAAATATTTCCTCTAGTCACTAGTGGCATTACTAGTAAAATGTTCAGTGATTTTTTGTTGGAGGGCATCTCTATACAATGAAAAAGATATTTCTAAACCTGGTTTCAGCTTAAAAAAATTTGCCCGTATTAACAAATTAAGACAAGAATGTTGATTTAAAAATTTATCGACTTTTATAATTTTCAATCAAATATAATTATTTACTAACCTTTTACAGTTAATGGTTCCGGTGACAACAAAAACAGCAGCAAACCATATTTCCGTCCACATTAACAAAATACAAATAACACTGAAATCACATTCCACTATTAACAATTACATTTGTCCAATAACATCGCATTCTAATTAAATTGCAAAATGTGCGCTACATTACTATTTTCAAAAATAAATAATTAAATCGTCCGTTATATCTGAATTTCGACAGAAAATATCACGAAAAAATTACCGGAAATGGGAAAATGTTACATTTTGAACGATTTTTCACGGTTTTTGAAACAGGTGATTGATAATACGAACGTTATCTCTCCGTCTTGGAGAAGCGGGCGCGTTACGTACCGAAGCCGAGTCTGGTGATAGAATAAACGTGCTTCGGGATTCTTTGCCGACGAAAATACGGAGAACGCGTGGTATCGGTGAACCGGTGTAAGCTAAAAGATTCCGAGGACAATATTTTAATGCAGTTAGCAGATGAATTTCAAATAAATATATTCAAATACCTCACATTGTTTATAAAAAAAATATCAGCTTGAAAATAAGCAGCATTGAAATCAAATTTTAAAATTTATTCAGGAATTATTTGAAATAATTTCCAGTAACGAATAATTATTTTTTGTATTTTCTTTAATTTATTTTTTCAATTTGGGAGGAAAACGGAGACAATAGACTTATGATAAATAAAATACTTGACGTGTACTTGTGAAACAGAAGGACTTAATTTTGGTCCTGCAGAATTTTGGTTTAAAAGTTGGCCAACTTCGCCATTTTTAATTGATAAATGATAATTGTTAATTGTGTGCATAAATTTATGGAGTGGAGTGGAGTGGAGTCATAGTGAAATGAGTAGCTTAACTTATAATTGATAATTGTTAAATGCTAATTGATAATTGTTAATTGTGTCTGCATAATTCCACACTAAGTATGAACTTCCCTGGCCAATTCTATTTGCAAGAGGAATAAAAAATAAAAATTTTGACATCTAATTTTTTCTTTGACCATCTTTTCACGACGGTCGCCACAGGGACTATAAGGAGGGTGTTCTCTTAATGGGAATGGGGGATACCAACATAAACCTACACCTATTGGAAAAATTGCCGGTTATTGAAACGTATAGTTTTTTCTCAGTTTTTCATGAATTTCAGTTTTTGACCAAAAAATCCTAATTTTTAAATTTTACGAAAAATCTGTTTTTGCTTGAAAAAGCATAATAATGTAGACTTAATTGAATCCCGTTGATATGACAATTCAAATCCGTTTTTTTTTGTAGGATTATTGCATTTTACTGAATAGATTCTGAAAGTGGACTATTGGTTCTTAAATATCTGGAAAATAGAGAGTGACAAAAAAATAATAATGAGGAAAATTGACCTGGTACAAATAACTAACAGTAAGAACCTTTCACCATAAATATGACCCCAAAAAATTATGTACAAATGAAACTTTTTTGTATTCTTGTTATTTGTTTTCAGCCAAAAAAATGGTAGCCATTTAGCATTGAGTGTGAAAAGAGAATCCTATTGTAAGAATTGGTTTATGAACTCCTATTTATCTTCAATAAATTCACGCCCAATTGGACACTCAATGAAAAAAGTTTTTAAATAAAAAAAACATTTCCCGTTTTTGTCCGTTTTGTAAAAGGTATTAATTTTTGAAGCTGTAAAGGTAAGCATTCAATTTTTAGACGCTTGCTTCCGTAATAATTTCCATTTTATTTTTTGATACTTTTTAAACGAAATATGAATATTTAAAACTTCCCATGTAGCTTTATTGTTCTTAAATTGCCTGCTGCTTCAACCTGAAATGGTTCAATCAGTTTTTGTGGCAACCTCTTACCTTTTACATCCACACATTTCCACAATCTTATAAGATTTATATTAAGGTATTGTAATGTAAGTATTGAATATTTTTAGGAAACTATCATGTTATTTTTTTTTGGATTATTATAATTATAAAGATGGATCTCTCAGAAGATTACTTCGCAAATAGTGTCCGAAAAATAAAATGATAAAATATTCCGAAAATTTGGCATATTACCTAAACTTCTGTATTTTGATAAAGTTTTCGATAGTAGAAAAAATATTGTATGCAATTCGTGTGTAAAGGCCTTTTATTCGACTCATGTGATTCACATTCGTCAAAAAAAGGCTTGATATCTCTATCTTATAACTGAAAAAAGTTTTATTTACCAAAAAAATGGTGCATCCACTATTTAACTTAGTCGGTAACTGAGATCACAAGTATGTTGTAGACTTGTATATCACGCCAAAAAGTCTGCAGCTATGGTGTTTATTAGCTGTTATAATATCACTAATTTCCAATCAGCCATTTAATAATTGTAAATAAAACCATTTTTCATTTCCAACTTTAGAACCCTATAGTTCGTAAGCGAATGGCGTAAAGAAAAAATTTTATATGAAATACCATCATTATTTTTAGTCTTTCTATCATTTCCTAAGTTTTTAATACGAACTCTTGGGATACCCCAATTGTAGTTTTTAATTTTTTTCACGTTTTTGTCATAATAGGCATGAGTATAGGTAGAGATTTTTCAATTTTTTTTTTATAACATCTTAACATCCGATATTGTCAAGCGTTATAAAACTATATCGGTTGAATTTTTATTATTATTGTTAGTATTAGGTACTATTGTTACTATTGATCCATTTTCTATATTCTTAAAAAAACACAGAATACAAAAAACTGTTTTCTTGACTTTCTTAGTTATGTGTACTCAGCTACAAAGATATTCACCTAAAAAAAATTGTAATTATTCCAGAAGTTACATACTGAAGACATTTACATAAAAGATATTTCACTCAGAAAATTCAAATAACTATTTAAAACGATTCTTATTTATATTAGTCGAATCTCGAATGAAAATCATAAAATATATTTTAAACGTGACATATACGACTCGGGAAAGTCTCAGGTAACAATAGGGTCATACACCCACGAATTCTACTCACGTGGATATTACCCATTCAATTGCGTAAATGACAGGGTATCGAAATTTACATATATCTTCCTACTTCATTCTTTTCTCTGTTGACTCGGCGTTCAACTAAAAACTTTCAGGTTAATTACACCATTAAACAGTCTTCAGTATACGGTATCGTCTAAAATGGAAAATATATTCGACGTAGTGATAACTAAACGTGATGTAATTTATAGAAAAGTTAATAAAACTTGGATGAAGTTGAATGAACTATTTAATTGCAAATTATTCAACGTAATGGGTAATTTTTGTCAATAAGAGGGTAAATTTGATGCTCAAAGAATAAAGTTTCTTCTTGAATAAGCGATTGGTATTCATTATGTAGGGCTTGGTACTTTCTTTTAAAAATTCCAACTTTACAAATGAATATTCACTTCACAATTTCCTGCAAATAAATTGTCATTTCAGAGAAGCGAATATTTGACAATCAAAGAATAAATACCGTTCGCTGAGAAGAAACAACTACTTCTCTGGCTATATGCTACGAAGGACATTGAATTATACTTCAATGTTAAACGAGGCTGGTATACAGAGTGGCCCAAAAGTTTGGAAACGGTTATAGTTTATTTTAGAGAGGTATAAAGGAATAAAACCTCATTAGGTATGCAAAGGGAACACAGTTAAATAAAATACGGTCTTATCAATTTAAGTTATGAACTCATTAATTCAGAGGCCGGTCCTGTCGTGAACTATAAATTTTGGCGAATGCAACCAACAGAGAAATGCGATGGTTTATTCCCGACTGTTCTGGAAGGTGGTACATTCAAGAAGATTTTAGAGTTGCGAAGGAACGCGGGCTTTTGAGCAAGTCGAATAGTTTTCCAGTGAGTTTTCCAGAATAGTTTTGAGTGAACAAATAGTGAATTAATGAATATAAATAGTACAATATTCAAGTAGGTATTAAATATGAATTAGGACAATAATTATTATGCCGAGTGTAGATAAATCAGTAGACATTAAGTAGTTTACATATGTAAATTAAGCTTATTACTTATATAGTATGTAAGAGTTTCTTCAATAAACCAATAGTAATTAGCCATAGTGAGAGTGTAACTCAATCCCACGGTGAAAACTGTTTAAGAAAATAAGAAAAACTTCACATTATTATATATAATAAAGCAGTAAAGCCATCCCCTGGTTACTTGATCACAGAAAAAGAATTTTTTTAAACAGCCCTACGCTTGAAAAAAGATTAACCGAACGTGTTTAACACAATAAAACTATTACGTACGGCAATAAAAGAAGGTATTAGTCATAGAAAACGGATGGGATTAAAAACGTGTGAATAGTATCCAAAATACGATGGAAAGGCGAGAATAAAATATTTTAAAATCTGTACAAGGAATGTCGATAGTGTTTTTGACTTGATTCCGGATATTACATCCTACGTGCCATAAATACCAGAGTCGGTTCAGGATATGAACAAATAAGCACTAAATTTGTCACTGGTGTAGTGTTACTTTAAATATGGCGTGCAGTTACACGTTTACATCCTTTACTCACTTCCGAGTTGAAATATGTATAAGTTAGATACATGGAAAATCAATTCAATATTTTTGTAGGCTATTGTATCTTCAAAACACATCAACAGTATTCATTATGTCAAATTTCAATAAACCACTGGAGTGGTACGAGGGGTTCGTACACTTTTATTGTACCGTATTTTTGAAACATCCTGTATTAAGAGCTAAAAGTTTTTGTCTGCAATTATTTATTTCTTACATTAAAGGTACTCTTTGTTAAACTCGATAGAACACTCCATTTTCAATAATTTTAACTTTTTATTGCAGTAACTGCAGTAAGACACTTTTTTATGTTGTAATATTTTTAAACAATATGAAATATGTATTTCTTCTGCACCTGTTAACAGCCTGTATCTCACAAACTAAGAAGGTTAGAGAAAAGTGACATTTGGGTATTTAAAATATTTCTTAAAGATCTATCATGTCTATTATTTACGGTGTCTATTCACGGAACACCCTGTATAAATTTGAATAGTAGCCAAAGTGAAATTATCTGCTAAATTATTTTCGTACAATTTATTAGCTTCATACAGCATACATATCATCCTAGAGAGTCTTGAATATGCGAGACCCAAGTGCGTGCCATGGATTAAATATCTCAAAAACAATACATCTAAATTGGTATAATAGGTAAAATTTCAAAAATTATTTAAAATCGAAATATAACATATACTATTTGTGTAAATCCTGCTAATGAATCTAAGTATGATAAGTTTCTGTTTGTATTAAATAAATAAGTAAGTGAAAGTGAGTATTTTTCATTTGATAGATTCGATTTGGTATATTGAGATTCTTGAATAACTTGATGTGCATTACAATATATTTATCCAATAAAATCCTGTTCAAGAATATTTCTAACTGGAAATATATCTGAGCCAAGATACAAGTCTATTATTGGATTTAAGTAAATCGTTTAATCTCTGTAATATTTACGAGTGTTCGTTAGTGATTGAAAAACACTCCGATTAACGCTATTTGACAACTTTGACATACGGTATGTCACTTCCGTTGCCGTACACCACCGGTATCTTACGGACGGTTGCATTAACGATAAGCCATTGGAAAGACAGAAAATTCCACCTCAATTCAATGAGTGATGTCTGTATGTTGTTCCTGGTATCTGTTTTTTGCGAATTGCGATAGCACCATAGGCGTATGCAAGCTTTTTATTAGGGGGAGGGCAAATATCAAATCTGAATCTTTTGAAAAAACAGAGCCGCTCCTTCCGCACAATGCTTTTGCATATTGCCGCTCTTCATTCCTCGCAATTAATTTTGAGAATAAAACTGCTTCCTCGTATCATTCAGAGAACGTTAAAATATGGAAATTATAGAATGTTTTCAATAGATTGATATTTGTAATTGGAGTAGGGCATTGCCTTCCCTGCCCTCCTGTAGGCACGCCTATAATTTGGTGATGAGCCCACTAGCAAGTTTGAATTGATATATTCTCAATGAAGCTACGCCTTAAATAATTCCTGGAACAAAAAATCGAACAAAACTGAGACATTCACTGAAAATTCAATAAAATCTATAAAACCTGTGAGAAAGTGTTAGTGGGCTGGAAAGGAAGCGCTGAAAAAAAATTATTAATTATTAATATCTGCCAAGTATGACCATTTTGCATGCCACCACTTGGGCATCTACGATATTTTGATAGCCAATACTGGGCAACTATTTCCCATCCTTGTCAGCACATACCCATTCAACAATCGGAAAACACTTAAGTGCACTCGCCCCATCGAGATGACTGCTCGAGTCAATCGTATGTAACAAAGTTTGTATACATGTAGCGTACTTAACAGGTAAAATAAAAAGCTTGTCGTCTTGTCAATGTCTGTTGAAGAGAGAACCAACTCATTGAAGAAAGAGAGGACAATGTTTGGGAAAATGAGGATCGAACGACATAGTTTACTTGTATCTTTTGAAAAAATAGCCAACCTGTTAAAGGGGGGGGGAGATAATCAAAATAAGGCATAAGCAATAAGGCTTACCGACAACCTAGGAGTAAGTAGTTTGCCACAGTGTGGTAATAGGTGCTCCCGTGGAGGAAGTCAATAGCAAGCAAGCTGGTACATGTTAGCGTACTTAACAGGGTAAATAGAAAAGATTACCAACGTTTGTTGAAGAAAGAATGAACTTGTGAAAGAAAGGCAGGACAATATTTGAATGAATGGGGAACGACATAAATTACCTATCTCTTTTAGAAAAAATAACCAGCTCGTAAAAAGCACTTGGAGAAATCAGGAACCAATTTCTTTCAAAAATTCAAGTAATTGAGAAACCTCATCCCTTGAAAATGGGAGATTGTCTCCCCATAGCTGGAAGATGACCTCAGCCAGTAGAAAATATAATCAATCGGTGAAAAAATCTACAGCCGACAAAAAATAGTCCCCACCGGCTTACAGGATGTTTTCTACCGGTTGCACTCTGCCATAAGTTTGTCTCTACTAGCAAAGTGCAGTAATGCAAATATACAAACAGGATAAATAAATGCAATCTTTACAACGTCAAATATCAACAAAATATTAACATCTACCTATATTGATTACAATATTTCAACAACAATATTAAACACGAATTACACAGTATTATACCTATTTTAAAATTAACATATTTGTACTCCAATCCTTCACCACTGCTTTACCAAACCCCCCCACACTCAAACTTGAGCATGCAAATATTAAACCCATGCAGTTAAGAAAATAAACATGCAAATAATACGTGACCAGATAATATAAAGATTTGGGGATAAGCCTACTAGCAAGTTTGAATCTATCGTTATATTCTGAATGAATCTTTACATGATAAAGATTCCTGGAACAAAAAATCGAACAAAATTATGACATTCATTGAAAATTCGATGAAATCTATGAAACCTGTGATATAGTGTTAGTGTGCTGAAAAGGAAGCGCTGAAAAAAATTGTTAGCCCATATCTACCTAGTGTGACCATTTTGCATGCCACCACTTTGGCATCTACGATATTTTGATAGCCCAAACTGGGCAACTATTTCCCATCCTTGTTAGCACATACCCATTCGACAAACGGAAAACACTTAAGTGCACTCGCCCCATCGAGATGACTGCTCGTTTTGCAAGCGAGGCTTACCGACAACCTAAGAACGAGCACTTTGCCACAGTGTGGTAATACGTGCTTCCGTGCAGTAAATAGTCAATCGTATGTAACAAAGTTTGTGTACATGTGGCGTAATTAACAGGTGAAATAAAAAGCTTACCAATGTCTGTTGAAGATAGAACCAACTTATTCAAGAAAGGGAGGACAATATTTAAAAAAATGGTGAGCGACATAGCTTACCTATGTCTTTTGAAAAAATAATCATCTTTTAAAGAAGGGAAGGATAATAATCAGAATAATGAAGAAGGACATGGCTTACCCATGTCTTTTGAAAAATTTACATAGCTTACCTATGTGTTTTATAGAATAGCTTATCCGTAAAAGAAATGGAAGAAAATATACCTACTTAAAATGAGAAACGACATTTCTCAACTATGTCTTTTGAAAAAAAAATAGCAAACTTGTGAAAGAAGGGGATGATGATATTTAAAATAATGTGGAAGGACATAGCTTACCTATGTCTTTTGAAAAAATAGCTCGCTAGTAAAAGAAGGGATGGATAATATTTAGAATAATGTGTAAGGAATAATGAGGAAGGACTTTGAACCCATACCCTCCAACAAACGGAAAACACTCAAGCGCACTCGCCCCATCGGAATGACTGCTCGTTTTGTAAGCGAGGCCTACCGACAACCTAGAAGCAAGTACTTTGCCACAGTGTGGTAATAGGTGCTTCTGTCAAGGAAGTCAATAGAGGGCAAGCTAGTACATGTTAGCGTACTTAGCAGGTGAAATAGGAAAGATTACTAATGTTTGTTGAAGAAAGAACGAACTTGTGAAAGAAAGGCAGGACAATTTTCAGGAAAATGGGAAACGTCATAGCATACCTAAGTCTTTTGAAAAATAGTAAGCCCGTAATAGGAATGGGGTACAATTTATTAGAAAAATGGGAAACGACATAGTTCACCTGTCTTTTGAAAAAAAAAATCCAACTCGTGTAAGAGAGGAGCCCTTGGAGAAATTAGGTAAGTACCAATTTTTTTTAAAAGGTTAAGTAACCAAGGAACCTTCCTAAGATGGAAGATTGTCCCCCATAGCTGGAACATGACCCCAGCCAGTAGAAAATATAATCAATCGGTGAAAAAATCTACAGCCGACGAAAAATATTTCACACCGGCTAACAGGATGTTTTCTACCGGATGCAACCAGCTAGAAGTTTGTCTCTATAACTAGCAAAGTGCATTAATGAAAATATACAAACAGGAACAATAGTTATTGATGCAACAAGTGCAAAAAACACGTTTTGCAAGAGTTGCATACAATATTTTTTCTACATTCATGCAAAAACTGGAAAATTAAATATAATATGTAGGGAACCTAACCTAATCAAACTCAAACCGTTCTTCTTCTTTTTCGTATCTTTATGGCCTCCAACTTGTCAGTACTCAATCATAGCTGGTTTTCGCCTTGACCATTTAAATTTTAAATAATTAAAGATTTTTGCAATAATTGTAACTCGTTGAGACTAAGTGGTGAGATATACATATATTATTGTTGTATTATGGCAGGATCAGACACTTGCTCTGGATTTTTATTTTATTCAAATGTTCATGTTTTTCATAAATCATCACAAAACTGACACAAGAATGACAGATGAGTGCAATAAAAATTTTATTGCACTAGTGCAAAAAAAACCACTTTTTCCATTAAATGTGTTTTTCTACATTCATGCAAAAAACAAAACTTTTGTGAACCACATTTAATGGAAAAAGTGGTACTTTATTGCACTAGTGCAATAATAGTTATTTATGCAACAAGTGCAAAAAGTGAGTGTTTTTTGCACGCGACGTGAAATTTTCCAACGAGGTCTTTAGGCCGAGTTGGACAACACGTCGAGTGCAAAAAACACGTTTTGCAAGAGTTGCATACAATATTTTTTCTAAATTCATGCAAAAACTGGAAAATTAGAACATAAATATGTCAAGAAGCTAATCTAACCTAATAAAACTCAACTTGTTCTTCTTTTTTGTATCTTTATGGCCTCCACCTTGTCAGTACTCAATCATAGCTGGTTTTCGCCTTGACCATTTAAATTTCAAATAATTAAAGATTTTTGAAATAATTGTAACTGGTTGAGACTAAGTAGTAAGATATACATATATTATTGTTGTATTGAAGCAGGATCAGGTACTTGCTATGGATTTTTATTTAATTTAAATGTTTATGTTTGTCATTAATCATCACAAAACTGACACAAGAATGACAGATGAGTGCAATAAAATATTTTATTGCACTAGTGCAATAAAGTACCACTTTTTCCATAAAATGTGGTGCACAAAAGTGTTGTTTTTTGCATGAATGTAGAAAAAATATTTTATTGCACTAGTGCAATAAAGTACCACTTTTTCCATAAAATGTGGTGCACAAAAGTGTTGTTTTTTGCATGAATGTAGAAAAAATATTTTATTGCACTCATCTGTCATTCTTGTGTCAGTTTTGTGATGATTAATGACAAACATAAACATTTAAATTAAATAAAAATCCATAGCAAGTATCTGATCCTGCTTTAATACAACAATAATATATGTATATCTTACTACTTACAAAAACGAGTTACAATTATTGCAAAAATAGTTAATTATTTAAAATTTAAATGGTCAAGGCGAAAACCAGCTATGATTGAGTGCTGACAAGGTGGAGGCCATAAAGATACAAAAAAAGAAGAACGGGTTGACTTTGATTAGATAGGATAGGCTCTTAACATATTTATATTCTAATTTTCCAGTTTTTGCATAAATTTAGAAAAAATATTGTATGCAACTCTTGCGTGTTTTTTGCACTTGACGTGTTGTCCAACTCGGCCTAAAGACCCCGTTGGACAATTTCACGTCGCGTGCAAAAAACACTCACTTTTTGCACTTGTTGCATAAATAACTATTATCAAAAGTGTTGTTTTTTGCATGAATGTAGAAAAATAAATTAAATCTTTACAATGTCAAATATCAACAAAATATTAACATCTACCTATATTGATTAAAATATTTTAATAAAAATAATAAACATGAATTACACAGCATATACCCATTTAAAAATTAACATATTAGTACTCCAATCCATCACCACTACTTTACGAGCCCCTACCACACTCAAGCTTAAGCATGCAAATATTAAATCCATCCAGTTAAGAAAATAAACATGCAAATAATATAGAGCATAGGCGTACACATACTTTTTTACTGGGAGGGCAAATATCAACTCTGAATCTTTTGATGAAAAAAAAAACAGATCCGCGCACTCCGCACAATGCTTTTGCATAATGCCGCCCTTCAATTTCTCGCAATTCATTTTAAGAATCAAAAACTGCTTCTTCGTATCATTGAAAGAACGTTAAAATATGAAAATTATAAAATGTTTTCATATATTTTGAGGAATTGGGGTGGACCGTTAGGGTGGGCTATTGCCCTCCTGTCCCCTCTGTAGGCACACCTATGGATAGCACAGATTATTAATAATTATCAATATCAACTATTAATAGTAGTGTCTTAGACAATTTGAAAATAAGTAAGATTCAGTTCTCTTAGGAAGACAATCAGATTTTACTAACTGAAGTTTTGGCAATGTATGTGTGCGCTCTTTAAATTCGATGAATGCAGATGTGGTGTGACCTAACAGGTAGATTTTCTGTACTTATGAGTCTAGTATAGTTATAGTATGTACAAAAAGTACGAGGAGTAATAAACCCTAATTAAGTATGCAAAACCTTTACAGGGAGCACCATGAACTTTTTGATAAATCTCTTACTTTAAATTACATTTCTTCCGTAAATCTAAAAACCAGGTAGATCGACCATGTATTTGTTTCAGTTGTAGCAAAGTTTAGGGTTTCTTCATTGTTAAAGGATTAGCAGATAAGCAATAACGCAATGCAGTGATGTGTATTTTGGGAAAAAAATACGTTTTAAATTATAATATAATAAAAAATGAAAAGAAATAATTATTGGAATACATTTATTACTTACATTTTATTCTATATCCGACTCGGAAGAGGAAGAATCGTTGTTAACATTAGTAATAATAGGGTCGATTTTCCTATTTATTTCCATATTTTAAGTTCTTTCTGTTCAAAGTTTAAATAAAATAACCATATAAATATAAATTACTGTATTTCTTTCATTAATAAATGTGGTTGCAAAAAAAATATTGTGTACAGTTTGTACGCAAATCACTTTTCCCACTCGCTAGATTTGCCTTACTGCTCGTGCCACAAACGTGCCACAAATTACTGTATTTCTTTCATTAATAAATGTGGTTGCAAAAAAAATATTGTGTACAGTTTGTACGCAAATCACTTTTCCCACTCGCTAGATTTGCCTTACTGCTCGTGCCACAAACTTCTGCGCTCGTGGGAAAAGCGACGCTCTGCGCACTAGATGTACAAACTACTATTTCTCCGATTGGCAGTAAATATTAATTTTGCTGACTGATATCCATCAGCAAAGTATTACTTTTCGTGCCTGGGCAGCAAAGTGGTTACTTTCCTGCCTGTGATTATACATTTCCATAGCAACCAACCAAAATAAAGAGATCGTAGGAATTGTAATAATTTGCAAATACAATATCCTCCTATATCATTATGAACAATCGGAGAAAAAATTATATGTTCAACTTGGCAGCAAAGTAGATTGACTACTTTGCTGCCCAGTTAAACAAATAACTATTGTGCATTATCTTGTTTATCACGATGCCGTTAAATAATATTTTAAATCAGAAAGGAAGCCATGTTTAATTGAAAAAGGTTATGTTGTGGTTAGGTTAGGTTTGTGCTTGTTATTTTAAAGTTTCCAAATATTATTTATAATAATTAAATTCATTTCAAGAATATTTTTGGAATAGGTTTTTTTAAGCTAGAGGTAATATCGGAGAGGTTATTTTTGGTAGGTTATATTATGGGTTGAATTATTTGGGGCAGGCTATTTTTGGCAGGATATTTTTTGACAGGATATTTAGTCCTAAGCCTCAGTTATCATGTTATTAAACAGTTATCGAATATTTTTGAAAATATAATATACAGGGTGAATCACGACTAACGGGACGGAGGTTTATGGCGAAACGATAAAAATTTGGAATGTTTGTCACCTTAGTAATTTGTACATCCATATAGGCTACATTTTAAAATTATTTTGAAATATACAGGATGTCCCAATAAAGTGTGGCGTATCAAAGTTATATTTTTTCTTATGGAAGAATTAGTGTTTTTCTTCACAATAGCTTTGTCAAGATAATTAGTATAAAATTTAGAGAGAATTGCAGATGTTTTAAAATCAATTTACCATACAATTTAAGAAAATTGTAAATTGCGCGAAAAGTATAGTACCTGGGTATAGGACACCCTTATATCATTCGAAAGAGGACATTTTTTTGAATATGATGAATTATTGAAATACAGGGTGTTCCATTCGAAATAAGCCCGTTATAACACATTTTATGATCTAATAACTCAACTGAAAATTCTGAACACCCTGTAAAGAGATGTTTAGTACTCAATCGTGGAATACATTCAACGAATGTCCGACTATTGAGCTGTGAGAGAAACTTCGCTAGAATTTATAATATCAATGAGATAAATTTTTTTCGAAATGTTCACATTTTAAAAAAAGTCAGCATAACTCGGAACCCTCTGTATTTAGGTATAGGGAACCATCATGAAACAGTACTTTATTTTTTGGGTGTAATCAGAAAATGCAATCAAATATAGGGTGTTCCATAAGAAAAAATATAACTTTGATACGCCACACTTCATTGGAACATCCTGTATATTTCAAAATAATTTTAAAATGTAGCCTATATGGATGTACAAACTACCAAGGTGACAAACATTTCAAATTTTCTACCGTTTCGCCATAAACCTCCGTCCCGTTAGTCGAGATTCGCCCTGTATAATCACCTTTTCGATATATTTTATCTTTTGTTATTAAAAACCGATACCAAATTAATATGCATGCTCAATACTGTAATATAAACATGATTAAATTCAATGTTTAGTTGTAATGTGAATAAAGTCGAATTAAAATGTTTACACTGAAAGTGTTAATTTTCATTTATATTTTAGTGAGGTCGGGTAAGAATATTAATTTTGATATTTTACTATTCAATTATCTTAAATTTGAATAAATAATAAATGGAAAGCTCTTATTTATAATAAAAAATGTCCTTCGTGGCATATTGCCAGGGAAGTACTTATCGGCTCTTAGTAAACGGTCTGCTCTTTGAAAAGTAAATCAAATTTGTAAGGCGTTATAAAAGTATTGAACTATTATTATCTCTGACATATTATATTGATCCCCAATTCTTCCCGAGATTCTTTCTAGCCGTAACACTAATCTCCACGTTTTGCTGTTTCACAAGTTTAGTATTATCTCAATGAAGTTACGCTCAGACCCAAATCTGTCTTAGCAAACTTTTTGGATAAAAAAACTTTTTCCCTTTTTGATAAAACAGTTATATTGGCGAGTTTCTGTAGATGTTAATAATGAAATAAGAACGAACGCTATAATTTTATGGTATAAAATGTGACAGATAACACATACCGGTATATTAATAATTATTTATTGCATAGGATGATATGATAATTGTACGCAGAAGAAAATAATGCTCATTTTAAAGAAATTTATCATTTTTGGCACAAAAATATCAACTGTGATAATACAACCAATTAATAATTCTAACAACCCACCTATGTCTGAATTACCACGTGGCCGTAGAAAAAAAACTGTACATTGCCCATGCGAAAGTTATTTGTGATACGTCATAATGACATAATATGATCTTGAAATAATATAAAAGATTTTGTCCACGACCACCTAATAATAAGCCAATATTTTCCCTCCTAACAAAGGGTATATGGTACCCATATATCAACTGTCGTGAATTATGGTTCATAATTCACGACTACAGATGGGGGTACAATATGAAATAAACTATTAAATCTGTGTATGTTGTTAAGGAAATTTGTTTCTGACATATATCGTATCGATAAAATATTGTAATTTTTAGTATTGATACTTTTCATAACGATATTTTCTAATATTAAGTATTTTAAAACAATATATATTCATAACGGTACGTTGTATTGATACTTTATACAGTATCGCCCATCTCTATATATGTCAAATTATTTGATGTAGCTGCCACAACATTTTGAGGTTAGTAATATGCCAAATCGTTACTGACTTTTATTTAATAAAGAAATCGTGGACAAAGTATAGTATTTTACTCGCAATTTATGGCCATAATTCACTCAGATGACTTGCGCCCCTCGCCTGCGGCTCGTGACGCAAACGTCACCTATCGTGAATTATGGCTATCATAAATTGCTCGTTTAATAATATACTATTTTTACGCTTCCTCCATCTTATATCTAGATTGCTACTTCCTGCAAATATTCTGCAAATTCTACATAGACATTTAAGATTTGTAATTATTGGTGAAACGATCGTTTATGTCACCTACTCACTGTCGTCTATAAATATCATTAACCCTTATAATAGATATCCCACGCAAGCTAACGAAGGTCAAACCAAATACAAAATTCTGGGTTAGGTGCCTATAATATGCTCTTCTTCATTCACTATTGTTAGTTTTTACAATACTGCATCTAATAGTAATGCATGTTATAATGATTATTAACATCCACACTGTATGTTTGTGAATCATATTAATATTTAAAATAAAAATAGCCTGTTCCATATTTTCTTTTACTACTACGTGTCTCAAATTGGAGTGTTTTCCAGGGTTTCTCGTAAACTATAAGAGATAGAAGAAAAGCAGTTCAGATGTTATGACTTCTTTTTTTGTTAAAGTAACCTAATTAAATCTTTAGTAACTCCCTGCAGTTTGAAAATGCAGGGTGATTATTGAAAACTGTCGAAAACTACAAGGTACTATAACTTCTCAATTAAGAAAAATATTAAAAAACGTTATAGAAACTTTTGATAGATATAATATTAAAGAGTTCAGTGGCGCACAGAATTTTTTTGTTAAGGGGCTCACTGAGGAAATACAACACAAACTTATGTTGTTTTGAAAATGGGACACTCTTTTTATTTTGACGTTCTTCGTTTCCTCTTTCAATTTACCTGATATGCCATATTATATATCCATTTTCAATGGTTGGAGCTATGGTGCTAATAAACTATTTATGGATGTTATCAGGTGGAACACTCATAAAAAATTCAACATTCGGTAACGAAATTAAACATTTTATTATAAGGATACTGATGTGTGACAATTTTATACTATACACTTTTATATTAAATATAATAGTTATTTTTCATCTAGTGCGCGAATTGCTACTTTGGTGATCGAGAACTGATTCTTTAAAAAAAACAGTCGAGATCACCAAAGTATTTCGCGCATGAGATGTAAACACATTTTTTCTACAAACGTCAAAAATATTGTTCTAAAATAAGTAACATTCTTAGCTGAAAAATAGTATTAGACTGGCTTAAACTGTTTTTCCAAATCAATCACTATAAGTATGGAAATAAAATGGTAATTATTGTTATACATTAATAAATAAATAATTTCTTGGATTTTTGTTTGATTGGGGAGCATATAGGTTGAAATATAAAAATCCCATATAGTTTACATGCAGTGTGCGAAGTAAGTATTTCGCACACTACTTCGAATCGCGCACGGTGTCATGGTAACGAAGGAGAATGCTGCTTCGCGTATTGTTGTCAATGCGCGAACCTTGCCATTTTTTGACGTTTGTAGAAAAATATCAGTTTGGCAATAGAAACCGAGAACCGATTTTAATGATCTAAAACCTCAATTATCTTAAGACACGGACACGATAACAATGGTGACTTTTGATACAATATTCAAAACGACAAAACAAAGGATTATACTAATTTTCAGCTCATTATCTTTCATTACGGGGTGAAACACCTAATATGACTGGGCTATTACCTCTAATAGAAATCCCCAGCAGGATAACGAAGGTCAAACCAAATACATAATTCTGGGTTAGGTGCCTACCCATCTATCTTCATTCACTATTGTCAGTTTTTACATTACTGCATCTAATAGTAATGCATGTTATAATGATTATTAACATTCACACTGTATGTTTGTGATTCATATTTATTAAAAATAAAAATAGCCTGTTCTATATTTTTTTATACTAATACATGTAAGTATATTTATCTTATTTTGTATGTATTGTGAGTAAAAGTTGTGCAATTCATGTAATTATGTTACTAATAAATGATAACCTAACCTAGTCTGAAATTGTTTTTGCTTCTCTGATAAATTCTACGTATCGTATCGTATATAAGTTTATCATAAAGGTACGTTTACATCTGACACTTCTGTCAAGATATAAGTGTCAAATGTCCAACATAAAATAGCAATTACTGTTTACATTAATGATATAAATTACTAGACATTTTAAGCTTATATATACATACTTTTTTTCGAAACTAATCACAATAGGTAAAAGTAAACACTTCCATCCGGCAACATTAATGTCCTTTACAGAGAGATAAAAGTGCTTAGCTTTACCTATTGTGCATGATTTCGAAAAAATTCAACGGTAACGAGACGAAAATATCATTTGTATAAATTAATCTGCGCTTCTGGCAACAGCTCATTTCTTTAGTGCCGCTTGGTAACTGCACCGGATCCGAGTTGAAGCAGCTTTTGCATGGCAATGGGAAAATGCGAATGGAACCGGGGTAGGCCGTGCACTTGGATAGTGCTCCCCACAGTCGAATTAGTCATTAGTTTGTGGAAACGAATGCCAAATAATTACAAACGTTTGCAATCATTTGCTAATGATCGCAACTGTTTGTTTGTAATTGTTTCTTTGGTGGAAACCCACCTTAAGCCTATCCAAAGATACAAAAACATACAAAGTTTCATTTAAAATGCCTAAGCTATTGATCTCCAAAAAAACAAAAAACTGGATTCTAGGGAAAAAATAACAAATCGGCAACAGCGCGAATGTTAATGATAACCCAGTATATTTTCTACTACCGATTGTCAGAAAATTGTTTTAATGTTAATACATTAGACGTAGGCCCTTTCTCAATCTTGTTGTCATTTGGCAATATAGCTACTCGAGACCAATTCATTAAAAAATTAGATTATACCTAGGGATGTTATCCCTAATTTGACGAAATTGCCATTTGATATTTTCTCTACAAATTGTTTAAATAAATAACACATCAAAATAAGATTCGTTCACAACTTTCAATTTTCTCAAATTCCCCAAAAGAATAAATTTATTCACTTAAAAAAGGTTTATCAAAAACAAAAATGAGGTTGCTGAGATAACAACAAGGTAAATAACAAAATATCTTTAAAATTAACAGGTTATATATTGCTTAGCATTGTGTGCAGAATACCATTCTTTGGAATTTTTCTAATATCAATATATTAAAAGGAAGCTTTTCTTTTAATCCCTCCTTCTCCCTTATCTGGGCACTTCCTTAAATACAATGTAGTCAGTAACTACAATGATAGTGTACTATAACTATAGTCAGATGCAGTCTTATCATGCGGGTCATACGATCCAACAAAGACATACTCACAGTTTTTTCTTTCTTTTGCGTTTATTTACAATTTCCAGATAAAATCCGTAAGATGATTAAGACAGAATTATGCAATTTTGACGGGAAAATTAAGGATGTGCATTTAATTTTCAGTGATTCTAAAAAGTCTTTCACCAGTTAAGTTTCTATTTAAATATGTCAGTATAGTGACTTTGACAATTCAACGTGACAATATGAAAAGAAAACGTGGAAATTCGTCAACCAGTGTTATAATCTCCCATTTTGGTAACCTCTTGTTTTTCTGATTTGATACATATGGTTAGTAATCCTTGAACCCGCACGATAAGGGTGCTTTTGACTATAGCGCCATCTACTCAAAACTCTTGAACTACTTTCTTCTCGTTATTTTATCTTAGAGGGTTCAGAATATTTTGTAGAAAGGAACCGTTCCTATTTTCCACAATATATTGCTATTTGCGAACAGAATTGTACTATTGTCTAATATTTGAGTTTTAGAAAACAAACTATCTTTTAACGATTTTAGTAGCAATGTATTTACTGAATTATTAAGAAACATTTTTGTCTTACTTTACCAAAAAAAATGTAACTAAATACTTTTAATCTTTTAAGGAGTTCGATGTGGTATTGACGATGCAATAAAACAGGAAATCTTCAACATCCACAAAGGTATTGCAGTGGAAGTAAAAGAAATCACGCATACCCAAGTAACACCTGATGAAATTACTTGTACATATTTCGATAAAAGTCATATACAGAATGGAACTGTACTTACATCATCAAACTTGGATATAATCAAATCAACGAGCGATCGAATCATTTTTATCCTCCATGGCTGGATCAGTTCCGGAAATGCTGAATGGGTTGTGAAGCTCAAAAATGCCTTTTTAACTACTTATCCAGATTGCTCTGTGATAATAGTGGACTGGGAGAAGCCGGCTGGTCAAATATATACAGTTTCTTCTATAAACACTTATGATGTGGGTAAGTTTACCTGTCAACTGCAAATTTATTGTGGGAAAACGGAATAAATCAGTTGACAAGGAACATTCCAAAACCTCTTATATCAGATATTCCCAAACTAACAATTAATTCTATTATTGTTACGAGTACAAGAAAAGTCCCCGTAGTGATTCAAAAGATTTAATAGATATTTATAGTAATTTTTCAACACCCCTCGTAAACAAACTATTTTGCAAGAGCTTCAGTCGAAATACCACACAAGATGGAATAGTATTTTAAAAACGGGATGTCAGTTTTTACAATTATTGATTGGATTTAAAAATTCACTTTGGAGGTGAAATAGATATAGGTAATTCAGATTAAATCGTATTGAATTCATTGCATTAACTTTAAAATTATTTAAAAAATGAATTGTTTTCTTGTATTTTTGTCTTACCTTGGTTTAAGCCTATAACTTCACTCATTTAAGTAAGTTGATTTTGATTGATTTCAATTTTTGAGCTTTTGTATTGCATTTCAATTTACTGAGGAATCTACAAGACCCTTTGTTGGAGTATCATGTACTATGTACCTACTTATAATAAAACAGTTTACGTTTAGTATAAGTATGAGACATATGAGACAATTTCGGTATAGAGCATGTCCACCAACTGAAAAATTAGCTCTAAACTCTAAATACAGTCGCCATGAGGATAAACAGTTATTTGGATATATTTTAGATTTATAATTTGGTTATTTTGTACCGATTTAATGATGCTTTTTAGTTTTTATAATAAAACGCTCTAAAAGTACCTTAACCAATTACTTAAAACTAAGTTTCTATCTGTGTAATATGGTTTTTATGCATATTATGAATATATTCAGCATTGTAGTAAAATATTTATTAAGTCAATGCAATGCATAAAAACCATATTACACAGATAGAAACTTAGTTTTAAGTAATTGGTTAAGGTATTTTAAAAAGCATCATTAAATCGGTACAAAATAACCAAATTATAAATCTAAAATATATCCAAATAACTGTTTATCCTCATCGTAATACATTTACTTTCATATGGTGTTTCTTCAATAATATATACTTTCTCAATATTAGTGATTTATGCTGCCATCTAGAGACTGGTAGCTTAAGCACAATATTTTTGAAATAAAGCGCTTATCAGAAAACTTTTTTTGAAGTAATATATTTACAAAATTTTTGCCCAGCGTGGAATTTAAACTCGTCATGTACTTAGAAATTGAAAATATTTCTTTCTATTGCTGCAAAGTTCAAGCCCATCGAAAATTGTTTAATATAAAAATAAGAGACAACATTTCAAGTAGGGGAAGGTCGGGCAAGGTGGAATAACTAACGTTTGAACATGTTCTGTGGACATGAGACTGTACTCACATTCACATAATTGTTAAAGTAGGCACAATTGATAGCTATATTATACAGGTTTACATTGTATTGAGTAAAAACCACGAATCTAATGACACCCAAATAAAAAAACAAAAAACCTTAAGAGTAGCCATGCTACGGGAAAAGTGAAATTTTCATGAGGGCAAAGTGAAATATAACAGACTGTAGCTGCTTCCATGATTGGTGGGTGGTTTCTCTTTTATAGCTATGTACCATCTTTCACCTGTAAACAAGCAACAGAACATCAAATAATACTGTAGCATGCGGGAGCAAAATGCAAGCGAGCAAAGTGAAATATTTCAGTTTGCCAGCACCACCTCTATTTTACTTTGAACGCCATGGTGACGCCGGTAACAGAACCAACCTACCATTTCCTCAAATGAAAAAATATGTTGTGTGAACAAATTAAAATACTTCCAAACATAGTTTTTAGCCAGCAAATAAATACGATAATAAACACTTACAATATTTCAATATTTATTGATGAACACGATAAGTTGATTTAGCCTCTAGCCTCTAGAGTATACAAGTTATAAGAGCCATACTGAATTCAGAGGTGCCAACAAGATGAAGCTAAGTTACCATACCAGTTAAATTTGCGCCTGCCAATTTTGAAAATATTTACGCCAAAATTCCACTTTTCCCGACCTTCCTATTGCTTCAAAAACAGTTTGGGCTTAAACATTAATTGATCTAAATAACATGCCACATCCAAATTAATCGTTGACAAATTCCTGAAGGACGTCAAATTTATTTTTTTACGGACATGACAACATGTAATCGGCCTTACGTTATCAGTGAGATTTTTTTAATGCAAACAGGTTCATAAGACTCCCTATTAAAGTTACCCAAATGTACTTTTCAGCAATGTCATTATTTTAATACTTATTTTTAAAGGGTCGACGAAAACTGTTTGTTTTTCCGTTAAATCATTTGTTTTCAATTATGTCATAAACGCAACCAAAATATACTAACTCCTCTTCATATTCCAATGTATATTTTTATCCCAAATTGTTTGATAGATGATTAGAAATATTTGTTGCTAATACTATTAGCTGTAACATCACAAGCAACAATCCTTCCCTCGACTTTTGTGTTTTATTATGTTAATATTATATTATGTAAAACTATTAATAAAAATAAAATTTCAGGTAATTATATTGGAGACATGATTAATGATCTCATTGACAAGTACAAAATCTATATAAACAAATTCCTCCTAGTGGGACACTCTTTAGGAGGCCAAGCTTGTGGATTTGCAGGAAAAAAATTGAAATCAGCTGGTAAATTACTACCAAGAATAATGGCGCTTGATCCTGCTGGTCCTCTGTATTCAACTAGACCAAAGTAAGTAAATTAAACAATAAGTCCTGCGTAAACAGTCAAAAATATATGAAAAACAGTTGGGAGCCACAATAGTAGATAGTGCACAAGGGCTAAGCTCGCTCGTGCAGTTAATAGTCTCTGGCTCCTAAAGAGTTTTCTGCATGTGTACGACACAACTTTTTTCCGACTACCATATAAGCAAATTTCCATCCTAACAAGCTGATTTTTTTCTGTTGCCTTTTCGCACAAAGGCCAGTATATAGACAATTGGTGCAGTGATAAGTCCTGCTTGACTGAAAAAATTGCGAAAATAAACTTTGACATGTGTTATAGCCAGAAAGTCTTTTTTCCTCTGATATATTATAACGTCGGTGTATTTCTGCGACTGAGGCTAATCACCGTAGCCGAGTACAGAAGTTTTGCCGAATACACTGGTCCTCCAACTAGTGAAAATGATCTTCATTGAACCCAAGTACTTGGGATCTCGGTTTTACGTCTCCTCCGAACGTTTACATAATCTACCTCATGGCTATTGGAATATTGCCTGCAAGCTGTGCTACTCATCGGACTAGTGGTCTAAAGTGTTTTGTCTCAAGCTGTGAGGGCTCTACGACGGTGTTCCCCCAGTGGTCACCTATCCAAGTACTAACAGAGACGTTCTACTACAGTGTTGAGTTACCAATGAAACTAAAATTAAGCGAACAATCGATCACAATCTTTCCTCATCACGGAGAGGCTGATTTAACTTTGTAACTGACATTTTGGCTGCAAGTAGTGAAAGTAAACTAGCTTTCCTTTCCCAGATAATCCAGGATACGGTTCATGGTGTTTATAAAGCGAATTAACATTTAAAAATTTTTCTACAATTCTTGACTACTGGTAGATAGATAGATAAATTTTATGAGGTGGCTCTTAGCCTATTCCACTGCGACCTTTTCAGATCTATTGTGGCCCTCTAAACTCTAGCCCGACTCTTTTTAAAAATTAGCGTGGGGACTGAACCTTTCATATAGTTTTCTGCCAATGGCTTTTCTTGGCTTAATGCAAAATACCGTACATTTGTCAAGCGTTTGTTGATCCCCTCAGCTTCAATGCCTATTGAGCTTACAATGCCCCATTAACAGACCCACTTCAGCTTTGACAGTTTCAGTCTACTTTTTCGTTGCCCTCAGCTCTGCTTGGCTGTCTGTGGAAATTGAACGATAGGTTCTCTTCTGCCTTTTAATTTCTTCCACACAGTGGTTTTTTGGCTACTGTTTGTATAATAACTTATTTTTTCCAGAGATAAGCAGCTAAATTCTGAAGATGCAGAAGTCGTAGAAGCTCTTCATAGTGATACTGTAGGTTTTGGTATTAAAAGTTCTTGCGGAACAATAGACTTCTTTGCAAATGGAGGCCAATTTCAGCCTGGATGTGCCAGAATTGATCTATTCGATGTTTTAAATGTCGATCCAGGTACCTACTGTGATTTAAAATAAAAATATGTATCAATAAAATCCCTTATTTATTTTTAGTAATGTGTAATCATAGAAGATCCTATGATTATTTTATCGAAGCTATTTTAAATCCAAAAGATTTTTTGGCGAAAAATTGTTCAGAGTACAGTATTCTTAAGAAAAAGTGTGATGAAAATACCAAAGTGGCATTGGGCAATCTCACGACTACAGCCAGAGGGAATTTTTATTTCGACACTAATAAAGAGCCTCCATACGCAAAACGAGAGAATTCCAATGGTGGTCTTCTAGGTTTAGCATCTAAAATTTTTAAGCAATAAACACGTTATTACTTTTAAATAAAGACGCTTTAATTATGAATGTACCAATTTTTGTTTTTCTTTAGTATTAATATCGCCAGTTTCATATATTTTTCTTATCGGGATACTTGCGTGAAGATTTATACGTTGACTAACGATATATTAAACCTCAGCAAGGAGAAGATAAGGAAGCTGACAGGATCACTCAACGGTCACTGAACCCTAAGGAAGCACATGCATCTATAAGGAGGAACCTGCTTATCGGTTGTTCATGGAAGACGAGTAAACAGTATCCCAAATTATCTTCTATTGTGGAGCATTTTCTCATTGGAGATATAAACTCCTAAGATTTGAGCTTCCTATGGAGATTTATCCAAGTTACTACTACTACTAAGTTTGCAGGCGAGCCTTGTCCTATGGACAAACTCAAGCCAAGGTTCCGGCACTGAGGCCACTGGCGGGCACATTGTGCCATTCCTGCTACCTAGACATCCATGAAGCCGAGCCCTTCTATAAAGGCCACAACCTTTTTCAATGGATGCCTGCTTGTGTCTCCAGGGGCCATAACAGGAACTCCGAAGATTCGCCTGCGTAGTACAGCCCAGTGTGGAGACTCTAGGAGAACATGGCCTGACGTTTCGCCAGTCATGCCGCAACCCCTACATAGGGAACTTTCCTCTACTCCTAAGTTGTGGAGTTGTTTCATCATACAGCAGTGCCCTGTTAGGAGTCCTGCTATCTTCCTTAGCCTACTCCTTGGTAGTTCAGTAGCTGCCCTAGCGTGTCCATGAGTCCATCCCTTCAGTAGAAGTTTGGATTGTCTAGGACCCTGCAGAGCATTCCATTGAGCGAGGTGCTGATTCCTCAGCCACTTCTTCGCCTCCTTGCGTATTTTTTGTTTTGTCAGGCCCAGGGTCGGGCCCGGGCCGCAGAAAGGAGCTGCCGCCCCTTCCGCAGCCAGAGCATCCACCATCTCGTTGCCTTCAAAACCAGAGTGGGCTGGAATCCATTCTAGCCACACCACGTTCCGCCTTGCAAGATTAGCAAGTCGTTCTCGACATTCATTAGCAAGTCCTGAATTGCTGGTATGCCCACTCAGGGCTTTAATTGCTGCCTGACTGTCGGAGTATATGGTTATGCGTAGAGTTAGTAAAATAACTGTTGAGTTTGTTAGGGGCCACTGGCCTTTTCACATAAATGGTACTAGACTTTTGGTTCTGGTCGACTTCGCGACCCTCGGAATTTTATGATAATTTTGGATTTGTTTGAAAGATTACCCAAAAATTTCGTTGGATCATCCAATAATTACATCAAAAATCTGATTCACACAAAAAACCGGAAAAAAATACTTAAATTTTGCAAACTTTAAGAAATATTCGTAAGCATAAATATTTTCGTTTGACTCTTGAGCTATAAAATTACACGCTAAAATCTTATTTCTTGATATCCTAGGTTCACAAATGAGGATCAGGTGACACTTGCTAACGGCATTTTCAAATGGTCTTTAATTTTTTTCAGCTGAATTAATAGTGCATTGTTAGAGATTACATGAATATATATAACCTACCTACAAAAAAGTATACCAACTCATTTTTCAAAAATTATCCCATTTCAACATACATATACAAAACTTTTACTAAAAACTACTAATTATTATAAATATTAATATTAAAACACAATTTTTTGCATTCTGTAAGTTACTTTAAATTGCCGGTCCAGTGGAGTTATTTGGTGTTAGGGTTATATAAAAATATCTTCATCATTATATATTTCCAAAAAATGAAAAATGCAACAAAAAGCTTGAAAAGATTTTTTTTATGGACTATTTCGTGAATATTTAAATTACTTGTAGTCACAATAGTTATAACTTCCGAAGTAAAAAACTATCTGATAAGGTCAAAATTTGCATAATTTTACTTTCCCGCACGCATTTTACTTTCCCACACTCATTTATTACTTTCAAAGCTAAAATGCATGCGGGAAAGTGTGTTAAAACGCACGGTCGTAGAAAAATTATATTTTCAACACATATATTTTAGATCATGAAGATAGTGAAAAATTAATCTAAAATCCTGGTGCAATTTCCAAGCCGTAACGAGTTACGGAAATGAAAACTGGCAGCATAGCCGATTCACCTCTCTTTCTAAAATTTGTGACCATCCGATATCGACATAATTGTCAAAAATTGTCAAATAGGAAAAAATTGCGGATTTTAGTAATTTCAATTGCGATTTTCTCTTTCAAAACTGAATGATCCAAGAATTTTTTTTATTAAAACGTTCCATGCCAATAGGGCTTTCTATTAAAAAAAATCATTGAAAAATTCCGAGGGTCGCAAACCTTACCGGACCCAGACTTTTTTTGGCAATAGATTTTCATTTGTTTTATTTGCTTTTTCGATCATTTCGTTAGGAATTCCAAAATTTTCGTTCATTTGACTTCTAACTTTGACACATAAAAGCTATTTTATGACATTTACTTTTGTCAATATTCACCTAGTAATTATAGTGCCTACTTACTATCATAAAATGGAAATGTTATTCATTCAAACCCGATTTTTGTAAATACTGCATTGATATTGGATTGCAATAACGAACTAGCATGACATCACGATACACAGTGTATCGTGGCATGACATAAAAGTTTGTATGTACCAAGGGTATAAAAAGATGTTTATGCCCTGAGGACGATGTCTTACGAACCCGAGGGTCTTTTGCCCGAGGATTTGTAACGTTTGTAAGTCGCGCGAGGGTATACATAAATAACTATTTCTTTTCGGGCTACCTCAAATGCAACTAGCGCTTCTGGTATATGTTTTTGAAACCTTATTCAAGGTCATCGACTAATTCCTAACGTTGATGTTATTCATTCATTTTCCTTTAAAGTAAAAAATGAAACATTAATGATAATGGGAAACTTATAAATTATAAATGTTATAAAGTTAAAATTAAAATGCAGTTGTCGTATTATTTGTAGATTCATTATTTAGCTTCCGATGGTATTTAAGGTCATTTTAAATATAAATAAGAGAACTTGGCCCATAAATATAATTGTTATTTTTTTTTGCTGGCGTTATAAGATAATTCCGATATTGTACAGGAAATAATACTTTGATAGGAAACGTTGTTTTTTTATTGTCTTTCAGTTGCAACTAATTATAACTAGCAATATGTTCAAAAAATATTTTATACTGTATATTTGTGTATTTGTTCAGGCTGATATTTACAACGATACGGAAATAGGTGAGGATGATTATTTTTTAATAGTAAAAAATATTATCCAATTTTATTATTGCTTTTTTCTTTCTCAAATTTGCAATCCATTATTATAATTGTTCTAACAACATATAGGGTCCATTAATTAAAGCATTATATTATATTGTATATATAGTCCAATTGATCCATTGTCCTGAAGGAAGAACCTTTTTTTTTCTTGTCAAATGGTCAATTCTGGTCAGATAGCCGACTGTTTCACACAGCTCTTTCAATAAATTGACAGCGACATTTGTCAATATTATGTTTATTTATATGAAAACCCAAAACAGACAAGCCTATAGAAGTGACAGTTTATAGTATTGGAATATTAAACATAAAAAAATTAAAATTTGCTCAAGGTATTGAAACTATAAAATATAGTAGTTATCTACTGCGGAAAAGTCACTTTACGCACGTGCTAGGTACACTATTTTTTCTACTAGCATTCGGAAAAAACCCAAAAGTTAAGATAAAGGAACATTTATTATTAAATACATATCAATAACTAAATTATTATTATTTGACATCCATTTGATATGGTTTTTACCAGGGAAATGAAAAATTATTGAAAAAAATGTTTCTTTTTATAAAAAAATTATAGCAGAATTCTAATGAATATCTTAATTTCTGTCATTTGGTAAACTACAACCATACAAATACATATTTTAAATATTCAAATGTCAGTATACTCCCAAAAACTCTACAAATTTACTTTTCGCACTAGTGCGGAAAAGTGACTCTTTCTGCACGCTTTTTAGTGCGAAAAAGTGGATCTTTCCGCATGCTAGTAGAAAAAAATATCGTCAATACATTTTTTGGCGTGAATTTATTGAACCCAACCTAACCTTAACCTTCCATAGCCAGGCTTCTCCCTAATCAAACTTTCCATACCCCAATGGGACAGGAGAGGAAATTATCCCAATGTCCAGTAAGCTATAATCAAGTGGTCGCCAGATATTTTGTTCGTTTCTGCATTGTCAGATTTTTTAAGAAGCTAGACTTTTCTAGCCGAGTGGTTAAGGAAATATATCTTTCCCAGGCTTCGGCCTCACCTAGGTCGGTAAAGAGCAGACTGGTTGAGGTTTGTATGCTCAGGAGTCTTCAGCAAAAATACCTCTGGATTGAAGCATCAGTGTGTACATTCTACTGCATACCCTTGAAAGGGGTGACTGAAAAAGTGCATTCAAGCTTAGAGATATTTTTGTAGATCAGAAAAATTCGTCCCCTATGTTACCACACACACAGCTTGTACCAAGGAGCGATCTTCCCTTCTTTCGATACGGGCCTCATCGTCAATGTTCGCGATTTATACGTTGGACTCGACCAGAATAACAATTGGCCCGGCTCGAGTGGTTTCTTTTTCCACTGTGTAACCACGGCGGCCTTTTGTCTTCTGCTGTGTTTGTTTTGGCCAAGGACGCCAAGGGCGAATCATTAGCCAACGAACTGCGACTCGAGACGACCCTACAGAGTGGTTCCATTTCTCATAGGTGACCCTTGTTGAAATTTAGACACAAATTGCTGGGTATGTGCCGGGTTTTTGCCTAGGCTGGTACTCTTCTTTTATTGACTTCTCTACTTGGAGCCATTAGCTCCTGTCTCCTAATTAAGAATTCTCAGCTTGTCGGGGTGGTCGTTGCTCTGGCAGTGCACGCTGGTGGCTGGTCTCTCCTTCGGCCTTAAGCACTTGATGGAAGGGTAAGGTCCTCCGCATTTGACGTAGTTGTAGCACTGCGTGTCCCCCATTTTATTTGTTGAATCTTCCTAATCTACTTTTTTTGGACCTCTAACTTCACAGTGTAGAGGGGCAGTGGTTTTCTTTCGTCGTATCTAGAGTGGGTTTTGTTGATTTTGTCGATCTAAAGTCCTTTCTTTCCGATTTTCTCTTGTAGTTTGTCCTTGCTGTTAGTCAGTTTTTGAAAGACGATCCATCTATTTTACTTTATATTTTCTCCTGGTGTGTATAAGTACAATTCCACTATCTCATATGGTCATAAATCTTGGGAATTCCAGTCCTTGTTCGTCTTTCCGGACAGAGCTCCAATGGTGGACGTTCCAGTTGATGACGAGTAATGACCCTCCATTATTCCCTGCTCTCTTGTCTTTGTTGAAGCGGCTTCCTATCTCTATACTTCCTGTGTCTTTTTGATAATCACTTCCTTTCAGCCTTGAGATTGACTCTTCCTTGTAATTTCATGCCCGTGACTTCTCACCTAGTCAAGACACCGCCTATTCGTTAAGGCATAGGATGTACTATGCAGTTTCCTTTTCTATGTAGCAGAATATGCACAGGGCTTGGTCTGTTAACTTCGTTAGCTTTGAGTGTCTATTAAGCTTATGTGTTCGGTTTAAGTAGAATTAAGGGGCACAATAGATCTTTTAGGTCTCAGTGAATATCACTCACACATCAAAAAACGAAAATACAATTCATGAATGTACTTAATTAGATTTTTTTCTAATTTTAGATCTTAAAAAATGTAAAACTCATTATTCTCGATCCGGAAGCGTCTACAAGGACTTTTATTCCATAACAAACAGTCCTGGTGCTAATGATACATTACTTTTGGATTTTCATTTTTCCGTATTGGCTACTAGTGACGCCCACATTCTCTTAGCTCCATCGGAGAATGTCAAAAAAGGGGATCCTGCTTATGAAATTGTTATCGGTGCTGGTGGAAATACTTTTTGTGATATAAGAAGAAAACAAAAATCGGAAGTGAAAGCTTCGGTCAGAATAAAAGGATTGCTTAACGGGTTAGATCCTCAACCATTTTGGTTACATATTACCAAAGGTAAGGGAAGGTAAAAATATTTCATAAGCGCTTGTGGTTATATGTTGATATTGTTTAGATGGTGACATTGCTGTTGGAAAAGAAGGAGAAATACTACCATTCATATCTTGGACTGACCCAGATCCACTTCCATTGAAAGTAATAAGTTTCAGTACTTGGTCTGGAATTGAAGCAAAATGGTATTTTGATTGCGACTTTAAAAAGGATACAAAAGTAAGTATTTCTAAATTGTGAGAAATAGGTGGAGTCGTTAAATAGAGAAAATCTGACCATTGGAAAGATCTAGAAGGGTTTATACAATCAAAGATTCTTCTGGGTGACTATAACCTGTTGAGATCAAATGAATACATGAGTCAAAGTAATACTGCGCTAAGAGTTTTAACAGAGATCCTAACGGGACATTGTCGCCTGAATGGGCACCTGAAATAGCCTAAAATAGTGGAGGAAGAAGAATGTGGATTTTGTGACAATGAAGAAGAAGCCTCCATTCACATACTTTCCAACTGCACAGCACTTCAGAATCCTAGAGCACAGCACCTGGGATATTACAGGATAGAAGAGGAGATATCTTTACAGAAGACTGCAGATATCCTAAAATTCCTCCGGGAAATAGGAATTAGGACCAAAGGAGCTACTAGTTTCTGAGGCTCTCCTCAGAAAATATTTAGAAATGAGAGGGCACAATAGATCTATTAGGACTCAGTGCCCCAAAAAAATGCATACATACATACAAGTATTTTTGCAAAAAAAATTTTATTTAATTCATCTTAATATAATAATATCAATCAAAAAATGTTGAGTTGCTTTAAATGAAATATTAAAAATTTGGATCATAAGTGCCATTTTGCGATAAATGTAATTTTGAATAGACGCCAAAAACTGTAATGCTGCGGGAATCGTTTCATTTTTACTGTTAGCTTTCAAACATGCTGGAGTTACTGCTCAGCCTTTCTTGGTGGCGCCACACAATTAATAAGCCCCATGCAGCGCTATGGATCAAATGTCCAAGTAGGTTATCTATGATTCAAGCCCTGGATGCCGTCATTTTGGCCCTGCACCTTTGACTTTACCCTTACTCCCTGCCTTCTGTAACGCGACATGCGATAGATGAACGACTAATTGTGACGCGATGTAAAAAAAATTCACTTAGAAACGTGCAAAAATTTAACGGCTTTTTTGACGAAAGTTATGTTTTCCTCAGATTACATACATTCAGTGCCGCCAAAAAAGGTATTCAATTATTTCCTGTTCGCTTAAAATTAATTCCTCGATAATGTCTAATTTTATCTTTTCTATGCTCCTAATTCATTATTCTTTTAGTTAAGCATTTAATTCAAAATATAAAAAATATTTTAGTTTGATTTCCCAATAAAATCACAAAAATAAGAATCTTAATTGATTGGACCTATATTTCTTAAGAAATGTGAAATTTTAGGAAATAGAAAAACCTCTAACATATCTTGAGAAGCTGCGAAAGGATTTACTTTATCACTACGACCCATATGTGAGGCCTGTCAAAGACGTGTCAACAATTACAAATATTTCGATGGCCTTGACTTTAAATTACGTTACGCTGGTGAGTATTAATGGGTTTTCATAGTAAATCATTTTTAAAATGCGATTGCACCGGTTGCGAAACATTTTGTTAAGCAGCTTCGTGCTGTGCCACAAAAAAAAAACAGGAGACGCACCAGCTTGCTGGAACAAAAATCATCATGTAATAACAAAAGACTGATCCGTGTTAATATTTATGAACATATTAAAATTATAAAAGCTTGTAATCGGGGCTCGGCTCAATATTGCCGACCCTAAAATGTTGGTATTTGCTACCTCTGGAAAAGGGAAATTTCATAACAATTATAATAGTTTGTCAATGTTACGTTATTCATAAATAACCGTAAACTGAACCTAGACTCTTCAAATCAGGTAATTGGATCCAAATATGAATATTTTGTACCGATTGGATCCTATTGTATGAGCCCAGGGGTAGTTTACGAATATTTATAAACTATGCGAACCTGAACATTCGTTCTAAAATTTCCCTTTTTCAATACCCAACATTTTTGGGTTGGCATCATGTTTAAATGTATAGGTAACTGAACGAATGACAGTGACAAACATGTGCATTCTGAGAATAATGTGAAAAAACAGCTGTTCTTTCCTTTGGCGCCATCTTTTGTTGGGATAAACTGCGCTATGGAAAATGTGTGGCTGCGCAAACAAAACTACATCAAATAAGGTACCTATGGGCTATTACTAAGCATAATTCTTTTTCAGGACGAACATAGATCTACAATTGAAGTTTTGGGTGTCACTAAATTGGTAAGCAATTGTACAATTATTTAGACAAGAGTGTTTATACAAATAATTTTTTAATAAAGTTACGGGATATAAGTAACGATATTCAATAAATATTCGACAGTTATAGTTAGGTTATAATATTATTTAATGAGGTGTTAAACTAAACAAAAATATGATATATCCTTATTGTTGATAGTTACTTGTGAACCAAAGCAGAATAGGTATAAAATCAATTATTTAAAATATTCCAATTAAACTTATGCAAATAGTTGGCTATTTATGTTGTGACGTACATTATGTAAAAGAGAAGTTAGCTACATACATATTAAGGTTTAACATAGGATAACAATTTTGTCGAGTTATGTTTACAAATCGTAATTTCTTGTGAAAATATAAGTAGCTATAAGTTTATGTGGTATTCACATTATTCTAGCATTGAGTGTAACAAAATATATAACAAATACATTTTGAAATCTTTGTTTTTACAACGTCTGTTTGTAATTCCACCGGGTAATGTTTATGTTTAATTTCATGGTTAAGACTATCAATCCAATTCTTAATTGAAGTTTTCTACTGAAATATTCGGATTAAAATGTTTTTAAATATGTTCAAAGGGCTGGAAAGATGAAAAATTGATATGGGATCCAGATAAATATGGAGGTCTTCAAAATATGCATATTTTTAGAAGGGAAATATGGCAGCCAGATTTATGTTTATTTAAGTAAGTGAAATATTTCCTCTGCTTGTTCATTAAACATTAAACATACATAATTCAGAGAAGCGTTCACCCAGTCGCCTGACTGACAAGTACACTGTCAGATTTCGATATATTATGAACGCACTCCTTATGTCATCAGTAATTTTTGGTTGACAGCGAATTTTAAAATAATGCCATGTAAATTCAAATAATTTTATGTTGATAGGTAATTTTAAACAGCAAATACGTTAAAGACAAACTCCTAGCTATACAAAATTTACAAATACAAAAGTTTTTTTAAACAGCTATCTCTGGTTTCTCAAAATACAGGGTGTCCCACTATAAAGTAACACATTTTGACGGCTCGAGAATGGAAAAGATACCGACGTGCAGTTTTCGCTTCTTATAATTCCTTCAAATTTTCATTGACATAGTTGCCGAAAGCGCAGAAAAAAAATGACCATTTTTGAAACGAAATTATCTTTTTATTTTAAATACAGCACCCTATATTTTCCAATACTATCTAAAAGTCTCATTCTTCATCTTTCCAAAAATGTATACATTGTCGGCATATACTCAAGTTTTTAGGGAAAGATTCAATTTTTTATGTAACCATGTTAATAACTTCCAAAGGTAAATTATCACATTTTAACAGCTTGTAAACGTTATAACTCGAAAATGAAACAATGATTTAATGAGCGGCTTTCACTGAAAGTCTTAGAAATGTTTAAATTTTTATAACACCGTTTGCAAGTCTCAAAAGTTGTCTAAAATTTTCTTAAGAACGTTACGTAGCAGTTATTGACATGGTTTCATAAAAAATTGAATTTTTCCCTAAAAACTTGCCGATAAAGTATACATTTTTGGAAAGGGCAAAAAAGGTACCCCCAGATGGTATTGAAAAATATAGGTTGTTGTATTAAAAATGAACCGATAATTTCGTTTAAAAAATAGTCATTTATTTTCGGCGCTTTCGGGAAAAAATATACATTTGGCAACTATGTCAATAAAAATTTGAAATATAAGAAGTTTAGCGAAAACTGCACGTCGATATCTTTTTCCATTCTCGAGTAATAAGCCGTCAAAACTATTTGTATAAATTACACACAATCTGATAATTGACGGTTTTACTGACGGTTGGCGATAAAAGATATTTCATTTTTATTATGAATTCTTCATGTAGAATATTAAATAAATAAATAACTTTTTAGAAGTAGTTTAAATCCAGTAAAAAGTGTTATGGCTATTTCTTCTAGTGGCAAAATATTGAAAACTGCGGGGTTCCCTTATGAATTAATTCTCTGTACTTATATCTGTCTCTGTCTTAGCAGCATAAAAAAATTTAAGTTTTGCAAAGTTTTTCGATTTTTAAATTGATTTGTGCAAAGAAAAAAACAATATAATGATAACCAAAAGTTTATCCTATGAATATAGCTGACGACGACGAAGATTCTGAGTCACTGTACTTTTAGTACCTATTTATGGTCTCACTTCAATGAGGGGTGGATGCCGGAGATGAAGATTAACATGGCGAAGCTGTGGATACCTGAGTTGATTTCGTTAGGGCTAACGAATAACAGTGTTTTTTTAGAATATGTACGATTTTCTTTGATAAATAACCAATACCCCATATTTTACTACCAAGTACCCTTCTTTGCTCACTACGGTGGGTTAAAGCTGGGCAAACGACTTTTAATAAAAATGCGTTTTTCACGTGAAAACCATCGAGAAATACGAAATTAAATAAAAATAGCTTCAAATGCCAGTGGCGTAAAAAATGGGAGGGAAAGGTGACATATTATTCCAAATGTACATCACTAGATCAAGAATTGGAAAAATTTTTTCCATCAAAATATGTCCTTTTACACCTAAAAACAACCTACCAAATGTCAAACCAATTTATCCATTAATTTTAAAGTTATAAAATCAAAACACTTAAATTATGATAAATTTAACACCTCGTATTTCAAAAAGTAAATAGGCTGGACCCCTCAATCATCATATTATCTTGTCCAATTCTACTAGAGGTTCCTACATGCAAACGTTGCAAGTGTCATTTGATAACACCTGTATATTTATGTCTGTATTAGCTAACAAAAAAAAAATATTTTCAGTGCAGTGGGAGATGTCAGAGATCTTCTAGAAGATACCCTAATGGTTGCTCGTAATACCGGATATGTAGAATGGAGTCCATCTCTGAAATTACAAGCTTTCTGTGACAATACTGAATTCGGAACTTGGCCCAACGAAAATCATAAGTGCAATTTGATTATGGGATTCATGAGAGATTTTGATCACATTAAACTGGATTTTAATAAGAATGAAAGCTCTTTGGTAAGTCATACCTTTTGTAGAACAAACAGAATACGTTTCTTTAGTAAAGTTCTTAGGTTTATCTATTTATGAACTTATTAATTGGGTTGAATTGAATTGAATGGATTCCAATTAATTTCCAGTTAAGAGACCTTCGATCAGTACAGTTACTGTATGGGTTAGGCTTCTAAAGGCGGCCACTCACGTTCCGGTCTACCTGTCAGGTATACCTGTTCAGGCCGCCTGTACAGGCAAACCGGAAGGTGTATGTGCTAAAACCGGCAGGTATCGTTACCTGTACAGGCGACCTGACAACATTTGAAAATTTATATTTTTTACCTGCAGGTAATCCCACCTACAGGTAAACCTCTCCATGTATGTAGGCTCGCGCGTTCAGGTCTCAGTTATTCAATCCATTTTCAAGCGATACGTCGGGTTGTAACACGTGTATTTGTTCGTTTTAAATGGCGTCTCGCAAACGTACTGCAATTATGGAAGAATTTATTGAGATATATAAATCTGAGCCATGTCTTTGGCTTGTCTTCAAGCTCTATATTCAATTCCTTTAACAAATTGATATGACTGTATTGATTTCTTTTTAACAACCATTCTTTACACCACTTTTGTCTCGGTTTTCTTTCCTTTTTTTTAAGAATGACATGAAGACCTACTAGGGCTACCGCGTCGTCGTAGTCACGCTTAGGCGGTGTCATCATGTTAAATAATAAACATTAACTGAGACTGCCATCAGGTTTGACGCTACGTGTATGGCTAAATTCGATCTCTGCCTGAACAGGTACACTTGCTACAAGTTTGCCTGAACAGGTATACCTGACAGGTAGACCGGAACGTGAGTGGCCGCCTTTAGGAATGAGTAGGTACTAGCTTTGATTATTTACTAGCTTTAACGATGTCCTTAAGAGCATTTTCAGACGAGACACTTTATGGCCGGCTACACTAGTGCCTGAAAAGAATCGCGCTGCTAAAAATCCATTAAACACCACGTATTCCTTACCTGTGTCTCGTGTGAATGCGTTTATTACTATTAATGTATTTTTAGTAGCGCAATTTCTTTCAGACAGCCGACCACAGAGTGTCGTCTGAAAGCACTCTAAAGCTCGAAAGAAGACTCGTATACTGGTGTTTCTGTCATCAATATTTAAAAAAAAATTAGCTTTAGTCCCAATCCCAATTAGAAAATAGCACATTTGTGGTTTATAGTACTGGTTGTGAATATACTTCGTGATACCCTTTCGCGTCACCACATGCGAAGCAAATCATGCACGATGCCTTCGAAACTATTTCAAAAATACAGATAACCAATTTTCCAATGAAAAATCTCATTTAATATTTAAATAACATTCAACTATATATTACTCCAAGTATAGTTAATCTTTGGCTGTAGGTATATATCCAAATTGCTTAGTTAAAAATTCATAAAGTAAAAATGTTATAATCGTATTCGGTATAATTCTCACCGAAGAAGGAACAACTCCTTTGAAAAACGCCAATGGCCCTTCTCTGCTCGTAAAAATAACACAATCTAAAATTCCCTTAAACTCACCAGGCTTGGCGTTCATTTGTCTTGTTTTAATAACGTCCAAAGGTTGAGATAATAAAGTAGCAGCCATTCCCGCTATAAAGCTGCAGCTAAAATAAGTGACCATGTTATCTGAAAAAATCCCGGTGCGTAAAAGCAGTGTTTTAATTTGGTCGTAAACTGAAAGCTGGCCCACAGTTATCATGACGGCTCTCACAGAAGCTGTTGTTGATCCTCGAAAAAGCTGCTGTATACCTTCTTCCTTATAAACTCTTATAAATCCGTCTATGGCGTGTTTATAATTTCTTCTTTTTTCCGGAGGAAGTTTAATATCGTTTTGCATTCTAACGTTAACAACGTCACTAGGCACACCAGACCATCCGCCGAGGGCGCCCGATACACTTGCTACAAGGACTTTAGTGCTAAAATTTGACATGTCAAAATGTTGTTTGGCGGAATCGTATAATGCGAATCTTGTGGTTGAATATGTTAATTGTCTACAAATGGAAGCGGATATGCCGTTATATAGCGCTCGTATTCCTTGTTTTTCTACTATTTCCACAGTCATATTGGCGATGGAAACTTGCCGTCCTACGTTGGTTTGAATGTGAACTTTCAATAAATCCAAGGGATGGGTTAAAAATACTGCTCCAGCGGCAGCTATTCCTCCAAAAAACCATCTGGGCTTTTTGTTTATATCAGTAGTCATTAATCGATGTTTCTATTGAAAATTAAATATTTAAAATGTCAATTTGACATAATAATCAATATCGAAGGTTAACGACAATTTGGCTTCTATTAAGACCATAGATAAATTAAGACCATAACTGAACACAGATAAAAAAATACTGAACACGAAACTTTGACAATTCGGTTCTAATCTTTGTTTGCAAACGAGCGTTTTAGGAAACATCAGTCAGTGTTGTAGCTCGGTAGGTTAAACATGGTTGTAGCACGAGATTCTAGACGTTCATCAACTTGTAAACTTTCTAAAAGTTTACCATCAGATTTTAGAGAGTTAACCATGAGCTGGTTATAGGTGGTCTGTGACTATGAGTTAACCTATGGTCAAACACGGAACAATACGATTTTACTATAGGTCTGCTTCAATTTGAAAATTTAGGTTTGCAATTGACGTTTTACAGTTATTTCTGATTTCCATTGATAAGTGGAAAAATTAATGTATACATTTATTCCATTGAACATTAAATACCAATTATTTTGAACAAAATGGGGAGCTGAAAGAAGCAAGAGCTGATTTACAAGAACTTTAAGATGACTAAGACTTTCAGGAGCTGCTCGAACTAGAAATGATTACCAGAGCCTTTAGAAACTTACCCATTATATAGAGGAAATTAAAATTAATAAACTGAAATGATTTATTGATTTATTATGAAAAGTTTAAATTCAAATTATTTCACTCTCATATAATCAAAAACCCTTTTTGTATCCGAAAGTGTATGGGTACGTATCTATATCCAAATATTTTGTTCGTAGATTAAATTGGTACATTTCTTTTTATTTTTTGCCATCTTTTTTACTTCTTCCCACTTCATTTCTTTCTTCTTTCTAGTATTTCTTGGGATTCCCACACATTCCCGACTGATATTTTGCTCATTCTCTTGTTGAGTGTCCGAAACACTTAACTTTTTTATTTAATAATTCGAATATTGGTTATCCGATCTCTTCGTTTTAAACCCTTTACCATCCGCAAATATTTCATTTCCATTGCTATTCGACTTTTAGATTTCTGTGACAGTGTCCAGCTTTCTACCACTACCATAAAAGTAAGGATTGGTCGATAAACTGTTTAATACACTGTAATTTTGGTTTTTGCAGTGATTCCCTTTTTTCCTATAAATGATCTTGATAATGAATGCTACAGTTTTGATTGATTGGTGATCCTTTCATTTATTTCAATATCTTCATTTCAGTTTTTACTTACCTTTATACCAAGGTATTTAAATACGTCTATGAAACTAAATTACCAAATGTAAATTACAATTACGGAAACGAAAGGCTAAAATGTCAACTGAAATCCATCGGTTACATAAGCCTTGATCGACAAATTACAAATAACCACTGGGTAGTGGTTAAACACAGCTTAACCTCTCTATGGTTTAACTAACCATTGCCAAGTGACCAGTGGGTTAACTTTCTGAGTTACAAAACTGCCAGTGAATAAAAAAACAAGCTGCTTCCACCAATAAAAGCAGAGCAGAGTACTGCTGTTCGAAGAAAAGCTATAAATAAATATCCAAAGAAGTCAAATATCTTGATTCGAAACTGAATTGTAAGACACACTAATTACTACCACGAAGACTAGGCTTTGCTGGCAATGTAGAAGAGTTATCGACAAAACCTCAGGAATACAACCTGAGGTGGTTCACTTGCTTTACAGAACTGTGATAAGACTAACGATTACCTAGGACTATCGTCTGGTGGAGAAGGACAGAAGTGTCCTCCGCAATGGATATATTAACTGCAATCCAAGATAATGGTGGCAATTGTTAGGCTGAAATCGGGATAATTATTGGGTCCCCCAACAATGTTCTCAAGGAAGCACTGATACAACTGGGACAATACTAGATGAACCCATATTTCACATGAGCATATTCACTAAGCGACTGAGCATCATCATTATTTCATCTGAGCGACTCGGTAATTCAGTAGATATCTTCTGGTTCATCGATGATTCCAAAGCAAACCACTGGGGCTGGTATAGTTAGACCTATAAAGATAATGTTCAAGCAGAGACGATTGCTTGTGTTGATAAAAACATCGAAGGAGAATTTACGGGACAAACAAACAAAATATTAACTGACTGCCAGCCCCTGTTTAATACAAAAACTAGCTTAGTCTGGAAAAAACTGTACAGAATCCTTAAGAGACAACAAAGTGTCTTCAATATGGGTACCTTCAATATGGTAATGAAATGTCGGACCAGTTTGCTAAATAAATTTCTAAAGGAAACTTCTAGGGTTCGGAACCTTTTTGTAGAATCGCAAAAGATTGCATCGGGTATCGGAAATACGGAGTATATAACATGGTAAATGGTTCAGTTCAAACTGAATCAACGTAAATACAATTATGGCTGGAACAAACTATTTTAGTGTGACATTAATGACATTATCGGCGCCTAGCACGCACTAATAAAACTGTCGAAATTGCTCACACTATGAAGAATAGTTGAGTGGTTTAACTAACTAACGTGTTGGTTGTACAGTTTCCACTAAACATGAACTCATAAGCTCCTCCACTCTACCTTCAGTGTGCAGCACACAGGCGAGCTTCACAGTATTTTTCAAGCTTTCAAAAACATCTTCCTACCCCACAAAAATATTGCAATATGCAGTATGCATTGACTACCTTTCCTCCATTCAGGCAATCAAGACAATATTCACTGACCACCCAATTGTCCAGAACATACACGACATCAATCAAACTCTCGTTGCTCAAGATATAACAGTCTCTCTCATCTGGCTTCCATCTCAAATCGGAATTGATGGTAACGAAACTTCGGACCGCCATGCGAAAGAAGCTACCACTAATATCAATCTAACACACTTTGTCCAGCTCGCAGCATGCTCGCAACCGACCTAAAGATCCACTTAAAAACGTTGCACAAGACTCTTGGCGACACCTGTGGCGCAGCACGACAGCACTTTATGATATCCTTCCATCTTCTCTTCTCTTCTCTTCTTTGATTTCTTAACCAACCAGGAGAGAGATTAGTATAATCAGAAGAATCCGAATCAGACATACCAATCTCACACACGGAAATCGTCCTGTTTGTAATGACATAGTTGTAATGACATTATGACCGTTAAACACATACTGACGGACTGCAAACAATTTTCTGATGTGTAATCAGCAATTCAACCTAAGGCCTAACCTCAAGGAAATGCTCCACTACCCTACAGAAATCAAGAAAGTCATACAATTCTTGACACCTAGTAATCTATACTATAAAACCTTATTTAAAAATTTATAATAATTATATGTAAATATTTGTAACTGTTTTTCCTGTGCCAATGACCAGCGCTGTCTAGGCACGTTAGGCTAAAATAAAATAAAAACAAATAACTCTAGGGAACCAAAAATAAATTCCAGCGTTTCTTAAGACATATTTTGTTATAATTTTTGTTTTTTTGAACTTGTATGGGAAATACTTTTAAGATGAACACCAGGCACGCCAAATTTTACAAGAAATGTAACAACTAAAAAATTAATTAATTACATATTTTAATTAGTATAACTACGAATACAGTACAGTTTTTAATAAATACCCCCTAAAACAGTGACTTTCTTATTTGAAGTTCCGATTTTTCTGGAACGTATCCAAAATATTTTACCAACTGTTCATAGAATATAAAAACTATTATAGTATTTGGTACAATCCTTAAGGATGAAGGAACAATACCTTTGAAGAACGCCAAAGGCCCTTCTTTGCTAGTAAGAAGCACACAGTCCCAAATTCCTTTGAATTGTCCAGGCTGCGCGTTCATCTGCCTTGTTTTAATAACATCTAAAGGTTGAGACAACAAAGTCGCTGCAAAACCTGCTAAAAAGCTGCAGTGAAAGTGAGTAATTAGATTATCAGTGAAAAATCCTGAAATAAGAAATAAATATTTCACTTGATCGTATATAGATAGTTGACCCACGGTTATCATAACACCTCTTAAAGACACCATCGTCGAGCCGCGAAATAATTGTTTAATTCCTTCTTCTTTCCATACGCGAATTATTCCATCTACAACGTTTTTGTAGTTTCTACGATTTTTTTCTGGTAATTTCACATCATTTTGCATTCTTACGTTGACAATATCACTTGGTACTCCAGCCCATCCTCCAATAGCACCAGCTACAGCAGCTACGAATACTTTGGTTCTAAAACGTTTCATATTTATGTGCTTCTTGGCTAAATCGTACAAAGCAAATCGAGTAGTAGAATAGGTAAGTTGTCTCAAAACAGACGCAGTTAATCCTGAATACAATGCTAAGAGTCCTTGTTTTCTCACAATTTCTTTTCCTAGACTAAAAAAAGATCGTGATTTTTCTCGATCGGTTTGTATATGAACTTTTAACAGATCTAATGGATGGGTTATGCATACAGTTGCAGCGGACGCTATACCTCCAAAATACCATCTTGGAAATCGTTTTACTTGATCTGGCATAAAGTTTTTTATAAACTGCTTACATATCTAATAGAGCAAGGCAATATTTATATATTTTTTGACATTCAAGTTCATGTCAAATTTGGCTTATGCGTATTTATGATTGTCAGTCGTTGGTCGTTAGCTAAGATTGGTTACTTAAAGTTTATTTAAAAACCAAAGTAAAACCAAAACTTTGAGTCACAAAATTATTAAAGAGTGTGTTCCAGAATGGCATGGCAATCTATTGATAGATAATCTTTTTGTTTTCTAAGATTTTTTTCAAAGACGTACCATCGCCGGCACCACCTCTTCCTCTTGGGCTTATTAAGGATCCTCCTAGTGTTCTGACCACAGCCTATTTAGCCAATCGGTTCCCTGTATTAGCTCATACTGGTTCTTAGCTGGTTAGTTGTAGAAGTCTTCTGGAGTTATTTAGGGTATACCATACAGTTTCTGCCTCCAATGGTCCAGCGTCTTACAGTTGCATAGTATATTATGCTGTTTCGGTGCCCTTTTGCATGTAAGGTCTCCGTTATACAGCCCTGTTTTGTTCAGGTGCTTCTTATGGGAAAGTGTCCTGTAATGAGCCTCGTTATGGTGCGTAGTTTGTTCCTGCTTATTGAGAACAGTTCTTTCGCTACTTTTTCTGATGGTTCTTTTATGAATTTCTTCCCATGTGTTTTCGTGGGCGTATTTTTCCAGTGTTGTTCTTTTACCACCCTTTTAACCATGACCTAGCTGAACACCTGGGAATGCTCACAGCTGGTTCGGGTCCGTTCAACAGGGTTGACGATCCTGCACTCTTGCGAGCTCGTCAGTTTTTTCATTGCCAGCGAATCCTTTGTGACCTGGGACCCACTCCAGTGTTACACTGTTCCGACTCCTCAGTCTTCCGAGTTTTTCGCCGCATTCCCAGTTTCCCACTCCAGTCGAGATGTTACCTTAGAGCTCTGAAGTGCTTTAAGGGCAGCTTAACTGTCACTGTAGATTATGATCTGCCTGTTGTTGTAGGCTCTCATGTTATTTGCGAGACGATTCCTTCATATTTACTCCGAGCTCTTTCCTTGATCGGTCTGTGTACCAGATCAGGTTATGCGCACTCTTCGCTCTGTTGGTTTCTAAGATTTAAATGGGCTCTAATTTTTGTATGAAATGAAATAATAAAATCATGTATAATATAGTATTCTATTTGTTATTTTTTAGATTTATCATGAAACTTCTGTCTGGTCAGTCTTAAGAGCTGATGTTATATCTGGTTTGAACATGAAACTTACAAATCAAACATCGGAACCAACAATATTTGAAATAAAATTGACGCTCAAAAGAAATTCTGCAACACTTGAGTGGATGCTTTTCACTCCTTTCATGTGTAAGTGTATTTTTTCATATATTTTTTGTTATAAAAAGATGGACAAGTTCGGTAAACACAGTGGCTAAGGCATGATTCAGGTAAAAAAAAATCAATCAGTAATACGAGTTATTTGTTTTCTCGTAGCGATTTGTTTTTGAGAAACAATTTTTGTGTTTGAAAAATAAGAGACATCAATTCTGAGAAGTGGTAAGCTATTAAGTTATGCTTCATACTTGGTCACAGTGCAACGAAAGCTCTTGCTAAACTTGAGGTCGTCTACGGAGATAGTGTTTTTTTCAAGAGCCAAGATTGAAGATTTAAGACGAACCACGAAGCTTTACTTGGAAAACCGCTGAAAATGCCCACATATTTCGAGATCTAGTGCGTTCAGATCTTCAGTGGAGTCGGAATAATCAGAGAAGCGTTAAATTTGACTCACATCACCGTTAATCATATTTTGACCGAAAAATTGGAAATGAGGAAAATCTGCAGAAAAATGGTTCCAGAATTTTATTTCTCAAAAACCAAAAGATCCAAGAGAACGAAAATAACAGTAAACAATTTATTATTTTTGTTTCAGTCATATCAATTGGAGTTTTATTGAGTTTTTGGTTAGATCCTTTGAGAAAAATGAAAATCTCCATAATTTGTGCACAGTTGGTTTTTTGTTCTATGGTTTTATTGAGCTTGGCCATGGTCATTCCACAAAATCCACGCAAGGTTCCATATTTAGGTGAGCACAAAATTTTTAACATCGATTTTACATTATTAGATTGAGGTATACAATCCCCAATCCCCAATATGTCTCTTCCCTTTAGAATTATTGCGGTATGCACAAATTTGTTATGAATTTAAACATTTATTTAAAGAAAATAATTTCACTAACTCCACTGATTATTTTTTTTCAGTCCATCTTTACAGTTACACATTAGTCTCGATATTAGTAGTTGTTGTTGAAGCAATTGTGGTAGTAAATTTGACAAGAAATAACCACAAAAAATCAGTGCATCATTTGGCGTGTAAAATATTAACAAGCAGTATTTTACAGATGTGTTTATATCTACCAAGTGTCAAGGTGAGTCGCCAATAATTGAGAATTTTGGTGAATTTATTTCCAATATCCTCATCCATTTACCCTAATCGTAGTATCAATCTACATAGGTATAGTCAGATGCGGGTCATTCGATTTGATAAAGACATACTAACAATTTTTGTCTTTTATTGCGTTTAATTATAAGTTCCAGATAAAATCCGTAAGATGAATGAGAGAGACTTATGCAATTTTGACGGGAAAAAGAAGGATATGTATTTATTTTTCAGTGATTCTAAAAAGTCTTTCACCAGCTAAGTTTTTCTTTAAATATCTCAGTTATGTAACTTTGACAATTCAAAGTGACAATATGAACATTAAGAAGCAATTTTCCAGATTTTGTATCCTCGAGCAAAAAAATGGTACGTTTAATAGATTATTTCGAGAATGGAAGAAAAAGTGGAAATTCGTCAACCAGTGTAATCCCACATTTAGGTAACCTTTGTGTTTTTTTGATTTGATACATATGGTTAGTGAACTATGATCCCGAACGATTTTTTCTTTAGCTGATCAGCATCATTTAATTTTCATTTAATTAAACTTGAGAACGGTAGCTGGAACGCTACCGAAACGTTGAAAAATAAACTTCAAAAAACATTGTGGTTCAAGTCCCCCCAAAAAAAAAAGGAAAAAAAGAATGAATAATATACCCACAAGGAACATATAGAAGATATGAATAGCATTTTCTGGAGATTCAAATTCAAATAGATCTTTTACCAAAGTTTTGAAGCGTCTAATACGCTTTCTAGTTATGGCTACATAAACCTTCGTTCAATTCCATGTCAACTTTTTTTGTCGACATTCAGATTTCCGGTTCAGGTTTACGTGGAGAAGAGGAAGCGTAACATGATTAGAAATTTAAGCACGTCATAATATCTTTTTAGTATTTATTGTTTATTTTGGCTTAAAGTTGAAGTTGATGTCGATTGATCAAATGAAACCAGTAATGATCGAAAGATATTCTACCACCGTTAATTTGATGTAGACTTGTTAGTTATCTAATATTTTGTTTTCAGATGTCGAATAAATACGGAGACTTGAACGATGATAGGGAGAAGCATCATATAATGTGGATTCTTCTTGCTGTTACCATTGACCGACTAGCCTTTCTACTATATTTTGCATTATTTATATATGCACTTGTGTTGAATAAAACAATGTAACCACACAACTATCTGTAAATGGTTTATGATAAATTAAATTTCCAATACTTTTGTTTGAATTTGCATTCTTTCATTTACTTTTTTCAGTCCAGTACCTACAGTTGTGTTTGTATGTATTTTTCCAATCAAATCTAACAAAATTCTTATAAGTAAGAATATTTCTTCAGCAGCGTAAGACAATTTATTTTTTTCCGTGTAGGTACCCATCATTTTAAGTGGGTAAACAAAGTAAATATACCCTTCATTTGGTAAGATTAGGTAACGTAAGGTTTGTCCCTCCACTGCGATTCTCAACACTCTATTGTGACTTAACACATATTCAAATTTCACCAAACAAATCCAGCTCCTCAATAAAGACGATTGGTTTATTTGGTGAATGATTTTCCAGATGAGAGAGTCCATGCCAAACAATAGATACCTGGGTCCGTATTCTCGACAAGGGAACTTTTGATACGTATGCACACTTCGAGAGATTCTTAAGCCTTGTCCACACCAAAGAAATACAGAGGAACATTTTGTTGCTGGTTGCCGCAACCTGTTTATGGAAACAGTAACAACAGCAAAAGTTCCGTAAACATTCTGTCTACACCAAAGTAACTCATTCTTGAGAATTTTTCGTTGTGTTGCTGCAACAGGAAACGTTGTGTCTACACCAGTGCAGTGTGACATCCTAGTTTCAAACAATGTGGTGCGACAAAATATGCTCCAGCACCAGATTTTTGATATGTGCGATATTTTTTCCCTGTAGAACTGCGCCACCAAGTTTTTTTATTGTTCTTTTAACTTCATCAACACTAACACTATCGCCAATCCCATTACATATTTCCACCCACAAATCCTGTTTTTTGTAACGGTCTTTATACTTTTTATCCCGTGGATTCCGCATTTCAGTATAATTCAATTAAATATACTATATTTTCTGTTGAATCGTATGTGCATGTTTTTTATTGTTGGTTAATGTTTTTATTATTGATAAACTAAATCAAGCTGAGTGATATTTTCGGCAACGATGCGTCGGCTTCACGACATAAGTTTCAAGTTAAAGGAACAAGCAACAGCATGTCCACACTGATAAAGATACCGTTGAGAAACAAAAAAAGTTTACCAATGTTTCTATATCTCCTTTGATCTTTGCCGCCAAATATGGAAACAAGCAACTTATAGGAACTTTTGTTGCTGCAACAGTAAACAACGAGGAACTTAAATAAACTTTCGGCAACATTGAGAAACAAGTTCCAGGAACAAGCAACATAAACATAATGTTCCTATGTGTTGCTTTCGGTGTGGACGTGGCTGTACGTTTTGGTATTCTTGACCATAAATAATTTTTGACTCGTGAACCTTGATGCGTATACGTTTTCAAAACGAGCTTCATATCGCTCATTTTTATAGATTTGTAGGCGTCTATTGATAATATTATATTATTTGTTGTCAGCTACGAACACAGGAATTTTTTTAATGGTCAAAGACATTTAATAAGAATGAAAGATGTTGATTGATGCAATGGAAGATGCTCCAAATTGGAGTTATATTCTATTTTAAAGATATTCTTAATAACGATTCAATTTGTTGTGGTTGTTGGTGTATTTGCGGTTCTTTGCAAGTACCTATTAAGCTTATATATGTCCATTTCTTTTCAGCATCTTTGAATATAAAGTTATTTGAAAATTTACCAGATCGATTATCCGCTTCCACTAAGTTATTTCAAATGCTGCGGTTTTATCACAGGTTTCATGAAAAGTTTGCTTATTTGATCAAGAGCTACCTACCACTTGACCGCGATTTTCCTTCAGCCTCTGGTCCTTGGTTGTGTGGTCCAAAGAGCGCTACATATCTAATGATGTGTACAATGTGCTAGGAGGCATCGTATTAAAATAATTTTTGCCTGCTCCCAGGCTTCGTAGCCTTTATGGGTTGAATGACCATCCAAAATCAGTTAGGCCTTGTTTCCTGGATTAGGCCTTACATCGTTTATAAAGTGCTGGATCTATGTCTTAAATAAATCTTCTGTCATACAACCTGTTTCCTTATATAGTCTTGAACTTCCCACAGAAGCCACTACCTTACCTTAAAACCAATCATATGAACACCAAAATAGGGAGGAAAGTATTGTTCAGCAGACCAAGGGCAAAAGATCCATAACGGCAGAGTATGTCAAAGTATGATATATTTTTTTATTTATTAGGTAGGTAGCGAGAACAGTTGTATGCTACACATACAGGAAAGGCTTTGACAAAATAGTAGATTCCACAATTTGCAAATGGAGGTGACAACTGAAATTGTGTGTGAAAGGGGCGAAAATGTTACTCACATAAGAAGTTTGTAGGTTTTATCTAAAATGGACAGCTGCTGTTCACGGAGCTTGATAGTGACAACGCTTTAAGATGGTACTAAAGCCTTCCCGAACAGTCCAAATAGTAAGTCATAATTCCAAATGACAAATAACAAAAAATGTCGTATGGATATCTCCACGAGACAATTTATTTCAAATATTGATTATTCACTATTTGCTTTTCAAAATATCCCATGTAAAATTTGGATACATTTGGCGAGAGGCAAAAGTACAAAGTAAATACTGTTCCTTCTGTTATATTATTCATTTTCCACCTTCCTATTTTTGGGGAGTTAAACCACAATATTTTTTTAAATATTTATCTCAGCGTTTATGTAGCATTCCAGCTACCGTTTATCCGAAACGTTAAAATAAATCCTTTTAAAAACATTGTATTTCAATTCCCCAAAAAATAAGAAAGTAAAAAATACAAAGTTCAGAAAGAAATTTAAACCTTAACCAAAATCAATTGAAGTCTTTATCATCAAATACAATGTGGATCTATCGTAAACGAGAGCAATGGGGTAAATTTTTTGGGGTTTCACATATTATGTTACCAAATAATAAGACCACTATCAATTGTTATTAAATACTCTTTTATTATGTTTTCATGTTCACATTATAGACATTATACTACTTCTTGACGATTTTTTAGATCTGTTTGACGACGACTCAGAAAACGCCCTATCTCTCATGTAGACGTCTTCCAATTGTTTTTTAATATTGTCTATTGTGTGCATCACTTCTTTATTTTCAGGAATTAAAATGTTATCTGTTAATTTCAGTTCTTCGAATTCAGCTAAATCCAATGCTAAATATGGTGCTCCATTTTCGACATGTGCTTTCATCTTAAAATAATAGGAATTATTGTCATAGTATATTTTGGGTCACTATAAAAACTATCTAAACGTGATTTTCAATGAAATTATCACAATATTTTGTGTGAATCTACAATTACAATGCATAAGCCTACCAATGGCGTACTATACCTATTTTATGGAGTAAAACTGGAAATACAAAGGTCACTGACAATACTAACGCCACTGGATAGATCAATCTCACCCAATTGACGAAGTGAGAGGGTAGAACACACGCATGCGCTTGTCAATAAGAAGTCAGCTGTCAATAGAAATCACTAGTTATGTAAATCGGAGGGTGTGGTAGTTATGGTTAGGTTGCCAGAGCTTGAAGAAGTCCATGAAAAATTTGGAAAAGTGTTCATCGAATGTTTTCGACTGCATTCCTTTCACGGCTTCAGATAAACTTGCCAAAGTTTAACATATTGGTCCCAAGTACAAACTAATATAAAACTAATACTGAAGATTAGAGAATAGTCATGACCTGAGTGAGTAATAGTGTAATCAAATAAAAATAGATTGTTGTTAATGAGTAACAGATCGTTAAGTCTAAAGATTTCTTAAAATCTGCTCTTTAGATATTGATCCAAAGTTAAGAAGAAAAAAGAAGCTTAGATTAGAGTACAGTGCGTTTTTTATATTCGCATGTGGTTTCATCTTGGTTTAAATTTTTAACTAGTTCGAGTTCAAGCTCAATGTCTTTTATAAATAAAATGCTGTAAATTTAAATTAAACAAGGTCAACATTTTTGACCTGAATAGACTTTAACATCCCAATAAAGGAAAACGAAGAAGAAGCTGGAACATGGAACAGCAACAGAAAAACTATCAACAGCTTCACATTCAATCTAGTGGCGTATCTGCGTTATAAGTTGCATAATTTCAAATCTAATCTGTCTCTGTTAAGTAGGGAGGGTGATTGTAGGCTCACAGCACTTAGGCCTCATATGTGACCCATTGTACATCCTCCCGAGGAGTTGTCCTTCTAGGTCATCGACAATCCTGTCCTTTCCAGGAAGGTGGCCAGGTCACTAGGAGACATCTCCTTTATATCGGAACGTGCTGGCCAATATTTTACCTAATGAAACTTGGGGTGAATATTTGAAATTCATTACCTACCCTAATGAGATAAACTGGAAGAAAACCGACGGTATCTTTAACGTATTCAATTTTTTATTACCTACAATGGGATATGTAAATGTAAAAAGTGGTAAAAATATTGCTTAAGTTTGTAATTTAGTTACATTACTTACGTTCATTTTTTTGGCTTCTAGAATTGCAATTTTATAGTTGACGTCACTTCTAGAACCTTCTATATCGAACAAATCTTTATTAATTATAAAATTCAAATCTTCAGGAATTTTCTCATAGACATCTGCAATAGATTTTTCGCTAACAAAAAATAATTATCATTAAAATTATCATTTTTGGAATTTGATTTACACTAAAGGAAAAAATTATTGAGGATCAAGTTGAAATGGTGTATCCAATATTGAGATCCAATTTCCTCAATAGAACGCTGTACAAGCAAATCTAGTCAGATATAGAAGCATACAAATTGAAGGAAGTCTAAAGGTCACGTCTGCTTTTGTTAGACTGGAGATGGTAGATCCGACTGACGACTGACGTTGTATGTACTTCTTTAAAAATGTCTTTGTCGAAGAATATATTAGGCAGGATGTTCCCTGGCTAAATCTATTAAGGTTTCTTTTTCCGCAGCGGAAAATTTTGCCATAATTAACTTGAAAATAATAGAACAATTTAACAAGTCAAGCCCACAGTCAATTCTACTCTGCTAAATGTTTGCGTCCAAATCAAACTACATTTTGTTATCGGACGACGCACAAGCATGAACGGAGAGTGCTGTCAGCTCGGCGTACACCTAAAGGCGGGTACTGACTAGAGCATTTTTACTTGCACAAATTGCGTGCACACACAAGATCGAATATATTGCTCGCGAAAATTATTTTTAGCATAAAATTAGTGCGCGTTAAATTGTCGTTCCAGTGATATTGTTCCATGCCATTTTCATATAATTCACTAGACAAACAACAAAACACAACAACTACGTCCACACATGTTATGCGTACGAAAACCTTTTGATCTACTCGAAAGACCGACAGCCGCCGGATGGTGTTTGTGCGCGCAAAATTGCTACGCATACTCATGTACGTGGCGTCCTCATCTGATCATTTTTATGCGTATTGCGTAAGTCATTCGTGTGAGTGAAAATGCTCTAGTCAGTACCCGCCTTAACAATCCAATTTGAGGGTCTTCAGGCAGCGTCCTACCAATCCATACCTCAATAAATACGGGGAAACCATTTGGTATTCTCTACTTGGAAACATTTGTATCTGTATTTATAGTAGAAAGAGCAATTTCCATTGAACTAATTTTCTGTGAAATCGCTATAGATCGTGAATGAAAATTATTAAGAATCCAAAACGCGTCTGTGCTTTAGGTAGTGAAAAAGTTCATAAGATGGTGTATTAGCAAATTATATGAATCAAAAACTTATGAAGATGATTATCAGAAAGCAAGTGCAGGAATGGATTGAGCAGAAACAAAAATATGCTTCAGTTATAGAGTGGAAGAAGCTACATAAAGACTTGAACAAAGTTGATAATTTTTCTCATTGGATAGTGTTCACCTGGAGCACACTCCAACACAGCAGATACCTAGATTGTCAACAATGCAGAGAAAAACAGAAACTGGTGAATTGTGGAGCGTAAGACGACAAGATGATGCAACTACTTCCCGAAAATTACAATAATCAGTCATAGAAAATTCTGTACAGATTTTTATAGAGTACGGGAGTTACATGTTGGGTACAGGACAAATCTGGAAGACACAAAGTGCGGCAGAGTGCAGATCCGAGAAAAATGAAAATAATGTGAGGATTATCGTCAGTTTTTATTGGTCCAGTATATTGTAGGTATATACCTATAGCGTGTACACGGGTGGATAAATAATTTTCGAATACATATTAGTTTTAGTGAAAGACGTAATTCTTGATAAAAAGTTTTGTTTATTTGATCTGGAACTCCATAAAATGGGATAAAATTCAAGTTTTTCAAAACCCGTCTCATTTTATAGCCAGCTTTATGGAAACCGTATGAATTTTCAAATCATCATTCAATATATTCTCCCCCAGCTTCAAAGCATCTCTAAATTATTTGCAGCATAAGTCTTCAATATTGTTTTAAATTATTTGTGTAACCTTTTTGTTTTGAAAATTATTTGTGTAACCTTTTTGTTTTGAAAATTATTTATGGTACATTAGGTACTTTCTAGCTTACTGCAAAAATTCATGCGGTTTTCGTAAAAATGGATATAAAATAAGACGGTTTTCGAAAAACTTGATTTTAATTCCCTTATATGAAATTTCAGAACAAGCAAAACTTCTTATCAAAAATATCTTTTTTCATCAAAACTAATATTTGGAAATGTTTCACCTATAGGGTACCCCATCCGTGGACAAGCTGTATAAAATAGTTGCTTATCTACCTTTCGTTCACTCTGCCTTTCGTTGATATTTGCCATCCAGCTGGTATCAAAACACTGATTTGCAGAGGAGGTGAAGGCAATATGGGCATTTTATTGGATTTTTCAATATTCAGGTTTTCAAACGTCGTTTTAATAAGTGCTATATGGTTGCAGCACGTTACGAGGACATTTGATCTCTCCCATTTGTTAAAATAATTGCTAAAAATAGGATAATAGTGAGCAAACTTATCTATATCAGAACAAATTATAGAAAAATATGATTATTTAACACACTTGGCAACAGTCACCAAGCACGTAGCATAATATAACAAGCCTCAACAACCAACATTTCGAGATATGAAATTTATCCTGTCCTGTCCTGGATTTTTATTGCTTTCAAAATAATAATTTTGTTCCTGTATATAAAAATAAGATGGAATGGTTATTTCATTGTTACCTTTTTATATCTTCATTAAGCGTTGGTCTTTCCTCAACTTGAGAAATTCCAAAATACTTTTTATATAAATTATTATCATCTTTCACAAGTGAAAGATCAGTATATCTTTTTGCACCGGGATATATATTTCTTCGTCCAAATTCTACAAATTTTCCAAGGATTCCGAAACAGGGATAGCAAATGCCTATGGTTTGTAAACACTTGCTATCATCAATTTCCCACAGTTTCAATATCTAAGGAAAAAATATGGAAATAGTAATATGTTTATTGTGAATTGGTCCACGAAACGCGTTCAAAGTAGTTACCTTCCAAAATAATACACTTACGCCATTATTCAATTTTATTTAAACAATTTTGAAGTGTTACCGCTAAATCTCACTTATGTCTCCTATCGACTAGATTAGATTAGATTTAGGGCGCGTTGAATTAAACACCTAAGCTTGTTTTAATGAGAATATAATTCATAAGTCACGTGACGTGTTTTCCACCAATCAATATTGAGAATCTCTCTAGATACATGTCTATCACAGCGATGATATAAAACAAAAGAAATTATCACCTTATTTTGGTTCGTTGCTAGTATTTTTTTATCTATGATTGACAGTTCATATTGAAAATATAAAAATGTGTACTAATCGTTGGGGTAATTGTAATAATAAATTTCATTATATTCTCTCATTAAATATAAGCTCGTGATATGATTAATAATCGAAGATATATCTCGTAAAACCGAAGCAGCACATTTAACTCGTCCTACGGACTCGTTAAATCTGCAGCTCGGTTTCACTCGAAAATATCATCGATGATAATCATATCACTTGTTATATTACGTATGATAATAATTGATGCTTTCGTTAATAACAACAAGAAGGAATGCCATTCAATGGTATAAAGACGGCTCAAAAACAATGGAGGGAACTGGGATACGAGTGTACGGGCCAGGAACCAAACACCCTGAAAGCTTGGGAAAAATTCACGTCACAAGAAAGTGTGCTCGTTTCAATGTTGACAAAGAATAATATAGAAGGCAAAGGATTTTTATAATATCAGAGCAGCCAATAAAGCACTGAGCTCTTGTGTAATCAGTTCCAAAATTATGTGGGAATGCATAGACAAACTCAACGAACTGGGTGAGAGCAATATAGTTACCTTGCTATGGATTCCAAGAATTTTCCCCATTCTGAATTCGTTATAGTTACTGTTTGCGACAAATGAAAATATTTTTTGTTTGTGATACACGTCCATTCAATATACTAATGTCTTATAACAAATGTTTGTGATTCCCGGTACTTTTTTACCATAGAAGTAGGTACTTACTCCATCCTCCGAAAAAGATAGTAAGACGTGCTGATTTTCCATAATGACCAGATCAATTATTTTCGATTGATGGCCAAAGAAAGCTGCGATTGTATGTGAAACTAAAGAGGAGTTCCAAACTCGAATGATTCTGTCATCACTGCCTGTTACTATTATGTTTGAAATAGTACTGAAAGAAAAACAACTGCAACCCTAAAAACGATAATTTTCAACAAAAAAAATCATTATTTTCCAATAGTTTATGAAAATTTTGACTCATAACTACATTGTGCTGCAATATTCGACCTACAATACTCTAAAACTAGTATAGAGCTTGAACAAATTGAAAGGATTTTAAATTTCGAATTTGGAGAAAACTTTTTAATAAAAAGGATACTGTGTTTTAACAAATTACTATTTTTGCTCACCAAGTGTTTGTATGTTACAAATAGAGTCCAGATTTTAGAAAAATTACATTTTTCTACGACCGTACGTCTTAACTTGCATTTTAGTATTGAAAGCGAAAGTAAAATTAAACAAATTTTAACCTTTTTAGTTAGTTTTTTACTTCAGAAGATATAACTATTGTTACTACTACTACTGGTAAATAAATATTTACGAAACAGTTCCTTAAATAGAAAAATCTACGTATTTTCTAGCTTTTTGTCGCATTTTTCATTTATTGAAAATATAAAATAATAGAGATATTTTTATATAACCCTAACATCAAATTACTTCACGAGACCGGCTATTTTAATTAATTTACAGAATGCAACAAATTGTGTTTTTAATATTAATATATACATATCAAATTGTAGTTTTTAGTTAAAGTTTTTTATATGTTTGTTGAAACGAAATAATTTTTGAAAAATGGGTCGGTATTCTTTTTTGTATACACGGTCGTAGAAAAAATAATGTTCCTAACTCATGCTTAAAGTGTCTTTTCCGCACCCGTGAGGGAAATAACTATTTTTGGTCTCTTTAGCCTTTTCCATTGATTTTCTACTGTGGAATCTCATTATCTGGCATTATTGTATCTTTCACATTTTGTCTTTATTTATTTTATATTAGAATCCACGTAGCAACGTCAAATTTACCAGCACCCTGTATAAAACCATTGTGTATTTAATAGACATTGATAAAACTTTCTTCACCTTTTTTATTTTAAAGATGTACGGTGGCTTACTAATCGAGATGTACTTTTTAACTAGTGAAGCAGCTGGATCTTTACTACACGTCAAAATTGCATCCTCATTCTCAGAATAATCAATTTGCTCCACATTACTTTTATGAATATTTTCGAAGAATTTAATTCTTAAATACTGATTTTCATGTATCAATTCCTGGAATAACAAATAACTAAACAATTTCTGTAAAACAAATAATTTTTGTTTGTATTTGTAGTATATTTAATGGAATACTCTTCTCACGTTCTAAGAACCTGACTTAACTTGATTTAGGCTTAGGCAATAAGTAAGATATTGTAACGTTTATTTTAATTTATATTTACAACTACTTAATTTATATTTACAGATTCATATGCACTGTCCTTAATTTACTAATTTATATTATACACTAAACTAACTAACTACACTAATTTATATGAACGTCACTGAATAAACACTTTATCGATCGCTTTCCTTCAATATAAGCACTAGCTGTCCATCTATGTGACTATGAGCCTCCGTACACGAGCCACATTTTGCGGTCGACCCGACCACAGAATCGCCGTCGCGTTTCGGCGAACTCAAGCTACCCATAAGAAACACTGTACTATACGTACACAGGCGTTCACTGCAGTCAAAACGGGTATCTGCAGTCTACTTGCAGTCGCTCTCCGCCGAGTGGTCGCTGCTGCATCCGCCGTACACGAACCACATTCTTGTGGTCGTATGAACCGCGTTGCGCCGTTGCGTTCGAAGACATTTGTACCTACGAGTGCATCTACAAGTTGTTTGCAATGGAGAATATTTTCAGTGATGTGGTTGCAGTCGCTTCAACTACAAGTGTGGTTCATATGACTGCCAGTCGATTACAAAAATGTAGCTGGTTCAACCGCAAGGTGCAGTTGACGTGACGACATTTTTGTGGTTGTCTCGACTGCAAATATGTAGTCCGTGTACGGCCGCTCTATGTCTCAACTATCTGATGACTGACTACTCGTGCAGCGATGCTCAATCTATTTATATCTCGTAGGTAGAGATCTAGAAAACTCTCGGTATTCTGCCGCCGGCGCTAGGTAGTCTCTGGAATGTGCTCGTAGTTTCTGGAATGTTCTCGGCTAGAGGTGAGGGGAGGGGATGGCAGTCTGAGCTCACAGTCATAGTCGTCTCATACGGGAATCTCGCTGGGGCACTCGCGTAACAATATCTTATGCAAAAAGGTACCATGTATTTATAATAAAAATAACCCAAAAATCTTATAAAGTTTTCGGGTACCTAATAATTTATTATTCGCCAAAAAAAATACTATCCTGTCATGGCTAATACTATTGTGGCTTTATTGCATATCATATTTTAAACCATCTAGTCGTTGAAAAAAAACTAAAACTATCAACAAAATAAAAGTAAGTATGGAGGACATATAGAATCTGTATACTAACAGTCCTTCCCCAGTCAACCATTCAGAACGTATATAGCATTAAAAAAAAACAATAATGTAATACCAGTTACGCACCTCACAATTGATCCACATGTCTTTTTCAGTGTCTTTTCCTAATATTTTGTGTATATAACCAAAAACCCATTTTTCCTGTCTCGAATAATTTCTAACCAATTTAAGACGCGATGGTTAAGCAAAAAACTACGAACTTTAATATCGGTATCATTTGTTACCAGCATGGTATGGGAAACAGCGGGCCTAATATTATCAAGTCTGGATCTTACTTCCCTGTTAAACATTAACCTCGAAGGAAACTGATGAGTTACACAATGAGGCATTTTATGATATTGTAATAAGATTTTCAGCATCACATAAATTACAGTAAGGATTAAGAGTTTTTAAATATTTTCTTACGGTCAGAAAAATTAGAAATAAAAACTGCTTACAATTTGAAGTTATTATTTGCAACCACAACAGATTGGCGACGAGGATTCGAAAGAACTACACAATTATAGATTGACCATGCCCAATAGAAGAATTCGAAAAAGTATGAACCTACAAGATACTCAAGTTTCAGGCTTAAGCTCAAGTAATACAACTACAGTTATTCAAAATACATTTACAATTGAACCTTACGATGCTACAGAATCGCAATGGACTCGATGGGTACAACGATTCAATGGCGCTTGTGAAATTTTTGGAATCGTTGAAACTAAGGTTTCTTATTTTTTACATTTCATGGGCTCAGAAGAATACGACATCTTTTATGACAAATTAACACCACAAGATCCAAAATCAAAGGATTTTCAAGAGTTGGTACAAACTCTCCAAGATTACTTCAATCCTACTCCACTGGAAATTGCATAAATTTTTCGACTACATCAACGGAAATAACAGGAAGGTGAATCGATACCACTTTACAGAAAATGTCAATTTTTTGCAATTTTGGCGATTATTTGAAAAAAGCATTACGTAATCAAGTTGTTTGGGGTCTACGTAATGATAAAATTAAAAGTCGTTTATTAGAAAAGAAAGACTTGACATTAGATAAAGGCTGTAGAAATAGCTGTAGGTTTGGACTCTCCGCTAAAGACACTGATGAATTACATATTAATAAAAATTTGAATCAAATCAGCTTTGAATCTAAAACAAACATACCTACAGGTATTACAAATAAAAGTTTTTCAAAATTTTACTTTCGATGTAGTGATCAAAAGCATTTAGCTACAGGTTGTCCAAATAAAGATAATTTAATTTGTAATTTTTGTAACAAGAAAGGTCACCTTCAGAACGTGTGTAAGAAGAAATCTTCAAATACTTACCAAATTGATTTTTACAATAATGAAAAACCAGCTGAGGAGATAATAGCAATTGAATCTGATCAAAATATTTACAGGGAAAAATTTCATCAAACCTTGGTTATTAATGACAAAGAAATCACTTTTTCGTGCAACCGGACGCAAAATAGCATTTTGCAGCCACAACAGAGGACGCAAAATGATATTTTGCGGCCGTTACCCAGAGTGTAATTTTCTCTATTCGCGTTGAAACGCTGTCTTTTCTAAAGAGACATAATGTTTATTGAAATTATGTAATTTTCACGGTTGCACGAAAAATATTGTGTATACTATGGCCGCGAAATGTTTTCGCGACCTCGAGATTATCTTGCCTCGGCCGGAGCGGCCTCGGCGATAATCTCTCTCTCGGAACGCGAAAAAGCATTTTGAAGCCTTAGTATACAAATAACTATTGAAGTTGACAGTGATGCTGCAGTATCAGTTATAAGTAAGCGTAAATTTGATTTACATTTTCCAAATACTACCATCAGTCAAACGGATCTCAAACTAATTTCCTTCTGTAAAACGTCTCTTGAAGTTTTAGGGTAGTAATCGCTTGATGTTTGGCATTTCTACTGCTCCTGCAATTTTTCAGAGAGAAATGGAAAAAGTTTTACAGGGTATACCAGGTGTTTCAGTTTATTTAGATGATATTAAAATAACAGGAGAAAATGATACTATACATTTAGATCGCTTAAATGAGGTTTTAAAAAGATTATCAGTACACAACTTTGTATTAATAAAGAAAAGTCTATTTTCTTCGCCGATAGTATTGAGTATTGCTGATATTTGATAAATTCCTGAGCAATTCATAGAATTAAAAATAAGATTGAAAGTATTGTGAATGCTCCGAGACCCTCTGACAAAACTCAATTGAGATCATTTATAGAATTAATAAATTACTAGGGAAAATTTAAGTACCCTTTTGTATCCACTTAATAAATTCCTACATAAAAACGTGAGATTTATATGGAATCAAGAATGTGAAGAAACAAATGTTGACGGATAATTTCTTGGTTCATTTTGATCCCTTTAATTTTGGCTAGTGATGCTTCACCATACGGGGTGGGTGCAGTATTACCTAAACCGGAATTAAGAATTACTAAGTGCAATTTGCCTTTCACCACGCGTTAAGTAATGTCTAAGGACGATAGGAAATACCTAACGTTAGGATAGCTTGTTAGGTCTGCCTGTGAGAAACGCAAATTGCATTTAGGAATTCTTAATTCCGGTTTAGGTATTACCTAACTTTAGGAATTGGTTGGTGAAATCGGGCATCAGTGACACACAGAAAAGATATTCTCAAATTGATCGCGTAGCATACAGTATAATTTTCGGCGTAAAAAAATCTATCAATATCTATATGAAAATCGATTCACTCTTTATACTGATCATAAACCTTTACTTCAAATTTTCAATCCAACAAAATCTCATCCTCGTCGCCAATCTGTTGTAGTTGCAAATAATAACCATATAATAATTTCAAATTTTAAGCAGTTTTTATTTCTAATTTTTCTGACAAATCAATCAACAACTGTCTTATTTTATTTTATCAACAATTGTCATGTAACGAGTACGATTTGACACTATTTTTAGTGTCATAATGACGTATATCACCACACTAGTGCGTTTTTGATTACATTACCGCACTAGTGCGGTAATGAGAATCTAGAAACATATTAATACCAGAATTAAATATTATTTAAAATAACACTGGAAGCTGCATTTTCAATTTCCGAAAGGAGATTGTCTTCGCTTGAACTCATTTTTATAGATTTTTGTTCATTCAAATTTGAAAATTTGATGACATAACTAATTTATTTTATTTCCACATCCTTGTTTGTTTTTGATGATATGGTCACAAAATATGATACACAGTAGCTTATGTTTGCAGTCAATATTATTAAAAATACGTTGGATTGGAATTTTTTTTAATTTTATAATATAGGTACTGTTGATAATACTAATAAACAGTTGTAGATAAAATTTTGTACGTAACACGTGTGATAGGAATTATTAACGCACTTATGTGATTACACGACTCGGCCTACGGCCTCGTCTTGCAAACTTCACATGCGCGCGTTTATAATGTCCATATCCCACTAATTACGTAAATAACTATTACACCATCTAGTCGTAGAAAAAAAACTAAAACTATCAACAAAATAAAAGTTAGTATGAAGGACATATAGAATCTGTATACTAACAATTTTTTTCCAAAGGGGACAGTAGTCTATAATAGATGACAGTTAAAGTAACTGCGCGGAAAAAATTGAAAAGTTTACTAGCTACTTACGTTCCAATAGAATATGGTTAACCTATCCGAATGTTTTTTTCGCAATAAAGTTGTTTCAGGCTGGAGAAATTTAAATGCTATAACGTCTCCTCTGCTAGTACCAGCGAATAATATACTTCTAGATGTATCGTCGGCTTTCCCTTGATGTAATTCTTTGTAAGTCAAACACTGCAAGAGGAAATATTTTTATGAATGAAAAAGCCAAATGAGTGTTCTCTTTTTTGGTTAGTGCTTTGGTGTTTGATGATAATATGATGAGGAAGAAGGAGAAGTAGTAAGGGTAGAGGAAGCAGACTTTGTTAAGTTCTTAGGTAGTCGGTAAGCCCCGCTTGCAAAACTATGGGGCGAGTGCACTTAAGTGTTTTCCGTTTGTCGAATGGGTATGGGCTGACAAGTTTGGGAAATAGTTGCCTAGGATGGGCTATCAAAATATCGTAGATGCCAAAGTGGTTGCATGCAAAATGGTCATAGTTGGCAGATATGGACTAACAATTTGTTTTCAGCGTTAAACCACAATATTTTTGAATTCTTTATTTCAACGTTTCGGTAGCTTTCCAGCTACCGTTTTCAAGAAAAAATAAGTAAAAATTGATTTTTATTCCTAACAGACACAACGGAAAAAATTTGACAACTAGACCTTTTCTGATAAACCCTTAACATACGGTATTGTCAAGTTTCTAAAAATTATGTTAGGAATAAAAATCAATTTTTACTTATTTTTTCTTGAAAACGGTAGCTGGAACGCTACCGAAACGTTGAAATAAAGAATTCAAAAATATTGTGGTTTAATTTCCCAAGAAATTAAAAAAAGAATGAATAATATACCACAAGGAACATACAGAAGATATTTAATAAATACCTTAATTTTGTTCGATTTTTTGGTCCAGGAGTGTTTTTTAGGGATATCTTTATTGAGAATATATTTATATATATTTAAACTTGCTAGCGCGCTTATCTCCAAATCATAGGCATGCCTAAAGGGGGGGCAGGGAGGGTAATGGTCCACCACTATTCCTCAAAATATAATTTCATATTTCAACGTTCTTTCAATGATACGAGGAAGAAGTATTTTAATTATTCTTAAAATGAATTGCGAGAAATTGAAGGTCGGCAATATGCAAAAGCAATGTGCGGATGGCACGGCTCTGTTTTTCCAAAAGATTTAGTTTTGATATTTGGCTTCCCCCCTCCCAATAAAATAGTCTGCGCACGCCTATGCCACAAGGCTATAGATTAAGACGAAACTCAGATTTTTTATCCCATATATTTATAAATTGAATTAATTATGGGAGGCATACATATTAAATTTTCACTATGGCTACTGCTGCCCTTTTTTTCTATACAGGGTGTCTCAAAATTGAAGCCCGTTCATTCAGAATATGATTCGGGAGGCTAAAACGAATTAAAACGTAAAAATAAAAAAATTGCGTTATGTCCATGGTTACAGAGTTATTGACAAAAAACAAAGATCTAACATTCAATGTTTCAACTTTATTAAAAACGAATATTTGTTATAAAACAGGAAATGAATTTATAAAAGGTGTTCAAACACATCGGCTACTATTTCAATGCAAATATTTGCACGTTTTATTATTGAATTCCGAAACCTCTGTAGTATGTTTTTGTCTATAAATGTCACAGCAGTGTGAATACGAGCTACTACATCTTTCGCACCCTCAACAGGTTCAAAGTAAATATTTTCTTTCATAAATCCCCAGAAGAAAAAATCTAATGGATTAAGATATGGAGATCTAGGAAGCCATAGTACGGGTCCACCTCTTCTAATCCAACAGTCGGGGAATGTTTGATTTAGTAATGTTCTCACCATAATGTGCAGGAGCACCATCATGTTATAACCAACAATTCAATATAGTTGCTAATGGAATTTGATCGAGAAATGACAGTGGTAAATTGTCGTTTAAAAAATGGGAATACGATGCTGAATCAAGTCGGTTAGGTAACATTCAACATTACCCATAGCAACCTATGCTACCCATTTGTTTTTAGCTGACTTTGCTTTTAATAAAGTGTAAACATTAATGTTAGATTTTTTTTGTCAATAACTCTGTAACCATGGACATAACGCGATGTTTTTATTCTTACGTTTTAATTCGTTTTAGCCCCCCGATTCATATTCTGGAAGGACGGGCGTCAATTTTGAGACACCCTGTATAATACGTAAAATTATGATAATCTATAAGTATGCCATACGCGCCCAAAGATTTTTCTTTGTTTTTTTTTTAATTTCGTACAAGGCATAAAGAATTTTTTCTACAAACGTGTTAAAAATGCCATTTTTAGCACTCCATAGAAGCCTTAAAAATGACACTTTAAGGCACTGAGTGCCTTAAAATCTTTATGGCACTGAGTGCCTTAAAATCTTTATGGCACTGCTGTAAAAGTGAATTGTCAAATTTTGAAAGCAAACGTCAAAATATTTAGATTTTATTTATTATCATTAAGGCGTTTTCGATTATTTACTTTTGGCTGCTAGTAGCAGCTCGTAGTGACTGAATTTCGTTCGTTTATTACCGGGCGTGACGTCTAATCTTACCTTCCCCTTGCCCCTTGAGCACATACCGAAAAGTATGGGCTTCAAGCCATGGACATTACATTTTTGACGTTTGTCAAGTTTGACGTTTATTTAAAGGTTAAAATTGTGCCGATTACGATTTAAATCTTACTGGAAATATTTAAATATGCAAAATTATATTATCAAACATCCTAGTCGTAAACTGTTCTTCTAAAAACACAGGAAATTCATTAATAATATCAGATAGTTTGGATGATGACATGATATGACAAGTGGCTTTGAGGATCCCAAAAATCGTGTTCGTTTTTCTCAAAAGTCTTGACGACTGAGGCGTCACGCACAAATGCTTGAAGCCCAAATAAACGAAAGCAACAATTAATAGTACAATTTGTGCAATTTGACAAATTAATTTCCTGCATTCCTGCACTGCTGTTTTACCATTTTCCGTGGATAAGGAGGAATGATGCGCAAAAAAATGGAATTTCCAGTCGAGGCTGACACCACAATATCAAATGGTTGCTAAGGTACGTAATATACGATGCAATTTAAAATTATCTCCTTTGGATGTATTAATAAAAGTTTTTAAAATTTAATTATTGCATTTTAAACGTTTGTAGAAAAAATATTGTATGATATACGTGTTAAAAGTACCTTTTAAGGCACTCATGTGAATTGCAGAATTCGCTTCGCTCATTCTGCTAACCTTCGCATGCGTGCCTTAAAATTGTACTTTTAACACTTATATCATAAATAACTATTGTGTCTTTCTATTTAGGTATTATTAATATCTAATCTAATCTAACTAATGAAATAATATGGGATCTTCACGATAAAGAGACGATGACGTCACATTTAGTTACTTACCTGCTTATCAGCATAAATAATAACTTACCAACCGTAAATACAATTTATCATTAACAGCCAGTGCAATTTACAGCTTACGGGTTTGCAAAACTTCAAGACGTTGTCAGATAAACTGGTGAAATTCCCCAGTCTGTTTTGAAGTTTATTGACATTCGATCATCGTCTAATATTTAAAAGTTTTTTTAGTGCTTTTAAATTCATTGTTCCTTTGAGATTGAAAAAACAGTTATTTGCACAACTAATTATTTACGCAAATCTGCAGTGTGTGGTTAATAAAATGTCGAAGCAGTTGAACAGTAAATGTCAAGAGATGGTAACATGTTTGTTAAGCTATTTTGAACGAGAATGCCGAAACGGGGGCCCGCTGCTCCCGCTAACTGCTGTAAGAGACGTAAGTAATAGTATTAGTTATTTGTATTCAATATTATTAATATTATTGTTACATATTTAAATGTGAAGGTTGATTAAACTTGATATATTACTCTTTCATAAATTGAAATAATTATGTTGTAGAGATTTGCAGAAGCATTATAACTTAGCCTTACTACTGTTAACCGTATTGCCGCCAATCATAATAGAGGTGAACAGCCTAAAAGCCTACCTAAAAAAAGAAAACGCATAAAACCTACTGTTGGAATTGATAACTTTGACCAAAATGCTTTCCGGAATGTTATATACGAAATGTATGGAAACAGTGCATTGGTTTGAATACCAGCTTTTAGTGAACTTGGAAAAGCCTGCCACAACCGTAATGGATAATGATCACAGTACGATGATCAATAAAGTACCAGCAACAGCTACCAAAAAGGCTGATAATAATATACAGAACTGGTTGTTACGGAATGTTTTCCATATAACCCTCTTCTATGTAAAATCAATGTTAATTCGAATATAGAATGATTGATTACTATTTCTTCTTGTATTTTATCCATAGTTTTTCATAAATAAATATTTATATTAAATATAAGCCCTTTTTTTAAATAAATATTTTTGACTTAGGCTCTACGAGGCACGGACCAATGAAAAAGAAGAATTGTCAATTCAACATCAAATTGACTTTTCTAGTTTTCGTAAAGTAAAGGAAAAAACTACAGTTTGGCAACATCACATTATTTTGTTTTGCAATGTCATCGTCTTTTTATCGTAAGAATCCCATGCGTGTATCCGTGCAGAAAAAAGTCAATCGCAAACCACCACGACTTCACATGTGACATACTTAATAGATAAATATTTAGAAAATTGAGAAACGACATAGCTTACCTATGTCTTTGGAAAAAATAACTAACTCATAAAAGAAAGGAGGGACAATATTTAGAAGAATAAGGGGCGACATAGCTTACCTACGTCCTTAGAAAAAATAACCAACTCATAAAAGAAAGGGAGGACAATATTTAGAAAAATAAGGAACGACATAGCTTACCTATGTCTTTCGAAGAAAATAAACAGCTTGTGAAAGAGATATAACAATCAAGTAGCTGTCTGGATGACTGTTCGCTTTGCAAACAAAGCTTACCTACAACCTAGAAACAAGCACTATACCACAGAGTGGTACTACGTGTATCCGTGCAGGAAAAAGTCAATCGCAAACCACCAATTCTTCACGTGTGACATACTCAATAGATAAATAGGCTTGCGGACAACCTAAGAACGAGCACTTTCCCACAGTGTGGTACTACGTGCATCCGTGCAGGAAATAGTCAATCGTAAACCACCAAATTGGAATATATGTGGCTTACTCGACAGTAGAATGAAAAGCTTACCAATACCTCAATAAACGAGAACCAACTTGTTGGAAGAAGATAAGACAATATTTAGAAAATACATAGCATACCTATGTCTTTAGAAAAAATAACCAACTCATAAAAGAAAGGGGGGACAATATTTAGAAAATCGGGAAACGACATAGCTTACCTATGTCTTTAAATAGAGTAACCAACACATTGAAGAAAGGGAGGACCCTGCGAGAAGTTTGTCTGCTACTAGCGAGGTGCAGTTATGAAAATACACATACAGTACTAATAAATATATACAAACTCAACCAAATATCAACATCTTTAGGTACACACATTTATTACAATATTTTTACAAAAATATAAAACGTCAACAACTCAAAATAACTACTAATTTACCAGCCCCTACTACTACTACGCTGGAAAAAATGTCGAGTCGATAACTGCCAAGTATAGCCATTTTGCATGTAACCTCCTTGGGATCTACAATATTTTGATAGCCCGTACTGGACAACTATTCCCCCTACTTGTCAACCCATGCCCATTCGACAAACGGAAAACACTTGATCGTACTCGCCCCATCGGGATGACTGCTCGCTTTGCAAACGAGGCTTACCGACAACCTAAGAACGAGCACTTTCCCACAGTGTGGTACTACGTGCATCCGTGCAGGAAATAGTCAATCGTAAACCACCAAATTGGAATATATGTGGCTCACTCGACAGTAGTATAAAACGCTCACCAATACCTCATTAAACGAGAACCAGCTTGTTGGAACAAGATAAGACAATATTTAGAAAATTGATGAACGACATAGCATACCTATGCCTTCAGAAAAAATAAGCAACCCATAAAAGAAAGGGAGGACAATATTTAGAAAATTGAGGAGCGACATAGCTATGTCTTTAGAAAAATATCCAGCGTGTGAAAGGAATAGAGGACAATATTCAGAAAAGTTTTGAACGACATAGCTCACCTATGTCTTCAGAAAAAATAACCAACTCATAAAAGAAAGGGAGGACAATATTTAGAAAAATTAGGGCTACATAGCTTACCTATGTCTTTAGAAAAAATAACCAACTCATAAAAGGAAGGAAGGACAATATTAAGAAAAATTTGGAACGACATAGCTTACCTATGTCTTTTGAAGGGAATAAACAGCTTGTAGAAGAGAGATATCTTTATCAAGTAACTGTCTGGATGACTGCTCGCTTTACAAACAAAGCTTACCTACAACCTAGGAACCAGCACTATACCACAGTGTGGTACTACGTGTATACGTGCAGAAAAAAGTCAATCGAAAACCACCAAGTCTTCACGTGTGACATACTCAATAGATGAATATTTAGAAAATTGATGAACGACATAGCATACCTATGTCTTCAGAAAAAATAACCAACTTATAAAAGAAAGGGGGGACAATATATAGAGAATTGGGAAATGACATAGCTTACCTATGTCTTTAAATGAAGTAACCAACTCATTGAATAAAGGGAGGACCCTGCTAGGAGTTTGTCTGCTACTAGCGAGGAGCAGTTATAAAAATACACATACAGAAACAAATATATACAAACTCAACCAAATATCAGCATCTCTAGGTACACACATTTATTACAATATTTTTACAAAAATATAAAACGTCAACAACCCAAAATAACTACTATTTCACTAGCCCCTACTACTACTACGCTGGAAAAAATGTTGAGTCGATAACTGCCAAGTATAGCCATTTTGCATGTAACCTCCTTGGGATCTACAATACTTTGATAGCCCGTACTGGACAACTATTCCCCCTACTTGTCAGCCCATGCCCATTCGACAAACGGAAAACACTTGATCGTACTCGCCCCATCGGGATGACTGCTCGCTTTGCAAACGAGGCTTACCGATAACCTAAGAACGAGCACTTTCCCACAGTGTGGTACTACGTGCATCCGTGCAGGGAATAGTCAACCGTAAACCACCAAATTGGAATATATGTGGCTTACTCGACAGTAGAATAAAAAGCTTACCAATACCTCAATAAACGAGAACCAACTTGTTGGAACAAGATAAGACAATATTTAGAAAATTGATAAACGACATAGCATACCTATGTCTTCAGAAAAAATAAGCAACCCATAAAAGAAAGGGAGGACAATATTAAGAAAATTGAGGAGCGACATAGCTTACCTATGTCTTTAGAAAAATATCCAGCGTGTGAAAGGAATAGAGGACAATATTCAGAAAAGTTTTGAACGACATAGCTCACCTATGTCTTCAGAAAAAATTACCAACTCATAAAAGAAAGGGAGGACAATATTTAGAAAAATTAGGGCTACATAGCTTACCTATGTCTTTAGAGAAAATAACCAACTCATAAAAGGAAGGGAGGACAATATTAAGAAAAATTTGGAACGACATATCTTACCCATGTCTTTTGAAGGGAATAAACAGCTTGTAGAAGAGAGATATGACTATCAAGTAACTGTCTGGATGACTGCTCGCTTTACAAACAAAGCTTACCTACAACCTAGGAGTCAGCACTATACCACAGTGTGGTACTACGAGTATCCGTGCAGAAAAAAGTCAATCGCAAACCACCAAGTCTTCACATGTGACATACTCAATATATAAATATTTAAAAAATTGAGAAACGACATAGCTTACCTATGTCTTCAGAAAAAATAACCAACTCATAAAAGGAAGGGAGGACAATATTAAGAGAAATTTGAAACGACATAGCTTACCTATGTCTTTTGAAGGGGATGAATAGCTTGTAAAAGAGAGATATAACTATCAAGTAGCTGTCTGGATGACTGTTCGCTTTGCAAACAAAGCTTACCTACAACCTAGGAACAAGCACTATACCACAGTGTGGTACTACGTGTATCCGTGCAGAAAAAAGTCAATCGCAAACCACCAAGTCTTCACATGTGACATACTCAATATATAAATATTTAGAAAATTAAGAAACGACATAGCTCACCTATGTCTTTGGAGAAAATAACCAAGTCGTAAAAGAGAGGGAGGACAATATTTATAAAATTGGGAAACGACATAGCTCACCTATGTCTTTCAAAAAAGTAACCAACTCATAAAAGAAAGGCAGGACTTAATAGATACATATTTAGAGAATTGCTTACCTATGTCTTTAGAAAAAATAACCAACTCATAAGAAAAAGGGAGGACAATATTTAGAAGAATAAGGGGCGACATAGCTCACCTTCGTCCTTAGAAAAAATAACCAACTCCTAAAAAAAAGGGAGGACAATATTTAGAAAAATAAGGAACGACATAGCTTACCTATGTCTTTCGAAGAAAATAAACAGCTTGTAAAAAAGAGATATAACTATCAAGTAGCTGTCTGGATGACTGTTTGCTTTGCAAACAAAGCTTACCTACAACCTAGGAACAAGCACTATACCACAGAGTGGTACTACGTGTATTCGTGCAGGAAAAAGTCAATCGCAAACCATCAAGTCTTCACGTGTGACATACTCAATAGATGAATATTTAGAAAATTGATGAACGACATAGCATACCTATGTCTTTAGGAAAAATAACCAACTCATAAAAGAAAGGGGGGACAATATTTAGAGAATTGGGAAATGACATAGCTTACCTATGTCTTTAAATAAAGTAACCAAATCATTGAATAAAGGGAGGACCCTGCTAGGAGTTTGTCTGCTACTAGCGAGAAGCAGTTATAAAAATACACATAAAGTAACAAATATATACAAACTCAACCAAATATCAGCATCTCTAGGTACACACATTTATTACAATATTTTCACAAAAATATAAAACGTCAACAACCCAAAATAACTACTATTTCACCAGCCTCTACTACTACTACGCTGGAAAAAATTTTGAGTCGATAACTGCCAAGTATAGCCATTTTGCATGTCACCTCCTTGGGATCTACAATATTTTGATAGCCCGTACTGGACAACTATTCCCCCTACTTGTCAGCCCATGCCCATTCGACAAACGGAAAACACTTGATCGTACTCACCCCATCGGGATGACTGCTCGCTTTGCAAACGAGGCTTACCGACAACCTAAGAACGAGCACTTTCCCACAGTGTGGTACTACGTGCATCCGTGCAGGAAATAGTCAACCGTAAACCACCAAATTGGAATATATGTGGCTTACTCGACAGTAGAATAAAAAGCTTACCAATACCTCATTAAACGAGAACCAACTTGTTGAAACAAGATAAGACCATACCTATGTCTCCAGAAAAAATAACCAACCCATAAAAGAAAGGGAGGACAATATTTAGAAAATTGAGGAGCGACATAGCTTTCCTATGTCTTGAGAAAAATATCCAGCGTTTGAAAGGAATAGAGGACAATATTCAGAAATGTTTTGAACGACATAGCTCACCTATGTCTTCAGAAAAAATAACCAACTCATAAAAGAAAGGGAGGACAATATTTAGAGAAATTAGGGCTACATAGCTTACCTATGTCTTTAGAAAAAATAACCAACTCATAAAAGGAAGGGAGGACAATAATAAGAAAAATTTGGAACGACATAGCTTACCTATGTCTTTTGAAGGGAATAAACAGCTTGTAGAAGAGAGATATGACTATCAAGTAACTGTCTGGATGACTGTTCGCTTTGCAAACAAAGCTTACCTACAACCTAGAAACAAGCACTATACCACAGAGTGGTACTACGTGTATCCGTGCAGGAAAAAGTCAATCGCAAACCACCAAGTCTTCACGTGTGACATACTCAATAGATAAATAGGCTTGCGGACAACCTAAGAACGAGCACTTTCCCACAGTGTGGTACTACGTGCATCCGTGCAGGAAATAGTCAATCGTAAACCACCAAATTGGAATATATGTGGCTCACTCGACAGTAGTATAAAAAGCTCACCAATACCTCATTAAACGAGAACCAACTTGTTGGAACAAGATAAGACAATATTTAGAAAATTGATGAACGACATAGCATACCTATGTCTTCAGAAAAAATAAGCAACCCATAAAAGAAAGGGAGGACAATATTTAGAAAATTGAGGAGCGACATAGCTATGTCTTATCCAGCGTGTGAAAGGAATAGAGGACAATCTTCAGAAAAGTTTTGAACGACATAGCTCACCTATGTCTTCAGAAAAAATAACCAACTCATAAAAGAAAGGTAGGACAATATTTAGAAAAATTAGGGCTACATAGCTTACCTATGTCTTTAGAAAAAATAACCAACTCATAAAAGGAAGGGGGGACAATATATAGAGAATTGGGAAATGACATAGCTTACCTATGTCTTTTGAAGGGGATGAATAGCTTGTAAAAGAGAGATATAACTATCAAGTAGCTGTCTGGATGACTGTTCGCTTTGCAAACAAAGCTTACCTACAACCTAGGAACAAGCACTATACCACAGTGTGGTACTACGTGTATCCGTGCAGAAAAAAGTCAATCGCAAACCACCAAGTCTTCACATGTGACATACTCAATATATAAATATTTAGAAAATTAAGAAACGACATAGCTCACCTATGTCTTTAGAAAAAATAACCAAGTCGTAAAAGAAAGTGAGGACAATATTTATTAAATTGGGAAACGACATAGCTCACCTATGTCTTTCAAAAAAGTAACCAACTCATAAAAGAAAGGGAGGACTTAATAGATACATATTTAGAGAATTGCTTACCTATGTCTTTAGAAAAATATCCAGCGTGTGAAAGAAAAAGAGGACAATATTTAGAAAAGTTTGGAACGACATAGCTTACCTATGTCTTTAGAAAAAATAACCAACTCATAAGAAAAAGGATTAGAGAATTGATGAACGACATAGCATACCTTTGTCTTCAGAAAAAATAACCAACCCATAAAAGAAAGGGAGGACAATATTTAGAAAATTGAGGAGCGACATAGCTTTCCTATGTCTTGAGAAAAATATCCAGCGTGTGAAAGAAATAGAGGACAATATTCAGAAATGTTTTGAACGACATAGCTCACCTATGTCTTCAGAAAAAATAACCAACTCATAAAAGAAAGGGAGGACAATATTTAGAAAAATTAGGGCTACATAGCTTACCTATGTCTTTAGAAAAAATAACCAACTCATAAAAGGAAGGGAGGACAATATTAAGAAAAATTTGGAACGACATAGCTTACCTATGTCTTTTGAAGGGAATAAACAGCTTGTAGAAGAGAGATATGAGTATCAAGTAACTGTCTGGATGACTGCTCGCTTTACAAACAAAGCTTACCCACAACCTAGGAACCAGCATTATACCACAGTGTGGTACTACGTGTATCCGTGCAGAAAAAAGTCAATCGCAAACCACCAAGTCTTCACATGTGACATACTCAATATATAAATATTTAGAAAATTGAGAAACGACATAGCTTACCTATGTCTCCGGAATAAATAACCAACTCATAAAAAAAAGGGGGGACAATATTTAAAATGATTAGGGGCGACATAGCTCACCTACGTCCTTAGAAAAAATAACCAACTCATAAAAGAAAGGGAGGACAATATCTAGAAAAATAAGGAACGACATAGCTTACCTATGTCTTTCGAAGAAAATAAACAGCTTGTAAAAAAGAGATATAACTATCAAGTAGCTGTCTGGATGACTGTTCGCTTTGCAAACAAAGCTTACCTACAACCTAGAAACAAGCACTATACCACAGAGTGGTACTACGTGTATCCGTGCAGAAAAAAGTCAATCGCAAACCACCAAGTCTTCACGTGTGACATACTCAATAGATGAATATTTAGAAAATTGATGAACGACATAGCATACCTATGTCTTTAGAAAAAATAACCAACTTATAAAAGAAAGGGGGGACAATATATAGAGAATTGGGAAATGACATAGCTTACCTATGTCTTTGAATAAAGTAACCAACTCATTGAATAAAGGGAGGACCCTGCTAGGAGTTTGTCTGCTACTAGCGAGGAGCAGTTATACAAATACACATACAGAAACAAATATATACAAACTCAACCAAATATCAGCATCTCTAGGTACACACATTTATTACAATATTTTTACAAAAATATAAAACGTCAACAACCCAAAATAACTACTATTTCACTAGCCCCTACTACTACTACGCTGGAAAAAATGTTGAGTCGATAACTGCCAAGTATAGCCATTTTGCATGTAACCTCCTTGGGATCTACAATACTTTGATAGCCCGTACTGGACAACTATTCCCCCTACTTGTCAGCCCATGCTCATTCGACAAACGGAAAACACTTGATCGTACTCGCCCCATCGGGATGACTGCTCGCTTTGCAAACGAGGCTTACCGACAACCTAAGAACGAGCACTTTCCCACAGTGTGGTACTACGTGCATCCGTGCAGGAAATAGTCAACCGTAAACCACCAAATTGGAATATATGTGGCTCACTCGACAGTAGAATAAAAAGCTTACCAATACCTCATTAAACGAGAACCAACTTGTTGGAACAAGATAAGACAATATTTAGAAAATTGATGAACGACATAGCATACCTATGTCTTCATAAAAAATAAGCAACCCATAAAAGAAAGGGAGGACAATATTTAGAAAAATTTGGAACGACATAGCTTACCTATGTCTTTTGAAGGGAATAAACAGCTTGTAGAAGAGAGATATCTTTATCAAGTAACTGTCTGGATGACTGCTCGCTTTACAAACAAAGCTTACCTACAACCTAGGAACCAGCACTATACCACAGTGTGGTACTACGTGTATACGTGCAGAAAAAAGTCAATCGCAAACCACCAAGTCTTCACGTGTGACATACTCAATAAATGAATATTTAGAAAATTGATGAACGACATAGCATACCTATGTCTTTAGAAAAAATAACCAACTTATAAAAGAAAGGGGGGACAATATATAGAGAATTGGGAAATGACATAGCTTACCTATGTCTTTTGAAGGGGATGAATAGCTTGTAAAAGAGAGATATAACTATCAAGTAGCTGTCTGGATGACTGTTCGCTTTGCAAACAAAGCTTACCTACAACCTAGGAACAAGCACTATACCACAGTGTGGTACTACGTGTATCCGTGCAGAAAAAAGTCAATCGCAAACCACCAAGTCTTCACATGTGACATACTCAATATATAAATATTTAGAAAATTAAGAAACGACATAGCTCACCTATGTCTTTGGAGAAAATAACCAAGTCGTAAAAGAAAGGGAGGACAATATTTATAAAATTGGGAAACGACATAGCTCACCTATGTCTTTCAAAAAAGTAACCAACTCATAAAAGAAAGGCAGGACTTAATAGATACATATTTAGAGAATTGCTTACCTATGTCTTTAGAAAAATATCCAGCGTGTGAAAGAGGACAATATTTAGAAAAGTTTGGAACGACATAGCTTACCTATGTCTTTAGAAAAAATAACCAACTCATAAGAAAAAGGGAGGACAATATTTAGAAGAATAAGGGGCGACATAGCTTACCTTCGTCCTTAGAAAAAATAACCAACTCCTAAAAAAAAGGGAGGACAATATTTAGAAAAATAAGGAACGACATAGCTTACCTATGTCTTTCGAAGAAAATAAACAGCTTGTAAAAAAGAGATATAACTATCAAGTAGCTGTCTGGATGACTGTTCGCTTTGCAAACAAAGCTTACCTACAACCTAGGAACAAGCACTATACCACAGAGTGGTACTACGTGTATTCGTGCAGGAAAAAGTCAATCGCAAACCATCGAGTCTTCACGTGTGACATACTCAATAGATGAATATTTAGAAAATTGATGAACGACATAGCAAACCTATGTCTTTAGGAAAAATAACCAACTCATAAAAGAAAGGGGGGACAATATTTAGAGAATTGGGAAATGACATTGCTTACCTATGTCTTTAAATAAAGTAACCAAATCATTGAATAAAGGGAGGACCCTGCTAGGAGTTTGTCTGCTACTAGCGAGAAGCAGTTATAAAAATACACATACAGTAACAAATATATACAAACTCAACCAAATATCAGCATCTCCAGGTACACACATTTATTACAATATTTTCACAAAAATATAAAACGTCAACAACCCAAAATAACTACTATTTCACCAGCCCCTACTACTACTACGCTGGAAAAAATGTTGAGTCGATAACTGCCAAGTATAGCCATTTTGCATGTCACCTCCTTGGGATCTACAATATTTTGATAGCTAGTACTGGACAACTATTTCCCCCTACTTGTCAGCCCATGCCCATTCGACAAACGGAAAACACTTGATCGTACTCGCCCCATCGGGATGACTGCTCGCTTTGCAAACGAGGCTTACCGACAACCTAAGAACGAGCACTTTCCCACAGTGTGGTACTACGTGCATCCGTGCAGGAAATAGTCAACCGTAAACCACCAAATTGGAATATATGTGGCTTACTCGACAGTAGAATAAAAAGCTTACCAATACCTCATTAAACGAGAACCAACTTGTTGAAACAAGATAAGACCATACCTATGTCTCCAGAAAAAATAACCAACCCATAAAAGAAAGGGAGGACAATATTTAGAACATTGAGGAGCGACATAGCTTTCCTATGTCTTGAGAAAAATATCCAGCGTGTGAAAGGAATAGAGGACAATATTCAGAAATGTTTTGAACGACATAGCTCACCTATGTCTTCAGAAAAAATAACCAACTCATAAAAGAAAGGGAGGACAATATTTAGAGAAATTAGGGCTGCATAGCTTACCTATGTCTTTAGAAAAAATAACCAACTCATAAAAGGAAGGGAGGACAATAATAAGAAAAATTTGGAACGACATAGCTTACCTATGTCTTTTGAAGGGAATAAACAGCTTGTAGAAGAGAGATATGACTATCAAGTAACTGTCTGGATGACTGTTCGCTTTGCAAACAAAGCTTACCTACAACCTAGAAACAAGCACTATACCACAGAGTGGTACTACGTGTATCCGTGCAGGAAAAAGTCAATCGCAAACCACCAAGTCTTCACGTGTGACATACTCAATAGATAAATAGGCTTGCGGACAACCTAAGAACGAGCACTTTCCCACAGTGTGGTACTACGTGCATCCGTGCAGGAAATAGTCAATCGTAAACCACCAAATTGGAATATATGTGGCTTACTCGACAGTAGAATGAAAAGCTTACCAATACCTCAATAAACGAGAACCAACTTGTTGGAAGGAGATAAGACAATATTTAGAAAATTGATGAACGACATAGCATACCTATGTCTTTAGAAAAAATAACCAACTCATAAAAGAAAGGGGGGACAATATTTAGAAAATCGGGAAACGACATAGCTTACCTATGTCTTTAAATAGAGTAACCAACACATTGAAGAAAGGGAGGACCCTGCGAGAAGTTTGTCTGCTACTAGCGAGGTGCAGTTATAAAAATACACATACAGTAGTAATAAATATATACAAACTTAACCAAATATCAACATCTTCAGGTACACACATTTATTACAATATTTTTACAAAAATATAAAACGTCAACAACTCAAAATAGCTACTATTTTACCAGCCCCTACTACTACTACGCTGGAAAAAATGTCGAGTCGATAACTGCCAAGTATAGCCATTTTGCATGTAACCTCCTTGGGATCTACAATATTTTGATAGCCCGTACTGGACAACTATTCCCCCTACTTGTCAGCCCATGCCCATTCGACAAACGGAAAACACTTGATCGTACTCGCCCCATCGGGATGACTGCTCGCTTTGCAAACGAGGCTTACCGACAACCTAAGAACGAGCACTTTCCCACAGTGTGGTACTACGTGCATCCGTGCAGGAAATAGTCAATCGTAAACCACCAAATTGGAATATATGTGGCTCACTCGACAGTAGTATAAAAAGCTCACCAATACCTCATTAAACGAGAACCAACTTGTTGGAACAAGATAAGACAATATTTAGAAAATTGATGAACGACATAGCATACCTATGTCTTCAGAAAAAATAAGCAACCCATAAAAGAAAGGGAGGACAATATTTAGAAAATTGAGGAGCGACATAGCTATGTCTTTAGAAAAATATCCAGCGTGTGAAAGGAATAGAGGACAATATTCAGAAAAGTTTTGAACGACATAGCTCACCTATGTCTTCAGAAAAAATAACCAACTCATATAAGAAAGGTAGGACAATATTTAGAAAAATTAGGGCTACATAGCTTACCTATGTCTTCAGAAAAAATAACCAACTCATAAAAGGAAGGGAGGACAATATTAAGAAAAATTTGGAACGACATAGCTTACCTATGTCTTTTGAAGGGAATAAACAGCTTGTAGAAGAGAGATATCTTTATCAAGTAACTGTCTGGATGACTGCTCGCTTTACAAACAAAGCTTACCTACAACCTAGGAACCAGCACTATACCACAGTGTGGTACTACGTGTATCCGTGCAGAAAAAAGTCAATCGCAAACCACCAAGTCTTCACATGTGACATACTCAATATATAAATATTTAGAAAATTAAGAAACGACATAGCTCACCTATGTCTTTGGAGAAAATAACCAAGTCGTAAAAGAGAGGGAGGACAATATATAGAGAATTGGGAAATGACATAGCTTACCTATGTCTTTTGAAGGGGATGAATAGCTTGTAAAAGAGAGATATAACTATCAAGTAGCTGTCTGGATGACTGTTCGCTTTGCAAACAAAGCTTACCTACAACCTAGGAACAAGCACTATACCACAGTGTGGTACTACGTGTATCCGTGCAGAAAAAAGTCAATCGCAAACCACCAAGTCTTTACATGTGACATACTCAATATATAAATATTTAGAAAATTAAGAAACGACATAGCTCACCTATGTCTTTAGAAAAAATAACCAAGTCGTAAAAGAAAGTGAGGACAATATTTATTAAATTGGGAAACGACATAGCTCACCTATGTCTTTCAAAAAAGTAACCAACTCATAAAAGAAAGGGAGGACTTAATAGATACATATCTAGAGAATTGCTTACCTATGTCTTTAGAAAAATATCCAGCGTGTGAAAGAAAAAGAGGACAATATTTAGAAAAGTTTGGAACGACATAGCTTACCTATGTCTTTAGAAAAAATAACCAACTCATAAGAAAAAGGGAGGACAATATTTAGAAGAATAAGGGGCGACATAGCTTACCTTCGTCCTTAGAAAAAATAACCAACTCCTAAAAAAAAGGGAGGACAATATCTAGAAAAATAAGGAACGACATAGCTTACCTATGTCTTTCGAAGAAAATAAACAGCTTGTAAAAAAGAGATATAACTATCAAGTAGCTGTCTGGATGACTGTTCGCTTTGCAAACAAAGCTTACCTACAACCTAGGAATAAGCACTATACCACAGAGTGGTACTACGTGTATCCGTGCAGAAAAAAGTCAATCGCAAACCACCAAGTCTTCACGTGTGACATACTCAATAGATGAATATTTAGAAAATTGATGAACGACATAGCATACCTATGTCTTTAGAAAAAATAACCAACTTATAAAAGAAAGGGGGGACAATATATAGAGAATTGGGAAATGACATAGCTTACCTATGTCTTTAAATAAAGTAACCAACTCATTGAATAAAGGGAGGACCCTGCTAGGAGTTTGTCTGCTACTAGCGAGGAGCAGTTATACAAATACACATACAGAAACAAATATATACAAACTCAACCAAATATCAGCATCTCTAGGTACACACATTTATTACAATATTTTTACAAAAATATAAAACGTCAACAACCCAAAATAACTACTATTTCACTAGCCCCTACTACTACTACGCTGGAAAAAATGTTGAGTCGATAACTGCCAAGTATAGCCATTTTGCATGTAACCTCCTTGGGATCTACAATACTTTGATAGCCCGTACTGGACAACTATTCCCCCTACTTGTCAGCCCATGCTCATTCGACAAACGGAAAACACTTGATCGTACTCGCCCCATCGGGATGACTGCTCGCTTTGCAAACGAGGCTTACCGACAACCTAAGAACGAGCACTTTCCCACAGTGTGGTACTACGTGCATCCGTGCAGGAAATAGTCAACCGTAAACCACCAAATTGGAATATATGTGGCTCACTCGACAGTAGAATAAAAAGCTTACCAATACCTCATTAAACGAGAACCAACTTGTTGGAACAAGATAAGACAATATTTAGAAAATTGATGAACGACATAGCATACCTATGTCTTCAGAAAAAATAACCAACCCATAAAAGAAAGGGAGGACAATATTTAGAAAATTGAGGAGCGACATAGCTTTCCTATGTCTTGAGAAAAATATCCAGCGTGTGAAAGGAATAGAGGACAATATTCAGAAATGTTTTGAACGACATAGCTCACCTATGTCTTCAGAAAAAATAACCAACTCATAAAAGAAAGGGAGGACAATATTTAGAGAAATTAGGGCTGCATAGCTTACCTATGTCTTTAGAAAAAATAACCAACTCATAAAAGGAAGGGAGGACAATAATAAGAAAAATTTGGAACGACATAGCTTACCTATGTCTTTTGAAGGGAATAAACAGCTTGTAGAAGAGAGATATGACTATCAAGTAACTGTCTGGATGACTGTTCGCTTTGCAAACAAAGCTTACCTACAACCTAGAAACAAGCACTATACCACAGAGTGGTACTACGTGTATCCGTGCAGGAAAAAGTCAATCGCAAACCACCAAGTCTTCACGTGTGACATACTCAATAGATAAATAGGCTTGCGGACAACCTAAGAACGAGCACTTTCCCACAGTGTGGTACTACGTGCATCCGTGCAGGAAATAGTCAATCGTAAACCACCAAATTGGAATATATGTGGCTTACTCGACAGTAGAATGAAAAGCTTACCAATACCTCAATAAACGAGAACCAACTTGTTGGAAGAAGATAAGACAATATTTAGAAAATTGATGAACGACATAGCATACCTATGTCTTTAGAAAAAATAACCAACTCATAAAAGAAAGGGGGGACAATATTTAGAAAATCGGGAAACGACATAGCTTACCTATGTCTTTAAATAGAGTAACCAACACATTGAAGAAAGGGAGGACCCTGCGAGAAGTTTGTCTGCTACTAGCGAGGTGCAGTTATAAAAATACACATACAGTAGTAATAAATATATACAAACTTAACCAAATATCAACATCTTCAGGTACACACATTTATTACAATATTTTTACAAAAATATAAAACGTCAACAACTCAAAATAGCTACTATTTTACCAGCCCCTACTACTACTACGCTGGAAAAAATGTCGAGTCGATAACTGCCAAGTATAGCCATTTTGCATGTAACCTCCTTGGGATCTACAATATTTTGATAGCCCGTACTGGACAACTATTCCCCCTACTTGTCAGCCCATGCCCATTCGACAAACGGAAAACACTTGATCGTACTCGCCCCATCGGGATGACTGCTCGCTTTGCAAACGAGGCTTACCGACAACCTAAGAACGAGCACTTTCCCACAGTGTGGTACTACGTGCATCCGTGCAGGAAATAGTCAATCGTAAACCACCAAATTGGAATATATGTGGCTCACTCGACAGTAGTATAAAAAGCTCACCAATACCTCATTAAACGAGAACCAACTTGTTGGAACAAGATAAGACAATATTTAGAAAATTGATGAACGACATAGCATACCTATGTCTTCAGAAAAAATAAGCAACCCATAAAAGAAAGGGAGGACAATATTTAGAAAATTGAGGAGCGACATAGCTATGTCTTTAGAAAAATATCCAGCGTGTGAAAGGAATAGAGGACAATATTCAGAAAAGTTTTGAACGACATAGCTCACCTATGTCTTCAGAAAAAATAACCAACTCATATAAGAAAGGTAGGACAATATTTAGAAAAATTAGGGCTACATAGCTTACCTATGTCTTCAGAAAAAATAACCAACTCATAAAAGGAAGGGAGGACAATATTAAGAAAAATTTGGAACGACATAGCTTACCTATGTCTTTTGAAGGGAATAAACAGCTTGTAGAAGAGAGATATCTTTATCAAGTAACTGTCTGGATGACTGCTCGCTTTACAAACAAAGCTTACCTACAACCTAGGAACCAGCACTATACCACAGTGTGGTACTACGTGTATCCGTGCAGAAAAAAGTCAATCGCAAACCACCAAGTCTTCACATGTGACATACTCAATATATAAATATTTAGAAAATTAAGAAACGACATAGCTCACCTATGTCTTTGGAGAAAATAACCAAGTCGTAAAAGAGAGGGAGGACAATATATAGAGAATTGGGAAATGACATAGCTTACCTATGTCTTTTGAAGGGGATGAATAGCTTGTAAAAGAGAGATATAACTATCAAGTAGCTGTCTGGATGACTGTTCGCTTTGCAAACAAAGCTTACCTACAACCTAGGAACAAGCACTATACCACAGTGTGGTACTACGTGTATCCGTGCAGAAAAAAGTCAATCGCAAACCACCAAGTCTTTACATGTGACATACTCAATATATAAATATTTAGAAAATTAAGAAACGACATAGCTCACCTATGTCTTTAGAAAAAATAACCAAGTCGTAAAAGAAAGTGAGGACAATATTTATTAAATTGGGAAACGACATAGCTCACCTATGTCTTTCAAAAAAGTAACCAACTCATAAAAGAAAGGGAGGACTTAATAGATACATATCTAGAGAATTGCTTACCTATGTCTTTAGAAAAATATCCAGCGTGTGAAAGAAAAAGAGGACAATATTTAGAAAAGTTTGGAACGACATATAACCAACTCATAAGAAAAAGGGAGGACAATATTTAGAAGAATAAGGGGCGACATAGCTTACCTTCGTCCTTAGAAAAAATAACCAACTCCTAAAAAAAAGGGAGGACAATATTTAGGAAAATAAGGAACGACATAGCTTACCTATGTCTTTCGAAGAAAATAAACAGCTTGTAAAAAAGAGATATAACTATCAAGTAGCTGTCTGGATGACTGTTCGCTTTGCAAACAAAGCTAACCTACAACCTAGGAACAAGCACTATACCACAGAGTGGTACTACGTGTATTCGTGCAGGAAAAAGTCAATCGCAAACCATCAAGTCTTCACGTGTGACATACTCAATAGATGAATATTTAGAAAATTGATGAACGACATAGCATACCTATGTCTTTAGAAAAAATAACCAACTCATAAAAGAAAGGGGGGACAATATTTAGAGAATTGGGAAATGACATAGCTTACCTATGTCTTTAAATGAAGTAACCAACTCATTGAATAAAGGAAGGACCCTGCTAGGAGTTTGTCTGCTACTAGCGAGAAGCAGTTATAAAAATACACATACAGTAACAAATATATACAAACTCAACCAAATATCAGCATCTCTAGGTACACACTTTTATTACAATATTTTCACAAAAATATAAAACGTCAACAACCCAAAATAACTACTATCTCACCAGCCCCTACTACTACTACGCTGGAAAAAATGTTGAGTCGATAACTGCCAAGTATAGCCATTTTGCATGTCACCTCCTTGGGATCTACAATATTTTGATAGCCCGTACTGGACAACTATTCCCCCTACTTGTCAGCCCATGCCCATTCGACAAACGGAAAACACTTGATCGTACTCGCCCCATCGGGATGACTGCTCGCTTTGCAAACGAGGCTTACCGACAACCTAAGAACGACCACTTTCCCACAGTGTGGTACTACGTGCATCCGTGCAGGAAATAGTCAACCGTAAACCACCAAATTGGAATATATGTGGCTTACTCGACAGTAGAATAAAAAGCTTACCAATACCTCATTAAACGAAAACCAACTTGTTGGAACAAAATAAGACAATATTTAGAGAATTGATGAACGACATAGCATACCTATGTCTTCAGAAAAAATAACCAACCCATAAAAGAAAGGGAGGACAATATTTAGAAAATTGAGGAGCGACATAGCTTTCCTATGTCTTGAGAAAAATATCCAGCGTGTGAAAGAAATAGAGGACAATATTCAGAAATGTTTTGAACGACATAGCTCACCTATGTCTTCAGAAAAAATAACCAACTCATAAAAGAAAGGGAGGACAATATTTAGAAAAATTAGGGCTACATAGCTTACCTATGTCTTTAGAAAAAATAACCAACTCATAAAAGGAAGGGAGGACAATATTAAGGAAAATTTGGAACGACATAGCTTACCTATGTCTTTTGAAGGGAATAAACAGCTTGTAGAAGAGAGATATGACTATCAAGTAACTGTCTGGATGACTGCTCGCTTTACAAACAAAGCTTACCCACAACCTAGGAACCAGCATTATACCACAGTGTGGTACTACGTGTATCCGTGCAGAAAAAAGTCAATCGCAAACCACCAAGTCTTCACATGTGACATACTCAATATATAAATATTTAGAAAATTGAGAAACGACATAGCTTACCTATGTCTCCGGAATAAATAACCAACTCATAAAAAAAAGGGGGGACAATATTTAAAATGATTAGGGGCGACATAGCTCACCTACGTCCTTAGAAAAAATAACCAACTCATAAAAGAAAGGGAGGACAATATCTAGAAAAATAAGGAACGACATAGCTTACCTATGTCTTTCGAAGAAAATAAACAGCTTGTAAAAAAGAGATATAACTATCAAGTAGCTGTCTGGATGACTGTTCGCTTTGCAAACAAAGCTTACCTACAACCTAGGAATAAGCACTATACCACAGAGTGGTACTACGTGTATCCGTGCAGAAAAAAGTCAATCGCAAACCACCAAGTCTTCACGTGTGACATACTCAATAGATGAATATTTAGAAAATTGATGAACGACATAGCATACCTATGTCTTTAGAAAAAATAACCAACTTATAAAAGAAAGGGGGGACAATATATAGAGAATTGGGAAATGACATAGCTTACCTATGTCTTTAAATAAAGTAACCAACTCATTGAATAAAGGGAGGACCCTGCTAGGAGTTTGTCTGCTACTAGCGAGGAGCAGTTATACAAATACACATACAGAAACAAATATATACAAACTCAACCAAATATCAGCATCTCTAGGTACACACATTTATTACAATATTTTTACAAAAATATAAAACGTCAACAACCCAAAATAACTACTATTTCACTAGCCCCTACTACTACTACGCTGGAAAAAATGTTGAGTCGATAACTGCCAAGTATAGCCATTTTGCATGTAACCTCCTTGGGATCTACAATACTTTGATAGCCCGTACTGGACAACTATTCCCCCTACTTGTCAGCCCATGCTCATTCGACAAACGGAAAACACTTGATCGTACTCGCCCCATCGGGATGACTGCTCGCTTTGCAAACGAGGCTTACCGACAACCTAAGAACGAGCACTTTCCCACAGTGTGGTACTACGTGCATCCGTGCAGGAAATAGTCAACCGTAAACCACCAAATTGGAATATATGTGGCTCACTCGACAGTAGAATAAAAAGCTTACCAATACCTCATTAAACGAGAACCAACTTGTTGGAACAAGATAAGACAATATTTAGAAAATTGATGAACGACATAGCATACCTATGTCTTCATAAAAAATAAGCAACCCATAAAAGAAAGGGAGGACAATATTTAGAAAATTGAGGAGCGACATAGCTTTCCTATGTCTTGAGAAAAATATCCAGCGTGTGAAAGAAATAGAGGACAATATTCAGAAATGTTTTGAACGACATAGCTCACCTATGTCTTCAGAAAAAATAACCAACTCATAAAAGAAAGGGAGGACAATATTTAGAAAAATTAGGGCTACATAGCTTACCTATGTCTTTAGAAAAAATAACCAACTCATAAAAGGAAGGGAGGACAATATTAAGGAAAATTTGGAACGACATAGCTTACCTATGTCTTTTGAAGGGAATAAACAGCTTGTAGAAGAGAGATATGACTATCAAGTAACTGTCTGGATGACTGCTCGCTTTACAAACAAAGCTTACCCACAACCTAGGAACCAGCATTATACCACAGTGTGGTACTACGTGTATCCGTGCAGAAAAAAGTCAATCGCAAACCACCAAGTCTTCACATGTGACATACTCAATATATAAATATTTAGAAAATTGAGAAACGACATAGCTTACCTATGTCTCCGGAATAAATAACCAACTCATAAAAAAAAGGGGGGACAATATTTAAAATGATTAGGGGCGACATAGCTCACCTACGTCCTTAGAAAAAATAACCAACTCATAAAAGAAAGGGAGGACAATATCTAGAAAAATAAGGAACGACATAGCTTACCTATGTCTTTCGAAGAAAATAAACAGCTTGTAAAAAAGAGATATAACTATCAAGTAGCTGTCTGGATGACTGTTCGCTTTGCAAACAAAGCTTACCTACAACCTAGGAATAAGCACTATACCACAGAGTGGTACTACGTGTATCCGTGCAGAAAAAAGTCAATCGCAAACCACCAAGTCTTCACGTGTGACATACTCAATAGATGAATATTTAGAAAATTGATGAACGACATAGCATACCTATGTCTTTAGAAAAAATAACCAACTTATAAAAGAAAGGGGGGACAATATATAGAGAATTGGGAAATGACATAGCTTACCTATGTCTTTAAATAAAGTAACCAACTCATTGAATAAAGGGAGGACCCTGCTAGGAGTTTGTCTGCTACTAGCGAGGAGCAGTTATACAAATACACATACAGAAACAAATATATACAAACTCAACCAAATATCAGCATCTCTAGGTACACACATTTATTACAATATTTTTACAAAAATATAAAACGTCAACAACCCAAAATAACTACTATTTCACTAGCCCCTACTACTACTACGCTGGAAAAAATGTTGAGTCGATAACTGCCAAGTATAGCCATTTTGCATGTAACCTCCTTGGGATCTACAATACTTTGATAGCCCGTACTGGACAACTATTCCCCCTACTTGTCAGCCCATGCTCATTCGACAAACGGAAAACACTTGATCGTACTCGCCCCATCGGGATGACTGCTCGCTTTGCAAACGAGGCTTACCGACAACCTAAGAACGAGCACTTTCCCACAGTGTGGTACTACGTGCATCCGTGCAGGAAATAGTCAACCGTAAACCACCAAATTGGAATATATGTGGCTCACTCGACAGTAGAATAAAAAGCTTACCAATACCTCATTAAACGAGAACCAACTTGTTGGAACAAGATAAGACAATATTTAGAAAATTGATGAACGACATAGCATACCTATGTCTTCATAAAAAATAAGCAACCCATAAAAGAAAGGGAGGACAATATTTAGAAAATTGAGGAGCGACATAGCTTACCTATGTCTTTAGAAAAATATCCAGCGTGTGAAAGAAATAGAGGACAATATTCAGAAATGTTTTGAACGACATAGCTCACCTATGTCTTCAGAAAAAATAACCAACTCATAAAAGAAAGGGAGGACAATATTTAGAAAAATTAGGGCTACATAGCTTACCTATGTCTTTAGAAAAAATAACCAACTCATAAAAGGAAGGGAGGACAATATTAAGGAAAATTTGGAACGACATAGCTTACCTATGTCTTTTGAAGGGAATAAACAGCTTGTAGAAGAGAGATATGACTATCAAGTAACTGTCTGGATGACTGCTCGCTTTACAAACAAAGCTTACCCACAACCTAGGAACCAGCATTATACCACAGTGTGGTACTACGTGTATCCGTGCAGAAAAAAGTCAATCGCAAACCACCAAGTCTTCACATGTGACATACTCAATATATAAATATTTAGAAAATTGAGAAACGACATAGCTTACCTATGTCTCCGGAATAAATAACCAACTCATAAAAAAAAGGGGGGACAATATTTAAAATGATTAGGGGCGACATAGCTCACCTACGTCCTTAGAAAAAATAACCAACTCATAAAAGAAAGGGAGGACAATATCTAGAAAAATAAGGAACGACATAGCTTACCTATGTCTTTCGAAGAAAATAAACAGCTTGTAAAAAAGAGATATAACTATCAAGTAGCTGTCTGGATGACTGTTCGCTTTGCAAACAAAGCTTACCTACAACCTAGGAATAAGCACTATACCACAGAGTGGTACTACGTGTATCCGTGCAGAAAAAAGTCAATCGCAAACCACCAAGTCTTCACGTGTGACATACTCAATAGATGAATATTTAGAAAATTGATGAACGACATAGCATACCTATGTCTTTAGAAAAAATAACCAACTTATAAAAGAAAGGGGGGACAATATATAGAGAATTGGGAAATGACATAGCTTACCTATGTCTTTAAATAAAGTAACCAACTCATTGAATAAAGGGAGGACCCTGCTAGGAGTTTGTCTGCTACTAGCGAGGAGCAGTTATACAAATACACATACAGAAACAAATATATACAAACTCAACCAAATATCAGCATCTCTAGGTACACACATTTATTACAATATTTTTACAAAAATATAAAACGTCAACAACCCAAAATAACTACTATTTCACTAGCCCCTACTACTACTACGCTGGAAAAAATGTTGAGTCGATAACTGCCAAGTATAGCCATTTTGCATGTAACCTCCTTGGGATCTACAATACTTTGATAGCCCGTACTGGACAACTATTCCCCCTACTTGTCAGCCCATGCTCATTCGACAAACGGAAAACACTTGATCGTACTCGCCCCATCGGGATGACTGCTCGCTTTGCAAACGAGGCTTACCGACAACCTAAGAACGAGCACTTTCCCACAGTGTGGTACTACGTGCATCCGTGCAGGAAATAGTCAACCGTAAACCACCAAATTGGAATATATGTGGCTCACTCGACAGTAGAATAAAAAGCTTACCAATACCTCATTAAACGAGAACCAACTTGTTGGAACAAGATAAGACAATATTTAGAAAATTGATGAACGACATAGCATACCTATGTCTTCATAAAAAATAAGCAACCCATAAAAGAAAGGGAGGACAATATTTAGAAAATTGAGGAGCGACATAGCTTACCTATGTCTTTAGAAAAATATCCAGCGTGTGAAAGGAATAGAGGACAATATTCAGAGAAGTTTTGAACGACATAGCTCACCTATGTCTTCAGGAAAAATTACCAACTCATAAAAGGAAGGGAGGACAATATTTAGAAAAATTTGGAACGACATAGCTCACCTATGTCTTTTGAAGGGAATAAACAGCTTGTAGAAGAGAGATATGACTATCAAGTAACTGTCTGGATGACTGCTCGCTTTACAAACAAAGCTTACCTACAACCTAGGAGTCAGCACTATACCACAGTGTGGTACTATGTGTATCCGTGCAGAAAAAAGTCAATCGCAAACCACCAAGTCTTCACATGTGACATACTCAATATATAAATATTTAGAAAATTGAGAAACGACATAGCTTACCTATGTCTTCAGAAAAAATAACCAACTCATAAAAGGAAGGGAGGACAATATTAAGAGAAATTTGAAACGACATAGCTTACCTATGTCTTTTGAAGGGGATGAATAGCTTGTAAAAGAGATATATAACTATCAAGTAGCTGTCTGGATGACTGTTCGCTTTGCAAACAAAGCTTACCTACAACCTAGGAACAAGCACTATACCACAGTGTGGTACTATGTGTATCCGTGCAGAAAAAAGTCAATCGCAAACCACCAAGTCTTCACATGTGACATACTCAATATATAAATATTTATAAAATTAAGAAACGACATAGCTCACCTATGTCTTTAGAGAAAATAACCAAGTCGGAAAAGAAAGGGAGGACAATATTTATAAAATTGGGAAACGACATAGCTCACGTATGTCTTTCAAAAAAGTAACCAACTCATAAAAGAAAGGCAGGACTTAATAGATACATATTTAGAGAATTGCTTACCTATGTCTTTAGAAAAATATCCAGCGTGTGAAAGAAAAAGAGGACAATATTTAGAAAAGTTTGGAACGACATAGCTTACCTATGTCTTTAGAAAAAATAACCAACTCATAAGAAAAAGGGAGGACAATATTTAGAAGAATAAGGGGTGACATAGCTTACCTTCGTCCTTAGAAAAAATAACCAACTCCTAAAAAAAGGGAGGACAATATTTGGAAAAATAAGGAACGACATAGCTTACCTATGTCTTTCGAAGAAAATAAACAGCTTGTAAAAAAGAGATATAACTATCAAGTAGCTGTCTTGATGACTGTTCGCTTTGCAAACAAAGCTTACCTACAACCTAGGAACAAGCACTATACCACAGAGTGGTACTACGTGTATTCGTGCAGGAAAAAGTCAATCGCAAACCATCAAGTCTTCACGTGTGACATACTCAATGGATGAATATTTAGAAAATTGATGAACGACATAGCTCACCTATGTCTTCAGAAAAAATAACCAACTCATAAAAGAAAGGGAGGACAATATTTAGAAAAATTGGGGCTACATAGCTTACCTATGTCTTTAAATAAAGTAACCAAATCATTGAATAAAGGGAGGACCCTGCTAGGAGTCTGCTAGGAGTCTGCTACTAGCGAGAAGCAGTTATAAAAATACACATACAGTAACAAATATATACAAACTCAACCAAATATCAGCATCTCTAGGTACACACATTTATTACAATATTTTCACAAAAATATAAAACGTCAACAACCCAAAATAACTACTATTTCACCAGCCCCTACTACTACTACGCTGGAAAAAATGTTGAGTCGATAACTGCCAAGTATAGCCATTTTGCATGTCACCTCCTTGGGATCTACAATATTTTGATAGCCCGTACTGGACAACTATTCCCCCTACTTGTCAGCCCATGCCCATTCGACAAACGGAAAACACTTGATCGTACTCGCCCCATCGGGATGACTGCTCGCTTTGCAAACGAGGCTTACCGACAACCTAAGAACGAGCACTTTCCCACAGTGTGGTACTACGTGCATCCGTGCAGGAAATAGTCAACCGTAAACCACCAAATTGGAATATATGTGGCTTACTCGACAGTAGAATAAAAAGCTTACCAATACCTCATTGAACGAGAACCAACTTGTTGAAACAAGATAAGACAATCTCTAGAAAATTGATGAACGACATAGCATACCTATGTCTCCAGAAAAAATAACCAACCCATAAAAGAAAGGGAGGACAATATTTAGAAAATTGAGGAGCGACATAGCTTACCTATGTCTTGAGAAAAATATCCAGCGTGTGAAAGGAATAGAGGACAATATTCAGAAATGTTTTGAACGACATAGCTCACCTATGTCTTCAGAAAAAATAACCAACTCATAAAAGAAAGGGAGGACAATATTTAGAGAAATTAGGGCTACATAGCTTACCTATGTCCTAAGAAAAAATAACCAACTCATAAAAGGAAGGGAGGACAATAATAAGAAAAATTTGGAACGACATAGCTTACCTATGTCTTTTGAAGGGAATAAACAGCTTGTAGAAGAGAGATATGACTATCAAGTAACTGTCTGGATGACTGCTCGCTTTACAAACAAAGCTTACCCACAACCTAGGAACCAGCATTATACCACAGTGTGGTACTACGTGTATCCGTGCAGAAAAAAGTCAATCGCAAACCACCAAGTCTTCACATGTGACATACTCAATATATAAATATTTAGAAAATTGAGAAACGACATAGCTTACCTATGTCTCCGGAATAAATAACCAACTCATAAAAGGAAGGGGGGACAATATTTAAAATGATTAGGGGCGACATAGCTTACCTATGTCCTAAGAAAAAATAACCAACTCATAAAAGGAAGGGAGGACAATAATAAGAAGAATTTGGAACGACATAGCTTACCTATGTCTTTTGAAGGGAATAAACAGCTTGTAGAAGAGAGATATGACTATCAAGTAACTGTCTGGATGACTGCTCGCTTTACAAACAAAGCTTACCCACAACCTAGGAACCAGCATTATACCACAGTGTGGTACTACGTGTATCCGTGCAGAAAAAAGTCAATCACAAACCACCAAATATTCACATGTGACATACTCAATATATAAATATTTAGAAAATTGAGAAACGACATTGCTTACCTATGTCTTTAGAAAAATATCCAGCGTGTGAAAGAAATAGAGGACAATATTTAGAAAAGTTTTGAACGACATAGCTCACCTATGTCTTCAGAAGAAATAACCAACTCATAAAAGAAAGGGAGGACAATATTTAGAAAAATTAGGGCGACATAGCTTACCTATGTCTTTTGAAGGGAATAAACAGCTTGTAGAAGAGAGATATGACTATCAAGTAACTGTCTGGATGACTGCTCGCTTTACAAACAAAGCTTACCTACAACCTAGGAACCAGCACTATACCACAGTGTGGTACTACGTGTATCCGTGCAGAAAAGAGTCAATCGCAAACCACCAAGTCTTCACGTGTGACATACTCAATAGATAAATATTCAGAAAATTGATGAACGACATAGCTTAACTATGTCTTTAGAAAAATATCCAGCGTGTGAAAGGGATAGAGGACAATATTCAGAGAAGTTTTGAACGACATAGCTCACCTATGTCTTCAGAAAAAATAACCAACTCATAAAAGAAAGGGAGGACAATATTAAGGAAAATTAGAGCTACTTAGCTTACCTATGTCTTTAGAAAAAATAACCAACTCATAAAAGGAAGGGAGGACAATATTAAGAAAAATTTGGAACGACATAGCTTATCTATGTCTTTTGAAGGGAATAAACAGCTTGTAGAAGAGAGATATGACTATCAAGTAACTGTCTGGATGACTGCTCACTTTACAAACAAAGCTTACCTACAACCTAGGAACCAGCACTATACCACAGTGTGGTACTACGTGTATCCGTGCAGAAAAAAGTCAATCGCAAACCACCAAGTCTTCACGTGTGACATACTCAATAGATAAATATTTAGAAAATTGATGAACGACATAGCATACCTATGTCTTTAGAAAAAATAACCAACTCATAAAAGAAAGGGGGGACAATGTTTAGAAAATTGGGAAACGACATAGCCTACCTATGTCTTCAAATGGAGTAACCAACTCATTGAAGAAAGGGAGGACCCCGCTAAAAGTTTGTCTGCTACTAGCGAGGAGCAGTTATAAAAATATACATACAGTAATAAATATATACAAACTCAACTAAGTATCAGCATTTCTGGGTACACACATTTATTACAATATTTTTATAAATATATAAAACGTCAACAACCCAAAATTACTACTATTTTACCAGCCCCTACTACTACTACGCTGGAAAAAATGTTGAGTCGATAACTGCCAAGTATAGCCATTTTGCATGTAACCTCCTTGGGATCTACAATATTTTGATAGCCCGTACTGGACAACTATTCCCCCTACTTGTCAGCCCATGCCCATTCGACAAACGGAAAACACTTGATCGTACTCGCCCCATCGGGATGACTGCTCGCTTTGCAAACGAGGCTTACCGACAACCTAAGAACGAGCACTTTCCCACAGTGTGGTACTACGTGCATCCGTGCAGGAAATAGTCAATCGTAAACCACCAAATTGGAATATATGTGGCTCACTCGACAGTAGTATAAAAAGCTCACCAATACCTCATTAAACGAGAACCAACTTGTTGGAACAAGATAAGACAATATTCAGAAAAATTAGGGCGACATAGCTTTCCTATGTCTTCAGAAAAAATAACCAACTCATAAATGGAAGGGAGGACAATATCAAGAGAAATTTGGAACGACATAGCTTACCTATGTCTTTTGAAGGGAATAAACAGCTTGTAAAAGAGAGATATAACTATCAAGTAGCTGTCTGGATGACTGTTCGCTTTGCAAACAAAGCTTACCTACAGCCTAGGAACAAGCACTATACCACAGTGTGGTAATACGAGTATCCGTGCAGAAAAAAGTCAATCGCAAACCACCAAGTCTTCACATGTGACATACTCAATATATGAATATTTAGAAAATTGAGAAACGACATAGCTCACCTATGTCTTTAGAAAATAAAACCAAGTCATAAAAGAAAGGGAGGACAATATTTATAAAATTGGGAAACGACATAGCTCACCTATGTCTTTTAAAAATGTAACCAACTTATAAAAGAAAGGGAGGACTTAATAGATACATATTTAGAGAATTGAGGAACGAAATTGCTCACCTATGTCTTTAGAAGAATATCCAGCGTGTAAAAGAAAAAGAGGACAATATTTAGAATGGTTTGGAACGACATAGCTTACCTATGTCTTTAGAAAAAATAACCAACTCATGAAAAAAAGGGAGGACAATATTTAGAAAAATAAGGAACGACATAGTCTTTCGAAGAAAATAAACAGCTTGTAAAAAAGAGATATAGCTATCAAGTAGCTGTCTGGATGACTGTTCGCTATGCAAACAAAGCTTACCTACAACCTAGGAACAAGCACTATACCACAGAGTGGTACTACGTGTATCCGTGCAGGAAAAAGTCAATCACAATCCACCAAGTCTTCACGTGTGACATACTCAATAGATGAATATTTAGAAAATTGATGAACGACATAGCATACCTATGTCTTTAGAAAAAATAACCAACTCATAAAAGAAAGGGGGGACAATATGTAGAAAATTGGGAAATGACATAGCTTACCTATGTCTTTAAATAAAGTAACCAACTCATTGAAGAAAGGAAGGACCCTGCTAGAAGTTTGTCTGCTACTAGCGAGGAGCAGTTATAAAAATACACATACAGTAACAAATATATACAAACTTAACCAAATATCAGCATCTCTAGGTACACACATTTATTACAATATTTTTACAAAAATATAAAACGTCAACAACCCAAAATAACTACTATTTTACCAGCCCATACTACTACTACGCTGAAAAAAATGTTGAGTCGATAACTGCCAAGTATAGCCATTTTGCATGTCACCTCCTTGGGATCTACAATATTTTGATAGCCCGTACTGGACAACTATTCCCCCTACTTGTCAGCCCATGCCCATTCGACAAACGGAAAACACTTGATCGTACTCGCCCCATCGGGATGACCGCTCGCTTTGCAAACGAGGCTTACCGACAACCTAAGAACGAGCACTTTCCCACAGTGTGGTACTACGTGCATCCGTGCAGGAAATAGTCAACCGTAAACCACCAAACTGGAATATATGTGGCTTACTCGACAGAAGAATAAAAAGCTTACCAATACCTCATTAAACAAGAACCAACTTGTTGGAACAAGATAAGACAATAATTAGAAAATTGATGAACTACATAACATACCTATGTCTTCAGAAAAAATAACCAACTTATAAAAGAAAGGGAGGACAATATTTAGAAAATTGAGGAGCGACATAGCTTACCTATGTCTTTAGAAAAAATAACCAACTCATGAAAGGAAGGGAGGACAATATTAAGAGAAATTTGGAACGACATAGCTTACCTATGTCTTTTGAAGGGAATAAACAGCTTGTAGAAGAGAGATATGACTATCAAGTAACTGTCTGGATGACTGCTCGCTTCACAAACAAAGCTTACCTACAACCTAGGAACCAGCACTATACTACAGTGTGGTACTACGTGTATCCGTGCAGAAAAAAGTCAATCGCAAACCACCAAGTCTTCACATGTGATATACTCAATATATAAATATTTAAAAAATTGAAAAACGACATAGCTTACCCATGTCTTCGGAAAAAATAACCAAGTCGTAAAAGAAAGGGAGGACAATATTTATAAAATTGGGAAACGACATAGCTCACCTATGTCTTTAAAAAAAGTAACCAACTCATAAAAGAAAGGGAGGACTTAATAGATACATATTCAGAGAATTGAGGAACGACATTGCTTACCTATGTCTTTAGAAAAATATCCAGCGTGTGAAAGAAAAAGAGGACAATATTTAGAAAAGTTTGGAACGACATAGCTTACCTATGTCTTTAGAAAAAATAACCAACTCATAAGAAAAAGGGAGGACAATATTTAGAAGAATAAGGGGCGACATAGCTTACCTACGTCCTTGGAAAAAATAACCAACTCCTAAAAGAAAGGGAGGACAATATTTAGAAAAATGAGGAACGACATAGCTTACCTATGTCTTTCGAAGAAAATAAACAGCTTGTAAAAAAGAGATATAACTATCAAGTAGCTGTCTGGATGACTGTTCGCTTTGCAAACAAAGCTTACCTACAACCTAGGAACAAGCATTATACCACAGAGTGGTACTACGTGTATTCGTGCAGGAAAAAGTCAATCGCAAACCACCAAGTCTTCACGTGTGACATACTCAATAGATGAATATTTAGAAAATTGATGAACGACATAGCATACCTATGTCTTTAGAAAAAATAACCAACTCATAAAAGAAAGGGGGGACAATATTTAGAGAATTGGGAAATGACATAGCTTACCTATGTCTTTAAATAAAGTAACCAACTCATTGAATAAAGGGAGGACCCTGCTAGGAGTTTGTCTGCTACTAGCGAGAAGCAGTTATGAAAATACACATACAGTAACAAATATATACAAACTCAACCAAATATCAGCATCTCTAGGTACACACATTTATTACAATATTTTTACAAAAATATAAAACGTCAACAACCCAAAATAACTACTATTTCACGAGCCCCTACTACTACTACGCTGGAAAAAATGTTGAGTCGATAACTGCCAAGTATTGCCCTTTTGCATGTCACCTCCTTGGGATCTACAATATTTTGATAGCCCGTACTGGACAACTATTCCCCCTACTTGTCAGCCCATGCCCATTCGACAAACGGAAAACACTTGATCGTACTCGCCCCATCGGGATGACTGCTCGCTTTGCAAACGAGGCTTACCGACAACCTAAGAACGAGCACTTTCCCACAGTGTGGTACTACGTGCATCCGTGCAGGAAATAGTCAACCGTAAACCACCAAATTGGAATATATGTGGCTTACTCGACAGTAGAATAAAAAGCTTACCAATACCTCATTAAACGAGAACCAACTTGTTGGAACAAGATAAGACAATATTTAGAAAATTGATGAACGACATAGCATACCTATGTCTTCAGAAAAAATAACCAACCCATAAAAGAAAGGGAGGACAATATTTAGAGAATTTAGGAGCGACATAGCTTTCCTATGTCTTAAGAAAAATATCCAGCGTGTGAAAGGAATAGAGGACAATATTCAGAAAAGTTTTGAACGACATAGCTCACCTATGTCTTCAGAAAAAATAACCAACTCATAAAAGAAAGAGAGCACAATATTTAGAAAAATTAGGGCTACATAGCTTACCTATGTCTTTAGAAAAAATAACCAACTCATAAAAGGAAGGGAGGACAATATTAAGAAAAATTTGGAACGACATAGCTTACCTATGTCTTTTGAAGGGAATAAACAGCTTGTAGAAGAGAGATATCTTTATCAAGTAACTGTCTGGATGACTGCTCGCTTTACAAACAAAGCTTACCTACAACCTAGGAGTCAGCACTATACCACAGTGTGGTACTACGTGTATCCGTGCAGAAAAAAGTCAATCGCGAATCACCAAGTCTTCACATGTGACATACTCAATATATAAATATTTAGAAAATTGAGAAACGACATAGCTTACCTATGTCTTTAGAAAAAATAACCAACTCATAAAGGGAAGGGAGGACAATATTAAGAGAAATTTGGAACGACATAGCTTACCTATGTCTTTTGAAGGGGATGAATAGCTTGTAAAAGAGAGATATAACTATCAAGTAGCTGTCTGGATGACTGTTCGCTTTGCAAACAAAGCTTACCTACAACCTAGGAACAAGCACTGTACCACAGTGTGGTACTACGTGTATCCGTGCAGAAAAAAGTCAATCGCAAACCACCAAGTCTTCACATGTGACATACTCAATATATAAATATTTAGAAAATTAAGAAACGACATAGCTCACCTATGTCTTTAGAAAAAATAACCAAGTCGTAAAAGAAAGGGAGGACAATATTTATAAAATTGGGAAACGACATAGCTCACCTATGTCTTTAAAAAAAGTAACCAACTCATAAAAAAAGGGAGGACTTAATAGATACATATTTAGAGAATTGAGGAACGACATTGCTTACCTATGTCTTTAGAAAAATATCCAGCGTGTGAAAGAAAAAGAGGACAATATTTAGAAAAGTTTGGAACGACATAGCTTACCTATGTCTTTAGAAAAAATAACCAACTCATAAGAAAAAGGGAGGACAATATTTAGAAGAATAAGGGGCGACATAGCTTACCTATGTCTTTCGAAGAAAATAAACAGCTTGTAAAAAATAGATATAACTATCAAGTAGCTGTCTGGATGACTACTATTCCACTAGCCCCTACTACTACTACGCTGGAAAAAATGTTGAGTCAATAACTGCCAAGTATAGCCATTTTGCATGTAACCTCCTTGGGATCTACAATATTTTGATAGCCCGTACTGGACAACTATTCCTCCTACTTGTCAGCCCATGCCCATTCGACAAACGGAAAACACTTGATCGTACTCGCCCCATCAGGATGACTGCTCGCTTTGCAAACGAGGCTTACCGACAACCTAAGAACGAGCACTTTCCCACAGTGTGGTACTACGTGCATCCGTGCAGGAAATAGTCAATCGTAAACCACCAAATTAGAATATATGTGGCTTACTCGACAGTAGTATAAAAAGCTCACCAATACCTCATTAAACGAGAACCAACTTGTTGGAACAAGATAAGACAATATTTAGAAAATTGATGAACGACATAGCATACCTATGTCTATAGAAAAATATCCAGCGTGTGAAAGAAATAGAGGACAATATTTAGAAAAGTTTTGAACGACATAGCTTACCTTTGTCTTCAGAAAAAATACCAAACTCATAAAAGAAAGGGAGGACAATATTCAAAAAAATTAGGGCGACAATAGCTTACTTACGTCCTTAGAAAAAATAACCAACTCATAAAAGAAATGGAGGAAAATATTTAGAAAAATAAGGAACGACATAGCTTACCCATGTCTTTCAAAGAGAATAAACAGCTTGTAAAAGAGGGATATAACTATTGAGTAGCTGTCTGGATGACTGCTCGCTCCACAAACAAAGCTTACCTACAACCTAGGAGCGAGCACTATACCACAGTTTGGTATAATACTACGTGTATCCTTGCAGAAAAAAGTCAATCGCAAACCACCAAGTCTTCACATGTGACATACGGGTTGGCAAAACTTATCTATGGGCAAAACTTCAAGACGTTGTCAGATGAACTGGTGAAATTCCCCAGTCTGTTTTGACGTTCATTGACATTAGATCATCGTCCAATATTCAAAAGTTTCTCTAGTGCATTTAAATTCATTATTCCTTCGAGATTGAAAAAACAGTTATTTGCACAACTAATTATTTACGCAAATCTGCAGTGTGTATTTAATAAAATGCCGAAGCAGTTGAACAGTAAATGTCAAGAGATGGTAACATGTTTGTTAAGCTATTTTGAACGAGAATGCCGAAACGGGGGCCCGCTGCTCCCGCTAACTGCTGTAAGAGAGGTGAGTAATAGTATTAGTTATTTGAATTCATTATTATTAATATTATTGTTACATATTAAGAATGTGAAGGTTGATTAAACTTGATATATTATTCTTCCATAAATTGAAATAATTATGTTGTAGAGATTTGCAGAAGCCTTACAACTTAGCCAAACTACTGTTAATCGTATTGCCGACAAGCATAATAGAGGTTAACAGCCTGAAAGCCCACCTAAGAAGAGACAACGCATAAAACCTACTGTTGGAATTGATAACTTTGACCAAAATGCTTTCCGGAATGTTATATACGAAATGTATGGAAACAGTGCATTGGTTTGAATACCAGCTTTTAGTGAACTTGGAATAGCCTGCCACAACCGTAATGGATAATGATCACAGTACGGTGATCAATAAAGTACCAGCAACAGCTACCAAAAAGGCTGATAATAATATACAGAACTGGTTGTTACAGAATGTTTTTCATATAACCCTCTTCCATGTAAAATCAAATGTTAATTCGAATATAGAATGATTGATTACTATTTCTTTTTGTATTTTATCCATATTTTTTCATAAATAAATATTTATATTAAATATAAGCCTTTAATTTTTTTAAATACATATTTTTGACTCAGGCTCTACGAGGCACTGACCAATGAAAAAGAAGAATTGTCAATTCAACATCGAATTGACTTTTCTAGTTTTCGTAAAGTAAACAAAAAAACTACAGCTTGGCAACATCACAATATTTTGTTTGTCATCGTCTTTTTATCGTAAAAATCCCAAGCGTGTATCCGTGCAGAAAAAAGTCAAACGCAAACCACCAAGTCTTCACATGTGACATATTTAATTGGTAAATATTTAGAAAATTGAGAAACGACATAGCTTACCTATGTCTTTAGAAAAAATTACCAACTCATAAAAGAAAGGGAGGACTTAATAGATACATATTTAGGAAATTAAGGAACGACATTGCTTACCTATGTCTTAAAATAAAGTAACCAACTCATTGAAGAAAGGGAGGACCCTGCTAGAAGTTTGTCTGCTACTAGCGAGGTGCAGTTATAAAAATATACATACAGTAACAAATATATACAAACTCAACAAAATATCAACATCTCTAGGTACAGACATTTATTACAATATTTTCACAAAAATATAAAACGTCAACAGCCCAAAATCACTACTATTTTACCAGCCCCTACTACTACTACTACGCTGGAAAAAATGTCGATAACTGCCAAGTATAGCCATTTTGCATGTGACCTCCTTGGGATTTACAATATTTTGATAGCCCGTACTGGACAACTATTTCCCCTACTTGTCAGCCCATGCCCATTCGACAAACGGAAAACACTTGATCGTACTCGCCCCATCGGGATGACTGCTCGCTTTGCAAACGAGGCTTACCAACAACCTAAGAACGAGCACTTTCCCACAGTGTGGTACTACGTGCATCCGTGCAGGAAATAGTCAATCGTAAACCACCAAATTGGAATATATGTGGCTTACTCGACAGTAGAATAAAAAGCTTACCAATACCTCATGAAACAAGAACCAACTTGTTGAAGAAAGATGAGACAATATTTAGAAAATTTATGAACGACAAACCTATGTCTTTAAAAAAAATAACCAGCCCATAAAAAAAAGGGAGGACAATATTTAGAAAATTGAGGAGCGACATAGCTTACCTATGTCTTCAGAAAAAGTAACCAACTCATAAAAAAAAGGGAGGACTTAATAGATACATATTTAGAAAATTGGGGAACGACATTGCTTACCTATGTCTTTAGAAATATATCCAGCGTGTGAAAAAAATAGAGGACAATATTTAAAAAAGTTTGGAACGACATAGCTCACCTATGTCTTCAGAAAAAATAACCAACTCATAAAAGAAAGGGAGGACAATATTCAGAAAAATTAGGGCGACATAGCTTACCTATGTCTTTAGAAAAAATAACCAACTCATAAAAGGAAGGGAAGACAATATTAAGAAAAATTTGGAACGACATAGCTTCCTATGTCTTTTGAAGGGAATAAACAGCTTGTAGAAGAGAGATATGACTATCAAGTAGCTGTCTGGATGACTGCTCGCTTTACAAACAAAGCTTACCTACAACCTAGGAACGAACACTATACCACAGTATGGTACTACGTGTATCCGTGCAGGAAAAAGTCAATCGCAACCACCAAGTCTTCAAATGTGACATACTCAATAGATAAATATTTAGAAAATTGAGAAACGAGATAGCTTACCTATGTCTTTAGAAAAAATAACCAACTCATGAAAGAAAAGGGAAACAATATTTAGAAAATTGGGGAACGACATAGCTTACCTATGTCTTTAAAAAAAGTAACCAACTCATTAAAAAAAAGGGAGGACCCTGCTAGAAGTTTGCAGTGCAGTTATAAAAATACACATACACTAACAAATATATACAATACAAACTCAACAAAATATCAACATCTCTAGGTACACACATTTATTACAATATTTTCACAAAAATATAAAACGTCAACAACCCAAAATCACTACTATTTTACCAGCCCCTACTACTACTACGCTGGAAAAAATGTTGAGTCGATAACTGCCAAGTATAGCCATTTTGCATGTAACCTCCTTGGGATCTACAATATTTTGATAGACCGTACTGGACAACTTTTCCCCCTATTTGTCAGCCCATGCCCATTCGACAAACGGAAAACACTTGATCGCACTCGCCCCATCGGGATTACTGCTCGCTTTGCAAACGAGGCTTACCGACAACCTAAGAACGAGCACTTTCCCACAGTGTGGTACTACGTGCATCCGTGCAGGAAATAGTCAATCGTAAACCACCAAATTGAAATATATGTGGCTTACTCGACAGTAAAATAAAAAGCTTACCAACACCCTATGAAACGAGAACCAATTTGTTGAAGGAAGATAAGACAATGTTTAGAAAATTGATGAACGACAAAGCATACCTATGTCTTTAGGAAAAATAACCAACCCATAAAAGAAAGGGAGGACAATATTTAGAAAATTGAGGAGTGACATGGCTTACCTAAGTCTTCAAAAAAAGTAACCAACTCGTAGAAGAAAGTGAGGACTTAATAAATACATATTTAGAGAACTGAGGAACGACATTGCTTACCTATGTCTTTTAGAAAATATCCAGCGTGTGAAAGAAATAGAGGACAATATTTAAAAAAGATGGGAACGACATAGCTTACCTATGTCTTTAGAAAAAATAACCAACTCATAAAAGAAAGGAAGGACAATATTTAGAAAGATTAGAAACGATATAGCTTACCTATGTCTTTAGAAAAGTATAGTAACTAAGGGTCCTGGTATATGGAAGATGCCCATTCGACGAACGGAAATCACTTGATCGCACTCGCCCCATCGGGATTACTGCTCGCTTTGCAAACGAGGCTTATCGACAACCTGAGAACGAGCACTTTCCCACAAGTGGTACTACGTGCATCCGTGCAGGAAATAGTCAATCGTAAACCACCGAATTGGAATATATGTGGCTTACTCGACAGTAGAATAGCTCACCAATACCTCATGAAACGAGAACCAACTTGTTGACGGAAGATAAGACAATATTTAGAAAATTGATGAACGACATAGCATGCCTATTTTTTTAGAAAAAATAACCAGCCCATAAAAGGAAGGGAGGACAATATTTAGAAAATTGAGAAGCGACATTGCTTACCTATGTCTTCGAAAAAAGTAACCAACCCATAAAAAAAGGGAGGACTTAATAGATACATATTTAGAAAAGTTTGGAACGACATAGCTTACCTATGTCTTTAGAAAAAATAACCAACTCATAAAAGGAAGGGAGGACAATATTTAGAAAAATTTGGAACGACATAGCTCACCTATGTCTTTAGAAAAGTTTGGTAACTAAGGGTAGATGGAAGATTGTCCCCCTTGGCTGGAAGATGACCCCAGCCAGTAGAAAATATAATCAATCGGTCAAAAAGTTAACAACTGATGAAAAATATTTCCCACTGCCTTACAGGATTTTTTCTACCGGATGCACCCAGCTAGAAGTTTGTCTGCTACTAGGAAAGTGCAGTTATAAAAATACACATACAGTAACAAATATATACAAACTCAACCAAATATCAGCATTTCTAGGTACACACATTTATTACAATATTTTTACAAAAATATAAAACGTCAACAACCCAAAATAACTTCTATTTTACCAGCCCCTACTACTACTGCGCTGGAAAAAATGTTGAGTCGATAACTGCCAAGTATAGCCATTTTGCATGTAACCTCCTTGGGATCTACAATATTTTGATAGCCCGTACTGGACAACTATTCCCCCTACTTGTCAGCCCATGCCCATTCGACAAACGGAAAACACTTGATCGTACTCGCCCCATCGGGATGACTGCTCGCTTTGCAAACGAGGCTTACCGACAACCTAAGAACGAGCACTTTCCCACAGTGTGGTACTACGTGCATCCGTGCAGGAAATAGTCAACCGTAAACCACCAAATTGGAATATATGTGGCTTACTCGACAGTAGAATAAAAAGCTTACCAATACCTCATTAAACGAGAATCAACTTGTTGGAACAAGATAAGACAATCTTTAGAAAATTGATGAACGACATAGCATACCTATGTCTTCAGAAAAAATAACCAACCCATAAAAGAAAGGGAGGACAATATTTAGAAAATTGAGGAGCGACATAGCTTTCCTATGTCTTAAGAAAAATATCCAGCGTGTGAAAGGAATAGAGGACAATATTCAGAAAAGTTTTGAACGACATAGCTCACCTATGTCTTTAGAAAAAATAACCAACTCATAAAAGGAAGGGAGGTCAATATTTAGAAAAATAAGGAACGACATAGCTTACCCATGTCTTTCGAAGAAAATAAACAGCTTGTAAAAGAGAGATATAACTATCAAGTAGCTGTCTGGATGACTGTTTGCTTTGCAAACAAAGCTTACCTACAACCATGGAACAAGCACTATACCACAGTGTGGTACTACGTGTATCCGTGCAGAAAAAAGTCAATCGCAAACCACCAAGTCTTCACATGTGACATACTCAATATATAAATATTTAGAAAATTAAGAAACGACATAGCTCACCTATGTCTTAAAAAAAAAGAACCAACTCATAAAAGAAAGGGGGGACAATATTTGAAAGAATTAGGGGCGACATAGCTTACCTACGTCCTTAGAAAAAATAACCAACTCATAAAAGAAATGGAGGTCAATATTTAGAAAAATAAGGAACGACATAGCTTACCCATGTCTTTTGAAGAAAATAAACAGCTTGTAAAAGAGAGATATAACTATTAAGTAGCTGTCTGGATGACTGTTCGCTTTGCAAACAAAGCTTACCTACAACCTAGGAGCAAGCACTATACCACAATGTGGTACTACGTGTATCCGTGCAGGAAAAAGTCAATCGCAAACCACCAAGTCTTCACATGTGACATACTCAATATATAAATATTTAGAAAATTAAGAAACGACATAGCTCACCTATGTCTTTAGAAAAAATAACCAAGTCATAAAAGAAAGGGAGGACAATATTTAGACAATTGAGGAGCGACATAGTTTACCTATGTCTATAGAAAAATATCCAGCGTGTGAAAGAAATAGAGGACAATATTTAGAAAAGTTTTGAACGACATAGCTTACCTTTGTCTTCAGAAAAAATACCCAACTCATAAAAGAAAGGGAGGACAATATTCAAAAAAATTAGGGCGACAATAGCTTACCTACGTCCTTAGAAAAATTAACCAACTCATAAAAGAAATGGAGGAAAATATTTAGAAAAATAAGGAACGACATAGCTTACCCATGTCTTTCAAAGAGAATAAACAGCTTGTAAAAGAGAGATATAACTATTAAGTAGCTGTCTGGATGACTGCTCACTCCACAAACAAAGCTTACCTACAACCTAGGAGCGAGCACTATACCACAGTGTGGTATAATACTACGTGTATCCGTGCAGAAAAAAGTCAATCGCAAACCACCAAGTCTTCACATGTGGCATACGGGTTGGCAAAAATTATCTATGGGCAAAACTTCAAGACGTTGTCAGATGAATTGGTGAAATTCCCCAGTCTGTTTTGACGTTCATTGACATTAGATCATCGTCCAATATTCAAAAGTTTCTCTAGTGCATTTATATTCATTATTCCTTCGAGATTGAAAATATTATTTGCACAACTAATTATTTACGCAAATCTGCAGTGTGTATTTAATAAAATGCCGAAGCAGTTGAACAGTAAATGTCAAGAGATGGTAACATGTTTGTTAAGCTATTTTGAACGAGAATGCCGAAACGGGGGCCCGCTGCTCCCGCTAACTGCTGTAAGAGAGGTGAGTAATAGTATTAGTTATTTGAATTCATTATTATCAATATTATTGTTACATATTTAAATGTGAAGGTTGATCAATCTTGATATATTATTCTTTCATAAATTGAAATAATTATGTTGTAGAGATTTGCAGAAGCCTTACAACTTAGCCAAACTACTACGACAACGCATAAAACCTACTGTTGGAATTGATAACTTTGACCAAAATGCTTTCCGGAATGTTATATACGAAATGTATGGAAACAGTGCATTGGTTTGAATACCAGCTTTTAGTGAACTTGGAAAAGCCTGCCACAACCGTAATGGATAATGATCACAGTACGGTGATCAATAAAGTACCAGCAACAGCTACCAAAAAGGCTGATAATAATATACAGAACTGGTTGTTACAGAATGTTTTTCATATAACCCTCTTCCATGTAAAATCAAATGTTAATTCGAATATAGAATGATTGATTACTATTTCTTCTTGTATTTTATCCATATTTTTTCATAAATAAATATTTATATTAAATATAAGCCTTTAATTTTTTTAAATACATATTTTTGACTTAGGCTTTACGAGGCACTGACCAATGAGAAAGAAGAATTGTCAATTCAACATCGAATTGACTTTTCTAGTTTTCGTAAAGTAAACAAAAAAACTACAGCTTGGCAACATCACAATATTTTGTTTGTCATCGTCTTTTTATCGTAAAAATCCCATGCGTGTATCCGTGCAGAAAAAAGTCAAACGCAAACCACCAAGTCTTCACATGTGACATATTTAATTGATAAATATTTAGAAAATTGAGAAACGACATAGCTTACCTATGTCTTTAGAAAAAATTACCAACTCATAAAAGAAAGGGAGGACTTAATAGATACATATTTAGGAAATTGAGGAACGACATTGCTTACCTATGTCTTAAAATAAAGTAACCAACTCATTGAAGAAAGGGAGGACCCTGCTAGAAGTTTGTCTGCTACTAGCGAGGTGCAGTTATAAAAATATACATACAGTAACAAATATATACAAACTCAACAAAATATCAACATCTCTAGGTACAGACATTTATTACAATATTTTCACAAAAATATAAAACGTCAACAGCCCAAAATCACTACTATTTTACCAGCCCCTACTACTACTACTACGCTGGAAAAAATGTCGATAACTGCCAAGTATAGCCATTTTGCATGTGACCTCCTTGGGATCTACAATATTTTGATAGCCCGTACTGGACAACTATTTCCCCTACTTGTCAGCCCATGCCCATTCGACAAACGGAAAACACTTGATCGTACTCGCCCCATCGGGATGACTGCTCGCTTTGCAAACGAGGCTTACCAACAACCTAAGAACGAGCACTTTCCCACAGTGTGGTACTACGTGCATCCGTGCAGGAAATAGTCAATCGTAAACCACCAAATTGGAATATATGTGGCTCACTCGACAGTAAAATAAAAAGTTTACCAATACCTCATGAAACAAGAACCAACTTGTTGAAGAAAGATAAGACAATATTTAGAAAATTGATGAACGACAAACCTATGTCTTTAAAAAAAATAACCAACCCATAAAAGAAAGGGAGGACAATATTTAGAAAATTGAGGAGCGACATAGCTTAATTACCTATGTCTTCAGAAAAAGTAACCAGCTCATGAAAAAAAAGGAGGACTTAATAGATACATATTTAGAAAATTGAGGAACGACATTGCTTACCTATGTCTTTAGAAATATATCCAGCATGTGAAAGAAATAGAGAACAATATTTAAAAAAGTTTGGAACGACATAGCTCACCTATGTCTTCAGAAAAAATAACCAACTCATAAAAGAAAGGAAGGACAATATTCAGAAAAATTTGGGCGACATAGCTTACCTATGTCTTTAGAAAAAATAACCAACTCATAAAAGGAAGGGAGGACAATATTAAGAAAAATTTGGAACAACATAGCTTCCTATGTCTTTTGAAGGGAATAAACAGCTTGTAGAAGAGAGATATGACTATCAAGTAACTGACTGGATGACTGCTCGCTTTACAAACAAAGCTTACCTACAACCTAGGAACCAGCACTATACCACAGTGTGGTACTACGTGTATCCGTGCAGGAAAAAGTCAATCGCAACCAGACAATGTTTAGAAAATTGATGAACGACAAAGCATACCTATGTCTTTAGAAAAAATAACCAACCCATAAAAGAAAGGGAGGACAATATTTAGAAAATTGAGGAGTGACATGGCTTACCTAAGTCTTTAAAAAAAGTAACAAACTCATAGAAGAAAGGGAGGACTTAATAAATACATATTTAGAGAACTGAGGAACGACATTGCTTACCTATGTCTTTTAGAAAATATCCAGCGTGTGAAAGAAATAGAGGACAATATTTAAAAAAGATGGGAACGACATAGCTTACCTATGTCTTTAGAAAAAATAACCAACTCATAAAAGAAAGGGAGGACAATAGTTAGAAAGATTAGAAACGATATAGCTTACCTATGTCTTTAGAAAAGTATAGTAACTATACCCACATAGCATTGAAAGAAGATTCATATGCCAAGTATATGCCTCCAACGTCCCGTAAAAGATGTTCGTTTCGGTACATGATAAGCATATTCTGACCACATACTATTTGAGCACATCCCTATACATACATCCATAGCAAGTGCTAAGAATTTTAGATTAAAGCTTGTTCTTTTTCGTAGATCTTTCGCATATGATTCGCACATACCATAAAAGGTCGCCGAAAGTTTGCTTTTTTAATTATATATTCAGCATATAATAATGATTTACCATTAAATAAGGTACTTTTCAGTACTTTCAGCGCATATGCTAAGTATATACCTTGAAGAATATTAGTAGTATCCCATTTTACAGATATCCTAAGCATGTGATAAGGATTATCAATCAGGTCAGGTAACTTTACATCAGATTTTTAGCACGTTTTATTCGTTTCACATACATTTATATAAATACATATTTACTATTTTCATTGAATACATTCAAAGCCATCATTGGTGTTGTACCTATTCATTTTAAATATTCAGCATCTGCTGATATCAAAAGCCCATCCTAAGCATGTGCTTAATATAAGACAAGGAATATTATGTGTTACATTTAACGCAAATGCTACGCATATACCATAAAATGAAGTTTCATACTTTGAAGGTTCTGCGCATGGCTCTACGTCTGCGATTGCGCCGTTATTCGACCGATCAACAACGAACAGACTGACAGACATTATTGTGATTGTTGATGACTTGTCGTTCCCGTGTATTTTTGATTTGCTGTTTTAACAGGGAATGAATACACAGTGTTTTATTTTACTCTTTCCGTTCGTTTAATTGTCGTAAGTAGGTATACTAAAATTATTATAGTTGGGTATATGAAAATATCTGTTAACGGTTATGAATACTTCTGTTCAAGGCATGGCCACTTTTTGCAATGTCTGCTAAGGATAAATAAATTTGATAATAATAATATACATTGTTTTATTTTTATAGGTATGTTCCCTTACCTTTATACTTTTTAAGTCTCTTTTTATAATAAAGCAATTCACGTCATTGAACTGGTCATTTCTAGTCAGTTCATGACCATACTTTGTCGTTATTTTTACGTGACCTTGCTAAATAGGTAATGCTGCAGCTTTATTCATGCAGGGGATGAGAACCTAGGATATCCTTAACACATACTACAAGAAAGTATTCAATAACATGCTATGGAGTTAACTAGGATTTGATAAGAATCTGCAGTAACACTTATTGGCGCCTACGATATTAGTGCTGACTGCATGCTTAGTATCTGACAAGTGTATCTTTGGTATATTCTATGAACCTGAATCTCATGTGATAAGGGCAGGACACAGTTCCTATTTTTAGAAGGTGGCGTTGTATCCTTTTAGTGCACATGCTAAGGATGAGAATAGATTGTACCTAATTACATCCTTATCACATGCTTGTTGGCATTGAGTTTTCTAGTGCTGGGTACATACTCAGCATCTTATAAGAACATCTTTCATCACATTCTGAAAACCTGACCAGCATGTGACCAGGGCGCAACACAATCTATTTATAGCACTTGTTTTGGTATTATTTGAGAACATGCTTTGCACATCCAAGTTTTTTTGAAAATATTCCAGGCACATGCTAAGGATGTCAAATTGCTATGTGGGTAAGGGTCCTGGTATATGGAAGATGCCCATTCGACGAACGGAAATCACTTGATCGCACTCGCCCCATCGGGATTACTGCTCGCTTTGCAAACGAGGCTTACCGACAACCTGAGAACGAGCACTTTCCCACAAGTGGTACTACGTGTATCCGTGCAGGAAAAAGTCAATCGCAACCACCAAGTCTTCAAATATGACATACTCAATAGAAAAATATTTAGAAAATTGAGAAACGAGATAGCTTACCTATGTCTTTACAAAAAATAACCAACTCATGAAAGAAAGGGGGGACAATATTTAGAAAATTGGGGAACGACATAGCTTACCTATGTCTTTAAAAAAGTAACCAACTCATAAATTAAAGGGAGGACCCTGCTAGAAGTTTGCAGTGCAGTTATAAAAATACACATACAGTAACAAATATATACAAACTCAACAAAATATCAACATCTCTAGGTACAGACATTTATTACAATATTTTCACAAAAATATAAAACGTCAACAACCCAAAATCACTACTATTTTACCAGCCCCTACTACTACTACGCTGGAAAAAATGCTGAGTCGATAACTGCCAAGTATAGCCATTTTGCATGTTACCTCCTTGGAATCTACAATATTTTGATAGCCCGTACTGGAAAACTATTCCCTTTACTTGTCAGCCCATGCCCATTCGACAAACCGAAAACACGAAATGTTATATACGAAATGTATGGAAACAGTGCATTGGTTTGAATACCAGCTTTTGGTGAACTTGGAAAAGCCTGCCACAATCGTAATGGATAATGATCACAGTACGGTGATCAATAAAAGGCTGATAATTATATACAGAACTGGCTGTTACAAAATGTTTTTCATATAACCCTCTTCTATGTAAAATCAAATGTTAATTCGAATATAGAATGATTGATTACTATTTCTTCTTGTATTTCATCCATAGTTTTTCATAAATAGATATTTATATTAAATATAAGCCTTTAATTTTTTTAAATAAATATTTTTGACTCAGGCTCTACGAGGCACGGACCAATAAAAAAGAAGAATTGTCTATTTAACATCAAATTGACTTTTCTAGTTTTCGTAAAGTAAAGAAGAAAAATACAGCTTGGCAACATCACAATATTTTGTTTTGCAACGTCATCGTCTTTTTATCGTAAAAATCCCATATAAAATAATACTAATAAAATACTATAATTCACAAATTCAGAAAGGTTGAAAATTGTTCCAATAGAAAAAGTAACTAAAATAACAAGAAAAAACATAACCAACCTCGATAATATCACGAACTCCAATTATCAACCAACACGGTACATGTTTTAACCCTGATGCTTCGTAGATAGCGATACTTCTTGTGGAATTGGCAATGAAAAACATTTGAATGTCCAAGCAAAAAATAGCGTCAGTAACCCATCGATTTTTCCTTCTCCTATCTTCTTCGCTTCTTTCTAAATCTTCCCTTGTCATAACCACGTGATAATGAGTTAAGAATTTTAAATTTCCATCGTAAATTGTAACTCTTCCATATTTTGACACAACAGCGTAACAAAAATATTTTTCTGTTTCAATCAATACTATTTTTGTTATTGATTCTTGCTGTAATATGAAAATCAAGTAATTGTTAAGGCCACGTGCAAAAATGTCAAGGGTGTCCCAAAATGGTGTATTTTACAGTGTATCTCGTAAACTAGAAGAGGTAGAAGAAAAGCATTTAAGATGGTATAACTTCTTTTTTTGTTAAAGTAACGAAAGCCTACTTAAATTTGTAATGCATCTGTAAGATACAGGGCGATTATTGAAAACTGTCGAAAACTACAAGGTACCTACTATAACTTCTTAATTAAGAAGAATATAAATAAAAGTTATGAAAACTTTTGATGGATATAATATTGAAGAGTTCGGTGGAGCATAGAATTTTTTTGTTAAGGGGATCACTAAGGGCGAGTTGTACCAAACACCTAAACTCGGTTTAATGATAACTGATGTTTAGACTGTGTCTGATTGATGTATTTATTATCAACAATTACATCAGTCTAATCATCAGTTAACATTAAACCGAGTTTAGGCGTTTGGTACAACTCGCCCTAAGTAAATTGCCAGAAACAACTTATATTGTTTTAAATTGGACACCCTGTATAGTGTATATTTTGACCTTTTGCGTTTTCTTTTTCGGAGAGCATTTTGAACATTTAATGTAATTTCATTCTAATAAAATTAGTTATAGGTAGATTAGTTGTTACAATGTTTATTGTTGTTTCATAAGTTCATTAAAAGTTTTTATTTTTTTAACCTGGATTTATTTTTCATGAATTATAATTTTGATAAATAAAATTACCACAAGTCAGTATCCTAAAAATATAATGTTAAATTTCGTTACTGAGTGTACAATTTTTTAAGAGTATGTCACCTGATAACGTCCCTTAATGGTTTATTTGCACTGCAGCTCCAACCATTGAAAATAGATGTATATGTCATATCAGGTGATTGAAAATTAAAAAAGTGAACGAAAAACGTCCATATTTACAGGGTGTCCCATTTAAACCAACATCAGTTTGCATTATATTTTCTCAGTGAGCATCCTTACAAAAGAAATTATGTGCGCCACTGAAATTTTTTATATTATATCTATCAAAAGTTTTCTTTTCTTAACTTTTTTTTTTATTATTCTCAATTAAGAAGTTATAGTACCCTGTATTTTTCGACAGTTTTCAATAATCGCACTGTGTCTCCCTACTGCAGGGGGTTACTAAATATTTCATAAGCCTATCGTTACTTTAACAAAAAAAGAAGTCATAACATCTTTCTGTTTTTCTTTTATCTCTTCTAGTTTACGAGTTACCCTGCAAACACACCAATTTGGTACACCCTGTACTAGTAGTATATTATGCTACGATAATGTTCTAATAAATAATAAGTTTTTTTATAAAGAATTATAGTAGATACTTACATAAACTATATCTGGAAAAGATTCTACTGATTCAACATTTAAGTAAACAGGAAAATTTATTTTGACCGGAATGTTTTCCAACAAAAAATCTAAAAAGTCATTCCAAGTTATCCCATGCTTATTTTCTGTTATATCATCAAACAATGCACTGGCCTCTGTACTATGTTCCGGATCACCTTAAACATATTCATTATTACATCGAAATAGGTACCTTTTCTTTTTAATCAATGCACAATATTGATGAGCAGAAAGATTTGTTGACTGTAGTTCTAAGACCTTTCGATTATTTTTTAGCCTTTCGTACATTATCCGCATCTACAAATTCTAATGCCTTGAGCCAATAGTGCTAGGAGGGGAGGTCCATTTGCCAGAGAAAGAAAGTACCTGGGAGTACATTTTGAACAAAGACTTTCATGGAACACTTGCCTTCGAAAGATCTCACACAAATCTACATTGGCCTAGGCAGATGTAGAAGAATATGTACGTACTGGACACTTACCTCAAATTACCAAGTGGTTATACACTATGGATCAGTAGTGTGATGAACAAAGACACAATGGGAGATGTGAGACTATTAAGTATAGTACATGGTAGTACACAACGGCTTGCTTGCCTGTGTATCACGGTATACCAATTTCTATAAGGGAAGCCTGAGTCAGCGGAAATTGTTTCTATGAAGTTTGACATAAAACCAACGAAAATTATATAATTCTTTTTTATATGAATATATGAAGTTCTTGGACATAAATTTTAACTTCTCACCTGTAATATCAGTAATAGCGTTCAAAAATTCTTCCTTGTCAAGGCTGTTATCATTTATGCTGTTCTCAAAAACGATTCTTAGCGATTCTAATTGTTCATATGTTAAGATTTTAACTAGAGAACACCAGTTTATGTTTTGATTTGTTTCTTCTAGAGATTCAAAGCTGAAAATTAGTGCATTAATTGAACGCTTTTATTTAGCTTTCATTTAGAGTAACTCTTTGTGGTTTTGTTTGGATTATTTCCTTCCTGTTGACCAATTGCTCTAAAATTTATTATATACAATTATCCATACTCAAAATCTTTGGAAAAACTGTCGCCATAAAATGACGTATTTTATTTTGGTCTCAACCCTTTTTTGTAATAATGAGGCACTAGATGAACTAAATATAATGTAATTCAGTAACTGAATAAAAAATAAGTAAACATACACTTACAATACTTCATTTTCACCCTCCAAATATGCCATCAGTTCAAATATTACCGTTTTAAAAGAAAAGAAGGGGAGAGAGGACTTTTGAGAAGTAACTGTATATATTATTTCAATCACAAGATGGGTCACTATTGATTTGGTTTAGTCAAATTATCAAATACCAAGTAGGCATCACATCAAAAAATGTCTTCTCTCATTATGACGATGATATTTTAAATGTCGAAGTTATTATCAATTTAGAATTTTTTTATTTAAGTGAAATGAATTAAAAGAAAATAGTAAAATGAGTAGGTCTTACTAGTGTATTTTGAAATGACCAAAAGTAGCTTAATGTACAAGGATTGCATTCATAATCGAATACGTGCAATCATTCGCGAGTACCTAATTCAAAATACCGATTTTCGTTTTACCTACATTACCTATACATACTATTTTCAAAAATACCGTAAATATTGCTACTTTACCTCAAATCACGCAAATCATGCGAAAACTACGATTTAATCATTTTTATAAATCCACTTCAAATATTAACTTGTGTACGACAACGCTTTTGGACCTAATTATTGATCAAACTGATTGTTCTCATGATAAATAAATAAATGTTCGTTTTACCTACGTTACCTATACATACTATTTTCAAAAATACCGTAAATATTGCTACTTTACCTCAAATCACGCAAATCATGCGAAAATGACGATTTAATCATTTTTATAAATCCACTTTAAATATTAACATGCGTACGACAACGCTTTTAGACCAAATTATTGATCAAACTGATTGTTCTCATGATAAATAATAGTAGTTTGTACAACTAGTGCGCAAAGCGTCACTTTTCCCACGAGCGCAGAAGTTTGTGGCACGGCGAGTGCCGCAAATCTAGCAAGTGGGAAAAGTGATTTGCGTACAAGTTGTACACAATATTTTTTCTACAACCACATTTATTAATGAAAGATATACAGTAATTTATATGGTTATTTTATTTAAACTTTGAACAGAAAGAACTTAAAATATGAAAATAAATAGAAAAATCATTTTAATATATGATACATTGTAAAATTTGAACAATTTTGTATTGTTATGCCTGGTGTATCTTTTTTAGATACGTTTTCATGAATTCTGGATGAGTATTTTCAATGTCCGACTTGGACAACTCAAAAGATAAATTATTTTCATTTTGGTTCATGATTCCTAAAATAATGCTTACTATAAGGTTAATGTTTTAATAATTAATAAATTAAAATAAATAATGAAATAGATAATTTACTTACTTTTAATTTAAATTTAAAAATAAAAAATTCAATTAGGTTGAATTGTCAAAAAAAGTTGACAGGTCATAGGTAGCTTTGTTTGACATTTAGGTGAGGAAAAGTGCCATAGCGTGTACTTTTCGCATTACTTTTACAACGGTTATCAAAAGAATTGAGAAAAGGCCTGCTTTGCGTATAAAAATTTGTGTAGAAAAGCGTGTTTTGCATAGTGGTTGTAGGAAAATAAATTTTCGTTTTACCTACGTTACCTATACATACTATTTTCAAAAACACCGTAAATATTGCTACTTTACCTCAAATCACGCAAATCATGCGAAAATTACGATTTAATCATTTTTATAAATCCACTTTAAATATTAACATGATGTGTACGACAACGCTTTTAGACCTAATTATTGATCAAACTGATTGTTCTCATGATGAATAAGGGTGGATATTCATAGTTTTGGTTAGCAGTGGCCATCAATGCTTAATTGAGTATTTTGAATACTTTTCTAATCATAACACAGACCAAAAGCCATTTTGCTGCAAACTATGGGTCACGTGAAGATCACGGGGAAGTGTCGCTGCTATCCGATAATTGAATGGAGTTTGGGTCAGAGAAAGGTACATAAGGGGAAAGAGGAGATTACCAAAAACGACAACCAACAGGCTGGCAGGGATTAATACTTAGCTCAGGTTAATGCCTCCACTATACCAAAGGTACCAAAACATATGTAAAAATACATGGCTTGAAACCTCGTTCCAGTTCGAGCACACACACTAAAAATAAGATAAGAAGATTATATTAGTAACATCCTGCTACTTTGCGGAAGACGTGCTCTCGGATTCTGGAGTGCTGTGCAGTTGGAAAGTATTTGGATGGAGGTTTCTTCTTCCATGCCACAATTTCTGCATTATTCTTCCTCCGCTATTTTGAGCTATTTCAGGTGCCCATTCAGGCGGCAATGTCCTGTTAGGATCCTTGTTAAAACTCTTAGAGCAGTTTTACTTTGACTTATGCATTCATTTGATTGACAGGTTGTAGTTACTATGAATGGACCTTAATAAAAAATTTGATAACAAAATTTTGCAGTCTTAAACTTCAAAATATTGTTGATTATTGTCTAGTTGTCAAATTTTTTCCGTTGTGTCAGTTAGGGATAAAAATCAATTTTTACTTATTTTTTTTTGACAACGGTAGCTGGAACGCTACCGAAACGTTGAAATAAAGAATTTAAAAATATTGTGGTTCAATTTCCCAAGAAATTAAAAAAATAATGAATAATATACCACAAGGAACATACAGAAGATACCCTGAAGAAATTTGATTTCATAATAAGCTCTACTAGATATTTCCAATGGTCAGATCTTCTCTTTCTTTCGCCTTCACCTATTTCTGTCAATATAACATTGGGGCTAATGGGCTTGTTCAAGAAAAAAATTTTAATTTAAAAATAAAAACTAGAACTCATTTTAAACGGATTTCCAAAATTTTAGATTTTTCTGCGAACGTTTAAGCCCTCAAATTAATTCAAGAAATTGGATTGAAAGAAAACGGGGCGTGGTTACCTGTGACGTAACAGTGCATGTGCCATACCTAACGTTTGAAACGCCGCGAGTCGAGGGCTATATGGAAGTGTACTGTTTGTTTATTGCATTATATGTATTTTGTTTTGTAAGAAACAAAACGCTGGACTGTTGATTGAGCTGTTTCTTTATTTTATTTTATACCTAATGAGTGAGAAAGAAGTGGTTAATAAGTAGTGTTTGGTTCCCGACAGTCCTAGCACATCCAAGAATGCTCCAGAAAAATATATGTACATTAAAATACATAATGAACAATGGAAAAGCTACTAAATCCTGTAGTAATAGCCCGATTTTTTGACTGTCAAAAACGCTTAGTTAACAGTCATGTCACAGTTTTCACAAACCAAAGCACAGTAATTTTTTCATTGAGCTCAGAAAATAGAACCCCTGGAGGAAGTCAAGTAGTGGAGGAAATCAATGGATTTCACACGAATGGAATCTATAGGTATCTCGGAAAATAAGGGATCAGGCTTGCATTAAGGATTATGTACGTTCCAAGGCGATTCAATGCGGAGGCGAAAAATGGCTAAAAAAGAAAAATGAAGAAATCCCGTTTGGAAAAATACAAAAACCCATCAACGAAGAGTTTTCAATATCCACTAGAGGTTCTTCTTTTACATTAACTTCGTCAGATTTAAGCTTGCTAGATCCGAATAAGTTATTTTATTCAGACATTTAAAGGTCAGAAGAAATACTACAAAAAAATCCAAAGCTTCATCTAGGAGTTCCGAATAATTCATTATTTGTTGTGAAATTGTTAACTTAAGAAGTGGGAGCTGGACAAGCTTGATATCTTGAAAATAATCAAACTGAATTCCCCGTATGGGATATCAGCAGACGATTTTGGGATGCCACTCTCCAGAGTATGTAGCATTATACAAAAAAGTATACCGTTCTTAGCCATTCGTGCATTGGATGCTCCTCTCAGGAGAACTTCATATTCCCTACAGAAGGAGATATGAAAATGTACAATGTATTATAGATTGTTATGAAATTCAATTCAAATTCAAAAACCAAGTGTTAACTCCTTGTTTTCATTAAAGTAGTCCATCACCATAAAGATATCGGGTTCAGGTAAATTTCCAAAATCTGCTTTAATAAATCCGGTATCTAAGTACTGAATACATCTTCAATTGCAAAAACCACCAACTATTTGAAATTTGAAGATATTGCAGCTGAAACCAACTTTCTCATGTAAAATGCAGCGGTGTAATGCCGAATATCATACTCCGACATGCAATGTGACGTCACAGTCCGCTCTGCCGCTTTTCAAGGGAGCTCCATTTTCAACCTCTAATATCTAAGTAATGGAGAAAGTTTAAGAGCTGAAAATTTTACCTGTTATTTTGATGACTCAGTTTTACAAAAAAACGTAAAAAAAAACGAGAAAATATTTCATTGGTAACAAGCTCATTCCGCAAAAGGATTCAGGCCCCGAGAAAGGTATTTCAGTCCCCCTCTTTGCTAGTTCATCTGCTATTTAATTTTTTTCCAGTGTGTCCTGGAACCCATATTGTTCTCGCCTAGTTCATTGAGTTTGTCTAGGCATTCACACACCATTTTGGAACTGATTACACATGAGTTCAGTGCTTTAATGACTGCTTGACTTGACAATCTGTCATTATGATAATCCTTTGTCGGGCGCACTTTCTTATGGCGTGGATTTCCGCTTGAAAGATACTTGGGTTTTTCTCAAACTTTCGGAGTGTTTGGTACCTGGCCCGAACACTTCGTAACGAATATCTTGTGGCATGTCCCATGTTTTATGATTTCTAACAAGTGAGGAGGTGATTTTTTTTAATGATTTCCTCTCTACTTAATCTGTATCCTGTTTTTTCTACAACACTTTCCACCACCATATGTAGAAGGGTGACTTCCATGGCTGCCGTTGTGCATGTTCTCATTGTAATGTAATGCATACACAGACTAATTTGGGAGATGTTTTCTCTCGTCTTCAATAGGCTAGTCCTACTACTCCACGTAATGGCTCCTCCCTTTGCTAGGTTATATTATTATATTTCATTTTCTCCAACCCATTGGTTCCTGGAACCCAGACTAAGGTGACGATATTATTCTTATCTAATCCATCGAGTTTTTTCTAAAAGCCCCATACCTTTTTCAACTGTTTACGCTAAAACTACTCAAGTATCTTAAGATGATGTTTTATCAATTTTGAACTTGGCATACCTATTGCGTTAATACTCGCTTGATAGATGCTTGTAGTTTATGGGTGGATGTAATTTGGACGCTAAAGGATTAATGCACTTTTACATGTAAACTTGGCGCCAAGACCAAAGGGTCGTTTTAATCCTATGAGTATTTTGGGCGCTGACCGGCTGAAGTACGTGATTTATGAAATACAGTTTTTTATTAAATCACCGACTTTTATAATAAGATATATTTTTGTATTTTTAGATTGAGAAATGACCTATCATTACTTAAGCAAACCTAACCTAAGTGAATCCGATCCTAGGTAAGAAAAGTAGTGAACCCTCCATCTACTGGGTATTTCCAAAATATGTTAAGTACCTACCTAAAAATATATCCTCCCTTTATTGAGTTTTTCCAAATATTGGTGTTTAAATTATTAAGATAAGAGTTATTTTATGACTCGACCTACCTGCACTTCTTAGTGCCGAAAATACATGTCGAATTAGGTATCTACCCCCCTTGGGCAGACAGGTAAAGAAGGATGGTTAGCGCCTAAATTACACCCGCCGTAGTTTATTACAAACTTTCAGAATGTTTACCATTAAGAGTCAGCCAAGTCTGGTAATGGTATTGGGATCCTATTTATTAATGTTTTATGAAACGTCTTTAAATATTTATACTTTTTCATCATCTTGTAACAGGATAGTATTTTTTGACTATGCATTACCCTTAAAGTAAAATGAATTCGACAATGTGTATTGATAAGGTTTATTTAAAACAATTTCACCCTTCAAAAATATAAATAAATCAACACATCCAATTATTTTTTACCTAAATAAGTAGTGAACACTTGGGAAAAAATCGATTCAAACCAACAATTAAAAAATAATGGAGACACCCCAAATTCGAAGAAAAGTTGATTATTTATGTCTTATAGGAAACTTGTTTTCGTTAAAAGTAAGTCCAAGCGAATCCAAGGTTTTGAGCGGTTCACTAGGACTGGTACCGCTACTGGAAGCACTTTTACTTCCTACACTTATATCATCTCCCTCAGGCGATTTAGAACGATCTTCAATCTAAAAAAGTAATAATTTAATAAAGCATTTTTTTTATTTCTTGTGTTATGTTTGTGATTGCTTTTCGTTCTTCGCTTAAAACTTTTGCATTAAAATATATTGAGTGAGTTTATAAAAAAGCTCACCTTACTATCGCTGTTCAAGACTTCCTGCGAGGTTTCGTACAAACGCTGGAAATTAATGTCCAAAAACAATTCGTGCAAAACTCTTCTCGTTGGTGCTCTGTAAACATTCTCCGATATAATTTTACAAACTTCCGAATAAACGCAAATATCCCTAAAAGCCTCAGGTTCTCTTTGTTTATATCGAATCAGATGAGATTTAACATATTTGTTCGAAATGGGATTCGCTAAACGTTCAACATTTTGAAGAATTTCTAGTTTCACCGGATCTGAAATATAAAATAAATTATTGGAGAAAGAAATAGATAAGCCAAGACAATGGACGAGTTCTATACAAGGGAATTGCTGCCAACATAACGAACAAAAAAAAACTGAAAAAGGTTAGTAGCATAATTTTTTTTTCGATAAATTTTTGGGTTTTCTTATGTTTTGAGTCCCTTTACCCGAAAAGTTTTGAGGTCTTTTTAGTTTGGGGTATTTTGCATTTTTCAGTTGACGAAAAACTAATGACAGCTGTCAAGACATATTTGTTTGGCTTTGTTTGTGTTTTTGTTACTTATTTTGAATATTAACCTTTATTCTACCTTTGTTTATGATTTGTGAGACTCTAATCTGCTTTTATTATTGCAAATACCATCGAGAAGAAACAAATATGTGTTGACAGCTGTCATTCGTTTTTCGTCAACTATAAGATGTAAAATACCCCAAACTGAATAGACCTGCAAACTTTCCGGGTACAACTCCAAACTTTTCAGGTACAACATGGGTGGTAAAGAGACTCAAAACATATAAGAAAAACCAAAAATTGATCGGAAAAAACACTTCTTTATGCGACTAACCTTTTTCAGTACCTTTTTGTTCGTTGTGTTGACAGCAATTCCCTTGTATAAAACTCGTCCATTGAAAAAACGTCGAAAAAAATACCAAATGAACTTAAAAAACTCTTTTTCCGCAAATCGCTAGGAAATTTTGACATTCCTGTCAAAAATTTCTTGAAGAAAAAGTCAGGACTTCCTTACTGTAATGAAATGTCATTTCCTTACTGTAAGGAAATGATATTTCCGTACAGTTGTTAGTGTTCTACATAATCCATAAAACGTCTGTATGCATTTTCGTACTTTTTTCTTGATTTCTTTGGCAATAATTCTAATGAAGCAGTATTCACTGCCTCAACCAGCTCTGGAGGAGTCCCAGGAATGGAAATTTCATCATCACTTATCATTTTACTTTCGAGAACACCAGCAATTAAATTTATAAGCGTCAAGTTTGACAATTCAACCTCAATACGTTTCCATAGTAACCCAAGTAATTTTATTAGGAATTTCAAAGCACCATTTATTTGGGAATAAAATTATCGCGTTTTTTTTTAAATCAATCAATATCTGTCGAATTTTAAACGATTTGCGGAAAAATAGTATGTTTACCTCGTAGGAAAAGCCACATTCCTATACTCTGTGTTGCTAAGTCTCGGCTTGCGCCTCGACTTAGCAATCTTCACAGTCGTCCAGGAATGTTAAGCTTTTCCTACCCGGTAAACAATGTACTATTCTTTTCACCTTTAATAATGTCCACAACATTTTCACCAGTCTTCGACCTACTGCAAACAAAACAATGCATTCTTGAATGATGCCATACTCTTTCTACATTTAAATTTTGGTTCAATGGTTCCTGGATAATATACGGTGTTCTAGAAATTTCTTCTCGACTAGGAAAAAGTTCTAGCAAATATTTCGGAAGGCAAATACCCATGTACCGCTTGTCGTCGTGGGATGGTCCTGTGTCAATTTCAAAATTAGGAACACTGAATACTGACGTAAAACTAGATTCTATGAGATAAAAATCTTCCAATAACGAACTTCTTAGCCTTAAAAATAAATGTTTACTAGAAATATTAGTTTGTATTGTTGAGCAAAATCATTACCTCGCTTGAGATGCTTGATTTAAAAAATTACTGTCATCAGGATTTGATCTATCATAATTCATATTTTCCATTCGTCTTATACATTTTAACGTATTATAACCCCTGAGGTTCTGAATACTTAACTCATTTGATGCAATACCTGTTAGAGATGACGTGGATATGTCGGAATTCGTAGTACCTGAAATGAATAACAACCCAATAGGATTTAAAGTGGTAAGAATCGATATTTTTTGCAATAAAACTGAAAAATTTGTTTTTGACCACTTTGTATGTATGTATCTAAGTATTAAACCACAATACCTTTTTGTTGTATGTCTGTCCGGGTCAAACTTTGCGTGGCACTAAACTCGTCCCCGAGTAGGTACTATCAGATAATCCTAGCCTAAATTTGTTTCCATACAAACTACATAGACCGGGATTGATTTTATCGTTCTACAGAAATACTAAATAAATTATTAAATTGCTTACTTGTGGATGACATTCTTTGCGAAGTTCTCTTTAACCTGGGTGGTAATAATAAAGTACTTAAACTAGAGGAACTTGGAATAGGACTCAACGTTTTCACGTAATTACCACTGAAAACGAAAAAAAAATATTTAAATATTAAGTACTAGGTACTACAGTGAAACACAAACAATTTTGGTTATAAATTAAACTTTGTGTAGAAACTGAATAGCACGTAGATAAGCTACCAAGTCTCCATATTGTACTCTTCTCCTAGCAAGTGATACATAGTAGGTGGAGTGTTAAATGCAATTTTTTGCTATGAAAATTGCGGACAATCTATTAATACATGCCTGACTGTTAAAGGGCATTAGCACACTGTGCAGCGAGACTGTTCTGGTTTAGACATCAAGTGTTCAAATGAAATGTCTTATGTACAATTTTTTCACTTTTTTTTTAATCTAGTTACCTTATCAACATATACATTGACTTGGGCATAATTAACTTTCTGTCAAGTGATTGACAGTATTATTGTATTAAACGAATTCAAAAAGTCTCTGTATCTATCAACATGAAGATGAAGCTGACTTAAACGCAAAGATTTAAAATTTTAATAATGATTGTTAGTGGAGATAAAGCACGTACGCAGAAAGAAGTACGATATTTGATAATAAATACCCCAACCGAGAACCAATTTCACAATCCACTATAAGCAAAATTCAGAGGAACGGGTCATGCCAAGGACTTTCTTAAAGGTAGTAAAAAACCAATATCAGAAAGCAAACAACTAGATGTTCTTTTAGCCTTTCAAGATAATCTCCATACTAGTTCACTGCAAGTAGCATTAGATAATGACATGGACTATTCAACAATTCTTATAAAGCTAAAGAAGGAAAAGCGGCATCCCTACAGAGTAAGTTTAGTACAAGTATTGAGTTTTGTGAAATAATGATGGAACAAAATAACAGAGATCCGATGTTTTTAAAAAAAGTTATTTTCTCGGATGAAATTACATTTCTACTAAACGGTCATGTAAATCGTCAAACTTATCGGTACTGGGCTACGGAAAATCCACAAGATGCAAGAGTACTGTACCCAATACCTGGAGAAAGTTAATGTTTGTGCGGAAATAATAGATAATAGGATTATTGGACCATACTTTTTCAAAAAAACCTTAACAGACCCTCGATATTTATAGACAAAATTCTGGAAGTATGTAAATCCAAAATAAAAAAAAAACATTTTCGGGCGTGTTGCGTACAATATTTTTTCGGCAACCGTGTGGAATAACTAATCATTAGGACGTCACATTTCTTTATTATACATTTTAATTCTTATTTGAATTAAACAGAACAGAAAAGAAAATACTACATATTAACAAAAACATTCTAATTCTTATATATATTGAAATTCGAGCAATTGCTAATATTGAAGGGAATCAATTTACTTTCCATATTTTATTGCGCTCAAAAAACAGACAAACTTATGACAACTAATTTCATCTAAACTGTCAGCCGTTAATCCGTTGCTATGGTAACGACGTGATTCTTTCCGGTTTATGCCTTATATTGATTACAACCAATTCATATCTAATTAATGGGAAAATAATTTCTATACTTACCAAACTCCGGGTTTATTCAATAGCGAATCACACGAACTAACACCTGATGTAGTTGATTCTGTCATGGAACTATTCTTAAATCTTCCGGTAGTGAGGAATGATGCTGAAGGTCGACGAATATCTTCGTAAAAACCATTGTTAACATCAAATGTTTTTGATTCTGAGAATGATCTAATGTGGAATGAACTCTGGGGTTTCTTACTTCCAGGCAGTGTTGATTGTCTAATTCTTCGATCACCTAACAAAGTAGTCAAAAGTTTTTATGTATGTATTTATTACAAAGAAGTTGAGAGGTAGACTTTTACCAACCAGATTCGCATGTGGCTCCGGTACAAAAGAGCGATGTACCTGGGAATTTGGCGATGACCAGGAAAAACCTACGTATAACAGTAGGATTTCTGACTGACCACTGTCAACTAAGGAAACACCTCCATACTATGGGGCTAGTGGACACACCTCTATGAAGGATGAGTGAACAGGAAGATGAGACTGTCAGGCATGTCTTATGCGAGTCTCCGGAGTAATCGTCAATAAGAGAGTGTGTTCGGTGAGTCTTGGCCTACACCTGCCGATATAAAGGAGATGTCTTCTAGTGTCCACCTTCCTGAGAAGGACAGGATGGACGATGACCTAGGGGGAAAACTCCTCGGGAGGATGTACAATGGGTCAAATGTGGCATAAGTGCTGTGAGCTTACACTCACCCTCCCTATTACACAGATACAGAGCGATGTACGATATAGCGACTATAAAAAAACGACTATTAATCGTCAATGTCAAATTGAAAATATCGAAAGTCTGTCTCAAAAAAATAAGCATGTGAAACTCAGGCACAACAAAATAATAATAAATAATATTATCAAGAGAGAACTTAAAATTGACTAGCCCGTTTGTGATGAAAGTCATTGCCAAATTAACTTATTCAGCAAACCTATAATTTTGGAGCAATAAACAATAACTATTGGAATAGTGTGTATAGTATATTACATACCGAGGAGGGAAGTGTTTCATTACTGTCGAGAGATTAACTATAATCTCGAGACATTAATGAAAACTTTCCTTCTAGGTATGTATACTATTTTATTTACAACCACATCGTTTGTTGAAAATTCTATTTCATATTTTTTAAATGTAGTAAAAATTAAATTAAAAATTAAGTTGAAAATTATTTGACCTTTCAAAAATGTGACAGTGACAGTAATGAAATTTCAGATCATCAAGGAGGTTAAATATCTCGGTTAAATCATATAATAAGTCAAATATTACCATTAATTTTATCAATAATATATGATGTTATTTAAATGTTGTTAATTAATTGCCCTGTTGTTTCTATATAAGAATTTGTTCAATAAAATATATTACTCAAATAAATATTTTGCTTTATTGAACGAGTGAGGGAAATCAGTGAGGGAAATGGAAGAGGGAAGTAGACGTAGGTAATGTGACACTTTCATACCTTCAATGACATTGGTAATGTCAAAATTACAGGTATGGTTGTAAATAAAGAATATTACCGCACTGTTATTTTCTAATTGCTTAGCAACTGCCCACTATTCTGGAATGTTGAGCTTTGCACATAAAAAACAGGTAAAAATAGTGTAACTTTTCCCACGATCGGAGAAAAAATATTTTTTTCCGCAAATCGCTAGGAAATTTTGACATTCTTGTCAAAATTTCTTGAAGAAAAAGTCAGGACTTCCTTACTGTAAGGAAATGATATTTCCGTACAGTTGTTAGTGTTCTACATAATCCATAAAACGTCTGTATGCATTTTCGTACTTTTCTCTTGATTTCTTTGGCAATAATTCTAATGAAGCAGTATTCACTGCCTCAACCAGCTCTGGAGGAGTCCCAGGAATGGAAATTTCATCATCACTTATCATTTTACTTTCGAGAACACCAGCAATTAAATTTATAAGCGTCAAGTTTGACAATTCAACCTCAATACGTTTCCATAGTAACCCAAGTAATTTTATTAGGAATTTCAAAGCACCATTTATTTGGGAAGAAAAATGATCGCGTTTTTTTTTCAAATCAATCAATATCTGTCGAATTTTAAACGATTTACGGAAAAATAGTATGTTTACCTCGTAGGAAAAGCCACATTCCTGGACTCTGTGTTGCTAAGTCTCGGCTTGCGCCTCGACTTAGCAATCTTCACAGTCGTCCAGGAATGTTAAGCTTTTCCTACCCGATAAACAATGTACTATTCCTTACCCAGAGAAGTAGGATCTCTCATGAAGTCTTGGAATTCGTCTGTTAAATCCTCATCTTCGTGGACTATTTCAAAGTCTTTTGTAAATGGATAAGAAATCCCATCTTCTGAAGTAGACTCGCTTAGATTCCTATCGGAAGACCAATCCTCCACTTCTTCTTTGATTATCGGCCAGTTGTCGTGTCTATCATGTCTCGTACAGAGCCATCCTCTCCTACTAAGGTCACTAGCACCCATATGAGTGGTGCCTAAAAATATCAAGTTCCATTAGGTTCATACAAATGCTGTTAAATTATGAGCAAGTGTATTGAATACTTAAAATTCATGGAATAATTCATGAATCTTTCTTTATTTATTTTGTATTGCAAGAAACATAGATAGATTAAAGGAAAAAGTCGATTTTAGAATCGCTTATTGCCTCCTTTACCGCATGGAATTTGCCAAAAATTGAAAATGCCATTCTTTTTTTCCCCGTAGTACCAAATATTCAAAATATGCAATTCTTTCACTCATCTGTGTATGTAGATTTGAATAGATTAAATATGTTTTGAGTTTCTACCTAAAAGTCCTAAAACATAAAACGCAGTGGCTCGTACAGAATAAACTGGAGACCGTTTCGCAAATCCTATAATAAGATCAACCATTCCAAAATTCGTGAGATAGTCGTAGCCACGATTAGATGTTCCCATGTGACCCATAGCCCAGATAGCAGATTTTAATTGTAGGATCTCCTCATCCGTAGAGCATTTGGCTTTTTTTATAATCTGAAATATTATATGGTTTTTAATAATTTGTAAACACTAAAAAACGGATTTGAAAAGAAAATGTTTTACAATGTTTTTATAATCAAGTTCTATACAAGGGAATTGTTGCCAGCAAACAAAAATATACTGAAAAAGGTTAATGGCAAAAGAAGTTTAGGGGTTTTTCTTATATGTTTTAAGTCCTTTTTCCACCCGAAAAGTTTGCTATTTAGTTTGGGGTATTTTACATCATCACGAAAAACGAACGATAGCTGTCAACATATATTTGTTTCTTCTCGAAGGTATTTGCAATAATGAAAGCAAATCAGAGTCTCACAAATCACAAACAAAGGTAGAATAAAAATAAGTATTTAATATAAGAACCAGAAACACAAACGAAGCCAAACAAATGTGTGTTGACAGCTGACATTAGTTTTTCGACAACTGTAGGATGTAAAATACCCAAAACTAAAAAGACCTCCAAACTTTTCGGGTACAATACGGGTGGTGAAGGGACTCAAAACATTTAAGTAAAACCAAAAATTGATCGGAAAAACCATTTCCTTATGCGTCCAACCTTTTTCAGTATTGTTTTGTTCGTTGTATTGGCAGCAATTAGAACTCATCCATTGAATACAGATTCTTTTATTATTTTTGAATAAAGGAATATAAATAAACTTGCTAGCGTATAAACCTGACCTCTTATCTTCCAAAAAGGAAAAAAAAGAACGATCGTTGCTCCATAGTTTCATTTTACAGAGTATAGATAATTTTAATGAGTAGTTTAAGTATACCTATAACTTATTGAAACGTACTTCGATTAATTGTGTTGTTTTTGCATGACTAATCAAAAACTCAAACCCTTGAACATGTTGCACTAGCTGCCCATATAAATGTGGAGGAAGAAAAGCTTCTCTTCTGTTGGTATTTCTTAAAGAACCGGATCTTTTATCATATTTCCCATCGTCGTTTCGTTGATGTAATGTTAATGTATCAGAAATTTCCCCTTCCACCAATTTAACGTATCTAAAACATGTTAATATAATCGATTTAATAAAATCTGGTGTTAAAATTTGGAACGAGATTTGAAAACAGAAATAAAAAAGTAATCTGTATAAAAGAGAAAAAAATAGATGATGAAAAGGTTTGTTATTCCAAAATAGTTCGATTCTTTTTTTTTCAATTTCTTGGGAAATTAAACCACAATGTTTTTAAATTATTCATTTCAACGTTTCGGTAGCGTTCCAGCTACCATTAGGTGTGTTCTTTTTGACTGAGATCTCAGATCACTTCAGTTGAAGTGATCTGAGATAAATTGATGTGAGTAAACACCAAAAAGAACGACCTACCACGTTTAAACCCCTCCCTCCACTTTATTTCCGACTCAAGTCCAACTGATACCCCCTTACGACACATTCAGCATCGGTGAAGGGGGAGGAAAAATCTCAGCTCACTTCCAAGTGAGTAAATAAAAAAGAACGCGCACATTACCGATATGAGCTGAGATCTCAGTCAAAAAGAACACACCTCTAGTCAAGATAAAATGAGTAGAAATTAATTTTTTTATCCCTATCTGACACAACGTTGTGTTAAATAGGGATAAAAAAGAAGGGCATCAACGAAAAAGAGGAAATGCAAATAAAATTTTATACAGTGTGTTGTTCATACTTTTAGTTTGGAAGCACCCCTATAAAATTCGCATTTCTAAACCGATTTTGATCTAATTTTTTTGTTACATTTAGTATTAAAAATAGTATTTTGGCGCAAATTTTCGTAGCTTAATTACTATTTTCAAGGACCTTTATGTTATTTTTTCTTTGCCAAAAAAACTAGGCAAATGTGACTACACCACTGGATTCAGAATCATCACAAATGTAAACCACCAGAATTTTATAAAAACATTTTCACTCACGACAAAGTTATTACAAAATGAATTTGAAAAATTGGTATTTTGTTCAATTTTTCACGTAAAATGTAGACAAATCTTAAAATGGCAACATGGTAAACGAAAACAGGAACTCAAACATATTGCACAGTGAAAATTCGAAGCCGATAACTTAACCCGTTCTGGAGTTATAGCTTCTGAAAGTAATTTGAGGCAAAAAATGCCTAATGTACTTTCGTCTTTTTTGGCAAAGAAAAATTAGCATAAAGGGCCTTGAAAATAGTAATTACGCTCTAAAAATTTGTGCCAAAATACTGTTTTTGATATCAGAAAAAATTAAATCAAAATCGGTTGAAAGATGCGGTTTTTTCAAGGGTGCTTTCAAACAAATTGGGTCACACTGTATAACAAAGCCAGAAGTGTCTTGTAGTATGTATAACAAAATAACAGAAAACTTGGTTAAAGATGAAGACATTATGGAGTCAGAGCATTTCATACAAACTGAGTAAAAACCAAATACGAAAATGATGTTCATAATAGTACCGGGTGGTCCAATATGCCGATCTCTCGACTATATTATCAGAAACTACTCATGTTACAACTTTAGGAGAAACAATTCGTTAGTAAAAGTGGCTAAGAGAAATAGCTGGAACTAACTTTCAAGTTTCTAGGAGAGCCGCTAGGGGGATGACCTGTAAAGAAAAATTTTAAAACCAGTTTTGTGTGAAATATGCCCAATTATACCAAGTGTTAAATAAGTAAACTAGAAAGAGGACTGAATTCCGCACAAACTTGTTTAAGTGCTTTTTTTTAGTTTTTCAAATGAAAGGTGGGGGAAAGTGTTTATGGATACCTATAAATTTGGTTTCGATAAACCGATCTTAACGAAATTAGTGTTATTAGATTAGAACATGAGATATAAATAAAAACGTATCGTGGGAAACGATGGAAAACAATTTGATAATTTAATTGGACATTACATTTTGATGACCGAGTATGAGTTTTCTTTCCCATATTCAATTTTAAGTTATAATAAAGGGTGAGTCAACTATACTTACTTATGTTTATGTTTCAAGAAAAACAAATTTCAACTTCCAACTCTACCTATGACAATTAAAACCAATTCCAATTGTGTTATAGTAGAGGTTAATAATTCATCCACACTCTTTCTAATGACACTAATTTCGTTAAAATCGGTTGATTTAAACCAAAGGTATAGGTATGTATCCTTTCCCCACCCTTTATTTGAAAAAATGAAAAAAAGCACTTGAACAAGTTTGTGCGGAATTTAGTTGGGCATATTTCACGAAAAACTGGTTTTTAAATTTTTATTTGCAGATTACACACCCTAGCGGTTAACCTAGAAACATAAAAGTTATTTCCAGCAATTTCTCTTCGCCACTTTTACTAAGGAATTTTTCCTCCTAAAGTTATAACATGATTAGCTTCTGATATATAGCCGAGAAATCGGCTTATTGGACCACTCTGTACTATTAACATTCATATAAATAAATAAGATAAATCTTTAATAATGCATATATTATTACCAACCAAAGGTGGTAAGTTAGCTCTGACTGGTGGTGGTAAGTTGACATTGACTGACTTCATCAATGGCAATTGATACCTTTGGTAAATGTTACTTTCGACCTTAAAAACGGTGTCAAACTGCATTGCTTACAACATAGAGAGAAGAAAAAAAAAGTTAAATAACTGTTCTTACCTACAATTGAACGTTTCATCCCACTTTTCAATCTCTGCTGCAGCCCGCTCCTTACTTATTTTATTAAAGCCATTTTCCAGGGATAGAAATCTAACAAACAACAAAGTACCTTTTTCTCCCAAATTCCCCAAATTGGGATTAATTTCTATGAGTGCCTCCAAACATTCCGGTAACTCGCAAGCTTCATGTAAAGTTGCTAAAGCCGAAAGAAAAATCGCCCGCGATTTGTCTTTCAATTGGTTAACCAGTAGTTGAATAGCCCACGAAGAAAACAGAGGATTTCCCGCTCGAAGTAATACGTGAAGAAATTGGGTGGCGTAGAGACGAGAACTTTCTTGATTACATATAATCACAGCTTCTAGAATGTCTCTTGATGGTCCGGGAAATATGTACTCCAATGAAGATATTATTAATTTCACGTAGCAATCGTGGTTAGTCGTTGTTGCTAGTTCTTTCAAGCTGGAAAAATAAATACTAGTGTATGCATCAATTACACAGGGAGAAATAACAATATAAGGTTTATTTTAACACCAATCAGAAAATGTCAGTAAATAACTGATCATAGTGAAAAACTTCCATGTACCGGGCATATTTTGGTATTTGTATGGGGTTATTATAGGGTATAGCAACTGAAGACAAAATAATAATGAATACATCACATAGACCAGGGCCTAAGCCTTCAAGAATGGTAAAAACTGGAAAAAAAAGAAATAGTAGGATGAAACCCATTAGAAAAGGAGGAGAATATGATCAGGGTAGGGGATCTCTGAAGGCGCATGGGTGCTGCCACATAAAAAGTCCCGTCAGTACTAAAATTTGTTAATTTGATGAAAACTGTAACGTCATTAGTGGTAGTTGCAGATTCTTCCACATACATATTAGCGCTGACATCCTAACCTGACAACCACTTACAACTGCTTATTTGTGTGTGTGTTGAGTATTCGTATTTGAATTTTATTGTTTATAGTGGGACAATTTCAAGAATATGTTTTGTGAAAGACTGTAATGTGAGGTACATACGGTAAGCCATAGAGAAATATAATGCGGTAAACTCTATCTTCATTTCAAAACATGTTCCATCAAATAGAAAGTGACAGAAGTAGTACTTATTATTCAATACAACTTTGAACTTTCCAGCATCATTGTTGAATTCCTAACATTAATTTTTTTCATGTTTGTATTGAAATATGTTTCATTTATTGTATACTTTTTTTATTAAATAAAATATGTAAACTTGATGATTATTGCTTTATTTTTCGCAACTCAGGCATTATTATGATTTATTTTTTGACATTCCATTTAATTTTACTTGACTTTTCATTGTTATTATTGTAATATCAATCTAATGTTGAGTAATTTTATATGAAATATCAAAAAATGGATCCTGAATGTCATTTTGTAATAAAAGTAAAATCACAGTAATTTTGCATATTCCGCAAAAAACTGTAAAATTACAGGAATCTTCTTTTGCGGATGTTAGTGAAGTTCTCAACCAGATTTGTGCCAGAGGTACAGACGGGACTCTCAAGGTAGCGCCACCCGTATGAATAGAGGGCGGCACGGGTCAGTTTCCCATCTATAAGTATTTTTTTATCTATGAATATGATAATATTGAAGAGAGAAATAAATTACGAGCGGTTTATGGTTTATCTCGATTTCCGGCAAAGCTACACTACTATGGAAAAAAGTTGAATGGCAAAGTTGTGAGTAATAAAAAGCTCTACAACTTTTGTATTCACAATTTTTACACATAACCTCAAAATTTATGTAAAAATTTAAATAACCAAGTTTTTGGTTTTTCATTTTATTTTTATTTTTCAAAAAAATATTTTAGTTAAGTTAAGTTAGGTATATTAGTTTAAGTTAGTGGGATTTTTGTTCAGAATTGTAAATGAAGAATCAATGCTGACTGGAAATAATATTGGAGACGAAGAAGATGATGGTCTTGAAGATTTCGAAAATCAACTAGAGTTGGGAGGGTTTGTCGAATCTAACGATTAAGAAATGCCATCAAAGAAACAAAAACTAATGGTTAAGTGATTAGAATTCAAGATAGAACAAGATTAATTTTTTTAAGAATATTATAACGAATAACGTAATCAGAATTAAGTATCTAATTTCAATAGTACGATTTACATGTATATTTACATTTGATAAGATTTTCTATTACATGAACGTGATTCGAATTTAATGAATAAACTTTTTAACTGAAAAAAATTGCAGCAATCACATTTTTTTTTCGATGATATTGTACATAGTGGTTAAGGAAATTCGAATTTGAGATTTTTCATTTTTTTGCAGTCTCTCGAGAAAATTTACCATAGTTAAGTATATTTTTATTCACATTATCAGAAAGTAGATATTTTCGATTGAAAATTAGGGTGTTTTTTTATATCAAGTCAAAATAAGGTGAAAAAAGAAATAAAATCATGTCATGTCTTTTTTTTAAAGAAAAATAAAAAACCAAAAGCTTGGTTATTTGAATTTTTAATATAAATTTTGGGGATATGTGTAAAAACTGTGAATACAAAAGTTGTAGAGTTTTTTATTACTCACAACTTTGCCATTCAACTTTTTTCATAGGAATTGTAGTTTTGCCGGAAATCGAGATAAACCTATTTTTTCCCTAAAAAACTCACCCCTCCCGCTTCTCGAACGCGGAACGCCCGTAATTTGAAAAAAAAAAATTTCACATTCTGTGAAAACTTACCTTGTTATGGGGTCTATTCTGTAACCATTCCTTTAAAATTTAGAGGCCGTTAAAAATTTAACAGGCGCTGAAATCACATCTACAAGTAGGTAGATGTGATTTTAGCGCCTGTTAGATTTTTAACGGCCTCTAAATTTTAAAGGACTGGTTACAGAATAGACCCTTATGTCCCAAATACACTGTAGTTTATTTGATTTGAAATTTTTTTTCACCCTATCTTGTCCATTTTGATATCAAAAAAGCACCCAAATTTTCAATCAGAAATTCTCGCGTCAGAATATCATCTTTTTTATTATTTATAAATAAGTACATTATCTTGAATTAAATAAAAGCCCACCGACTTTTTGAAAAAAGCTGATATTTTGACTCAAGAATTTTCGATTGAAAATTACGATGCATTTTTGAAATTAATTCAAAATAAGATGAAAAAAAGAGTATTTCATATCAAATAAATGACAATGTATCTGGGAGATAATAAGGTAAGTTTTCACGAAATTTCGTGAGAAAAATATTTCTTTTTTAAAAAGATAAGAATAAAAAAACAAAAACTTGTTTATTTGAATTTTTCACATAAATTTGAGGTTATGTGAAAAAATTATGAATACAAAAGTTGTAGAGCTTTTATTACTCACAACTTTGCCATTCAGCTTTTTTCCATAGAACTTGTGGTTTTGCGGTAAATCAATTGATTGATAAACCATATTTTACCCTTAAAAACTCACACCCTCCCACTTCCCGAACTGGTATCGCTCGTAATTTATTTTTCTCTTGAATTTTATCTCATTTCCCTCCTTTTCTAATAAATTTTATTCTACTGTTATTTTTTTTGTTTAAAAAATTATCGACTCTGGTCTAACAAAGAACAGGAAATAAAATTATTAATATCTGGTTAATTCCAACAAATGTTTTTTCAACAATTATTGTTAATTTATATTATGATAAAGCTGAAAAATCTTTCAATACTAACTTTTTAAATAAATTAATATTTTCCAAAACTTTAATTCCAACTTCTGTCCTAGAAAACTGTCCTATGAATAGAAAATAACTTTGGCAATGTGTATTCACCATGTGCTGCGGACTGAACAGACAATCGTGGACGCTCTTGCTAGTCATAATCGCATTAATATTACTTAAAATATCTTTAAACAAGTCTATGATTAAATTAAGTGGTCTGAGTCCGTTATAATCCAAATCTCTCAGTTCCACTAGAAAGTTGATAAGTTCTATCCCAGCTGTTGTATAGGTAACCGATGTTCTTGACGTACCTAAATCCATATGAGAGTATTTGTTTTTGGAAGGCATGTAAAATTCGATTAATTTCTTAAGAAACGTACGATGTGATGGATCGTTTAAATGTATGCTGGAATTATTTTCACCCTGAAAATAAATTAAATACCTTACTACAGTCGAATTTACATTCAGATTTGAGTACTGGGGTAGAAGGATTACAACATTCAGTGCTATTCTGCTTGCATATTGCTGAAAACGTTTTTATACAGGGTGTTTTCAAATGACACTTACAACGTTTGCATGAAAATACCTCTTGTAAAATTGGACATCATGATTTAAGGATTGAGGGGTCCAGCTCATTGACTTTTCAAAATACTTAGAAGTTATGAAAATTTAAATGTTTTAATTTGATAAATTTAAAATGGATGGATAAATTGATTTGACATTTGGCAGGTTGTTTTCAAATGTAAAGAGGCACATTTTGATAAAAAAACATTTGTCAATGCTTGATCCAGTGGTGTACATTTGGTAGAATATGTCACTTTTCTCCTCCCATTTTTCACGCCACTGGCATTTGTAGCTATTTTCAAATAATTTTGTGTTACTTAATGTTTTTCACGTAAAAAACACCTAGCCTTTACATTTCAAAAAACTTGTACTTTTCAAGATATTCAATCTTTTTATGAAGTCTGTAACCTAATTTTTCAATGATAAAATGAAAAAGAACTTTTTTCATTTTTTTTTTGGAACTTTCAAACTACTATAGGTTAAAATATGTATCAGAAACAAATTGTGAAGCAGCAATGCATCTTAAACATTGGAAGAAGACTCTCAAAATATTTGTCCAAACTTGTGCTTTTATTATTGAAAATGATGTTGCAAATTTCATGAAAATATTCAATATCTTGAAAACTACAAATTTTTTATATGTAAAGTTTATGTGTTTTTTACGTGAAAAACATTGAGGAATGCAATATTAATTAAAAACAGCTACAAATGACAGTGGCGTGAAAAATGAGAGGAGAAAAGTGACATTTTTCCAAATGTACACCACTGAATCAAGTATTAACAACAAAAGTTTTTTATCAAAATATACCTTTTCACATTTAAAAACAATCTGCCTAATGTCAAATCAATTTATTTACTAATTTTAAAGATTAATTTTAAAGATTAAATTTAGATTTTTCACGTAAAAAACACCTAACCTTTACATTTCAAAAAACTTGTACTTTTCAAGATATTTAATCTTTTTATGAAGTCTGTAACCTAATTTTTCAATGATAAAATGAAAAAGTGCTTTTTTCATTTTTTTTTAAGAACTTTCAAACTACTATAGGTTAAAATATGTATCAGAAACAAATTGTGAAGCAGCAATGCATCTTAAACATTGGAAGAAGACTCTCAAAAATATTAGTCCAAACTTGTGCTTTTATTATTGAAAATGATGTTGCAAATTTCAAGAAAATATTCAATATCTTGAAAACTACAAATTTTTTTATATGTAAAGTTTGTGTTTTTTACGTGAAAAAAATTGAGGAATGCAATATTAATTAAAAATAGCTACAAATGACAGTGGCGTGAAAAATGAGAGGAGAAAAGTGACATTTTTCCAAATGTACACCACTGAATCAAGTATTAACAACAAAAGTTTTTTATCAAAATATACCTTTTCACATTTAAAAACAATCTGCCTAATGTCAAATCAATTTATTTACTAATTTTAAAGATTAAATTTAGATATTTCGAGAAGTAAATGAGCTGGGACCCCCAATCCTTATATATTATTTTGTCCAATTTTACGAGAGGTATCTACATGCAAAAATGTCATTTGAAAACACCCTGTATAAACAATATTATGGTTATAGCATACAGCGATATAGTCAAAAAATTGTTTATTCTGTTTCTGCGTTCATAGTAAGAATAGATCATGGTTTTGTCAATTTTTTTTTGTTATTGCCAGTAGCTTGAATTTATCTACTTGCAAAACTGTATTTCGGCCTTCAATAAAAAAATAAGACGGTATATTTTGACCCATAAAATGTTCGTGAAATCTTTCAAAACTTGACTGAAAAGACTTAGAACGCAAAATCATTCCATGGCAAATATTTGACAATATTACGCGCATCCTGAAAGTTTAAAAATTCAAAAAACCCGCATCTCAAGTGATAGTTCATACCTGTAGCCAAGTTAGGCGCTAGTGGTCAGCTTATGCCACAGAACCTTACACGTTCAACAGCTCCCTTATCATTTATTTCTCAATGGTAGAAAATAATCTTAACGTTTTATTAAATAAATGAATTTATGATTAGAGAGTTATTGTAAAACAGAAATAAAGGTTTCTTTTATTAAAGGAGCCTGTAATAAAGGATGAAAATGAGGGTATGTAAAATATAGTTATTGTAACTGATTTAACACCAAGATATAAGAAGATATAAGAAGAAAATACATAACAGGTTAAATCGCACATTTTTTTATATTAAATACCTGAAGAAACTGGGAACGAAATTAACTCAAATCAATAATGTAAGGTTAAATTTAATTGTCGATGTCAATTTCGGAAAGTATTTATTCTTTTTTCAATTCAATTGTCAAAAACGTCAAAATTAACGATCCTTTAATCAAAGTTAAGTTATCCTGTATTTTATTTAAATACCTTTATTTGATTAAAAATCCTTTAATAAAAGACGTCAAATGCGCATGCGTAAATGTCAAAATAAAGGAATCCTTTATTAAAAGACGAAGAAAAAGTGGTTACAATAACTCTCTATTAAAGAGTTTCTCACCTTTAATAAAATATTGATGAGATTCCAGTCCCATGTAAAAGCATCACTACTTAATAATACTCCAGTTTCACGTACTGGGTCATCGCCATCCTTAAGAACCAACTAAAACAAAACGTTACAAAATAAGACTTGATACTAATACCATCTAATACAGTTGAAGTCATAATTATTTGTGCAAGGAGTATGATGGATGTATTGTATATTTTAGAATATAAGTTTCTTTTTATCTATAAATGTGTTACTATAGAAAAATAGATACCTGTTTGCAATTAATCTATAAAATAAGACAGATAATGGAGAATTATCTAATAAGTATGGAAGATAAAAGCTTATAATTTGAACGCATGTCAAATTTTGGATAAACCAATTCGCGAACACGAGCAAAATTGGAATGGGGAAACAAACCAAATCGCCAGTACAGTAATTGTATTGAAACAAATGGGGGTTAGCACAATGTTATATCTGGGTTACTTAGCACTGTTTTCCCCATTCCACTGACAACTTTAACATATACTGCAGCGCCCACCATCGGAAAAATGTACGCGAATAAATCATTCGAAAACACCTAACTTTGACAGGTCGGTCATATTGGGCTGGAACCCCCGATTAGCTAAAGTTGAAGTTTGTGGTGCAAGTCAGTTGGTTATCAGACAGACTTCGTTGAACAATGTCAATGTGATAAATATTTTTTTAAATAATCACAAAACAGACTAACCTATAGAAGTGACAGTTTATAGGAATACCTAGAATGGAAAGATGAGGTTTGAAACCCATCCACCTGAAGCGCTAGTTGCAATCGAGTTGTCTAAATGGGCATTGCAGTCAGAGCTAAATGTCTAAATGGGCATTACAGCTAATGCCACAAAACAGACTCAGAAGAAGAGAACTATTTGTTTTAAGAAGCATAATTTTGCAGGATAAATGAACCTGAACATTTGAGATTTTAGATAGGATTTGGAAACTGGTCCATTTATTAAAAAAATAATAATACCTTATAAATTTTTCTTTGTAAACTGCTACCATGTCTATGCTTCAAAGGTTTGCTTTGTTTCGGTTCGTTTCTTTTGTGAACACTATTCCTTATAATGTAATCAAGGTGGAGGCTGTACGAAGCTGGTCTGCGTTTCATCAACCTTTAAGAAAACACACACAATACATATAATACTTTGTTGAAAATGAAACAACAAATACAAGAAAGTGTCAATAATAATTGAAATAGTAATAAGAAAAATAAAGATAACATAATAATTATATTAAATTACTTACATATGAAGCTGCTGAAGTGCAGTAATTGCAGCAATAGCTTGAGGTTTGCTTGTCATAGCATATTCCAGTAAAGACGGAAGAGAAGGAGATACATTACAGCATCCAGGAGGTAGAAGCACTTGAATAAGCCTCAAAAGTTCACCTAATTAATTATATTTAAGGTTATCACATTTTTTGTACAATCAGTTACATTTATCAGCTTCAAAAGTACAATACTATATGGTTATATCTTCTGTTTACGTTCTTTGTGGTTATTTATTAGTATTTTTGTAAATTAAACCATAATCTTTTGTTTTTATTTCAACGTTATCAAAAATAGTTAAATTTAAATTTCTGCCTCCATGGTGAATACAGTTAAAATTTGAGAAACTTTTGGTGTTGTCCAACTCAGCCTAAAGGACTCGTTGGGCAATTTCACGTCGCGTGCAAAAAACACCGTTTGCACGAGTTGCATACAATATTTTTTCTACATTCATGCAAAAACTGGAAAATTAGAATATAATAGGTTAGGAACTCAAACCGTTCTTCTTTTTTTGAATCTTTATGGCCTACACGTTGTCACTACTCAATCATAGCTGGTTTTCGCCTTGACCATTTAAATTTTAAATAATTAAAGATTTTTGCAATAATTGTAACTCGTTGAGACTAAGTAGTAAGATATATTATTGTTGTATTAGAGCAGGATCAGACACTTGCTCTGGATTTTTATTTTATTTAAATGTTTATGTTTGTCATAAGTCATCACAAAACTGACAAGAATGACAGATTTTTTTGCATGAATGTAGAATAATAAAATTTTATATGAGTTAACAGCTTATTATCCTTCACTCCTAGTTTGGCAATAACGTACCTAGTAAAATAGAAGCTCTGACACATATAAACGTATCACTAGTGGCTATTACTTCGGTCAAAGCTGCCAAAAGACCGTTCTCTAAAAAACAGTACAACAAAAGAGCCAAATGCATATCAGTAGTACTGGGAGTGGTTTTAGCTAAATGGGGTAAAACTGATCGACCTTCTGCCACTACAAAACCTTCGCTCAGTCTCCAAGAAGCTTGCGGTTCGCATGGATCGACTGCACTTAGCGCCACAGATAATTCATCTGACCATTCCGGTTGGGACAATCCCAACAGTTCGTACAACAGATCTAATACTGATTTCTAAAAGAAAAACATTATATTAATAATAAAAACTATATGGAATTTTTAAATAGTTAATATAGAAGTGGGTGGTTTAATAATTTCCGCGCAAAGTTAACATTATGCTGATTTTCTGGCACGTTATTATGACGAGCTTAAGAAAAAACGACCGCATTTATTGAAAGAAACTGTTTTGTTTCATCATACCATTTCCCATTCGTCACCGATTGTTGCAGAAAAATCAACCGATCTGCATCCTTGTATCAATATAGTTCTGAGATTGCAAAAAAGTGGTGGTTATTGAAATAAAAAATATACTTACTCTAACTTCCAGTTGCTGTAAATATAAAACTTCGACTATCGACTTGAAGCCATCCCTATCCAGGGGACTACAAAAATGTAAAATTCCAGGCCAACTTCTTAACATAGTTAATAATGACAATCGAGCACAGTTTAGTCTTAGCTCACGTTCATCTCTCCTAAAATTTAAAATAGGAATTACATGAAATACACTACAAAATGTTGTATTGTATATCTTTTTGTAATATAAGCAAAAAAAATTAGCTAAATAAAGGAATTAATAATAATAATAAATATAGTTTGAAAAAGAAATAACAAAAACGCTTTTATAATAGGATAAACTAAAAAGTAGAAAATAATTTTTTCTACACCCACATGTATATTATCCAAGAAACGTCAAAATAACTTATCGAAAAAAAGGCTTCCCTAGAAGCACTGGATCAAGAATATTTATTCACAATAATAAACATAAATAAAACAATCCATATAAATTAACAACAAATACTGAAAACAGAATAAAATGGGTATTTAAGAGGACTTTTGATAGACGTCAGCTTTTATAAAATTTTGTAATTCATGTAACGTTATAGATATCGGTCTAACCATTCCTCGGTAGTCGAGTTGTTAGCATTATCAGGTTCTTGCGCGCTAGGTACAGGGTTCGATTCCCAATGGAGAAATTTTTATTTAATTTCATTTCTAAATAATTATTCCGCTTGATATTGATTGGTAAAATTATGAAAATTGTTAAAAATTTTGAGATTGAAGTTATATTACAGTCGGGATTACAGTTTATTAAAATGTTTATTTTCTCGATTTTTCAAGTGGGTCGTAGAAAAAATATACTGTTCGACTCGTGTGGATTGTCCATATCGCACTCGAACGATTGAGCACTCCACCTACGGCGTCGTGCTCAAACTTCGTCCTCGTGCGATATGGCCATCATATCCACACTAGTTGCACAAACTACTATTAATGTAATGAAAATTAGTAGTGATAAATTCTGATAAAAAACAATCTTAACGGTTTTATTTCAAAGTTGAATTTAAAATTCATTTAAGTTGAATTAATATTAATTCAATTAGAATACTTTGTTAATTCAATGATTTTATCCAAATCAATTTCTCTATATTATCATGTATATCCAGCATCTTTATTATAGCTTAGAGTGCTTAGTCTGACTTCGACAGACTCCGCCCAACAGAGTGGGATGTAGCGAGTCGTAGTCAGACTCCTCCCAACGGAGTGGGGTGTAGCGAGTTGCCACAGCAGCTGCCAGATGAGAGTTACAAACATAAATACATACAAGTTAAGCTAATAAAAGCGTATTAAAAATTGTGATTAGAAAAGGAATAGGTAATTATAGGGGGCAGAAGTGAATATACAATTCCATTTCCCAATTTTCACTTACTTATTTTTATCTTTGGATCCATGTTTGTAATGAAAATCGCAAAATGGTGCTGCCGTGCTATGCAGATCGACAGCTGCAAAATTTCTAGTTGAAGGCTTATCTAAAAGTAAAAGCAGCACGCCACAAAGAGACTCTGCTATTTTAGGATTTTGGCACTCCAATAAATTTCGTGATATCGCCGTAACTCCTCCTGACGCAATAAATAATTTTGAATTTAAAACACCTAAAAAATAACAAATTAATTGTTTCAATCTTGGCTACATGGAATCTTTCTATAATTATTAATTAAAATGAAAACATAATTTAAGTTTCAAGTAAGCTGTATATTTAATTAGTAAAATGTAAATAACATCCTTACCTAATTCTGATAAAGTTGCCATACAAACTCTAAGCATTCTATCTTTAACTTCGGTACCTTCGTAAGCTAAAGAAACCAAACATCGAGCCAACGATATATCCAAATTTGAAGGCGAAATTATCATAATTTTTCTTATCAGCTTCATCGCTTCTACTCTTTCCAAATCATTTCTTAAAATCAAATCAAGTGATCTAAAAAATAAATAGATTTGTATACATATTTGAAAAATCCATATTGATATAAATTTCAAATCATATTCTCTGTGATAAAATATAATTTTCGTTTGGTAAGCAGATGAGTGTAGATTGATCTCAATTCAAATCCTCTGATAATATTTACACCACCCAAACTTTAAATTTAAAAGATATTCAAACCGAATCTCCCACAAAATATGTTTAGTTTGTCCAATGATAGATTTTTGTGTTTTTCATTATAATTACCTTGTCAATAAATAAGGAATTAATAACTTATTTAATTGTACAATATCTGCTTCTGTTTTAAGCACATGTCGTATACATCTTAGTCCGGCTGTTCGTATTTGGGCAGATACATGGATGAGAGGTATTCTAAGGCTGAAACAAAAAATATTCCAATGAAACGAGCACTGCACTTTATAAAATGAGATATTTAGTCATCACTTAGAATTTATTAAAATTATTTTCTTTGGTATAGAAGTCATTACACTGAACGTCATATAAAAGTAGAAGATATGTTTATAAAGTAACTTCAATATACAAGAAAATAATCAAAACGAATTTTAAAAACATTACTTAATGGCAAAAAATCAATGATAGTCATAAAATTATTGTATATAAAATATATTATATTCTTAATGAGTACCTAATATGTAAAGAACTTACCAGATCAATATATCTTGAATGCTATAGCCAAAGTTATCTCCATGTGTCAAAGTTAGCTTCACAAATGCATTCAAGTAATTGAATAGGACTTCCTCCTTCACATTTTGTTCGCATATTTTTTCTAAAAGTTTTGTGCAGCTTCCTTGAGGACCTACATGAAACAGATGATCATTGGAAATTCATTTCTGTCAAAGTAATTTTGCAATAAGCAAAAGTTTTAAGGTTAATGCATCTGAAACACCTAGGGCTAGAACCCGTTTGCAGTATCAGCTCCAATGTGAATTGTACAGTGATTCAAAATCCTTGAGCACAACTAGGAGATTATTGTATAGAAGAGGGACATTTACCTAAGCACTAGTCTGCAGATTTCCTGAAATTCCTCTGAGAAATAGGACAAAGGGGGCACAATAGATCTAGGTCTCAGTGTTATTTTCTGTATTTTGTGGATTTTTATGGGTTTACACATCCATATCTAACTGCAAACTTAGTGCTCTAGATCAGCCAAGTTACTGGAAAAGTAGTAATGTGGCTGAAGGTTATTAATATTATTGATTTAATTTAAAAGAAAACGGAGATATTGAAAAAATTTTGGTCAAACTAAGTCCGAAAGTTGAAAAAATTATTCCTTAATTTTGATAATTCTAATTAAATCCACAATGTTCATGTAAACTATATTCAGAGAACTGTTTCTCAGTTACTTGTTTGATTTTCTCTAATTTTGATCAAGTTTTTTATCTGGAATGAAACTGTTACCAGTAGTATTGCTGGATAATGAATAAGACTATTCTGTTTCATATTTTATAGTACATTATGCCTATATTCAAAATGACTTTGGATGTAAACAAATTTCTATAACAAAATTTTATTTTTCTGAATGATTCTACTTCATTAAATAATATCAGAGAGCACATAGGTAATAATCTTCACTTTTAACTAAAAATAGTGAATTTAAAAATATAAACATCACAATTTGTATTATTTAATAGAAATCAACGGAAATATGAGATTTATATTCCCACATTTCTAAACAAAACAAGTTTTAATAGGGTCGAATTTAAAAAATTTAAATCCAAAATTAAGAACTAATGAAAATTAACTTCTTCATTCCAATAATAGTTCCCATAATATAGGGTATTTGACCAAATAGTCTCAAATGAAGTAGTACTTACCTAAATTTTGCAATTGTGCCAGCACATCTTCCCGTTTATTATGCTTTGCTGTAAGTCAAATAAAGTTGTGAAATTTTATTACGTTTTTTAGAATCCACTTACTTGACCTATTATTGTATCTGTTCCGATCTCTAAGCATCCAACTGCTCACAGCCATATCGAATAGCTTACGCTGTTTACTACCCTAAGCTAATGAAAATATACTTGTTCATTATTTGTAGGAACATTTTCTTGAATACCACATCAACTTGCAAGTACTTTATAGTTATTTACACAATTGTTGGAGGTTATGTTCCTTTCTCTTGAGCTCCTTAAACATTTTGTGAGGAAATGGATTATATCAAAAATTAGAGATTACTTTTTGTGGAGGTTATGTCATGTCATTTCATATGTCATTGAGAGAACTGCCAACATCACACGTTAAGGTGCATCTTGATGCAGTCAATTCTTGTCGATGGTTATAGGCGAAAAATATGGTCACATGCATGGAGAACATAATAATTGATTTAAAAATGGAAGTAGTGTCCAAATGTACCATGGAGTGATAATCTCTTAAAATTTAGCTTGTCAAGTTTTTACACGGATATGTGGGTCGATTCTGTGTTTTTCGTAAGAGCTTACGAATCTGTAGATAACGAAAGTTCTGTACTGTATAGTTAGATTTCTCTATGGTATAGTTACAGATTATCTTACAGACCTGCACAGAATAGACCTAATGGTCGGAACTGGTGGTCTGTGACTACGCTCCTCCATTTGACCACAGTGTCGAGCGACACCGTGTAGAGCTAGTATTGAAGTAAGGTTTATTATCTAATATCCTTGGTTTGTTCCAACTATGCGAAATGATGCGTCAGAGCCACCTATAAATACTTACAAGCCATGTTCTATAAATCTGGCAACAGCGCTTGGTAGTCCTTGTTTGAGTTGAGGTTACTTATGAAAGGCGTGTGCGTGTATTTTTGTTTTGACTGTGTTTGTTGTTTTTTCTTCCCGTTTATAGAATTTGTTACACTGGTTGTTTGTTTTTGGAGCGATATTTTTAATTTAAAGGTAAGAAGCCATATGAGAACATGTTCTTTAAGGGGCAACGTTTTCTTTTGAAATGAAGCTGCCTATGGAAGCTGCATTCTACATTATCACTTGTGTGAAGATAGCGTCGGCTGTCGGGCTCTGGCGCTCCAGCGTCCTATCCCCACCACTGAGCCAAGTTCACACCACACACCACCCAACTTCAATTTAAAATTTAAAGGAAAGCTGTTGTGTTGTGGCTTTTACTGTGCCTATTTTGTACCTAATATTTGGAAATATAATTATCTAAATATGGAAGAATATTATCACTGTACAAAAAAGACAACTCTTTTGTTTATATACAGTGTTATTTATTACTTGTATTTCGACGACTCGATGGGCAAAATACCAGGTTATCACAAAAGTTAGTTTCCTAAAAAACTAATCAAGTCACTACCAGAAAATATTTTTGTTTCAAAATGTTGCCAATGGTTTGGAAAAATGAAATTTACAGGGAAGTATCTACAAAATCTAAACTTTTGATGGGCATAATACCAGGGTATTACAAAAGTTAGTTTTCCGAAAGAATTACTCAAGTCACTACCAGAAAATATTTTTTTTTTTTCGAAATGTTCCCAACGGTTTGGGCAGATTTTATCTACAAGAAAATATATGCAAAGTAATATTCATTTGAATAATACAGTAAAAGCTTTCATTAAATTGAAGTTGGGTGGTGTGAACCAGTGTGAGCTTGGCTCAGTGGTGGGGATAGAACGCTGGCTCTGAGCGCCAGATATCTTCACACAACTTACATTTTCACATAACCTAGCTTTCACGATATAAACAGTAAACAGCTTTTATAAAAGCAATTATTTCAGAAATGCCGAGAAAGTGTTGCGTACCAGGATGCAAGTCCAATTATGCTAGCCGTTTAAAACATGGTGAAGCTGTGACCACATTTGGTTTCCCAAAAGAGGAAAAAGAAAAACTGAGATGGTTACGAGCTATTGCTCGAAAAGACTGGCAGCCTTCACAATCACAATCAACAGGCGTTTGTGTACATCATTTTCATGAGGAAGATTTAGTAAGATTCGATATCTCCAAGAACAAGGAAGGTGATACGATCAGTTTTCCTTTAAAGCGTCCTAGATTGAAAAAACTTGCAGTGCCGAAAATTTTTCAGAATCTCCCATCTTATTTATCGACATCAGAGTCGAAATCTCGTACTGACCCACAACAACGAAGAGACGATATTTTTGAACGAAGGTGTGCTGAAATAAAGACATTTTTAGACAGTGACAAAATTTCGTCTTTTAATAACTTTTCTACAGAGTTTGTGGTAAGTATATGTGTAAGTATAGGGTGGCTCTGGATGCGTACATGAACGTTACGATTATGCGCAAAGCAAAATTTCTGTTCCAACAAGTTCTGACAATTCCACGGACTGAAAAATGCGTTCCAACAAAAACTGGACACCATTCATGAAAGTGTCGGCGAACGATCATTTTCATCAGAGATTTGAGCCGCTTTCGGGTGTAGTGCATCACGCTCCGGGAGTACTATGCACCGGTGATTTGAAGAGATTTTCGTGCACCCGAACGCTCCAGAACCATTACCATTGACCACCAACTTTTTAAATATCTAATGTCACTCCAATTACTTGTGGACTGTGGTTCATTCAATTTCGTTTACAATAAATATTAAGTGAAACTTTTATGAACATTAACAATAATTATTCATAAAAACCGTATATAACCTACAAAAACAACATTTTGACGTTTAAGAGTTTGAAACTCCTTGAAAACGGTAGGTGCATCAGGGGAGAGGGACGAGGTAGCCTGGAGTGGTCCGAGATCAAGATTCTCATCTAATATCCTTGGTCCGAGATAGCGCCATGCTTCAAGAATCCGAACGGGCAAGAGTAGAACCGAAGCGCTACGGAGCAGCTCCGGAGTGCTCTACGTGATGCACCCGAAAGCGGCTTTAGATGTAGAGAGATTTACATTCAATTACGCGCGTGCTTAAGTTTGAAATTTTCTCGCTTGACATATGACGTCTCCATGTATCCATTTACATTGAAAATTTCAAGCTTAAGCAAAAGTAAAATTTTCAATGTAAATGGATACATTGAGACGTCATATGTCAAGCGAGAAATTAAGCACGCGCGTAATTGAATGTAAATGTACCCTAGAACCGTTCGTCCAAACTGTCATGTTTTGAGGTTAGGTAATGGTAGATAAACATAAATCAAACGTGAGCTTATAAAAGTCGTTCCAACCATGTTCCAACAATGCATAGAGTATGATGTTCATGGATTAATTCACGTTCAGGTTCTCGAACGTTTGATTCGTACATAAATAAGTTCACGAAGGTTCACGTACTAATCAGAAGGTGGTTGTTGGAACAAACATAAAATCATGTAATGTAATGAATGGTCCCATTTAGCATCGGCGTACAATACTGCAATACAGTTACATAACCATCTTTGAGAACCAAGGCCACCTACAACACTAGGCCGGAATACTGAAATTTGGCAACAGTGAATAGTGGGCCGATCATGTCAGACTTTTATCATGGCGAGACTGTAGCGAGACCGTGGAATAATATTTATTTACGTTTATAGTGCGCCCAGTGGCGGATTTAGGCTTGGGCCAGGGCCTAGGGCGGCAAATATTGAGGGGAGCCAAAATTTTTAAGACGACTTTTCTTCCGTAATAAAATTCAATAAAGTTAGGTTTAGAGGCTGAGAAAAATAAACATTTGTATAAAAAAAACAAAAAACAAAATATTTACGACAGAAAAAGGGCGCCATATCGTCTCGGGCCTGGGGCGCCCTTAAACCTAAAACCACTACTGGCGTGATAATAGGGACTTTTAGCTTGTCATAAGTTTTTACACGTATCCGTATCCGTATTGGAGTTACGTTGACGTAAAAAATTGTCAAGAAAACCTTTTTAGCAGAAAACGTATCGTTTCGTTCTGTCTTTAATTGTATAACCTCAAAGATTTTTATTTCACCTTTTTATATTTTTGTAAAACGTAAAATGGGGGCGATATTGAACAATCCATTACTGCTAGACGAAAAAGATGATAATTTTAAGAAGAAGAAGACCTGTAAAATAGCACTAATAGCACGGAATACTGACTTTGGTCGGGATACGGATACGTTTAAGTATACGGAGTAGGGTACGTAACAATACGTTCAACGCATCGTATCGGCTGAGACGTAACGGGTCTACACATGCGCAGTTCGTTACGTATACGGATGTGAGAAATTTAAGACAAGCTAAAAGTCTCTATTGTGATAGATGATCAGAAGATCGTAATAGCATTGTCCAATATAAAGAAATATTAGACAATTAAATTAAATTTATGAACTTGGTGCTTGTTATTCGCAGTTATATTTCTCTATGTCCTATGTGCATTATTTGATGATTCTTTGTTTATCGATATTCAAAGCGCATATTCACGGGCACAAGGATCAATATATTATATTTCTCTATGACAAGGATTTTATTTTGTCTATGGGGTGATGCCACGGAGTACATATGGTGTAGTCTGTGGTGATGCTATTTGTTTAGTTATCTATGATTGTATGGTGTAGCAGAACTTGTGAACTTGATGCTTGTTATAAAAAATAGCTTGTTTTGTTTGTGTATTATATTTGTGACGTTTTTAAACACCAAAAGATAATCTCATTAATCTCTCTGTTTCTGTGATATTAACTGTATCCATTCAGAAAGGAAGTAGAATAGGAATTTAAGCTATTCTATTCTAATTCTTTATACTCATCTTCAATTTCATGCTAATCATATTTTAGAATATTAATTTCGAGTAAATACTAGTTGAAATTTAGTGCAAAATTATGTATAATCCTTTTTACGAACTGTTATTTTTACGGTAAATATACTTTAAACATTTTTCAGGACTCTATGTATTGTGGATTTTCAATTTTAGGACATGAAATTGAGAAGAAATAATAGGCTAAGAAGAAAGTGTGCTCCTAAAGTTGCTTTCAATGATAGAAAGCCAAAATTAAATAACAGTCCTAGAAAGGCAAAATTAAATAACAGTCCTAGAAAGGCAAAATTAAATAACAGTCCTAGAAAACGGAAAGTGAAGATAACTGTGAAAAGAGGAAAATATACAAGTAATAACATTACTCTCAAAGAAACTGCACTTAATAATAAGATTTTAAGGATACATTTAACCAAGGAAAACTTAAACAGTAAGTCATTTTTGGTGAATGAGATTTAAATTGTTGTTAAATAATGTACTATTTTTAGGTTTAAAAAGAAAAATAACAAAACCCAATATTAGCAAGTTGAAAAAAGATTTAAACTTGAATATAAAAAGAACACTCACTACCCAAAATACTTTATATAAAGTAGGTAAAAAACCCCAATTCAAAGTAAAACTGTTTCCTAAGACTCGTAAGATCAATTCCACCAAAATGGTTGTGAGTAATGGTAAAATAATAAAACATGAAACAGATATTCTGAAAAGATTGAAAGTAAAAAATTGTAGAGTGTTTTATCTTAAATTTGCAAATTATAAAACAGCAGCAGAAGGTAAACTGAGTTACAAATTTCACCAGCTGGTCAATGATGTTAAAAATATGCAGTTACCCACACCTTCTTGGAAGATTAAAGTGATAATAAGGCATAATAAAATAGCTGCTATCATTTTCACAAACAAAAGTGTATTAGAACGAAGTGTTAGTTTTAACTCTGATGAAGATAAGTATCATATAATAATTGATAATAAGCCAGCTATTCTTCTCGGGTCGCCTGGAAAAGTTGATAATTGTCATGATATTGAAGTCTTATTAAGTATTCTGGAAGCAATTGAAAAGGATAGTCCTATGATTACATATAAGTAACTTAGTTATAATCTTATAATAGAACAATATATAAGAATTTATCTTGAGAATAAAAACATTTTTGATTAAATGTTTGTTGTTTAATCATGAAAGGCATGTATACAAGAGGTTCATTAAGAATTGTCTTAGCACATAATAGGAAGATATAAAATATTCCACTTTGTTGAAATACAGGATGGTTTATTATAAATGTAAGTTGATTTGATTCTATTGTTTTGACACCTTCCAATATTTGTTGTTCATATTTGGCAATAGGTTAGGTTGAGTTTATTATTGTGTGTGAGGTTGTGATGTGATATTGACTGCGAATCCTTGTGTTTCCCCATATACTTCTAATTAGTCGCCAAGGGAGTAGCACTGTTAATTGCCGAGAGATATTTTATTAGATATTTCACACAAAATTATAAATGAACAATGTTGAAACGTAAAAGTTGTTCAGGAAGTTGAAAAATTTCTTTTAAATTATTGTATTACTCCAGAAAAGACAAAACAGAAGCAGCATGGAATAAAATAGAAAAAAAAAATGAATATGGAGGGTGAGTGAAGTAAATTTAGGACTCTAAAAAATAAATAAGAATTGTACATAAATCAATGATAATAATGAACGGGCTTAAGAGGCAGCATTCTTATAATTTAAAATCATTTGCACTTTTAATTACCTTTTGTGCTACAATTAACAGTATAATTATTTCAAATTTTGATTACTGGTGAATAGTTTTGGAGACCATGAATATTCAAACATTGATCAAATATTAACAATATGGTGGAATAAACATTTTTTTTAATAAATAATACACATCATAATCTTCACTGCATTGGTTTATGGATACCCTGAAATTTTGGTTCTTATTATCCTAAATAATAGGGGAGAAAAATCACTTTTAAAACTTTAAGCACATTTTAAAAAAATCTATTTTTATTTATACAATTTTATTATGTACTGAGCAAATACCTATACCACATTTGTTAAGGAAATCTTTCGATAAGTAGTAGTATCCTTCTATCTATCACTACTTAAAATTTTGATGGAGATGGTAGAGAGAAACATTTTTTTGTATTGCAATTTACAACCAACATTAGGTAAAAGAAATAACGCAAAAAGCCATTATCCAGTGATATTTTACCTTTTTCTATTTCCATATTTAGTTTTTTAAGCAGATCTGAAGGCCAGGTTGTAATGAGGCTATTTTTGAATAGATCTTACCGATTTGTATGATCCATGGTCTCTTCTTAGTATGACGCCGTAGCTTGATGGATTTTTACTCTGATGAAAGGAATCTCTAGGTAGCCATGCATTGCCTAATTATTTCACATCGCCTGGTAGACTTAGTTTACTGACAGCTTTTATGAAACATGCCGGACAACTGGTTTTCGAATTTGGAGGAGAAATATATATTGGCGAGATAGGATTTAAGCAGAAGGAAATAATTACTGGATAATGCATTTTCAAGTCTTCATGTCTAATTTTATCAAGCACTTGGAAGATATCTAGGAACACAGCATTGTAATTTGTATGTTCTTCAAGACTTTGTGATATTTGGATGAACTTATTAAGCGGTTGTATGTATGTATATGTATGGGGTATTCACTTAAACCTAAAAGATCTATATTTGTGCCCCCTTACTTCTACTTAGTTTCTGGGGAGAGTCTCTGTAACTAGTCGCTCCTTCAGTCCTATTTTCCGGAGGAATTTCAGGATATCTGCAGGCTTCAATGTAGCAAATGTTCCTCTTCTATCCAGTAATCTCCCAGGTACTGTCCTCTAGGATTCTGGAGTGCTGTGCAGTTGGAAAGTATGTGGATGGAGGTTTCTTCTTTGATGCCACAATATCTGCAATCTTCTTCATCCACTATTTTGAGTTTTTTCAGGTGCCCATTCAGGCGACAATGTCCCGTTAGGATCCCTGTTAAAAATCTTAGCGCAGAATATTTGATTGTCTAAGCCCTACTAGATCTTTCCAATAGTTGGATCTTCTCTTTCTTTTGGCTTCACCTATTTCTTCTAATATTACATTGGGACTGATTCCGCAAAAGGGTTCTGGCCCCCAGAAAGGTATTTTAGTCCCCCTCTTTGCTAGTTCACCTGCTATTTCATTTCCTTCTATTCAAGTGTGTCCTGGAATCCATAGTTAGGTTAGTTGTTCTCACCCAGTTCGTTGAATTTGTCTAGGACATTCCCACACCATTTTGGAACTGATTACACAAAAGCTCAGTGCCTTAATGGCTCCTTGACTATCTGTCAATATGATAATCTTTTGTCCTCTGTATCCTTTATCAATATTGAATTGGACGCACTTTCTTATGGCGTGGATTTCCGCTTGAAAGATACTTGGGTTTTTTCCCAAGCTTTCGGAGTGTTTGGTTCCTGGCCCGAACACTCCTATCCCAGTTCTTCCTATTGCTTTTGAGCCGTCTGTGCACCATTGAATGGCATTGTTTCCAAGTCTGGTAATTGTATTTAGATTCCATTCCTTCTTGTTGCTTAGTTCTGTGACGAATTTCTTCGAAAAGTTGTACTTTTCCATCATACCGTCTTGTGGCATGTCCCAGGTTGTCTGATTTCTAAGAAGTGAAGAGGTGGTTTTTTTTAATGATTCCCTCTCTACTTAGTCTGTATCTTGTTCTTTCTGCAACACTTTCCACCACCATATGTAGAGGGGTGAGGTTGAGAATCACTTGCAAGGCTGCCGTTTGGCATGTTATCATTGCTCCTGTAACACATATACAGGCTAGTGTTTGAATTTTGGAGAGGTTTTCTCTCGTCGTCAATAGACTAGTTCTACTAGTCCACGCAATGGCTTCGGATTTTTGGGTTGCAGCCCCAATTTCTCCCTACGAGATTCCTACACACCATTAGAGCCATTTTCGCCTTGTAGGTAATCTCCTTTTCGTGTTTGTTCCACAGGAGTTTACTGTCTAAAATCAAACCTAGCTTGTTATTGGAAGCAGACTAGGTTTACGGATCATAATAATTACAGCAAGTTTCCAAACCATGGGGAAGTGGGAGAAACTCGACATTCGATTGAAAATAACAGTCGATACAGTCGACAGAAGCCAAACATGAGCCTCGGAAAATATGCGAACTAATAGTTATTTATGCAACAAGTGCAAAAAGTGAGTGTTTTTTGCACGCGACGTGAAATTGTCCAACGAGGTCTTTAGGCCGAGTTGGACAACACGTCAAGTGTAAAAAACACGTTTTGCAAGAGTTGCATACAATATTTTTTCTTAATTCATGCAAAAACTGGAAAATTAGGATATAAATATGTTAAGAACCTAACCTTACCTAATCAAACTCAACCCGTTCTTCTTTTTTTGTATCTTTATGGCCTCAACCTTGTCAGTACTCAATCATAGTTGGTTTTCGCCTTGACCATTTAAATTTTAAATAATTAAAGATTTTTGCAAAAATTGTAACTCGTTGAGACTAAGTAGTAAGGTATACTACATATATTATTGTTGTATTAAAGCAGGATCAGATACTCGCTATGGATTTTTATTTAATTTAAATGTTTATGTTTGTCATTAATCATCACTAAACTGACACAAGAATGACAGATGAGTGCAATAATAGTTATTTACGTAATAAGTGGGATATGGACATTATTAACGCACGCATGTGAAGTTTGCACGACGAGGCCGTAGGCCGAGTCGTGTAATCACCTAAGTGCGTTAATAATTCCTATCACACGTGTTACGTACAAAATTTTATCTACAACTGTTTATTAGTATTATCAACAGTACCTAAGTATATTATAAAATTTAAAAAAATTCCAATCCAACGTATTTTTAATAATATTGACTGCAAACATAAGGTACTGTGTATCATATTTTGTGACTATATCATCAAAGACAAACAAGGATGTGGAAATAAAATAAATTAGTTATGTCATAAAATTTTCAAATTTGAATGAACAAAAATCTATAAAAATGAGTTCAAGCGAAGACAAATCTCCTTTCGGAAATTGAAAATGCAGCTTCCAGTGTTATTTTAAATATTTAATTCTGGTATTAATATGTTTCTAGTTTCTCATTACCGCACTAGTGCGGTAATCTAATCAAAAACGCACTAGTGCGGTAATATACGTCATTATGACACTAAAAATAGTGTCAAATCGTACTCGTTACATGACAGTTGTAGATAAAATATTTTTTCCGCAAACGTCAAAAAAAGTAGACATTATTAACGTCAATTCATGATGTTGAAGTATGATTTCACAGACGCCACTTTTTTGTACGGCCGTGAGCGGACAAAAAAGTACTTTGTTGTACGCTGACGGCCGTACAAAAAAGTAGAAATGTCAACAACGTCGGGCGGTGTACAGTTGGGTTCTGAATCCGACATAATATTATCTGAAAGAAAATTTCAGTACACTTTACTATAACAAACGAAATTTTTATGCTCAAGTACTTACCAAAAATGCACAGTCCAATTGTTGCTTTAAATCACTTACAATATTTCTGACATTATAAAATAATATTGAACTGTCAAATTTGTTTTTGACTTGGCAATCACAAAACCAGTAACCACGGAAATGTAGTGCGCAGTTTTATAATTATTATTATTCTCTGAATTTATCAACTTCGTTGCAATCGTTTTGAATTTTTATTTAAATATTAATTAGTTCTATAGTCTGGATGCCGTTTGCGGAAAAAATAGCATGTTTCATTCGAAGCAAAAGCACTTTTTGTGGCTCGTCTGAAATTGTCGGCCTCACTAACGTTCGGCCATCAAACATTCAGACTCGCCACAAAAAGTTATACTTTTACTCCTAATAAAACAATATACTATTATTGCACTAGTGCAATAAAGTACCACTTTTTGCATTAAATGTGGTGCACAAAAGTGTTGTTTTTTGCATGAATGTAGAAAAAAGAATTTAATCGCAACAAGCCAATCAGGAGCTAATGTAGCGATCGTTCATTAGTAATTTGTAAACATAATCGATATATGACCGAGTGATTTCATCAATATTCATCAATTTATTTATTTTTAGTTCAGTTTTGTCAATGCGAGGATGATTTCATTTTATTTTTGATCCAATATAAATTTTTTTATTAAAATTAAGAGTTAAATTTTTAGCAAGTTTGACTTTGTTTACATCTCTTACGGCCGTTTGCACCAATAGAAGCATAAGCTAAGAATAACTAAGGCGAGTTTAAAATTTAAGGGTCGCTTAGTGAAAGTTCAGTTGCACCAATGTTTTTGCTCTGATTCTTAGCTAAGTGTTCAATATAGTTTTATTAATTTTCTCTATGGTTTCTGGTGTCTTTTCGTTTTTGTGGTTTGAAATAATGTATTAAAAACTATTACACGGCAATTTTTGAAAATCAAAAGATTTTATTCTTGTTTTCTTAATAAGAAAATTGCTTATAATGGACACAGTTAAAAATAAAAAAATCAAATCGGCAAATTATACAGTACAGGAAAAAGAATTGCTAATATTTTCTTCCAATTCTTCATAATAGTTTTTACGATTGTACCGTCCTCTTGGAAATCTATTTTCAAGATAATTCAATACTTCCAAATCATCCTCCATAAACATCCTTCTTCAAAAATAAAAAAACACACCTGAAATAGGAAGACGCAAAACGAAAACCCGAAAACAGAAAAATAATTGACATATATGAATCAAAACAGAATAATGTTAGGTTAACAATCTCCACTTTGAGGATAAGTGGAGTTTAAGCGACCGATTTTATAAGCTTAGCTAAGTCGAGCTTTAAATGACAAGTTCTCCTAGGTGCAAAGCAAAACTTTCCTAAAGCGCCACTTAACTTTAAGTCTACTTAAATATCAATTGGTGCAAACGGCAGTTAAAAGTTGACATTTATAGTATCGATATTTGGTAATCGATTCAAAATATCGATTGTTACTACAAAAATACAACTAGAGTGACATGGACACGCCCACCAGAGCTCATGTTTGCTTCTGTTGACTGTAGAATAACAACTTTACGTGGGTGTTTCTTGTTTATAAAAAAGCTATACATGATTTCATCGTACTCCATTCCAAACCGTATATTCGTGAAATATACCTATAAATTCATCATATGTATGGCATTCCTTGTGAAACGACTATATAATTTTATTTTCAATGTTTTTAAAACAATTTAAATAAATAACTTTATAATACATTTTATTGCTGTTTAAATTAAAAATTATTAAAATCTGAATATTTTTTAAAACATAAATCCTATTTTTCTAGTTTTCCTAAATGGTATTCCGAGACAAAAACAGTTTGACTGGTACCTTCGATGGGTCTTTTATTTAATTCTAATTCACTCATTGCACTAACCATATCATCTATATTATCTAGACCTTCACAATCATCTTTTTCGCTAACAGTTGAGCTGGCAACGGCGCTATTGCATACGTCGTATTTATCAAGTTCTGCGGAAATGTCTGGCAGTGATTGGCATTGTTTGATGAGCGGAATTTCTACGAAATTTGACGTTAGTTCGGCTCCTACACCTGGTTCTCTCGGTCCGCGCAGTATGTCGCTTTCGAGCTTTTTCCCTTGCCTTTTCATATGGATTTCGTTGGATATTTGCTCCAGATTCTTCAAAGTTTGCGAATAAAATTGTTTTGAGTTTAGTATTTCTTGTTTTAAAGCTCCTATTCGATTCTTTTGAGTATTCAGTTGATCTTGGCAAAGTGCTTTTTCGTCAAAGTATGGCCGTGCTTTCGAAATTGCTTTATTTAGTTTATCTTCTTGGGATTTTAGTTGTTCTTCAATTTCTTTGAAAGTCGCTGCTTTTCGTTGATGATCGCGACCACATTCTGCTTTTTTTGTTTCGGCTTCCATAACCTGAAATTTGTTAATAACTCTTAGTACATTATTGGTCAAAATAAACTGTACCGTAACGTAATGTGGTGTGAGAGTTTTTCACGTTCAAACATGTACAGAAATGGAAGTGAAAGAAAAAAGACAATCATCTTAACATTCCGGATGCAATGCTTTTATTAACAGTTATTAAGGGCCGGTTTTACAATAGTGGTATAAACTAGGAGTAAGCTTACTCTCGGTATAAGATGTAATCTAGCGTTTTACAAAGCAGGAAGCAGGTATAAGTTTGACAGTGGAAGATTCTCGAATAGAGTAGAATAAGCTATACCGTCGTCGAACAGACAGATAAGTCGGTTACTCTACGGATAACCTCAAAAAGTGACATGAATAAAATTATTTCTGTTGAAAGCGAAAGAGCGTTGTAGCAATTTTAGTGCAACCGAAATGGAAATATCTTCTTCATCGGAAGATTCAAATATTGGAAGATCATTCAAATTCATTTTAATAGTATATTAGGTAACGTGTGTGGTAAGAAGCATTTTACGCACGAATGGAAAAGTTAATTCCGTGAGTGCGTAAAATGCTCTACAACAATAGTTACGTACTATACTTTACCTACGACCTACTTCTACATGTATTTATACTCTTATTATTGATAATATTTGAACATCAACAATATTTGGCTATTTCTGCGATTTCCATGATAATATTAAATCCATCTCACTTTCACTCGACATTTTTTAATTGAATAAAGCTTTCCACAAAATACACAAACCAGTTATAAGTTATAAGGATAATAAAAAAGTGTTTTAAAAGTTTCTTGACAGTTCTTACGCAAATCGCTATTGCAGCCTATACCTAAGTTTGATGTTTTGACGGCTTATGTCAGATTTTTGAATAAAATGGCGACGTCTATTGACAGTTGCTAAGATGTTGCTAGGGAAGCCGTGCGATTTACTTTACAGCTGTGCGTTTTTTTACCGTGCGTAATAGACGTCATTATATTAGCGCCGACTCTGTGTTATTGACTGATTACAGGGGGGGTCGTAGGTAATAGTATATTATTCAACGAGCGTGTAATGATGGCTATTACTCATGAGAATGAAGTTTGCGTAATCGTAATCATTCGAGTGAGTAATAGCCATTACACGAAAGTAGAATACTATACTTTTTCTATGACTGAGTGTTCACCTATCAATTCAAACGAACGAGATATTTAGAGAATATTTTATTGAATAAACTTAATGCTTTATGTCAAACAATTCCATTTTGGAAGCTACAATGAAAATTCATTTATTGCTTACAATATTGATGGTGAAATTTGAGCAGTTGAATTCGTTATCACTTTCTGTATCCATTCTAATAAAAAGTCAGCTCTAAATCACCTTCGGTAGGTGTATAGGTACTGTCAAAGTCAACTTATGACATTTCATAGCGAGTCTGATTCAAACATTACACCGAACATAGTCGTGTGTAATGGCATTCTTTGACGGTGATTGGCCAGATAGTCGTGTGTAATGGATCATTACACACGGGGCGTGGCTTGTTTTGTGTAATGCATCCAGTTACTCAACAAAAATGTTACATAAAAAGGGTCCATTTCTCAACAGTCATAGAAAAAATAATAAATATACTCTCTCAACGAAGAAAAATATCACAGATATGACAGGACTGTCAAGTGATGTCAATTTATATGAACTAATTACGAATTACTCTTAGAATTGCTATATTATAATTGTAAAACCAACTAGTTTTATACTAGGTATAAACTCTGGTATAACTTTATTCCCAGAATAACTATACCGTTATTTATACCTAGTATAAATCTCAATTGTAAAACCGGCTCTTAAGGCAGCTTTAGCGAGGATTGGGAAAACTAGAATTCGATAGATGGCGCTGCGAAATGTCAATGTCATCTTAGCAACGAGTAAAACAAATTAGCTGCCGTATAAGCCCTCATTGATATTTAAGTGGTTTTATTTTGTTGTTTTAATTATTTTTAGTGTGTGTTTTATGAAACTTTGCTTTTTCTTTGATTGTGCTTTAGTATTTTGTGTTATTAAACTAAATTTTGTCTCCTAATATTTTTATTTTTGGAGTAATAGGTATGGTTGATATTTGTCAAAAATAAAACAAGTTCAGGTCTGATTTCGTGTTTTTATTTTATTTTTGATATAGTCATATCTACAAAAGTTACAGGGAAGTTATGTTTGTATTGAGTAATATTTCAAATCTTTAATGCAGACTTATTTTATCTTTGTTTTTGTTACTATGGATAAGGTATACACTGACTATTCCAAATTTATTTGAATTTGTAAATGCTGGCCATATATTTTTGCATGGAAATAAGTGACATAAAAGTGCAATGAAAACAAAAAATAGAATAACATTACCTATTCCATAATATCTCTGATTATATAAGAATATAACCTCAGGAATGATGACAGCTGAGTTTTAAGCTTGTCACTGACACAAAATTAAACAAATAAAGTACGAATCTACGGTAATTACGTTGACATATAATGCAAAATGAATTGTTGTACTCGTTGCGACAATTACAATTTTTTCCGCCAGAGGTCTCATTGAATTCTACTCCGCCCATGAATCCCTGGTCGGTATCGTTCAGTAAGTGCGCGAGAATCGACGCAAAAGCCAAAAATAGGATAAAAACAATAATGGCGTCAATGTGTCAATATTTGTTGTCGCTTTGATTTAAACCAATAATAGGGTACACGCATATTTCATATTTTGCTTAGATATTAATTTATAATAGTAAAGTAGATATCAAAAATAACTAATAATAGAAAATAAACCAGTTTCCATTTCAAATAACTTCCAAATTTCAATGCACTTTCCGACCAACACCCGAGGATTTCCGAATAAGTGTGACGTAACACTTTTACAACTGCCATGGCCGGTAATGCATAAGTTTGGGTAGATAATCCCTCAGGATATATCTCAAAAAAGAAAGGAAGAAGAAGAATACATAGGTTATGTATAGTTTTGTGTTTATTATTGTATTTTAATTAACTATTCGATGTAAAAATATCATTTATATGTTTGTTTGAGACAATTAAGTGATTGTGTGTGCTTTTTTAATTTTTAAAAGTCAACGTAAAGTGGAAAGTGTTCATAAATATTCGATATTTCCGAATAAGAATGCAAACGAGTACGTGTAAAACAGTGACGTCAAACGCGTTTTGGCGGACTTTCAAATTTTATTGATTTTTAAAGTCGTTTTAAAAGTAAAGTTGATATTTTTTTGAAAAAATAAGCATGCAAGGTGTTAGCAGACCTGATAAAACGTCGATTCCCACCAATAGCAAAATTTATGCCTGTACCCTATTTTTTATTTAGGAAAGCCAAAACCTTGGTATAATTGCAAATATCAATTAATAGAATAAATAATCAATTAAATAAACGGTTCGAATAAAAAAAAAATATTATGTGTCAAACATTCAAGCAGTGAAAAGTTTTTAAAATGGTTATGAAAATTACCAATATTATTTTCAAAGTAAATTTCGGAATAATTCTCGTACGTGTAAAACGGTTTTAATGATGAGAAGGATGTGGGATTTTTATCCAGGCTTGAATTATGATATAAATTACCCAATTGGTTGATTACAAACAAATTATGTAATGCTGCATTCTAACTCAGTTATGAATTCAATAAAATCTACTTCTATCAGGGGTATTGGATATCCTGTACTATATGATATTAAATCTGTTCTTTTGGAGCTAAATGTTACATTTATTTGGTTTGAGGACCATAGTAATATAACTGGGAACAAAAGGGAGGACATGTTACACGAATACACGATAAGTCATAGCATGGCTAATAAATAGGGTTAAAAATTATATCCATATCCTCTACAAACCAGTACTTTCAAATTCATTCTACATTACCTCTTTCTCTTGAATATAAAGGGTGGCCCATTAGTGTGTGGAAGTGCAATAGCTTACTTAAGATAAAACAAAGAAAAGTTTATTTGCATTGATAGCAAACTATCTTGAATTTAATTCCAATAATAAATATATATTTAAAAATTACCTTCATAGTAGCATGATTAAGCATTTCTTGCCAAGCGTTGTCGAATTGCCATTCATGCTGGTTGGTTAAAAATTGTTGTTCTGCCAAAGCAACAGTTTCTTTAGCTGCAGTATGTATACCTTGAAACAAATAAAAATCATAACATATTTAAGGTGCAACACAAATTTCAGTTGTAAAATAATTATACTGCAAGGCATTATATTTTTCCAATTTTCAAAGAAGCGAGTAGGATATTGTTATTGTATTAACGACTACCTGTTTTGGTCGATAAATCAAAACGAAATATTTTATTTAGGTTTACCATGTATTTAAAGAAATAATTAATTTGAATGAATTTTTTTTTCACTTATCTTTATCTTAATGTTTAATCAAATTTTGTACTATAAGTATTGTTTATTGTTTAAAGCTTTGTTATTTGCTGATGAACTCAAATGTTTTAAAGTAATTGATAATAATGTTGATGCTTGAATTTTACAATCTGCTTATCAAATTGGTGTACACAAAATAAGTTGGAGGAGGATATTTCAATTTTTAATGTGTTAACTTTCAAATTTGAAAAACATCTGCTGGAACTTGGATGTTTTAAAATATTTTGATTGTTTATTGATGTGTGTAATGTTATCACTTTTCTTACTTTTTAATCTTTACCATATTTCCAGTTTTTGCTTTAACTATTTTATGCATAAATTTAATACCTGACACTTGCATTTTCCTTATTTTTGTATTTAGAGCATATATATATCTTGTATTTAGAGCATTCAACACCATATATTTTTTGTGAACTGGGCTAATCCATGAATAAATAAATAAAAATAAAAACTAATGTTATACCATAGGCTTTTTGGTATAATGCAGCAGCTTCCTGACATTCTTGTTGAGCTTTCTTTGCTATCTCCAATAGTTCATAGTAAGGTCTAGATTTTTCTATAGAGCTGCCTATTTTTTTTGATAGTAATTTGAGTCTCCTAGTACATTCAGTGAGTAACATACGAAAAGTCTTGTTTTCCTCCTATAAAAAAATAATCACAAATTATATGGAAAATGAGTTAAAATAAACACAGGCCCATATTATTATTCGGTGCCCATAGCCAGTAATTTTGTTGGGGTTGGGCTAATCCTAATGTAGATTAAACCTACAAAGGAGTCTGGGAAAATTAGTAATTTGGTAGGCTATATAATTCTATTGAAAATGCTATTACTTTTGAATGGTTTGAGATAAAAACTTTGGTAGATTCTTGTGGTGCATTGAATTCTCTAAAAAATCATATGTGTGGCGATTTTTCTAGCCACAAGCTCCTATATATAAATGAAGCAAACATGCAGTTTTTAGTTACTTCTTTTCTGATCTTAAAATATACTAAGTTCTGATAAAAACAATTAGAAACAATATATTGGTTACTTACATCATATTCTATTTCTAATTTATTGATCTCGTCAGTAGTTGTATTCAATTTCTCTAGTTCAATTTGTATTCTAGGATCTAACTCTGTTTCTTCATCTGAATTTTCCATTATTTTTTTAATAAAGAGGAGCAAATATACACATTCTAATATGACCCATATAACTAATTAAACTGAAACAAGTTTTATTTGCATTTTGTTCATTGATTAATAAAGTTGCTTACACTGCAAGACCTCCAAAGGTAATTTAATATAATAAGCACCACTGGAATCCTATTAATACAATGTGACGTATCCTCTTATAACTATGGATATGGGAACAATTAAACAAATTTTTAACACACGCTTTCTAATTTCACATAATTTGGTAATTTTCTCATATCAAAATATCTGGACACATTAATAATCATTGTAATTTATTCACATTTCAATTAATCATTTTTATATTCTCAATTGTAAAATTATAAAAACAATAATACGCTATTATTACAAATATCTATATATATCAAAATATAATAAAAAATGACTTGATACTTGACAGCTTTTCAGCTTTTTTATGACTTTACTGAGCCGCTACTCAACAGGTTATCCAGCTCCACGAAAAATATACCCGACCATAGATAAAAAATACCCGACTGCATAGAGGTAAAGCCATAGAGAAATATTTTATTTTGTCTATGGGAAAAGCCCACTTATTAAAGACCTTGATTAAAGACAGCCCTGTCTTTGATCTTATCCTGGAGTGCGTTCGGTTTTAGATAACGTGGATAGAATAGTAATCTGACAGGATACTCTCCGGTTGAGTAATTTCCGGACACTTTAGATACAAGTATTCTTTGGTACTTTACGCTGTTACCATATTTTTTTCAATATTTACTTCAAGTTATGAAATTTTACTTATTTTAATTCTCTTTGGTTGTGGTTTAATGTATTTCAATAAATTTCTTAAGACAAGATATATCTAATCGCCCATTTTTCAAAATGTAGAGTATTAATTATTGTTTACTAATAATTCATCTGGCAACGTTTCATTTGATCAGATGTTTTCGGTTTTAGTTGCAAAGCACCTAACCCATTAGATACTGATAAAATAATATAGATATATTATTATAAGTAGTTGTAGCCCCAACGAATTAGCATTCAAGCTTTTAAAATGGAAAAAACGCGTCGTGATGTTTTTAATAACGAGGAGGACATGAGTGCGCATGTCGACTAACTTTTTCTCGATCAAATTTGATAGATAGCTTCGAGAGTCTCCTAAAGAATAAACTGATTTTCCGAACGGGATAAGATAGTAATCTAAACTGATTTTCGAACGCTATCGGAGAATCGAATAGTCTCCGGAGAATATAACCGAACGCACTCCAGTATAAGGTATTTGCATAGACAAAATAATTATATTGCTCTATAGGTATTTGATTTAAATTTGGACTTGAAATCATTTTAATAGAATTATTCATAGAGAAAATAATTTATATTTATTTCTCTATGGAATTATTATTATTAGCTTGTCATAATATTTGTGGTTCAGTTACCGCTGGCGCTTCAATCCAAGGATATTAGATAATATCCATCTTCAGTCTTCATCAAATTTGACATTTGACTGTTGTTTGTTTAGTTTTTAAACCTACGGATTTGGAGAAAAAAGACCTATTTTTTTAAACAAAACACATCTTTGTCATATGTATAAATGTATTACATATTAGTAAGATTGATTTATTTTAGTATACAAATCGAACCATTCGAACATATGTAAATCAGCATTGTAGGTAACCATTGAATAACCTATCTTTAATCCTATCCTATATGGAAATTCCATGAATTTTGAAGATTTTTGATGTGTAATTATGTCCACAAATTATTCTACAGCACTGTCTCATATTGTACTAGCAGGTACAAGCATTTATTGTTTTATAAGTTCAAAGTCAATAATTCATGCCAGATGTTCCTTTGCATTTATTTTGATAAATTCCTTATTGGGAGTATGGAGATGGGGTAAGAATATTTATGTGTTTTTTATTTATATTTAAATTTGTTTATTTTGCTCACTACAGAACTATTCTTGAACTAGTTGTATTGTTAAAATGCTTTGTTCAATTTTGTCTCTTAGGTACAAGCTCGGATGAGAGAAGTTGATAAAAGTTAAGATGCTGTTACAATCTTTAGATGAAATTTATGTAAAATATCACAAAATTCCCATTTTTATGAAAGTTGTCCTAGTTTCTATAAGAGCTTTACCAAAAACTATAAAATCCATCACCCATAATGAAACCACTCACACATATATTTTTTGGAAATCGATTTTATCTATTATTATTGCAATAAATTGTATGCCAGGATAAAATAAATACATGGAAATAATTATTAGATTTTCATACATAAGTTAATTGTTCTGTTTTAGGAAATCCAACTTATGGCTCCAATACTGATAATGTGTACAAGATAACAGCACTAATACAAGACTTATTTGCGCTTCCATTTATAGTTTCAACGATTTGGATCCAATATGGATACATAAATGAAATAGCCTTAGGTAATATGATCATTCCTCTTATACCTCTTGCAACATACTTTTTAAACAGAAGTAAAGCAAGTTCAGACTTCGCTGATGTGATAATTATTGTTAATTGTAGTACATTAGGGTTCCTTTCATATACATATGAAAATCATTTTGGAATGACAGCCTCCCTTTCATATATTGCTAACCATTTTTTGATAAAGAAAAATAACGAAAATTATTTTGATGTACCAACTAAGGTTTTGTTGAATTATGCAACATGCTTCTTTGCTTATTTTGGGCTAAGGGCTATTTTAGATTAAATATCTAGTAATATACAATATATATATATATGTAGGTACTGAATTATGGTTTGAAAATGTCTATATGGTGATTTATTATTGAAAACAATTTTTGTAATTTGCTTCTCAGTATTTGTCTTCAAATAATTACATAGATATTACTCAGCTCTTGATTGTTATGCCTGTCAGGTGTCATATTACTAGCCAAGATACTTTAGTGTATGTAATTTGATAGTTTTACCATTAGGTCATTAGTTATATGCAAAAGTGAAAGAAACAATGTGCCTAACAAAGTAGAACTACTGGTTTTTTAAAGAAAAATTATGAGAAAGATATTGGTTCCTAAAAAGTTTCAAGACAATAACAATGAATTTTGAATTAAAAGCTACTATCGAGTGGGATACTGTGAACTACATAAATTCTTAAAGAATATGATGGTACAGACATGTGAACAGAAGAGAACTGGAGGCAGCAATTGAAGAGTGAGCAACTGGAGACAACCAGAAAGTAGACTAAGGGGCAGATCAAATATGTCTGATTTATGAGTGATGGAAATGAAGGACTGGAATGAAATCGTCAAAGTCAAAGGAAGAAATGGAAATAAGTAGCGAAAAAGGCAAGAACAGAGAAAGGAATATAAAACAATGGAAAAGAAAACCGGAGTGATTCCCTGCACTATACGAATCAAAGAGCTCCATTTGAGAGGTTACAAGGTATAACCTTATATACAAGGTGCTCTTGATTTAAAGCAATAAATTCAGGTGGTTTCCTGTACAAAATTATAATGGATCTTTCCTATTACCAAAATTACTTCTAAAATGCCTCGAATACACGTACATTTGGACGGTTTATTGTTCCAATTCGTTATTTAATTTTTTAGGTAATATGGAGAAAACAAGACATGGCAAACAACACAAATAACAAAAATTTTAAGATAATAAATTTATCTTTAAAATGCATGGATGGATTTTATTGATTCATCCAATATTTTAAGAGATATCGGCTAAGATAGAAAAACCGGTACATTAAATGGGCCATAAATCGTAGTTTTTTAAAAAAAGTTTACAGGAAACAAGATTTGCCCTTAAGTGCATAGTTTCCGAGATATCGGGAAGAAAGATTTTTTTAAGATGGCTTTTGAAGCTCCACCTAAATCTGTCAGCATTTTGGGATTTTATACTCAGTAAGTGATCCTTAACCTTATAGAAAAAATTGGATCGGAAATTTAGTGCGAGGTTAAATTCTATTTTTACTGTACTGGCCTAATAAGAGAATACCGTAGCGTAGAGTGACTTCGCAAATGGTTGACGATTGAAATAAAAAGAATGAAAACGTTTTCATGAGATCCAATATGTTTTTAGTTTGTCCAACGAAAGTTTGTAATTTTTCCTGACTTGGTCTCATAAGAGACAATTAAAAATTTTGAATGTATGTTGATATCTCAAAAACGTTTGAATATAAGAAAGAACATAAAATCCCTTTATTTTTAGCCTTAGATTCGAGTAAAAAAAGGAAAAAAATCCTAGTAGGTACTAGGTACCATCTAAACAAATTAAGATGATTGACAATTTAATTTTTATCGATATTTTACAATAATTTAATAGTAACTTTGGGAAGGTGCCATTGATTTTAAGTTGCACAATTTTGAAGTTTATAAAAGAAAAATTGTAGCTTCCTTACCCATTGCAAACAAACTTTCACTAAACATTTATTATTTATGAATAAACGGAGAAATTATCTCTTGCTCTCCAATATGCATGTATTATTTTGAAGAATCTTTAAACTAAGTACCTAATGCTGGCTTTCTCCGGAACATTAAAACTCCTGCGACAGTGGCGACTCGTCGTAAAAAATTTTAAGGTGTAATTTTTGAAAAAAAAGTTTACCTTGGAATGCCCTTTATCGATTTTGCGGTTCTTTCTCCCCCTTCCGTGTTTGGGTTTCAGGAACGATTGCCACATTATTTCTTAGTTCTTCTTTTCTAAGTCTATTCGACGTTATTTTAGGTTCGTTTTTGATACTACTTTTCTATTTTCTTTTCGGCTCGCAAATGTTAATCACTTTGTCATTAAAATTGTCCATTTCGGATTATACAGTTTGTTCAATAGATACCATACGCTGCGCTGGTGTTAATGCAGCGAACTATCCTATTAAAATCACGGCTTCGTTTTAGACTCTCAAGGGGGAGAAGTATCTGTCGCGAAGCCCTGCTATATAAAATATTAATGATCGCGCCAAATAGTCATGTTATGACAATGCGAATGCCTTACAAAATATACAGGGTGTCTCATTATATTCTGACTGTTTTCAAGAGCTTATATCTTCGAAATGGTTCTAGATAACAGGATGCGGTTTTCACAGTTAGGTTTAAAATTACCCTAAGTTTTGTTGTGACACATTTATATAAATGGCCTACCTCCGGCTTACCCGCTAGAAAACTGGCGTATTTTCAGAATACAGTAGATATAACTTTTTAAATGGTACACCCTGTATATTTAGCAATTTCTTAAAAGACACATATTTTTACTTTATAACGATACCTTAAATTTCAAAATCAGTGCACAGAAAGCGAAGTTATATAACTGGGATACTGTAATGATTCAGGTATGAAGTTGAAAATGTCATAAACAAAAACTTTATTGGCTAGTAACTAAAAGTGAACAGTAAAAAACATATATGGTAATTTTAAACCTAACTGTGAAAACCGCATCTTATTATCTAGAACCGTTTCGAAGATATAAGCTCTTAAAAACAGTCAGAATATAATGAGACACCCGGTATTACAAATTTTTATATTTGATAATAGAAAATATTGAACATTGGTAATGTTTTAAACCATAATTCAAATCAATTGTGAAGATGGTTATATTGAAATATATTTATGATGATAGCAGTACTTAGTAGTAACTTTTTAAATCTCACTTTTACAAACATTCAAACTGAATCCATTATACTATAAAGTACTTCTTTCTTCTTTTTTACTATTAATTGTTATATAATATAGGTATATATAAACATATATTTTTTATTGTTGATATAACTGTAACGTCAGCTTTGTGAGTTTGTGATGTATACATATCATTGTTCTGTGTCTATTTTTTATATAAAACATTTAATTGTACAGGATAACTACAGAGATATAATAAAGTTGCTATTTTATTATTGTTGTCTTTATTGTTCAAAATATCAGTTCTTATAATTCCAACATATTATTTCTAAAACCGAAAAAAAAAGAGAGCTGACCATTGAAAAGATCTAGTAGAGATTAATGATATAAAATGAATGCATAAGTCAAAAGTAGAACTGAGTCTAAAAGGGATTCTAATGGGACGATGTCGCCTAAATGGACACGAACAAATTCAGAAAAGTGGAGGAAGAATAATGTAGAGAAACCTCCATCCATATACTTGAAAGTTGCACGAATTCTAGGGCACAGCATCCAGGAGATTAGATAGAAGAGGGACATTTAGTTATTAAAGCTTGCAGGTTCTAAAATTTCTCCGGGAAAGGACTAAAGGAGCTACTAGTCTCTGATACTTCCTTCAGGAACTTAGTAGAACTAAAAGAACAATAGCAGCCTTATTCATAGTCGTTTACTTAAAATAATGTTAAAACACCACTAGTTAGTGGCCACCAACATCATACTAACAAGCCACTAACGTTTCCTATTCATAGTCGCATATTTTGTTCCCACTAGTTAAAATAATATTAGCAGAAAAATGAATGCGGCAACAATGGAAATTTTATTTTGTATTTGAGATGTTGGTTGTTGGATGGCCGGATGCCGCAAAGCAAGAGGCCAAGAATCTGAAGAAGTGGTTGTTAGATTAGGTATTGATCCGAAATCCGAAAGTTTACTTGGAAAAGCAAAATCCTTTGGTTGTTTATAATGATGAACAGTTTTTTACAAAAACGCCATTATTGAATCCAAGAAATGAGGCAGAAGAAAGATATAATAGGGCACACATATCTACTCGAAACATTATTGAAAGAGTGTTTGGTGTGATGGAAAATAAATTTAGATGTTTTTTTAATGGGATAAACATAAATTTGGATACAATAAAAGCAGCTACAGTTGCAGTTGTAATTATACATAACATTACAACGAATGATATACTGCAAAATAAATGTTTTGTTCTCGATAATGGGGATCTCGCCTTTTAAAAATTCAATAAATAGATCCTTTTGATAATTGTCCCAATTTTGTGAACGGGGTCTTTTTCTCTAGAAGAAATTTATATTAACTGATTAAATATCCAATCAAAATATATACTTACATGAGGAATTATTTCCATATTTTACAAATTACAAATGTAAAAGATAGGTATAATACAGTAATAAATACGAAGTGAACGCTCGATTTTACGTGCTTGACGTTTGTTGACTTTTTAGGTTAGGTATAAAAGTAACTTAAATACCCGTTGTAATGCCACTAAGAAATGTATTGCCCACTAAAATTAGTAAGATCTTAGTAGCCACTAAATACGTCTATGAATACGAATTTCTTTAGTGGGATGTTAGTGGTGTGTTAGTAGCCACTAAATATGACTATGAATAAGGCTGTAGATCTTTTAGGTCTCTGTGAATGTCACCCCATTATACATACACTGTGTTATTTATAAGATGCGACAAGGGATTCCTGTACAAAACTGTCAAAACGCTTGCTAACTTTTTTATCAAATAGCGTTCATAAAAAGTAACAAGTTTTGAAATTTTGATAAAATAAGTTAAAATGCACTTTTTTTTTAATTCTCTCTGGTTTAATGAAAAAATGGATAGCTATGTTTAAAAAAACAGAATTCCATTTTCATACCACTTACAAATACTTTTAACTGGAGATAGCCAGCAGGTTAGGACATGGGAAATTTAAAAGTTAAACCTTAAGTATGGTTCATACAACAGCCTTTTTGGTGTGCGTCATCGTTTGTGACGTATATGTATTCGGGTTTTGGGTATGTCGTTTATTTTATTCGCTATTTTGACACAAATCTAACCTTAAATTTGATACATAAAATCATCAGGATCGCATTCAGCAAAATTCGAAAAGGATATGAAGTTAATAGTTACTAGCTTCTTTCTAGCTTCTTTTTCTAACTGAAGATATTTGGGAACTTTCAAACTGCTGATGTTTTTCCGTGTATCTAGGCATATTTTTGTATTATTTGAATGGATAAAATGCTCAATTTAATAAGATTAATAATCACTTTTAATCGATAATAATTAACCGTCAAAAATAAAGTACAGCCCTGACAAGAACTGTCAGTGAGACATTAGAAAAAGACGACAGACATATTGCCGCTACGAAAGGAACGTATCATTGTGTTTTAAGTTCCCAATTGATAGGCTGCGCTTGCGCGTAATTTAAGCATCAACCAATCAAATTTTTGTAAGTAAGTGATTAGGGTTAACGTTTGTAATACATTTGAACGGTTCATTATTGCGATATTTTGATTAGGATTAATCAAAGACCTGACTTTTTTTCCATTTCTTTCCACGTAATGTGTTAGAAAGACATTAACAAACGATGACGCACACCAAAAAGGCTGTTGTATGAACCATATGACGGTTCGATTCACCATTGAGGTGAACTTTTTTCTTCACGTTTAAGGTTGCTGTCAAACATACTAGAGAAATCGGGCAAACTAAAATTACAATCTGCGCTATTTTTAAATAACGGCGCACCTAATTATATATGACTTTAAAAGAGAGTTCGGGCAGAGCAAATGTTACATTTGACAAAACTCGTGACTGAATAACAGAAATGAAATGGTGACATGCTTAGAGTTCGTAGAGAATTATTGTTCACAAATTTTAAAATATACGCTTCTGGGGTGTATTCATTAGTTTAATAAAGCAATAGGTATAGATGTTCGCAATGATAAAAAAACATGCAAAATCTTATGTTTTAAACAGTAGACGTTAACTGTCTTTCTTGTCGGAAAAACTCCTCGCGTTAACGTTATTTGACCTGCGCATGCGTAGATGTCAAATAGCGCAAAACGTATCAGGCTATTTGTGTTTGCCCGATCTCTCTAATATGCCTAGTGGATTGTTTCTAAATCTTCAAAGGAAACATTCTAATTCTAATATTATATATTTATTGGTTTTACAAATAAACAAGTCGTTTAAATATGTACATTTTTATTAATATCATTTATAAAAGATCTCATATAAAATAATACAATATCTATAAAAAGTTTCTTAAGGTCAGCCAAGCTGAAAAATATACCTAGAATAAGATAAACAAAAAAACCAACTTTATCAAGATGTTGTTTTCACAACCTATTGGTTTAAGGTCACATTATATTTATAAATTTATAATAATAAAATCAATATATACAGGTTTTAGATTATAATATACATTTCTAACAAATCACATCAGTAAATTGCAAATTCGCATATGAAAAAAAGTTACTAAATTAAAATGTAAAAAACAGCAAGTATTTCAAAATCATTTATTTTGCATATATTTTTGTCTTTCGCACATTTCTTTATTAATAGATATTTTTTTGATTAGTAAACGTTTGTTTAAAAAAAAAGGTTCGCCAAACCAGAGGTTCTAACAATTTTAAATAGAGGTCAAAAACGGCTACCTTAAATTTCATGCAATTATTAGCTAGCTTATATTATATTCAAGCATTTTGGACTTTTCATTACACCTCTCTACAGCAATTCAAAAAAATTAATAGAATTTTATTCAACAAGCATATAATGATGGCTATTATTCACGACATGAGTGAATAATAACCATTATATGCGAGTGGAATACTATATTTTGTTCACGACTATTTTTTGTCAAACTAAAACAATATATAAGAATTCATTATAAAAAACTACTAATTACTAATTATATTATTGAGATTATATATTATTTAATAATTCATAATAATATGTATCAAGTTACATCTGTGCAATTTGAAGAGGTGAGGAATTTTACATATAGGATTGAATCCCTATACTTCAATATAATATAATATGTGTCATGTGACCTTTTCATTATCCAGAACTATTTGTACGTCATTATGCTTAAAAAAGCACATGTTAAAATGTTAAAATTATCTAATAGTCGTGGACAAAAACAGTTATACATGTTAAGGTTGGAATAATATATATTTTTTCAAATTTACCTATAACCAACTACATTTTCTTTACCATAACTATATACTTACTTGCTGTTTTTTTAATATAAAATCTGTTGAAAACGCTTAATAAATCTGTTACAAGCAGATTATTATTACAAATATATATATACAGAATTAAAAATAAATAATAAATAAGATTTTTGGCAGTTTACACTCCAACAACTATATAAAATGGCAAACGTAAGGAAAACAAAGGACAGTTTCAAAAATAGAATACTAAAAATATTGCATAATTTCAGGTATACCAACAGCTGCCTCCCGTTCAAATTTTTTGGCACGTAATTTCCTACAATCTAACAAGGCACATTGTCATATATGCTGAGCAATAATTCTTAAATTAGCACCGACATTTGTATAAGGCAAATAAACAAATCGGATATGTTAGGTATATCTTAACAATTAATAGACTCTTGATGGCATTCTAGTTATACTTATATTAAATATATCAGAATTCCTTGTTTATTTTTATACATGTAATAAATATTATGGAAAAATTTGCTATATTAAATTAATAATAATAAATAGTACAAAGTCATCGTGGAGAATATTTAAAAAAAGTATGACGTCAAGACCCAAAAAAAACGACTCAAAGTCACACCAACTTTTTACCAGAACTGACAAACGACGCATTGAAGCACGTTATTTTATCTACTCGGAGCAAAATAATTATGCCAAACATTATCACAAAATTTTGCCAGAAATTTATCCTAAAATATTTTCGAGAAATCTGTATTAGAGATATGTTTGAAGTAATTCATACTATCCGCATGCGCAGACGGGTTATTTTGTAACATATGTAACAGTTGCAAATCGACCTTCAAAACCATTAACCTACTGTTATTTATTCAAAAATTGTGAAAAAGTAAGAACTTTTGGAGATGCAGCAAGTTGTTGTTCATAGAAGGTATTAATTAATTTGTGTAATGTTAAACAAACCGGTTATATGCAGAATCTCGCTCACTATATTTTTACTCCGAAAATTTTGGCGAGAATTATTGGTCGTGTCACACAGCTAATTTGACTAACGAACATTTTCGTAGTAAATTTCAAAGTACCTAATTTTCGGCATAAGTAATTAAATTGTGTGCTGAGTAATACATATCTACAGCCGTTTGCACCGACTTTTTATTGACTGTTATTTAACAAATGAATCTTCAATTTTAATCGCCAATTAAGTTTCAAATGATTTGCACCGGAACATTTTATCAATACTTTAACGAAGGGTTCTTTATCTTTGTTACATTATGGCAACGTCGCAATAATCTGAATAATCCAGTGGCTTTTGTTTTACTTCTGTTTGAACCGTTGGTTTGAACACTGCTTTTTTGTTGTTTTTAACCTCAAAATAAAACTGATTGTTTTACATGTCAATCGTGTAGTGATTTTATTAAAGATCGATTTTTCTAGCATGACCGCAGAAGCAAAAATAATTAGGGGTCTTAATTTTAACCCCAGTTCTTAGTTTCTTAGAAGTGTCATGACCGTAGGTTTACTTAATCTGAATCGTCTAAAAAAGTCCATATGTGGCATTTCTTCGAAATAATTGTGCCTAATAAAAATACGTCTTGGGACTCTTGGGTATCCCATCTCTATGAAATTTAGAACTTCCAAATCATCTTCCATAAGATAATCTACCAGAACCTCATCATCAGAATCCATTTTATTTTTACAAATTACAAATCGTCACGAAAATTTACAAAGTTTTGTCGAATATTTGAGGTTAAAGAACATTGAGGTAAATTAATTTAAGGGAAGAAACTTAGTCAGCTAATATATTCTGCTTTAATTGACGTATAGTCTCTTAAAGTTGGCGCAAACCCAAAAGTTGTTAACGGTAATTTAAAGGAACAGCCTAACGGTTCTTTAAAAAAAGTCGGTGCAAACGGTATAAAGATGGAAGATACCTAAATAATTTTGCATGGTTTGTCAATATTTAAAAGGATAGTCTAGTTGCAGAAAGGCTCCTACCAATTAAAACAAAATTACCACTTAATTTCGGAAAGGAACAGCAGGGGTTAAAGCCCCTTGCGGAAGAAGAGACGATTTTTTCAATTGGAAATGAAAAAAATTAACAAGTCGCGAACTAATGACAACTGCCAAGCGCCCGGCCAGCCGGTGCGGCGGCAACGACTTGTCGTGAACGCGAACGAACTATAAGAAACGACAGCGAGTACTTTGGGGATTAATGGGGATCGTCACAAATAATATAAATTAATTTTTTTATGTTATTGTGAATTAAATAGACCAATTTAATGGACCAATTAAAGATAAGAAAAGAATTTTTTTTAAATGTGAAAACAATACTTAAAATTTTTGAAATAAACAATGAATTCTGAAATACCTTACATGGATAAATTCTGTTGAATATCTACCTTACAGCATGTATCTGCTTCATAGATTCATTTCTGATTCTTAATTCCTCAGCTTGTTTCAACCATTTTTGTATCTGTCTTCTATGAATGTTGTACTTAAAGGCAACAGCCCTTTGATTGCCTTTGCAAATAGAGTCTTGATAATAACAATTTATGGCACTTAACTTGAAGTCTAAACTATAACTTTGCCTGTGTTTCAAAGGAGCTACGTTTTGTCCGTAGCTAATATCTTCACAACAATAACCATTGCATTCATAATCTGTATTGGAGGTGTAAGGTGGGTAATAATAGTAGTTAATGGCTGAATTTGGTTGGAGTTCATGTAAAGTATAAGAATTGTTGTAGTCAGACTTAATATCACAAACATTATTGCAATATATAGTCTCACAAGAAGATAGAACTGCTGAACAGCATGGAGGTTCTTTCACTTCTTCTGGTTCTTTATTGTCGTCAAGGTATGGTTTGAATAGTTTAACAGGCTTTGGAGATATTACGGGACTAGGGCTTTTTCTTTTTAGGCTTTTCGTTGACAAGTCCCAAATGTCTGGATAGTGCTGGTCGGATGGAGGAGAATTTGACGTCGGCAAATATATCTGTAAGAAATAAAAATTTGTTGTGAATATCATAGATAAAAATATATATATGATGGGTCTAAAGCTATGGAAACAATTAATGTATCGAAAGTATGTTTCAACCGAGGTTTCAACAAAAATTTTAATTGTTATATGAACAAATTAGGATGAAAAAAATTGCAAAATTATGATTTCTCGTACCCAAAAACGCCTAACTCAAAATTTTTCTGCATATACGTAAAAAAACATTAAAAGTTATTGTAAAAAACAAAAATTAAAATTTCATGTTTAAGTGTGGATTTATGCAGACACAATTAACAATTATCAATTAGCAATTAACGATTGACAATTATCAATTAACAATTAGTAAAACTGCCATCGTTTATGCAGACACAATTATAAATTAGGAGAAAATAGTAAGCACGCGCACAATCCCGAGATTCTGGTTATTTACATTTACAATAACCCTACATTTTCATGAATATTGGAACAATTTTGAAGATATGAGACTTTTTTGCTTTAAATAATGATGCTGACACACAACATAACCCTAAATCAACCACTTTTTCATGAAAAAAGTGAGATAAATTTCAGGATCTGCGTACTAGTTGCGCACTAGATGAAAATTCGGTACAATTAATTTAAGAAGTTAAAAGTTGGCCAACTTCGGAATTGTTAATTGATAAATGATAATTGTTAATTGTGTGCATAAATGGAGTCATAGTGAAATGAGTAGTTTAACTTATAAATGATAATTGTTAAATGCTAATTGATAATTGTTAATTGTGTCTGCATAAATCCACACTAAGACCCTGTATCTCTTTTAATATCAACATTTTATTAAAGCTACAAAGTTGGTTTAAATCGCAATATTTGTACTGTACCTACTTTTATGTACAATTACTTAAGGACCATCCTGTATAGATACACCCTGTACCTAGACCAGGAAGAATCATATTTTATGACGCCAAAATAAATTAGATGATGTTTCATTAATTTATACCTATAGGTTTATACGAAATAAAATATGGATCCCTATAAGCTTTTCCACGCCACTAGTATTTCCGATGCTTTGTCTCTATAATGAGTTCTGTTTTTTTAAACTTTATATTTTTTTTACTAAAATTTATTCTCTTAAAATAATTTTGTATAAATGAAATCGAAGATTAATTGATAAATTCGTTTTGATATCGAGTAGGTACCTGTGTAAATTTTAATAATCTCAAGTTTGTGATTAAAAAGCAATAAATTGTCACATGGTAATAAAATCAAAATAATGGAATCATAAATTAATGACTTACACATTGGCTAGTTTCGTGAGCGACCGAAGGAGTGAGCGGGGCGGCGGAAACCACAGGTGCGCTGGTCATCGAAGTAGAAGTAGGTCTTTTAAATGAGAGATCTATTGGTGTTGCGTGGTCCAGAGGAGAGCGGGGCGATTCTGACCTGGCGACATTCGGGCTGGTGTGGTCCGAGCTTCGGCTGTGAGTCGTAAAGTCGAGGGGAAGGGGACGCAGCGGGGCGAATGGGGGCGCCAAAGGGCTTTGCGTTAGCGCCGGAACCCGAGCTTCGACACCGCTGTTGAACATATCGTCGTCCCGCTGTCTGTTAACGTTCAAGGTCAACTCGAACTCGCATAGTTTTGTCTCTGTCGCACAATCGGATTTTTCCTTGCTTATACAACTACGAATAATATTTTCGACTTGCAAACACTCGGATTTTTCTTTACTGACACTGTTACGTAGGATATTTTCTACTTGCAACCACTTTTGGATTTGCCTTCTGTGTATCCCGTATTTTCTTGCGGTTGCTCTCTGATTTCCCTTGCAATCTCCGTCATTTCTATATGAATCTAGTACTTGTAATTTAAAATGAGGAGCAAAGATCCTACGTGATCCAATACCTTTACCTTCGCTTTTACAATTTGAACTTGTTACAGACCTTTTTATAACCGAATTCAATCCGTGAGCCATCATATACTTTTTTCACTAACTATCCACAAATAAATCAAAATAACTACAGAACAAAACAATAAAATATCACTAAGAACGATATCCGCGATCTATGTAGCAACCATTTTTCGTCACGATTCAGAGAAAACCCCCACTCTCAACCAAACTAAACACACTCACGCCATCAAGGGGAATCGTATGTACCAAGTAACGACATGCCAACCTTTCTCTCCGTTAACATATTTCAACTATCAGCAAGGTGCTCAATATAAAACGTATGCCTTAGCTCGACTCGTTGACACGGAGACTTCGACATCCGTTTATGAAACAAGTTTCCTAACAGAGTTGCCAAGTAAAAATCACTTTTGCCTACTTTTAATTTAGCTGAAAATTATTGAGCATATGTATATTAAATTATTAGTAGCTTTGTTAGTATCTCTTTAATATATATGACTTATATCAAATGCTTAAATACACAATAAAAAAAGTAAATATGGCCTTTGGAATGTGTAGACTCGGCAACGCAGCGAGCGGTCACACCAGACATTCTGTCGCCAAGCCTGCTAGGCCAGACAACGCGTCTCTGATTCTTATTTCATTCATTGAATAAAACAGATATTTGATTTGAATGTATATATTAGTTTTTCAATGTTTACGAGAATTAAAATGTTCAACTTGTTGAATTATTACCAATTAGATAGGTAGGTATAGGTATTTAATACAAAAGGGAACCTACATAGAGAAATGTAGCAAGTTTATTGTTTTCGCATCTGAGGATGATTATGTAATATCTAGCTACATAGGTACTTTATAAGAGACAATAAACATAAAAATTGATTATTTTTTGTAATTATTATCAATTTATGTCTTTTTTATTTGAAAAACATTCCTACAGGATTACATTATTTTGAAATAAGCTTTTTAAATTCAAAAGACAAAAGTATATAAGGAAATTTTTCGTGATAATAGCGAAAAACTCCAAGAAGTGATAGTCTATGCCAGTCATGGGCAAAGTACGGCCCTCGGGCCAAGTGCGGCCCTCGGGCCTGTGTAAATCTGCTCTAGAAATGAAGCATGTGCTTGATGTTGTTATTAAAATTGTTAATAGCATTCGTTCGCGAGCACTCAACCATAGGCAATTTCAAGAATTTCTTTACTCATTGCAGTCAGAATATTCTGACGTACTTTTTACTACACCAAAGTAAGGTGGCTCAGTGCAGGGCGGGTTTTTGAACGAGTTTGGGATCTAAAAGACGAAATTATCTCTTTTATGGAAGAAAAAGGAATGGACGAGTGTGATCATTTGAAAGATATGTTATGGCTTTCAGACTTTACATTTACTTACAGATATTTTTAGCCACCAATAAATTGAACCTTAAACTCCAGGGAAGTAATCAATTGATTCATGATACTTGGGGTCATATATCAGGGGTTTCAAACTGCAGTTAAATCTATTTTTCAAACAACTACTCAAGAAAGACTTCACTCATTTTCCAAGGTTAAAATCCATTGCAGTTACAAAAGACAAAGTTAAGAGCTATGAGAAAAACGTAAAATGTCTTCATGAAGAATATGAACGAAGATTCCAAGACTTCAAAGTTATCGAACAGGACCTGGAGATTTTTAGCATGCCATTTAATTTGGATTGTGAATCAGTTAAACCAGAACTGCAGCTCGAACTAATTGAGTTGCAATGTAACACTGAATTGAAACAACTATTTCTCAATGTTTCGAAGATTGAGTTCTACAAGGCCCTGTCAAAAACAACTTTTCCAAACCTGAAATCTCACGCTCAGAAGATAATTTCGATGTATTCCTCTTCTTACATCTGTGAACAGGTGTTTTCTACTATGAAGCTTCGCAAAAACAGTGTTAGAAACCGATTGACTGACCATAATTTAGCTTCACTACTGCGAATCAGCTCATCTCAGTTTCTACCAGCTATGATCAACTTTTACAATCTCAGTCACAGTTTCATCTGTCTCATACGCCTTCATGCACTTCTAAAGATTAATCATTTTTTGTGACTTGTTTGGAAGTTTTTACCATTTTAGTATTATAATATACTAAAATAATTATAAGTTGTGTATGATGTAAAATTAAACAATAAAAAGGTTTAGGTTTTTTTTTTTTTTTTTTTTTTTTTGGCCCGCCTGTAAATTTTTAAATTTTATCTGGCACTCCTTTTAAAAAGTTTGCCCATCATTGGTCTATGCAGACGACATCGCAATAATAACAAGAGCACAAAAATAACTAAAGCAATTATTTTGAAATCTGTTGGAGGTTGGAGTGTTGGAGATGACACATGTAGCAAGAAATGAAAGGATGCTGTTAAAAAAGACTTGAAACCAGTCAGGGTCAGAAATAGATAGAGGACTGGAATAGGATTGCAAGAGCTCGAATAAAATGGTGCAAAATAACAAAAAAAAGTAGAATCTATGGGGCTGTATATACATATTTGAGGTACACATCTAGCTGGTGAGTAGCGGGGCTAAATCAACTATGCCATGGCTTAGCTTATAAAGTCAGAGATAATTATAGTAACCTAAACTTAGTATGACCGAAGATATGCAATTTCTGGTATAACCAATAGATAACAAATAAAAGAAACCATGATGCCGCAGGGAGATCTCGCGATCTTCCGTTTACTAGACAAGCACTTAACAAATCAGACACAGCGGAAAAAACGGAATTTTTGAATATTAATTCTATTATGTTTCACGTATTTGTTGTAAACATTTCAACTGTCTAACTATCACGGTTCATAAGATACAGCCTGGTGCCAGACAGATGAACAGCGAAGTCTTAAATAATAGGGACCGTCTTTTACCCTCTGGGTGCGGAAACCTCAAGATGACATTTTCAAAATGAAAAATCAAAAATCGTTCATTTCGTCCGCTATAGTCAGTGGTGCGAGAATGGCTGCGACAATAAGTTATTAGGGAATAAAATAAATAATCTTGGAATGAAGGGTAACAGCATAGACAAAATAAAAAAGGAGCATATTTCTCTTTCTCTATAATGAGCTCAAACTCAAGAAAGGTATATGAGGATATCGCTCAGAAGCTGGCTGGATGATGTTTTAATACGAGACCATTGCAATGAAGAATTAAAGAAGAAAAAATTAGATAACCTCAAAAAGTCTATGAAAACGTCTTCCTTCAAAAATATTAGCACGTGTTGTAATGTATAAATTTTAAACTAGCCAGAAACTAGCTTATAAACACGATGTCGGTTCAGGATAGAGTTTTAATGAAGAAAATAAAAAAACGCGAGAAACAAAAACTGAAGCTTGTTCAAAAGAAGGAAGCTGAAAATATTAAAAACGGTAAGCAACTTTTATAACTTGATTGTTGTGCTTCTATGGCTACATGTTTTTATTTTAGATTATGAAGTTGGAAAATCTGTTAAACGATTGCCAGATACTGACGAAGGACCGATTAAAAGTAAATATAATATTCAATTTCAGGAGGATATCCATCATTTTTTCTTTTGATGAATGTCTTCAAGTGGTCAAATTTCGAAAAATTCAGGTTCTTATTCGATGAAATAGTCAATTTCAGTATTTAATATTATAACTAATAGAAGTCTTTTGATTTGTGCAGTAGCAAATACTTGAGACATTAATAGTTACCAACTTTATTTTGAAAAAAACTATTCGACAACTATCAAACATCATTTTTATGACAATTCCACCTAATACCCATTCTTTAAATTGTGTGTTTTATTAAAACAGCTAATTAAATACATCATTGTCTTAATAAATATTGTAACTGTTTCATATATAGAGAATAACAATAAATATTAGATGGGTAGCCTATGACACTTGTAGGCTTCATTATTTCAAATATAAGCCTTTTTCACCATCAAGTTTAATGTGAAAAGCAAGTAGAGTGAGACTATAGCTTAAAACCCAAATTTACTGATTAACGCTACAGGTGACATTGTGAATTTTCAAGAAACTAGAACATGTATACTTGGATGCAAGTTATACTCATGGCTGATTATTGAGAGTTGAATATTCATGAAAACAATTAACTAATGTATGCCAAAGATTTTGCTATTTTAGTTGATGTTGAAAACATTAGTGGCATACATTTTACAGCAATAGTTTATTTGTTAATAATTTTCCAAATATGATTTCCAATGTCCCCTGTAGTGTTGATTTAAAATAATTAAGCATATACATGTCATGGGATACAGGTATAATTTACATTTCTAGAGAAAAAGAAAAAAAACAAAAAGCAATTGGAAAAAGTTGAGGAAGATGATTTAGAAAAAAATGACAGTGAGATAGAAGTTGAAGAAAGTGAAAACATGGAGGAAGATGATAAATCAGATTTAGATAACAAATGTGAGTTCATATGTCATTGCTCAAAAGTAAATCTAAATTTATTTAAAATGATGATTACAAGGCGAATACGAGTTTTCCTTGGGATTTTCTTTTAAGTTGAGAAAAATGAGTGTCACATTCCAATCTGAACTAGATTTGAGTTTTGTTTAAAACTGTAGATGTTTTCTAACAATAATCTTGAATATATTTTACAGTACCTGGGTCAAGTTCAACATTAGAAATCCTAAGTAGTAGTACATTTGAGTCTTTAACAGACAAAGTATGTGAAAATACATTGAAAGCTATAGCTGATATGGGTTTTACAACTTTGACTGAAATTCAAGCTAGATCCATCCCTCCCCTTTTGGAAGGTAGGGACCTAGTTGGAGCTGCTAAAACAGGTTCAGGAAAAACTCTTGCTTTTCTTATACCATCAGTTGAGCTCATCTACAAGTTGAAGTTCATGCCAAGAAATGGTAAGTGTATTCTATCATATATATTGTTACATCAGGCTTGGGTGGATTTAAATCATCTAATTTTTATATAAAACTCAATAATAATAATCATAACTTGAAAACAATAAAAATCAAACTATAATAGGTACTTTTTTTGTATTTTTTAATACAATGCAATACATTATTCATGAAAGATTGGAAAAATGTTGAAAATTCTGTGTTTTGTTTGAAAAATTTGTTTGAAAAATATCAGTATCCCTACTTTTTATATAACCAATTTGTTCCTTAAATTTGAATGAACAAATCAAAAAGTGCTAAACAACCTTTAACAAAAGCTAGAAAGAGGAATTTTCTTGCAAGAAATGTGTTGCAAATATTTATAATTTATCGTATCCATAATTCTGTTTTTATATCCAAAGAAGTTATTTTTTAAATTAATTTTAGGTACTGGCGTTATCATTATATCACCAACAAGAGAATTGTCTATGCAGACTTTTGGAGTATTGAAAGAATTAATGAAATACCACCATCATACATATGGATTAGTTATGGGAGGAACTGCTAGACAAACAGAAGCTCAAAAGTTGTCCAAGGGTATTAATATTCTTGTAGCAACACCTGGAAGACTCCTAGATCACCTGCAGAATACTCCAGATTTCTTATACAAAAATTTACAATGTTTAATTATTGATGAAGCAGATAGGATATTGGAAGTCGGTTTTGAGGAAGAAATGAAACAGATTATTAATATTTTACCTAGTAAGTAATGTGTAAATGAGGTATAAGTAAATGTGGAATTTATAGTATTTACAAATAATGAAACAAAGATGATCTCTTTCATGTAATGATTTTTTTTTTCAGAACGGCGACAAACAATGTTATTCAGTGCCACCCAGAACAAAAAAACTGACGCTTTGACATCTCTAGCATTGAAAAAAGAACCTGTGTACATTGATGTGGATGATACAAAAACAGAAGCAACTGTTTCTGGACTTGAACAAGGATACGTGGTGTGCCCTTCTGATAAACGTCTCCTAGTATTATTTACATTCCTGAAAAAAAATAGAAAGAAGAAGGTCATGGTTTTCTTCAGCTCTTGTATGTCTGTTAAATACCACCATGAGTTGTTCAATTATATTGATTTACCAGTTATGTGTATCCACGTAAGTTGCAATTTCCTTAAAGACCTTAGTATGGGTTTTAAACACGAGTTGAAAACGTTTTTCGGTGTGCACAGGTATTTAAATTTTAGTGGTCTTCCATAACAAATTGTCATTTAAAGTAAAGTTCCCAAACAAAAAAAAAACAGTCCAATGTGGAAATATTTTATCAATAGAGGAGTTCAGTCTAAGGCCAGTATTGCCAACAAAAAGTGGTTTTTTCTGACAAGAATGACAGTTATCTACTGTTTAAAACATAAGATTTTCCATGTTTTTTATCATTGCATTTTTTCTACAACCTGCTTTATGACAGCCAATGTGGTTTTCAAGATCAACTTATTTAAACTATTGTTGCTTTCGTTTATTTGGGCTTCAAGCATTTGTGCGTGACGCCTCAGTCTTCACGATTTTTAGGATCCTCAAAACCACTTGTCATGTCATGTCATTATCCGAACTATCATCTGATATTGTTAATGAATTTCCTGTGCTTTTAGAAGAACAGTTCTCGATTATGATGTTATTGATAATATAATTTTGCATATTTGAATATTTTCAGTAAAATTTAAATCGTAATCGGCACAATCTTAACCTTTTAATTAAAATAAACGTCAAACCTGACAAACGTCAAAAATTTAATGTCCATGGCTTGAAGCTCATACTTTTTGGTATGTGCTCGAGGGACAAGAGGAAGGTAGGACTAGGCGTCACGCCCGGTAATAAACGAACGAAATTCAGTCACTACGAGCTGCTACTAGCAGCCAAAAGTAAATAATCGAAAACACCTTATATTGTCATAAAGAAAAATAAAATAATGAGAGTTGTCAACCTTACAGTAACAGTTGGCATCACGTTGATCGAAGCGCACCTCGAAGGGGTGTTGGAACCAATTTTTAGAGGCGGGATATTTAAATTGGTTAGTTTGGATTGTGGGTAGGCGAATTTTACAATAGTTTGTCTAATAATGGTTTATTATATATAATTATTTCATTACAAAAAATAAAATTATATTTCATTTTTTCTAATGAAATGATTATAATTAATAATCAATTTCAGGACACATTATTTATATAAATGAGAAATCAACACAAATTTAAATTTTTTATTAAACTGCACATATTAACATGACAAATAATCTACATATACCTATATTATCGATTTATGAAACATTTATTCGCTATGTGTCGACCGTTGGAGGGGATAGGCGAAACTATCCCAGCGCGCGTGGTGGTGAATTTTCGCAATTCGGACGGAGGCTGCTGTAGTATATTGCATGTGAATAAAGGGGAAAATGGAGCACGACAGTTGTTGTGTTGTCAATAATTGTGAAAATACAGGATGGAAAAACAGTGATGTGAAACATTACAAGTTTCCTACTGCGCAACACAAGCTGGTACAAAGGAAAAAATGGATTGCAGCTATAAAAAGAGTAAAGTGAGTGTCTTAACCTCACTTCAAAATACAGTGTACGCTGATACAATATTCTATACGCTATGGTTTCTCCATCAATTTTATGTAGTTTGTTTATTTTTTCATAATAGTATATTAAAGTATAAGTGGATAAGTCTTTAAAATACGCGCGATTCGAAATAGAGAAAGTGTTTTAGAGACCAGTTATCCACGAATACTTTACGCTATTTCTTTTTATGGTGCACCTATGAATTATAAATATTGGTATCTATTACTACTACAAGAAAAAGAAATGGGAATAACTTACAATGTAAAATGGTTGAATTTGTGATGACATTAGTTTACCTTGCGCTGTCATGGAAATGTTAATAGAATCAATTTAAATACCATTTACTTCAATTTGAAAAATCGAAATATTAATATCTCAAACATAATCAACTGTACTTTCCATTTTCATTTATAAAATTAGAATTGTTAAATATTGTTCAAATAAAGGTTTTGACGTTACAAAGTACTCCTGTCAGATAATAATAGAAAAAAATTGTCATTCAGAACATTAGACATCACACTTCGTTTCTCGAGATGTATCTTTATTTTTTCGCTATTTCATTTCTAGTCACAAACTTCATTTAGCACAATGAAAAATCGAATAATCGATTTTTATGAATGATTTTAGGCAACGTTTATCTCCGTTGATTATAACCTACAAAACTACACTTAACATGAAAAAAATACATTTTAAAAAAGATTAATCACCCAGTCGCTTATAAAATACTGAACATTATGTCATTAGGCATTTATATTTTCAAATTATTCACATTGTAAAAGTTAAAAGGCTCCGGATCTTGGTAATAATTGTTGCTTCCATAAGCTTTACGTGTAAATGCCTCCGACGTAACTTGCGTTTTTAAGCCGCGAGGGCACAGCATAATAAACACACAGCAGAGACACTTACTTGGCGGGAACAGAATGCGCAGCTATTCGCGCATACACGCCCTTTGGTGTAAAACCTCTCAGATCAGTGACGAGCATGCAGAAGGAGCTAGTCGTACGTATTTGGGTGTCTTTTAATTGGTTGTTATAAAAATTCAGATTAGTTTGACTTAGTATTTGATTTTTGAGTGTTAAAACGGTTCTTTTTCTTATTTTAGTTAGTTAGTGTCGTTGAGATTTTTATATTAATTCTGAATATTTCACGTAACAAGAACAGATTGCCTATATTCTATTTTTATAATTATCTTTGTAAAATTGAGTAAACATAATACTATCATGTTTTTTTTAAATTTCTAAGTACGGCCCTGCCAGCGGTACTAAAATAAACCTATAGCCAACTCTGAGATTTACACCCAAATGGCGTCCTCAAGGTCACAGATTATCAATAAATAATATCAAAGTGCCGACGTTAAGTGTCCGGGCTGTGTGTTTATTAGGCTGTGGCGAGGGGGCGACAGTAGGTTCGCGAATATATTATTAATCTCAAAAGAACAATACATACTTTTATTACTTACATTATATTTAGGAAAGTTAATACAATATCACATCAAATTGCACATTATTTCAAAATTATTCAAAAAATCTTCAAAAATTTCAATAAAAAGAAGCTAGGAAGTAGATTCCCCAGACAGAAACAGGTCTGAAACAAAATTAAAAAAATGCAGTACCATAAGTTACAAATAAAAATAGTATACTATTAAACAAGCAATTTATGAGGCGAGGGGCGCAAGTCACCCGAGTGAATTATGGCCATAAATTGCGAGTAGAATACTATACTTTGTCCACGACACTTAATTTCTTTATTAATAAATAAAAGTCAGTAACGATTTGGCATATCACTAACCTCAAAATGTTGTGGCAGCTACATCAAATAATTTGACATATATAGAGATGGGCGATACTGTAGAAAGTATCAATACAATGTACCGTTATAAATATATTCTTTTAAAATACTTAATATTAGAAAATATCGTTATGAAAAGTATTAATACTAAAAATTACAATATTTTATCGATACGCTATATTTCAGAAACAAATCTCCTGAACAAAATACACAGCATGTCACCATTTCATTTATGTTATTCAGTCACTAGTTATGTCAAATGTAAGTTATATTTAATTTTGTTGATATTAGTTTAATTGTGTATGTCCATTTTTTATTAGGTTTTTGAAGCATTTTTAATTAGCTAATTACTTTTTTTCACTGACATTTAACAGAGCTAGTGACTGAATAACAGAAATGTAATGGTGACATGCCAATAATTTCTAGAATTATTGGCCATCGATATGTTGAGTATTCAGCTAAAAATTCATTTTAAATTTCAAGATATGCTCTTCGGGGGTGTATTCATTATTTTAATAAAGCAATATAAGTGTTCGCAATGATAAAAAAACATGCAAAATCTTATGTTTTGAACAGTCATTCTTGTCAAAAAAAACCATTTTTTGTTGGCCATACTGACCTTAGACTGAACTCCTCTATTCCAGAGACTGAAAATATGGCCGTTTTTTAATATATTGTACTACCATTCTTTGGCCAATTTAAATTCACAGATCTATTGTACCTCTAACGCTCTAAGTCAATAACTTCCATAAAGTAGCAAAAGCAATTGAGTTGGCTGTAACTTTGGTGCATCATTATAAAATGATTTTGAAAATTAAATCCATTTGAATTTAATTAAAAACAGAAATAATGTGTTCATTGCGTTCAGTTTCTCCATGAACATCAAATACATTTGCTATAAGGCCGGTCGTCCTTTGGATGCGTTTTCGTCCGAATTATTTTCGTCAGAAATCGGATGAATAATTTCGTCAGATTTCGCATAGTGGTATCGTCCACTAGACAAGTTTTCGCATTGTACGAAGTCATTTTTATATAGAAGCTACTATATAGTTATTAATAAATATGGATGATTTTCTTTTGGAAAATAGTTATCTTGTTAGAAGGCGATTAAAATTGAAAAGAAAAAAGTGTTGGGTTAATGACATATTAGCAAAACGAAAAGAATTCGGAGAATTTCATCATTTATATGATGATTTGAAGAAGGACGAGAAAAAGTTTTTTGATTACTATCGCATGAATCAGGATACATTTAACTATATTTTAGATTCCATAAGAGAACCAATAAAAAAAATGTCGAATTTCTATCAACTTTCTATCAACTCGTCATAACAACTGCGAACAATCCCATTTGTTTCGGATAGATCGCACATCGCATGTTTACGTCCGAATTTGTACGAAGCAGTTCGGACGCAGTGTACGAGCTTCAATAGGTTTCAATGGAACGGGATGATTCGCACGTCTTCGTCCGATTTCTGACGAAGATAATTCGGACGAAAACGCATCCAAAGGACGACCGGCCTAATGTTTATTACTTCTTACAGGGGAAACAAAAACAAACAAAACGTACAACAACATTCTTCCAATTCTGTAATGCGGAAACAGGCACCTTGTTATGTACTGATGTTGCCGCTAGAGGATTAGATATACCAGCTGTTGATTGGATTGTCCAATACGATCCTCCAGATGATCCCAAAGAATATATTCACAGAGTCGGTAGAACAGCCAGAGGAGAGGGAAGTAGTGGTCATGCTTTACTAATTTTAAGACCTGAAGAACTGGGTTTTTTGAGATATCTGAAGCAAGCGAAAGTACCATTAAATGAATTCGAATTTAGTTGGAGTAAAATTGCAGATATTCAAGCACAGGTCTGTATTTAACCAATATGTCACTTTCAAACTGTCCAAAACTGTACTGTCAAGTATCCGTTGCTTATCAATTTATACAAATGACATTATTTAATTCATACTCCCACTCTTTCATTACAGTTATCAATTTTTTAATAAAAAATGTACATTTCTTTCGACATACAAAAGTGAATCTGTTGACATAATACTAGGGTTGTCTATTAAGTATTGCAAATATAGTCAAAGGCAGTCTTATCATGCGGGTCATACGATTCACCAAAGACATACTCTCAGTTTTTGTTTTCTTTCATTGTGTTTAATCATAACTTCCAAATAAAATCCGTAAGATGAATAAGACACGCTTATGCAATTTTTATGGGAAAGAAAAGGATATGTATTTAATTTCCAGCAATTCTCAAATTCCTTCACCAGCTAAGTTTTTATTTAAACGTCAGTTTTATGACTTAGACAATTCAAAGCGACGATATGAATAATAAGAAGCAATTTTCCGGAATTTTTACATCCTGAAGCAAAAAAAAGGTACTTAATCTGATAGATATTATTTCGAGAATAAAAGAAAAGTAGCAATTCGTCAAGCAGTGTAATCTCACATTTAGGTAACCTCTGTGTTTTCTGTTTTGATACATATGGTTAGTTACCTTTGAACCCGCACGATAAGAGCTCATTTGACTATAACAACATTGTTTGCGCCTGTCAACAAATATCAAATGTCAAAATTAATTGTAATGTTTCGCTATGATGCGTTAAATACAGCAATGTAGTCCAAGATTGTATGTTGAAGCATGCGCCGTATAGTTTTTAGGGTTATAAGCTTCATGTAGAATACAAATTATTTGATATTTTTTCGAGGAGGGAAAGGAAAATGTGAATATCTCAAGAAACGTGGTTATTCCCTTCCCCTTGTTGGAAAAATATCAAATAATTTGTATGTTTACAACCCATATAACCCTATACGCCACATGTTTTATTCAATACAATCTTCTAATTGTATTCGGCTGCTAAGGCTCATTTTCCTTCCTTAATTACAATGTTTTCTTTCCGCCTACCTAATGGAAAAATAATCATATGAACACCAAAAATAGAGAGAGAAGTATTGCTTAGCAGCCCAAGGGCAAAAAATTCATAATGACACGATTTTTGAAAATTTTAACTATCTGTCACATGATAATTTTGACGTTTCACGTGAATTTCAATAGAACAGTTTTGTGTAAGATCAGTATGGCCAACAAAAAGTGTTTTTTTTTCTGACAAGAATGACAGTTAAAGTCTACCGTTCAAAACGTAAGACTTTGCATGTTTTTTATCATTGCGAAAATCTACAGATTGCGAAAATCCTTATGGAAGTACAAGTGCGACAGAAAAACAGCTGAAAGGGAGAGAAAGAATAATTATGCGCGGTCATTAAGACGTGTACTTTGTTTCACCTTATTGGTGCATACTTATTTCCCGAGACTGGCCGAATGCTCATTGCCCCCCTCTTTTACCGCTGTTGCCAGAAGCGCAGATTAATTTGTACTAATGATATTTTTCTCTCGTTTTCGTTGACTTTTTTTTCGAAGTCATGCACAATAGGTAAAACAAAACACTTTCATCCGGCAACATTGTCTTTTACAATGAACATTCCGCCAACCTCGGGAAATAAATATACACCCCACCCTTTGAGGTGAAACAAAGTTATGACCGCGCACAACTATTCTTTCTCTCTCTTTCATATAACCTTGTCGTACTTGTGTAATTCGAGGCGAGGGTTGCGATGTAATTTTCGCAATCTGTATATTGCTTTATTAAAATAATAACACTCCCGAAACGTATATCTTGAAATTTAAAATGACTTTTTAGCTGAATACTCAATCGATGGCCAATAATTCTAGAAACTCTTGGCACGTCACCATTTCATTTCTGTTATTCAGTCACTAGTTATGACAAATGTCACTTATATTTGTTTTTGTTGATATTCGTTTAATTATGTATGTCCATTTCCGATTAGATTTTTGTAGTATTTCTAGTTAGCTGTATCTCCATTCTTCTAATTACTTTCCACTGACATTTGACATAACTAGTGACTGAAAACAGAAATGAAATGGTGACATGCCAAGAGTTCTTAGAGTCATAGAATGATATGTTGAGTATTCAGCTAAAAAGTCATTTTAAATTTCAATATTTACGCTTCGGGGGTATATTCAATATTTTAATAAAGCAATATAGATGTTCGCAATGATAAAAAACATGCAAAAATCTTTTGTTTTGAATAGTAGACCTTAACTGTTATTCTTGTCAGAAAAAAACACTTTTTGTTGGCCACACTGACCTTAGACTGAACTCCTCTATTAAACTTTAGTGAATGCCAAAGTTTTATCTTACATTTTCGTATTTTTTTATTTAATCGGTACTAGAAAAGTGTCACACATGCTTTAGCTGGATGCTAAAGCTCATTTTCGCCCCTTGCGATACTATATACTGTTGCGTGATTATATTACATACAGAGTAGCAAGAAAGTCTGAAAGTCATTATTTTTGAAAAGAATAAACATTAAATATTCAAGATGGAGGCAATACATTGACTTCTGACGTTTTACAACTTTGACAGTTCCTAAAAAACGAAGAATACAGTAGACGCTTTCCATTTACGCGCTTCACGCACCAGAGCACGAAGTACAAAGGCAGATCCAGAACTGTTCTTAAAGGAACAGATAAGCAATAAGCGGGGATCGGAGGCGGGGAAATGTACTCCTAGAGCTCGAAGCACAATATAAATGGAACGCTGTTTTCAAAAGTGTGAACAGCTCAGAGTTACTGCAGACCGTAAAAGGAAAGAATTCAATACCGTTCATAACCCTAAACTTTGATAATTATACAGTCGACAGAAGCAAACATGAGCCCCGGAAAATATGCGAACTAAAAGAATTTCATCGCAACGAACCAATCAGGTGCTAATGTTAACGAACGAACATTAGTAATTTGTTAAAATAATACAACTACAGCAACATGGACACGCCCACCAGGGCTCATGTTTGCTTTTGTCGACTGTATGTTTATTCTGACTTGGTGCCAGACTTTCTCTATACCTTGTATATTATGCCAAACTTTTTTATTAAAAACAGATATGACAGTTCTTACTGCTAATCCTGATATTGTTGGAATTTGTTTAAATATATTCTTTTTTTTATTTTCAGCTAGAAAATTTAATTGGTAAAAACTATTTCTTGAATATGTCCGCCAAAGAGGCTTTCAAAGCTTACGTTAGAGCTTACGATTCCCATCATCTCAAAACCATTTTCGACGTCGGTACGTTGGATTTAGCGAAAGTGGCGTATTCTTTTGGTTTTAAAGTACCTCCCGCAGTTGATTTGAAAGTATCATCTAAGAAAACGGAGCGACCAGAAAAAAACCGTAAAGGCGGTGGAGGATTTGGATTTTATAAAAATATGAATTCCATGGATTCTAAGAATTTGAAGAAAAACACGGTTTACAGGCAACCCAAACCTAAAAACAGAGGTGGGCCTGAAAGGAGACAATTCAGTAGATAAGCAAACATTTCATAGATGGTATTTTATATTATAAAAGTAATATAATTTTCATTTTTTTTTTCTTCTCAATCCCAAAAAATAACTTAGCCATATAGAATTGGGTATGATCTCATGTCTTTTATTAATAATAACACGACACATAATTCTCGTGTTTGAAAAATAAAACTAAAAAACTTAGCGGTCTCCCTAAAAAAGAGTAAACTAAGTAACTTGTGAATTGTATTGTCGAGCTATTACATTATTCGAATTATTTTTGGTTTAAAAAGAAGCTCATGGAAAGCGTTCAGTGACGATGACGCGAATTGCTAAGGTTTATTCAATAGCCTTTTTGGTGTGCGTCATCGTTTGTTACGTATAATCGGGTTTGCGGTATGTCGTTCATTTTATTTGCTATTTTGACACATATCTAACCTTGAATTTGATAAATAAAATCATCAGGATCGCATTCAGCAAAATTCGAAAAAGCTATAAAATTAATAATTGCCAGCTCCTTTTTCTAGCTTAACATACTTGAGAACTTTCAAAATGCTGATGTTTTTCCGTGTATCTATGCACACTTTTGTATTATTCAAATAAATATAACAATAATATTCATATTCACTTTTCATAAATAATAATTGACCGTAAAAAACAAAATACAGACCTTGACAAGAACTGTCAGTGGGACAGTAGAAAAAGATGTAAGACACATTGACATTTCGAAAGGTATGTCTGCATCCTATTTTATACAGAAATTTCTCACGATTGATAGGTCGCACTTGCGCTTAATCTAAACATCAACCAATCAAATTTTGGTAAGTCAATGATTAGGGTTGACGTTTGTAATACATTTAAACGGTTCATTATTGTGATATTTTGATTAGAATTAATCACAGACATGCCCTTTTTTCCATTTCTTTCGACGTAATGTGTTAGAAAGACATTAACAATCGATGACGCACACCAAAAAGGCTATTGAATGGAGATTTTTTCAGGGTATCTTATCCTCTTCTTTTTTCAATTTGTTTTTGAAAATGTCAAATAGAAGGAGCCCGCTAGTAAAAACATTCTGGATTAAAAAAAGTCTTGTGAAATCGCAATTTATTAAAAATGGTTCATATTTTCAGCAATGAATAAAGGTAGCGATACATACAGGGTGTACCAATCTTACGACAAACTTCCGTGCATATATGAGTTATTTTAAGGGATATCAAAAAATGTTATCAACAAAAATAGTAGATGTCTTCAAGGTGCATATTTTGAAATTATCTTGGACGATACAGAGTGTTGCATAACTCCGTTACAAACCAAACGTTTTCTTTTTCAAATGAGACCCCCTGTGAATTCGGATTGCTCACATTTTTTTCGAAGCATTTGATATAAGGCTTTGCTACGTTATACAAAGTCTTTCAAAAGGTATGGACACGTTTATGTGAAAATCGTAGGCAATCAACGCTCTGTAGCTTATTGTACGTTGAAGAAAATAAATTTATTTTACACAAAAGACTTTCGTAATACGAAGCTATATCTCTGTATTCTATTAAATTTTAATTATTTATCCTTTTGTATACAGAGTGGACGGAAACTCGAACCTTTTATTTTCTCTTCTTTCAAATGGAATACCCTGTATTTTTTAGCTCTAATAGAATCTCCGATTTTGTTAAATATTACCTATACCCAAAGTTAATCAAAACAGGGTTATTTTGCAATATGTGATGTGATCAATCGAATTAGGTTTGGTTTGTAACGGAGTTATGCAACACTCTGTATAGTCCGAGATAATCTTTAAATATGCACCTTAAAGACATCTAATATTTATGTTGATAACATTTTTTGATATCCCTTAAAATAACCCATATACCGAAGTTTGTCGTAAGATTGGTACACTCTGTATAACCGTACCGTACTTTATTCTAGTTTGTCTAATGCGGCGTTCCCACGAGGCGTTAATCACGACAGTTAACCACCCTAGTCAACTTTCGTTCGTGACACTCACGAAAGTATGAATTTCGTTCACACGGTTGGGGGTTTCGACTTAGTCACCATCGATCATGAATAATCTAGTTGTTGAAAGTTGTGCTGTTTTAAGTTCGTTTTTTGCTACTATCTTAGCAAAAAAGATGGAGTGCTTACAGGACACAATTTCAAGAAAACGAAAAAAAAAACGGTTTTCTACATTCATGCAAAAAACACACTCTTGTGAAACACATTTAATGGAAAAAGTGGTTCTTTTTTGCACTAGTGCAACAAAATCTTTGTTGCACTCATCTGTCATATCTTGAGCCAGTTTTCTGATGATGATTTATGACAAACATAAACATTTAAATAAAATAAAAATCCAGAGCAAGTGTCTAATCCTGCTCTAATACAGCAATAATATATGTATATCTTACTACTTAGTCTCAACGAGTTACAATTATTGCAAAAATCTTTAATTATTTGAAATTTAAATGGTCAAGGCGAAAACCAGCTATGATTGAGTACTGACAAGGTGGAGGCCATAAAGATACAAAAAAAGAAGAACGGTTTGAGTTTGAGCACCCAACAACATTATATTCTAATTTTCCAGTTTTTGCATGAATGTAGAAAAAATATTGTATGCAACTCTTGCAAAACGTGTTTTTTGCACTCGACGTGTTGTCCAATTCGGCCTAAAGGCCTCGTTGAACTATTTCACATCGCGTGCAAAAAACATTGTATGCAACTCTTGCAAAACGTGTTTTTTGCACTCGACGTGTTGTCCAATTCGGCCTAAAGGCCTCGTTGAACTATTTCACATCGCGTGCAAAAAACACTCACTTTTTGCACTTGTTGCATAAATAACTATTTTGGGTTAGCGTATGGATACAGCATTGTCTAATCTTTATATTAGACAATGGATACAGCGAATAAATAGGTATGTTAGGAGCGTCAAACTTGGTTAGTATGGAACTAAAAAGCAATTTTCCAGAAGATTTTAGAAACCTACTGCGAATGACTGAATTTCAGTTTGAATACCTCTTATTGCATGTTACAAATGAAATTTCAAAATCTAACACTAACATCAGAAAAGCAATTATAGTGCAAAAACAAAATTAGAGGTGACGTTACGGTATTTAGCCACAGGTGATTCTCTCAAAAGTTTAGAATTTTTATCTCTTGTTCCAAAAAACACAATATTAAGTAAATTTATTCCAGAAACCTGTGAAGCAACAGGTATACAATGAACTAGCAGAATTCATACAAGTAAGTACCTTCAAATTTCAAAATTGATTACTTAATTATTAAAAAAACGAAAATAATATTGGTGTATAGATTACAAATAAAATAACAATAAAATTATTAGTAATAGTGAACTTTTATTTGTTTAATTATAATAATAATTATAATTACAAAATTTGTTTAATTATGAATCTGTAAATAAGGTCACGTAGTCGTCATCATCACTAGCCGAAAAAGTACTTAAATTTGATTGTCGCCCACTTGATGTTGCAGCTGTTGAATGATCAGTAATAACATATTCTGGTGGGCACATAGCATTTGCAATTTCATTCATGAATGATTGTTGTAATCGTATTGCTTTTGGTGGCCCTATACTTCTTAACATTGATGCGATATATTTCCCAAAATGATCATAACTATCTTCTTTATTTGTAGCGACTTGTGATGCACGATTTAAAATTTCATATAATTTGTCAATTGCGCTTGTCATAAATCCTATTTCATGATCATGAATAGATTTTTTATTTTTTGATGTTGATGGTTGTGGTTCAATCTTCCTTTTTATTATCTTCGTAGGTGTATCAATTTTCGATGCAATCTGTGTCACGTCTTCAGAGTTTTGGCTAGTACTGTATTCAAGGTTAGGTTCTGATTGTAGACTATTTTCTATTGAGGCCTCTTCAGAATTTTCTATAGGAAATATCTGTAATATAAATAATAATGTGTGTTAATATTATTAGTTTATTCATAATTTAATGTTTCAGGTCCCTGCATGAATGAACGCGATGGAATTTTCCTGGTTGTGTAGGGGCTCTAGACTAGATGGTAAACATGTTGTCATACGAGCTCCTCCCGGAAGTGGTTCAGATTATTTTAATTATAAAAACAGTTATAGTATTGTGTTAATGTCCTTGGTGGATTCCGATTATTGTTTTTTATATGTTGATGTTGGAGCGATAGAAAGAGGATCAGATGGAGGAATTTTTCAAAATAGCTCTTTGTACAACGCTTTAGAAACAAACTCATCACTAGCCATACCAAACAATCTCGTTATTTTGGCTGATGATGCATTTCCGTTAAAAGAGTATAATATAATTAAACCCTATTATAGTCGACGCAATTTAACCCCTGCAGAAAGGATTTACAATTTTATTATCGATTGTCAAAAGCAAGACGTGTAGTGGAAAATGCCTTTGGAATATGTACTGGATCCTGGATCATGGCGTCAAAATAATAGTGGATTACAGAATCTACCAGCAACTAACCACAGACATTCTAATATGGAGGCACAACAATTATTAAATACGGAATAAATTGGGAAAAGTAGAATTCGATAGATGGCGCTCCGAAATGTCAATGTCATCTTAGCAATGAGTAAAACAAATCAGCTGCCGTATAAGCCCTTTGATATTTAAGTGGTTTTATTTTGCTGTTTTAGTTACTTTCAGCGTGCTTTTTGTGAAGCTTTTGCTTTTTCTTTGATTGTGCTTTAGTTATATTTTGTGTTGTTAAACTAAATTTTGACTTTTAATATTTTTATTTTTGGAGTAATAGGTATGGTTGATACAGTCGACAGAAGCAAACATGAGCTCCGGAAAATATGCGAACTAAAAGAATTTAATCGCAGCGAGCCAATCAGGAGCCAATGTAGCGAACGTACTATAATATGACCGAGTGATTTCATCAACATTGATCATTTCATTCATTTTTAGTGTCTGTATCAGTTTTTTCAATATGAGGATGATTTTATTTTATTTTTGATCCAATATAGAACTAAATTTTTAGCAAGTTTGACTTTGTTTACATATCTCGTAACAGTTGACATTTATGGTATCGATTCGAAATATCGATTGTTACTACAAAAATACAACTACAGCAACATGGACACGCCCACCAGGGCTCGTATTTGCTACGCTTCTGTAGACTGTATTTGTCAAAAATAAAACAAGCTTAGGTCCGATTTCGTGTATTTATTTTATTTTTGATATAGTCATATCTACAAAAGTTACAGGGAAGGTACGTTTGTATTGGGTAATATTTTAAATCTCTAATACCGACTTATTTTCTCTTTGTAACTATGGATTTGGTAGGTATACACTGACTCTTCTACGCGGCATCCTGCGTAACTTTTCCATTCGTGCTTCTTACCACACACGTTACGTAATATACTATTACGTTAAAGATTTTTTTTATGATTTTTTATACGAGTACAATACAATACTTATAGAAGATAAGATAAGATATTATAAACAGTTACCTACTAAAAACAATGCATTATTCATACTTATTTAAATTTAAATACTCGTATGTCGTTTTTAAACTATTTAAAATTATTTTTTATAAATGAACGATATATAATTTTATAAAAAAAAAGGTAATTACCATATTCGATTGTGTGGGTCGCTGTTGAACAAACGGACGAATAAAACTGTTCATCTGATCAAACCAAAATACTTTTGGCTTGTATATGTCATCTGTACCTTTTCCAGACCTTGCACTGTCTGATATTTTTTTTAGCTCCTGACAGAAAGAGCTTCTTAAATTTTTGAATTTTGCTACAACTTCTTTTGGTCCAAATCCAGGAATATTTAATTCATGACTTATTCTCTTAGCTGCGGCTGCTCGTAAATCTCTATCACGGTATTCCTCCAAACTTGGATCATATAACACCTTTTCCATCGAATATAACTCCAAAAAACGCGTAGTTTCACTGTCGTTAAACTTAATAATTCCACGTTGCTGTGACGACATCTTGGCTTCACGAACGGTATATCACGACTGAAAATCAAACAGGTTTGATCTATCCACGCTTGAGTCGTGCGCCGTTCCTCACGAAAGCAAGTTTAACGACTATGCGTTCACACAGAAGACAGAAGTGTATTTCACGAAAGCGTGGTTCACTGTCGTGATTAAAGGCTCGCGCGCACTAGACCCGTTCTGCGGGCTACAGCCCGGACCGCTACGGACCACAGCCCGGACCGCTACGGACCACGAATTTATCTTTATCTGGTATTCAAACGAAACAACGCTCACTACTCGGCAACGGACGGCAACGGCCTAGCCCGCCGTCGACGGAAATCCCGGACGAGAATACTTTTGCCGGTGGTCCGTTGCGTTCCGTCGTGATGCGGAGAAGTGCGCGCTGATTTTGGAAGACGAAACGGAAAAAATCGATGTCGAAAAATTTATATTTTTGTTAGCAGGTACCCGGAATTGTATAATTTGTTAACAAAAATTACTAAAATCAGAAAATTGAAAAAAATACAGATTTCATGCACCCATTTAAATAATAGTTCCGAATAAACACTCTACTCAACCACTTTGATTAGGTTTGGTTGAGTAGATTTTCTTCAATTTAAATAAAAACATAATTTGTTGTTATCCCGTTTATGGCAATGCGACTGACAGGCGACGGGTGGAGGACGGTGGTAAGTAGAGAAGATAATTATCTGTGACAAGAGGCGGCGTTTTTTTGTCGGAAGTATCTATAAGTGGGAACTAAGTGGGAACCTTCTTAAGTTGCATATTAAAACATTTATTTATAATGGTTAAAAGTTTTTGAAAGTTTTCATAGCTCATTCGAAAATATTGAAAAGATTTATCCTCTTGGTCTACTAGCTGAGGAAATGAAGTGGCAAATTCACTTTCAGTTTTCTTCTTTGTACAAATGTCATTTATCCATTCTCTTTTTCTTTTTTGTTCAACAGAATTTTGTTTTTCCTCTTCTTCGCACAGTAAACTTATAATTATTTTATTTAGAGTCTCTGAATTCATGGCTAATAACCGACAAGCGACGTATGACTGGCAAAAATTTTTACCGACTAGTGCGCGATACCCAGCTAAAATTGCCGTGGCCCGTTCCGTTTCCGGCTGTTGCCGATAAGTGCGCGCGAGCCTTAACGCCCCATTCAATGTTCATAGATTGTTAGTGCCGACCTTTCTTCGGTTCCCGTCCGACGTCCGTATTTTCATTGTCTAATTTTAATTACTGCAGATAGGCCAGTGTGAAGCTTTTCTAACAGGACTTAATTTGTTTATTTCCGTTGAGGCTAACTATAGTCCATTTAATAGTCAGGGAGAGTAATTTGAAAAGCCTTACTCACGCCACTAAAAGTTACTAGATTAGTTACTAAAGGGTGTTTGCCGAATTAAATAGGTATGCCTTGATTGATGAAGAAATCAGCCACCCATAGCCATGAGTCGATTTCTCGTCAGTTCAGTAGACTATTTAGATGTTTATTGTAGAAATAAGATGAATATATTTGATTTTTGACGGTCCTAAATAACCTTACATTGATTTACCGGACTAAGCGAAGAGGTACTCGAAGTAAAAGGATCCATAATTGCAGATATTCAATACAATGGCTTACTGAAGTTTTTAAAGGAACATTTTCAAAGAAACTGAGTGAAAATAATAAAATAACAAGAGCAGATGCGATGACAAAATTAATTATATTTATCTGTCAGAACTATCAAAAATGGAAATTATCAGATGATGTCAATACTAGACAGTGTTGTGTGAAACTGGGCGGAATCTGACCAATCAGAGGTCTACAGAATTCCCTACTTGAATTCAAATTACTCCTCCGGCGAGATCCGAATTAGTGACAAAAAACATTGTGTAATAATTTTCTGTGGAACTTCCGAGTTAATGAATAAATAATTTAACTTACTAAGGATTCTTAATTTCTTTTGAAAGTAGGAAAACCCACTTTGAGCAGTTTTAATTGAGTGGCGTACAAAGTACGCCATGCAACCAGTTGTGTGAAATGAAATGGTGCAACCAATTGAGGGTTAAGTAAACATTTGTTAATGTGTCAATAAACATTTTGAATGTTACAATTGATTAAGTATTATTTAGTATTAAGTAAACGTTTGTTTATGTGTCAATAAACATTTTTAATGTTACAATTGATTAAGTATTATTTAGTATTAAGTAAACATTTGTTTATGTGTCAATAAACATTTTGAATGTTACAATTGATTAAGTATTATTTAGTATTAAGTAAACGTGACAACGCTGTTGGTTATTATCAGAACATACATTAGTTTTGCTGCTAAAATAAAATTGGTTAATGGGATGCAATTCGGATGGTCGTGGGATGCAACTCGGATGGTAAAAATTCTACCTGCTCTTAGCGGGATGCAATCCGGCCGTCGCGAAGAAAATAACATCATTCTATTTTCTTGTCAAACCAACCTTAATTTATTGTCTTCTTCTTCAGATCTTTACGTGGATGGTACGTTTCAGTATTGTCCAAAATATTTTCTACAATTGTTTACCATTCATGCTTTAAAAGATAATACCTATATTCCCCTAGTTTTCTGTTTACTTCCTAACAAACTCTCTTTCACATATTCTCTTGTTTTTCAATACTTAAAAGAAGAGTGCTTAAATCTAAATATTCCTTTAGCCCCTAAAACCATAACCGCAGATTTTGAAATTGCAATTCATAAAGCAATTTCAGAAACTTTTCCTTTGGCATCTATCCGTGGCTGTAAATTTCATTTGGGACAATCCTGGTATAGAAAAATTCAAGCGGTTGGCTTATCAGTTCCGTATCAAAATAAGTCAGGCCAATATGACGAAATTTCGAAGTACTTGACATACATCTTTGGTTTATCTTTTCTTGACCCTAAAGATGTTGGAGAAGTTTACGCTTTTGACTTGGCTGCAATCCAGCCAGAAAATGACAAACTAAGTGAATTTTGCGACTATCTTGTCGAAAATTATATAGAAGACAACGCGACATTTCCGCCACATATTTGGGCTGAACATTCAGAAACTCTTCAACGAACAACAAATGCTTGTGAATCTTTTCACTCCAGGTATAATAAATCCTTTTACTGTGCTCATCCAAACATAAATGTATTTTTAGATGTACTTTTGCAGTTTCAGATCGACACATACATAAAAATTAATAGTGTACACCTTATACCAAAAGTTCACACCAATGTATTAAAAAAACGAGATTTTATTAAAATGAAAATTAAAGAGCTAGAAGAAAATATAATTACAAAGTTTGAGTTTGTTAAAACAGTTTCGTATAGGTGTAAACCTAAGGTTTAGGGTATTTTTAGTTATTATTGTACCTTTATGTATGTTATGAAAGATTGAACCTCTTAACCTATAATCTACATAAAAAAATGTTAAGTGCAAAAGTTTATTTTATTTATGTTAACTAGATATTTTACGTTTAATACATTTTTATCCTTTTTATGTGTATCTTTTTATTTAAATTGATTTATTTCCAAATATATAAAATACAAATAATTACATAAACTTTTAATCGGTACATTGATTTTTAAACTATATTTCAAGAATTTTAGCACAAATTGGCAACGTTGCGGCGCAGTTTACCTGAAATGGTGTTATTAATTAGTAAATACCTTTTTTCGAGGTGGGATGCAATTCGGATGTGACCTTTTCTTGGCCAGGTAAAAGTTGAATTTTTGGGAAGCAATTCGGATCTCGCCATTTTCTTTATCGTTTCTCAACAAGAAATTTTCATTTTTATTGGTCACGATGGGGACTACTTCAATTGAATTGTGAAATTCTGTTACGCTTTTTGGAACCTGTATTAAACCATTTGACGATCTTGCACTATGAATGTTTTTACGAATTCGTTCTACATCCTTAGTTGTTATAGTATCTATCTCCCTATTTTTTATTTCATTCCGAATTAATTTCATTGGCTTTTCACACATGTCACTTACAGCAGCACATTTAACAGAGTTACTAATGTTTTGTCTGTTTAAAATTTCCGCTGGCACTTTCTCGTGGTTGTGATTTAACACCGATTCAATTAATTCATCACTTACACAATTTGTTTTAAGAAAAGCTTTACAATTTCGTTTTGTACATTGCCACCTCTTCACCGTATCTTTACCTAACATTTTTTGAAAACAGAATGTATACCCCTGAATAACAATTAAAACTTTACCCTTTTCACTTAAAACCGTATTGATCTCCATATTTTCACCAAAATCACACAATATATAACTACAAAATGTTACTACGATCTTTGCGAAACGAATCAGAATTTTGAACTACTGGTAAAGTCGCGACGGCCGGATTGCATCCCGCTAAGAGCAGGTAGAATTTTTACCATCCGAGTTGCATCCCACGACCATCCGAATTGCATCCCATTAACCAATTTTATTTTAGTAGCAAAACTAATGTACAAGTTGGTTCGTTGGATCTTTTCCCATGCGTCATCATTAATATACAAACGCAATAAATCAATACATTAAATAACACGTAGGTCGTAGTTGTAAACAAGTCTTTGGTCTGCCAACGACGGCAACGTACAGATTCGCGTTTAACCTATCGCCGACATTCATCATATGGCTATCTCTGTTTGTTATATTACGCTGTAATGGAACAAACGGTTTGATTTCGGGGGTTAAGATTCTGTGAGTAGGAAAGAGACGTAATACAAAAAGTAGTATGTGAATCATTTCATACATGGGAAAAGATTCAGCGAACAGACTGTATGTTCTGATAATAACCAACAGCGTTGTCACGTTTACTTAATACTAAATAATACTTAATCAATTGTAAAATTCAAAATGTTTATTGACACATAAACAAATGTTTACTCAATACTAAATAATGCACCATTTCATTTCACACAACTGGTTGCATGGCGTACTTTGTACGCCACTCAATTAAAACTGCTCAAAGTGGGTTAGTTATGGGGTAGTTATTATTGTACCTTTATGTATGTTATGAAAGATTGAACCTCTTAACCTATAATCTACATAAAAAAATGTTAAGTGCAAAAGTTTATTTTATTTATGTTAACTAGATATTTTACGTTTAATACATTTTTATCCTTTTTATGTGTATCTTTTTATTTAAATTGATTTATTTCCAAATATATAAAATACAAATAATTACCTAAACTTTTAATCGGTACATTGATTTTTAAACTATATTTCAAGAATTTTAGCACAAATTGGCAACGTTGCGGCGCAGTTTACCTGAAATGGTGTTATTAATTAGTAAATACCTTTTTTCGAGGTGGGATGCAATTCGGATGTGACCTTTTCTTGGCCAGGTAAAAGTTGAATTTTTGGGATGCAATTCGGATCTCGCCGGTAAAGTATAAGCGTCAGCCCTTTTTAAATGCAACTATCAAACTTAATCTCTACTTAATACCCCATTAGTATTTAGTATTAACCCTTAATTGGTTGCTGCGGCGTAAAAAGTACGCCAAACGAGTTTAAACGCTTGACATTTTCAAACCAGCAATTGGCCGACTGTGATCGCCTATGTAACCTCCCACCATAGTGTCTTCTAAGCACAAGAGAAGTGGCGATCCCGTCAGTTTTGATTTAGCTCTTTAGCAGGGACTTATTGTGAGGAATGTACTAATTGGCGTACTAAATACGCCACGCGGACGTTTATGTTTTTTATTTTTTATTATCAATTTTTTCCAAATTGTGATATTTAGGCTAAGACACTCTGGGATTTTTGTTCTGCAGTGGCAACCTGTTTACTGAACTGGAGAAGAGTTGATTTTTGTTGCTAATTGGCTCAAGAATAGTGACAAAAAACATTGTGTAATAATTTTCTGTGGAACTTCCGAGTTAATGAATAAATAATTTAACTTACTAAGGATTCTTAATTTCTTTTGAAAGTAGGAAAACCCACTTTGAGCAGTTTTAATTGAGTGGCGTACAAAGTACGCCATGCAACCAGTTGTGTGAAATGAAATGGTGCAACCAATTGAGGGTTAAGTAAACATTTGTTAATGTGTCAATAAACATTTTGAATGTTACAATTGATTAAGTATTATTTAGTATTAAGTAAACGTTTGTTTATGTGTCAATAAACATTTTTAATGTTACAATTGATTAAGTATTATTTAGTATTAAGTAAACATTTGTTTATGTGTCAATAAACATTTTGAATGTTACAATTGATTAAGTATTATTTAGTATTAAGTAAACGTGACAACGCTGTTGGTTATTATCAGAACATACATTAGTTTTGCTGCTAAAATAAAATTGGTTAATGGGATGCAATTCGGATGGTCGTGGGATGCAACTCGGATGGTAAAAATTCTACCTGCTCTTAGCGGGATGCAATCCGGCCGTCGCGACTCCTCCTGGTTTTTAAATTAGGTATAGTCTGATTGAAAGATGACAAGAAATTCCCAGCATTTACACGTTTCTTAAGATATCTCGGGATAGGAAAAAGATTGACGTGCGGTTTTCGCCAATATGCTGCTAATTTTGTCTACTTTTATAATCCCTAGTTAAAATGCATGCTTCCATTTAATATTTTTCAAACAAAAACTAGATTTCTAAAAAACTCTAAATAACGCCGCCTAATGGGCATGTCACTTATTAAGTTGAATTGAGAATATAACCATTACAAATGTGGAAAAGAGCTCTCTTCAGGATAAAATTTGCAAAGATCGGTTAAGTCGGAGTTAGGGTCGTTTTTCCATAACAAAGTTCCCACTGTCACCTACCTCTTATTCGAATAGTAGGACTAATACTTACATTATTAAATATACGCAAAATTTTTTGAGGAATACGAAGATTGTTTTTGTTATGATTCATATTTGGCCTTTTAAATTTTTTTCTAGCGGTGGACATACAATAGGGAACTTGTCAAAAAAATAAAATCATTTAAAAACAATTAAAATCGTAAGATATTATCATAAGGAACTTCGTAGAAAAAGAAAAATTCCTATAACGACTAAATTACCTGAGAAATAAAGGGTTGAAATTTGAATAATTTGAACTGCTCTTAAAACGCGCTGCCATTGGTTGTGACGTCAGACCGCACTTTTTGAGTCAGGCGATCGTGAACCGTCAATTCAAACCCGTAAATGAACGTGGTGTTTAGTTGTTTCGGAGAAAGTTTTGTTTAATTTTGCTTGATTTGGTGTTTGTAGTTTTGTTTAAAGACTGAAAATGGTTGATGCAGGTTTTATAAAATGACAGTCAGACAATTTACCCAGAGTTGATATGTTTATTACTGCATCATACATTAAAAATTCGGAGGATTTTTCTCAAGCTCAAATTTAATTTGCATTGTACTGCTTTGCTTCTTAATGTTACGCGAGTGCCCCAGCGAAATTCCTGTATGAGACGCTTATGACCGTAATCGAGCATTTCAAGATTACCTGCCCTACGTCCCCTCTCATGCCCCTCCACGCTACTAGCCGACGAAAACGTTCCAGAGACTTCGAGATCGCCTACCTCTTGCCCCTCTCATTCATCTAGAGAAATCTAGTCTATTTAGCGCCTCCACCAGAAAGACGAGAACATTCCAGAGACCTACATTTTGCCATATAAGCATCGCCGCACAGGGCGAAGGGAACAGTAAAAAGTTAACAGTCAACAATAATCAGATAGTTGAGACGTAGTCGCATAGATGGACACTGTAGTGCTTATACTAAACTCAAACCGATCGATAAAGTGATTCAGTGACGTTCATATTAGTGTAGTTAGTTAGTTAAGTGTTTAATATAAATTAGTAAATTAAGGACCGTACATATAAATTTGTTAATATAAATTAATTAGTTGTAAATATAAATTAAAAAAAACGTTACATTAACTTTACAGGCCGCCGGTGGGCTTGTATGGTAACATCCTTTTTAAACGGAACACTTGTTTGTGGCTAAGTAGCATCAACACTTTCCAGGTCCATGGCCATGTCAGTTATTGGTTGGGGGTCGCCTTGAGGACTGACACTAGTTTGTAGTATTCCTGGTAATGTTGTGGTAGAACAGGAAGCTACTGCTTCATCAACAAGTCTTCTCTTTATCCTTTTAACAGATGCTGCTTTTGCAGGAACTGAAAATGTTCTTTTTCTGTCTGGTTGGCAATCAAAAATGTGAGGCACTACATGAGATTTCATTATTTTTTTAGCACCCATCAGTTTAAACTTTACATAATTATCCATATCTTCGGCAATCTGAAACAAAAAAATAACATACATAATCAAATATTTATTAGGTATAAAATTATGGGTCCCTAAGTAATATTTTTAACTAAATAGTTGGTACCTCGATATCTAAATTAAATTAGTAGATATTTTTTTATATTTAAGTACGTACCTATGCGGTAAATAGAAGATTGCAGGCTTTACTGGTAAAGTAACAAGTTACCGGAACCCTAATTATTTATATTAGGTATTTATACTTACATTGAAATGTTCTTCACAAACCTGAATGTCTTTGCTCTTCGTAGAAAAATCCCCTACACCTCTTCTGCATGCTTTTAGCCATTTTATTTGTCGCTTTTTATCTTCAGGTACGCGAATGAAAATTTTATCTGGATTTTTCACAGTTGTACTCTTACACAAAGGAACGATACAGTATTTATACGAAGTTTTTTCCATAATAAATACAAAAAATGAACATTAAACACTTAAAAACTGATGCTAACGATTCGAATTCGATAAAAAATCAATAAGAAATGTTTCAAATGGCTGTTAAACTCGTGCCGGCCGGGTGCTTTCTGCGCTTACCTATGCGCGAGGTGCGGTGTGACGTCACAGCCGTTGCCGCGCATTTTGCTTCGTTTGAATATACCCGGTGGCGATTCCAACTTTAATTATTTATTGTGAAATAAGTATTGCGATTTGAGGACTGATATTTGGTATAATGTGTTTTCATATATAAACACACATTTTAGTAAAATAAAAAAAAAAGTTCCCTATTCTATATATAATTTCCAGGTTTTTCTCGCGGCCACTTCTGTTATAAATTTTTTTTCCAAAGTTGTACTACGATCCGAACCTAAGATTTAGTCACCCGGTATTATGTATTTGCTTTTTTTTTTCGAATACAGGAAAATTTAACAGAATAACAAATGTTTTATTTTCCACTTTGCATGCAAGGTATTATATCAAGTTAAAATGGTTTCCTTTTCATTTTGATCAGTGTATATTTTTTTATTCTTAATACTTTAGGAAAAAATTAGATAACAAAGCCTTTTTAAAGACTCTAGCTAAAATTAAGGAATTCCAATAACCACATTTGGCTACTTCTAGGCAACATTAAAGAATACAAGAATAGTAATTTTTATTTTATTTTAATAAGACATTTTGAAAAATAAACTGGTTAAAACTCTCTCAAAGATTCGTAATACACTTGGACGTTAATTGGTCTCATAATAACTATTTTTATTTTGTTAGACTTCTTCTTTTAAATTCCTGCCGATTCAACTCCATGTGAAGTTGCCGTGCAAGTTGTAGATCATTCATTTCTTGATTCTTATTTTTACGGTTTTCAGTTTTCCTTACATTTTTTTGTTCACCACACACAACTGAGTGAAGGCTTTCATTTTGTATGTTATTTTGGTGTAAACTGAAAAATGAAAACGGTATTAAATATAATATACAGGGTATTTCAAATGACACTTACAACGTTTGCATGTAGATAACTCTCGTAAAATTAATTAAAAATATCTACAAATGCCAATGGCGTGGAGAATGTGAGGAGAAAAATGACATATTTTTCCACTGTACACCACTGGATCAAAAATTGACAATAGTATATTGTATAATTAGTGGGAAAAGCATCATATTCCCAAACGACTGTGATGATTACCAGACAAGGAGCGTAGCGACGAGTCTGGTAACACAGGAGTTTGGGAATATGCTTTTCCCACGAATAATACATACTATTTTTTCTTCGATGGTTAATTTACATTTGGAAAATGAATTGAAAAATATTCCGTTCAAGATGTAATTAAGTAAGCTTAGATACATTTCTCCATGTTGATATTGGAATATAGAAGTGGTGGTAACGAGATAAACCAAATAATTAGCCATGCAGCTTCAACGTATATAAATTCTCTTTGCCCTCCAGTATAATTTACAAATTATACAAACTGTACAATACATGTAAATATTAACAACAATAAATTTGTGTTCAAAATATATATCGTTAAAAATTAGATGTTTCTTTTATTTCTTCCATAACAGCTTTATCAATATAAAAATTAAAGCCATACTTTGTTACATTTTATTGTAATAATCCATTGATAACATTACCGCACGCTACAGCAGTGCGGTAAGAATATTACCGCACTGTTATTTTCTAATTGCTCAGCAACTGCCCACTATTCGGGAATGTTGAGCTTTGCGCATGGAAAACAGGTCAAAATAGTGTAACTTCTCCCACGATCGGAGAAAAATGTTTTTTCATCAAAATTTGTCTTTTTACATTTAAAAACAACCTGCCAAATATCAAGTTAATTTATTAATTCATTTTAAAGTTATCAAATAAAAACACTTAAATTTAACTTCAACACCCCGTATTTCGAATTAGGCCAAGCAATATAGCATGTGAGTATAGTAATTTTTGACAAAAATCCTAGTAGAAAACGGATGATGCCATCGTAAGGAAGACATTACGCAGTATCATTTTGATATGTTTTGGACACGCAAATGTTTGTCAGTAATTTGTTATAAACATTTAAAACAAAAAAAACCTCCCTTTTGTTTTGGAAGCGTAAAACTTACTGAAGCAATCTCAATGGTATGTACTGCCGCTTCCCCACTACTCCTCCGCTCTCCAGCTCTCTGCCATTTTCGCCGATTTTCCCTCGCATTTCTGGTCGACTTCGCATCACTTGATGTAAAATCGAGAATATACGTTTTGTTGCTCTTCATTTACACTTTTCAAAACCATTTTCAAATTTAAAATCGGACAGTCGACAACGCATCCAGACACGTTGAAAATTATGGTATGAAAAAATTAAAATTGCAATTGCGATGAAAGTAAACATCGCTTGGAGTCTGCTCTTCGCACATGTAAAGGGCATATAAAGAACGTCTTTTGTACGAAGTTTCTGTTCTTGCAATTGAAAACTGCCGAAGATATGAATTTTTGAAAAAAATGGGTAATTTTCCGGTTTTTCCGAATTTTCTCGGTTCGTAATTATCCGATTGACTTGCTCGACCACTCATTTTGTTCGTATTTTAATTATCTATAATTCATCTGTACATACCATTGAGATTGATTCAGTTTTACGCTACATGAAATAAACCAAAAAAGGAGGTTTTTTTCGTTTTAAATGTTTATAACAAATTACTGACAAATATTTGCGTGTCCAAAACATAATTATCAAAATGATACTGCGTAAGGGTACGGACAGAAAGAAAGCGGGTTGCCTGCTCGCTGGTTATCGGCGCCGAAAGACGACGCCGGTGTAGGCAGGTTAGCGCCCAGAAAGAAAGCGTAAACATGCTACTTGTTTTTGCAGATTATTTTAGTACCTAGTTGAAAGTGAAGCAAAAATGTCGTCCTCATCCGATGAAGAAATTCTATTGAACAATACGTTTTTAAGATTGAGGAGACCGAAAACAGGCATTCATCCTATCAATCAAAAACCGGACACAATTTGGAGAATATCACAAATTATTTAAATCCTTCCAAGGATATCCAAATCGTTTTATTAGTTATATGCGAATGAATCTAGATACGTTTACCTACCTATTGAAGAAAATTGAACAAGGCTAATAAAAACATGGTGTAACTGGCATAAGCAACCTCGGCAATCTTTTTCCAACACTTCTAAACAACATTTCTATTACTGTGATTTTTTTCACGTTTGTCCCATACAGGGATTTGTTTAAAAACTGCAGAAATCAATGCTTCCGTATCCATTGCCTGCTCGCTTATAATTAAATATTCATTCCAATCATTCCGGTAAAATGCCAGCAGCTTGCTACACGCGCCGACAAGCTTCAGCCTGTTTTGTCTCTGTGCGTCCACGTTCAATACGCATACTGATTTTAGGCGCCGATAACCTGCGAGCAGGCAACCCGCTTTCTTTCTCTCCGTACCCTAATGTCTTCTTCACGATGGCATCATCCGTTTTCTACTAGGATTTTTGTCAAAAATATTTACCAATTGCTTGGCGTAAAAAGTAAATGAGCTGAACCCCTCAATCCCTAGATCATTTTGTCCAATTTTACGAGAGGTATCTAGATGCAAACGATGTAAGTGTCATTTGAAAACACCCTGTATAATAGTAAGAACATTATGTTTTTAGCTTTTCTTTAAGAAACCAGTACGTCTTGGAGCGTAACGGTTCACATGTCCCTATCTTCCATTTTTATTATCCACCCAAAAAAGACCTTTCGGCTAAACCCGAAGAACTTGTTTGCTGCTTTCGAGTTACATCTGGTTTATCCAGAAGTTTGATTTATTCGGGAAGAGAATGAAAATGGAAGCTATAGGCTGTCGAAACCAAAAAATTTAATTTTCCAAAAGTCAATATTTTGGAAACTATCAACTATGACTATCAAAAAATGTTTCCAAATCTTTCTGGAATGGCCTTATAATTTGCCACCCCTTTCAAAACAGTATGTTTGTCACATAATCAGCAATTTCAAAAATCTCAAAATGTAAATACATCTCATAGTACAATAAAATTTTGTATTTTAACTTTGTCAGGTGAATATAAAATAGATCTTTTTGTTCTATCCTCCAATGATTGAATTTTATTTGTGTCGTAAAATATTGTGGATTCAACTGTCATAACAAATAAATAGTTTCCACCCTCACCACGTGGAACCTTTCCATAATTTTAAAATAAAATCGACCACAATTTCATTTGGACACTCTGTTATATAAGCACCAAAGAGATATGCAACTAAACGTACATGAACGATGCATGTTTGGTTTCATACTCATTAGAGAGATGTGGTGATTTATTAGTAGATGGCGGTAGTTTTCTATGATTTCTGTGCTCTTATCATAATCTGTTTGGCTGTATCGATCTGCTCGAAATAATAAAAAAAGGAGCAAATATAGGTTGCTTATTGAAAGATATATCTTGTATTAGATTATAATATTGTCACTTGAAATTATAGAAAGCTATCGGTAGAATTCTATAGTGTGCAGAGTTCCAATAAAGATGCGAGAATTTCTCATCTTGGTGGCAAAACTACCATACTTAACTTTTTAAATCTACTTACTGTGGAGGTTGTTTTTCATCTAGTTTTGGCGACTGAGTATCATTTTTCTCAACATCAAAGTTTTTTGTTGTATCTATCAATGGTTGGTCAGCATAGATCTTTTTGATGTATTTGAAACCACTACATTCATTATTCACATTTACTGGATTGGAGGGATTTTTGCTAAATAAGTTCTCCAAAGCACAATTTTCGGTAACTTTTTCCTTAATTGGCCGTATATAACATTTGTATTCCTTATTTTTTTCTGATAAAGCTGGGAAAGACTTATTTATATGTTCTAATGAGATTGGAGATTTTGGTAAAATATTATTGGGAAATGTACATACATCATAGGCAGTAGCAGATCTATTATCAGAAATATCTGCATACTTAGCTTGCCTGTAGCTGGATCCAATGTGGTAGGTTTGATCAGATGATTTAAAATAAGCATTATTTGTTATAGTTTCATTTGAATTTGGTATTAGTATTGTGTTATTAGGCCTATTAATAATATCTTTGTTTGGTTTAAGATTTACAACTGTTTGTTCAAAAATATTACTCAACTTTTCTGTTCCATTATTTTTATACACATCTTCATTGCTTTTGCTATGTGATTTATTGAAAATTTCATTCTTTGAAATAATATTAACATGTGATTGTGTACTTTGATTTATATTTGGAGATATTATTAATTTTTTCTGTTCATTATTTTTATCATCTTGTTCAACATCACAGTATGTAGCTATATTTTTTGTGTTTAAAGTAGTTATTGATCCAGTGTATGCATTTTCCTTATTTCTTTTATCATTTATGTTACTGTGATGTATTACACTATTTAATTGTTGTTCTTCTAGGAGATCTGGGGCACATATACATTTACAGACAAAATTGGATTTTTCTCTGAATAATTTACTCTGTATATGTCTACAATTGTCACTATTGTCTCTATCATTTGGTTGTTCACAACTAGACAAAAAAATATTCAAATTAATAACTTGTTCATTCTTACTATTAATAAAGCCCTCAACTACCAAATTGGTCTCACTGTTTTGATGTTTTTTGTTTTGGTATAGATTATTATCTACATTAATTTTTAAATTTTGACAAATAGGATGTCCTTCATTCTGTTCATCTTTTAATTTTACATTAGAACTACTGTTTTCAAATTTAATTTGTGCAGCTTGATCGATATTATTTTTTTCTAAAGAATAGGGTTGAACATCTTTATTTATTGATATATTATGTTGATTGTCATTAACCATACAATTGATAAACGGCAATCCTTCACTGTTACTGTTATGTTCATTTAAAATGGATTTATCTCCAAGTAAATTGATAACTTGCGCATCAGTTATTTTTGTTTGTTTAGCTATAGGTGAGTTGATTTCTATACCTTTACTTGCCAGTCTCTTTTGATTTTTTTTATCATAAACTGGACTATCTCTTTCAATAAGCTCTTGATTTTCCAATGAAACATCTTCTAGTCCTTGTACATAAATATTGTTGATTGACCCACATATTGCTCTGGTGTCTTTATAAATCAAATCGTCACTGTTAATAAAAAGATTATTTTCGCTTATTACCATTTCTTGTACATCAATTATACTGTTAGTTAACTCACATTTTTCTTCAATAATTTCCTGAAGTTCATAGGTGTTTCCATCAATATTAGTTTGGTTTGGAGTTATGGGATTTATATAAGGTGAAGTTTGCTTAAGATATCTGTAAAAGCAATTGCCAATGACCTAATAATATATTGATTATTATAAGATGAAGTTATAAAAAAATAATGCCAAAGTAGAAGTGCTAATAAAAATCAATACAAAAGAACAAAGTATTTAAATTAATAAATATTTGAAACACAGAAAGATGAGAATTGATTTGGGTAATTAATTTTAGTGAGAATATTGATATCACTTATTAATTTGCACATTCTCATATCTCTAATTAGTTGAAGTAAGGAATTTTCAACTCTACTCATATAACAATAAAAGTATGTTGCCACTGCATGTTTACATTTTTACCCAAGCCTGTCTTACATGAATACCCTACTGAAATAATTTTCCTACTTTTAAATAGCATTATATAGCATTTATTGCCATAATTTCAATACTTACCAGATTGTTGCCTTTAGGTTTTTTATGCAGAATCTCAACAACAAATACAACTACAATTTCTTATTTATTGATTACAATGATATGTAGGTATGTTTTAGGGTGAAAATTAACTTATCAAAAAATTAGCTGTCCCCCCCTATATTCTGAAGTAGAGTGACTTAGTAGGTAGGTTATCTGTGGGTAGTTCCCCTAGGTAGATCTATTCTTTAAATAAATTTTGAGGAATTTGCAGTCACCAGCTAGACAAATCTTCACTTTCTACGTCTCTCCTCGCGGTTTTTACAATATTCAATTAAAATGTTGCATACCTACTCACCTATTGTCCATTTCCGTTGGAATGAGTGCTTTATTCATCCAATATATTTTTTGATACACCTTGATGTTTTGATGCTATATATTTTTGCTTATCATTTTCAAATTTACCTGCTGCCGTAGAGAAATCCTACTGCTTATTTGTATATTATAACATAACTGACGTACATAAAAAAAGATGGCATTTATTTCTTGAAATACAACTTGTGTTTTTATAACAAAACTTTCAAAATATAATCCTTGATTGTAGAATAAAAAATGGATGATCTATAATTATGAATAATAGAAAACTGTATCATAAATCAGTTTTTACTGTCGCACTCTTTACCACCGAAAAGAACTACGCACTCTAATAGATGGCTGTGTACTGTAGAGAGCTGTTATCGCTTTTTATGAATTGGCATTTGCTACTACAAAACATCACTAGAGTGCGCTAGATCATTGCTGCTGTATTGGTGAGCAGTAAAGATGTTCACTTGTTTATTGAGAGTAAATGGTCTCTCCGAGTAATTTTCTATGCATTCTTTTCATTCAATTTTGATGAGTAATGGAATATTTTCAATACTAGCATTTTGCAGGGAGTATTACGTGGCGCTATCTAGCTATAAGCGTTAAAAGTAGTTGTGAGGTGAAAAAGTAACTAAAACAACTAAATATACATCTATAATATGTAATAATTTGGATTGGTGGTTTGTATGAACGTCTTCCCTTCCTGAATTGTGTAATTGGGGATTTTATATTCCTCAGAAGATCCAGAATGGAATCAATGAGACCAGTATAAAAAATTAGACGATCAGAGTTTTCTACAATATGTTCGAGGGTGTCAAGTTTCGGCCTACTTTTTGCACTCACCGCTAGATCACCTTTAAATCCATTATTAAAAACACGATTGTTTAATTACCATATAATTACGTATATAATGATATACAGAGTGAAAGAGTGTTTTAAGTATGGAACGCATCAGTTATCTCATAAACAGCTCACATTATTCTTAATATTTTAGTTTGCGACGGTTTTGGAAAGTATTCATGTAATAAACAATTAAACAAGAAAGACAGCTTTTAATACACAATTTTTACAGTTATGTCAATATCACAAACTTATCTGTTTTGTTTTTTCATAGCAAAAATGAAGAAAGGAATACCTATCTAGTTTATAATAATTGAAGCATAGCATAACATAGACAATGTTATGTGTCCGAAATATAGTTGGCGGCAGACTAATTACAGTTTCTCCTTACATTTATAGTTCTATCTCAGATCTACTTTTGACACGCGACGTTAGATCGCACTACAATACGATTCAGCGGAACATGGAGCCTGTAAAACTGTCAATTCAAGAAATAAATTGCATTGGCACGTAAAATCATTAAAAATGCAAAAACAACCTCTAGGAAGAATAATATACAATCATTTCGCAATTTCGTATACGGACGTTATTTAATCAAGCTATCTCACTTAGTTGATAAATAACTTGTGAAGTAGAAAGCGAGCGGAAAAGTAAAATATTCATCCAGTTGAGATACTTCAATTTCTTTTTCCTATATAACTTTTCAGTGACCTAAAATCAAAGAAGTTTAGTCAATTACTGATAAGAACATTGATAAAGATATACACTGTGAGAAGTATTAATCTTGAAAGAATTATTTTATTTTAATAATCCAACTTATACACCTACCTTTCCTCATGGAAAAATTCGAGTGAATCTTCTATTTTCGACCTGTGTGTGTGTGTTAGTGTGTGCGCTACGTAAAAGGGGGAAACTCAAGAGTAGCATTGACGTCTGCTATTAAGCCACCCCAACGCAAAGCAAAAAACTGGGGAAAAGGGGCGAACGGGAGAATCAGTCACCCAATACTTCCGGGGTCCGTAAGAGTTCTATAAACTTTTCAGTATGTGAGTTATATTGTATACTCCTCACTTCAACTTCCTACGAATATGATTAAGCAGAGCGGGAAATTCTGTACGTAACTTTCTTTTCTTGGATTTGGATATAAAACGACGTAGAATGGAAAGTTTTTTTTACTTTGGTTGTATATATTTACATACATATTCCATTCTGCAATAGGATTTAGATGTATATGAGATATTTTTCAAATAAAAAACATAGTTGAGAAAGTAAGCAGACCAATATGGAAAAATAGGAACGCCATCACTGCCATCAGATTTTAGAAACAGTCAGTGTTTTGTGTTACTTTTTCTGTGATATGATTATTTGCGTTTTAAAATATGTCTAAATCAATTTTGTGATTTTGCGTATTAATTTTGTGTTTTTATTGATTAACAAAAATTACATTATTCATTTTATTCACAGTTTCCAAACTAAAATAGTTAGTTCTATCAACACGGTTAAACTTTGAAGTGTGATTCAATGTCTTTCGGGGCATATAGCCATGGAAGTAGTTGTTGCTAAATCAACAACCATTCCAATGATAAATAGTAAGAAAACCTGCACAAAAACTTCATGATACTATCCTGATTAAGCAAGGGACGAGCAGAGACATTCTTTCTATCTATACAACCAGATGTTGTCTGCAGGGAGGAGTACTTAGCATCCCGATTTATGTGGAGCCGAACTCCTGTGTGGTTTGACTGACTTCGGAATATCCTGATAAGGATAGGTAGATGATATTGTCATAAAGGCCAGAAGAAAATTCGAAGACACCCTTTGTGACATCGTACAAAAGGGTATGAATTATACAAAAACCGGGTGAAAGCAAGTGGAATTTAACATCAACTCCACCAAAACCATCTTAATAGCCTTCACTAAAAAAAGAAAACTCAACCTCAAAACCATTGAACTTGACGGGAGCGAGGTTGAATGGGGACAAGAAGTATCCAGAAGTATCTAGGTTTGACTTTAGACAAGGGCTTCTGACAAGTGCTGTACTTTAAGCCTGTCATAAATTTAGATGAATGACAATGAAATACATTGAATATGAATCTATAAGTTGAAACTGTTGATGTGAATGCCCATTTGTGTACTTTATCAGCATATATACATCTGCCCTAGGTCAACTATCCTTTTACGTGACCTCTTATTGTCACGACCTCACTATAAAACATTAAATGACTGTATTGTTTTTAAAATGGAAATAATTACATTGAATTATTTAATAATAAATTATGGACGAGTTCAATACAAGTGAATTGCTGCCAACATAACGATGAAAAAAAATATTGAAAATAAAGGTTTTTTTTGCAATGAATTTTTGGTTTTTCTCATATGTTTTGAGTCCCTTTACCACCCATGTTGTACCCGAAAAGTTTGAAGGTCTTTTTAGTTTAAGGTATTTTGCATCTTATAGTTGACGAAAAACTAAAGTTGTCAACACATATTTTTTTAGCTTTATTTGTGTTTCAGGTACTTATATTAAATACTAATTTTTATTCTACCTTTGTTTGTGATTTGTGAGACTCTGATTTAATTTCATTATTGCAAATACCATCGTGAAGAAACAAATATGTGTTGACAGCTGTCATAAGTTTTTCGTCAACTGTAAGATGTAAAACACCCCAAGCAAAATAGACCTGCAAACTTTTCGGGTACAACATGGGTGGTGAAGGGACTCAAAACAAATAAGAAAAACCAAAAATTGATCGGAAAATCCATGCACTTCATTATGCGACTGACCTTTTTCAGTATTCTTTTGTTCGTTACTTTGGTAGCAATTCCCTTGTATAGGACTCGTCCATTTTAATGAATTTAATTCTTGATTATCTTTTTATGTGAATCCAAAAAACATTACACATTTCTTATTATTTCAATTTTAATCTGAATGACAAATTAAGTATTTAATAAGAACTTCGAAATCATTACCTTTTGAGGTAGGATGTAATTATCCAAATCTGTAAAATCAAGCCGTTACATTCGGAGGTGGCATCGGAAAATAATGGAGGCGAGAAGGCAGCAGTTTTCATTTTAATGGGTCAGTAATAAAGCAATCTCTGGAAAGCGTCTGCGTTCACAAATGAAATTATGAACTGAAGGGGATGGCAAATCAGTGTCGGTAATTTTGTCCAATTACTTATTCGTGGTTGTTTTTAGTATTGAAGCAACTGAACGTTTTCGAGTTACGAAGAAACCGTTTTGTAGTGATAACCGTCAAGTATGAATCAATTATGCATAATACTCAATTATGTCTTTATTCTTACAAAAAAAACTGAGTGTTAACTTACTTGCCATAAGGACATTTGCTTCATTACAGTTTCCTGTCAAATATCGTATTTAGTGAAGCATTTTATATACCAATAGATAGAAGGGACAACATAACTTGTAGACCAGTTTCGGCATATTTGTGCCTCATCAGTACAAGGTAGATATCATCCGCTCAAAAGCTCTAAGAGCATAATTTTGTAATTCATTGTCTGTCGGGACATATAGCCCGGGAAAAGTTAACCTTAATCTTTGAATTAAAAAATTTGATTGGTTTATGTTTAGATTACGCATAAGCGCGACCTATCAATCGGGAGAAATTAAAGCATTCAAAATAGGATGCAGGCATACCTTTCGTAGCGGCGTAGTAATTTTTAATCTTTTACTTGTCTTTTAATAATTAGTTGTTCGGTTTGTAGTATTTTTGTATTTGCTCTTTTAAAAATGTCTTTTTGTTTTATAAGGTACCTACTCAAATACTTATCTGTAAAAGAGAGTTAGTGTAACTCAGTAACTACAAGTATGCATAGGTAGGTATTTATTAGCAGCTTCACTGATTTTTTTTATAATCGATTTAGCTACAATTGTAAATTGCACGGAAAGTGTAATATCTAGGAATCGGACACCCTCATACCATTCGAAAAAGGACATTTTTTTTGTTATGGTGAGTTACTAAAATACAGGGTGTTCTGCTTAAAATAAGCCAGATAATTCTGAACACCCTGTAAAGAGATGTTTAGTACTCAATCATGGAATTCATTCAACGAATGTTTAACTATTTAGATGTAAGAGAAAATTTGCTAAAATTTGTTTTTCTACTCCTGTTTTATAATATACTTATTAAAAGACTAAAATCAGTATCATAATGATACAGATTTTCATTATGATACAGATTTTTAAGCCAATAGGAATGCGACATTCGCACAATATTTAGTATATAGCCATGGATACCTGGTTGACATTTCTGAAATTAATCATATTAGGTCTGTTCCCTGCAATAAAAGTGTAGCACTGAGCTATACGATTTTATTTATTTTAATTATGTTTTAATGCTTCTTGCAGTTTACAAATGCAATATACATAGATATTCCCAAAGGATTTACGATTTGAAGGAACCTCTTTCACGCGTACATAATTCCACTAGTGGCCAAGATTTTTCACAAATATTGATACGTCTTTGGTACTCCAATGATCAGTTTCCAACTATAATAGGACCATAATCGATATTTTCAGGTGCTAATCTGTTTGCAGCATCAATGATACAGTTCAAAAGTACTGTAGATTAGTGTAGATGGATATCGATTAGAGGTTAACAACAGAACCAAAGCGTTTGATTTTGACTAGATTATTGGAAATAAAAGCGTTTTATCAATAATTTTCACTTTTTCCAGATAGTTCGTTTTTTATTCCGACAAAGCTTAAACCAACAAAATTCACTTAACTATCTGTAGCTTATATTATTAAATTCATATATATCATGTGATTGTTATCTCTAATCTTCATCCTATTATTGAATTCATATATCTGATGTGATTGTTATCTCTAATATTTCCCCTCTTTCACATTCATTTTGATTTCCACATTTTCACGTTTCACTATTTGTGAAAAATCTTGGCCACTAGTGGAATTATGTACGCGTGAAAGAGGTTCCTTTAAATCGTAAATAATTAATAACTATGAAACTAATCGTAGCAGGGAACTGAATTTTTGGGAAAGTGTTGAGGAGAGAATGATGAATATATTCAATGATAATAAATGAAATTCACCGGGTTAATCGTGAATTACAGGGTGTTTTCTGAAACTTTGATATTTTGCAATTTTTATCATCGAAAATTTCCATGATCACCCTGTATATCCCAACGAGATCATGTTTATACGGTATCAGCTGTCTTCGGAGGATGATAATTCACTTAAATATACAGGATGTGAATGAAAGAACCGGCCATATATTTTACCAATTTTTCAAATCACCCTGTACGAAATGTATGAATTGTGATTAACGATGGAATGAAGATAGTTTATTGCATATCAGAATAATTTTTACAATATTTCATTATTTCATAGAATTTTGAGACATTACTAAAATGTTTTTATTTCTCACTCTGTACATAATGATATAATCTGCACCAATTGAATGATATTTACTAATATGAAGGTACATTGATGATATGAGCATAAAAAAAATGCATCTGCCACTTTCAAATCCCGAGGAAATCATTAAAAAAAAATTACTGATTTTTAACTTGAACGCCCTGTATTTCAATAATTATCCATCAACGGACTTTGCGATTCTGCACATTCAATCAGTACATCGAATACTACAATATACTAAAAATTCAGACAATTTCACCGAGAACCATTTTACCTATAAAAAGTGCGGGGTCCTTTAGTAATTTTATACGTATTTTTTCACAGATAGACCTGAATTCTTCAAAATTATATTGCTCAGTGCTACACTTTTATTGCAGGCGAACAGACATAAGTGACACTTAATTTGATAGCTGTCAAATAATTTTGATTTTCAAAAGTAACTATATTTAAAATTGATTTAACTCATAATTATTGATTAAATAATTTTTATTAACCGGAGTAGAAAAAATATTGTATGCCACTTTCATGTAATGGCCATTAATACACTCGCATATTATATACGAAACTCGCCTGCGTCTCGTTTCGTATCCTACAATATGCTCGTGTCTTAATGGCTATCATAACATGTTCGTTGCATAAAATACTATTAATCAATAATTAATAATTTTATTCGAAATGTACACATTTTAAAAAAAGTCAGATAACCTGGAACCCTCTGTATATAGAGAATCATTATGAAGGACTATTTTATTTTTTAGGGACAATCAGAAAATACATTAAAATAAAATATAGGGTTTTCCATAAGAAAAAATTTAACTTTGATACACAACAATTTATTGTTTATTATAAACTTCCATCCCGTTGGTCGTGATTCATCCTCCCATTAATATTATTTGTATTGAACAGTGCTGGAACTACGTATTTTTTTTCCAACGCATTAAATGATATATTTATTTCTTAGTGTATGATAAGACAAAATAATGGTATGTTATACACCAAGGTGGTGAATACTTTTATTATTGACCGAGCTCCAAAATTATTTCGCGAGTGGCTTTGCCCCAGTGGAATAAAGTGCGAGGTTTATAAATGAATCCACCACCATTGTGAATATACACTACTAGCCAAATTTAAAACAAAAATTGAATATAAGTCAGCGAAGCGTTTACCCTGTCGTCTGACTGACAAGTACACTGTCAGTTCTCCAAATATTATAAACGAACTCTATGCCATCAGTCATTTTTGGTTAAGCGCGAATTTTAAACTGATTGTATTTAAAATAAAATAATTTCAACTTAATAGGTTATTTCAAACAGCAAATAATATGTTGAAGACAATCTTGCGACCAATGTCAATATCTCCGGTACTATTAAAGACAGCGGATAGAATCTGAAAATTAAAAAAAATGCAGGCACCTCCTAACCCTTAATTAGCTTCGTCAAACAGTTTTCCTGTTATCTTTAAGGGTGCAGGGTATTTATCATTGTCACACTAATGGGCTACCCTGTAGTAAATACCAAGCAAAGTGTTCACGCCTTACACTTCAAAATAGCACATGTTTGCCATTCTACTTAAATCCAAGTCCTTCTACGAAGGCAGAGCCATAAATCTCCATAAATCTTTATGGTCAAGTCAAGCGGATATACCACCCTTGTCATTATATAATATTATATTTCTATGCCTAGTTTTTAGGACACATTTTATGTTTTTGAGACATTATTATGTAAGACGTTGAAGGGAGAACATTGTACAATCTTAGTTTTTATGTAATATAGTTTTAATCCATTTTCTTTTTTCACTTAACGACTTTTATTCCGTCACACATCTCGCGAACCTCGCGAACATAATTGGTCCTTCGAGCCGGATATTGTCGAATACAAGTGAAAAACAAAACAAGTTATTATTCGCGTAAACAATAACTAAAGTAGTGACTTACGCGAGTGCACAACGCCAGCATATCCGGAATTTCCGGACATCACACATCACACCATTACGCATCAGTAAAGGATTATCACTCAATCAAATTTGTACTTGGATCCCAGAAGCACGAAGCCAACAAGCAGCCAACTGCATCGCAATTCATCAGGTGAGGTCGTTCCTCTCATATAATCATATGTGCTAATTTGTTGTTGTTTTGGGTCTGGGTTTCTAACGAGAGTTTTTCAAAGCTAAGGTTGTGCCATCAATTCGCATCCAAAATTCATATAATCATAACATAATCCATTTCGCGCATTAATAATCGCAAGTCATTAGTCATTTCATTTTGTTTTGTTCATAAAATTCAAAATTCGCAAAATGTCAGATATTACGTCACTTTCTTTGGAAGAGCTAAAAAGAAAGCGAGGCGCGATTAAGGCTAAGGTCACGATTTTTGGGAAATATGTATCAGGCGCTAAAGGGACGAATGCTATTCTGGCGGACGTAGACCTTTTAGCACTGCAAGAACGTCTAAATCATTCAAAGAATATTATTTTCGAGTTTGAAAACATACAGGGTTTAATTGAGGAAAAAACAATAGATGAAGATTTGTTAGAAATTGAATATGAAGAGCGCGCTACCTTTGAAACTAACTTTCACATGCAAGTAGCGATAGCCAAAAGTATGATAAAAGATTCTACCGTATATTCGGACAATGCATCAGGCTCTAATTTAGTTAGTACCAACCCTATACATAGCGCTTACGAAAACAACACTTTTAAACTTGCAGGCATAAAATTGAAACCCATTGAAATTCCTAAATTTAACGGCTCTTATCAAAACTGGTTAGAATTTGCGGATTTATTCGAATCATTAGTGCATAAAAATGAATCCTTGGATAGCATTCAAAAATTTCATTATTTACGGTCATCATTGGAATCGGGTGCGGCCCAAGTTATCCGTTCAATTGAATTTACAAGTAGTAACTATATCGTAGCTTGGAATCTTATCCGCGAAAGATACGACAACAAACGCCTTCTAGTATTTAATCATGTAAAATCACTTTTTAACGTAGAAACCATGCATAAAGAATCCTCCTACAAATTACGCAATTTAATCGACACATACTCTAAACACTTACATTCTCTTAAACAAATGGGACAACAAATAGATCACTGGGATGTATTATTGATTCACATTATAACAACCAAATTAGATTCATCCACATTACGCGAGTGGGAAAACGCGAAATCGAACGCTAATAAGGAGGTACCTTCATTTATTGATCTTAAGACATTCTTAAAATCGCGTGCCGATTTGTTGGAAACATTAGAAACTAATCAAGCGGATAAAAGGGCTCATAATAATAATAATTCATTTAATAATAACTCTAGAGGTACTTTCAATCACACACGCGGGTATTATTCATCCCACCAAGCATCAAATTATTCAAACAAGCACACGCCCAACCAAACCAAACCTAATAGATCGAATCAAAACCCGTTTTGTACAATTTGTAAAAATTCTCATGTCATATATAACTGCACAGAGTTTATGAGTTTGTCCCCCAGTGACAAATACGAAAGGGCCAAAAATGCCCATTTATGCATTAATTGCTTAAAACCTGGCCATGACAACAGAAATTGTCGTCACATTAATTCTTGTAAGACATGTAATGGGCGGCATCACACACTATTGCATATCAATCGCATTCAAAACAATGATCACTCGCGTGAAACAACCTCTAACCCTGTCTCTTCAGCCTCAACCGAACCATCTACTTCATCAGCTAACTGTTCCATTTCTAACATCGCAGTGCAAGGCCAGGTAATCTTATCAACCGCTCTAGTAAACGTTCATGACAAGTACAATAAAATATATACAGCTAGAGCACTTTTAGATAGTGGTTCGCAAAGTTCATTTATATCTGCTGAATTGCATAATAAATTAGGTATTTCATCAGAACAGATCAACTGGACAGTGTCAGGCATAACAAATATTTCATGCAAATTAGAGAAAGCGTGCCATGTAAAAATATCGTCTAAAATAAACAATTTTAATGCACACTTACAGTGCTTTATTGTACCGCAAATCTCGGGTTGCATACCTGCTGTGCCTTTAAATGTACAATATCTAAATATCCCAGAACACTTGTCGTTGGCCGACCGTATGTTTTCTGAACCCCAAAAAATCGATATCCTCATTGGAAGTGACCTATTTTGGCGCCTCTTAGGGAAAAATACATTTAGTTTAGGTAAAAATAAGCCGATAATGCACCAAACGGTACTTGGTTGGATTATTGCAGGCCCGTACTTAGCACCATTTACAGCGCGCAACGAAGTAAGCTGCAACTTTTTAGCAGCTTCTGCCGAGGCTCAGATTCAAAATCAATTAGCGCGATTTTGGGAATTAGAGGAAATTATCGAAAAACGAATTTTATCAAAGGAAGAAATTTCCTGCGAGCAACATTTTCATAAAACTATGCGACGACACTCCACGGGAAAATTCATAGTAGCTCTCCCATTTAAGGAACCCACCGAAAAATTAGGCGATTCCTATCACATTGCAAGAAAACGATTTTTTAATTTAGAGAAAAAACTAGAATCAAATCCCAAATCGAGGCAACTTTACGCCGACTTTATAAATGAATACATTAATCTCGGACACATGAAAATAATAGAGGGTCTCGATCCTCTTAATGCGCCACACAAACAATTCTACTTCATGCCTCATCATAGTATTTTGAAGGAAAGCTCATTAACTACGCGTCTAAGAGTCGTTTTTGATTGCTCCGCCGCAACTTCCTCAGGACTCTCTCTTAATGACCTACAAATGGCCGGTCCCACCCTGCAAGACGATTTATTATCTCTGTTATTAAGATTTCGATTGCACACATACGCCGTAAGTGCAGACATTGAGAAAATGTACCGCCAAATTTTGGTTCATGAAAACCAACAAACGTTACAATGCATTCTTTGGCGCTCTTCTCCCGCCGAGCCATTAAAGGCTTATCAATGCACAACCGTTACTTACGGTATGAAATGTTCATCATACCTCGCGATTAAATGTCTACAAACCTTAGGTTTAGAATATTCTAACATTAACCTTAATATTTCAAATATCATACTTAATGATTTTTACGTGGACGATTTATTGACAGGGTTTGATTCGATCAAAGAGGCTCAGGAGGCATGTCACGAAATAGTTGAAGCTCTAAAAAAAGGGGGTTTTGCGTTAAGAAAGTTTTATTCCAATAATCCCGAGGTTCTAAAAAATATTAGTGACGGTCCATGCACATCTGCAATATTAAGTTTTGGTGACAACGAAAACTGCAAAACGCTGGGGTTGTCATGGTCGCCTCATCAAGATTTATTACTTTATAGCATCAGTCCATTCACTGCATTTAAAGAAAACGAAAAATTAACAAAACGTCGCATACTGTCCGATATTTCACAAGTGTTTGACCCATTAGGGCTCCTCTTGCCGTGTATAACCATATTTAAAATAATGCTTCAAAATTTATGGCTTGAGCACCTTTCTTGGGACGAACCGGTGCCTGCTCATATTAAAACATCATTTATTGATTTAAGACAAAGGCTTCCAATTTTGAATAATCTTAAGATAGAGCGCATGGTAAAATTGCATGATTATACGAACATTGAGTTGCATGGGTTTGCGGACGCTAGCGAAAAGGCGTATGGAGGATGTATTTACATTGTATCCACTGATAAAAATAATAAAACCCACTCACATTTATTATGCGCTAAAGGTAAAGTCGCCCCATTGAAACCAGTAACATTACCCCGCTTGGAGCTCTGTGGGGCATTAGTTCTGGCTAGATTAGCTAAAAAGGTACTTGATTCCTTAAAAATCAAATTTAATAATTGCTATTTGTGGACGGACTCTACAATAGTACTGTGTTGGTTAAAAAAACCGGCAAATCAGTTTAAAACATTCGTTAGTAATCGGGTTAACGAAATACAAGAATCCATTTCCTTTGCGCAGTGGCGGCATGTACCTACCTCGGATAATCCCGCCGATTTACTATCCAGGGGGGCATCGCCTGAAAATCTATTACGTCTCAGCCTTTGGTGGTATGGTCCTAAATGGATAACCGAGTCTCGCGATACTTGGCCTTTTTTGAAATTGACACTGCCAAAGGAAATTCCTGATATCAAAAAACATATATCATCATTAGTTCTACACACGAAAGGCGATTTATTTTCAATAAAAAACTTTTCAAAATTACTTAGGTTAAAAAGAAGTGCGGCATATGTAGTGCGGTTTATTAACAATTGTAAGGTCAAAAGGGACCAGCGTAATTTCGGGCCACTTGTAGCCGAAGAAATTAATCGAGCATTTATTCATGTTTTAAAGGCAGCCCAAAGCGAAAGTTTTTACAATGAGATACAGCAACTATTGGAGAACAAAACTTCTCTTAAAAATTCCAGCAACATTACAAATTTATCTCCATTTATTGACAAAGAAGGTATTCTCCGCGTGGGGGGTCGTTTGCAAAACTCGGAGTTTACTTACGATAAAAAGCATCCCATCATCATTTCATCTAAACACAAGCTAACGATGCTAATTTTTAGGTACTATCATCAAAATTTATATCATGCCGGGCCGCAATTACTTTTAGCTAACATTAGAGAAAACTATTGGCCAGTAGGGGGCAGGGATTTGGCTAGGCGCATAGTTCATACGTGCACAGTTTGCTTTCGCGCTAAACCAACAGGTATACAGCCCATCATGGGCAATCTACCGGCCCAGCGCCTCCTACCCGGACCACCATTTATAGTAACCGGAGTTGATTACGCAGGGCCGTACTTAATACGAGACCGAAAGGGACGCGGTTGCAAATTAACAAAGGGTTACATTTGTATATTTGTTTGCTTTAGCACCAAGGCGGTTCATATTGAACTGGTTACGGATCTAACCAAGGAAACGTTCTTATTAGCACTAAAACGGTTTATCTCGCGTAGGGGAAAACCCAAACAAATATTTTCGGACAATGGTAAAAATTTTGTATCTGCAAGTACGGATTTTAAAGAGCTTAATACATTTCTTAAATTAAACAAATCGTTAATTATTGATTCATTGTCCAAAGACGAGATAGATTGGAAATTTTCACCACCATATTCACCCCATTTTGGGGGTCTTTGGGAAGCGGGAGTTAAATTAATCAAACATCATCTTAAAAGAGTACTATCAAATGCACACCTTACTTATGAGGAGTTCTACTCGTTATTGACACAGATTGAGGCAATAATAAATTCGCGACCGTTGACGCCTTTATCCACCGACCCCAACGACTATACCGCTCTAACGCCCGCCCATTTTCTTATTGGCCGCCCTATAACCACGTCAGGCGACCGACAATTTACAAACATCCCGATGAATCGACTATCACGCTATCAGCTGACGCAGAAATTATCACAACATATGTGGGAAAGGTGGAACAAGGAGTACATCTCTGAGTTACAGAGGAGAACCAAGTGGGCTGCTACCAGAGGTGATAAGGTTGCCGAAGATCGTCTAGTCCTCATCAAAGAAGATAATCTGCCGCCCATGAGGTGGAAGCTGGGTCGCGTCAGTGAAGTGATATGTGGTAACGACAGTGTAGCGCGTGTTTTTAAAATTAAAACTTCTAGTGGTATTATAACTCGTTCATTTTCGAAAATATGTCCGTTACCTGTAAACGATGATATAGACAATAATTAAGGCAGAAAACATTTTCTTTTTTTTGTTAATTTTAACTCTTAAGCATATAAGTTAGCATTAGGCAGTTTAAGTGTGAACTTTTATTTATAGCATGTTGAATTTAAAGTTACATGAAGTTATTGTTCCCTTTTTATTATTAGTTATTAGCTTTCGGCAATGTTTGCCAAGGCTCGGGGCATGTTCACGCCTTACACTTCAAAATAGCACATGTTTGCCATTCTACTTAAATCCAAGTCCTTCTACGAAGGCAGAGCCATAAATCTCCATAAATCTTTATGGTCAAGTCAAGCGGATATACCACCCTTGTCATTATATAATATTATATTTCTATGCCTAGTTTTTAGGACACATTTTATGTTTTTGAGACATTATTATGTAAGACGTTGAAGGGAGAACATTGTACAATCTTAGTTTTTATGTAATATAGTTTTAATCCATTTTCTTTTTTCACTTAACGACTTTTATTCCGTCACACATCTCGCGAACCTCGCGAACACAAAGTTTTAACGCATTCAGGTGAAGTTCTGTTATATTTGACATATATTGCACACAATTTATGTCAAATATGGTAGACGTAACCTAAACGCGTTAAAATTTAGCATATATTAGTTTTTACTATATTTGGTTAAGATTATGAGAGAAAAGCGAGACGAGACAAGGTCGTCTCTCGTCTCGTCTCACCCTCTCTCGACACATTTTATCTAGTCTCGTCTCGCGGCAACACTAGTCAAGGTAACGAAGGAAAATGAAAAAAAGGGTTATACTTTGACCATTTTCAGTTTAAAGACCATAAAATAAAGCAATGTTGTCAGATATATTTTCTGAAATTGCTGTGCTCATTTTACATATGTTTCCCATTACTTCAATATACTGTTAGGTCATGATTTTTTTAGAAAACTAGTTTGGAAATATATAATATAAATTTATTTGTAAGAATTAAAAAAAGTCGCTCGAAACTGTTATAAGAAGAGAAATTAATTAGAACAGCTTCATGTATGCCCGATATATTTTGAAAATCTGGCATCACAGGTGTACCTGCAGGGTATCGCCAGTTACCGAGTGAAATATTGCTCATAATATCTAAAAATTCGGGTAGCTACTAAGGTGGTCCACTATAACATAAAAATTTTTATGGGATTAGGGTGCAAGCCACTTGTTTACTTTCATAAGTCTCATAGGCGTGTGCAATTCTGTTTGTATATTTATATGTAGACCTATTTAAAATAATATAGTAGTATCTATTTCTTGGTTGAGTGAGTTTAATGAAATAATAATACCTATATTGAGTGAATTGATATCAATATAATATTTATTTGTTCGTAGACGTTAGGGTAAGTTTTGAGAATATAATTCATTTGTAATTAATTAGAATGGCATTTTGGAGACCATTTGAAACGACAGTCCAAGATGATGCGCGGGAATCTAATAATTTGGCGCCACAAGCAAATGACTTAGCAATAAATGATGATAGGGCCGAATTTAAAAACAAAGATTTACATGTTCAGTGGTCAACGCGTTGTTTTAAATATATACGCGTGTATACATTATTTCACAATATTCGAATTTATAAAAAAATGTATACACGCTATTGGGCGGCTTCTTTCTTCAATGGGATTAAAAATATTGAATATATAGACTTTGTGCTTTGGTTATACTTCGCATATTGTTGTCAATGCGTGAACCTTGTCATTTTTGACGTTTGTAGAAAAAAATTATTATTATTATTTCCAGGAAGAATAGTTTGTAGAATTATATCACTGTTTTTTTGTATTTCCTTAGTAAAATTTTGCAATTTTCGACAAAATTTTAAAATTTTGGATTTTATATTAAAACCTGACCTTCTACATCCTTTGGATTTCGGTCAAGGGTGAAACATGGTTGACAAGGAAGTGTTCACTATGAATATGAACTACTATGGGTTTACTGTGAATATGAAAGGATATATCTTGACAGGCAGCTCACATACTGTTCTTATTTATATTTCTTGTGAACTCAATCTTTCACCTATTCATTTATAACCGGTTTGAAAAATCAATTTTCAAATGAACCCTCTAAAGCTAACGCGCCTTCCACCGTATCACAAAGAATAAATTAGGAGCGCGATGTTTTTTCGCGTGTGATGTGTGAGTGTGTCTAAATCATCCCCTTCCTCAGCATGAGGCTCACAAATGGCGACCAGCACATAGATGCGAAGGAGGAGGGTGGCGATCGATAGAAAAAAGCACATCTCTCACTCTTTCCAGGCTAAGATGGTGGAAAAAACAGTACAATGAATGCATCGTTGCTGAAGTCATGCATATAAAAAATCATCTTTTTCCAACATTCCCTACAAAACAATATTAAACGGAGAGTAATGGACTTGAGATGTACAATGGTGGAGGAAACGAAATCCCTAAAGGATATCAGAAATAATCTATAATAAGCATCGCACCTTATTTCGCTCTGGACAAAGCCTCTCACGATATAATGTTGGTACTGAGTCAATAAAAATAGTCTCCACCACCTTGGTGTATAATACTATTACTATTATTATAGACATTATTATACTATTATTATAGATAGGTATGTAATTTCTTCTCTATACCAAATATCGCTTCTTTCTATTTTTCCAGCGAAGACCTATAGGCAAGTTCTTAAATCTACCGATATATCTATCGGTAAATACGGTGTCTACCAAAGTCGATCTTAAATTTATACCGATAGATTGTCAATATAATCATCCTAGCGTTCTTAAATTCACCGATAGCTCTATCGAACATCTATCAGTTCTACCGGTCTTTAGAACTTTAGACTTGATAAATCTGGTAGATTTGGAAGGGGAAAGAACAATCAGAGAGCACAATCATCAATCATATGCAATGACAATTAACAATTGTTTTGTTGAAGATTGTATACTTTTTTTTGTTAATAAAAATGAATTATGATATGGAATAAAATCGAATTAAATGCTGTGGTAATAGAAAAAAAAGTTTACTAGCGTCTATGCGTCAATACTATTAAAGATGACTGAAATAATTGTCAAATTTATCTTCTTTCTTTCTTCAATCTACCATAGTATCTAATCAATACGTTCTTATAATCGTCTACCGATAGATCAACTTCATTCTACCTGACATTTATCTGACATATCACAGACATCTATCGATAGAGTCTATCGGTGGATTTTAAGAACTTCCCTTATTTCTTTTAAAAGTTTCCAAAGTGTGATTTGACTCATTTCAAGGTAATCCTCACCATCTCGAACCATAGCAAGATTTTTGCCTACTGTCGGAAATTCTTTTCTAAAGAAGAACGTATGCATTTTCCTTCGAAGTTTTTCTTTCAAATGATTTTCTATTTAAAATTTTGGTTTTTCTGAAGCAAAACATATAGTCAAAAACACTCTTATCGTGCGGATTCAAAGGTCACTAACCATATGTATCAAATCAGAAAACACAGAGGTCACCAAAATGTGAGATTACACTGGTTGATAAATTTCCACTTTTTCTTTCATTCTCGAAATAATCTATGAAACTTAGTAGCATTTTTTTTGCTTGAGGATAGAAAAAAACCGGAAAATTGCTACTTATCGTTCATATTGTCACTTTGAATTGTCAAAGTGAAAAAACTGACATATTTAAATAAATACCCAGCGGGTGAAACACTTTTTAGAATCGCTGAAAACTAAATATATATCCTTTTTTTCCCGTCAAAATTGCATAAGTCTGTCTTATTCATCTTACGGATTTTAATTGCCAGTTACAATTGAACGCAATAAAAGAAAACAAAAACTGTGAGTATGTCTTTGTTGAATCGTATGACCCGCACGATAAGACTGCATCTGACTATAGGTACTTACCTGCTATAATTTCCAGGGTGGTAAAAAAAATTCTTGAATGTATTAAAACCAGAGACAACCAACTTGTCTCTGATTAAAACTCTTTTTTTCATGATATCTCATGTCTACTGCACTGCTGTCTTAGAAATGCTCCAGTGGATATTTCTACTCTGTTCTCATTTATTTTTGTAAGTTTATATCTTTTGGTGGATGATGCCATATTTTGTAGGATTATAAAAAGATACGAAAAACCGGTTTGAAAAAATGATTAAATATTCGAAATATTTCAGCCAGCACCAGTTTTTGCGTAGTGATCTTATTTCAAACGCGCAGTTTTGAATTACAAGTGGTTTCTGGATAAAAAGAGCTATTTTTCAAGTATACCCGTGGCAAAACTTGACAGATGTTGTTATTTACAATATCTTTGGTAAATAGTATGCAGAAGACTATTTTTATTAACCGAGCACCAAAATAGTGCGAGGCTTATAAATGTCTTATGGTCCACCATGATTTATATGAAAATAATTCAGAGAAGCGTTTACCCTGTCGTATGACTGACACTGTCAGTTTTCGATATATTATGAACGCACTTTACGCACTCATTATGTCATCTTTGGTTGAGCGCGAATTTTAACCTTAATTTTTATTCAAATAATTTTATCTTAATAGGTAATTTCAAGCAGCAATGATGATAAACCCAATTTCTTGGGTATGCAAAATTATGTTGCACAAGTTTTTGTTGAACTATACTATCCCTGAATTCTCAAAATATTTGAATTTGTCCATTATTGTTAATGATAAAAATTCAACTTGGCTAGAAGAAGCAATGATTGTCAGCTTCACAGCTAGGAGTGGAAAAACAATTTTTCTGAATTCTACAAGGCAAAGAAATACAAGATTTTGTTAACTAACAGTTTAAAGCAACTAACTTAATCCTGGAAGATTGGGCGTGAAATATGAAGAGAGAAAATGGTGAAAATTGTGAAGAACTAGTTGTGAAGACAATGTGGAACATCGTTGAAGATAAACAAAATACAAAAGATGTATCTCTGTCTGTATCTGTAAGAATTTGAAGGATGGGTGGCCCTACAGCACTTAGGCCACAATTGGCCCATTGTGCATCCTTCTGAGGTCCAGACTTCCTTCTAGCTCGTCATCCAGCCTTCTTGTTTGAAGTATCTAAACGATAACGTCGCAGGAAGTAAGCTTTCTCATGCTGGCTTGTGTTAGCCTGTTCTCGCCGAATACAGAGAACCTAAGTTGAGAGAGTGTACAACATTCAAAAAGAATGTGTTTGACAGTCTCATCCTCCTGTTCACATCCTCTACAAAGTGAAGCGTCAGACAGACCCAGTCTGTAGAGGTGTTTTCGTTGATGGCAGTGATCGATCAGAGTAGGTACTCGTGGCTGTCCGGTAGTTCTGTATGTTCATAGTTTTTCGGCTATATACTTTGCTACGGATAGATGTGGAAGTGAAGTGGAATTATGATAAATTTCAAGATATTATCTTCAAGTTCAGTACGGAAACTCGTAGCTGGAAACGAAGAAATTTGCAGATTTGCGCAAATAAAAACAAATTGAGCTCTGCTACATTTAAATTAGAAAAATACTATGGAATGCTTTTATTATTAGACGAAGACACTCCGGCGGGATTCCATTAGAAATTTTACCATATCGCTTCATTGGAACTTGCCAGGAGAGGTGGAGAGTTATTTTTCCACTACTAGCCATAGAGTAATAAATAAAAGAGAGGTTTTAAAACATATGGAAGAAACTGGCACAAAGTTTGTGCGCAGCCAGTTGAGTATGGCACATCACAGCGACTAACTAAACTAACAAACCCAACCTCTAACCACACGAAAATTGTCAATATTTCAATATTATTTTAATTTGGGGTTCGTCACTTCTGAACATATCTATATGATATCAATTTTTATTTCATTCTTATTGGCTTTTCTCTATTTCAATTGATTATCTTTAACATTGGCACCTATTATTATCATAGGATTTATTATAACTCATCATAGGCGAGTTAAAAAAGTAAAATAATGGAAACAATATTCATTTTATCGTTTTTTGCAGACAATAAAGAAGATATGCTAAAAGTTCTAGTTATGTGAAAAAGTGTATTTCGAACATTGTTCGTGTGATATTGGTGTGTGCTTCAAGATGTCTCCAGGTAGATTGGTGTATAAGAACCGTTTTACACGTACGAGAATTATTGCGAAATTTACTCTGAAAATTACTCTGGTAATTTTCATAAGAATTTTGGAAACATTTCACTACTTGACTGTTTTACACATAATATTTTTACCACTATAAATTTCATAAGAATTCATGCCATACGACTGCGCAGTGAGATTGTTTTTGGGATAAGTTGTCATGGTTACGATTTACATATTGAAATTTCTGAATAATCAGCTGTATTGGAACCGTTTATTTGATTGATTATTTATTTTATTAAATGAGATTTGCGTTTATGCCAAGGTTTTGGCTTTCCTAAATGAAAAAAACGACAACAAATAATGACACATTGACGCCATTATTGTTTTTATCCTATTTTTGGCTTCTGCGTCGATTCTCACGCACTTTCTAAAAATATAGAACATGTCAATATTTTTACTCCGAAAATTTTGGCAATAATTCTTTGACGTGTAAAACAGCAAAAATTATTCTTATGAAAATTTTCAGAGTAAATTTCGCAATTATTCTCGTACGTGTAAAACGGTTCTAAGTGTGGATTATTTGTTTGTCTGTTCTTATTTTATTTTTATTGACTGTTTTTGTGTTATTTTCGATATTTTATTGTATGAAAAATGTTGTTTTAATAGTAATTTCTCACTAGCAGAGTTTTTTTTCTCCTACTCCTACTAATACAATAATACGCGTATGCTGAAAACTTCCACATTCAAAAAGGGCGCGTCTTGAATGCTAGTTCATACCAGTAGCCAAGGTAGGCGCTAGAGGTAACTTTGTGCCACAAAACGCTACACGTTCAACATCTCTCTTTTTCATTTATTACTTTATGCTATTAGCTGTGAAGTTGACAATTACTGCTTCTTCTAGCCAACTGAGCCACTAGTAGATTAACAATCGAAATAATTGTTTAACAATCTGGTGACAAGTTTCTATAACAAATAAATTGTATATTGATTATTTTAATTTCAGTTGAAGTTCATTTTCTCATTGTTAGAGCATTCAAATACAAATAACAATGTTTCTCTACTATTAATTTATTCATAAATTATCCTTTCCTGAACCCTACTCTGGACGCTCCGCGATTCCTTTTCTTATAGGAGCACACATTACCATTCCCACTTTGATGTTAATAGAAGTGGCTCTGTTGGGTCTTGACTTCTCCGTCTGCATCGTGCATAACAACTCATATTCCACAACATGTTTGCCGGAAAATTGAAAATCCTCCAATTTCGCTTTTTTCCCCTTCTGAATCTTTTCGGTCTCTGGGGAGAACTTGGAGAAAAGCCGTTTTATAGTTTTTATTTTCAGTGATCTATATGGATGCTTATACGTACATATACGTGCACAAAATTTACAAATGAGGAGGGTTCATTTTAAAAATGGACATGACCAGTTGAAATAATTTTGTGAAAAACGTAAAATTGTAATTTGTCTTCCCCACCATAGTGTATATACAATTTTTCCCACTACTAGCCAAATTTGAGATAAAAACTAAAAATAATTCACAAATGCACCATGAGAAGCATTTACCATTGACAAGTACACTGTCAGTTTTCAATATATTACGAACGTACTCGCTATGTCATCAGTCATTTGGTTGAGCGCGAATTTTAAGCTAATGGCATTTTCATACAAATCATTCCACTTCGATAGGTAATTTTAATCAACAAATATGTTAAAGACAATCTTCTGGGTATACAAAATTATGTTGCACAAGTTTTTGTCGAACTACTTTCCCTGAATTCTCAAAATATTTGAATTTGTCCATTATTGACCTAGGTTAATAATAGAAAAAAATATTTACGACCAATAGAGAAATTCAATTTCTACGTTGGCTAGAATGAGCAATTGTCAAATTGACAGCTAGTAGTGGAAAAATAGTATATTCTTTAACAAGTGCAAAATGATGGCTATTATTCACGCACATAAAGTTTCCAAGACGAGGAAGCGGAATTATCCAAGTGAATAATATCCATTCTACACAAGTAAAAGACTATGCTTTCTCCACGACTAAAAAAAACTTCCAGTGAGGATCGATCACCGATCGTCCGCGCGAGTTAGTTAGCCATCTCTACCACTGGGCTATAGGTTGAGAGCAACTGTATACGTAACTCAGAGTTTTGATCGAAACCCCTTACATTTATAAATTGAATTAATTTCAGGAGGCATACATATTAAATTTTTACTATGGCTACTGTTGCCCATTTTTTTCTCTATATAATACGTAAAATTATGATTATAATTATTTTGACGTTTCACACGACGTCACTGTCAGAAGTGATTTGCTTTATTAGTTGTTTGACATATTAAAAGAGACGATTTCAATTTATTTTAGCGTGAATCCTGATAATAATAGAATGTGATTGGCTAACAAGAGTTAATTATTTTTCATTATTCACTGGTTTGAAGAATTTATATCATTATGCAGCTAAATATGTAAAAATAATATTTGCGTTATTATTTAGTCGTGGATAATAGTATATTTTTAGCACTTTATGATAGCCATTATTCACGATGGGTGACGTCACGAGTCGCAGGCGAGGTGCGCAAGTCACCCGATAAATTGCGAGTAGAATACTATACTTTGTCCACGACACTTAATTTCTTTATTAAATAAAAGTCAGTAACGATTTGGTATTACAAAATGTTGTGGCAGCTACATCAAATAATTTGACATATATAGAGATGGGCGATACTGTATAAAGTACCGTTATAAATATATTGTTTTAAAATTTTATCGATACGTATTTCAAAAACAAATGTCCTGAACAAAATTAATATTGTACCCCCATCACTAGTCAGTGTATTATGAACAATAATTCACGACAGTAGATATATGGGTACCATATAGGTACTACCTTTTGTAAGGAAGTAAAATGTTGACTTATTATTAGGTGGTCGTGGACAAATATATTTCTACTGTCGGAAATTATTTTCTAAAGAAGAACGTATGCACTTTCCTTCGAAGTCTTTCTTTCAAATGATATTCTATTTAAAATTTTAATTCTCCTGGAGCAAAACATAGTCAGCTAATTTCCACGGTGGTAGAAAATTTTTTGAATATACATATGTTAAAACTCTTTTTTAATGATATCTCACGTCTACTGCACTACTGCAAACTACTGCACAAAAATACAGAAAAAATGATGATAACCTACAAGGTTATTGCACCTAGTCACCTTTTGCTTAGTATCTACTTTATAAAAAATACAAAGCTGGTCCACAGAGTCCTTCAGCTGCTGTAGCTTGCAAAATATACAAAAATACTAAACAGTAAACACTAGATGAAGAAGAAAATAAAATAGTCGCAACAAATAATAGTATGCTCTAAGAGAGAATGCAAAGTACAATATTTCCTGAAAGAGAAATGGTAGATACTTAAAATTGAGATACATAAATTTTCCTCTCCAATTTTCTTGGATATCGTTTTTTATATCGAATTTAGAATGTGAAATGTGCACAACGCGAAGTTACATTTCATTTTAACTAAATTTATTTTATCTAGTGATTTGTGTGTGCATCTTTCGATGCGGCGCAACCCCTCGTCTTTTCGAGTTTCGTTCTTCCTTCGATCTTAAGCTACCCTCTCCCATTGTACCTACTTCTAAATCGAGAATAATTTCTCATGTATTTTCTCATTCCGGCCACACCCGTTTTTTCGACTTTATATTATTTGTTCCTTATAACCAAGCGAATAAATACAAAATATAATTCCATGCTTATGCTTCACTAATTGATATCATTTTAATCGTATGTATAACTAATTGAAGAAATCCTACAACTAGGTCTAAACTGGCAAAAGACTGTAAAAAATTTCTTAATATGCTGGCAAGACACAAAAAATTGTCAGGAAATGCAAGGGAATGAAATTACAAACAAGCTAGCTAAAGTAGGGTCTAAAGAAGCGTTCACAAGTCTGGAACCATTTTGTGGAATCACATAGGATTATTACATAAGAGGGGAATTCGGAAACTGGCTAATTAAGGAACACCAAATCAAATGGAGGATGGCACAAAGACACCTCCATATTAAGAGTTTACTGAAGAAGGTAGACAAGGTACTCTCGTCCAGGCTGTTGAAGCTGGGTAAGAGAAATTTGAAGACTGTTACCGACCTGGTGACTGGACACTGTACCATGAGGAAGCATCTGCACTGGATGGGTAAAGTTAGTGAACCTATGTGCAGAAAATGTGAAATCTACGATGAAACACCTACTCACATACTCTTCTTCTGTGAGAACTTACAAGAACTCAGGCGGAAGCACTTTGGAGTGGAATTAACGCAATCATCACAACTACTGAAAATCCCTCCAGATAAACTGGTGGCCTATAAAGAAGACACGAAGCTTCTGGAATGGAAGTAGATAACATGGGAAGTGGCACAAAGATTCAGTTCAAGTGCCTAGGCTGTTGAGCCCAACCCAAACGTATGAATGAATGAGCCCTTTACTTCACTAACAAAAGGTGTGAGGAAATTTTTTTTTATGAATTAGGTGAAGTATAACCAATGTTAATTTGATGACCCATATTTTTAATCCCATTGAAGAAAGAAGCCGCCCAATGGCGTGCATACATTTTTTTTATAAATTCGAATATTGTGAAATAATGTACCTATACACGCGTATATATTTAAAACAACGCGTTGACACTGAACATGTAAATCTTTGTTTTTAAATTCGGCCCTATCATCATTTATTGCTAAGTCATTTGCTTGTGGTGCCAAATTATTAGATTCCCGCGCATCATCTTGGACTGTCGTTTCAAATGGTCTCCAAGATGCCGTTCTAAATCATTACAAATGAATTATATTCTCAAAACTTACCCTAACGTCTACGAACAAATAAATATTATTGTATATTGATATCAATTCACTCAACTCCACGAACAAATAAATATTATATTGATATCAATTCACTCAATATAGGTATTATTATTTCATTAAACTCACTCAACCAAGAAATAGATACTACTATATTATTTTAAATAGGTCTACATATAAATATACAAACAGAATTGCACACGCCTATGAGACTTATGAAAGTAAACAACCCTAATCCCATAAAATTTTTTATGTTATAGTGGACCACCTTAGTAGCTACCCGAATTTTTCGATATTATGAGCAATATTTCACTTGGTAACTGGCGATACCCTGCTGGTGCACCTGCGGTGCCAGATTTTCAAGATATATCGGGCATACATGAAGTTGTTCTAATTAATTTCTCTTTTTATAACAGTTTCGAGCGACTTTTTTTAATTCTTACAAATAAATTTATATTATGTATTTTTAATTAAATATTTCCAAACTAGTTTTCCAAGAAAATCATGAGCTAACAGTATATTGAAGTAATGGGAAACATATGTAAAATGAGCACAACAATTTCAGAAAATATATCTGACAACATTGCTTTATTTTATGGTCCTCAAACTGAAAATGGTCAAAGTATACTATGGTATATTATATTATAAGGATTAAAAGTGCATATTTTTTTGTAGTAGTTTTTACCCTGCTTTAAAAATGAATCCCGAACACGATGAAAATATACCTGCGGATATATTGGAAAGTGCTGAAGCAGTATATCTAAATCTTTTGCCACCCAAATCTCGCCAAGTTTATGAACTTGCATATCAGCGATTGATGGATTGGTGTAAATAAAAAAATGTGCAAAACTATGCCGAGAGTGTTCTTATGGTGTGTTTCTCAAATTTAATATATATTTGATGATAAAGGTTGTTCTAGTATTAGGAATTGGAGGTGCTATGCGTTGTGACGACATTTGAAAATTGATGACATGGGAAGATATGGACTCGGTCCTGGTTGTAAAAATTTTGCAGACAAAAAACAAGAAACCTCCTTTGTTTACCATTATAAGCGATAATTACTTGCGTCATTTCGAAAATATGTTGCACTACGGCCATCAAATATATAGAAACGTCGATTATTTTTGAAGTATGTTAACGGGAAGTGTCAACGAATGGTTTTTGGTATTCACAAAATTAATGCCGTGCCGCAGGAAATTGCAAAATTTTTGAAGTTAGAAAATTGGAAGAAGTATACTGGACATTCGTTTAGAAGAACATCTGCTACACTTCTTATTGATGGTGGCGGAGACCTCACTTGTCTTAAAAGACATGGAGGTTGGAAATCGAGTACGGTAGCAGAAGGATATCTATATAGAAGAATCGCGTATCATCAAAGAGAATACTACCAGAAAAATATGGCAACCTGACAAAGAAGGTACAAGTACCTGTTCAGATATTTTCTCGAATGTTTCATCAACAGTTACGGAGAATATTTTGAGTTGCTCTAACATAAATCAATATCTTTTGAATTGTTCGAAAATTGTTAGTGATGGGATGCTTTGAATTTTGGCAATAATTGTTTCAGTTTCAATTGTACATTCAATATCACTATGAATAACAAAGAAATACCTATAGGTATATAGTTGCAAAATTAGTTTGTTTTACTAAGTTTGTAAGAGACAATATTTTTTTCTTCAAATTTCAATTAGAGAGCTCAAATGCAATTACTTAGGATTAAAAGTGGCGTTTTTAATCCTAGGATTAAAAGTGTTGCTAAGCAACGAGCAATTTTTTGTACGGTAAGGGATTTGATGGCTTTTGCACCTGAAAATAGTACAAAAATGTCAACATTTTTTTATGGTTAGAGAAAATGATTATTTTTAGTCTCTCTATTTTTCACACGAAGCTGGATGTTCCAGTATTTACTTTATCTATATCACAAATGGAATAATAATAATAAGTGTTCCTGGTATATAGCTACTATAAATAAATTTCGTAAAATAAAGGATTGTAAATAACTAATTTCAATGAATCCAGCACGAAAAATAAATATTAAAAAATGAAGTATTCCGACAGTCTAAAACAGAAAGATACTTCGACTTCGTTAACATAAAATAACTATATATCACAGTTACGATTATAATATTTCATCCCTTCTGGAGTACCCATCTACTTTTACTTATTGTTAGAGGGTAGAAACAGAATTATTGCTTTTTATATCAGGTATAATGTCACATTACCATTTCAAGAGTTGGTATTTGTAAACTTGGCTACAATATAAAATGAAAAATTGATTTGGTTAAATATTGAAATGAATATGTGCTGTGTTGAATATTAATAACTTCTACACTTGAAGAAACCATATAAACTAGTAGTACAAACTACGCAGGTAAAAAATATTTTGATAATAATAGTTGTGTATGAGTGAATCGTTTATATAAAATAAGTATATGAATTGCGACCCACAAATTACGTTATAAATAAACACGATTTTCCTACAACCACTACGAAAACACGCTTTTTGTATAGACATTTTTTTATGTCATACTAGTTCATTATTGTGTTTTTATTGCTTAGTTACCAACTATCTAATGTCGTATTCAATACCCGTGCGGGCATAAAGAGAAATGATTTTTCACCAACATCTTCTACGTAGTTTTCTTGCATCCAAATTTTTCGTATTCCATGTCGTAAGCTTCTTACTTTTGTGGCAATAGATTTTTAGTTGCTCTCTTTGCTTTTTCGATAATTTCGTCAGGAATTCCAAAATTTTCGTTCATTTTGACTTCTAAGTTTGACATATATAAAAATTATTGTGTTTTTATGACATTTACCTTTGTCAACATTCAATTAGAAACAATAGTGTCTACTTACTATCATAAAATGGCGATGTTATTAATTCAAACCGGATTTTTTAAAATACTAATTTGTATTGAGATTGGATTGCAATAACGAACTAGCATGACATGAAAGTTTGTATGTACCAATGGCATAAACAGATGTGTATACCGAACCAGATGCCCTCGGGTTCGTAAGACGTCGCCCTCAGGGCATAAACATCTTTCTATGCCCTTGGTGCATAAATAACTAATATGCAAAGCAGACCTTTTCTTAATCCTTTTGTAACCGTTGGAAAAGTAATGCAAAAAGTATAGGTTTGCGCAACGAAATGTCAAACAAAGTTACTTATGATATGTCAACTTTTTTGCCAATTCTAATAGTGAATTTTTTGTTGGTGAACAATTTTTAAATTTAAATCAAAAGTAATTTAATTATTCATTTTAATCTATTAATTATACAAACATTAACATGTTAAGCATTATTTTAAGAATTATGAACCTAGATCAAAATAATATTAATATAATAATAATACAAAATTGTTCAAATTTTACAACTAATAATACATTCAACTGATTTTTTAATTTAATCTCATATTGTAAGTTCTTTCTAAATAAATTACTGTATTTCTTTCATTAATAAATGATGTGGTTGTGGAAAAAATATTGTGTACAACTTGTAAGCAAATCACTTTTCCCACTCGCTAGATTAGCGACACTCGCTACTAACTTCTGCGCTCGTGAGAAAAGTGACGCTTCGCGCACTAGTTTTACAAACTATATACCATTCAACTGATTTTCCTATTTATTTTCATATTGTTAATTCTTTTTGTTCAAAGTTTAAATGAAATAATCACATAAATTACTGTAAAGTTGGCAATTAAGTATTCTTTTAGCCAACTACGAAGTTGAATTTCTCTATTGGTGGTTAATAATTTTTTCTATTATTAACCTAGGTCAATAATGGATTAATTCAAATATTTTGAGAATCCAGAGTTAGTATAGTTCAACAAAAACTTGTGCAAAATAATTGTGTATAGCCAGTAGATTGCCTTCAACGTATTTGCTGCTAGAAATAACCTATCAAGATCTTTAAATTTAGCTATTAGTGGAAAAAATTGTACATACACCATGGTGTTGAAGACATTTATAAGCCTCGCACCTTATTCCACTCGGAATAAAGCACCTCGTGAAATAATTTTGGTGCTCTGTCTTCACCACCTTTGTGTTCAATATATCTACTATTGATAATTAGATTTCCAAACACAAGTTGATGTGGAATTTTTTTCACCAAGTACCTCACGAAGTTTAATTGAATCCCGAAATTTTTTCTCGTTCATGAATATATTCACACAAAAAATAATCATGAGCGAGAAAAAATTTCCGGATTTAATTTGAGGCATTATTCATGTTGTATTTTAATGCTCTAAATTATAATAATGAAACCAATTTTCAACACTTCCATTGTTTGAAACTTTTTCCGTTTTTTGTTGTTTTATAAAATGTTCCAAGTGGATAGATGGATAGTGATTTTTCTGTGAAGGATTTTTCTTCTTAGCCACTCGGTATAGGATAGCTAAACCCTATATTATTTTCTGATGGCTTAAGCCGTGATCTTTTCAAATTTTCCATTTGCCAAATTGGAGTAAAATTTGTGGTATAAAAAGATTTTTCAAAAAATTTATATTTTCTTCGATATTTGTCCTGTCCCGGACTTTTGCCGAACTCTGTATATGTTTCAGCAGCTTGCCTCTACGCTGAAATAATACACAAAAATCATTTGTCTTTTACATTTTAAGCACAAAAAAAGACTCCAGAGTCAAAAGAGCTTTCCTCCATTAGCGTCCAAGTCTAAAAAAAATAATGGCAGATCGGCACATGTGACGACTTATGCACACAATCCCTATCGTAGTCGGCGTCAGGACGGTGCGTCCCTGACGAAGGGGTGGTGTAAAGGGGCGGAAGAGATGGATGTGCGGGAGTTGTGACAGAAAATGGCAAAGAAAAGCCGTCGAGGGAGCCGAGGCCGAGCCACCAGATAGAAAAGAAGATGAATTGATGGAAATGTCTTCTTGGTGATTAAATTTTCTTTCGGTGTACGAGTTTGGGAATATGGTGTGGATTGAGACATTTTGGTGTGCGTGGGGAAAAGGGATTATTTAATACAAAGAATGCTATACTATATTTTAGTTATGAGATTAGAACTGTAAGACTCGTCGAGGATTAAAAAATTAGAAATTGGAATTATTAATTAATATTTGGCACTTCTATACGCGAAACTTTGATACTTTTGCGAGACTATCGAGTCAGATTGTACACGAAACTTTTGGAAGTCTCGTCTTGTCTCGCAAGGAAAAAAGTATCGTCTCGAGTTTGATCTCGAAAACGAGACGAGACTCTCGCGAACCAAAATATCGTGGGCATCACTATCTTTTAAGTTGTCTCCTATTATACTTTCTACTGCCAGAGATTGAATAGAAATGTCGAAAATGGATCCCCTCGTCTTAAATTTCTATTCACTACATCAAAAGTTCTGAAGCCTTCTAAAAAAGTTCAAAAATTCAGTTAGTGACATATTCACAAGTTTAACAGACTGTCTTAAGTCACTCGTTTCATAAAGCACTCGTTTCCCTTCGCTCCACTCGTAATTCGGAAAACTCGTGACTAAGGTAACGTTTTTGACACTTGCTACTTAATATACTATTTTCCACCACTGGCTGTGAAGTTGACAATTATTGCTTCTTCTAGACAACTGTACAGTTGAATTTCTCTATTAGTGGTTAATAATTTTTTCTATTATTAACCTAGGTCAATATTGGACTAATTCAAATATTTTAAGAATCCATGGATAGTAGTTTGACAAAAACTTGAGCCACATAATTTTATATACCCAGGAGATTGTCTTTAACATATTTTCTGCTTGAAATTATCTATCAAGATGAAATTATTTGAATTTTTATGTCATAAGTTTAAATTTTGCGCTCAACCAAAAATGACTGATGACATAAGGAGTGCGTTCATAATATATCGAAAACTGACAGTGTACAGGGATTTTATAAGAATGTAAAAATTACATTAAATGTTCAAAATGCTCTCTGTTTTCATAAATTAAAAAGTTTTTC